>OX326967.1:44479147-46979147 GCA_946800305.1 Medicago arabica
AGAGGGGGGAAAATTGTACATAATACACTAGATGAGCCGCCAAAAGACGCTCCAAATAACACCAAGGTTTGGCCCCCGCTAAACAAGACGACACCCAAAACACCAACATGGAAAGCAAAAACAAAACAGAAGAAGGATACAATAAGAGCAACACCTAGTGAAACGAGCAAAACATAGATCCCCCAACAAACACCTGCACTCAGATAGAAAGCAAAGACAACCGAGGAAGCCTGCTGGGAAGGGAAGAGGAAGAAAACCCCGACCCAACCCTCCAAGCAAACCCAGGAAAGCAACCACCACAAAACCCTATTGATGTCAACCAACACAGGACGAGTTGCACCTCCCATTCATGATAAGTGCAAGAACCACTTCCAAGCTAAGAGTTTCGCTATATCCACCACAGGTTCCACAAAGTGAGCGCCACCAGAAAACATAAGGTCATTTCGTGATGTTCTAATGGTCCAAATAACAACATGCCAAATCAGAATCAAACCTAACCTAGCTCTCTTCCCCCTTCTAAAGCCTACAAAGGCCTGCAACTGCTGGGCTAGACCATGGGGGATAAAAAAGTCCCAACACAATTATTGATGATGATCAAATAAGAATTATTTTAACTAAAAGTAATAAATCGATATACATTTCATATTAAACCGATTATAATATAACTCAAATAGCATTGTGATGAAGAACCTCTTTAATTAGATTATAGAAATTATTGTATGATGATCCTCCCACATTAGTAGCATCTGTGGCTTTCTTCTTCCACTCCAAGCAGTTTTGTCTCATCTCTTTTCCTTTTTCTCCTTCCATCATTTCCATCACAAGTTTGGTTATCTCTTCCCTTTTCACATCATTGTTAATTTCCATCCCTATTTTCCAAGTGTTGCATAAATACCTACAATTTGTTTGTTGCTCAGCAAAGAAAGGCCAACAAATAGTAGGCACACCATAAGAAATAGTTTCAAGTGTAGAATTCCAACCACAATGAGTTAGGAATCCCCCAACTGATGGATGAGAAAGTACTTGATCTTGATAGCACCAACTTGTTATGTATCCTCTATCCTTGACCTCGTCTAGAAACTCTTGTGGCAAAGTTGAAGTTTCTTTACCCATTACTACATCTGGCCTCATTATCCATAAAAATGGTAACTTGCTATTTGCTATTCCCCATGCAAATTCTTTCAAATGATGGTCTGTCATAACAGTTATACTTCCGTAATTAATATATAGTACTGAGCCAGGTTCCCATTTACTCAACCATTTTATGCATTCTGAGTCATTTTTCCAAAAACTTGAACCACTTGCTGCAAAACCGTTTTCTTTCTCAGGAAAATGTCTACCAAGCATGTGAAGCGGGCCAATGCTATATATGTTAGGGTTTTTGGCCCTAAGGGTGTCAAGAGCTTCACCTTCTAATTCTTCAAATGTGTTAATGATGATTGCGGATGATCTCACACAATTTGGTGGCTCAACACAAAAGAAATCAAACATAATATCATTTAGATCAGTGACTCTCATGAAGCTTGGAAGGTCTTTCAATCTGATATCTTTTATTCCAGAGATCCAATCTAAACTTGTACCCAACGTGCCATCGACAATAAAATTTTCATCTAATAATTTGACAAAAGTAAGTTAGTCAAGTTTCACAATATGATCATGAAATAATATTTTTTTTTATAAACAAAATAATGTCAACGATTGATAATGTGTGTGAATTTTGAAGTAATCGCAATAAAAATCAAACATTTTTAATGATTTGACAATTATAATTAATTTACAGTTTAAAAACTATTTACTCTAACAATGTACGTTACCCGTGTATGCAAATTAAATTCAATAAATTGTACACCACGAAAATTAGGTGTAAGAGAAGAAACTAGGTTATGTGGATGGATTTAAAAACTTACCATATCAAGGGCCAAAAATAGTAATATACATTTTTTTTTCTATGAGCTAATTAAAGTATACTAAAATATAGAAATAAAGGTAAATTACCTAAATATTCATATCGCATTAAAAGTTTAAATTTTAAAAATATTCATCAAAATAAATCTAATAACATCTAATATATCAACATAATAACCCTCCTTAGTTTTTCAGTGAGAGAAACTCCACACTCTCTAATTTTCTTTCTCCTTCATTAATCGATGAGGGATGGTTTAAGGTCATTTTTGACCTAGAATCACCCATCTGCATATTTTTTTCTCTTCTTTTAATTTAAATAAGTGGTTTTCACACATGTCAAGTTTTTCATTTTGTGTTTTTTGTGATTTCGTCGTCTGAATGCGGCGTTGTGTTGGTCTCCGTCTTGTGTAGCGTTTGATTTCACGTCTTGGTGCGGTGTTCGTTTGGTTCCTATTGAAAGATCAACTTCAGTCAATTACAGATTCAATCAATGATTTGAGCGTCGACGTTGCAGTCCCAGAAGCAATGAGTATTTCGATGACTTAAAATTCATCATATTATTTGTAGGCATTTTGTTGTTGTATGATAATAAGTTAAGTGTTGTGAGTTTGTTTCAAGATTCACCTTTTACGTTTTTAGCATTGTTGAACATGTTATTATATCTGATGTACTCTCGATTTGAATGAATGAATATTGTTTTGTTAAAAAAAATCTAATATATCAACATTTTTCATATATAATAGTAAACAAAATACTCATACTATATCACCTCAATAGTGCATACTATATCGCATTAACGATTAGAATATGATTAGATATGAATAGAATATGCCTTGGTGCTAATGTCATTTTCTTTAGTTTAATATAAAATACTTATCTGAAGCAACGTTATGATTCATCCGATGGAGAAGTATGCGAACATTAGTTTAGTTTAGCTACTTCTTGGGTTTAGAAATGGAGTTAGTCAAAGCACGCTTGTAGCGTGGATCCAATCTCTCTCTCTCTCTGATAGAGACATGTTTTGTTTTGTGCCCACTACTTTTTTGTTGGTACCACCTTTGGCAAGTGGCAACTATGTCAAGGGTCCATGATCGGCATAAGTCAAAATTTGACGCATTTAATACAAGGGTTATGTTATGTTTCATGGAACACCGACATTGGTTAAAGATTTAAATTTGAAATAATTGATAATTTTTATGTAAAAAAATTGTTTTTGAATGTTTTAAAATATTAAGTGTAACACTTATTAGACAATCTCGAGCTAGAATCTCCATCGTGGAGTGATATTTATTGGTGCTTATAGAGAATGGTGTCTATATAAGGACCTTATCTCTCTTCATTTTTTATGTATAAATTTTATTTAATATTTTCTAATAAAATAAATGAGCATTGTAGAAATGTAATAATAGAGTTATTAGTGGGACCTATTAGTAAATTTTGTTGCGATGCTGGGTTGGAGAGATTAGGTGTTTCCTAGGCATTGACATTAAAAATTTATAAAATGAATGATGTGTATACGTAGGACCACTTAAGCACTCAAATAGGGGAGCTTCATTGTGGATGGATTGTATTTTTCTTAATACAATTGTGATTGTTAATTAAGTTAGTAAATGATCTCCAATAAAAAAAACTATTTAAGAGAATTGAGTTCGATTTTTTAAATAGAATAATTATTGACCAAATTTTAATTATTTTTTGTCGAACTATGGATTAACAAGACCACATTCTTATCAAAACCGATTAAGACAAAAACAAACACTAATTAAAATTGTTGAATCAAGATTAGTCAATTAAAATTTTTAAATTCAATATTATTTATTAAAATATAAATAAAAATATGTATTGAATTTTCGACCGTGCGACTTAATGACCGTGAATATTATGAATGTACTAGCGAAAAATGGGCACCGCTCTTTTTATTGCGGTAATGTTTGAAAATTATTAACGGTATTTTTTTATGAAATTTTAGTTTTGATTAAAAGTAAAAATATAAATGTTTGTTGCTTTTTTTAACGACATAAACAATAATCTTTATTATAGAAACAGTTGTTTAAGGGTATGATTGGGATAATGAAAAAGTAAGTATAATACTCATCTAGTTTGTTATATTTTTTAAATGATAAAGGAAAAAAACAGATATACATGTATTCATATTGTGTTTGTTACATTTGTTATAATATTTAAATATATTTTTATCTATTTGTTATATGTGTTACTTGTATTTAAAATTAAGGGGAAAGAAAATTCCAACCCAAAAATGTGTTGAAATGAATAGTTTTCTGTATGTATAGAATAGATAAAAACATTGACCACAAAGATTCCTATTTGAACTACTTGTTGACTCATTTACTGCCAGCTCCGGTGTGTATCCCATTTATTGGCTCACTACTTACTATTTTACTAATAGGGGTGTGAATTTTGTTCATGTTGTTTAAGTACTTCATGTCATTAGATTATACGTGAAAGAAAATGTAAATAACTATATTATTTTTGGAATATTCTTAGGTACTTCTGAGATTTATTAGATACCAGTACTCTTTAGAAAAAATAATTTCAAATTTAAAGTAAATTTAAAATAATTGAATTATAAAATGACAAAGCATCAAAGATTGTACGTTGAGTATGAATCTATCGTACATATATGCATAATACTTCTTACAACCACTATTATAAACAATTTTTTTTTTGTAAGTTTATTGAATAACTTATTATAATAGTCACGAGAGAAGCATATACTAATTTTATCACAAGTTGTTTGAAGTTACAAAATTTAGCTTTTGCAAAACCACGACTCATTATGAAACAAAAAGAAGAAGTTTTGTTTAATTTACCTTTGAATGGAAGAATTCCTCTTTTGACAAGCTCCTCGAATTGCAAATATCCCACAAACCCACAAGTAGAAGCTGTCCAAAGTTGTATCTCTCGAATGCCCAAATCTTTTGCCACTCTTCCAGCAAAGTCATAATTGCCATCAGCAATTATACAAGTAACTGGAATATGAGGTGATGAAGTGTTGAGCTTAATCACAAGCTCTTTGAAAGGAGCATAACAATTTTTTCTTGTTGCATCACACAACGTTGGAATATCTTGTGTTGCATCTTTATCTGATTCTGGTAAACCATCAGGTATGGTCTCAAATTGAAAATCTGACAGACCCTTAACAAAGTCTGGTCCAAGAGATTTTACCAAACGTTTGTGGTTGAATTCAGTGTTCACAAAAGTTATGTGGAAACCATTACAACGTAGGAGTTTGGCTAGTTGCATGAAAGGGTTCACATGACCCTGTGCTGGAAATGGTACTAATACAACATGAGGCTTTTGGCTATGACTATGAGGAGGTGGAGGAGTATACTCTATTTTATTTTGCTTTTCTTGAGACATTACTGTGGCTTCGATATTTTTGTGGATTCAAATGGAGCACTTATGTTTGTGAATTAATAGGGTGAAGAAGGAGAATGGCGGTGAAGCTTTTTCCTTGCTATCTTTTTCTATATATAATAACAATAAGTAATTGATTGCTTTATAAACTGTAAGCAAACATTATTTTACCACTTAAAATAATAGAACGCACAGGATCGCGCGTTGCGTTTTTTTTTTTAATAACATAGTTGATTACGGTTTAAGTGTTGAGAAGCGACGAATTATGGATCTGAACTATACATTCTTTTTTTTTTTTAAGAAAAATCTTGTTTATCAAATATTTTTACAGTTTTTATCATATGAATTATACTCACGAAACTATAAAATTTATAACACGCCAATCATTAGTCTACTCATTGATACTTGCTTGAAATTTATTGCCTACATCAACGTGGACGTTATGGGACTACCAATGGTCGACATTTGGGACCAAACATTTATGGTTGGGCCTAACATCCATCGGTTAACCTAACTTATGGGAAAATTGATGTTGACACCTCACTGTTGGATGAAAAACACCTGAAAATTACTCAAATGCCTCCATCGATAATTAATTACCGTAGAAGTTAACCGGCCGACGTTAGTTAACCGTTGATCCACAACCACATATACATGAAAAAAGAAAGAAAAAAACTGCATCGGCACTTAGTGCCGTGAAGCTATTTCTCTGTTAAGTTCCTTACATCTTTGTGTGTTTGCTTCAATACATGTTTGTTATCTCTAATTTTATAGCTATATATTCATTTGATCATGCAATCTGGAAAAAGTCTTTAAAACGCGTCTACTGAACCAATACATTTATGATTCTATAAATGTCTTAGTTGGCTGATGTGTGGTCCTTTGGATTGACCCTTTATGTCATGCTGGTTGGAGCATGTCCTTTTGAGGATCAGGATGACCCTATAAATTTTAGGAAAAAATACAGGTATGTTAACATATTTGTTGCTAATCCATATTAAGGGTATGTTATGATGTTTACATAATTTAATTTATTTTTCTATTGTTACAATATGGATATGTTATTAACAATAAGAGAAATAGCTCCACGACACTTGAGTATAACTTTGGCTAAAGTGTATTTTTAGTCCCTTAAGTTTCAAAATGTTACGATTTTGGCCCCATATTAAAAAAAGGATATTGCTAACCATTGTCTTGAGGGCAATGGTTAAGGAAGCCAAAAGTAGCGTGTTTGCATTGGTTTCAACAACATTTTGACTTTTAAAAAGTTAAATTTATCACTTTTCACCATTTTCCAATACTATATTTCTATTTTTATACCCTTATCCAATGCCCCAAGGATAATAGTTAGCATTCTCCTTAAAAAAAAAATACAATTTTAGCCCCTTTCGTCCCAAAATTGTTGAGAAGACACCACATGCCCCAAAAAGGGGTCATAATCGCAACTCTTTGATAAAATAAGGGGTCAAAAAATCATATTTCCCTAATATTAGGGGGTCAAAATAGCATATTTTCCTAAAATAGGGGTCACTTTTGTCATTTTTTTTCATAGGAGGTCAAAATCGCAACTTATTAAAACTTAAGGGTGAAAAGTGCACTTTAGCCTATAACTTTATATTATTACATTTCAATTTTTTAATATTAAAAATATGTGTGGTCCACTTAAGATTGGAGTTTTATCTAAGACCTTAAAAATTTCTACGTTGGAAATTTTTAATAGGTACCAAGGCTTAAATTTAAAACCCCATCGAATATGGTCTTCAAAAAAATTGGAAGAAGGAATTCATTGCATTTCATTAGCAAAAATGTGTTAAATACATTAGAGTACATCATCTTATGAGAGCTAGGTTTTAATAGGGCTTCATGAGCTAACTCGTGAGCGACCCCATTAGCTTGCCTCCTATTGAACTCGACATGAGAGTTCCGAAAACTATTATGTAACAATCGTCTACAAGTAGAAATAATACAACCAAACTCACTATTGTCATCTACATCAGAATTAACATGGTCGACAACTCTTTTAGAGTCAAGGGCAAAGTCCACATTGTCAAATTGAAGGTCTCACACCCATTGCAGAGTTGTGTGTATACCAACGGGCTCCCCCACATCAACATCACATAGAGGAGCTTCCGTTTTGGCTAGCACAAATTAACCACCGTCATTCCTAATGCACATTCTCGAGCCTACCCTGTTAAGCGACGAAGAGAAGGATAAATCAATGTTACATTTGTACCTGCCAGCTGCCGACTTTTTTCATTTCTTATCTTCAAGACTTATAGATGCTTGTCGCGTCGTGTTTGTCTTTCCTTCACTTCGGGCCCTGATAACTTGAGCCGCTCTCTAGTCATCCAATAGTTCAGTTGCACGATGAACAACTTGGGAACTTTGTTCATTCTGTTGTTGCCAAAGTTTCAGATTGCGTCCAAAAGAACCGCATTGTCGTAACAACCAATTCACTTTGACCTAGTGAAAGTTGCTGCAAAAGAGTGAAAATTAGTGCATTAATATTATAATTTTGACGCAACACTCTGATTATGGTATTCCACATATTCACATTGCGCCATACCTGGACAACTTTATGACACACTATAAAGACATGAATGATGTCCTCATAATTGCTATCACAAGCAATACAATCAATCAGACAAGACACTCCTCAACTACTAAGGCGGACACGTGTTCGAAAACATCATCGATAAACACGCCAAATAAATTTTTTCATTTTAGGAGGCACTTTCAACTTCCAAATTAAATTCCGTATGCAATTTCAATTATACAAATACAATAAGCACTACATATCGAGTAATTACCATTCTTCTCCTCTTTTCAAATAAATTTATCATTTAACATCAGAAACTGGAGTGAAGTATTAAGGATTAAATGGACAGTAGTAACATAAAAAAATTATATATTAGTGGTGCATTCTAAGTCTTCACAAACCGATCTAAAAGCAAACAAATTCACACGAGTCAATGGTGTAGCTAAAGGATCATATGATGACAAACACTTTTCGTCCTTAAGCCATGGTGCGCCTAAAATAGGTATATTCACCCCGGTTCTATCCGTCATTTTGCATCAATTTTAACACTAAAAATACTTCGCCACAATAACTTGGATTATGCCCAATTCTTAACTCAAAGAAATCATCATTAAAAAATCATGAGTTACTAAAATGAATATCTTTAAAATAAATAAAATATTGAAAAGATCGGTAGATTGTGTAACAAAAAATAATTAAAAAAAGATGTTGCTAACCAATATCCTTAGAGCAATAGTTAAAAATTTAAAAATAGAAATAATTTACAAGTTTTATGTAAAAAATGTCACTTTTTAAACTTTTAATATCTTGAATGCAATGTTTTTCAGACAAAACTTTCTTTTCAAACTTCTTAACTAGTGCCTCAAGGCGATGATTACTATTTCCCTAAAAAAAAATTGGTAGATTGCGAAAGGGAGTGACGTGTGCAAAATGTTCCCTTGCAAATGGAGAAAAGAATGATCCAAAAACAATGCCACCCAGTTTGACCCAAAATACACCAATCTCTCTCTATCTGCAAACAAATTGAATTCAAAGACTCATTCTTTGTTCGAAATTCTCAGATCTCGAAAAATGGATTTTCTGCAGAATCAGAAGGTAGAGGTGATAACCATGGCAGTAGCTCTTGTTGCCATTCTTGGTGGTACCGCTTACTATTACTATCTCACCAAGAAACCCAAAGGTTCCATTTTTTGTCTTCTAACTTCTTTTTTTATACTTATTTTCAATTGGGTTTTGTCTTTGTTCTTATTTGTTTAAGAAAATTGTTTGTGTTTGTGTCTTAGTGGATGTGTCGTGCCAACTTTTATTTGACATGTGAGACTGCTATGTACTATGTAGTCCTTGTTTGTTTCTGCAAAGTGATAAAAACAGAACTTGTTTCATGAAGGAAATGTTTTATTTTTATTGAAAAAATCGTTCATGTAGAATATTAGTGGAGGAAAATGGAATATATGGGTCTTTGTAATCAATTTGAAGTCATTAAAATGAAAATTCTTGAAGAATCTTTCAATTTCATTTTTCATAACATGGCAATTTTATTTGTGTAGTTTTATGCATTTGGTGTACATGTGTGTTATAGTGTTCTCTGCCAAATGCAACTACTCTAGGTTTAATTTATAGGATTTAATATCCATACATTGACAATGTATAACTTTTTTACACGGGCATCCAATCAAACCACGCCATGCACATATATGGGGATATTTTAAAAACTAACTTGAGAAAGTGGCATTATGCTGTTATTTGATTGGATGCAGGAGTAAAAAAGTTTTACAGCATTAGTGCCCTGATTGTGCACCATGTTAGTCAAAATAGTCCCTTACGTTAAAATGTTTGTTAATATTATCATATTAGTCTCTCAATATACTTATTGTCATATCAGTCCTTATAAATACTTATTGTCATATCAGTCTCTATATAAAAAGAGTTAAAGTCAATATTAAAGGACTATTTTACGTTAGAGACTATTTTGACTAACGAAGTGCACAATCAATGACTCTTTTGGAATTTCGATACATGGAAGGACTATTGTGGCTACTCATTACACATTGAGGGATCAAAACGACTATTACTCTTATATATTTTGTTTAGTTTAGTTTTGATATACTGTCAGGTTAAAAAGTTGGTGTCAACAAATCACATTTTTATCATTTCTCTATCTGCTATACAAAACTTGTCATACAAGAAACAACGTGAAAACATGAAATGAAAAAAAAAAAAAAGGTTTTCTCAAACTATAGTTGCCCTTAGTAGGGTTTGATTTTTAATTTTTTATTAACCCCTCCCTGTTCTCCTAAATAAGGAATGAATTTAGGCACAAAGCAAAGTTGGTCCATGTATTGTCCACATTTCATGCACAAAGAGAACTTGTGTAATGGGGCTTGGTAGATATAAATACCATTGATAAGCCTTCATACAATAGTTTAAGCTTTAGGGAGAAGTTGGATCTTGACAATAATTAAAATTTCTACATATCTTGGTAGGGTGCTTGGATCCTGAGAATTTCAAGGAATTTAAGCTTGTCAAACGCACTCAACTCAGTCATAATGTTGCGACATTCAGATTTGATCTTCCTAGTCGTAGCTCAGTGTTGGGGCTTCCTATTGGACAACATATCAGCTGCAGGTTTGCGTTTTGTTTCTTTTCTCTTTTCCAATTCATTTCATAATGCCACTGCCTAATTCCTTTTTAGCATGATCAGCTTTTTGTGTTTACTGGTTCACACTCAATGAAGGTGTTACAGGCAACTATAATGCTTTCATTTTTAATATATCTGTTTTCTTGTAGAGGAAAAGACAGTCTTGGTGAAGAAGTAATCAAGCCATATACACCAACAACATTGGATACTGATGTTGGATACTTTGAATTGGTCGTTAAGGTTATATACCACTAACTAATGCTTAGTATTTTATTTTTGTTAATCAACGTTCCTTTTTAAGTGTACATATTGATTTTTGCTAACTGTATTGTTTTGCTAATAATTAGATGTATCCACAAGGAAGAATGTCTCATCACTTTAGTGAGATGCGGGAAGGCGATTACTTAGCTGTGAAAGGACCAAAGGTTCTTAAAATTCTTTCTCCTTTTCTGTTATGAATAATTCATTGGCTAGATGTTATTTGAGTAGCTTCAATTATACTTTGACCATTACTGTTAACAAGTGAGTTTTAGTTGAACTGTGTTGGCCCAATTAATAATTAAAGTTGTTACTCCAAAAAGCTCAAGTTATTAGGTTAAGGTTTATGAAGGTATCCATATACTAGGATTTAGTATTCTAAAATGATGTATTGCAAACTAGTTTGTAATATACTTTAAGGTCTCCAGGGACGTTTTAAGTACCAACCCAACCAAGTAAAAGCTTTTGGAATGGTTGCTGGTGGCACTGGCATCACCCCAATGTTTCAGGTATTGAATATTCAAAGGATTATTGAGCTTCTGTTCCCTCTTATGATCTTTCATTTTTTGCATTTTGAAACTTTGTATCCTTAATAATCACATATTATTTTTTTGTTCAGGTTGCAAGAGCTATACTAGAAAATCCACAGGACAAAACCAACGTAGATTTGATATATGCCAATGTCACATATGATGACATTCTTCTAAAGGTAAATCTTCTAAACCTTTGTAGTTTGTGTTGTATGTTATCGTAAGTTGTATGGAAAAATCAAAATAATTCATCTCTGGGCATTTTATTTTATTGAAGAGACAGATATCTTTGGAAACTTAGTTGCTGAAATCAGTCAAATGAAAAACAAGAATGGTCTATAGTCTATAAATCTCAATCCTGTATTATGGTTAAGAATTTGTGTTTATATGACCTGTTTGTTTTCTTTTGCAGGAAGAGCTCGATGACTTGGCAATTAAATTCCCAAATCGATTTAAAGTTTATTATGTTCTAAATCAGGTAATCAAACTATTTTCAACTTCTTTTCTCCTACAGCTATTCGATCAGTCTGATCCTACCATTCATTTTTCCTATTTGTTTCGAAATAGCTATGCAAATTTGGAGTCAAAATTTAATCCTTCATTTTTTGTTATTAATAAGATGGATCTACTTGGATGGAATTTTTGGTTTAAATGTATTCTCATGTTGGTTTTGAATGCAATATACTCTGCAGCCACCAGAAATATGGGATGGTGGAGTCGGATTCGTTTCCAAGGAAATTATTGAAACACAATTCCCTGCACCAGCGCTGGATGTTAAGGTCATTTTTGAACACCATTCCTCCACCCTCAAACCTGGATTCTCCCAGCAGTTATAATTTTCCAGTCATGGCAGTCAGTTCATCTAAGTCATTGAGTTGAGATTGAACGGTTCATATCTTGACTTTCAGTTAATTGAGAACTTGTGATCTCAACTGTTTGATCTTGTTCAATAGCTGAGATCACTTGCTGTGTTGACTGCTAACTGCTGGGAATCCGGTTCTGACTTCTTTCTCTTTCTCGCACATTTAAGCTGACAAATGTGAACTGTACCGTTTTTTTTATATTTTTTTTTTACAGATATTAAGGTGTGGACCACCTCCCATGAACAAGGCTATGGCTGCTCACCTTGAAGCTCTTGGATACAGTCCCCAAATGCAGTTTCAGTTTTAGTTCGTGGATAAAGCTATGCTCTGACATACATTTTTAGTCCAAATTCAGTCATTTTTTTTGACAGAATAAACGTCAATTCTATAATCCACTAGAAAATTTACACTTACACGTTCAGGTCAGAAAGTTTTGTTGGCTGCGCTGTATGTAACATTGGAGGATATTGTTCTATTTCACACTTATTAATAATGAGATGAGACTTTTTTATTATTTAAAATAGCTGTTTAGGTATATAAGCAGTAAAAAAACTCAAACATGACGGCTGTGTAGGATGCCAATTTTGTTTTTTGTTTAGCATACAAAGATATAAAAAAAAAAAAAAAATCAAGAAATAGAAAAGAAAATGAAGAACTAACTTTCATTTATGTGAGCAGAATATCAGCTATCAACAGTAGAATATGCGTTGTATCAAAATGGCATTGCAAAACAAAGCTGAATGATTTCACTATACAAAACAAAGTAGTATGTTTTTCAACTAGAAGTTGAACTTGTTTCAGTACTATCAGATTTGTCACCATTGTCTAATTCACCTTCTGGTTCTCCAGCTGTATCTGCAGCCTTCTCTTCTATTTTCGACACACGGAACATAGCCAAATTAGTGTCCCCTGGCATTCATAATAGAAGAGGTTAAATATGGAATATGGTACTTGTCGTGATGATTAGTTTATCATTTTGGAATATGGAGTCTTTTAAGATCCTTCTACAGATAGAGTTATATAATGAGAAAAAACTAACATAGTTATTCAACAGAAAAAGGTAAGCAACTAATAAATATAGTTAGAGTAGTACCAAAAGTAATATAACTCCCAGAAGATACAGTGGTAACTACTCCAGGTTTCAGCCTTTTGTCACCAATGAATGTTCCATTGGTGCTATCCAAATCTATAACAATAAGTTTGTCTTGTTTCATCCGAATGCGTGCATGCACACCTGACACTGTAAATACGAAACAATTTATTTTGTTTAAAAAAGCCAAGAAAATAAAATAGGATAAAATGGAAAATTATTCAATTATATTGTGATTCTCTGGAACATAAACAAAGCATAGTACATTAAGATTAAGGAGCTTATTTCAGTGGAAATAAGAATCAAAATACACAACAGTTTATCAACTTGAACTTCTATACCTGTTGCAACTGGGATCACTAAATCAGCTTTCTCTGGAACACGTCCTACAGTGACTTCATTCTAGATAATTCAAAAACAAGAAAGTTAGTCTGAAGCATACTCAGTCACACAAATCATTGATGCTGATATTACTTACAGAAGTAATTTCATATGCACCTGGCCTCTCAACCTTGAAGCCTATATGCCTTGAATCACCATCTCCTATCAAAATGATTGGTTTTGTTTCCAAAGTGATAAAACACCTTGTTAATATTGGGCATATTGAAACAAATACTTAAAAAGTGGCTAATTAAGGGAGTCCTATTTGTAGTAATATCATGAAGGATTGAGCTCATTTATCTACTCAATCAAGATAAGAAAAATGGTAGAGTTTGCAATTGTAGATATTGATTTTAACGAGTTTTCAATTGTTGCTTCTAGCTTTTAGTTTCTAGATATGATTGAAGAAGAAAGTGTAACTAACCAACTGGTTCAAGAATCCATCTTTGTGTAGCAGTTGTTATAGGGGTTGCAGCCTCTGATGCATGTATAGCTCCCAGTAGGCTCCCCTTTTCTTTTGATTTGTGATGTATAACACCACATCTTTGTTGAAAAAGAAAGCACTTGTGCAAATGATGTTTTGCTGAACTGAAAGTTACTGAAGTGGCATTGGAGTGTAATAGAAGTGGTGAATTCAAAAGAGAAGCAGAACATGTTTGAGACTTTGGAATTTTTGGAAGGTAGAGAGATTTTACAATGCCTTCCATTTTTGCTTAGCTCAGTGACTGAAAAATGAGAACTAGTTGTTTGCTTTTGGTTTCATGGGACATGGACTTGTCACCTTGAGTATGTGGCAGCCATTTAATGCTTGACAAGATATTGGATAACTATATCTTCATATCTCAAATTTGTTCATGTCCTATTTTTCGATACTATTGTTGTATAGTGAAAACTTAAAACCACATAATGTATTATTTTATTGAAGAGAAATAATTTTTCTAAATACTAAGTCAACATTTAAATTGGAGGCTAATTGTTTGAATTCATCTTATTACCATTATCCTGTAACACTCACTTTTCAATTGCATTTAAATCTACGTGGATTTCAACAATTTACGTGGGATCCGTTTTCAAAAGGTGATACCTACTTAATTTTGTTTGATAAAAAAAAAAAAGGTTAATTAAGTAATTAGTCTCTATAAATATTCAGAATTTTGTTTTTAGTCCCTGTAAAATAAAATCACACTTTTTAGTCCCTGTAAAATTTTCCGTCAGTTTTTTTAGTCCCTATACAATTTTCCATCAGCATTTTTAGTCCCTGTAAAGCATTTTTGGTCCCTAAAATGCTAAAGGAAAATATCATAGGGACTAAAAAGTGTGATTTTATTTTATAGGGACTAAAAACGAAACTGCAAATATTTATAGGGACCAAAAACTTAATTAACCCAAAAAAAAAAAAAGTTTTAAGGAGAGCATTGAAAAAAGATTGTTTCTAACACTACTCATCATAGAAATTTTTTCCCAAAAAATAAATATGAAATTGTCAATATTTTTATAGAAGGTAATTTTTTTTCCGACTAGAGAATGTAAATCCTTCTAAACATTGTCCCAGACTTATTCTTCAAAATTAGATTAATTTTTCATATTCATTTATATTAATCTACTTTTAACTAAAAATTATTTTTCTACTTTTTCAAAAATAAAAGAGATACATAAAGTCATAGACTAATCCATCATCATCTATATCGTGATAATGGAATCACATTTTCAAAATTTTTTAAAACCTCATTATAGATTTGAATTGAAACATGAGGCTTTGAGATGGTGGGAGGTTGAAGGCGGAGCTTGGGAGTGGAGGAGACATCTTTTGGCGTGGGAAGAGAATTCCATCATGGAGTGTTCGTCCTTGCTGTCTAATGCTGTCTTGCAGGATTCTTCTTTTGACAGGTGGCAGCTTTGAGAGGGTGGGAGGTTGGAGGCAGAGCTTGGGAGTCGAGGAGGCGTCTTTTGGCGTAGGAAGATGATTCCATCATGGAATGTTCGTCCTTGCTGTCTACTGTTGTCTTGCAGGATTCTTCTTTTGACAGGTGGCAGTGGATTCTCGATCCTATCAATGGTTATTCCGTTAAGGGGACTTATCAGTATCTCACGATGTCTGACATAGCACTGGAGACTGACCTTTTTGATGCAGCTTGGTTGAAACATGTTCCGCTAAAGGTTGTCGTGTTCGTTTGGCGACTGCTACGCAACAAACTCCCCACTAAAGATAATCTTCTCCGTAGACAAGTACTCCATCATGATGGCACTCTTTGTATAGGTGGTTGTGGCCACCTAGAGACCATGGCCCACCTTTTCTTCTGCTGCGACATTTTTGACAGCTTGTGGCATCTTGTATACCAGTGGATTGGTATCAATTTCACTCCTCCAGAGTCCGTCCGTGATCATCTTCATCAGTTTGATCATTTGGTGGGATTACCGCGGTTTACTCATTCTTTTCTCCAAGTGATTTGGCACGCCGGCCGTTGGGTTGTTTGGATGGAAAGAAACTAGAATTTTTTCACACACGGCACATGATTTGGTGAATTTATTGGATAGTGTTAAGTTTATGTCATTTTCTTAGTTGAAAGCTAAAATGCTCAACTCCGCTTTCAGTTATACTGACTGATGGCGGCACCATTTGTCTTGAATGGGTGTTAGGGACTAGTTTTCTTCTCTTTTTTTGGAAAGAGACTATAACCTTGTATTTTGTTGGGTGATTCTCTTTTGCACACCTTGTGCAAAATGAGTCACTCTTAGTGATTTAATTCCATTTTGATTTCTTAAAAAAAAAAAAATTGAATTGAAACATAAAATGTAAATAAAAATAAAATATTGATTACAAATTATTAATTTGCTACTGCTGACAAATCAAAATATTTAAATTGCTATTGTTCAAGTGTCTGTGCACCAAATAGCTCATTTGATCCCATGATCAAAAGGACAATACATGCTTTTTTGCTTCAATTACTTTAACTTATATCGAGATTCTGAAGAGCTTACTGCAAATTTCTGATTTTAGTTAAAAGAATCTAAGGTGAGAATTGATTGAAATGAAATTTAAACTTAAAAATGTATTGAAACCCAACTTTCTAATTTTTCTATGCCCGTTTAGAGTGAACACAGATTATGTAGTAGAGATAACTCAACTAAGCAAAAAGACAGGTTGGTGGGTGATAATACATTACCAATTTGGTAAAAAAAATAAATAGTAAATAATGTAATAAAAATTGACTTGGCTGCATTACTTACTACAGAGCAATATTCTAATGACCCAAAAATTAGTATGTTATGGAGACAAGTCTATCAAGGATGTGGCGGCTCTTTGACACAATGTCTAGGATCTGGCAATAACTTCTGGTCAAGTGGCTTCAACCCTCTTCTAGACCAGTACTTTACAAATGTAGTTTCTAGCTTCCTCACCTATCATCACAATCATTAAAACATTATACTTATCAGCAATAAATGTTTACAAATGGATTTAGTATTGAAAGATAACATGTATCAATATTTATAAATTAAAATGTACAAGGTTGAGCTAAGCATTGTCAACCTTTAACTACACTTTTACCAAACTTCACTCTAACCATTCTCTTCTATGAATGAATTTCTTTCTTCTACTATCAAAATCAAATTGAACACTTCTAGCACCCAAAAAAGAAAATAAATATAAAATACAAACCTGCTTAACAATAAATGGCTCCTCAGCAAGACTCAATGGCTCTGTCAAGATAGTTAGAAATCCATTTCGATTGCCATAAACAATGTCAGTGAAGGGCCGATCACCCACCTGCATCAGAATATTTATGGTTTCACATAAACCTGAATCAAAGTATGAAATAAGTATCTAATAGCAAATACATGTTACAAAATTTGTATCTACCATGATTAATTGTGATGATTCACAGCCAAAATGCTTTTCGATTTCTTCAGCAGTGCCACCCGGCTTCTTTACTCCTGCAACATACATACACGTATCAACAATAATCGTAGAGCCAATTCTCCTCGGGAATTTCCACAATCCTAGCCTTTTAACGCAACACTTATTTTCAAGATAAAACTAACATTACAGAATTAAATTCCAAACAGGAAAGGCACAACTCACTGTGTCTGACGACTTTAATTCCAATTGTACTCTCAAGATTCCTAGCCTTTGAACCATCATGGTCATACTCGCGAAGTCCTGATTTACAATAACAATAAAGAGCACAAAACACACTGTGTGAACATGTGAACAAAAACTACAGCCATAATTTCAGAAGAGTTTTCAAATGCATCATCATGTTAGAATTACCAGCTGAGTTACTAAATACAGCAATATCTTGACCAAACTCTGATTTACAGCTTTCCAATGAAGATTCAAGCGGAGGCCAGGGCGTTAAAGAGTAGGGTACTGTAATAGTATTATCTTTGTCAAAAACAACACCCTTAAATCCCTTTCTACGTAGAGCAGCCCAGTCAATGTATCTTATATCAGGAACTGAAATATGGGGAAGTGACAATTTTGGGTCTTTTAAGATGACCATAGTTGAACATAGAATGCCCTCAAAGTTGATTCTTTGGCCAAATGCCGCTTTCACATCTGCCCACCACATCTTAGTGAAAAGTGCGCTGTCTTTTTTGTGTTCCTTGAATTCCCTTTGTCTGTCTGGTTGATGTTGACTGTGGTTTCTGGTTTCTGGATTTTGATTACTGGTGTCTTCTGAATCAGCAAGTGAGAAGTATTTAATAAGGAATACGTGTTTGTCGGTCTGATTTGAATAGGAATTGTATCTAGACCTGTAATTGCTTTCTAGCCCTTTGTTGCAACTCTGTGTCTGAGGAAGACTGGGACCATAGATGTTTCTCAGAGGGACTTGGCTATCTGCATTGGCAAGTGATAGAGTTGTGAGTTTTCTCTTTCGTTGGGCATGATGATGGCGGTTGGGAATGTGGTACGAGCAACTGGGAAGCTGAGCAGCAGCACTAGTAGACAGCATTTTTATAGTTTTTCTGGCTTAAACAATGCCTGACCACATGCTGCTACAGCTGTATGCTTCAATGATCACTATTTATAATAATAATGATCAGTATAATTAGACTTACTAAGATTAAACAAATTTGAAATTTGATATCAATGAAAATACAATGACAATTAACAGTAACATCTTGCGTAAAGGAATATGTACAGAAAAGCATTTGAAAAGAAAAGAGCAACATGTATACCCCAACCAAAAGAAAATGGTAATGACAATTAATTGTTACAAAGCCTTCTCATTATAAAAAAATTCAGCCTAGCTTAGTGTCGTTGCCACTGCTTCTTTATCCAGTACTCCAAAATAATATTGAATGCCTATACGAAAGGTATGTAATAGCAATCTTAAAGGCACACAAATAAAACACATTCCACATGGTCATGTACTACGATATCCACTTTAGATCCGGAACCATAACCAAAAGCAAGGGATTTGTTACCACTTGCCATCAGTTATAGCTATTGTCGATTAATTAATATTAGTCATCACTAAAATAGAAAATAAAAAAGTCAATTATGAACTATAATGATGGAGAAATGAAAAGACAAGTTTACATATCATGGGATATTAATATGGGATTTGAGCTCCATTTACCAGGACATATTAATCGTCCTAATGAACTAAAAAAACCATGAAATGACAGAAACGACTCATGTGTGAAATCATGACTCAACACTAACCTGCCAGGTAACTTATCCTTTGTCAATCACCTGCGTAAAAAGAAAATTTTCAGAAATTTAGTCACATAAATGAATACATGAAATATTAACCAGTCCGAAACAGAAGAGTAAAAGTAGTACATATACGAATCAAATGAGAAGACACTATTCTGCATCCCATGGAACTAAAACATTATGCAACCCTACCTATCATGGTATTAAACAATAAGAAAGACCGTTTGTTTCCACTACACGAGGATTTTTACATGAATTAAATGAGTCATAATTTCCTTTCATGCATTAAGTCAAAAAATCGACCCTTTACCTCTAAACCTCTTCTAGAGATTCAATTAACAATGATTTTCTTGGTCTCAATTTTTCTCTCACTATTGAGTTACTCTAAAGTCTAAACCTGGTTAGTTCTACAGATTTTGGACACAAATGTTCAAACCACACACAATACAAGACTCTGCTATCTTTTCTACTAAAAAAACAATGCCAAAATTTCATACAAGACTATTTGGGAGAACTTATGAAAAAGCTTGTAAATTATTAAAAAAAAGAAACAATTTGAATTCATTTTAACTTGTGTTATTATACAAATACAAATAGTTTATTGATATACGCTTATAATAAATAAGTTGTGTTAGACGCAAGCGAATAATCGGATTGGAAGAAGCAATAAGTAAGAATTGAAACAGTAACGAGATAAGAAATGCACAACCGTAAATTCAAAAGAGAGAGAGAACTCACTGAAAGGGAAAGGGAATGGGAATGGGAATGGGAATGGCGAATGAGTGGTGTTAGACGCCGCTGCACTGTGTATGAATGATGGATCCAACGACGATTGAGGAAGAAACAAGATAGATAGTACTATTTGATTTCATAAGATAGTGCTGGACCTACTTACATTCCATCAACGAATCAATCGACATGTTTTTTAATTATTTATTTTTACTGGACCAGATTCGCAGGGTAAATAACACCCCCTTCCCTTAAAGAGATGATGAGTGAGGAGGAAGAGAGAGAAAAAAATAAAAGTTGGGATTAGGAGGATAAGACATTCTTTGATTGCTATAATTTGATCCAAGTAAATAAAATCAATTTATAACATTAATTAACCCTTTAATTCTTTTTTTTTTTTTTGAAGAAATCAAAATGGAATTATATAAAAACTCAAGGTTAGCAGAACCAAAGCACAAGGAGTGCCTAGGAAACCACTAAAGATTACAAAGATTCAAGAACATCAATACAAAAAGACAAATTAGTCAATGCCCAGACAAACTAACGGGCTTGACCACCACATCTGCGTGCCATGAACAAACACGACATGTTTAGCTTTCAGATAACCTAGAGCCAACAATTTGACCTTGTCTAATAAACGAGGCACAGGAGTAATGGAATTATTGAACAGCCTATTATTACGTTCGTTCCACACCACCCAAGTACATAAGAGCCAAGTGAGCTGCAGAAAAGACCTCTTTGCTTTGCCAGCGCCTGCCTGCTGTGAAAACTGAACCAGATGATCTATAATAGCATTGGGGTCCACCCCATCAAAACCAATCCAACCGCGCACATGCTGCCATAAAGGACCAAACACGGGACAAGACAAGAATAAATGCTCTGCCGTCTCAACCTGACCACAACCAGCCACACAACTGATCTCCTCCACCGAAACAACACCCCGAAAAGCCAGATTAGCCTTTGTTGGAAGCCGATCCCGAATCAGACGCCAATCAAAAACCGAAATTTTCACAGGGACCTGATGATGCCACGCCAACTCAAACGGTAAATCCATCTGAACCTCAACACCGCCTGTCAGCAAATCATAAGCACCCCTCACCGTATAGCCCGCTGCTACATCCGGACGCCACTCCCAAGAATCTGAAACATTAGGAACCAAAAAGAAATCAAGAAGTAACGCCCTACACTCCTCCACCTGGGCCTCCTCCCACGCCCAAAGCCTGCGCCTCCACCTCCAACCCACACCAGCCCCCTCCAGATCCCCAGAGAGCATAGAAGCCACCGAAATGGTTTTGTTCTCTGCCAGGTCAAATAAACGCGGAAAGCGTTCACTAAACGGGGGACCACCAAACCACCTATGCGACCAAAACAGCGTCGCAGACCCATCTCCCACCCCGCGCCTAACACTATCACCAAACCATCCACCGCCAATGTCACCCACCCCATCATGAATCCTACCTACCTCCCGCCACCACGAAGAACCACTCCGGCCCCCTACCTCCAACCTCCCATCAGTCTCGCCATAGCGAGCAGCTAAAACACGATACCACAAGCCCTCCCTATCCACTAGCATCCTCCAACACCATTTACCGAGAAGAGCCACATTAAACTCCCTCAACTTCCTCACCCCTAAACCTCCATCCTCCTTTTTAGAACACAAAGTTTTCCATCCTATCCAAGTAATTTTCCTAAAATCCTCACTCCCCCCCCCCCCCCCCCCCCCCCAAAAAAAATTATTCAATAAAGATTCAATGGAAGAGATTATACCTGTTGGAGCTTTGAAGAAAGAAAGAGCATAGACAGACAGAGAAGTCAGGACAGATCTGAGGAGAATCAAGCGACCACCGAAAGAGAGAAACCTACTATTCCAACCCGCAAGTCTAGATTTAACACGATTAACGATAGGTTCCCAAAACTTTAGCCTCCGCGGATTGCCACCGATCGGCATACCTAGATACATAAAGGGGATCTTGCCCACTAACCCTTTAATTCCTATGCTAATTAGAAAAATATATAATTTATAAGACACTATAATCAACTATTAGTACTCAAATAAAAGTTGTCACTAATAGATAAAATAAAATACACCAATTATACACAAGAAAAATTGCGAGTGTCAAAATTTTTTAAAACAACGATTATACATGGGAAAAATTTCCACCGATAATTTTTTAAAATAATTACTATATATGGAAAAAATCTCAATGCTAAAATGTTCTAACTATTTAGACTATCATATCACTTCAATTATACAATGATATCAAATTATTATCATACACGTGTATAGATTAAGCCATTTTGTAGTTCCTGATTGTGTTTATTTTGGTTCACAACCACATGTGTGTATAAGAAATTGGATTCTTTAAATTTTTTAATTTTTATTGAAATTAAAAATAAAAATTACTTCATTCGATCACTATGATAAAAAAAATCTCATTAACGTGTCTAGACCGTAAGTTGTCATATATGTTATTCGTGTAAAATTTTGTATAAATTTATAATTATTTGACATTTTTTTTACCGTCATGGAGATTAATTGGGCAAGTTGTTATTTAAAATAAAATTATTCCTCTAAAACGTTTTTACTATTTAAAATATTATTTCACTTTAATTCTACGATATTGAACGCCCATCAAGGATAAGTTGTCACTAAAAGACTAACTAAACTAACTTTGATACATGTGAGAAGTTGTTAATTATAAAAAATTAATCATGCTAAATTTTTTCTACTATTTAAAATATCACCTCAATTTAATTTTACAATGATATTGAACATTTTTCAACTAAAATGCACGGGATAAGTTGATAAAAAGAAAATTCTGCTAAAACGTTCTTGCTATTTATAATATCACCCCACTTCAATTCTATAATGATATTCAACCCTCATAAACTCAAATGCACGAGATAAGTGGTCATTAACTAAAATTTCATTAATAAGTCAAACACACGAGATAAATTGTTATTGTCTAAACTAATCTTGATTTACAAGACAATTTGTCATTTATAACAAATTGTTCCTCTAAAACGTTTAAACTATTTAGAATATCATCACATCACTTCAATTCTACAATGATATTGAACACTCATCAGCTAAATTGCACGGGATAAGTGAACATTGACTAAATTTTATTAGATGACTGAAATTGATGGGTGAAGTGGCACTGACCAAGATTTCATAACTAATGTATATGTAGGAGATAAGTTATCACTGATTAAACTAACTTTGATACGCGAAACCAATTGTTATTTATAAAAATTTGGTCTTGCTAAAACGTTATGCTATTTATAATATCACTTCACTTCGATTCTATAATGGTATTGAACTCTCATGAACTAAAATGAACGGGTTAATAATGCATTGACTAAAATTTAAAAAATAAATCAAATACACGTCATAATTTGTTATTGACTAAACTAACGTGGATTTTCAAGACAAATTGGTATTTATAAAAAAATTGTTTATACTACAACGTTTAAACTATTTAGAATATTATCACCTCAATTCAATTCTACAATGTTATTGGACACTTATTATCTAAAATGCACGAGATAAATGGACATTAAATAAAATTTCGTTGATAACTGAAATGCATTGGAGAAGTTGACATTGACTAAAATTTCAAAGGTAACGTAAATCCACGGGATAACCAACTTTGTTACACGATATTTATAAAAAATTGTTCCTAATAACAGCTCCTGCTATTTGTATTGTCACCTCACTTCAATTCTTTTTTTTTGAAGAAATCAAAATGGGATTATATTACTAAACCATAGCACTTGCAAGCACAAGGTGTGCCTACAACTACTATCAAAAGTACAGAATAGTCAACCACAAGGTAATAACAAAAACTGTGGTTTAGCCAATACCTAGACAAGCCAAAGGACTTGACCACCACATCTGAGAGCCAAAAATAAACAACGGCTTCTTAACTTTGAGCTAACCTAAGGATAACAATTTAACCTTATCTAACAATCTGGGTACATCAGATACAACATTATTAAAAATTCTATTGTTGCGTTCTAACCACAAAACCCACGTGCACAGGAGCCAAATCAACTGCAAAAAGGAGCGCTTCGCTTTTCCCACACCAATCAAAAAAGTGAACTGCAACAAGTGGTCGGACAAATGAGTGGAGTCCACTCCCATGCAACCTATCCAGTTATGCACCTGCTGCCACAACAATACAGAATTCGGACAAGTCAAAAACAAATGTTCGGATGTTTCCTCAAGGCCACATCCTAAATCACATAAAGTCACATATGGAGAAAGAGCCCGCCGAACTACCAAGTTTGTCTTTGAAGGAAGACAATTTCTAAGAAGACGCCAAGCAAAGATAGAGACCTTCAGAGGAACCTGGGGATGCCAAACTAACTCAGAAGCTTCATCCACGGGAGGACTGCTACCCTCCGCTAAAAGATCATAAGCACCACGGACAGTGTAACCTCCTACTGGATCAGGAAGCCACAACCATCTATCTGAAACATCAGACAACAAAGAAACATCAAGCAATAAAGTCCTAAGCTCCGCTAAAAGCTCCTCCTCCCACGCCCACAACCTACGCCTCCAAACCCAACCCTCCCCTCCTTCCTCCACACCTCGAGAGAACAGCTCCGCCACCGAAATAGCTTGATTAACAGCTAGATCAAACAACCGACGAAACCTCTCTCGGAAGGGGACATCTCCACACCACCTATGTAACCAGAACAAAGTACCAACACCATCACCCACCTGCCTAAACACACTGCCACCAAACCAATCACCCCCTACATCTCCCCCTCCCTCACGCAACCTCCCCACCTCCCTCCACCACGTAGAACAACTCCGGCCCCCAACCTCCAACCTCCCACCTAAATCACCATAACGGGCGGCTAAAACACGGTACCACAACCCCTCTCTATCCATCAGCATCCTCCAGCCCCATTTCCCTAGCAAAGCTATATTAAACTCCTTCAACTTCCTCACCCCCAGACCCCCAAACTCCCTTTTAGAACAAACAGTATTCCACTTGATCCATGTAATTTTAGAACACTCCTCACTCCCCCCCCCCCCCCCCAAAAAAAATTTTATTTAACAGAGATTCAATGGAAGAGATTATACCTGCAGGAGCTTTGAAGAAAGAAAGCGCATAGACAGGCAAAGAAGTCAGAACAGATTTCAGAAGTACCAAGCGACTGTAACACCCCGAAATCTCAGCTTTAAAATTTCATTTAAATAATCAGAGTATATCACAATAAATCAGGATGTCACATTTCATAAAATCTTTTAAATCAAATCGAATAATAATTTATTCTTAAACAATATTCAAACATAGCAGCGGAATTCATAAACGTCTCAAAATCTTAAATAAATAATTCTCGGCACAAAAACCTCATAAAACATCTCAAATCAAGTTACGTCGCAAACATCATAATTAATCAACATGATACATAAAAGGAATAGAAATAATGATAATCCCCATCCCGTTACGTATCAGAGCTCCTAAGACTCCACAAGAACCTCTCACATCGACGAACCTAAGCTTGGTCACCTGCACTTGCCCACAAGGCGGCAATTCCAACAGAAGGGGTGAGATTCACAACAATTATATTAACATATAATTCAAATAATTATGCTTAACAATAACAACATTATTCATCACATAGAACAGAAACGTCTCAAACATCCACATATACAAATCATCTTAGAACATCTTCATAAACAACCGTCTCAAAACATCTCAGACACATGACTCGACAAATGCAACTCTAACATCTTAACATCATGCATGTGGTACCAATATTTTAGCTTTAATAAGCTTTGCCGTCGCTTTGAGCAAATGCTCCACCGTCGCTTTGAGCAAAAGCTCCACCGTCTCAAATTATGCAAATGCATGAACTCGACTCTTTATACTTTAAACAAGCTACACACAACATCTTAACATCATTTACGACTCTTTATCGACACATGCAATTATACAATACATGGCAGCAGCTCAGCACACTTATATATATATTTACAGCACATAGTTATCATCACAATCATCATTTATACTTCATTCATAAACTTCGCTTATTAAGTATTTAATCATAGATTAACGTCAACACTTAGGTATCATCTTACAGCGTCATTACAGGTTCTAATTAGGTCTTAAACATCTCTAATAATATCCAAAAGTCTACCCTCAAAGCCTCACTCAAAATAGAGTTCTAAAACTCAAGTTATAGTGGTCTGAGACCACATTGCTCGCTGTGGCGAGTGGGACTGCTCGCCACGACGAGCTACTTAAATTGCATTCTGCCACTTGCTCGCTACGGCGAGTGAAGTTGCTCGCCTCGCGCGCACTAAAGGGGTTGCTCGCCACGGCGAGCTCAGCTGCTCGCCTCGCGAGTGAATACCTAACTGCTCGCCACGGCGAGCTATCGCAGAGGGGTTACGAGTTCGCTCGAAACCTCGCCAAAACTCGTCCAATTCTTCGTTTTATGCTTCTAATCTATCAGAATTATGGTCCTAGTGATTAATCTAGGTTCTCTAACAGGTTTCTACACTAATTCACATCATTATAACATCAATTCATCACAAAATTCATTAAACCCTAACTTTGGAATTCTCTCAAAACTCCCTCTAATCCTTAGGTTAATCATAACAGATGAATTACAGCATAATATAATTGAGTTAGGCTCACCCTTACCTGGTAATATTGCAGAATTGGGGTTCCCTCTTCTCTAGCCACTTTTCTCCCTTCTTGCCAAAAGTCTGTAACGTACTGACTGTGTTTTTCTAAACCTAACTCCCTTTTATAATTCTTTCTATTCTCACTTATCCCTACAACTCTATCTTATTTATGAAAACAACCCCATCTCTCAAAATATTTGTTATTATATCACATCTTAATTTTTATCACATATTTTATTAAATAATAAAATAAACGTCACACCACAACATCACCTCATACGTCACAAACATCATTAAAATCACATAATATATAATAATATACTAAACACTCTAATAAAATAATTAAATAAATAAAGTGGGCGTTACAGCGACCACCAAACGAAAGAAACCGACTATTCCACCCCGACAGTCTAGATCTAATGCGATTCACAACAGGATCCCAAAAAGACAGTCTCCGCGGATTACCCCCAATAGGCAAGCCTAGATAAACAAAAGGAATTTTCCCCACTTTACAATTCAGCACCGATGTCGCCTTACTTAACCAAGATTCAGCTATATTAACTCCCACCAGCATACTCTTATGAAAATTCACTTTCAAACCTGATAACAATTCAAACAATACAAGAGTCGCCCTCAAAGCCCAGACATTGGCCCAAGATTTTTGACCAATCAGCAGAGTATCATCCGCAAACTGAAGATGCGTCACATCAACCGGGTTAAATCCAACCGAATAGCCAGTAAAGAGATTATTATCCACCATGGATTTCATCAACACGTGAAGACCTTCAGCCGCCAAGAGAAACAGAAAAGGTGACAAGGGGTCCCCCTGACGCAAACCCCTATGGAGGTGAAATTCATTAGTGGGACTGCCGTTAACAAGAACAGACGCTGTGGCAGTGCCCACACACTCTTTAATCCATTTCCTCCACAAAACCGGGAACGACATACGAGCCATCACCGCGTCCAAATAGCCCCAATCAACCGAGTCATACGCCTTCTCGAAATCCACCTTGAAAAGCATGAGCTCCTTTTTTAACTTAGTAGCTTCATCTACCACCTCATTAGCCACAAGAATACCATCAAGGATTTGCCTATTCTGAATAAAAGCAGATTGTGTTTCCAATATCACACTGCCGAGCACCATTCTTAATCTATTAGCCAGCAACTTAGCTAGAATCTTGTACATGCTCCCCACCAACGAAATAGGTCTAAACTCGTTAAGACGCTGAGGGTTATCAACCTTTGGAATAAGAACAATAAAAGTAGTGTTGATACCCTTGGTCAATTTCCCGTTACGGTGGAACTCGGTAATAAACCTCATAATATCATCCTTCAACTCACCCCAAAAATCCTTTATAAAACCAAAATTCACCCCATCAGGTCCCGGACTTTTGAAACTATCATAGTCCCACACAGCGTCCTTCACTTCATCCACCGAAAAGGGTTTAATCAGACCCCCGCCCTCAGCCAAAGATAAAGATCGAAACTGAAGATTCTCCACACTTGGGCGGTTCACAAGCGGCGCTTGAAAGTGACTAGCGAAATGGTTAAACACCGCGGTTCTAACGGGGGCAACTCCTTCTATCAAAACGCCATCAACCAAAATAGAGCAAATCGTATTATGACGACGCCGCGAGGACATAAGAGAATGAAAAAACTTGGAATTCGCATCACCTTCCCGCAACCATCTATTCCTCGACTGCTGCCAACAAATACTATGGCTAAGCCTGGACAAAGAGTGCAAGTTTGCGGACACTTCAATCATCTCGCCACACTCAGAGTCGGACAACACATCAACCTCCCCTTTGCTATCGAGCTCCGCCAGCCTGTCTTTCAGAGAAGAGATTTTAGCCGGCAAATTTTGGGAATGAGAATTATGCCATTCTTTCAAAGCTTTTTTAATAAGCTTAAACTTCTCTTTTAACACATACCCACCCCAGCCTTCCACCCGCAACGATTTCCAAGTATCACTAACAAAGGGCCTAAAACCCGACGTGTCCGCCCAACACTTCAGAAAACGGGAAGGGCGGGGCCCCCAATTCTCCTCATCAATGGACAACGACAAAGGACAATGATCCGACAAACCTCTCAGCTGCGCCACCTGTAAACAGTTCGGCCAAACCAGGCACCAATCCTCAGACAACAAAAACCGATCCAACCGACTCATCGACCTACCGTCCCCCTTAAACCACGTGAAATTGCGCCCGCATAACGGTAGATCAATCAGCTTATTATCCTCTATAAAGGTATTAAAAGAACTGTACTCCGACGTACCACCGTGAGTCACCACAGAGCGTCTTTCCTCTCTACACCTAACAGCATTAAAGTCACCAGAAACACACACTTTCTTCCCTCTTAGACTGACAAGGCGCACCGATAACTCTTCCCACAAAATATGCCTGTCGCCTCCATCACAAGGAGCGTACACATTGAATAAATTAAATTCCTTGTTAGATTTAATGAACCGACCGTGGATACCCAAAACATGGCTAAAACTGCACGACGACCACACCTCCACCTCATCAACATCCCAGACGGTCAACAACCCCTCTGACGCCCCTCGCGAAGGATGAAAAGAAAAGCCCACCAACTGCCTATCCCACACCGACTTACACACCCTATCATCGCACGATTGGAGCTTAGTTTCCTGAAGACACATGATGAACGGGCTTTTATCCTTCGCCAAAGAACGCACCTCTTTACGCTTCTCCAAACCTCCCAAACCCCTAACATTCCAAGAAAGTAACTTCATAACCCACACCCTCACCCCCTACCCGCGACCCACTCACCCACAACTAAGAAGTCCCACTGACCTCCTCTCCCCCTTCCCAACAACAAGCTCGACCTCTTTCAACTTCCCTTTCCCTTTCCCTGCCAGGACACCAAACGTATTGTTACCTCCTGTAATACTTACCCCAATGGTCTCGCCCAGGATCCTCAGGTCGTCCCGAACCACCTTCTCACTCCCATGCAAGACAACCCAGTGTCTCCTGTAACAGCCCGATTTTGCGATTATTTGATTTTAATTGTTTTATGTGTATTCATTCATGTCTGTGCGCATTTTCATGGGTTTACGTATTATGAGGGTATTTTGGTCATTTAGACTTAAGGGCATTTTAGTCTTTTGCGTGGGAGGGTAATTTAGTAACCTTATGACAATAGTTATTTTTAGCGTTCTAGTTAGAACTGTTATTAATTGTAAGAGGTTAAGTTGTCGATATAATTAATTAGGACCGAGGTTTCTAGTTAATTACCGTTAGTGAGTTAGAGTTAGCGGTGTGGTGTAAATAGAACTGAACCAATTAGTTAGTATGGTTAAGCTCATTAAGGGTTTGTGAATATTTAACCCATAACTTTGAGAAACTAGGGTTAGACTTTGTCAATCACACAAAACACAAAGAGTAGAGAACTAGAGGCTAGGAAGAGGAGCAAGAGAAGAGGGTTGAGGCTAAAGGGGAGATTGAAGCTTGAGCTAAGATTCTTAGTGTTGGAGGTAAGGGGGCTAGTCTTCATTCATAATCAATTGTTTAATCTCTTCTTCTTCTCCATCTCATAAATGCTTATGGAATAAGTGATTATTTGAACTTAATTGATGAAATTCGTGCTCCTATTTTAATGTTAATCTTGGGTATGTGAAATTGATGCTAAACATGTTGTTGTTGTTGTTGATTTTACATGCTTGAAGTGTGGTTATATGATACTTTGTTGATTTTTGTTCAAATTGCTTTGAACTAGAGTTGTTGTTGTTGATTGTGATGAAATCATGTTTAAACAAGGTTGTTGTTGAATTGGATATGTTGTTGTTGTTGAATCACACTATGGGTATTCCATTTTGTGAAGTTGTGGTTTGAATTTGTGAAGTTTGAGTTAAGTTGTTCATGTGAAGGACCAAAATGAACTTTTGATATATGAGGTTGTTAAATGAGTTTTTGATGTTGTTGGATGAGTTAGAACTAGTATAATTTCTGTTTTCATGTTATAGTTGCATTAGTCAAGTCGTTTGGGAGAAAACGGGATTTTCATGTGGAAAGTCGATGTTTAAGCGTTTTGAAAAATGAAGTGATTTTGTGTGGTTATGGAAAATGATTTTGGGATGAGGTTGATTAAGTCTTTTTAATGTTGAAATGTCAAGCTTTCAAGTGTAGTATGTATGGTCTAAGTGTTAGGGATGCATTGGCGAAAACGAAATCGAAATCGGACTCGAAAACAAGATTTTATGCGCGAAAACGCAAAAATGCATTTTGCTGAACTGTAGAGGTGACACGACCGTGTGTCTAGATGACACGACCGTGTCAGAGTCTCCTGTAAGGGATGACGCGACCGTGTGTCCTGATGACGCGATCGTGTCGGTTATGCAGAACCCCGAAACCTAGTTTTCTTATGGTTTTGTGTATTTTTAAGCATGCCAATGGATTCCAAACACCTAAACCTATTCAATCAATCTATAATTAAGCTCCTTGGGTGTCATAGCTCGTTTCCAACCTGGTTTACACTTGGTTTTCTTTATTTGTGTTCAATTAACTTGTTTTTATGCCGAAATTGTCGGATTGGTACTATAAACCGTAATTGGCCGATGAAAGGCTTATGTAATCTCTATTGCACACATTTGTGACCTAAGAGTATAGATGGCTTAGGCGATTAACCTTGTTTGGTTGGTTTTGATTCATTACTTCAATTATTTTCAAAGTTATGAATTATGAGTAGAACTTTGTGAAAACTTAGCTTAAAGACCAATTGTTTGGCAAACCTTTTGTAACTGATCTTATATGATTAAATGGAGACTTGTGAATGAATGATAGATGTTGACAATGGTATATATCTTGTTATGGTATATGTGTCTCTGTTATCCGAATTTGTGAAAGACATGTATGATTGTGAAGAAGTATGCAAATAAGATGAAATTGTTGAATGCACATGTGTTGTTTGAATATTCAAGTGATGGTGAATACATATATGTTGATTATATGTCGGTGTATGCATAGTTGTTGAATGATGGTGATGATTTGCATAATTGTATATGCATTGTTTTGGTGATGATTGCATAATTGTATATGCACTGTTTGGTGATGATTGCATAATTGTGTATATGCATTGGTTTGGTGATGATTGCATAATGTTATATGCATGTTGATTGATGAGGTGACCGTTGTATGAACATATGCATTGAGTCGAGTCATATGTTCATGCATTCATTGTTTGGTGACGGACTTATGTCCAATGTAAGGCGGGGTGTGAAACCTTACATACGATGTTTTTGTTGCATCGAAGGTGACGACCTTGAGGTGATTTGGTACCACATGCATCTAGATGAGTCTAGAACATTGCATACATTGTTTGGTGAATTGAATTGAGTTGTGATATGCGATATGTGATAAATGCACTTGGTTCATGTGAATTTATTTGGTGAATTGAATTGAGATTAATGCATTTGTTTGGTGAATTGAATTGATGAATTGGAATGATATTGGAATATCATGTGATTGTATATGTGAAGATGTTTATATTATTTAGTATTCATTATACATGATATTCTCGATTGTTTATCTTACGGATTATGTTGATGTAATGCTAACCCTCAGTGGTTTACCACCTACCTTTCCGTGCGGACGGGTAGATGGAGTGCAGGATTAGTAGCTTGTTGCTTGATGTTGCTGAGGAGCAGGATTCCTCTTTTTCTTTTGCGCGCGTCTAGATTAGGGCTCTGATCTAGGATAGCGTCTATGTGTTGAATTTTATTTATCACATGTTGGATTTTATTTATCTTATGTTGATTCGAGGAGATATGTCATGATTATTTTATATCCGATGTTTGAGGATGAGATTATGTATTTATTATCATGAGATTGGAGATGTTGTCTATCTATTTGTATGCCTGAATATATTCCGCTGCTATGTTTATGAACCATGATAATTTATGTTTATGAATGTGGAAATTGTTGTTGTCGTAGCATCTGTTTCTAGAATATATTTGTATGTTCGCGCGTTTTACCGCTTAATAGGAATAGGGTGTTACATCTCCAGTCATCAGAATTAACAGCTGAACTAGACGACGATGACGAGTCACACTTAGCATTGGACATCATCCTCAGAGCCTTTTTGAGAGAATTTGACCCTTTGAACTTACATGGCCTCTTCTTCAGAGCTTTCATGACCGCCGCTCGGTCTTTAGAGGGCATCCTTGCCACTTTCTTCAGACTATTAACTGGATGGCGCAACACCCCCTTAACCTTCTTTCGCCTGCTAACCATCGCGTCAGTTGAACCCTTGCTCCCTGCAGAACACGCCCCTGCACTCACATCCTTTCGCGCCACCGACCCAACCTCGGTCTCGCAAATATGCTGATCATCTAACCAATCCAAGCTCCAGGGTCCAGAGCCCGAAGACCTAATAGTTCCCGAAGGGGCCTTGTCCAGAACGAGTTTAGGCGCATTCATCGTTACCCCCGCTTCCCCCTCCGGATTGCGATCTTGAGAAAAAGTGGTTTGGACCTCGAACTGATCCACAAGCGGCCCAGCCGAGACCTTCTGAACCGCCTCCTCGGGCTGGCGATCATCCCTATCCCCCTGATTCTGATGAAGACAAGCCGTCACAGGTTCAGAGGGGTGCACGTCCTCATCTTGGTGAGGGATATTCTCATTACCCTCGCCCTGAGCAAACTCTCTAACGATCTCATCCACCAACACATTAGCATGATCCGTAACCAACACATGTTCACTCCAGACATCCTCGTGATCTGCCTTATCAATGTTGGACACGTTGTCATCTTCTTCATAAAGGCACGCATCACCTCACTTCAATTCTATAATGATATTGAACCCTCATAAACTAAAATGCACTCGATAAGTTAGCATTGACTAAAATCTCATAAATAAATCAAACACACGGGATAAGTTGTCATTGACGAAACCAACCTTGATTTACAGGACAAGTTGTCATTTATAAATATTGTTTATACTAAAATGTTTAAACTATTTAGAATATCATCACCTCAATTTAATTCTAAAACGATATTGAACACTTATCAACTAAAATGCACGAGACAAGTAGAAATTGAATAAAACTTCGTAGATAACTAAAATGCATCAGAAAAATGGGTGTTGACTAAATTTTCAAAAGTAACGTAAAATGCTCATGCTATTTATAATGTCACCTCACTTCAATTTTATAATGATATTGAGCCTTCATAAACTAAAATGTACGAGATAAGTGGTCATTGACTAAAATTTCGTTAATAAGTCAAACACACGGGATAAGTTGTGATTAACTAAACTAACCTTGATTTACAAGACAAGTTGTCATTTGTAAAAAAATTGTTCCTCTAAAACGTTTAAACTGTTTAGAATATCATTACCTCACTTCAATTCTACAGTGATATTGAACACTCAACAACTAAATTGCACGAGATAAGTGAACATTGACTAAAATTTCTTAGGTAACTGAAATTTATGTTCGAAGTGACATTGACTAAGATTTCAAAAGCAACGCATATGCACGAGATAAGTTGTCACTGACTAAACTAACTTTGATACACAATATGTTATAACCTTAAAAGTTGAAAATAATAATTATACACCAAACATCTTGCCATCAATAAACTTTTAAAATGACCATGGTACACATGATCAAGTTGGCAAGCATATTCTAAAATTATATAAGTGGATATTTTTCTAGGAGAAAAATTATATAAATTGATATTATTATTGTTTAAACTTGCATATAAAAAGTAACAACTATATCTAATTTCTATACTTTTCAAAGATAATAATAATTAACTTTTAAATGGACTAAATTTAATTTGTTCACAAGTACATAATGTCGAATTCAAACTACACAAAATCATCCACGACCAACTAGTACCCGTGCAGATGCACGGGTATATTACTAGTAAAACATTAAAACCACATTTTTATAACATGTCATTTTTATAATATTTTATTAATTATGAGAGCAATTTTTCATTTAATTAGAATGATATCATGTTTGTTATGCATCAAACACATGATATGATTAATGTTTATTATGTTCTTATCATATCGTATCTCTATTCAGCTTTATATCATATCTCACCTCTATCACATTCTGACCATCAAACGGACCCTTAATCTCATAGAAGATATATTATATAAGAATGACTATTTTATATGAGAATTGTGAGAATAATTATCAACCATTAAATTAATAATAAATGATCTAGATTAAAAAGTCATATTTTAAAATACATGCACCTCTCCTTATTCTATCAATTTTCATAAGCTCTTTCTCTGATCTTCTGATGCGATTCATCTTCCATTCCGTCGCAACATGTGATTGAAAACAATAGCTTCTAGTTCATCAAAATTTAAACGCAGATATCATTTAAATTAACAAATGCATATAGTTGTCCCTTGTTTTTTCATTTTTCGTGTTTTTTCATTCCTCCATTAACAATTTCTTTCATTCTTGCATTTATGTTTCCCCTTGTTTTCATTTCTCAAAGATTTGTGCTACCTTTAATATTTAATTTTTTTATTGATTTACTTATTCAAATTAAGACCTATAGAACTATTAAAAATCCCCAATTCATGAAATTGGATTTAACCTAAAGACATTGAGAAACAAGAAATCAATTTCAATTCAATACACAAACAGATGGAGAAACATAGACAGACCCATTGGGTATTATTATTGCGTAATGAACATAGAGATAGATAAAGGACAAAATACACTCCCGCCTAGCCAAAATGACCAAAATGTCCATGCGCATGTTAACTAACGCACGTGTAAAACTGTGCGTTAGTTAACATGCACTGCGTGACTTAAGCAAGACACTGCACAAGTTAACTCATGCACAGATTTAACACGTGCGTGAGTTAACTTGCGTAGTGTCTGTGCAGCAGATATAACGTGCGCAAGTTAAGTCACGCAGTGTGACTTAACTTGCGCAGGGGTATTTTGGTCATTTTGGCTGGACGTGAGTGTATTTTGCTGGATGAAGAGTGACATTCTAGATAAAGCGGTCGTGATGGGTATGGCAGAAGTTTTGTTGAAGAGAAGGGTGAGAAGAGAGTGTGGCGTGGTGTTTATTTGGTAATTAAATCGGAGCCCTTTTGATTGTTAATGTTGATAATTATTCTCATCATTCTGTATAAAATAGTCATTATCATAGTATATGTCTTTTAGTCTGATATTTATTTATTGAAAACTCATTCGATGTCCTTCTTTACTTTTTTTGGTTTAAATACATTATTGGTCCCATATCTTTCCCAAACTTGCAATTTGAACCCCATGTAAAAAAATAATAACAATTTTTGCCCTTTCATGTTTACCTCATTTTGAACTTTTGACCCCTCGTTATGATTTTGACTGAGCCAACGCACACGTGGCACCTCACTTAAGTGAGCATGATACCACAATGTAATTTCAGCATTACAAATAATCAATGAAACTCACTTTCTTTTTTTGTGTGTGTAGATAAACGAATTTACAAATAATCATTAAAACTCACACACACTAGTGGAGGGGACGAAGTTTGAACCAAGATCATGTCATCAAGCCTAACAATTTCAACATTTTTTGTCGGATGAACTATAATTGGTGGACTCTTTCATTATTATATTTTATTGTATATGTAGGTTAATTTAAATTTTATTAATTTAATATATTATTTCAAAGTTAAGATTTTATTTAAAAAATTTATTTACTTTATCTAAAAAAATTCATTGTAAAATTACGTAGAGCGAGTAGTCACTTTAGTCATTAACTCTGCAATCCGCTGTTACAAAGGTCCCTGACTCATAATTAAATACAAAGAAGTCTCTGAATTTGCACTTCCGCTATTACTTTAGTCACTAACGTTAAATAATTCTATTAAGTAATGATGTGACATAGATTTTACGATGACAGATTTGAGATTTACGGAATTGAAATTTAATTTGGGGATATTGATTTTTGACTCACGATCAAAGTGATCATTTTCTATTTTCACTTTAGTCTCCGTGACACCTCATATGTCATGTCATTGTAAAACATGTGTCACATTATCATTTAACATAATTATTTAACGTCGGGAACTAAATTGATAACTGAAATGCAGAGTGAGAGACTTCTTTGTATTTAATCCCGAGTCAGAAACCTTTGTGACTTGGAGGTGCTGAGTCGGAGATTAAAGTGACTATTTTCTCAATTATGTAACATAACAAGTAACAATAAGCACATGTATGTATGTATAGTGCAATGTGTACATTATTAACATGAATATTAGATTATATTTGACAATCAAGAATGTGTTCTGTTACATAAGCAACTGAACGAGAAGCAAATGATGCGTAATGGCAATCCGCATAGTTAGTCATCCAATTCGGTGGGAGATGCCTAACATAGGTTTTGTAGCATTGAATACTCTTTTGGAGCTGGACTCTTCCACTCATACTCACTCGACTCTTTTGGAGAACATTGGTATTACCTATGATGATTTAGGAACTATTACGCGGACTAACACCTATAAGGAAGCAAATCAAGTTGCAGATTTACTAGGAAAATGTTGATTGAGTTTGGATTCTAGTCTTAGAATTTTATTTCCTTCGATATTTATTTCAATTCTTTGCTAACGGATTTTGCCAAGAGGTTTCTAGTTTCTTGGTAAGGGCATGGCCCTTTTTATTCGACAAAAAAACTAATAAAATACTAGAAAGAAGCATCTTAAAACAATATAAACTAGTGAAGAAACAATGTAAGCTCGGAGAAAGTAATCGTTCTCAAACAACTCTATTTTGATCATACAAACTTATAAGCTATAAGGTAGTGGTTTGACCTTACCAAACAAAACCAAAGTGAAGTGGAAAGGTTGGAGGTTTTTTACTGATTTTTCTAGAGACATAATATGAAGTTGCATTATTAAAAGTGAATTTGTATTTCAAGTTTCCTACCATATCAAAATATTGAGATCTCTTACCAACGAATTTGATTCATCACAAATGTAACATAAAATAGAAAGACATGAAACCCTCTCACAACAATGGACTAAGGGAGAGCCTATATTATGGCTACATTAGATTTAAATCACTTCACATGTAACAAAATCTTTAATTGAAAGTTCATACTAATTTTTTTTATTACAATCTAACTAGTAGATTACGCACAGAGTGCATTTCAAGGAAGTAAATTTGAAAAATTGATCATGCTCAGAGTCAGGACCCATTAATTTGATGGTGAAGCAGGAGGCAGGATTCCATAGAGGAATGATGAAATCAAAGTCAAAGCACGTTCTGGTTGCCAGCTTGGAACAAGATGTCCTGCTCCTCTTACTGTAACAAATGTCAATCCTTTGTATCCTACCACATACCCTCCAATCTGTCATTATTATTACAATTTGGTCACATTTCAAAAATGATATTACTTGGACTAGAAGAAACGTCAATAAATCAGTCATATATTGAGTAAATTAGCATTTTGGCCCTCGGAATTGTAAGGGGCGGGCAATATAATTTAGTCTCTCACTTTTTAAAATATAATAAATTAGCCCCTTAAATTAGAGAATGTCGATCAATTTAATCCTTCCATCGAAATATAAATAGACTGATTTCAGTACCTCTTTTCCAGAATACCATGGACGCCAAGGAGCGTTGATAGGGAGCTTAAGGGTGTTGATTGAATATCTTGAAGATGTGACTGGAACCACTGCATCTGTATCACCACTGTTATGTAGGATAACACAACATCAAAATCCAGCAGTTGAAAGTTTTATAAAACAAAAATTGTAACCTCTCATTATTCAAAACAAGAGTCTAGATGTTATACGTATTATTGTTCTTGTGGATTCAAATGATCTTAACAATTTATACTATAATGAATGTGAGCTTACCTGTATATCCGTAGTTTAATGCCACTGTCGATGAGATACTTGATGGTGGGTAGGATTGTAATTGGACTGTCTTTCCACTCAGTAAGAAGACGACTATGAATTGTCATAAAAAATAACACACTCTTAATTAGATAAAAAAATACATTTATATAAGTGTAAAAAAGTACTATTTTGAACTTTCTTGAAAGTGATTATAGAATATTACGTGCAATGGGTCCAATTTGTAGGTTTTGCATGAAGAGCCTTTTGAACCTCTGGTGCATTTAGATAGGCAGCACCATAGTAATCAGAACAAGGGTCAAAATCATTAGTTACATAACCAGTTGAGCCATTTTTGAGAGAAGAGTCATGACACAATGGAGCATAGATGTTATAGAAGTCTATCTTTCCTATCTCAAGGAAGGCCTTATGTGTTGCATTCATACAAATTGATGAAACATTTTCAGTAGTGAAGTCACAGTACTTCTCAATCAACTCATGAGTTTGATCCGAGTTTAAAGCATGAGTCCAAAGGTAATCAAATATCCCCTTTAAACTTGTGGCATCATCAATCCAAGCATTCCCTATCTGAAATTTTTTATTGTAAAGATAATAATGAAGTTAGATTTATGAGATTGAGAGTTATATTGCATTATTAGTTAATTGAATTTTGAACAACATACAGAAATGCCTTTGACGTTAATAATGGAGTTGTTATAGAGTTTGTTGTTGTGAAGAATAGTGGATGCAAGTTGAGGAACATAATGACCGGCATAACTTTCTCCAGTTATGTAAAAAGCTCTTGTTTTGTACTGTGGAAATCTCTCCAGCCAGTTGATTAGGAAGACATAGGCATCCTTGGCAGTTGATTTATCTCCTGAATTGTCATAGTCAGATGTTGTGTTTGAGTAGGAAAATCCTACTCCTGCTGGAGATTCCAAGAAGAGTACATTTGCAACTGCATATTTCATATGGATATAGGTAAGATAATTACTCAGAAATGCATCATAATGAAACAAACTAATTTTATTGATGATTGTATCACCTTCATTCCAAGCATATGGGTTACGGTATAGTGTTTGGCCATCAGAGTTGACTCTGAAGGGTCCGAGCTCTTGAAAGGCTCCATATCCCAGGGAGGAACAACCAGGTCCTGTGAGTTTAAGACATTATGTTGTCAAAATCAAAGCTGTCAAACTCGAGAGTCTAAATATACTTGTTGAGATTCTGTAGACTCGACTAGTAAAACTGACAGTTTATCGACTTTATTAGTATTTACTTAAAACTCGTTAAAGTATCCCAAACAGAGAGTATACATGCGAGTTAATTTGTTTTTATGATTCATAATCGTAAGAGTGTAAGGGTTAGCCCGAGGGCTTAACAATCATGCATGTGTTACCATGTTCTTTTATATATCAAGAGAAAAATAATATTCAAAATCAAGTGATATTTTTATTCATGCAAAATTATATTATGTTTCACTATTATGAAAATGAAGTTATGTCATCAATCAAACATTAACTAGTAATCTATATATAAATTCTTTTTATCTTGTATAGTGATGCAAATTTTCTTATTTAGAAGTCTCTGCAAGGTAATTTTCACAATTTCAAACATCATCATATAAATAGAAAATGATACAATAAAGAACATAAAAAAAATATAAAATGCATACAAAAGAACAAAAGTTAACCCTCTAAAAAAAAAAGTTAACTGTAAAAACCAGTTTCTATTGCAATTTTTACCTCCATTGAACCACAGTACTAAAGGTTTAGTGGAAGAGTTATATGGAGACTCCACAAAATAATAGAAAAGTTCTCGTCCAGCCTCAGGATCAACAGTGACATAGCCTGAATATTGGTCAAAATTCACTCCATAGGGTTGACCTGGCAATGTGTCAATCTTGTCAGCTTGCCTTAGCCCCTCTTGAGGTGCTGCAACATAAGCAGCAGAAGAAGAAAGTGTTTTTATTGCATCTCCCTCTTCCCAAGAAAGAGTCTTGGGAGGATTCTGAGATTTTCTAGACAGAATAAACCCATTAAGTTTATCAGCTTGACTAGCTTTGCTATAAGGGAAAATAACCAAAAGACTCAAGTTGAGTAGTAAACAAGCATAAAGAGAAACCTTCTTCATCTTGTTCTGAACTTGGTTTCAATATATCATAAGTTTCTAACTATTTATAGATGAAAAACAGTGACAATTTTGAAGGACTTATTTGGTTGTGCTTGTTGGAGTCATGTGAAAGAAACAAGAGAGTGATAACATTTACCATTGAGGCATTGACCAATGACCATGCAATGATAAGCCGGCTGAGTTTAATTTAGTCTCTTCTCCTTGAATGTAATGTAACCTTGTTTCCCTTTTTCTAGAATCATATCAAGTTATTTAACGTTTTAGCACTTTGTGATTAACATTGAAAGTTAATTGATGTTTGTTTCTCTAAATTATTGTTCTGGTTTATGCAGTTGTACTGTCTTCATTCTAGTTTCTGAGTGCATATGTAATTGGGTTACTTAGGGGGTGGGAATATGCTTCTCTAGTTAGGCTTTTAATAGATTAAGTTCTATTTTGAGATTTAACATTACCTTTTGGAGAATTTGATTTTATATGACATTTCGTCCTATTTAAATTTTATTTTATAATAATACATTTATTTGTGTAAAAACTTGATAGGTTGGCTAATATACTTAAATTATTGTTTTCGTTAATGAATGATTTACCTCGAGAGAGTATTGGTTATGGATGTAAGACTTAAAATGGGGTGTTGTGTAAAAACATGTGCAAAATATACACAATCAAACAAATAATAAAGTGATAAGTAGAGATTGTTCTCACAATGATTGTTTATATTTAATTAAATCAAGTTAATTATTTTTTGAGGGAATTTAATCAAGTGAGTTAGTGAGAAAATGTAACAATAACATTCATTTCAATAAGAGAAAATAAGATAAAACAAGCAAATAAATGCTAGGTTGAGATCTGATTTGGTTAGAATAGGTGAACTACACTTCCTATGAAATTTTCTAGTTACTCGGTGGCGTTGAGATTTGTTTATTTGTAAGCACTCATTAATTTCATTCTACTAATGTTAAAACATATTCATTCAAACCTACTTAGGTTGTTTTGATGATGTTGGCTTGGACCGCAGACATTGAGTCAAAGTTTGTTAATGAAAGTCAAATGACCAAATAAGAAATTTTGTTGTTCAAGTATGTTAAAAATATATAAATTTTAAATGATTAAGAGTCCAATTTTGTTAATGAAAGTTAAAAGGATGCCTATTTTTTATTTTATTTACAATCTTGATAGTTTTTTTTTTTTAAATTTACATTTGTTTGCTAGGGACCCATTTTTATTATTAGAACCTGGCTTCCAATTTGATCGAAACGGCCCTGGGTATAATTAAGTTACTGAAAGTATAAATCCATTTAGAGGATACATTAGAAAATTAGCTAACGAAATCTAATCTCACCACAAATTTTTAACATGTTCAGTCTCATCACTTTTAATTAATGCATTCTTTTACATACTAACAACCTCTCAAACCCTAATTTAGAATGCTAAAAATATTGTTGAATGGTTCGGATATTAGCAAGTCTAAGTGGATACTATAATTATAAATACTTCGATACCACTAGAGCATATCACTAAGTTGTTAAGGAATTTGTTTTCAGACTTAGATCATGAAGAGTTGGAATGAGATGTTAGGGTTGATATCAATTATAATCTCGTGATGGAGCGAGAAGTTGTGAATTAAAGATCATTCCTTTAGATATTTGAAGTTGATTAATAATCGGGTATTGGATAAAAGACACAAACAAGTCCTTATAATTGAAACTCAGTTGATAGCTTTATTATGAGTTTGAGGTTTCTACTTTGATCATACAAGCTTATACATTATATGTTTGCGGTTTGACCTTGCAAAATAGAAGTGAAAAAGTTGGATTTTTCTACTGAAATAATAAACATGTAAGTAAATGGTGGGAGTAGCTTATGAAGTTGCATTATTAGAAGTCTATTTGTATTTCAAGTTTCCTACCATATCAAAAGATTATAAAAAATGTGAAACATGAAACACTCTCACAACATGGACTAAGAGAGAGCCTGTATTATTGCCATACACATAACAAAGTTATATGGCCACATTCTATTACAATCTAACTAGTAGATTACGCACATCACTCATTTCAAAGAAGTAAATTGAAACATGGATCATGCTTAGAACCCATTTGTTTTTGATGGTGAAGCTGGAGGCAGAATTCCATAGAGGAATGATGTGATCAAAGTCAAAGCACGTTCGGGTTGCCAGCTTGGAACAAGATGTCCTGCTCCTCTTACTGTAACAAATGTCAATCCTTTGTATCCCACCACATACCCTCCAATCTGTCATTATTGTTTCAAAAATGTTATTACTTGGTATAGAAGAAAAGTCAATAAGTCGACCATATCTCAAGTAAATTAGAATTTTTTAACTCGGCATCATAAGTGTCGAGAGTCCCTCAAATTTACAAAATAACAAATTAGCCCTTAAAGCATAGAATGCCAATCAATTTAGTTTCTCACTCAAAATATAAATCAACTAATTTCGATACCTCTTTTCCAGAATACCACGGACGCCAAGCAGAGTTGATTGGAAGTTTAAGGGTGTTGATTACATATCTTGAAGATGTGGTTGGAACCACTACATCTGTATCACCACTGTAAGAAAGACATGCCATCAAAATTCAGGAGGGTGAATTTTTATAAAACAAAATTTGCAATCTCTCATTATTCACAACAAGAGTCTACAATGTTATATATTATTGCTCATGTAGATTCAAATTGTCATAAGAGTTAACAATTCTATAATGAAAGTAAGTTTACCTGTATATCCATAATTTAATGCCGCTATCAATGAGATACTTGACGGTGGGTAGGATGGTACTTGGACTGTCTTTCCAGGTAGTAAGAAGATGTCTATGGATTTTCATATAAAACACACAGTCTTAATTAGCATAAAAAAATACATTTATAGAAATGTGTAAACAAATAGTACTATATTTCAATTTCTTGAAAGTAGTTATAGAATATTACGTGCAATGGCTCCAATTTGTAGGTTTTGCATGAAGAGCCTTTTGAACCTCTTGTTTATTTAGATAGGCAGTAACATAGTGATCCGAACAAGGGTCAAAATCATTAGTTACATAACCAGAAGAACCATTTTTGAGAGAAGAGTCATGACACAGTGGAGCATAAATGTTATAGATGTCTATCTTTCCTGTCTCAACGAAGGCCTTATCAGTTGCATTGTTGCAAATTGCTGAAACATTTTCTTTAGTGAAGTCACAGTACTTCTCAATCAACTCATGAGTTTGATCTGAGTTTAATGCATGAGTCCACAAGTTATCATATATCCCCTTTAAATTTGTGGCATCATCAATCCAAGAATTCCCTATCTGAAATTTATTAAAGATAATAATGAAGTTAGAATTATGAGATTGAGAGTTATAATGCATTATTAGTCTTTTGAAGTTTGAACAACATACCGAAATGCCTTTGAGGTTAATAATGGTGTTGTTATAGAGTTTATTGTTGTGAAGAATAGTGGACGCAAGCTGAGGAACATAATGACCAGCATAACTCTCTCCAGTTAAGTAAAAATCTCTGGTTTTGTACTGTGGAAATCTCTCCAGCCAGTTGATTAGGAAGACATAGGCATCTTTGGCAGTTGACTTATCTCCTGAATTGTCATAGTCAGACGTTGTGTTTGAGTTGGAAAATCCTACTCCTGCCGGGGATTCCAAGAAGAGTACATTTGCCACTGCATATTTCATAAGAAAAATCTTAATCATGTCTCAGAAATGCATCATAAAGTAACAAATTAATTATATTGATGGTTGTCCTACCTTCATTCCAAGCATATGGGTTACGGTATAGTGTTTTGCCATCAGAGTTGACTCTGAAGGGTCCGAGCTCCTCAAAGGCTCCATATCCCAGTGAGGAACAACCAGGTCCTGTGTGTTTCAAACATTATGTTGTCAAAATTGAAGCTGTCAAACTCAAGAGTCTTAGTAAACTTGTTGAGCTTCTGTAGACTCGACTAGTAAAACTGAGAGTTTCCAATTTTATTAGTTTACTTAAACTCGTAAAAGTTTACCAAACAGCGAGTGCATATGCGAGTTAATTTGTTTTTATGACTCATAATTGTAAGAAGGCAAGGGTTAGCCTGAGAGTTTGACAACCATGGTCAGAATCATATCATATTATCAAGATTCAAGAGTAAAGTTCAAATGATGGTGCTCCTAATGACCAGGTTTTTGCATGGTCTTTTATAAATCAAAAGAAAAATAAAGTTCAATATATATCAACTGATATTTGTTCTTAGGTAAAACCATACTATCATGTTGTACTACTATGAAAATGAAGTTATATCCTCAATCAAGTATAATTAATAATCTATTTATAAACTATTTTTATATTGTGTGGTGTTGCAAATTTTCTTATTCAGAGATCTCTACAAGGTAATTTCACAATTTCAAACATCATAATATAAATAGACAATGACACATTAAAGAATATAAAAAATAGAACATGCATACAAAAGAACATGAGTTAACTGTAGAAAACAGTTTCTGATGCAATTTTTACCTCCATTAAGCCACAATACTAAAGGTTTAGTAAAAGAGTTATGTGGAGACTCCACAAAATAATAGAAAAGTTCTCTTCCAGCCTCATGATCAACTGTGACATAGCCTGAATATTGGTCAAAATTCACTCCATATGGTTGACCAGGCAATCTGACAATCTTGTCAGCTAGTCTTTGCTCCTCTTGAGGTGGTGCAACATAAGCAGAAGAAGAAAATGTTTTCATTGCATCTCCTTCTTCCCAAGAAAGAGTCTTGGGAGGATTCTGAGATTTTCTAGACCGAATAAACTCATTGAGTTTATCAGCTTGACTAGCTTTGCCATATGGAAAAATAACCAAAAGACTCAAGTTGAGTAATAAACAAGCATAAAGAGAAACCTTCTTCATCTTGTTCTCAACTTGGTTTCTACATATCATAAGTTTCTAAGTATTTATAGATGAAAAACAGTGGCAATTTTGCAGGACTCATTTGGATGTGCTTGTTGGAGTCATGTGAATGAAACAAGAGAGTTAACATTTACCATTGAGGCATTGACCAATTACCATGCATTGATTAGCCGGCTGATTTTAATTTAGTTTCTTCCCCTTGAATGCAAGTGATTTTCCTTGTTTCCCTTTTTCTAGAATCATGTATCAAGTTATTTAACAATTTAGCACTTTGTGATTAACTTTGTAAGTTAATGGGATGTTTGTTCCTCTAACTTATTGTTGTGGTTTATGCAGTTGTACTGTCTTCATTCTTGTTTCTGAGAGCATCTGTAATTGGGTTACTTAGTGGTGGGAATATGCTTACGTTCTATATAAATAAATGTGTTCAAAAAATTGAACTAGCTATATCCTATTTAAATAAGTAATTTTCTCTTTATAACAAGCACACGCGTCAATGAGATTAAACTCTATTTTGAAATTTAATATGACTTTTTAGAGAATTCAACTTTATATGACATTTGATTCTATTTTAAAATAATTCATTTATTTGTGTTGGAATTTGATAGGTCGGCTATTAATACACTTAAATTATTATTTTTGTTATAGAAAGACTTGTATGGACTGTAATATCATATCCGGAAAGAACTTGCCTATCCAACATAGAGTATTGGTTATGGATGTAAGAGTGAAGAAAAGAAGCCATAAGGGGCGTTCTGTAAAAACATGTGCAAGTATACCAAGTCAAACAAGTAATAGAGATTGTTCTCACGCGGATCGTTTATGTCTAGTTCTCATAAATCACTTGAATAAGAACCGCACACGTTGTGCGGTTACAAATTATTTTTGTATTTTTATGTGGTCATGTTTGTTTTGAAAAAACAGTATTGTTGTATTCAATGCATTGAATACATACCATTTAAGACTTGTGCCCCGAGACACCCGTTAGCATTTCCTGTACATTCTTTTTTTATCCTAGAATTCTTACATGTCTAAGGTAAGATAAATTTGTGTGTTTGAAACAGAGTTGATCGAGTATTCTTTTAGTTTCATAAAGAGTAAGAATATTTTATCCCATAACTATGAAAAATTGAGGTATCTTTTATTATTACATCTGCATTTTCAAAATTGTTGTAGATGGTACAATATAATGTCTGCTGTAAAAGGAAAATATGGTATCTTGCCATATATTGGACATGGTATTTTGTCATGAAATTGAAAAATTGTTAGTTATTCAATTTGTTAAAAATGTCTTAATCTTGCAGCTTCAACTCAAGTTTAATACTCTCTAGGTTTGCCAACGACATATACTCCATGTACATGTACAAGAGTATATATAGTGTTCAAGTGTTGGATGAAATTTTGTCAACAAAATAAAAAATGTTGGATGAAAGGAAACTTTTGAATATTTTTATTATAATATCTGTTATTTGTGCGTTATGATCTTGAAAAGGAAATAACAAAACATTCATCCCACCCCTATGAGCTGTTGTAACTCATTATATGTATCATTCTAAAGCATAAATAAAAACAGGCTCATTTCCTTAAAAATAAGTTGTCTAAAGTAGAATCGAGTATATTTGAAGTATAACTTCTGGTGGTTTCAAATACAGCTTATGAAAGAGGGTGTTTCATAAGGTTCATATGTGGTCTCGGTTTTAACCAATGACATTTTTAGTGTCTGGAATGTCAATTCGAAGTTGGTTGTGTGAGTTTTCGCTAAGAGAAATTCGAAGTTGGTTGTGTTTAATAGTCGCAAATGTAGGCACAATTGACTGAACTGCGTGCACAAAGATTGTGTCTCATTGTCTGGCGATTTTTGTTTCTTTTATTCTTCTGTTACTAGTTGGTGTTCTAGTAATGCACTCTCAGAACAAGTGAGGGAGAGCCTATAATATTTCCATACACATACCGAAGTTATATGGCCACAGGACATTGAAATCAATCGATTTGTAATAAAAAATTTAATTGAAAGTTCAAACTATAACATTGTATTACAATCTAACTGGTAGATTTCGCACAAAGTGCAATTCAAGGAAGTAAATTTGAAACATGGACCATGTTTAGAACCCATTAATTTGATGGTGAAACAACAGGCAGGATTCCATAGAGGAATGATGAGATCAAAGTCAAAGCCCGTTCTGGTTGCCAGCTTGGAACAAGATGTCCTGCTCCTCTTACTGTCACAAATGTCAATCCTTTGTATCCCACAACATACCCTCCAATCTGTCATTATTAAAATTTCGTCATGTTTCATAAATATTATTACTTGGTCTACAAGAAAAGTCAATAACCCAACCATATATCGAGGAAATTAGAATTTTAGAACTCAAATTTGTAAAGTCAAACAATTTAGTTCCTCCAATTAATGAAATAAGAAATTAACCCCTTAATATAACGAGTGTCGATCAATTTAGTCCCTTAGACTCATTTCAGTACCTCTTTTCCAGAATACCATGGACGCCAAGCATCGTTGATCGGGAGCTTTAGGGTGTTGATTGAATATCTTGAAGATGTAACTGGAACTCTTCCATCAGTATCACCACTGTAGGAGAACATGTTATCTAAAGTTAGGATTTGAAATTTTGATTTTGATAAAATAAAACTGTAACCTCTCATTATTCACACAAGAGTTACATGTTCTATTGTTGTTCTTGTGCATTCAAATAGTCGTAGCAGTGTTAATTAAAACTTTAATATAATGAAATTGAGCTTGCCTGTATATCCACAATTTAATGCCACTGTCGATGAGATACTTGATGGTGGGTAGGATGGTAATTGGACTGTCTTTCCATATAGCATTAATTTCACTATGAATTGTCATAAAAAAAATTACATTCTTGATTAGCATAGAAAAATACAGTTATATAAGTGTCGAAACATATAGTATACGATTTTGCAATTTCTTAAAAGTGGTTATAGATTATTACCTGCAATGGCTCCAATTTGTAGGTTTTGCATGAAGAGCCTTTTGAACCTCAGGTCTATTTAGATAGGCAATACCATAGAAATCAGAACAAGGGTCAAAATCATTAGTTACATAACCAGTTGTGCCATTTTTGAGAGAAGAGTCATGACACAATGGAGCATAGATGTTATAGAAGTCTATCTTTCCTTTCTCAATGTAGGCCCTATCTGTTACATTGTTACATAATGCTGAAGCATTTCCAGAAGTGAAGTCAACAGTGAAGTCACAGTACTTCTCAATCAACTCATGAGTTTGATCTGAATTCAAAGCATGAGTCCAAAAATAATCAAATAACCCCTTCAAACTTGTGGCATCATCAATCCAAGCATTCCCTATCTGAAAATTTTAAAGTAAAGAAAATGATGTTAGATATATGAGAATGCAAGTTATACGACAGTATAGCATCATTTGAATGAGGTTGAAATGTATTTTTTATCACTGAAAATATACAAATTTTGTTTTTAATCTCTATAAAAATATATTTTTGTTTTTGTTGGTCTTAGTAGTTTTGTTTTAGTCCCGCAAAATTTATTCATACTGAAATCTGTCCCAGTAATTTTCGCTTTAGTCCTTACGTAGCTCATACTAGAGGGACTAAAATCAAAAGTGGCACATATTAGAGTGATAGATTCCAACATAAACAAATATTTCAGGGACTAAAATAAATCAATAGAGACTAAAAGCAAAAAATGGTATATTTACGGGCACAAAAATATATTTAAACATGCGCGTTATTTGTATTTTGAAGTTGAAACACCATACCGAAATGCCTTTGAGGTTAATAATGGTGTTGTTATAGAGTTTATTGTTGTGAAGAATAGTGGATGCAAGTTGAGGAACATAATGCCCAGCATAACTCTCTCCAGTTATGTAAAAAGCTCTTGTTTTGTACTGTGGAAATCTCTCCAGCCAGTTGACGAGGAAGACATAGGCGTCCTTAGCAGTTGATTTATCTCCTGACTTGTCATAGTCAGAAGTTGTGTTTGAGTAGGAAAATCCTACTCCTGCTGGAGATTCTAAGAAGAGTATATTTGCAACTGCATATTTGTAATGATAAATCGGTAAGATATTCAAGTTCAGAAATGCATCATAAGAAACCATATCATTCTATTGATGATTGTTTCACCTTCACTCCAAGCATATGGGTTACGGTATAGTGTTTTGCCATCAGAGTTGATTCTGAAGGGTCCTAGCTCTTGAAAGGCTCCATACCCCAGTGAGGAACAGCCAGGTCCTGTGAGTTTCAAACATTATGTTGTCAGAATCAAAGCTGTTAAACTCGACAGTTAGGTAAATTTGTTTATCTTTGGTCGACTCAACTCGTTAACTCGCTAGTAAAATCAAAAGTTTACCTAGATTTACTTAGAGTTTACATGAACTCGTAAGAGTTCACTAAAATAGGAGTATACATGTGAGGTTGTTTGTTTTTATATTGTAAATTTGTAAAAGATGTCTCTAGATTTTTCCAACCATGATCAAAATCATTTCATCAAGAGGTGAGTTTAGATGATGATGCTCAAAATAAATTGATAACCAGGTTTCACTATGTTCTTTCATATTCAATATGAAAATAATATGTTGGTCTTAGGTAAAACTATGCTACCATGTTTGACTAGTATGAAAATGAAGTTATGTCATGAATCAAAATATTAACTAATAATATATCATTTCTTCTGATATCATGTGGTGTTTTCAAGGATAATAATGTAAATGTATAAAATAAATGAAATAATATGACATAAAATTATAAAATGCATACAAAATAACCAAAGTTATCAGCTTAGAAAAGTTTGAGGCAATTTATACCTCCATTGAGCCACAAAACTAAAGGTTTAGTGGAAGAGTTATATGGAGACTCCACAAAATAATAGAAAAGTTCTCTTCCAGCCTCAGGATCAACAGTGACATAGCCTGAATATTGGTCAAAATTCACTCCATAGGGTTGACCTGGCAATGTGTCAATCTTGTCAGCTTGCCTTAGCCCCTCTTGAGGTGCAACATAAGCAGCAGAAGAAGAAAGTGTTTCCAATGCATCTCCCTCTTCCCAAGAAAGAGTCTTAGGAGGATTCTGTGAGCTCCTAGACAGAATAAACTCATCAAGTTTATCAGCTTGACTAGCTCTGCTATAAGGGAAAATAACCAAAAAACTCAAGTTGAGTAGTAAACAAGCAAAAAGAGAAACCTTCTTCATCTTGTTCTCAACTTGGTTTCTATATATCATAGTTTCTATCTATTTATAGATAAAAAATAGTGAAATTATTTTAGGGCAATTGTTTTCTTGTGGTTGGAGGCATGTGAAAGAAACAAGAGAACGATGACATTAGTATTGACCAGGCAATGATCAGCCGGCTGATTTAATATAGTTTCTCCTTGAATGTAATGGATTGTCCTTGTTTCCCTTTTTCTAGACTCATATATCAAGTTATTTAATAATTTAGCACTTTGTGATTAACTTTTAAACATAGTGATAAATATATTTTGTAACTTATTGCTGTGATTTATGCAGTTGTACTGTATCTTCATCACAGTTTCTGAGAGCATATCCTCATGGCCACAAACCTAGAGCATATCCACTAACTTACAATGATTTGCATTTAAAACAAACATATGATTATGATAGGTAACCTGGTATCATGGGGTCCTAATGTCATGTGCGTCGAGTATTATGAGATATTCCATGCAAAACTTTTGATAGAAATACTTAGTTGGACACGAATGAAAAAATGTCATGCGCTTCGACTCTAAATCTAAAATATTTAGTCACACACAAATGAAAAACAATTAAAAGAAAAGTAATTTAGTTACATCGCTTATTCCAATAATGAGTTACTCTACTTTTAATTAATAAGTCCAGAGTCTAAATACTCTTTTCCAAAATAACCATTGATATAGCATATATAGAGCAATGCAGGATGTTCCCCGGTTAGTTTCGGTATAGTTTTTCTTTTTTGGACTTTTAGCCCTCTTTATAATAAACAAAAATAGACCAATGTTATATCAATTTAATGAATTCCTTAGTCTTGAAATTTCACGAACCATGTGGCAAAACTGCTTTAGTAATTTGATTCCAGATTTCACGAAATATAGCTTGATAAGGGTGTAAATAATCAATAAGAGTATTTTTGTTGTCAAGAATAACCGATAAGAGTTAATTGTGATGGATTCGTAAAATTATCCTTCGATGCATCTAGCATTTTCCATAAATATATTCCAAAATAATTGTCGTTTTGACTTTTGCCAAGATACATATTTGGCTAGAGGGCGCATTTTGTTTTTCATTTTAATTGTAAAGCACTTTTATTCAATTAGATAAGATATAAGTTCACCACCAAAAAAAATATAAGATATAAGTTTAATTGGTACCAAATGCACAAACAATTAGTACTCAACCCATTGTAAGAGATTAGAAAACCATTCATAAAACAAACATAGGTAGCCCAATTTTCTCCCCAAGAACCACTTCCAAGACATGTACTTGATTCAGTGAGCTACCTCTTGTACCTTAGCGTTTGTCTCCAAAAATATTGTCATTCCTGACCATCCATATTGCCCACAAAGTCATATGCCAAATTAGCAATAATCGTTTTGGCAACTTCCCTATCTTGGAATAGAAACAAAAGCTTTCTAATAAGATAAAGAGGTTTTCCGGTAGCACTGATGCAACACCTAACCACTTGGGCACCATATACACTTTGTCTCATCCTCTCTTCCAAAAACTCCTCACTTGAAGAGATTTGATCTTGTTGATAGTTAACATATCAACATTTTCCATTAGAATATTATTACCTTAGATGTTCCATTTTGATAGGATGACACATTTTGTTTATTTTCCCTCTATCATCAAATGTAACTGTTGAGTATGACTCATATATACACAGAAGAGAGACAAGGGACACAAAAGAAGTTGAGCTAGCGAAAGTTGCGAAGCTCTCCCCGACATGCCCTCGTGTTTAGCTCAAATGTGTTAGGCCCAATAACCTCATGGTACAATATTATTGTAAACTGAACCATACTACTATATATATCAGTTGTAACACTAAAATCTTAAACATGATCAATATATATATATATATATATAAACCATTATTTATACTTGAATAGAAGGCAAGCAGGCAACAAGTTGCGCCGCTAGACCTTTTTGGATGGCAAAACCAAAAAAGTAGATATCATTGATTGCACGAACAAAGATATTGTCTCATTTTTTAATAGAATTTATTTGAATTCCAGATTACTAAGCACTTCCCCCAAAACTGGAGTATGGCATCAAAAAACACATCCCCAAGAGAATTGATCTTCACCGCAACCAAACTTGCTTCTTTAGTTATTTGTTATTCATCAAGAAACCAACCTTATATCCCTCAAGCTTCATTCTTGAGAAGTTTGTGCAGATTATTTTTGGTTAATATGTATTCTAAATTAGATGGCATGGTTGGCTACATGTGTGTTTGATTCCATGGTTGATAAAGATTTAGGGTGTTGGAAGTTTGAACTTGGAACTCTTTGATTGATGGGTATCTCGAATTAGTGATGAAGGTGTTCGATGAAATGCCTAGTAGGGATGACTGGAAATTGGCCTAATAGCATCAGACCAAGGCATACTGGACATAAATTTGGCAGGAGTGGCAGCGTGTCGGGACAAGGGCTGTAGGGCAGTGAGAATGCACAAGATGCATCTAGAGCGGGAAGAGATAAATGCAATCTTGATGCTTTGTTTTCGCAACAACAAAACCGTGTTGATTTTGGTTTATATCCGAGATGACGAGGGTCGTTTTGTGCTCGTCAAAACATTGTGGCCCTAACCTATATGTAATGCGGATGTAGGAGAAGCATTGATTTGAGACTTTTATATGCTATTACATGGGGCTCACCAGCAGCAGTTAGAAGGAGTTGATTTTGCTGTATTCGGAAAAGGTAGTAAATTATTTTCATAAGGTAAAAATGATGTTATAGAGTTTGTTGATGCGTTGAATGAATGTTAGCGTGTGTTTAGTTTGTATTTTAAAAACTCTTGTTGAACTTAGTAGGAAAACAGTGGTAGTTATAATCTTGTTATAAATAAACTCAAATGCACATCTGAAAAAACGATATAAACTACTGAAGAAACGATGTAAACACGGATAGATTGGTGGTTACGAAACAATTTTACTTTGATAATACTAGCTTATATGCTATAAGTTATCGGCTGGCCTTGCCAAACAGAATATAAGAGAAGTGGAAAAGCTGAATTTCTTACAAATTTTCCTTGAGAAATATAAAGATGTAATAAGTATATGGTGACAGTAACTTATGGGAACCATATCAAACAATTGAGCTTTCTTATCAGCCAATTTGGTTCATCACAAATCTGACATCAAAAATCAAGACACAAAACACTAGTAGATTTTAATCAGTTGATATGTAACAAAAATTGTAGTTGAAAGTTCAAACTAAATTTTGTTATTACAATCTAACTTGTAGGTTTCGCACAAAGTGCATTTCAAGGAAGTAAATTTGAAACATGGAGCATGCTTAGAACCCATTATTTTGATGGTGAAGCAGGAAGCAGATTTCCATAGAGAAATGATGAGATCATTGTCAATGCCCTTTCTGGTTGCCAGCTTGGAACAAGATGTCCTGCTCCTCTTACTGTCACGAATGTCAATACTTTGTATCCCACCACATATCCTCCAATCTGTAATTATTAAAATTTGGTCACGTTTGAAAAATCTTATTACTTGGCGTAGAAGAAAGTCAGTATATCAGTCATATATTGAATAAATTAGCATTTCGGTACTCGAGTTTGTAAGGAACGAGAAGTTTAGTCCTTCAAATTTATGGAATAACAAACTAATCCCTTTAATTATAGAATATCAATTAATTTAGTCTCTTCCTTGAAATATAAATAGACAGATTTCAGTACCTCTTTTCCAGAATACCATGGACGCCAGGAAGCGTTGATAGGAAGCTTAAGGGTGTTGATTGCATATCTTGAAGTTGTGACTGGAACCCTTGCATCTGTATCACCACTATAGGACAACACATCATCTAAATTTAGCAATTAGAATGTTAATAAAACAAATTTGCAACCTCTCATTGTTCACAAGAGTCTACATGTTATATTATTGTTCTTGTGAATTCAAATTGTCATAACATTGTTAACACATTATAGAATAATGAAATTGAACTTGCCTGTATATCCATAATTTAATGTTGCTTTCAATGAGATACTTGATGGTGGGTAGGATAGTAATTGGACTGTCGTTCCAGTGAGTAATAAGATCACTACAATTGTCATAAAAAATAACACATTAATGATTAGAATAGAAAATACAATTATAGAGATGTCAAAGAAATAGTACTATTTGGCAATTTCTTAAAAATGATTATAGAATATTACCCGCAATGACTCCAATTTGTAGGTTTTGCATGAAAAGCTTTTTGAACCTCTGGTCTATTTAGATAGGCAATACCATAGTTATCAGAACAAGGGTCAAAATCATTAGTTACATAACCAGTTGAACCATTTTTCAGAGAAGAGTCATGACACAATGGCGCATAGATGTTATAGAAGTCTATCTTTCCTTTCTCAATGAAGGCCCAATCTGTTACATTGATACAAATTGCTGAATAATTTTGTTTAGTGAAGTCACAGTACTTCTCAATCAACTCATGAGTTTGATCTGAGTTCAAAGCATGAGTCCAGAAGTAATCAAATAACCCTTTGTCACCTGTAGCATCATCAATCCAAGCATTCCCTATCTGAAAAATTTGAAGTGCAAATAATCATGAAGTTAGTTATATGAGATTGTGAGTTATATTGCATTAGAGTAATGCTAGCAACGCACACTTTTCAACACACTCTTTGATTGGTTAAAATTCACATGGTCCCACCAATTTATGTGGGTCCCATATAAATTTGGTGGATCCCATGTGAATTTTAACCAATCAAATAAATGTGTTGAAAAGTGTGTGTTAAAATATATGTTGCTAGTATTTCTCATTGCATTATTAGTCTTTTGAAGTTTGATCAACATACGGATATGCCTTTGAGGTTAATAACAGTGTTGTTATAGAGTTTATTGTTGTGAAGAATAGTGGATGCAAGTTGAGGAACATAATGACCAGCATAACTCTCTCCAGTTATGTAAAAATCTCTTGTTTTGTACTGTGGAAATCTCTCCAGCCAATTGATTAGGAAAACATAGGCATCTTTAGCAGTTGACTTATCTCCTGCCTTTTTATAGTCAGAAGTTGTGTTTGAGTAGGAAAATCCTACTCCTGCTGGAGATTCCAAGAAGAGTACATTTGCAACTGCATATTTCATATGGATATAGGTAAGATAATTACTCAGAAATGCATCATAAATAAACAAATTAATTATATTGATGATTGGCTCACCTTCATTCCAAGCATATGGGTTACGGTATAGTGTTTTGCCATCAGAGTTGACTCTAAAGGGTCCGAGCTCCTCAAAGGCTCCATACCCCAGTGAGGAACAACCAGGTCCTGTGTGTTTCAAATATTATGTATCAGAATCAAATTTTTCAAACTTGAGAGTCTAGGTAAACTTGTGAAGCTTCTGTAGACTCGACTCATATACTTGTTAGTAAAATCGAAAGTGTTTTACTACTATGTTTCACTACTATGAAAATGAAGTTACGTCATCAATCAAACATTAACTAGTAATCGATCAATACTTCATATCATGTGTGTGGTGTTGTAAATTGGCTTACTACTTCAATTATAGTCACACTATTAAGGTTTTAGAGATTTCTGCAATTGCATGGTAACTGTATTCATCTGTAATTTTCACAATTTCAAGGATCATAATGTAAATAGACGAAGATACATTAACAAACCTAAAAAGTTGAAGAAACACACAAACGGACAAAACCCCTAAAAAAAGGACAAAGTTATTATCAGCATAAAAAAGTTTGTGAGGCAATTTTTACCTCCATTGAGCCACAATACTAAAGGTCTAGTTGAAGAGTTATATGGAGACTCCACAAAATAATAAAAAAGTGCTCTTCCAGCCTCAGGTTCAACAGTCACATAACCAGAGTATTGGTCAAAATCTACACCATCGGGTTGACCAGGCAATGTGACGATCTTGTCAGCTAGTCTTAGCTCCTCTTGAGGTGCTGCAACATAAGCAGCAGAAAAAGAAAGTGTTTTCAATGCATCTCCCTCTTCCCAAGAAAGAGTCTTAGGAGGATTCTGTGATTTTCTAGACAGAAAAAGCTCATCAAGTTTATCAGCTTGATTAGATTTGCTATAAGGTAAAATAACCAAAAGACTCAAGTTGAGTAGTAAACAAGCATAAAGAGAAACCTTTTTCATCTTGTTCTCAACTTGGTTTTGTATATACTAAGTTTCTAATCTTACTATTTATAGATAAAAAACAGTGGCAATTTTGCATGACTTGTTTTGTTGTTGTTGGAGCATGTGAAAGAAACAAGAGTGTGATAACATTACTATTGACTACTCACTATTCAAGATCAGCCGGCTGGTTTTAATTTAGTTTCTTCTTGAATGCAATGGATTGTCCTTGTTTCCCTGTTTGTAGAATCATAACAAGTTATTTAACAATTTAGCACTTTGTCATTAACTTTGAAAGTTAATGATATACTTTTTCCTCTAACTTATTGTTGTGGTTGATGCAGTTGTACTGTATCTTCATTCTAGTTTCTGAGGGAGGTAGTATTCTTTATGTTAAAATATTATTTATGTGTGTCATATGTAATTTAAGATGTAATAATTTTTATTAAAGGAATTGCACATTAAGAAAGCATTAAAAGAAAGTTGTATAGTGTTAAGGGTTAACCAAATTATTAAGCTTAAGTGGTTAACGAGCTCCATCAAATGACGAATTGTTCGGAAAAACCTGAATTCGATTCAAGGGTGGAATAATTCTGGGTCAGGTTATACTTATTTCACAATCGAATTTCATATTATCAGATCCATTGAAATTCAGAGATTAACAAAAAAAAATTGTTTAATGTTAAAACATTACTTAGTGATAGAGAAACATGAGAGTGTAACAGTGAAAAGTAATATAAAATTTTGAAGTGGGAGTGATATTTAGAATTGCCACATCAATTAATGTTTTTAATTTATGCGGCAATTTAAAATGTTTTAATTGGTTGTGTGTGTAAATTTATTTTAAACTGTCAACCTACTACCATTAAACTCTATTAAAGGTTGTTGAACTTACACTTATCATCCTTTTACATTTGAGTTAAGTTATCCAACCCAAATGTAAAAGGGAGGATACTTGTAGGTTCAACAACCTTTTATAAAAAGAACCGAGTTAAACAACTTAGTGATAGAAACCTTTAAAAATTGAGTGAATACCCCGTAAACTTAGCAGCTTGGCAGGTATAGACACACTTAAATGATATACCCAAAAATCATTTTTTAAGTTTTGGAAATGCACTCGTGCAATTAGTTTCTTTGAAACTAAAATCAAAGTATCCCAAACATGAACCAAATCCATAATTTGTTTTAAAAAATTAAACATAATCTTTATCTTTTTTTATTGTATCAAGTTTATTTTTTCATATCAAATTAGTCATTTATAAACAAAAAATTGCTAAACTTTCCGAAAAGTAACTGTGTAGACTACCTTTTCCGTAGATCATCTTCAATGGTGAGGTCTCTTAAGACTCAATGTCTCACTTAAGACCTCAATCTTAAGTGGACCTCACACCACATTTTATTAAAATAATCATTGTTGAATTGCTTCTAATGAAATATAAGGGTCTACATTGTGTATGTTTAAGACCTCATAATTAAGGGTCTACATTGTTTGATTCCAAATTTAACGGTTGCCAAAGCTACGCGAACCCTTACGCTCTAAATAGCATCACTGTTCATAAAAACATCAGCAATGTTGCATATACCTTCATTTTTCAACTATCTATATTTTCAAAATTCTTACTTACCCACTCAAAAAGGTAAACTGCATCTTTGATTTATAGAGATATCATCTAAATTATATATAAAAGATTGTAAATTACAACATCTAATTCATCAAAATTGATATGATCTCTTTTAGTTTTGATTTGAGAAGGGAATCTAGCAAAACATGAGTTTTAAAGATGTAGATCATAAAACATGAGAAAAAAATTGAGAGTCCATTTCCATTATTAGGTACACAGAGCTGTTGCTAAACTCACAGAGCTTCCCATAGATGGAGAAGAGATAATAAGAAATTAAGGTCCAAGAAAACTAGCTTTGAGTAGGCTATCAGTTATTACAACCATTTTGTGACAATTTTTAACAACTCTCTCGTACTCTTATTGTGTTAAATTGAATTATTTGGCGGCCTTTGTTTTGCCCCAAAATTGTGAGGCCTAAAGCCCTGACTCGGCCAACCTGCATACTTAGAACCCATTAACTTATTGGTGAAGCAGGAGGCAGATTTCCAGAGAGGAACGATGAGATCAAAGTCAAAGCACGTTCTGGTTGCCAGCTTGGAACAAGATGTCCTGCTCCTCTTACCGTAACAAATGTCAATCCTTTGTATCCCACCACATACCCTCCAATCTGTCATTATAATAATTTGATTACGTTTCAAAAATGTTATTACTTGGTCTACAAGAAAAGTCAATAAATCAAACTATATATTGAGTAAACTAGCATTTCATTATTTGAAGTTGTTAGAGTTACATTGAGTAATTTAGTCTCTCAAATTTACAAAATAAAACACTAATGCCAGTACCTCTTTTCCAGAATACCATGGACGCCAAGCAACGCTGATGGGGAGCTTAAGGGTGTTGATTGGATATCTTGAAATTGTGACTCCCACTGCATCTGTATCACCACTGTAGAAGAACACATCATCTAAATTTAGGAGCTGGAATCGATCAAACAAAATTGCAATATGTGATTATTCACCCAAAATTCTACACATAATATGAAATTGAGCTTGCCTGTATATCCATAATTTTATGCCACTATCGATGAGATACTTGATGGTGGGTAGGATGGTAATTGGACTGTCTTTCCATTGAAGATTAATACTATCACTATGAATTGTCACAAAAAATAACACATTCTTGATTAGCTTAGGGAAAAATAATACAGTTATAGAGATTTCTATTCTAGACAAATAGTACTATTTTGCAATTTTTTTAAAAGTGATTATAGAATATTACCTGCAATGGGTCCAATTTGTAGGTTTTGCATGAAGAGCCTTTTGGACCTCTGGTCTATTTAGATAGGCAGAACCATAGTAATCAGAACAAGGGTCAAAATCATTACTTACAGAACCAGTTGAACCATTTCTCAGAGAAGAGTCGTGACACAATGGAGCATAGATGTTAAATGAGTCTATATTTCCTTTCTCAGTCAAGGACATATTCATTGCATTGGTACAAATTGCTGAAACATTCTCTTTAGTGAAGTCACAGTACTTCTCAATCAACTCATGAGTTTCATCTGAGTTTAAAGCATGAGTCCACAAGTTATCATATAACCCCTTTAAACTTGTAGCATCATCAATCCAAGCATTCCCTAACTGAATTTTTGTACAGATAATGAAGTTAGATAAATGAGATAGTGAGTTATATTGCATTATTAGTCTTTAGAAGTTCGAACAACTTACAGAAATGCCTTTGAGGTTAATAAAGGTGTTGTTATAGAGTTTATTGTTGTGAAGAATAGTGGATGCAAGCTGAGGAACATAATGACCAGCATAACTCTCTCCGCTTATGTAAAAATCTTTTCTTTTGTACTGTGGAAATCTCTCCAGCCAGTTGATGAGGAAGACATAGGAATCCCTGGCAGTTGATTTATCTCCTGATTTGTCATAGTCAGAAGTTGCATTTGAGTAGGAAAATCCTATTCCTGCTGGAGATTCCAAGAAGAGTACGTTCGCCACTGCATATTTCATAATGATATAAGTTGGTAAGATATTCATGTCTCAGAAATGCACATAAAGAAACAATGTAAGTATATTGATGATGATGATTGTCTCACCTTCATTCCAAGAATATGGGTTACGGTATAGTGTTTTGCCATCAGAGTTGATTCTGAAGGGTCCTAGCTCCTCAAAGGCTCCATACCCAAGGGAAGAACAGCCAGGTCCTGTGCAGTTTCAAACATTATGTTGTCGTAATCGAATTTGTTTAACTTGAGAGTCTAGGTAAACTTGTTGAGCTTCTGTAGACTCAAATCATAAACTTGTTAGTAAAATCGAAAGTGTTTTACTACTATGTTTCACTACTATGAAAATGAAGTTATGTCATCAATCAAATATTAACTGATAATCTATCAATTCTTCTTATCTTGTGTGGTGTTGTAAATTTTCTTACTACTGCAAATGTAGTTGCAATATTCAGGTTTTAGAGGTCTTTGGAATCACATGGTAACTATATTCCTCCTAAATTTTCATAATCTCAACTCAAGGATGATAATGTAAATATAAAAATATACATAAAAGAACATAAAATCTATAAAATGCATACAAAAGAACAACAGTTATCAACATAAGATGTTTCTGATGCAATGGTTACCTCCATTGAGCCACAAAACTAAAGGTTTAGTTGAAGAGTTATATGGAGACTCCACAAAATAATAGAAAAGTTCTCTTCCAGCCTCAGGATCAACAGTGACATATCCTGAATATTGGTCAAAATTCACTCCATAGGGTTGACCTGGCAATGTGACGATCCTCTCGGCCTGCCTTAGCCCCTCTTGAGGTGCAACATAAGCAGCAGAAGAAGAAGGTATTTTCAATGCATCTCCCTCTTCCCAAGAAAGAGTCTTGGGAGGATTCTGAGATTTTCTAGACAGAATAAACTCATTGAGTTTATTAGCTTGACTAGCTTCGCTATATGGAAAAATAACCAAAAGACTTAAGTTGAGTAGTAAACAAGTATAAAGAGAAACCTTCTTCATCTTGTTCTCAACTTGGTTTCTATATATGGTAAGTTTCTAGTTTCTAACTATTTATTTATAGATGAGAAACAGTGGCAATTTTGAAAGAAACAAGAAGTGATAACATTCCTATTGACCACTGACCATGCATAGATCAGCCGGCTAATTTTAAATTAGTTTCTTCTCCTTGAATGTAACCGATCTTTCTTGTTTCCCTTTTTCTAGAATCATGTATCAAGTTATTTAACAATTTAGCACTTTGTAATTAACTTTGAAATCCTCTAACTTAATTTTGTGATTGATGCAGCCGTATCCCATGGTTGGAAAAGATAATAAGAAATTAAAACTGAAGATAACCATCTATTACAGCATTAGAAACTAACATAATTGATAATAACTTTCCCCTTCAAATTACAGCACAATAGCAACATTAATATAAAAGAAAAATTACTTTATTTTGTTCATTTTCATTCTTAGACCAAAGACTTTTCACATAGGAGCACACAACTTGTGGCACAAGGAAGCCGGAGCACAATAGCATCATTGATTTATCTACAAAATCTACACTATAGAGGTGTTGCAGAACTCATACAGCTTCTCATTGTGGGAGAAGATAAATGAAGACAGCTAGCCTTAGAGCTAGAAACTAAAATAAATGCATTATGCAGCTTAACTTGAATTGGTGGCCAAATTGGAAAGTTCTCGTCACAATAGCATCCACAAATGCGTTCTCCGCTGTCTGACATGTGTTAGTGTTTGACACCGACATGGTATCGACACACATGATTATATTAAATTATATCATTTTCTTAAGGTGTTGACGTGTTAGTATATGATATATGTGTTAGTGCTACATAAATTCAGATAGCACTTGAGTGACATAGAGTTGGGTGACATTGGTCAACCACAATGTCACATGTGACTTTTTTTTCTCTCTTCCACAAGGAATATGATATTGTAATTGGTCAATGTCACCAATGTCACCCAACTCTATATCACCTAAGTGTTATCCATAAATTCACGAACAGGTTGAGCTAAAGAAGGAGTTGGAAACACCAAATTAACTACTTATTTTAGTTGTTATGATTCTTTTTATTTCATTCCGGTGTCCTTTATTTAGTTGAATATTTTATGTTACAAATTTAGTGGGCCGCAAGAATATATAAAAGTATTAGTAGAATGTTTAATTCAATTAAAATATATTAATAGATTTTAAAAGTATTTAGGGGTATATTGGATTGGGATTTCATGAGATTTTAAAAATATTTTTAAAAATAAAAAAGTTTTGTGGTATTTAATGAAGACTTTTATAGAATATAAATAAATCTTGTGCTATTCAATAAAGACAGCCAAATTTTTTTGTTCAGAGCAACAAAATCTGGTGGTATTCAAATGAGATTTTTCGTGATTTATTACATTCGTATAATGTTTTTATAAAAAAATATATTAAAAGTAGAATGTAAAATTTGAGATTAAATTAGGTCGCAAGAATATACCGAAGGATCAATTTGGATTTTTTTTGACAAAAGGAATCAATTTGGGTTATTACACTCTCAAATATTACAAATTACTATTTTATTCAACCTTTGATTATATTATCAACTTCTACGTTTATATATAACTATATCTTTTCCCAAGAAGATTATTATTATGTATTTTAAATTCATTATATATCCCTTCAATTATTTGAAGATTTAAGAATTAAAGATTCTTTAAAAAAAACACAAATAAATTATGTAAAAAATAAGTGTAGATAAAACTATTTTTGACAAGAAATAATATTGAATAAATCTAAACCGAACTTGTATGATTTAGTTTTAGGTTTTTCATTTTGAGATCTAAAAAACCGATAAACCGAACCGCCGCTAATCCACACACTTATGATTAGGTCCAAAATTAAAGTCCAATGTAAAATACTACTTAAGTCATTCATTTTCTCCCATCTTCAACGTTCTTCATCACCGGTGAGATCGTTCATCTATTGATTAGTTTTATCATGTTTCTACCTTCAAATTTTTTAAAATATATCGTTTTCTCTTTGTCTTTAAAATATTGAGTAAGGTAGGCCTTTGAAATATTGAGTAAAAGTTAATTGAAAAATAGAGAACGTGAAAAAACAAAATATGAAATACAAAATTTTAGAAATATTTCAATATGACGTGTGTTTTATACATGAAATACAAATTTGTGAATTTTTTTTTTAATTGTATCAATTTGGTTCAATTCCTTTTTAAAAAATAAGGTGAAAAAATTGATCCAAACCAAACTGTTACACCTTTACACATAGCATGCTCTACCTTTGTAATTAAGGGGTGTGTATTCAATTAAGATTCTAAAAAAATTTAAAAGATTTTTTTATTATGAAAAAAGATTTACCAAAAATTCTTTAGAGTGAATCAGCCCTAGCCTTGCAACTATTTCTTTAAAAATGTAATTTTGACCTCTTATTTTGTCATATTTAAGGAAATATTTTGACTCCTTATCTTTAAAAAAAATTACGATTTTATGCATTTAAAAAAAAAAGTAGAAAAGAAATAAATGAGATAGAGAGCAAGAGTGAAGGGGTGGTGTAAATGAACAAAGTATTGTCATTGCAGTGTCTGACGCCGTCGTTCAAATTCTCACTCTCTTCTCTCTCTTTCTCTCATCACTCACCACTACGCTCCTTTCTTCGTTTCTCTGTTCGTGCTTCTTCTTCCAGGTTTTAAACTTTACCTTTCCACTTTCTTCTCTCATTCTTTTCAACTTTTTTTGCTGGTTACTTTCATCCCAGAAATGAGTTTTTATATTTTCAGCTTGCCCTTTATGATTTTTCTTTTTATTGCCTTCAAAATTTGATTTTTATGCTTTCTGCATGTTAAAGTTCGTAACTTTACCTTTTTTTGGTTTTATCTTCATTTCAGTAGAGTAATTTAACTATTTCATTTGGGTTTACTCACAATTTCACTAGTAATTGTTATTCTTTATGATTTCTAGCTCTTAATACGTTATGAGTGTTATAATTGAATTAAAGTTTGAATTTTGAGAAATTTTTGCTATGTAGCTTAGACACTTCAATTGTGGGTTCGGTGTCTGACTATGATGCATGTGATTGCGTTTAATCACATCAATTTTCTTAAATTATTATCGATGTTTGTGTTTAGAGTCATGTGGGTTCGGTGTTTAACAATGACACATGTGATTGCGTTTAATCGCATCCATTTTCTTAAATTATTATTGGTGTCTGTGTTAGTGTTATGTGGAGTGTCTGTGTATGTGAATGTATGTGATTCACAGCTATTTTGAATAATAGGAAGTATGGGTTGATGAAATGGAGGCTCTGAGATTTGTAGGTTGGGAATTTGAATTGAATACTATAGAAAGATTTAATTTAAGTTGTGTACTCAATTTTATAAAAGATATGTAAAAGTTCCAAAACGCTCAGTATTTATTTCTTTTGATTTGGATTTGGCTAGTAACCTACTCACTGTATAGTGAACCTTTTGATATTTAAATGTATACTGTATAATAGAAAACATACCTATGATCTGGAGATGGTAAAAGTAGTTTTTCAGTTTAGTCGCAGATGAACTTTTTGGCATTTGAGACGAGGTGTTGACTTCGATTCCAATGTATAATTCCTCCACGTTTATGAGGGAAATGGAAAAACTGTCTGATTGATTGTCTTGTAGATTTAAGTTTCATTAGTATAAGTTTATAAAAAATAAAAAAAATCATTTGCCATTATAGTTTTCTCACTTTACAATTAGTTGTTATATGGAAAGCTACATGCACATTATTTATTTTTTATGTATGCTACATGCACATTATGATACATTTACATTATTCTTCACTTGTAACTGCACATCGGAAGGTCAATGTTTATTACAAATGTCTTTAATGTCGCCTGCACTATTAGTTAGAATCTGAAGTCCTAAATTAGATGGTCAAGTCAAATTTGTGGTCTCCGAATCAAACATTTCTTCGTGTTGAAAATGTTAAAGTTATGATCTAAAGTTTATTCTTGTTTACATTCTATTGAAGTCTCTGTCACCAAGTTATCTAGAGTTTGATTTTTGCTGCAACCTTTCTACTAATAAAAAGCTGAATTTTAGCTCAAGGTTGGTGGGATTGTGCATCATCCACGCTTCTAGGCTAGATGACTCTTGTGTGAAAAGACTTGTTAAAGATATAATATTAAAACTATCATGTCACATGTGTGTCTTTACCTGATAGCTTAAGCTTTTGGCAGAGCTGGTTCGTAAAATTAGACATTGTTAAATTTGGTTCCTACACATGCAATATACATGCACTCTGCTACATTTTGTCTGTAATTTGATCTTCACCGATTTTCTTAATAAATCTCGTGCTTCATTGATTTATCTGGCTGTGTTGAACCAACATATTTGTCATCATTTTACAAACGTGTATTAGATTTGCAAGAAACATTTTTTTTACCATTGAGTGGCCTTATGATGTATTCAAATTGTGTGTTTGCAATAACAGAGCGATGGCATCCCATATTGTTGGTTATCCCCGCATGGGACCCAAGAGGGAGCTTAAGTTTGCCCTGGAATCATTTTGGGATGGAAAGAGTAGTGCTGAGGAATTGAAGCAGGTTGCTGCTAACCTTAGATCAGCTATCTGGAAGCAGATGGCCGATGCTGGAATTCAGCATATTCCAAGCAACACGTTCTCATACTATGATCAAGTGTTGGACACAACAGCCATGCTCGGTGCAGTTCCTGACAGATATAAATGGAATGGTGGGGAGATTGGTTTTGATATTTACTTCTCCATGGCGAGAGGAAATGCATCTGTGCCAGCTATGGAAATGACCAAGTGGTTTGACACCAACTAGTAAGTAACCACTGTTAGAAAAGTTTTTCTTAATTTTATGTTATACATTTCAGAAAGGTGTAGGAATGGATATTTTGATGCATAAGCATAACTATACATAATATTGTAGTAATTTGAAATAACTAAAAGAATGTATCTATATTTGATATGCATTATATTCATCATTGTATTTCATATAAATACAAGTTGACTTTGGTAATTTGATTTGATATTTATCATAGTTGTGACTAAATCATTATCTATTATGGTACAGCCATTTCATTGTTCCTGAATTGGGTCCAGATGTTAAGTTCTCCTATGCATCACACAAGGCAGTGGATGAATACAACGAGGCCAAAGCTGTAAGTTTAAAAATCGCTCTAGCTTAAGTATCTTAAATTTGATTTAATTATTTTTAATGAACTACTGAATACTCTGGTTTTGAAGAATCTTCACTACCTGACCAATGATATACTAAAGAAGATTGAAACCTGGGAAGAATGTTTGTTACAAGAGAATTTTATTTTGAATTATTCATTTCATTGACTGATGTTTATAAAATGTATTTTGGTTCTATGCAGCTAGGAGTTAATACCGTACCTGTTCTTGTGGGACCAGTATCCTACTTGTTGCTGTCAAAACCAGCTAAGGGTGTTGAGAAGTCATTTTCCCTTCTTTCCCTTATTGACAAGATCCTTCCTGTCTATAAGTAAGGCCTTAATGTAGAGACGTGTTCTTGAATATGTATTTTATTTTTGTTAAATTTTAATCATACTTTGTAATTTATCATAGGGAAGTGGTGACTGAACTGAAATCAGCTGGTGCTACTTGGATCCAGTTTGATGAACCTACCCTTGTCAAGGATCTTGATGCTCACCAGTTACAAGCTTTTAATTATGCTTATGCAGAGCTAGAATCTACTTTATCTGGTTTGAATGTTCTGGTCGAGACATACTTTGCTGATGTCCCCGCTGAAGCATACAAAACACTCACCTCTTTGAAGGCTGTTACTGCATATGGATTTGACCTTGTTCGTGGAACAAAGACCCTTGATTTGATCAAGCAAGGATTTCCTTCTGGAAAACTTCTTTTTGCTGGTATTGTTGATGGAAGAAATATTTGGGCCAATAATCTTGAATCTTCGCTGAACACCTTGAAGGAACTTGGGGACATTGTTGGAAAGGGTACTTATAAATTACTCTCTCTTGTTCTGTTGATACACACACACACACACACACACACACACATATATATATATATGTGTGTATGTATAGCACGCTACAATCTAAATTTGAATTATCATTTTCTTTTGCAGAGAAAGTTGTGGTTTCCACATCCTGTTCTCTTCTTCACACTGCAGTTGATCTGGTGAATGAGACCAAGCTGGACCAAGAAATTAAATCTTGGCTTGCTTTTGCAGCACAAAAAATAGTTGAAGTAAATGCCTTGTCCAAGGCATTGTCTGGACAAAAGGATGAGGTACATCATACCCTCTAAGGATGTATTGACTCATTCTTGGTATTTTTCTGCTTCTTAACGTGTGACATTTTGCAGGCTTACTTTTCTTCGAATGCTGCTGCTTTGGCTTCAAGGAAGTCCTCCCCAAGGGTGACAAATGAGGCTGTCCAAAAGGCTGTTAGTGCTCTTCATGATTTCATTTATGTTATTTCCGTATCTGATAAATTTTAAGCTAGTAGAGTTCTTAAATTATATTAGTTTCGTTTCCTCAGGCTGCTGCTCTTAAGGGGTCAGATCATCGAAGGGCCACTAGTGTCAGCTCTAGATTGGATGCGCAACAGAAGAAACTGAACCTTCCTAGTCTTCCAACCACTACAATTGGATCTTTCCCTCAGACTGCAGATCTTAGAAGGGTTCGCCGTGAATTCAAGGCCAACAAGTAAGCATAAGTCTTCTCAAGTTATATACCACATTCCATGAATATCACATATTTTAACACTTAACCTGCTATGTCATTATATGAATAGGATCTCTGAGGAGGATTATATCCGTTTCATTAAGGAGGAAATAAAGAATGTCGTGAAGATCCAGGAAGAGCTTGACATTGATGTCTTGGTGCATGGAGAGCCCGAGGTATGAAGCTGATATTTGTTATTTATTCAGTGATTTAACGAGGGCTTCTTTCTTGTGTGCAAATACGGTCCAAAACTATAAATATTTATTAGTTGATTTTTTTTTTTGGCGATTCAGAGGAATGACATGGTTGAGTATTTCGGAGAACAATTATCTGGCTTTGCTTTCACTGCCAACGGGTGGGTGCAATCCTACGGATCCCGCTGTGTCAAACCACCAATTATCTATGGTGATGTGAGCCGTCCCAAGCCAATGACTGTCTTCTGGTCTTCAACAGCTCAAAGTTTGACCAAGCGGCCAATGAAGGGAATGCTTACCGGCCCTGTTACAATTCTAAACTGGTCCTTTGTTAGAGATGACCAGCCTAGGTATGCAAAAGCACCTTTATTGCCGCTGTGCAAGTTTGAATGAAACTCATTTTGCAGTATCAGTTTTATTTAACATTATACATTTGTGATTGTTATTAGATTTGAGACTTGCTACCAGATTGCTTTGGCTATAAAGGATGAGGTTGAGGATCTTGAGAAAGCCGGTATTACCGTCATTCAGATCGATGAGGCTGCTCTAAGAGAAGGTTTGCCTCTAAGGAAGTCTGAGGAGTCTTTCTATCTAAACTGGGCAGTTCACTCATTTAGGATTACAAACTGTGGTGTACAAGACACTACCCAGATTCACACTCACATGTGCTACTCGAACTTCAACGACATCATTCACTCAATTATAGATATGGATGCAGATGTGATCACTATTGAGAACTCCAGATCAGATGAGAAGTTGCTATCTGTCTTCCGTGAGGGAGTTAAATATAGTGCTGGCATTGGTCCTGGTGTTTATGATATACACTCACCAAGGATTCCACCCACAGAAGAAATTGCTGACAGAATCAACAAGATGCTTGCTGTTCTTGAAAGCAACATCCTTTGGGTCAACCCAGATTGTGGTCTTAAAACGCGAAAATACACTGAGGTTAAGCCTGCTCTCACCAACATGGTTGATGCTGTCAAGCTCATTCGCAAACAGCTAGCTAGTTCAAAGTGATTGATAATGAGACTACAAAGTCATCTATCTATGTGATAGGATGTGTTCCAGTTGGAAAACTGAATGCTATATATTTTGAATAATGTATTGATACAAGAGTTCGTCCTTTGTTCTTGCACACGATGCTCTTTTTGTTGTAGGTATGCATTTTACAGTATATGAATAGGCATATGAATAAGCTGTTCAATTGTCTTTGTTTATCAGTTTTTCTAGCAAGTTTTGTTGGATAACTGGGGGGATGTGGAGGATTTGGAGTAATGCTATTCTGATGCTTAAAGTCTCAGAAAGATGCACCCTTGCAGCCTATAATCAAAAGGAGCTGTCCATTTTTTGAGTTGCTTTAGCCTGAAATCTGCCACAAGTGTTCTCAATAACAATAATTGTTTGGAGTGGAATTACATTAGAATTACAATTGAAGTTTTATAAGATCATGTTCTTTTAATTATTCTGAATGGAAAATGTACTACAGTTACAAGTATGCTAAACCTATAGGAAAATGCTTGTCTCTGTTTTGAAAAGAAAAAAAAAACTAAATTCTCCAATCGATTAGAAACAATCTTTACGGGTTTTCTAGCTCAACTGAGAACAAAAAAATTTAGAGTCGACATTTTTTAGGGTCGTTCTTAGCATTTTCATACACGTTAGGTATACATACATTGTCGTATAGTTTTGGTTATCATGTAATATGATTGTTCCCTCAAAAAAAATAAAATGTAATATGATTGCAAAGCTCAGTTTTGTGAGAAAAAGACAATTTTTAATTGTTTTTGTTTTTGCTTAATTTTAAGTAAGGTACATGGGATATCCGATAAGAGCACGTATTAAAGAATTTAAAACTAGCAACATTGCATTGAAAAATATAATATATTGACTATTAAGACATATATTACTATACTGAGTTCCTTAAGATACGTCCTTAAGCACACATGTTAGTATTTGCCATAAATTAATAATATGTGATGTTTGATGCAACTTTGAGTCAAAATAACATTTTGAAATACTAAATACCAAGGTTTGTGGTTCTCTTTAGATTTGCATGAGTATGCTTAGCTATAAAATTGTTGATATTAAATCTATGCGAATGATAATGATAATTACAAGTTATAACAAAATTTCAAACCAACTTTATAAAATCAACCCAAAATAGTAAAAATGAAAGGCATATATATTTGCACAGAATAATAATCTCCATTTTGAGTATAGGGTTAAATTTAATTTTTGAAGTATCTCCAACTTTGTTTCTGTTTTAGTGAAGGCAATAACACAGTTAGTTTGACAGACACCAACCATTCTTCCTTTCTCTTTAACAATTTGTTCCAACAAACAATAACATTACTTCTCTAACACTCAATTCCAATTTCCACCTATATCATAGGATGTCAAAATGTATCATACTTATTCTCAAAACGAATGCTTCTTATAAAAAAAAATATATGAATGTTATAAACAAAAAGACAAAATACATAAAGCACCAAAATAGGCTTCAAGATACACCACATGGCTTACACAAAACATGCAACTCTATATCACGTAATTTTAACCATATATCTACTACAATATATAACGGTGACAAAATATGCGATACTTCATTATTCAAATTATATACAAGAGTTTTTGTAAGTATAGATGACATGTTTTTACTTTTCATTTTCATAAATGGTTCACGTTATATATTCTTCAAATAAATCTCATTTTGTTCATGCAGTAGCTATAGTAGGAAGGAGTGAAAGTGAAAATGTTCAAGACAAGGTTGCAGCAGCTATGCCACCAGAGACGGTGGACTTTGCCCAAATACACTGCCACAAGTGACGGTCCACGACACAAGCCAAGCTTTAATGCCTCTGTTCATGTCAATGGTGTCACCTTTACTTCTTCTGATACTTTCAATTCCTCCAAAGAAGCTCAAAACCAAGCTGCTATGAAAGCTTTCCGCAACTTTACTTCTCCTCTATCCGGTACTCTTTCTCAATTTTTTTTAATCTTTCCTTGGAGATCATTGATGATCTTGTAGTTGAGACTTTTGGTGTTTCAAATAAGTTCTCTGTTTGAGTTCTTAGATTGTTTACTTATGAGTAATGAGCATAGGTGATTGGGACTCAACACTGTTATATCATTAATTATTAGCTTTTTTTATGAGATTATGGTTAAGAGTGATCATTTTATTCAGTTATTATGAGAAGAGTTTCTAGAATTGGCAAACCGTTTGATCAGAAGAGATGATATGATTCTCTGATGGTATTGAAGGGTTCATGTTGTTTCATAATAGACTACATAGAATCCTGTTATGGAATTGGAATTAAGCATAATTTTCTGTATTTTAGAACCACATTTTTAAAATGTCTTCTTGTGTGTGTTTGATTCCACTTTTGAACGAGGTGAAAATGATTCTAGACGAGTGGAATTGATTTTGACATGTTTGGTTGTTCTCAAGTAGAATTGATTCTAATTTGAAGCTAGAATTTTGCACTTTTGCCTCTACAATTGAGTTTTGGCATTGAATTTGTTGTTTAAACCACTTTTATATGAATGTTTCTAAACATAAATCACTTTCCATTTAATTCAACTTTAGTCGGAATCAATTCGTTCAAAATCAATTTTTGTCATGGAACCAAACCTGCATGTATATTTTCCCTTTTACTCTTCTGCCTATCAATGACTAGGACAAGGAAAACAATATGATTATAGGAACTAGTAGGTTACATACAATGTTACTCTAATGTTTGTGGTTCATGATTTCCATCTAGGCTTTTCAACACCAACAGATGAATATGGTTCAAAAGGGAAAGTTGAAGCTACCAAACCTCAAGAGAGTCCAGTTCCTGCACAAACTCCAGTCATTGTAACTGGTAAACAATTTCTTTCAATTTATTCACTAATGTGTTTGCAAATATTTAGAACTTTTGTTACTATTATTCATATGATTACTTTCCTTTTCTATTTCAACATTATCTAACGAGAATAATCAACTTACTCTTCCAGATACGAATCGTTTGAGCAAAAAGCATCTCCAAAACTATGCTCGAAAGAATAATCTTGATCCACCTGTTTATACAATCAAAACTGAGGGGCTACCTTATGATATTCACTATAAAGCTACTGCTGTTATTGATGGGAAATCATTTGAAAGCCCAACATTTTTCAACTCTAGAAAAGAGGCAGAACAGGCTGTGGCAAAATTTGCTTTGAGGGAATTGCCAATTTCAGTTGACTTGTTTCAGAAGGCAAGTGTCTTTATAATTCCTTATGTGATTCCAAATTGCCATTTTATGGTCATTAAATTGATAACTAAATTTTGGATAATAGATAACATATTTCTGAGTTAATGGTGAAAACTATTGTTGAGTTACAAAAGACATTTAGATGTTAATAAATAATGACCTGATTTATCAGTAATAGAATATCTACTTAAGCTTAGCTTCTTGCATAAGCACTTGTGAGTCTGTTTAGGAGAGCTTATGGAAACAGCATATGACATGTCCATAAGTTTTTTTCAGCTTATTTTCTTAAGCATGCTAGGATAGCTTCTGGAAATAGCTTATAACGTATATGAAAATAGTTTTGACTTTATATAGTTTTTATTATAGAAATAGATTATACATAAGCACTTATATGCTAAGCAACTATGTGAAAAGCGCTTAATTAAGTTGTTTGTCAAAACAGGGTCTAATAGTATATCAATGTGTTTGAACTTTGAAGGTCAAACTTATTCAACATTACTTGTATGATCGTGCTCTATCTTAATTAAAAATAGTTTTAGTTGAATTTTGATTTTTATCTAATTTATTCAGGATGAATCTTCTGCCTCCAAGAGTTTACTACTAGAATTAACACAGAGAGAAGGTTATTCCAAACCAACATATACAACTGTAGAGTCTGGTTCTCTTCATATGCGAACTTATTTCTCAACTGTGGAAGTAGAGGGCTTGAAATTTCATGGAAAGGCATCTAGATCCAAAAAACAGGCAGATATTGATGCTGCAAAGATTGCTTACATTGCCTTAAAAGAGTGTAAGTTCATTCACTTGATTTTTCTTTCATTCATAAGAATAATAGACAACTTTAGCCTCTATTATATCGTCGATATAATCATATGTTTCGGTGTCTTTTCGGTGCCGAACAAAAAATATGCCTGAAATCGGGAGTGTCATTGTTAAATAGATGCAGCATACAGCTGAATGTTTATATAGGCGGAATGTCCATGAAAACAATTAAGCTTTGATAATATTATTGCCTTGCACAGGTGGACTGGATATGTATGCGGCTTTTTCTTCCTCTAACAAAGAAAATCAAGCAGTACAATCAACTCTTGAACCAGAGGTTGTTAAACACAAGCAGATCCTCAACTCCGAAGGTTTGTTTCTTCATCTTCAGCCAAAAGTATATATTACTAATCAATAAATTTTTTTAATCATCATGAAACTATTTTTCCTTTTTCAAAGTTGTAATACGATGATCATTGAGGACATAAATGACATTGTGTTTATTCCTACAGATAAACGTTTGGATCAGGAGAAATTACCTACTGATGATGTCAAAGTTAACAATGACAGGCACAGTGAATCTTTACCAATTCCCCCTAACAAAAAAATGAAGATGAGCATCATGAGCTCTTCATCTTTACCCAAATCATCTCCACTTTCACATCCTGAACTTCCTTCTTCTACAATTCCTGACTCCGACATGGCAATGACTTACAACACAAGTAATTACCTACTTTGCGACAGGTTCAATGTGTACACAAGTTTTCCAGATATTTTATTCCCTGAGGACATCACAGTTCTGTCTATCGATGAGGATAAGTGGGTTGCAGCATGCTTGGAATTTCCAAATGACGAAGACTTCTGATTCTTGTGAAAAAGTTTCATATATTACTTTGTTTTCAAGTTTCAAGTATTAGAAAACATGATGTTATATGTTGCTTTTTGAATTCAAGTAAAACTTTAGATGGCTTATTTAGATATTGTGCATGTTCGTATTTAATTTCGGGAGAGACAAAAATGTTTCTGGTAATGAAAAGATAGAATTGATTTTGATATTTTGGATATTTTGATTTTTCAAAAATGTGTTACCATTGCTGCTATCAAGAACAATAGCTAATGTGAACTATGAAATTCTGTTATATGACAAAAATGAAAACAATGATATAATCTTTTCTTATTTTTCACAAGGTCAGATAATGTAAATACTTTAAATACTACTTCTTGATAAAACCTGTATGCATGCTTGGCATTTACATGGATATCTATTTTTTGGATTTTGGGATATGGAGAAAGGAAATTAAAACTAGGTGTTGATGAGAAGAAATGTAATTTCACAAGTGCGCCTTTAAGGAACACTGCAGTTACATTTCCATATGGTTGGACTGCATTAAGGTTTAAGGCCGATAATCTTGGTGTTTGGGAATTTCATTGTCACATTGAACCACATTTGCATATTGGAATGGGTGTTATATTTGCTGAGGGTATTTATAAAATTAGGAAAATACCGACAGACGCTCTTACTTGTGGCGCTCCAGTGAAGAAGTTCCTAAACAACACCCGCTATTGAGACTAGTTACACATGCCAAACCTTAATTTCCTAAGAGTTTTTTTATTTCTTATCTTTGTAAGTTAACACTTTATTGAATATGATTTGATTTCATGTTTAGAACTCTCTGGTTGTCAAGTTATACTACTTTATATCAAATTGTATTCTAAATTTAATTTATGTTGGTGGTTCTTTTAGGCATTGTATGAGTATACTCCAGTCCAATAGTTTAAAAAAGATAGAAAATCAATCCAAAACAATAAAACAGATAATTACAAGTTATAACAAAGTATCAAACCAACATTAGAAAACCAATCCTAAACAGTAAAACAGATAAGCATATTTGCAGATAAATAGTAATCTCCCATTTTGATTATGAGGTCAAATATCCTTTTTGGAGTGTCTCTAGCAAGCTTTGTTTCCATTTTTGTTAGGGCAAGGACTAAGACAGCATTGCTTGCAATCTTCTTGCAGTCTACTGGTCTAAGATAACTGCTCTTGCAGCATGCACATGTATGGTATGGTATGGTATAGTATAGTACCAGTACAAACCAAGAAGTGAATAAAGTCAGAAAACAACATTCAGATTTCAGAATAAAATCAAACATTCATTGATTGACTTCTTAACATTATTATAATGATTAGTTATAACAAGAAGCATCAGAATTTATAAAGAGACAAAGTAGAAGAAAAAAAGAGCGAAAAAACCAAACTTAAAACAAGTGATGTGATATTAAAAAAGGTGAAATAAATAAAGTGTCAAAATATATCATACATGTTCTTGAAATGCTATAAACTAGAAAACAAAAATACACAAAACACCAAAATAGTCTTCAAGATTGACCAGACCACATGGCTTACACAACACTATCCTTCTGGTTAGGAACTGTCTATTTTTCCATGACCCTTCTCTCCTTCACGCCCAATGTATTTCTCTGCATGCAACTGTATATTATCATGTACTACTAATATTCACATGGTTAATAATATTAATTTCAATGTCATTTTAATCATGTATATATACTACAGTATATGTGTAACTGGGACAAAAGAGTACTTCACCTTATAAACATGTGAATGTGATACCTCAGTATTTAAATTATACACTCTACTTTCTGCAAGCATTGTTAAATTATAAGTGATAGTATCAATAGTAGGAGCATAAGTGAAAATGCACAAGTCAAAACTGCAGGAGCTGTGTCACCGGAGACGGTGGAGTTTGCCTAAGTATTCTGCCATTCATGTTGATGGTCCACCACACAATCCAAGCTTTAAGGGCTCTGTTTTTGTGAATGGTCTTACCTTTACTTCATCTGATACCTTCAATTCCTCCGGAGAAGCTCAAAACCAAGCTGCTATGAAAGCTTTTCGCAACTTCACTTCTCTTCTATCAGGTACCCTACTTCTTTCTCTTTATGTAGTTGAGACTTTTGCTATCTTGAAATGAGTTTTCTGTTTGAGTTCTCTTTGATTGTCTGTGAATCAGTTATGATTGTGACTTGTGAGCTTCATACTGTTTCTGTCATCTAATTATGCATAAACTTTTGTATTTTAGAATCATATTTTTCATATCACTTTGTTAGAAAGTTTTCTTGTATATGTTATGTTCCCTTTAATACAATTCTGCCTAGTTGACTGAAGGATAAAGAAAACGGTATGATAATAAGAACTAGAAGGTTACGTTAAATTTAAAGGCTACATACAATTTTACTCTAATGTTTGTGGTTCATGATGTCCATTTAGGTTCTTCAAAACCAACAAATGAGCATGGTTCGAAAGAGGAAGTTAAAGCTAAGGAGAGTCCAGTTCCACAACAATCTCCGGTTATTATAAGTGGTAAACAATTTCTTTCCCTTTACTGACTAATATGTTTGCAAATCTTTGATACTTTTGCTACTACTATTCAAGTGATTATTACTTTACTTTTCAAATTCAACATCAATATATCTAACAACAATAATCAACTCATTCTTTCAGATAAGGATCATCAAAACTGTGCACGAAAGAACGATCCTGATCAACCTGTTTTTACAATTAAACCTGAAAGGCCACCTCATGACATTCGCTATAAAGCTACTGTCGTTATTGATGGGAAACCATTTGAAAGCCCTACATCTTTCAACACTTTAAAAGAGGCAGAGCAGGCTGCTGTGAAATTTGTTGACATGTTTAAGAAGGCAAGTCTCTTAGTAATTTCTTACATGATTCCAAATTGACATTTTTTTTATTGTGAACTAGGCCTTCAAACCAGCTTTCAAGCCTTGTTAAACCTATATAAAAAAATCTCCCCTTAAATATGAGCTTATGATATGTAATATGTCAAATTCAAACCTAACATTTTTAAAGTATGTCAAATTCAGGCCTGCAAAGCCTAGTCTAGCCCGTCATAATATCACCGCTAATAATGATCTGAAATATTATATATCAACTGTGTTTGAAGTTGTCGAACTTATTCAAGTTTACCTTATGTTTGTGTTTTTATCCACATTAAAAATAGTTATAATTGATTTTGATCTGTATCCTACATATTCAGGATGAATCTTGTCCATCCAAGAATCTGCTTCAGGAATTATCTGAGAGAGAAGGTTTTTCCAAACCAACATATAAAACTACACAAATTGGTCCTCCTCATATGCCAACTTTTTTCTCAACTGTGGAAGTAGAGGGCATCGGATTTCATGGAAAGGCATCTAAATCCGAAAACGAGGCAGAAGAAGATGCTGCAAGGATTGCTTACATCACCTTAAAAGAGTGTAAGTTCATTCACTTGGTTCGGCATTCATGTTTAAGAATCACTTTGAGGGAGAATTTCGATGAAGACACACCTTCAATTTGAAATGTTTGTGATTATGCTTATTAATAATATTTATGTCATGCACAGGTGGACGTCATACATATGCTGATTTATCTTCCTCGATTGGAGAAAAACAAGCAGTAAAATCAGCTCATGAATCACACATTGTTAAATCTAAACAGAAACTCAAACTTGTGCCTGAAGGTATGTAAATTTCTTCATTTCATCCAATAACATATCTTACTAATTATCTATCACTTTTTTAAACCATCGTGAAACTAGTTTACTTTTTTTCAAAGGTGTAATATGCTGACCATTGAACATGTTTATGACATTGTGTTCTAACAGATGAACTTTTGGATGACGAGATATTACCTACAGATTTCCAAGTTAACAATGGCATACAAAATGAATCTTTACCACTTCCCCCTAACAAAAAAATGAAGATCAACCAGGCAAAGACGCCCGATACAAACAGTTACATGCTTGGTAACAAGCTTAAGGTGTATACAAGTTTTCCAGATATTGTGTTCCCTGAGGGGATCACAGTTGTGCCGATTGGTGAAGATAAATGGATTGCAGTGAGCCTTGAATTTCCAAAATGACTAGGATTTTTTATTCTTGAGAGAAGTTTCATGTATGACTTTTCTTTCAAGTATTCGAAAACATGATGTTAAATGTATGTTGCTACTTGACTTCAAGTAAAACTTTAGATGGCTGATTTAGATGTTTTGCATGTTGAATTCAATTTCGAGCAAGACGGAAATGGTTCTAGTAAAAAGATAGAATTGATTTGATATTCTAGATATTCTCAAGAAGAATTTGACTTTATCTATAGCCAGGGAGCAAAGTTACTAGAACAAGAGGAGGACATTGAGTATCACACAACCAAAAAAAATTACTGCTAGTAAAAGCATTAGCTACTTAAGTTTTCTAAAATGTGTTACCAATGCTATCAAGAACAATACCTAATGTGAAATTCTAGTTGATAAAATGAAGACACGACGATATAATCTTTTCTTATTTTTCACTATGGTCAAATCATCTGAAAATCTTAATTATCAATATCAAATGTAACATCTCAAAAAACATTATTTCATTAGAATCAACAGAACAAGCTACAAGCCACAAACAAAACCTCATAAAAAAAACTACCTGGTAGCATTACTCCTACCAGTCCTCATGTTACTCCAGGGAAACTTAGCAGCAGAACTATCAGCCCGGTTTGAACCGGGTCGCTCAAACCTTGCCCGGCTCGAACCAGAACTCTCAAACCGATTTGAACCATTGCCCGGTAGGTTTGCAAAGTACACCACTCTTCTTCCTAATCTACTTCCCATGGTTCTCTTCTCTGCAACTTTTTTATTTCACCTAAACATGACAATTTTCAAAAGCTTTTTTCAGCTTATTTTCATAACTTCTCTAAAATAGCTTATAAAAACAACTTACAGTATATACAGACACTCAAAAAACCATTGCACGTTACTTTAAGCTTCAAAATTTGCTTCGAAACATACATAAGAGCAATGTATGAACTGAATAAATAAATCAGAAGCATTAAAGTTTAAATTTTTCACAGAATTTAAAGGTGAAAATTTGCTTCAAAATTTTACTGCGATTAGGGAAAATTAAGAAGTTAAAGGTGAAGAAGAAGAAGAAGAAATACTCACAGAAACGGAAAGAGTGATCGGAACACGAATTGGTGAAAGAAGAGAAGAAAAGAGAGGGAAAACGAAAACCTAATTAGGGACCAAAACGGTACCGTTTTGCCTCTGCTAAATTACTTGTATTTCAACTAGACTTTTGACCCGTGCAACACACGGGTCCTATTGACTATGATAAATAACAATAAGATATATAAATATTTTAATTTTGGTTTTAATCCTACGGTTCTTGATAATTTAGAGTTTGATGGGATGTCGAACCAATAATTTTTCTACACAAAAATCAAACTCAAGTTCTCATAAACAACCACTTGAGACTAATCATAGTAATTAATTCAACTTAAAAACAACATAAATTAATTTATATACATAAAAACTCTTTATTAAAAGTGGTGGAAAGAGCTTTAAAAAAAAGGAAATGTGAGGACAAAAATCATGAACATGAGCTATCTTAAAGAATGAGAGATCACGTTAGAGTAAGATCATGTGATGCTTGCATATTTTTAAGTGTGGCCATATTCTTAAAGATTAAAATTACTTGTCGGAATGCAAAATGTAGACCTACAAATGAAAGCTAGTGTCAATTTCTCCGTGCTCAATAAAATACTGAATCATCCTCTTACAATAATATTACAATGGTATTAATTTACAATCATATACATCATGAAAAAATTTAGTGAACGTTTTTATGTATTTCTTGAACATTGAACATTCTCCTGTAAATTATTTTCTTTATCTTGATCACTTGAACTTTGAAGCCATTTCCAAAGTCCAAAAGATGAATTGGTGCATGTAATTATTTGTCTTTTAATTGGGGTCTTTGTCAAAACATTTACAAATTCCTTGCTTCCAAAAATTTGTTATTTAAATATAACATGAAGATAAATGATGAGTTAGTAATATGAGTTTTAGGACCAATGATGCTGGGAACTTTATACTACAACTATAGGATGAAAACATGTAGTAGTAAAGCATGAAACCTCCGTAAACATAAATTAGAAAAAGACAATAGCTATCTTCAACAAAAGATGGTTGCAGTCTCTCGAGATTACACCTCTGCACTTACATGTTCAACAAAGTTTTCCTTCTAAAATTGCATTCCACCACTCATGATCCTTAAATATGTCATAGAAGCGAAAGAACAATTTAATAAATAAAAGATCATTAGGACCAAACAGAATATATAATGAAACTATATTATGACCGAACTGAAACTAAAAATAAGATAAAGAACCTGACTAAAACTACATTATCTTAATTAGCACTCATTTGCAATGGTCAGTTCTTGAATAAATAACAACATAGATAAATATATTCAAACAAAACAAATATTTTGCCTTTGCTGATTTAGGGACTCAATTTTGGCACACTACTAAAACGTTTGTGGAACTCTCAAGCCTGTTTTGAACGACTTTCGTGCCATACACATCATTAAGTCTTTCCCATTCAATCATATTTTAAACTTTGAAAAAAGAAACCATTTGTAAATTAGAAGAAGAAAAACAAAGACCAAATGCAGTCAAGATACATATTTTGCAGTCTAGCATCAACTCCTGATTTAGTCAAAACATAATTAATAGCTCATTTACCTCTCACCGTTGGTGTCCAAGTGCTTCATTGGTGATTCTTCCTTCCACATTATCATTTATGATGGTACTGATAGCAAGCATAGAGAAAACAAATCTACTTTTTCAACACTTAGAACAAATATCAACAATGCAATTGGATCCTATATTCTTCAGTCTACCATGGAAAGGAAAGAAAAATCATCGTGTGGTGATATAGCATCTAGATATCAAGTATACATTTCAATTCAACATACATTAAGGACCTGTTGTATATGGAAGAGTAAGATGAGAAAGTAGAATCTGTCAAAATAGTCAAATAAGCCTACATAAATTTAATGCCTTCCAAATCAATAACCCATGTTCACCAGAGTAATCTATAATTGTCATTAGAGTTACATATAAAAGAGGCTAAGAACATTTTACCGGCATCAATAATTGTTTCAAGAGCAATAGGAACATTAGACGCCTTGCTGCAGGAAGCTGTAACATTTTTCCACCTTTGGAATATAGCCATCAATAGTAACTACAAAATATGCCTATTGTTTTAATGTTAGTATGCGTGTTGGTCAACCTAAGAGAAGGTCTTGACAATAATTAAAATTGCTCCAGTACAAAAAGCATAATAAAAAAAGATTAAACCAATATATTAGTCTTAAGTTTTTAAGGTGATAATAAATAGACCTGTGATTATGAACATGTCAAAAATAGCAAAGTCAAATTTCTATGGAAAGAGACCCAGGTAATGATTTTGACATAATTTATTAATGAAAATGGCGCAGCACTAAATATTATACAATCCATTCTCATGGACAGTGAGATATTGTAACTGCTTCATTTATTTATTTTTGAAGCTTCTTATGTAACACCCCTATTAGAAATTACCTAGGATATCTAGCATGTGTGTTAAACTTGGCATTGGATACATTAAAATTACAATAATAAAAATTTCCTCTGAATATGATATGGAAATTCTCGTCTTATACCTCTGAAATAATACCACTGATGTGAACTTTAAATGGTCCAGCGACTTCTGCTTCTTCATCACGAACCGTTATGTTGTCTAGTAACCTGAATATCTGAAATAAATAAAAGGGATTGGGGTGAGACATGATGTCTCAGTGAGTTCCACCTATCCTAGGTTGAAGGCAATCTCAGGGAACCTAGGATCGCCATCTGTTCTAAAACTCAACCCATTTAAGGTTTATACAGTCTTTATCATACATAAATGAGCGATCGGGGATAACTAGGATCGCTACCTAGAATACTATCATGATTCTATCATAATGTTATATTCTTAATCATACACCTACTCATAATCATAATCAGTATCGTAATCATAATTCTTGACTTAAAGTTCATGTCATTTATTATACATTTCATTATGTGCATAGAGACAACATTATCTTTTCGTTGAGGCGTAACTATTTCATTTTGTTACTAAGAGTCATACCTCATAGGCTACATTTAGCAAACGGTGTTTTTACATTTGTTACTATGAGCCGTACCTCATAGGCTACATTATCTCTTCGTTGTAGCAAACGGAGTTTCACATTTGTGACTATGAGCCGTACCTCATAGGCTACATTATCTCTTCGTTGTAGCAAACGGAGTTTTCGCATTTGTTACTATGAGCCGTACCTCATAGGCTACATTATCTCTTCGTTGTAGCAAACGGAGATTTTCTCAATTTTATTATTCTATATTATTTTTTTCTTTCTATGAGCATGTTACTCATTTCAATTTTTCTTTCAAACCATTTCTATGAGTATATACATCAATTGACTTGTTTAGCATTTTATTGTTAGAATCAACACTTTCATAACATTGATATCATATAAAATTTCATTCACATTATCATGACTTTGCATAACCCTTAAAACCTCGTTTGTATTTAGTAAAAGTAAATAACACAATTTTAATGACATGATTCAAACTACTTAAAGGGAGAGTTAACTAACTAAGGAACTCACCGTGAATCATTCCTGGAAATTGCAAGCAGCTTATCCACAATTTGCAGCTTCTTCTATCTTCAAAACTCCATAATCACTTTTCCAAAATAGCTTATGCCTTAGCTTATAGGTCTTGCCCTTTCCGAACAACTTAACTTACTTGCGACATACTATTACTTAATCAACCAGCATACAAGAAAATTTCCATTTCAGTCCCTGCACCAGAAGTTCTCCGTTTGGCTATTTAAGCACTTCCAAAACAGCTTAATTACCATTTAAGCTTTTTTACCATTACTATAATGGCTTATCATTTTTCCATTACTCATATACCAATTCAACATATCTCTCCTAAGCTGATCATCACAAAATACTACCTGAAACAACTTAAATTCCAACTTAAGCTATTATCCAAATGGCTTAACTAGCAACTTATGACTTTTCACATATAATTTCGATCCAACCTTTTGCAAAGCAGTTCCAACATGAATAATCAGCCCTATGAATCACTTATACAGCAGCTTAAACCACAGTTTAGTCTTTTAAGGAATTTTGCTCAAAACAGCTTAACTGATAGCTTATGCCCTCTAAACAATTCAATTTCTGCTCAAATTTTCCATAAATCAAGCAAACATGTATACACATCTCGTAGCCCATTTATACAGCAATCCTAACATGTTAAATCCAAAAATCAATTATATTATGGAAGCTTTCGGAACAACTTATGCAATTTAACCACAACTTAAGCTATTCACTTGTACTTACATTTCAGTTTCAATCTAATTTCTATATCAATAACCCAAACACGCTCATGATTCATTTTACACACATAAATGATCATAATATCCCAAAGTGATTTTACTTTGAGGAACTTACCATAAATAATCTTTTTTGGAAACTTTAATCCCTTTTAATGCTTCAGCTTATAGCATCTACTTCTTGGCAGCTCATGATTCGTTTTCCAAGCTTCAGATCAAAAGCCCAAACCCTAGCTTCAATTTATCTTGCTTCTAATCACCAAATAAACCATGACTAAAGCTTCAAACACACCATACCTTAACCCACAAGCTTGATTTTGCTACAAAAGTGAAATAGGAAATCGTGGGAGGGAAAAGAAAGGAACACGTGAGGGAGGAAGAGGAGAGAAAAGGGAGGTGCTGATTTTTTTGTGTGAAAAAAATGTGGAAAGATTAAGCGTGCGTTTTGGTTCTGCGATGACGAAAATTGATTTTAGCATAATTGATTTTAATAGAATTGATTTTGCTTAAAAGTGAGTTGAACTTAGTTGATTTATGTTTGGATATATTAAAGTAAAAGTGATTTTTATCAATTCATGTTGTTTGGATAGTTAGAATCAAAATTGATTTTAGATGTATAATTACCAAAATGGGCATGCCTAATTAAAATTAGATTCCATTTCTATTTTATTTCATAATTTCTGTTGTAATTAATAAATTTAATTATTTATAAATTATTTTGACAATTATTCATAGGTTATTAATTTAATGATTTAATTGATTTTGTTTTCTTTTTTCTTTTGAAAGGCTATTTCATAATTTTTTTAAATATAAAAATCCAAATATTTAAAGGCAATAACATAATATCAATTTTTAAAAAATAACTAGATGATAGCGTTGGTGCACTAATTTACAAAGTATAGAAACATTTATTATTATTATTATTATAATCATTGCTATTGCTAATAAAAAGAAAAGGGTGTCTTGACCAAAAAAAGAAAAGAAAATGGTGCATGCGTTAAATAAAAACCATTTTTAATAAAACAAAAGAATCAAGAAAAGTAATATCAGAAAATATACAAGGACAATATGGGAAGAAGTAAACCTCTGTGGGTAAAATCAATTTACATTGCCGCAGGAGCTACTATTCTTTGCTTCTACTGAAATTGATTTTGATGGCCACAATTGATATTCCAAAAACATACCCAAACACATATTTAGCAAAGCAGACTCACGTTTAGTCTTGCAAATGTACGTTTGCCACATTTCAACGTGCAACCAAACAATAGCTAAGTTTTGTCCTATTTGTACCTCTTTTTGTGCAAATGACCAATTTGCCCTTTCTACACTATTCCTCAAACTAAAATATTCGATAAAATGTCGTAAAAGTTTTAAGCGGCAAATTCCATTCCCCATAGTCCGTTGGTATAATATGATTCGGTCCTGAAAAGTCTCATGCGCAATTACCATTTTGCCCTTATGCTAAAAATTTCAAGGATAGAATAACTGCTGATTTTTATTTTTCTTTCATGCGGGATATTACATCTTACATAAGTTTCTCTTTAATATTTATATTCTTGCAGATGATGGAGAAGCTTAAAATTCTCAATCTTAGTCATTCTCATTGTTTGGAACACACTCCATACTTTTCATACTTGCATGTAAATTCAATCAAATTTTGTGATATGACTTGAATGCACAAAATATTGAACATGTTGAAGACAAAAAAGTTATAGTTTAGAGTGAGATTTGGAATTTGATACAGATGCTTGATGTATTTGAGCAGCTCCAATACACTTGAACCTGTCAAAATAGCAACCAACGAAGCTCATATTCTATGCTTTACCCTTATTTCAACCAAATATAAATTCCAAAATTTGAGAGAAAAAAAATATGATTTATGCAAACAGAGACAAAAGGATCACATATAGTTTCAATCACACAACTTACAAACTATTAAAACCAATAGAAACCATGCAATTTTGCCAAGCATCACTTCAAAAAATATTAAACCATGTAAATTACCAAATTATCAAAATTTATGAAAGATATAAGAATTCACGCATATGACATAAACTCTCATATGTATAGCTTGAATTTGAAACCTATAGAAGGACACACACACCCACACAAAGATTAAACTAATGAAACTTAAAATCTAACATTACATTTTGTAAAATTAATCACAACATTTATAGGTAGTTTAATCAAAGATTATAGGGCTGAAAGAGCACAATATGGTAAGTTCTGACATATCATAAAATCAATTTCAACAGATCTCATTTTACTCTTTAATTATGCATTTTCACTTTTCAACATGTGTAACACACTTCACATTCTAGTTTACTCTTTATTTCAATAAAACTTTCATTAGTTTATTCAAAAAGAAACTACATTTGATTAAGGGTGGCAATTGGATCCATCAAATCCATATTCATCCGGTCCATCCACTATAAAATGCATCCGATCCATCCATCAAACAATTTATTTTTAATGGATTGGATTCAATCCATCCATTTAAAAATATGGATGGATCCAATCCATCCAACTTATTTTAAAGATCCAATGAATCATTTTTTATTGGTTATTTTTTATCCAATAAAAAAAATCACTTTTATTATAAAAATAACAATAAAAAAAAATAAAAAGTTGAATAACTTATTTCTTCAAAACAACTTATTACGATCTCTTTTTAAAAAAACAATTTATCTTATGAAAAACGACTTATTACGATCTATTTTTTTAAGAAAAAACAACTTATTCAAAATAGCTTATCTTATGAAAAACGACTTATTACAATCTTTTTTTTTTTAAAAAAAAAACAACTTATTCAAAACAGCTTAATTTATGCAAAACAACTTATTACGATCACTTTTTTAAAAAAAAAAAATCTTATTCAAAATAGCTTATCTTAGGGAAAACGACTTATTACGATCTATTTTTTTTTGAAAAAAAAACAACTTATTCAAAACAGCTTAATTTATGCAAAACAACTTATTACGATCTCTTTTTTAAAAAAAAAACTTATCTTATGAAAAACGACTTGTTACTATCTATTTTTTTTAAAAAAAAAACAACTTACTCAAAACAGCTTATTACGATCACTTTTTAAAAAATAACTTATTCAAAATAGCTTATTTTAGGAAAAACGACTTATTACGATCTATTTAAAAAAAACGACTTATTCAAAACAGCTTAATTTATGCAAAACAACTTATTACGATCTCTTTTTTTTAAAAAAAACTTATTCAAAACAACTTATCTTATGAAAAACGACTTGTTACTATCTATTTTTTTAAAAAAATAAAACAACTTATTCAAAACAACTTAATTTATGCAAAACAGCTTATTACGATCTCTTTTTAAAAACAACTTATTCAAAACAGCTTATCTTATGCAAAACAACTTAATATGATCTCTTTTTTAAAAAACGACTTATTCAAAACAACTTATCTTATGAAAAATGACTTATTACAATCCTTTTTTTTATGCAAGACATCTTATTACTAACTCTTTTTATAATAAAAAAGCTTATTAAGTTTTTACACATAAATTAAGCAGTTTTGAATAAGTTGTTTTGAACGAGTTGTTTTTTTCATAAGATAAGTTGTACTGAATAAGCCGTTTTTTAAAAAGAGATCGTATTAAGCTTTTTTGCAAAAATTAAGCTGTTTTGAATAAGTTGTTTTTTTTATAAAAAAAATAGTTAGTAATAAGTCTTTTTTCATTAGATAAGTTGTTTTGAATAAGCTGTTTTTTAAAAAGATATCGTAATAAGTTGTTTTAAATAAATTAAGTTGTTTTGAATAAGTTGTTTTTTTAAATAGATCGTAATAAGTCATTTTTCATAAGATAAGCTATTTTTAATAAGCTGTTTTGCATAAATTAAGTTGTTTTGAGTAAGTTGTTTTTTTTAAAAATAGATCGTAATAAGTCGTTTTTCATAAGATAAGTTGTTTTGAATAAGTTGTTCTTAAAAAGTGATTGTAATAAGCTGTTTTGCATAAATTAAGCTGTTTTGAATAAGCTGTTTTTTTAAATAGATCGTAATAAGTCGTTTTTCATAAAATAAGTTGTTTTGAATAAGTTGTTTTTTAAAAAGTGATTGTAATATGTTGTTTTGCATAAATTAAGTTGTTTTGAATAAGTTGTTTTTTTAAAAAAAAAAAGATAGTAATAAGTCGTTTTTTATAAGATAAGTTGTTTTGCATGAATTAAGTTGTTTTGAATAAGTTGTTTTTAAAAAAAAGTAGATCGTAATAAGTTGTTTTGCATATAATAAGTTGTTTTGTATAAGTTGTTTTTTAAAAAGAGATCGTAATAAGTTGTCTTGCATAAAATAAGTTGTTTTATATAAGTTTTTTTTAAAAAAGATCGTAATAAGCCATTTTGCATAAAATAAGTTGTTTTGTATAAGTTTTTTTTTAAAAAAAAAGAAATTGTAATAAGTTGTTTTGTATAAATTAAGTTGTTTTTTAATAAACAATTGATAAAGATAAGTTATTTTTCATAAAAAAAAATAAAAAAAAGATATTCGTTTTGGTATTTTATTTTATGAAATTAAAAAAAAAAATATGGATGGATTGGACATCCATCCATGAAAAACCTGAAAATGGATGGATTGGATGGATTTTATTTTAAATGGATTGGATTAGATTGGATTATTTTAAATAAATTTAATGGATTGTAAATGGTTAATGAATTTTTTTTTATCCATCCAAATCCATATCGATCCAAACCATCTATTTGCCACCCCTACATTTGATGCATCAAATAGAAATAGAATCTAATCCTCAACATTACTTGCATGTGCTGTCATATTGCAGTAGCCGCGTTCATCACACACCCACGAAAAGGAAGTGCATCAATGAAATGTTGTAAATTGTATCAAGAGAACGAGTACTGTAATCAGTTGGAATACAAATCAAAATCAAAATCGTAAAATTGAAAATTACCAGATTTGCCATCTTGAGGAGACCTTCAAGTCGCGAATCGTTTTGATATTGAGATGGTGAAAGTGAATTCTACCATTCCAAGGAAACAATTTAGGTTCTGAGAGGTGTTTGATCATGTCATTGTAAATATTTAAAGTGGGAAGAGGTTTGGAAATGAGTTTTTCGAAGGTGGTGACAGTATAGTCGACGATGGCGAGGGTGATTCATGAACCAAGAGTGTTGGTGAAGGGAGTGATGAGAGGAGATAGATGATAGTGAAAGAATATAGGCAGAGATGAGAGAGTTGCAAAAATGGGTGTCTTGGAAATGTGGTGCCTTGTATAATCAATCAATTGGTTGTATTTGTTGCATTGAAAAGTCAATTTAAATGTTGGAAACAGAGAAACGAGGGTAGAAGATATTAAATACCATTTTCCATATGCCTTAGGTACATGCATCGGCAGACTCCAATTGTTGTGGGAGGTAAATTTAGAATTTGAACTTAGAGTGATGATTACGAAAAGCACTCAGGAGAATTTAATGCTTGTATGATGGAGGGAAAAATTAAGGTAAGATATAGTTTGACCAGACAAGCTTTAGTAAGAAAGATGAGCCTTCTAATTTAACGCCTAAATTATGAAAACTCTATCATATACCCTTAGACATCATACTCCCACATAGCATATCAAATAACCATTTTATACCATTAACATGTTTGCAATCTAAATATCCCTCAAACTAATAAACCATTAGAATCCTAATTTTGTCTCAAAAATTGCCATGGTAATTTTTTTTTTTTTTGTGTGCGGTGTTCGAACCCCAAATATTACATATATTGAGCTAAGTTCACAGAGACATTGTCATGGTAATCTAACCATTGGAAAGAATCCAGCAACGGACAAAACATTAATTTAAACACCGGCCGTGTAAAAGATTTTTATGATGTTATCTAATGAAAAATATCGTCAATGTAAAATTAGTTTAAACGTGAATTTTTTTTTTTCTCAAAATTTTATAGATTTAATTGGTATTTGAATAACCCCTTAAAAACTGAGTTAGGATCCTCTCTATTTAGTGTCTTCTCCATTTCTTCTATTTTGAGAGATAACAACACAAAGAAGATTTATAAATAATTCATAGTGATGGGACCCACTTATTAGTATGATCCACTATCTACTTTTTTGTATTTATCTTTCACCAAATAACATTTTTCGTTTATTTTAAGCAAATGTAGATGATCTTTACTCAAACTAAGTTAGGATCTTTACTTAAAAACTATTATTGCCTAATTACACGGGTAGCGCTTGAGTCTCCCTTATTAAAGGGTCAAGGGACCTGTGTTGGATTATGAGTTTCCTCCTTCGTGGTGTGGTCCATTGACACGATTTTTGGCGTGCATCTCCGCTATGAATGCGCTTTTTTCCTCATTCCTTTTTGCTGTTAGTGGTGCTACATAGGAAATGGTAGATTTTGTGCATTATTGTTCAACCTCATTAAGATATAACTCAATCTGGGTTTATTCACTCCACGTACTTAATTAATGGTCTTGAGAAAGAACTATATTCGCTCGCTTAATATATTGTTGGTGTCATTAAAAAATATAAGAATTTATATTATATTTGTGTCATTTGAATAGATAAGTATAATTTGCTGCAATATGAAAGTGCAAAATATCTATAGTTATAATTTTAATCAAAATCAAAATTTCATTAAAACTATTATTAGTAATTTAGATGTATCAGGGCAATGAAAAGGTAATATATGATTTTTGGAGAGACTTTTTCACTTTAAATTATACCATTAAATAAACACTACTAGAAAAACGCGAGTTAGAGACGGATTTTAGGGAGGGACAAAATTATGTAACTAATTGTGACGGATTTCAATATTAAACACAAAAATTGAATTGTCAATCATTAGTGAGGGAATGATTTAAACATCCCTCATAAAATATCCCTCTAAAAATATATGTCACTAAATACCTCAGAAAACTGATAAGTTAAACATTTGTTACGGAATTTGACACGAAGCTGATCCTTCTTTAATGATTACGTCACTAAAACTATCACTAATGTCAATTACATAGTGAGAAAATTAATCAGTCACAAACAGTTATTGATATTAATGAGAAAACTGAACTATTCCCCCAATTGTTTCACGTTTTGGCTTTCCCTTCTCTTATACTAAAACTTTCCCCCTCTTTAATTTTCACAAATCCTAAAATAATATTTTCCCCCAAAATTTTCCTCCAAACTCATAACTCATACAACTTATGAACTCCAAAAACCACAAATCATATGAACTCCTCAAACAGCTTCCAGATCGTATGAATCCTCAAATCTCGCTTAAATCCCTAAATCCTCAAATCAAACCAAAATCTTCACTGAATCTCGCTCAAGTCTCTCACAAATCCTCAAATCATACCAAAATCGAACCTCGCTCTCAAAATCAAATCTCCTTTCTTCTTCCAAAATCGTTCTCTCAAATCTTTCCTTCTTTCAAAACTCACGGTAATCTCTCTCTCAATCTAAGATTTTTTTTTTTTATATTTTATTGTAGGGTTAATATGTCTTTATCCCCTTGTAATTTGGACGAGTTCCGGTTTACCCCCCTGTAAAAAAAAAATTTAGATTTCATCCCTGTAATTTAAGATTCTTTCGTTTTAGACCCTGAGGTCATATGACTGGACAAAATGATGATGTGGCATGCTGAGTGGCGCGCTGACTGTGCATAAATGATTATGTGACATGCTGACTGTATAATTAATTTGTTTTTTATTTTTTTTAACGACACACGTGGCATCTTGCCTATTTTTTCAAAATAAAAAAATGAAAAAATAATATAAATGAAGTTATATTAATTTTAAAAAAAATATATTTAAAAAATCTGAAATTAATTTTTGAAAATAAAAAAAAAACGTAAAAATCAATATATTTTCGAAAAAAAACTTAATTTTCTAAAAAAAAATTTAAAATTCTGGAATTTAATTTTTAAAATAAAAAAAAAACAAATTTGAAATTAAAAAAAAGTTAATGGAAAATAAAAAAATTGTAAAAATAAGAAAGAAAAATCAGGAATTTTGATTTTACGAAAAATATTTTTAAATTTTTTTTTTACCACTAAAAATATTTTCCAAAATTTTATTTTTTGTATAAAAATGAAAATCAAACTTTTTAATTTCGAAAGAAAAATCTGATCTTTTTTTCGAAAATTTTGAAATACATTAAGTTCTAGAATTTTTCATTTTCGTAAAAATAATTTTTTTTCCTAATATTTTAATTTTGAAAAAGATTTTATAAAAATTATGGAATAAAATTTTCGAAAAAAATCCGATTCTTTTAATTTTTTGAAAATAAATCTGAATTTTTTTTTTTTTTTCGAATTTTTTAAATTAAAAAAATCTGATTTTTTTTTTCTGACTTTTCAATTTTGAAAAAAATAATTTGAATTTTTCTATTTTTAAAATTAATTTTCAGTTTTTTTAAATTAATAGAAATGAAAATAAAAAATTAAAAACAAAATTAATTATACAGTCAGCGCACTACATCATCCAAAAATGCTGAGTCAGCATGCCACATCATCATGGTTGCACAGTCAGATGGCCTCAGGGTCTAAAACGAAAGAATCTTCAAATTACAAGGTTGGAATCTAAACTTTTTTTTTACAGGGGGTTAACTGGAACTCGCCTAAATTACAGGGGGGTAAATACATATTAACCCTAAATGATAATAATAAGAATAAAATAATGATTATTATATAGAGGAAATACATGAAGTTATTCCATGAAATTATAGGAATTTGACGAAATAAATTTTATTAAAATAAAATTAGAAAGTCGATATGAATTATTTGTTGAGATGTTTATGCTAGATAAGAAAATGAGTTTCGTAAAAATAAAACATAGATGTTTTTTTAGGGTTAAACATAAACTTTAATATATGCTAGATTAAAAAGGTAGTTCTATCACATCAAATAGACTCGGTGAAAGATAAAAGTACGAACTTCGTAAACTTATATTTAGTAAATTAAATTAGATATATGGCTCGTTTTTTCTAGAATAAAAAAATGATTTTGATATACAATAATTTATAGATTATTTTGATATTGTTGATCATTGAAAATGATTAATGTAGTTTGTTACAATATGAAAGTAAAAAATATCTATTATCTTTTTTTTTTTAGGAAAAAATATCTATTATCTAAATCTATAGTTTTAATTCCTAATGAATTATCCGCAAGTCCTAGCTCAACTGACAAAATGCCGAAATTGTTAGGTTAGGCCGGATGCTATGACCGGGGTTCGAACCCAAATACCTTCATTTATATGCGTGAGTTTATAATAGCTCGGTCATTTCGTCTACTTACCAAAAAAAAATGAAATAATGAATTAATTAAAAGAAAAATTAAAACAGATTGAAAACAATCTTGTAACCTCTTTTTTCCTTAAAAAAGATAAAAATCTTGTAACCTCTTTTTTCCTTAAAAAAAATAAAAATCTTGTAACCTCTTTTTCCTAGTCACACGACCCTACCATCTTTAATTCCTCTCACATAGGAAGGAAGTTAGTGCAGTATATTAGTAGCTAGTAACATTAATCGGTTCTCTCTTTCTGTCAAAAATAAAAAAGCAATTGGTTCTCTCCCTTAATCTATTAATTCTCTTTACTCATTCTGCGTACACATAGTAAAATAGAGAGAGGGGGAGAGAGAGAATTTTGAGGGAGAAGCAAGTACAGCATTTAAGAAGAAAGAAGAATCAAGAGAGATTAGAGCTAAAAAAATCTAAAGAATTTTATCATCAACAAGTAAGAAATATTCTATCACGTTCATTGTTTTATTCTTCACACTTGTTATTATTCATAAAATAAGAAAAAAAACTCTCTCTTTGGCTTTAGAAACAAAATAGTAACATAGAAAGAATTAACGAGAAAATTATGTTTTTCATATTTAGCATTTTCAACACATCTTTTGAGGTATGGTTATTTAATTGATTCAAGAATGAGAATATACCAACAATGGATTGGTATATTCAATATACTAACAATTTTTACCATGATGAAGGAAATTTTCAATGTACCAACAATGGATTGATCCAATGATAAAAAACTTAATCTTCTTAAACATGTGATTAAGATTTGATTCTCGTTTATGCCCATGAAAAAATTCGGTTGGATGGAGAACCCATCTACCCGCTAGATTATCATAACCATTCTTGTGTTTTAATAAATATTCTTATTTTAGGAGGAGTTTGATTCCGGCTCATGCCTAAGAAAAAATTGGGTTGGATGGGGAGAGTCCACCTCCCCACGGGTCTATTCTATCGTAACCATTCTTGTGTTGTAATGAATAGTTATTTTAGGCTTACATTTATGCTAGGATGTTTTTCTTTTTTTGAAAATTTCATATTATATTTAAATTACAAAGACTTTGATTTTTTTGGTACTTACCATATTTAACACCTTTATATTTTATGCCAGAGGTCTTTTAAGTTTGAGGTTTGTAACATAAATGTCATTTAAGTTATTTTGGTCACATACAAGTTGTTCAAGTTTGTAAACGTTTTCAACCTAGTATTTCTGTTAATCAAACGTTACTAAAAGATGATGACGTGGCAGTTAAGTGTATGATGTGGCATGTTGAAAAGCTATTACTAAACTTTAAGGCAAAGAGAACTTGCAATTTCGTGTACAAATCAACTAGAATCACATATTTTCCACCCAAATTTGGGTTGCGATTTTCCCAATTTTGTTCCTCTCTCTATCTCTTAAAAACCCATATTCAATTTCCTTGTTTCCAAAAGACGTGTTTTGCCATGTTATGTCCATCAACATGCCACATCATACACTTAATTGTCACATCATCGTTTTTGTAACGTTTGGTTAACAGGATGACTAAATTGAAAACGTTTACAAACTTAAAGAACTTATGTGTGAACAAAACAACTGAAAAAACTTATATGTTACAAACCTTACCATATTTAACACCTTTATATTTTAGTAGATTTTTTCAAAACCGGGTATCTCCTGCAAGCAACTGGAGGGATTAAATGGACGACAATCTCTTCCTAAAAGTTTTAACGATATTGTATGTTTAAGGTTGGATTCGAACACATGACCTTGATTAAGCTAGAAATAACTTGTGTCATCTTATTTAAGAGCTCTTTGGTTATATTTTAATAGATTATCTCATCATAATGTTTCCTTTGTAATTTAAACCATTAAAACTCTGATTTTCTAGCTATGGAATGAAGTATACTATGTAGTGTAAATTTTATCGAGTGATTAAATTTAGTTACAACATCTCAACAACAAAAAAATAGTTACAAATCAAAAAGAGTCTTATTTTATCTACAAATTGATTGGGTAGGAGTCTGATTGTAAATTTTACCTTAACCAAACCCAACTCTTGAGCAGGAATTAGAATTTAGAGGAATTGGATACTAGGTTAGTAAATATTTAATGAGTTTAATTAATATGTTTCGTTGATATATAATTATTTTATACATGTGGCTAATGTTATGTTCCTATGTTAATTAATGAATATGACGATCATGTATTTTCATATTCATTAATTGACGTGGAAACACATCATTGAATGCTTGTCTAAATAATTGTACAATGATGAAAGTATACTAATTACATTCATATTTAGTTTTGAAGGTATAGAGGTAGTGAAACAAAAATCGATATGTGAAGAGTTTAAGAACTAATGTTTTAAAAGTAAGGACATCTCTCCACGCACTTTCCTACTAGCGTTATGTGTTATATGAATTGTGTTGTGATACTATGTGGCGATTATCATTGTATTACTGTTTGACATGATTAGTTACTTTTTTTGAGGTGATAATTTTAGTTAAATAAATTGGCGTTATATTATGATGATTGGTAACTCATGGTTACCAAAGGCTTTAATCTTGTCTCTAAATCGGATGAATTTAGACTCCGTTCAAATAATTAGGATACTGGGTATGGGTAAAAATATGTATTTATTGTACTATATTGGTTATTGGAGATTACTCTTATTTTTGAAAGATGACCGTTAATCTCTATTTTCTCCTTGGCGGTGACATCGGATAGGCAAATTGATCTAGTAGAAGAGGATAAAATGGTGGTGCACAGGAGGCTCCCATATACTCTCACACTGATGTTAGCCTGGTTGAAAAAACTTTTTACAAGCATCCATAATAGGTTCTCTCTTGGATAGAAAAAGACCAAGAGTCTTGACTTTTGTTTATGCAACCACTTGCTTATATGCAATTGCAATGACTCAAATTTATTGAGGAAGTTAAATAAGGAGAAGAAAAAAAAAAATTGGTTTAGAGAATATGAGTATTTAAAATTTGTCGGTCTTTGAAAAAAAAATCCATTTATATTTAGAAACATGTTAATTAATGCCTGCAAAATTAGTTTGTTACATTTGGTATCAGAACGGTTCGATCTAGTTTATGTGAGTCATGTTAGTGTTGGTCATGTTCTCGAAAGTCATCTAGAGATGTCGTGTGTTTATTGTTTGGATGTTTTCTGATAGAAGTTGTTGAAACAAACTATCCTTCTAGTTGGTAGGAACTGTCCATTTTTTTCATGATCCTCTTCTCTCTTTCACGCAAAAAAACATTTCTCAGCATGCAACCGTTTATCATGTAATACTAACATTCAAATGGCTAATCATATTAATTTCACATGTTTCCTCATTATTTAAATTTAAATGGTTCACATTAATTCTTCAAATTAATCTCTTCATGTTCCTGCAGTAACTATAGTAGTTGAGTGAAAATGAACAAGATGAGGCTGCAGGAGCTATGTCACCAAAGAAAGTGGAGTTTGCCTAAGTACTCTGCCGTGAATGTCGATGGTCCACCACACAATCCAAGATTTATGGGCTCTGTCTTTGTCAATGGTTTAAGCTTTACTTCTGATGCTTTTCATTCTTCCAAAGAAGCTCACAACCAAGCTGCTCTGAAAGCTTTGCTCAACTTTTCTTCTCCTTCATCAAGTACCCTACTTTTCTCTCTTTTCTAGTTTTGCTTTGTTTCCCTAAAAAGATTTTTTTAAATCTTGCCTTGGAGATGATTATGATTGTAGTTGACACTTTTGGTATCTTGAAATGAGTTTTCTATTTGAGTTCTTAGATTGTTTACTCATGAGTTATGAGCTTCATTCACATGTAGATTTTTTTTTATTCTGTTAGTTTTATGGTTGAGTTGAGAGTATATTCTGTTAGAAGAATTTAATTAATATATTCAATCGATGTACGATTATTTAAGACATACATTCAATGATGTGTTGTCACGTTAATTAATTAACATGACAACTCAAGTGTTTTCATAATTAATTGATGTGACAACACATCATTTGATGCATGTGTAAAATAATTGTACGTTCACAAAGCATACTAATTAAACTCATTTTAGAATCACATTTTTTAAATCACTTATATTTCTTGTTTATTTTCCTTTTAGTACTATTCTGCCTAGCAATGACTTAAGGATAAGGAAAACAATATGATTATAGGAACTATTAGGTTACATCAAACACAGGTTACATACACTTTTACTCTAATATGTGTGGTTCATCTAGGCTCTTCAATACCAACCAATGCATGTGGTTCAGAAAAGAAAGTTGAAGCTGCCAAACCCCAGAAGTATCGAGTTCCATCACAATTTCCACATACTATAAGTGGTAAACAATTTCTTTCACTTTAGTCACTAATGTGTTTGCAAATCTTTGATAATTTTGTTACTATTCTTTTTCAAGATATCACTTTTTTATTTCAACATCTATCTAACAACATTAATCAACTCATTCTTCCAGATACGGATCGTTTGAGCAAACTACAAGATCAAAACTATGCTCAAAATAACAATCTTGACTCACCTGTTTTGACAATTGAAGCTGAGGGGCCATCTCATAACGTTCGCTATAAGACAACCGTTGTTATTGATGCAAAATCATCTGAGAGCCCTACATTTTTCAACACTAAAAAAGAGGAAGAGCAGGCAAGATCAGCTCCTGTAATTTATTGTGTGATTCTAAATTATTATTTTTTTGGATATTTTATGATCATCAAATCCATAACTAGATGTTGGAGGTTATATATCAAAATAGAACTTAATCTCACCGACCTATTAGTGTGTTAGTCTTCTTATGAGAACCTCTTTCAAAAAAAATAGTGAACTAGACCTTTCAACAGGATTTCTGGCCTTGTCGGAGTTTCGAGAAGCCCGGATCAGCCCTTAAAATTTCAGGCCCTGCAAAACCTAGCTTAGACTAGCATATTCTCACCCCCTAACAATGACCTGATTCATCATTAATAGACTAATAGTATATCAACTTTGTTTGCATGTGTCAAACTTATTCGAGTTTACTTGTATGTTTGTGAATTATCTGAATAAAAAATAGTAAAATTGAATTTTTATGTGTATTCTACTTACTCAGGAAGAGTCTCGTTCATCCAAGAGTTTACTTCAGGAACTAACACAGAAAAAAGGTTTTTCCAAACCAACATATAAAACTACACAAATCGGTTCTCCTCACATGGCAACTTTTTTCTCAACTGTTGAAGTAGAGGGTGTGGAGTTTCATGGAAATGCATCTAGATCCAAAAAAGAGGCAGAACGTGTTGCCGCAAAGATTGCTTACAAGGCTATAAAAGATGGTAAATTTATTCACTTGATTTAGCTTTCATGCGTGAGAATCGTTTTGATGGAGAACTTCAATATAACACCATAAGTTTGGCCTCAATTATTACGTTGACACTAGTAATAATTTAAGAAAATGAAAGCGGTTGAATATATATAATTACATATGTCAGCGTTGAATAGAAAACACACTTTCTATTTGAAGTATCTATGATTATGATTATGAATTGATAATATTGATGGATGCACAGGTGGACTTCATATGTATACTGCTTTTTCTTCTTCCATCGAAAAAAATCAAGTACAATCAACTCATGAAGCAGACATCACTAGATCCAAGCAGAAACTCAACTTTGAAGGTATGTTAATTTCTTCATCTTCAAACAGAAACATATTTTACTCATCAATCACTTTTTTGAATCATGTTAATTAATGACATTGCGTTTATTCTAACAGTTGAACTTTTTCTATAAGGAGATATTACCTGCTGATGCAAAGTTAATAATGGCATGCACAATGAATCTTTTCGATTTCCCCTAATAAAAGAATGAAGATGAGGAATATGAGCTCTTCATCTTCTTCACCTAAAAAATATCCATTTTCGCACATTGATAGTAGTAGTCCGAGTCAAGTCTTTAGATTCACTAGCGCTGAGTCAAGTCCAATTCCGCTCACTAAGTCCCAAGAAAAAAAAAACCACCCAGCTGGATAGAGGATTACATGGAGGATTATGAGGAATAAGGTTCTAGAAGAATAAAAATTGTTCCTTCAGTCATGCCAACTATGTGGCCATTTTATATTTCTTAGAATAAGAGTCTACTTTGTTAGTAGTTTCCTGATATATGTAGGATCATTGTAGACTTGACAATGTCATGACTTGGATGTGTAATTAAGTGTCCTCAAGTTGCAATAAAAGATAGAAAATCAGAAAAGCTTGGACAAAATTGTGTTCTTCATGTATCACTTTGCTTTCAAGTATTAGAGAACATGATTACTGCTATTCGAATTTAAGTAAAACTTTAAATGACAGACGTATTTAGATTTATGTTTGAATTCAATTCCGGGCGAGACAACTAGTAAAAAGATAGAATTGATTTGAACATTTTGAGCATTCTCAAGTAGAATTTGATTTCGCTTATAGAATTTGAACAGTATGATAGTACTAGCTAGAAGCAGGGAAGGAAACAATTGATTAATGAACAACAAATAATTGATTAAAAGACAAAGCTAATGTGTTACCATTGCTATCAAGAACAATAGGCAACAGCTATTGTCAATTGTGAAATGCTATTATTTGACAATAATGAAAACATTTCTTCACTAGGTCAGATCATGTGAAATCTTAATTAGCAAGCTAGTAAAATTTAAGGTGCAAGTGTACAAATATACAATACTTTCGAGTTTAATTAGTATACTCTGTCAGTGTGCAATCATTTTACACATGCATCCAATCATGTGTTGTCACGTCAATTAATGAATATGACAACTTATGTGTTTTCATATTTATTAATTGATGTGACAATATATCATTGGATGCATTTGCAAAATAATTGTACACTGACATGATATATTAATTAAATTCTTGTTTGATTGTATCCTAGCAAACTAAAATCCGATGTTGCACTAATATTTCCAATTTTAAAAAATATAGTTGAAAAACAATTCAACAACTCTGTAAAAAAAAAAAAAACATCTTCGTATCACTGAAACTGCTTGTTGCCTCATTAACCAAGTCTCTATTCCTCCACATTTTTGGCCCATGCTACCTAATAAAGTGATTATCTACACATGTAACTCCCTCCATCCCTTAACGTAGGCACCATTGCATTTTTCACATTTCTTATGAAAAGTTGTCAGTGTAATTAATGTGTCTGTTTTGTGTGTTAATATTACGAAATTGTCTTTTGTTTGTTTGTATATTACATTTGACTTTTCATATTTCAAGACAAAATAGTAGTATTAATTAAATGTATGTTTAGGAGAAAAATAAATAAATGCATCTAGTAATTTGAAAATGAGTTTACATCTAGGGACAAAAATAAAATCAAATGAGTGCTTAAATATAAGGACGGAGTGAGTAGTTAACATGAGAACCATGTATGAAATTATTTTGGGTCATCCACCTAACTATACCAAGCTCAAAACCTTTGGTTACTTATGGTTCCATGGTTCAAACCCTACACCCATAACAAACTTGAACCTCGTCACCTCGATCTAAACCATGCATTTTCCTTGACTATAACCTCACACAGAGTGCATATACTTTCGCTTCAACTTCAAAAAACACAAAACGTATGCATCTCGCCATGTCCAATTTGTGGAAAGCATTTTTTTAATTCTCTCAAAACACTCCAAGTCTCGAAACCAATACACCCATTGAAATTGTAACCGACACTTTAACTTCCCGCATTCACATTTCTCCTACTCAACCAGTCCCAACCCCACCCGAACAACCAACCCTGCAAAATCATACCTCTATGTAACCTCCATAACCTGAACCACCTTCAGTTACAACAGTTGAGCCTCTACCTACACCAGCCTTGCCAAACCCTACCTCTCTGAAACCATCAAAATCTGAACCACCTTCATACTTATTACATGAGAACAAATTACCTACTTCTCAATCTGAAACACGCATGTATATCTTTCCTTTTACTCTTGTGCCTAGGAATGACTAGAAAAGGAAAACAATATGATTATATGAAGTAGTAGGTTACATCAATTTCACTCTAATGTTTGTGGTTCATGATGTCCATCTAGGCTCTTCACCAACAGCTGAATATGGTTCAAATGCGAAAGTAGAAGATATTAAACCTAAAGAGAGTCCAGTTCCTGCACAATCTCAAGTTATTATAACTAGTAAACAATTTCATTCACTTAATTCACTAAATGTGTTTGCAAATATTTAATATTTTTGTTATTATTATTCATGTGATTACTTTTCTTTTCTATTTCAACATTATCTAACAACAATAACCAACACATTCTTCCAGATATGGATCGTTTGAGCAAAAACCAGCTGCAAAACTATGCTCGAAAGAACAATCTTGATCCACCTGTTTTTACAATTAAAACTGAGGGGCTACCTCATGACATTCACTATAAAGCTGTTGTTGTTATTGATGGAAAATCATTTGAAAGCCCAACATTTTTCACAACTATAAAAGAAGCAGAGCAGGCTGCTGCAAAATTTGCTTTGAGGGAATTGCCAATTTCAGTTGACTTGTTTCAGAAGGTAAGTGTCCTTGAAATTTCTTATGTGATTCCAAATTGACATTTTATGATCATTAAATTGATAACTAGATATTGGATGCTAGATAACATATTGCTGAGCTAATGTTGGCAAAAATAAAAGTTATGTTACAAAAGACATTTAGATGTTAATAATAGTAACCTGATTTATTAGTAATAGCTTATTTACTTGCATAAGCACTTATCTGAGGCTGTTAAGTAGAGCTTATGGAAACAACATATTACATGTCCATAATTTTATTTCGCTTATTTTCATAAGCTCGACAGGTTTGCTTATGGAAATAGCTTATAACTTATATGAAAATAGTTTTGACTTTATATATAGCTTTTATTATAGAAATAGATTATACATAAGCACTTAAACGCTAAGCAACCATGTGAAAAGCGCTTAATTAAGTTGTTTATCCAAACAAGGTCTAATAGTGTATAAATGTGTTTGAAGATCAAACTTATTCAACTTTACGTGTATGATTGTGCCCTATCTGCATTAAAAATAGTTTTAGTTGAATTTTTTATTTTTATCCAATTTATTCAGGATGAATCTTGTCCATCCAAGAGTTTACTACTAGAGTTAACACGGAGAGAAGGTTATTCCAAACCAACATATACAACTACAGAGTCTGGTTCTCCTCATATGCCAACTTATTACTCAACTGTGGAAGTAGAAGGCTTGAAATTTCATGGAAAGGCATCTAGATCCAAAAAACAGGCAGATATTGATGCTGCAAAGATTGCTTACATTGCCTTAAAAGAGTGTAAGTTCATTCACTTGATTTTATTTCATTCATAAGAATCAAAAACAACTTTGGCCTCTATTATTACGTCGATATAATCGTATGTTTCAGTGTCTTGTTGGTTCCGAACACCAACCACGCCTGGAATCTGGAGTATAGTTGTTATATAGATGCTGCATATAGCTGAATATTTATATCGGAAGAATATCCATGAAAATGATTATGCTTTGATAATATTATGGACCTGCACAGGTGGACTTGATATGTATGCTGCTTTATCTTCCTCTAACAAAGAAAATCAAGCAGCACAATCAACTCTTGAATCAGACATTGTTAAATACAAGCAGATACTCAACTCCGAAGGTTTGTTTCTTCATCTTCATTCAAAAGTATATATTACTTATCAACAACTTTTTTGAATCATCGTATGAAATGATGTCACCTTTTTCAAAGTTGTAATATGTTGATCATTGAGGACGTTTATGACGTTGTGTTTATTCTAACAGGTAAACTTTTGGCTCCGGATATATTGCATACTGATGATGTCAAAGTTAACAATGAATCTTTTCAAATTCCCCCTAACAAAAAAATGAAGATGAGCAACATTAGCTCTTCATCTTCACCCAAATCATCTGCACTTTCACATACTGAACTTCCTTCTCCTACAATTTCTGACTCCAACATGGCAATGACTTCCAATACAAGTAGTTACCTACTTTGTGACAGGTTCAAGGTGTATACAAGTTTTCCAGATATTGTATTTCCTGATGATATTACAGTTCTGCCTATCGACGACGATAAGTGGGTTGCAGCCTGCCTGGAATTTCCAAATGACAAAGACATTTGATTCTTGTGAAAAAGTTTCATATATGACTTTGCTTTCAAGTACTAGAAGACTTGATGTTAAATATATGTTTCTACTTGACTTGAAGTAAAACATTAGATGGCTTGCTTAGATATTGTGCATGCTGGAATTCATTTTCGGGAGAGACAAAAATGGTTCTAGTAATAAAAAGATATAATTGATTTTGATATTTTAGATATTTTGATTTTTCAAAAATGTGTTAGCGTTGCTGATATCAAGAACAATAGCTAATGTGAACTGTAAAATGCTGTTATATGACAAAAATGAAAACAATGATATAATATTTTCTTATTTTTCACTAGGTCAGATAATCATAAATAGCTTAGCTACTAAAAAACCTATGAAAGTTAGAACAAAAAATCAAACCAACGTTAGAAAAACAATCCAAAAAAGTAAAAGAGAAAAGCATATTTGCAGATAGAGAGAGTAATGTCTCATTTTGAGTATGGGGTCAAACATCTATTTTGGAGTGTCTCTATCAAGCTCTGTTTCCATTTTGGTTAAGGCAAGAACCAAGACAGCATCTTCTTCAATCTTCTTGCAGACCACTGCTCCTGCCACATCCAAATGTATGATATGGTATAGTACCAGTACAAACCAAGAGGGGAATAAAGTCAGAAAACAACATTCAGATTTTTTCAAATAGTCATTGATTATTTTCTCAACATCATAATGATTAGTTAACGGGTGTTGGACAAAGAACAATCTGATAGAGCAAGGAAGGAAAAGGAAATAAGTTGCTTCAGAATTTATAAAAATGGATAAAGTAGAAGAAAAAAGGAGCGAAAATCTGAATTTACAAAATTTGTTGACATGTTTCAGTTGGGACGTCTCCTTGTAAATTTTTTTTGGATAATATCTGATCATCAAATCCATAAATAGATGTTGGAGGTTAGATATTAAGATGGAATTAAATCTCATTGACCTACTAGCAGTTTATTTATTTTTATGAAAGGCTCTTACGAAAACATTGTGAAATAGGTCTTTAAACCTGCTTTCAGGACTTGTTAAACTTTCAAAAAGCTCAAATCTGCCCTTAAGTAGGGGCCTATCGCAGGTAATATGTCAAATTCAGACCTAACAACTTAAAAGTATCTCAGACTAAGGATCACTTTGAGGAAGAATTTTGATATAACCAAACAAGTTTGGCCTCTATTATTACGTTGAAATGAAAGTGATTGAGTGTAACCACGTACTCCAGTGTCACACAGCAAACACACCTAGAATTTGTAGTGTATGTGGTTAGGTGGACGTCATAGGTATATGCTGATTTTTTCCCTCAATTTGAGAAAATCAAGCAGTAAAATCGACTCAACAATCAAACATTGTTAAATCTAAACCGAAACTCAACTCTGTCCCTGTGCCTATTGGTGAGGATAAATGGATTGCAGAGAGCTTGGAATGCCAAAATGATAGAGACATTTGTTTCTTGTGAAAAAGTTTCATATATGACTTTTCTTTCAAGTATTCGAAAACACAATGTTAAATGTATGTTGCTACTTGACGGGTGAGGATCCCAACCCTTGACTTCAAGTAAAACTTTAGATGGCTTATTTAGATATTGTGGATGTTTGAAGTCAATTTCGGGAGAGAAAAAAAATGGTTCTAGCCAGAAGATAGAATTGATTTTGATATTTTGGATATTCTCGAATATAATTTGATTTTGCCTATAAACATTGATTTATAAACAACACATCAAAAAATGCATTAGCTACCAACGAAAAGCTATTTAATTTTCTAAAATGTGCTACCATTGCTATCAAGAACAAGCTAATGTGAAATTCTATTTTATGACAAAAATGAAAACACAGTGATATAAACTTTTCTTATTTATCACTAGATTCAGATCATTGGGAAAAAGGTACAAATTTACACACGCACACACATATATATACTTTCACCCAAGAGCGCTTAAATGAGATGAAACGGGTCTCTTCTAGCTTAACCAAGGTCCTGGGTTCGAATCCAGCCTTGGGCATGCAGCAGCGTTAAAACTCTTAGGGAGAGCCTGCCGCCCATTTGGGTCCCACAATGCTCGAGGGATTAGTCTCCGCAAGTTGCGCGCGGAGGATACCCGGTTTACACCAAAAAAACATATATATACTTTCAATGCTACTATTGAACCTCTATGCAATGCTTATTAGGAGTGTTCAAAACCGACCAATTCAAAAGAAAAACCGCAAATCGAACCAACTCAAACCAAAACTGCAAAAAACCACATTTGGTTCGGATGTATTCGGATCATTTTTTTACTCAACCGCATGGTTTGGTTTGGTTTGCGGTTTTGATTTTACCAACCGAATCAAACCACAGTATAAGAAAAACCTTAATTCAATATATATCATCTAGACCAATACTCATAAAAATTCAATGGAAATTTTTAATAAAATAACTTCTTTTTTTCTCTTGTTAAATTTCTTCCTTGCTTTTTTTTTATAAAAAATGTATTTATGTGTTACTTAAACCTTAAAGAATGATTAAAATTTTAGTCTTTTGTATTTCTTACAAAATAGGATTACTTTTTGTCCGTTTTAATTTGGTTTACGTAGCTCGGAACATTGTTTGATGGAAATAAAATTATAATATTGGATGGAATTTAAAACATTGCTGAAAATATGTTGTGTTTTAGCTTTTTAATTTGATTTTAACGTTGAAAACAAAAAAAATTACTATCTAACAAAACCGCACCAACCGAACCAATCCAAACCGCATTGGTTTGATTTGGTTTGGTTCGGATTTTATTTTAAAAGTCAACCAAATCAAACCAAACCGCATACTTATTTATCTTGCAGTTTGGATGACTTTTAACCTCAAAACCGAACCAAACCGCACCGCGAACACTTCTAATGCTTATTATATTCTAATTGAATTTAGGCTACAAATCCATAAATTGTTGTAGCTCTGCTACAATAGAAGCTGAGTATGTGGAAACTGCCCAGACTTTCAAAGAATCTATTTGGATACAAAGGTTAATGGAGGAATTAGGGCCCAGTTACAAAAATTAAATAAAAATGTGTTTATTGTCACGGTCACAGTGCCTTGCACATTGCAAGAAATCCAACGTTTCATTCAAGGACAAAATAGTAGGCGTTCGATATCATTTTGTTTGTAAAGTAGTAAATGAAAGAAGAGTGGTTATGCAGAACATTAACACTAAAGATAATTAACCTAGCAGATTGAAGACAGAGTCAATTGATTTGGACAAGTTTATACAGACTTGATCCTCATATGACCTATGAAAATTTAGACACATGGAGTTGGAAAAATATAGATTTTGAAAGCTCACAAATGTAGCTTGAAGTGGGAGATTGCGAGTGTTCAAGCCACTTTTTGTGTTAAGTCAAAAATTGTGGTTTCATTTACATTCTATTTGTCCCATAAATAGAGGCCTATCTATACCATTTATGATATCCAAAAAATACAGCTTCACTTGTGAGGTTTTTTTTAGTTTTAGTGTTCTCCAATTTTTAAAAGATATTGTAATTGTTCTCTCCTTGTATTTAGAGAGAAGTCTTGTAATTTATTCCACTTAGTGAAAACTCTTTTACTCTTGCCAAGTGAATTTTTCCCTTATTTGTTGAGGGTTTTTCAGGTAAATATTGTTTATTCAATTTCTCTTTTCTCGCCTCTTATTTTAACCGCAAAAAAAATAGTATTTTGTTAATCTCCTACCAACATATTACACATATATGATACACTAACCAAGACATAAACAAGAGACGCAGCGTAACTTTAAAAAAGAGGCAAAACTGAAGAAAACCAAAATTATAAAAGTGACATCCGATTATTATATTCTCAAAAGAAGACAAGAATACACAAAACACCAAAATTGTCTTCAAGATAAACCAGACCACATGGCTTACACAACACTATTTTTCTCCTTGGTAGGAACTCTATATTTTCATGACCCTCCTCTCCTTCACACCAAATGCATTTCTATGCATGCAACCATTTATCATGTACTACTAACATTCACATGGTTAACAATATTTAGTTTCACATGGTTCCTCGTTATTTAAATGGTTCACGTTCTTCTTCACATTAATCTTATATATATATATATATATATATATATATATATGTTCATGTGATAACTATAGTAGTGGGAGTGAAAGTGAAAATGTATAAGTCGAGGCTGCAGGAGTTGTGTCACCGGAGAAAGTGGAGTTTGCCTGAATACTCTTCCATATATGTTGATGGTCCACCACACAATCCAAGCTTTAAGGGCTCTGTCTTTGTCAATGGTTTAACGTTTACTTCACCTGATACTTTTCATTCCTCCAAAGAAGCTCACAACCAAGCTGCTATGAAAGCTTTGCTCAACTTTTCTTATCCTTCACCAAGTATATACCCTACTTCTTTCACTTTCTAGATTTGCTTTGTTTTCCTAAGAAGTTTTTTTTTCTTTTAATCTGGCCTTGGAGATGATATATGATCTTGTAGTTGACACTTTTTGTATCTTGTAATAGTTTTCTGTTTGATTTCTTAGATTGTTTACTTATGAGTTATGAGCTTCATATATGATAAAACATAGGTGATTGTGAGTTAATATTATTAATTTATTTTGATGTTAATTTTGAGTTTTATGGTTGAGAATGATCATTTTATTTAAAATTTAATCAGCAGAGATATTATTTCATAACAGACAAAATGGAACCTTGTCATGCAATTAAGCAAAATTCTCTATTTCAAAATCACTTTTTTTTCTTGTATATTTTTCTTTTAGTACTATTCTGCCTTAGCAATGACCGAAGGATAAGGAAAACAATATGATAATAGGAACTAGTAGGTTACATACACTTTTACTCTAATATTTTTGGTTCATGGCGTCCATCTATAGGCTCTTCAATGCCAACAAATGAATATGGTTCAAAAGAGAAAGTTAAAGCTGCCAAACCTCAAATGTGTCCAGTTCCAGCAGAATTTCCACATATTAGAAGTGGTAAACAATTTCTTTCACTTTATTTACTAGTGTGTCTGCAAATCTTTGATAATTTTGTTACGATTCTTCTTTAAGATATCACTTTATTTTTCCTTTTTTGTATTTCAACATATATCTAACAACTTTAATCAACTCATTCTTCTAGATACAGATCGTTTGAACAAACCTCAATATCAAAACTATGCTAGAAAGAACAATCTTGATTTTACCATTGAAGCTAAGGGGACACCTCATGACATTCGCTATAAGGCTACTGTTGTTGTTGATGGGAAATCGTTTGAAAGCCCTACATTTTTCGACACTAAAGAAGAGGCAGAGCACGCTGCTCTGCAAATTATTGACATGTTTCAGCAGGCAAGATGCCCTTGTAATTTCTTATTTGATTCTAAATTACATTTTATTTTTTTTTGGATATTTTATGATCGTAAATCCATAACTAGATGTTGGAGTTGGAGGTCACGTATCAAAATAGAACTTAACCTCTTTGACCTAATAGTGTGTTAGTCTTTTTAATGAAATCTCATAGTGAACTATACCTTTCAACAGGCTTTCAAGCCTTGTCAGACGTTCGAGAAGCCCAGATAAGCTCTTAATAATGGGCATATGAGCTAAAAGGCAAAACTCAGACCTAACATTTTTAAAGTAGGCCGGACTTAGGCATTACAAAACCTAGCCTAGACTAGCATATTCTCACCCCAAATAATGACTTGATTCATCAGTAATAATATAATAGCATATCAACTTTGTTTGCATATGTCAAACTTATTCAAGTTTATTTACATGTTTATGTTTTACCTGCATGAAAAAATTTAAAATTGAATTTTGATCTGTGTTCTACTTATTCAGAATGAAACTTGTTCATCCAAGAGTTTACTTCAAGAATTAACACAAAGAAGATATTGTTCCATACCAACTTATAAATCTACACGGACTGGTCCTCCTCATATGCCAACTTTTTTCTCAACTGTTGAAGTAGAAGGCGTGGAATTTCATGGAAAGGCATCTAGTTCCAAAAAAGAGGCAGAATATGATGCTGCAAAGATTGCTTATGCTGCCTTAAAAGATGGTAAGTTTATTCACTTGATTTCTCTTTCATGCATAAGAGATACCTGCTTTGATAGAGAACTTCAATATAATATAACACCATAAATTTGGACTATATTATTATGTAGACACCGGTAATAATTAAGAAAATCGAAGTTGTTGAATATAATTACATGTGTCAGTGTCGAATAGCAAACAAACTTTCAATCTAAAGTATCTATGATTATGAATTGATAATATTGATGTCTTGCACAGGTGGACTTCATATGTATGCTGATTTTTCTTCCTCTATCAAAAAAAATCAAGCAGAACAATCAACTCATGAATCAGACACTGTTAGATCCAAACAGAAACTCATCCTTGAAGGTATGTTAATTTCTTCATCTTCAACAAGAAACACATGCTACACATCAATCACTTTTTTGAATCATCACAAAATATTTTACTTTTATCAAAGGTGTAAGATACTAATCATTGAGCATGTTAATGACATTGTGTTTATTCTAACAGATGAACTTTTGGATAAGGAGATATTACCTACTGATATCAAAGTTAACAATGGCATGCACAGTGAATTTTTTCCACTTCCAGCTAATAAAAAAATGAGGATGAGTAACATCAGCTCTTCATCTTCTTCACCTAAAAAATATCTATTTTCACATACTGGTGATACAAGTCCGGGTCAAGCCTCTGGATCCACTAGCGCTGAGTCGGGTCCAATTCCACTCACTAAGTCCCAACGCATCAAAAAGCCACCCAGCTGGCTAGAGGATTATATGAAGAGTTACGAGGAATAAGGTTTTAGAAGATTAAAAATTGTTCCTTCAATTATGCTAGCTATCTGTCCATTTTACATCCTTTCTAGAAAAGGAGTCTTATTTGTTAGTAGTTTCCTGATATGTGGGATCATTGTACACTTGACAATGATTGACTTTGCTATGTAATTAAGAATCCTCATATATCACTATGCTTCTAAGTATTAGAAAACATGATGTTAATATATGTTGCTGCTATTTTACTTCAAGTAAAACTTTAAATGACTTATTTAGATGTTTTGCATGTTTGAATTCAATTCCGGGAGAGACAAAAATGGTTTTGGTAAAGATATAGGATTGATTTTGACATTTTGAGTATTCTTAAGTTGAATTTGATTTTGCTTGTAAAATTTGAATAGTATCATTGTGTAAAAGTACAAGCGATTGATCAATGAACAATAGAGAAATAAAGGACTGCTGGTAAAAGACAAAGTTACTGTGTTACCATTGCTATTATAGGTCAAAAATTTGTTAACCTTTCATGATTCACTCAATCCAACGATAACCTTGATCTTCTCTACTAATTAAGTGATATCGCTTCTTAATCATTAGATCGTCTTTCTCTTTAAATTATCTCGACCGAAATTCCTCTTCCATTCCATTCATCTTTCCTTGATTCAAATCTTTGAAACAGAAAGGGGAATAGGAATCTCCCGAAGACCAATTGCCGTAACCCAACCTTGATCATACTACTTTGGTATTACCCGTCATTTTAATACCCCCACTTGAGTGATAGGTTTACGTTACCAAACCCGGTGTTTTCCATCTTCTCACTACTCAAATATAAGTGACAGGGATGGTAATGGGTACCCGATGGGTAGGTACTACAGTGTCTTTCCCCATACCTGCATTTGTAAAAAATACCCGTATTCGTCAACTTTAGTCCCCTTCCCCATACCCTATGGGTACCAAAGTGCTCATACCCGCACTTTAACTATGAAAAAACAATAAAAACATCACAAATGAAATAAAACTATGGTCCAATTTTTTTAAAATTAACTCATAAAATAGTACGAATCGTAGTATTTAGTCAAATATAAAACATCCAAAATATCCCTAAAAAATTGTACACCGACATGATGGAGATGTTATTGTATTAAGCAGTTTTTTGGTTTAAGTTTAGGTTTACGCTTAAATAGCTAAATAAATTAATTAATTATATACCAAAAATAAATAAATTATTTATGATATTATATAAATATGTATATGCGGGGTTGCGGGTCTGGGCAGTATAGTACCCTTACCCGTGCTCATACCCATCTAAATTTGTGGGTATTATCCGGACCCGTGCCCAGACCCATAAAAACGGGATTTTACCTTACCCATTGTGGGTATTTTTTGTAGGTATCCATTAGACCTGGGTCCAATTGTCATCCTTAAGTGACACTCTGTTTTAGTTTATCAATGTGGGAATTGATTATTTCATTTTAATAAGGGTTAATAGATGTTTTTCCCCTGTCATTTGGACGAATTTTGCTTTTACCCCTTGTAAAAAAGTTGGAGATATCCCCTTGTAATTTGAAGATATTTTAGCTTTGAACCATCAAGAGTTAATTGTACAAAAACGTTGATGTGACACGCTGATTGTACAATATTGACAAAGTGGTGCGCTCACGTGTATTTTTTCTTTTTGAGAGAACGCTCACGTGTATTTGTATTTCTTTTTCATTAGTTTTATTCACATGTGACTTTTCTATACTAAAATCTGTTTCTTTCAAAACAAAATCATTAAAAAAATCGAAGATTTATTTAAAACATTAAAAATATTATAAAATAAAAATAACAATTTAGATGCAATGTTCATCACACTTTTCCAAAATCTTTTTATCTTCTTCTTCACCAAACAACAAACACAAACACAAGCTCCAAATCCATAAAAACAAACACTCTCTCCCTCCCCCTATCATCAACCAATGTAATGTATTCTTGAGATTTGCACGACCAAATATCTATTTGTTAACTTGTACACGCATGATACAAATTATTGGTGCAGCAGGCTACCAAGATTTGCACGACCTACATTGGTAGTTTTAGGCAAAACTACATCCATCAAGGTTCTTTTAAAGTTTTTTTTTTGGAGGGAGGTTCTTTTAAAGTTAATAATAGGTTTTTCATCATTTTTCCGTACCAAGGTTCTTCTACCTTGGTACCATTTCCTCAAGAGGACTTAGCCATCGGTAGAAGTAGTAAGGGGAATTTGACTTGTAAAAAATGAAGGTTTTGTTACCCGAGTATGGACTGAGCATTTACTTGAGAGGGAACATCAACACTAAAATCCGCTGCGCTGTTAAGCCAGCATATTATGACCTGCCAGGAGAAATATCCTTAGGTCAGCTGAGACTCTTGTGATTGAAGACCAATTGTCGTAACCCAACCTTGATCATACTACTTTGGTATTGTATTACCCGTCATTTTAATATCCCCCACTTGAGTGATAGGTTTACGTTACCAAACCCAGTGCTTTCCATCTTCTCACTACTCAAATATAAACAGTGACACACTGTTTTAGTTTATCAATGTGGGACTTGATTATTTCATTTTAATAAGGGTTAATAGATGTTTTTTCCATTTCATTTGGACGAATTTTGTTTTTACCCCTTGTAAAAAAGTTGGAGATATCCCCTTGTAATTTGAAGATAATATAGTTTTAAACCCTCAAGAGCTGATTGTACAAAAATATTGACGTGACATGTTGATTGTATAGTATTGACGAGGTGGCGTGTTGACCGTGTATTTGTATATCTCTTTCATTAGTTTTATTCGCATGTGGCTTTTCTTTAAACAAAAATCATTAAAAAAAATTAAAGATTTATTTAAAACATTAAAAATATTATAAAATCAAAATAACAATTTAGATACAATACTCATCACACTTTTTCAGAATCATTTTATCTTCTTCTTCACCAAACAATAAACACAAACACAAGCTCCAAATCTAGAAAAACAAACACTCTCTCCCTCCCCCTATCATCAACCAATGTAATGTATTCTTGAGTAGAATTTGATTTGTCTTATTTGAATGGTATCATTGTATAAGTCCCTGTTTGGTTATGCCGTGAGAATTGACTAACGCGCGTCCTACCCATCAAACGCGGTTCCAACGTGTTTGGTTCTCCACCAACACTCTACCGTCGTCGCACGTTTTCCTTCTTAGAATTGATTTTTAAAGAAGCTTCTCTCTCTAGCTTCTTGAAATCGAGTCTTTCCACCGCAAAAGTACATATCATCCATTTGTCTTTTTTGCCCTTGAATCTAATCAGTTTCTTTTTATATTTGACAAATACATTCACCTACATGAGAAACCTGCTACTCCATCTCACTGCCGGTACGCGTGATTTTTTTTGTTGTTATGAAGATATTATTTTTGTGTTGCAGAAATCTCAACGACAAAGGTTGAAAAAGACACCGTTGTTGGGAAGAAACAATATTTTTTGTAATGTCTTTTTTGTTTTTTTGTTCCACTAAGGCCCACTGAAAGCCTTTCTTAATGGCCCTTTGTCATCGTCCCCAATAATTTTAAATTTTATAAATTAAGGTTAATTAAGTTTTTAGTCCCTATAAATATCTGCAGTTTCGTTTTTAGTCCCTGTAAAAATAAATCACACTTTTTAGTCCCTACAAAATTTTCCGTTGTAGCTTTTAGTCCCTCTTGTTAAGTGATCTCTATCGGAGCTGATGTGGTACTGACACGTCATGTTTTTTTTATTTTAAAAAAACTTCAGAATTTTTGTTTAATGGTATTTCCAAAAAAGTTAATGGGAAATTGTGAAATTACTAAAATACCGTTATTATTTAATTAAAAGACATAATTATATCTCTCTTTTCTACTTCACCTGCGAGGCTTTTTACTTCATTCCATATTTTTTTTCTTCAACTTCTTCTCCAAAAAACTAGAACAATAAATCAAAAATTGGTTCATGATAATAATCACAACAAATTACATCCAAAAAATTAGAACAAAGGTTGTCTTTCGTGTTTGTATTGATTAGTTCGTCCTCGATTTTACACCATCACCGTTTCAGATTTTGATTTCATCTTCTAACTTGATTTATGATTTCGATTTCAAATTCAAACTTTTGTTCGGTTTCGGCGTGGCTTTCTGTTTTACGTTTTGCCTTCTGTTCGATTTCGAAGATTTCGACGTGCGTTTATGTTTTCACGTTTATGTCTTCACTTTAAAATAAATAAATGAGATATATGATTCGAACCTAACCTTTATGTATATTATAAAACGAGTTAAGTTCACGAAGACTCTAACGTAAAACATTTACTAAAGAATTCATTAACCAATCTTCTTAAGAGACGTTAACAATACCCTTTGATAAACTGTAATTTGGTCTTCCAATTGCATGCGCGGTGCGCCCCACTCAAGGCACAACGGTTAATAGTTTGACCAATTTGAAATCAAGAAGCAGTCTTTTTTGAAGAACGAACAATAAAACAAAGGCACATGTTTTCATAGCTTGTTAATATTAAGGGTCGTGCTCCCTAAAAAACATATTCATTATGCTTCTATTTATAAAAAACATTTAACTTTTTTGATTCGATGCATAAATGACATATGTAGTATATATTTTGCAAGTATATTAATTACTTAATGAATCTAAAAAATCAACCTTTTCTTATAAATAAGATCGGAGAAAGTACATCTTCCGATCACAAATATAAGCAAAAATACATTTTTTTAAATACATTCAATTAATGATGTATGTAGTCTTTATTATATGTCAAATACATCATTAATTGAATGTATCTATAAAGTTGAATTTTGCTTATATTAGTGACCGGATGATGTATATATTAATGATCTTGTTAACCAAAGTCATAAAAGCATTTATATCCATGTTATTCTTTATTGGTAGTATAAATGAACCTTTAATATATTATATTAATTTATACTTCTCAATTATTTAAACAACTCAACTACATTTTCTAAATATTCATACCACTCATCAAAAAATTTAAAACCGGTCTCACATATCTCACAATATACTCCAAAACTATATTTTATATTATTATATTGGTTGAATATCACTTTTGGTCCTTTTGGTTTGAGAGAATTATCAAGTTAGTCGTTTAAGTTTCAAAAGTTTTAAATATGTCTTTTTAGTTGATAAATTATTTCACCGCTATCCCTGTTGTCGGTCTCCGTTTAATTGATATTGATGTAGTCATTAAGGTGTTAACATGGATCAAAATGTTGCGTTATAAAGACTTCAGAATGTCAAAATATTGCGTTTAAATGGTCACAAATGATAACAAAAAGTTGATCATTTATAAGGCTAGAAAGACAACTATTGACAACAAGAACTGTCTTTCTAGCCATACAAATTATTATTTGTGACCATTAAACGCAATATTTTGACATTCTAAAGTCTTTATTACGCAACATTTTGATCCATGTTAACACATTAACGGCTACATCAATATCAGTTAAACAGAGACTGACAACAGGGATGACAGTAAAATAGTTTATCAACTAAAAGGATCTATTTAAAACTTAAAGGATCAACTTGAGAATTCTATCAAACTAAAAGTGTAACGCCCGTTCGATTATTTAATTAATTTTTCGAGTCTAGAATATATTTACGTGATTTATGTGATTTATGTGTTAAGTTGTGGTTTTATTAGGCGGGTTATTTTATTATTTAATAGAATAAAGTTGAAAATAAAAATAAATACTAAAGTTGTGGGGCTGTTTTTGAATTAGATAGAATTGTGGGGATTAATGAGATTAGAAAGAGGTATAAAAGGAAATTAGGTTTAGAGAGGAACAGTCAGTACGTTACAGACTTTTGGAGAAAAAGGGAGAAAAGTGGCCAGAGAGGAGAGACCTGCGATTCTGCAATATTATCAGGTAAGGGTGAGCCTAGCTTCAATTATGTTATACTGTAATTCATTTGTTTGTGTTTAACCAAGGATTTGAGAGAGTTTTTGAGAAAGTTCTAAGTTAAGGTTTCGGTAGATTTGGTGATGAATTGATGTGAGAATGATGTGAATTGATGTAGAAACCTGTTACAGAACCTAGATTAATCACTAGGACCTTAATTCTGAATGATTAGAGCCTTAGTATGAGAGATTGGACGAATTTTAGCGAGGATTTGAGCGAACCCGCAGCCTGTTCTGCGACCGCTCGCCGTGGCGAGCAGATCTACTCGCCGTGGCGAGCAGAACAGTTTAACTCGCGAGGCGAGCAACATCACTCGTCGTGGCGAGCAATCCTTTAGTGCTCGCGAGGCGAGCAAAATCACTCGCCATAGCGAGCAAGTGGCAGAATGCAATTTAAGTAGCTCGCCGTGGCGAGCAGTCCCACTCGCCACAGCGAACAATGTGGTCTCAGACCACTATGACTTGAGTTTTAGAACTCCCTTTTGAGCGAGACTTTGAGGGTAGACCTTTGGATAGTATTAGAGATGTTTAAGACTTAAATTATAACCTGTAATGATGCTGTGAGATGATTTTAATTGTTGGCATTAATCCATGATCTATATGTTGTTAAGTGAGCTATATGAATGAAGTTTATACGATGTTTGCGATGATAACTTTGTGCTGTATATACATATGTTAAGTGTGCTGAGCTACTGTCATGAACTGTTATAATTGTATGTGTCAGTCAAGAGTCGTAAATGATGTTAAGACGTTGTGTACAACTTGTTTAAGTATAAAGAGTCGAGTTCATGCATTTGCATAATTTGAGACGGAGGAGCTTATGCTCAAAGCGACGGTGGAGCAATTGCTCAAAGCGACGGTGAAGCTTATTTAAGCTTAAATATTGGTACCACATACATGATGTTTAAGATGTTAGAGTTGCATAGTCGAGTTGCATTTGTCGAGTCTTGTGTCTAAGACGTTAAGAGATGATTTGTTATGTGAAGAATGTTTTAAGATGATTTGTATATGTGGATGTTTGAGACGTTTCTGTTCTATGTGATGAATATTGTTGTTATTGTTAAGCATAGATACTTGAATTATATGTTAATATAATTGTTGTGAATCTCACCCCTTCTGTTGGAATTGCCGCCTCGTGGGCAAGTGCAGGTGACCAAGTGTAGGATTGACGATGTGAGAGGTCCTTGTGGAGTCTTAGGAGCTCTGATACGTAACGGGATGGGGATTATCTTTTGTTTCTATTCCTTTATGTATCGTTTTGAATTAATTATGACATTTATGCTAAGAATTAATTATTTTAAGGATTTTGAAATTATGATTCCGCTACTACGTTTTGAATAAAGACGAGGAATAAATTATTATTCATTTTGTTTAAAGATTTTAATGAAATGTGACATCCTGAATATTGCGATATACTCTGATTATATAAATGAATTTTTATACTTGGGATTTTGGGGTGTTACAAAAAGGACTAAAAGAGATATTTGACCTATTATTTCACTTAACAAGGTTGAAAGCCATTGTTGCCAAGGTTGGGAACGTGGCAAAGTAAAGTCACTACACGTTATGTTAAATATCCATGATTCTCTGACAATAGTAGCAACACATAGGCAAAGACTTTGCAAAGAAACTCTTGATAACCATACTTTAAGGATATTGGTTAAGGAATCCATTAATATAAACTTTATCTTAAAAATATAAGTTTTTATTTTTATCTTAACAATAATTACACCTCTTTTTTATGCAAACTTACTAATTTTAACACTTTAACCAATATTTTAAGGGCACTCAGCTAAAGGTTTAAATGTTATGATGAACTCGACCATTGTGGCAGGGTTGTTTTCCTGTTATAGTGTAGGTGACTATGAGGTTGTCAACATATCACATTTACAATTTGCCGACGATACAATTTTGTTGGGGGGAAAGAGTTGTGGAACTGGTAGATTTCCCTGTGTGTACTTAGGCCTTCCAATTGATGGTGATTCACTACATTTACAATTTTGGTATCCCTTGTTTGATCGGGTTAAAAAGATACCATCAAGGTGGAAAACTAGGCATTTATGTATGGGGGGTCATTTGGTGTTCTTGAAATCTTTCATGTCTTCTTTATGAGTTCCACGTGAAAGAAAAACACTCACCTAATTTTCTCTCTTTCTTCAAGGCTCTCACATATATCATTTCTTCCATCAAATCTCTATTTAAATGTTTTTTTTGGATGAGTGTGAGAAAATTAGGAAAATACTTTGGATAAGTTAGGATACAATTTGTCCAGAGAAGGAGAATAGAGGTTTTGGGGTGCATAGTATTAGGAAATTTGATTTGACGTTGTTAGATAAATGGTCTTGGCGGTTAGATATCAATCATAATAGTTCATAGTTTAAGGTGTTGCATGCTAGATACATAACCAAAGGTGGAAGGGTGAAAGAAGGGAGCGAATTAGGCTCACTTTGGTGGAATCAGTTGGAAGGAATTATGTGAAGGGATGGGTTAGCCGTGGGTAGGTGGTTATGTTGATAATCTTGTGCGGGTCCTTGGTGATGAGACCATGACATTTTTTTGTTCGAATATTTGCATTGGGGATGAAGTGTTATATGTGAGGTATATGAGATTATTTGAATAAATAAAAAATGAGGAGGTGGTGGTGGGTGATATGGCAACTCTAGGGTGGGGGACATGGTGTGATGGTTGGAAGTGGCGGTGGCGTTTATTTGCATGCGAGGAGGAGGTGTGGGAAAATTGTTGTACTATTTTGTATAATATGGTTTTGCAGGATGGTGTGGAAGATTATTGACGGTAGAAATTGTCTCATGAAAAATTTATAATGTTGGAGGGGTTTATCAATTGTCGACGACAACAGTGGCTCCCAATCATGATGATATTCAAGATATCATTTGGAATAAAATAGTTCTGTTAAAGGTCTCTATTTTTGTGTGACAACTGTTTCGGAACCGTATTGCCACAAAGGATAATCTAGTTACGCACGAAATCCTCCAACATAGCTTAAATGTTCGTATTGCTGGTTTCAGCAAACAAGAATCAACATATCATTTGTTTTTGCGGTGCACTTATTTTGGTACCATTTGGACTCTAGTTTTGCAATGAATGAGCATTTCTACGGCGATTCCTTTTTATTTATCAGCTTTTGTTCTCCAATTTAGTTTGTTGTGTGGATTTGCAAGTAAGTTTGAAAAATATCATACATATTGTACGATTAGCTTCAGTTTACGTTATATTGAAAGAACACAATTCTCCTTATTTTAGACAAAAAATCCGATACATTACAAAAAAAATGTTTGATAAAATTAAGGTTATTTCCTTTTGATGGATGAAAACAAAAAATTCAGGGCTTACTTTCGATATAAACCATTGGTGGGTTAATCCCATGTTGTATATGGGGTAACCTTCTTTGTGATGATATTTTTTTCTTGTAATGTTGTAACATTCACTTGACTCTTTTTGCTCTTCACATGCACTTCTTGTGTTGGGTACAATCATTCGTTCAATATATTGTTCCATTTTGACTTGTTAAAAAAAAATTAAAGTTCTTTATAAACCGCTAGTAGAAAGACGGGCTTCCGCTATTTTTAGTTTTGGTTACAAAGCTAATAGAGAAAGAAAATGGAAGCCAAGACAAAAAGACTATAATCTACGAAACTAAGTGCCTTGCAGAGGCTGCCAAAAGAGGGCATGATCAGCCTTTCAGAGGAGATATATGAATCATATGCTCCAATGAAGAAGATGTATCAAACTTGGCTAGGAAATCAACACAATTATTTCCTTCGCATAGGGTGTGGGAAATGGAAGCAAACCAATTAAGGTTGAGAAGTTCCTTGATGTCTTGAATTAAAGTGACACACTTATGGAATCTGAGTGTTGTTTCTCTGAGAATATGAACGCAGTGAAGGGAATCCGTGTAGCAAATAACAACTTGGAGGTTCAACTCCTTAACCAATAACGACACATAGTCAATTGCATGAAGCTTAACAAGGAAGATGTCATATGTATCTGCAATGTAACCTAAGAAACTTATAATCCATGATCTTAATGAGTGACAAAGAAGGCCTCCAAAACCAACTGTAATGGGGATTCCTAAGCAGTCGTTGTCCACATTAATGATGATGCAACTATAATGAGAAAAGTTCATTTATGTATATGTGTCTAAACATTTTTTTATCTTTGTTTGTTCCTTCATTTACCTTTTTTTAGGTACACAAGTTCCCTTTTTCCAGCTGGCTGTTGCATTTGTGTATTTGAGTATACTCACATGAAATAAAATAAATCAAAACTAAAACAACTTAATCACATTAATTAACATCATTTAAATGTCATATGAGTAAGAGATATTTTTTGGTTTAATCAAAGATCATGGGGTTGAATCTAACTTTAAAAATATAGTAGTATTAAATATCTTAAGAGAAAGTTTTGCCAAAGTTTTATCCGACTCAAAATATTAATCTTTATAATTATGCAAAGAGATATTCGATTCAAATAAAAAAAAATTAAGATCAATAAATTATATTCATTTTCAATTTTAAAATGTATGTTAGTGTCTCCAAATAATTTTATTTTAGGTTATGTCATAGAAAACTTTCTCCATCTAATATATTATGACCATCAATTCATCATATAACTTCCAATAAAATAAAAAATTTAAATAAATTGCTAGCAACACAGATTTGAACACATATTTTTTAACATACTTCTTTTGATTGGTTAAAATTCACATAAGTTTCATCAAATTTATATATATCCCATCTAATTTGGTGGAATTTATGCTAGTTTTAACCAAAGCGATATGTGTTATAACAATTTTCAAAATTTTAAAATGATGATGATGATGAAAACTGAAAAGCAGCCATAAGTCTGTTTAAAAAGAAAAGCAGCCATAATGATATGAAAATTTGAAAATGCGAGCAATGGGAAGTGGGAACTCCTCTTCCACCGGCACCCATTAAGCATTATTTGGTGCATTCCTCTTCCAGCTTGTCAAAAGTCTTTCCAAAAAAATAAAATAATAATGGTAATTAACTTTTTACTTTTATCAAAAATAACCTTTGTCAAATCTGAATCTTGATAATAAACTATGTAAATCTATACAAAAATATAATGGACAGTAGTACCTCTAAAAAATGAACTGGAGTAATAACTTTTTTTAGAAGATGAACTGTAGTTGTATTTTTGCAAGATCAAATAAGCTTATGTTAAAATTAGTTTACAAATTTTCCTTTAAAGTTAATTTAGTTAGTAGAGACATTTTACAACATATATCGAAATTCACCATTAAATTATTTAACTTTTTCAAAAATCAAATCTAGTAAGAACAATCAATCACTATTTTAACCGTTACTCATCGATTATATTAAAACTTCAACTAACACTTAAATAAATAGATTTAAACATAAATCAATTTTTACTATCTAATCGGATAAAGAAACATACACGAGATAATCCATTAACACATGGAAAAAAGTGATTTGACTTTGTCCTTGAACATGAAAATAGTAAAACAATCATAGTTGTAATGGACCCACCAGACCAGATTGTGGGACCAGTGAGAGAACTATCTCTCTCTCTCTCTCTCTCTGGTCTCTATAATAACTCCCACAACCTCCAAATCAAACACACAGGTCTAGATTCTTGTATCTTGTTTTTTCTCTTCTCCTTCACCTAGCTTTTCCTCAGGTACACAACTTCACTTCCTTTTTTCAGCTCACTGTTACATTTCTGTATTTTCTTTTCTTATATAGCTGCTATATTTTTTTTTTACTTTTTTTTTTTTTTTTTTTTTTTACATTTTTAGCTTTCAATGTGCATGTAATATTAACTCTGTTTTGCTAGGATTTACAGTTCTTGAATCTTTGTTGCTTTGCTTGATCCATGTGTTGAAATGGGTTTTGGTTTTGGTTGTTTTTTATTTATCTGATTCAGTTTGCTGTATCTGCAGATTGTTTACTCATTTGGGTTGTTGAGCTTTTGAAATGGGGAAATCTTCAATCCCTGTAGTGGGGGTTCTGCTGCTGTGCTTTCTGGTTTCATTTTCAGAAGCAGAATATAGAAAGTATAAAGATCCTAAGGTGCCATTGAATAGAAGAATCAAAGATTTGATGAGTAGAATGACTTTGGAGGAGAAGATTGGTCAAATGACTCAGCTTGAAAGGAGTGTTGCTACTCCTGAAGCTATGACCAAGTACTTCATTGGTAAACTACTCATCACTTTGCTACTCAAATCTAGTAGTGTTTTGTATTGTTTGATGTTGTCATGTTTTTCTGAATCTGTGTGTGTGTGTGTGATGATAGATTTGTGTAAAGTGTACTATGTAGCACTGACACTTCAGATCAAATGTGTGTGGTAGTGTCAGTGTCCAACACTTACTCGACACTGACACATGTGGTTACATTCAGTTATTCTATTTTCTCAAATTATTATCAGTGTCGATGAGGTAGTGTCGTGTCTGGTGTTAGTGTTTCGTAGAAATTTTTTTTTTTTAATTTTTTTTTATTGTTTTGCTGTAATGAGGTGATTTTATGGACATGTAACTTATCATTGATGAGCAGGGAGTGTGCTGAGTGGGGGAGGGAGTGTTCCAGCTGAGAAGGCATCTGCTGAGACTTGGGTGAAAATGGTGAATCAGATCCAAAATGCAGCTTTATCTACTCCTCTTGGGATTCCAATGATTTATGGGATAGATGCTGTTCATGGTCACAATAATGTCTACAATGCTACTATTTTTCCTCACAATGTTGGGCTTGGAGTTACCAGGCAAGTTTATGTATATGCAGGAATTTTAATAGCCATGAAATGATTGAAAAAAAAAGAAAGAATTAGTAGTGACATTAAAATCATATTTGATAATTTGTATCTGGAAGCTATATTTGAAGAAGTGAACCTTTTCGATAAACAAAAATCTAGCAATTTAGTGCATTTCTTGCTTTTATTGTAATGGAATGAATCTACTGTTTATTAGGGATCCAGTGCTAATAAAAAAGATTGGAGAAGCAACTGCCCTTGAAGTTAGAGCTACTGGAATTCCATATGTGTTTGCTCCATGTATTGCGGTAAAGAAGCAGTGTTTCAATATTCTAATATTTGAATCATATGTAACATTGATCAAGTTTGCTGATATGTTGATGGACCATTCATTAACACAGGTCTGCAGAGATCCAAGGTGGGGACGTTGCTATGAAAGCTACAGTGAGGACCCTAAGATTGTTAAAACTATGACTGAAATTATACCTGGTCTGCAAGGAGATATTCCTGGCAATTCCAGGAAGGGAACTCCCTTTGTTGCTGGAAAGTAAGTTTTGTTTCAAGCTTTGTTTTGAAAAGAAAAATTTATGGTCATAAGTCTTGTAGTTGTATGGTTGGTGATTTTCTATGAAGGGCTTGTTTAATTGCTGGGAAATGTTTCAGAACATGAAATACATTTATAAATTCTTTTGAACATCCATAACTAAAGTTTCCTGGTAATAGCATTATATTGATTTTTATGTTTTCTTAATCACATTTGTTTTGTTTTGCCTGTTTTTGGGCATAAGTTTTATACCAGTGTGGCACTTGTTCAGCTCTCATCGGGGCAAATATGATTGTTTAATGCGGTAGACCATACTGCAGACATGAGTTCCCCCCATCAATCAGAGCATCAATTTTTTAAAGTAGATAAAGTTTATGTTCCCCTAGCTTTTTCATCCACAAAAATAAAAGGGAGAAGAAAAAGAAATAGAAAAGTCGGTAGACCCATAAGCTTCTTTTTTATGGTCCTATGTCATTATGATGGTCCCACACATATGGTTTTTTCTAATCATTTGAATGGTTGGGCTCACCACTTTTTAAATTCAAATGGCTGGACCATCTATAATGTAAATACGACCGCTCGCGCGCACATACACACAAATATATGAGCTGCTAAAGTTGAATTCTATTTTAGGAGCCCAATTACACAAAAAGTCTTGGTCTTAAAGCATGCATGCAATGTCCTTATCACACATAATACATAAAATTAAATAGCGCATTAAGGTAATGCATGCAATGTCGGTATTACACATAATACATAAAATTAAATAGCACATTAAGGTAATGTATGTGTGTTTGATTGGCTGTAATCAATAATTTTATCCTATAATTTATATATATGTTTTGATTTATATTTCTGTGTCTGATTTTTGAATGACCAAGTTTCCAATTTTCATATTAAATTAAATAATGAATAGAAGCTCATTTATTGCATGGATGTATAGGACTTAAATAAAAACGGCCCTTCATTTTTATTACTTTGACACAGGAACAAGGTTGCAGCTTGTGCCAAGCACTTTGTGGGAGATGGTGGCACAACCAAGGGTATCAATGAGAACAATACTGTGATAAGCTACAAAGGATTGCTCGGAATTCACATGCCGGCATACTATGACTCAATTATCAAGGGTGTTTCAACAGTTATGATATCCTACACTAGCTGGAATGGGAAAAAGATGCATGCTAACCGTGATCTTGTCACTGGTTATCTCAAGAACAAACTGCGGTTCAGGGTAATACAATTTACCTAAATAAACTTCTAATGTTAAAAAAAAAAATGAACTTAAGTCACAAAAATAAAAATAAAAACAGATGTAGATAGCTACATATCATGTAACTTTTCTTCCATCTTGCAGGGTTTTGTCATATCAGATTGGCAGGGTATTGACCGGATTACCTCTCCTCCTCATGCTAACTATTCATACTCTGTTGAAGCTGGTGTCAGTGCTGGAATTGATATGGTAAATATTATTTTCACTTCATGGAGTAAAAGAGAGAAACATAAACTGGTTTTTTTTAGTCTGAAAGTTTAATATTTTGAATTTTTTTTTCTAATTAACATTCACATTGTTTGCAGATTATGGTTCCCTATAACTTTACTGAGTTCATTGATGACCTAACCTTTCAAGTAAAGAACAATATTATCCCAATTAGCAGGATTGATGATGCTGTGGCAAGAATCTTAAGAGTAAAATTTACCATGGGACTTTTTGAAAATCCACTTGCTGATCTAAGCCTTGCAAACCAATTGGGTAGCAAGGTACATTTTCTTATGAATATCATTTGAACATGTGCTGGATACTTCATGCGTTTCTTTAAGATAGAAAAAATTTGTTTTGTTGATCGCATATCATGTCTTAAACAGGAACATAGGGAGTTAGCAAGAGAAGCTGTTCGGAAATCTCTAGTGTTGTTAAAGAATGGTAAACCTGCTCAGAAGCCACTGCTTCCCCTTCCCAAGAAAGCTTCAAAAATCTTGGTTGCAGGAAGTCATGCTGACAATTTGGGCAATCAATGTGGTGGATGGACAATTACATGGCAAGGACTTAGTGGTAGTGATCTTACGACGGGTAAGTCGGCAAATTTAATGTGCGCAAGAAAATTACTTCGAAAAACTGCAATTCTAGACTCCTCACCCAGAATGTCTGAGATTGTAATAGTTTTTATATATTACAGTTAGAATATCTAAGCCTAAAAGTCTATACCAAATGGTATTCAATAAGTTCCTCTGTAGCACCGACACATTTGATCGAAGGCGTGTTCAGTGTCCGACACCAACACGACACCGGTAGATGTGATTGATTACATTCAATCAATCCATTTCCTAACAATTATTATCGGTGTCGACTACGTGTCGGTGTTGGTGTCATATCCGTTGTCTGTGTCGGCGCTTCATAGTCAATAGCGGATTATTCAGTCTGTTAGTCCAAGATGATTTTATGATTTCTTCCTTCCCTTCTTAAAAACCAATAATTTTGTTGGTTACAATAATTAGAATGTGTTTATTTACATGTTAAAATCTCAATTTTGAACTGTATAAAACGCAACTGGTGACATGAAAAAATTCATACAGGGAGATATGTTTTTTATTTTCATAGTATCCTTTTCTCGGAAAATGTAAACCATCTGATAGAATTTATTTGTCCCGACAGGTACAACCATCCTTGATGGTATAAAACAAACAGTTGATCCTGCAACTGAAGTTGTCTACAATGAAAATCCTGATGCTAGTTTTATCAAGTCAAACAAATTTTCTTATGCCATAGTTATTGTGGGAGAAAAACCTTATGCTGAAACATTTGGTGACAGTTTGAATCTAACAATAGCTGAGCCAGGTCCAAGCACCATCACCAATGTATGTGGCTCAATTCGATGTGTAGTTGTTCTCGTCACTGGGCGTCCGGTTGTGATTCAGCCATATCTATCAAAAATTGATGCACTTGTGGCTGCATGGCTTCCTGGCACTGAAGGCCAAGGTGTTGCCGACGTTCTCTATGGTGACTTTGAATTCACTGGCAAACTGGCAAGGACATGGTTCAAGACAGTAGACCAGCTTCCAATGAATGTTGGCGATAAACATTACGATCCTCTATTTCCATTTGGATTTGGTTTGACTACAAACCTTACCAAATATTGAAACCTCATATAACATGTTCAAGAACACAACACTTTTTCACTAGGAGCCTTGAAACTGTCCATTGGTGAGTTATTAGTTTGTTTTTACCTTTCTAATGCAATTATGAAATTCAACACTAGAATAGAAATGTGTTGTAAACTTGTACCTTGACAATTTCAGTAGTATAAACATGTAATTCTCTTTGGATTTTGGATCTTTGAATAAAAATGAGTCCTGCCCTTTGAAGGAACTTCTTTTTGAAAATCGATGTTAGTTCAATTTCAAGCCAAACACGTTGCTCAAATGGAAAGGATGATATGGTTCATTGCAGAAATGTGTATTATAAAAATCATACCAATATAACCAGGCTGTTAAGTTGGTATGGAAGAACTGCTGTTAAGTTGGAAATCCTTCTATATACAAGTTCTCGAACGAGGTTTTTGAACATAACTTTGATGGACGAGAAGTGTAAGCACCGTAAGGTGTGAAGTAGTTCTTTGAACAGAAAATAAAACTAATAGTTCATTCATTTTACATTTTACATTCATCTTCTACTTGGAAGTTTTTTTGAGGCAAATCTTCACCTTGAAGTTATTCATGCATATCTTACACATTGTGATCATAGCAATCTATTAATTGTACACGAAAATAAAACCCTATAAAATTTGAGCTCTTTTGATGTGAGCTCAAAAGCCTAACTCATCATATGATACTTCATTGTTGTAACGTCTCACAGTAATTTGGTTGATAGTTAATTAATGGCCAAAGTTTGTGTTGAGTTGACACCCAATGTTAATATTCATCTCAACTTTTTTTAAAAATAAAAAACGCCAAAAATTACCCCATACACTGATAGAGAATGAAAAGTCATACTGTTTGCAAGAGTTGGGTGCCTCATATGTAGATGATGTCACCTCAACCTAAAGTTGGAGAGAAAATGGGAGGGTGAGTGACTACCAAATTACAAAGGGAGAAAACAAAACCGCTAAAATTGCTCAAAATAATGGAGAACCAAAATCATACAACTGCAGTGTGCAAATTCCACAATACATTAAGGGGTTGAAAGTACAATTAAGTTAAAAATAAATATGGAATTTATGATTAGGAAGTGAAAATTCACAAGAAGATATTTATCATTCAAGTCCTCCTCCTCTTCTTTAAGGGAATAAGAAGTTGTTGCTTATCATCTTCATTTTCATTTGTAGAGTGTTGATCAGAATCATCATCAGAGAATTGAGAACTGGATTCAACTCCCTTGCTGTGTTCCAATTCATATATAGGGAAGACCCCACAACCCTTTATCCCCTTAATTGACCATTGTACCTTATCATCAACATAATATTTGAATTTGAATTCAAATGAAAGGTTGTAATGATCACCTCCTCTTGCACTCCCCACCTCCACCAATTTGTAAATATCATACCAACAGCTTAACAATACATGATCTGAAATTAATCTCCCTCTCACATAAAATACATCACATTCGTCAACATGTTTATTGTGTTCATAGATAGTACAGAAAATGTCGCCGTAATTAATATTTACGGCTTCAGAGAGAATGATGCAAAAGACGAAACAACACAAGCCAGATTTTGGCATAGGAGGAATAACAATTGAAGACTCTGTTGTATGAAAATCTAACTCGGACGGAACCTGAGAACCCGGAAGGAAAGATAAATCACCAAGATTTAGATTATTTGATCTATGCCCATAGTTGATACGGAGTCTGTGTGACATGTTCTCAAGCATTGGTCGTTGAATGGAGTTAGTGTCCAAATAAGTACAGTTCATGGTTGTCAATTGTTGCAAGGATGCAGGAAGCTTTGGTAAGGACTCAAGTTTCCTGCATTCATCTAAATTGAGAGTTACCAACATTGAAAAGTTTTGGATGTTGTCCGGGAGAGTTTCTAAGTTGCAACAATTACTCAGATCTAGATATTCTAAAGATCGTGCGCCATCAAGGACAAACCACATTTTCAATGGATTGATTTGTGTGCATCCTGAAAGCTTCAATTCTGTAAGAGACTCCAATCCTGGATCATTTGATAGCTTCTTCCCAACAGCGTTCAGCTTCTTACATTTACTTAGATCAAGATAAGTCAGTTTTCTGTTACGCCACATCGATGACGAAAATTCATGTATAGCGGTGCCACGTAACAACAACCATGCCATTTCCTCCGATGTCACAGAAAATTCCACGAGAGATGAACAATCAGTGATGTTGTGAAAGTGACTCAAAATTGGAGAAATTGGATTTCTGGAAGAGCAAATTTGGGGCCCGATGTGTCGTAACAATATAAATTTGTTACGTATTTTATGGGCCAGATTTGTTACAATTTGGAGCGCTTCATGAAGTGAATTAATTCTTGCAAAACAATAGAGTTATCTGAAGTACCCCTACCAGGCAAAAAACTGCTTTGATAGGGGCCAATAATGTTAGTAATAGGCCTTAGCCGGTGAACCAAAACCTTCGTAATAATTTTGTAAATAATGTTGCAAAGGCTGATGGGCCGGAAGTCTTTGTAAGTAAATGGAGGGTCAATTTTTGGATTGAGCGCAATGAGAGTGCTTGAGATCTCTGGATCAAAGTAATCCTTTTGGAAGGCGGCTTGGACCATTTGGAAGATATCATCACCAACAATGTGCCAGTATTGTTTGAAGAAAATGCAATGGAAACCATCAGGGTCAGGGGCTTTGTAGGGCTTCATAGAGTTAAGGGCAGCGAAAACTTCTGGTTTGGTGGTAGGAGAAGTTAGTGAAATTTTTCCCTCGGCATCAATGAAAGGGTGTGCGCCTTCGTTGAAAGAACCGTCATGAGAATCCTTTATTAGTAATTCTTTTGGGCAAGTAAGTCTATAGTATATTTCAAAGAAACAATTTGCTCACTGTAAACACTATGTTATTTCTTACTAAAAAGGTAAGAAACAATTTTAATTCAATTTTATTTGGTCAACCAGTTATAACAACACTATTAGTGGCCAAATGTATTTAAGTTCTAGTATTACATTAAAAACATTTGTAACCGAAAAGCGTCATTATCGTGTTGTTAAGTCAATCATATTGCTGCAAAGTCAAATCAAGATGCTGACTTTATTAAGTCCAACAAATTTTCCTATACCATAGTTATTGAGGGCGAAAAACCTTAAGCTGAAACATTTGGTGACAGTTTGAATCTAACAATAGCTGAGCCAGGTCCAAGGCTCCGAGCACCATCACCATTGTATGTAGCTCTATTAAATGCGTAGTTGTTCTCGTCAGTGGTTGCCCAGTTGTGAATTGTGATTCATCCATATCTATCAAAAATTGATGCTCTTGTTGCTGCATGACTTCCTAGCATTGAAGGCCATGTGTTGCAGACGTTCTTTATGGTGGCTATGCATTCACTGATAAACATTAATTATGATCACCTATTCCCATTTGGATTTGGGTTGACTACAAACGTTACCAAGTATTGAAACTTCATAACATGTTCAAGAAAGCAGCAACTTTTCTCTAGGACCAATTATGAGATTCAATTCTAGAATAGAAACGTGTTGTAAACTGGTACCTTGACAATTTCACTAGTATAAACATGTATTTTTCTTTGCTTTTTTTTATCTTTTAATAAAAATTATTCTTGCCCTTGAAGAACTTCTATTTGAAAATTAATGTTAGTCTAACATTTTGCCAGACTTAATACTCAAGCGCAAAGGTTGATATGGTTCGTTGCAGAAATGTGTATGATAAAACATACTGTAATGATGCAAATAGAAGAAGACAAGTGTTATGAGGGTAGGTGTACATCAAGGCATGAGTTGGGCATATAGGACCAAAAGAAGGCATGAGTTGTTGCAATATCTTTACTATCTCTTCTTGAGTCTATGCTTCTTTTTCTATCTTCTTTTAATTTGGTGGATAGTTAATTAAAAAGGTATAAATGCCAAAATATCACAAATTGCAACATCATAATGCATAGTGAATAAGAACTGAAAAAAATTTAGGAAGATTTCTACAATGGTAATTAAAGTGTATTAACAGTTGCACTTTCACATTGAAATGATGAATTTATTACAAGCGTACAACTTTATATTACTAATCCACTGCAGCAGGGGATATTGATAGGTGATAGTTACCATGCTGTCTTGACGTTTGGCTTGAGAAACAAGAGAAATAGAAGTTTTGACTCTTCTAGCAGTAGCATGCTTCAACAAAATACCTGTCCAATATGTTGTTTCAACACAATGTTATTACAATTTATTTGACATGATATTTATCATGAGTATTTTTTGTAAGAATTAATTTATTCATTCAAAGGATTAAATACTTTTTAAAAAATAAAATAAATAGGAGGGTGAAGATCCATACCGATTTTAATTTGAACGTTCATGCAAAGATTTATTATTCAAGTTCTCCTCCTCTTCAGCCCGAACCTAACTTCCAAGTCATATTCAAGGAAGAATCCACAATCCTTTCCGACTTCAGCTCCGATTTCTTGGTGCTGTAGCCCATCAGAGACTTGAACAATGGGTTGTAATCCAACCCTTTCAGATTCCAAGCTATATACAGGGAGGACCCCACAACCCTTTATCCCATCAGTTGACCATTCTTCCTCCTCGTTAGCACGACACATGAATTCACATGAAATACTGCAATGATCACCTTCGCTTTCATAGTTCAGCCTTTCAAAACACCATATTTCTGTGAAGCAGCTTAACAATACATGGTCTTCAGTTAACATCTCAGCACTAACCACTTGATCCCAATTGAAGATTATTTTTGCGTTTTGAAAACAATCACAGCAAACAGATTCGTAATAATCACCATATCTCCCAGAAAGAATGATGCAAAAAATCAAAGCGGACAACTTACATTTGGGATCAAGAGGAATAACTATTGAAGACTCTCTTCTAAGAAAATCAAACTTGTCCGGAACATGGTCTCCTGGAAGGAAAGTGAAACCAAAATTAGTATCAAAAATTCTATCCCCTTCCTTGTCGATGGTGTGGAGTTTGTGTAATATGTTCTCAAGCATTGGTCGCTGAATGGAATCAATGTCCAGATCAGTGCAGTTAATGGCTCTCAACTCTGTCAAGGATGCAGGAAGCTTTGGTAGGGACTTAAGTTTCCTGCATTCATCTAAATTAAGGACTTCCAACTTTGAATTGTTTTGGATGTTTTCAGGGAGAGCTTCTAAGTTGGAACACGAACTCAAATTTAGTTCTCTTAAACACCGCAGTTGATCAAGGATTAACCACAAATTTGATGTATTGATTTGTGGGCATCCTACAAGTTCCAGGTCCATAAGATCATTTGATAACTTGCTCCCAACAATGTTAAGGTTCTTACATCTACTTAGACTGAGACAACTTGGATGAATTTGATCGCTGCTCTTACAAAACATAAATGACAAACATTCAAGTTTACGGGTTTGTATTAAGGACAACTCATCCATTTTCTCTGACATCATTGAAAATTCCACTAGAGATGAGCAATCAGTGAGATCGAGTCGTCGGAGAGATTTTGAAGAAATGTTGGTTTTCAGGCTTTCAATATTTTTGCATCCTCTTAAAACTAGAGCTTCAAGCTTGGGGGCAGTGAGAATGGATGGATGGAGCTGAATCAAGCTCTCACAAAAATTAAGAAGTACCACTTTTAGTTTTGGGGCCCTAGATAAGTCTGGGATCTCAATAAGGTCTTTAGAGTAATCAAGGTTTATCGTCGTCAAATTGTCAAGCTTCTGTAGCAAGAAAGAAACATCACATTGTTTAGAGGCCATTAAATAATTCGTAGTCATGCATGAGTCCTGACTAAAAGAGAATCAATACATAATTAACCATACGTAGAACAGAGGGAATCAACATAGTTGTGGCGCGACTGTGTGAATAGGCTTTTGGAATGCACCTCTAAACATAATATGGGGTTTGTTAACCTAGGACAACATAAAAACATTAAGTTCTAAGCTATTTTTATTTGGACAAAACCTTACTTTATTTATAAGTTTTCACTATTGAAATTGTATCAACTTTATGAAAATACATGAAAACTTATTTATTTGTATAAGCTCAAAACGGACCTGGAGTCTACTTTACGGGTTTGGTGACTTTGACTTCAATGTCACCCAAAAACTTTATCAATGTCTACTTTACTTTGTTGCGTGAGTTGAGACAATAGTATGCAAACTTTAAGTTTGAGGGGATTCAAATTGAATAAAAATATTGTCATTGGTATACACCCGATATGGCTCCGCCCTTGAGTGTATATCCAAAGACATTAACTGCGTTGTACCTGAATTCCATCCCAGAGCTTTTTTAGCTTGCTGCCGCGCATTTCAAGTCGTACAAGCCTTTCAGCACAAAAGGTTGATGGCAAGGACTCGAGTGGAAATCCATCCCAATAAAGGTGTCTCAATTTATCAGATAGCCACTCAAGACCTTGGAGGAAGTACACATTGTAGTGTTTTCCCTCATCTGGCAGCTGCATTTTATTGAATATATGAAGACATCTTAAGTTGGTCATGCTTTTAAAGGAATCAGAGCTCAAGTATAGATCTCTAATTTCTGAAATGTCGAATATGATAACTTCAACAACTTCGGTTCCCTAAAAAACAAATTTAGAATAATAATAATAATTAGCAAAGTTTGTCGTACAAATTTATTTTGCTTATATTTCATAATCAAATATACACATGCACTTTTATATAGAAGTAATTGAAACCATCCCCTTACCTTTTTATATTTCAATGCATCACAAACTTCCATGGGATCCCACAATCGACTTCTACTTCCAGGGTTTTTAGGAGATTCTTGCTTAACAATCTCTCGTCCCATTTCTACTAACAAATCATGCATATCTATAAGATTACAAATTCTAAATACTATGAGAGCCTTATTTGAAAGGACTTCAATCCCACTTTCAGCAAAGAAATTGCAAGCATCCGATAGAGTTGTTATGAAATCTCGGCCTATGTATTTTCCCAAAAAGAAGAAGCATGCTATGTCTAAAAATATATCCTTCTGAGTACAATCTAAACCATCAAAACTTAATTTTAACACATCATGAATTCTTCGATTGGGTATCTTTTTGAGCTTTTCCAGTTCACTTTCCCACACTTCTTTGCTTTTGGTACGAAAATTTGTACCTAAAACTTTTAAACCCAGGGGATTGCCTCTGCAATAGCCAATTGCTCTTTTTGATAGATCTCCATACCCAATCTTGGGATATTTTTCTCTGAAAGCCTCCAAACAGAATACCTCAAGAGATTCATCTTTGTTCAATCCCTTGACCTCATATATTGCACATTCATTAAATTGGCTAAATACCTGCTTATCTCTAGTTGTGACAATGACTCTACTACCTGATCCCAAGCAATTATTAACTATGTTAAGATTTTCTGCTTGCTCTAAGGTTGCCACATCATCCAACACAATTAAACTTTTTTTACATGCAAGTCTTCTCATGGGAATTGGGGTTTCTAGATTAGGTGCATCAGGACGAAGCTCCAACAATTTAGAAAAAAGTGTATTACGTACACCTTTGAGTCCGCATCTGGTTGATTTTTCGCTTACATTTTCGAGTAAACAATGATGATCAAATTGGGAACGCAGTTTGGAATATAAATGTTTCATTAGAGTGGTTTTTCCTATGCCGCCCATGCCCCATAATCCTAGGCCTCTAACATCATTTGACCCAATTTTCAGTAACGATTTAACTTCTTTATACTTTCCCTCAATTCCAGAAAGGTGCTTATTAACTTCAAATGGGTGTCTCATATTCAATTTTTTCAAAACATCTTCTACGATGTCTTTAATGAAGACGGATTTATTCCTACCATAGGAAGAAGAGGAATCAAGGTCAACATTCTTGTTGTACATATATTAATTACATAAAATTTATGATCAAGATTGTAGAACAAGAAAGGAACATAAATTATTTCAAAAAAGTGATAAATCAAAGACAGAGAGAATATAATGAATGTTTTAAACTTCTATTTTATTCATATATAGAATTAAAAAATAGAAAACAAAAGGTGAACATGATTTGAAGTAGTTGTTTATATTAAAACTTTGGAAATAGAGTCATGAGACATGAATAAAGATGTATAATTTATTTTAGTTACCTGTAATTTTGAGAGTCCCAACCAGCTAGATTGGCTGCTTCAGTTAGAGAATCTTTCCATTTCTTCAACATTTCTTTGTTCTGCTTTAGATCTTGCGCATGTTTTACAAAGGCTTGCTCGTAAATCCCATTCTGATTCCTTACATGTGATGGATCTATTTCGTAGAAAATCGGTATCACAATCTGTCCTTGATCTTTCTTGCATTCTAGAATCTTGACGAGTTCATTCAAACACCATTTTGAGGAAGCATAGTCTTTTGAGAAAATGACGATAGATGCAGACGAATCTTCAATAGCTTTGATCAGTGCTGACGAGAGCTCGTCTCCTTTTTCAAGCTCATTGTCATCTATAAATGTTTTAACTTTCTTGCTCAGAGCTTCATAAAGATGGCTTGTGAATTTTCTACGAGTATCCTCACCACGAAAGCTAATAAAAACGTCAAACTCTTTTGGAGTCACCACCCTAGCAAACGAAGAAGAAGAAGAAGAAGAACCAATACTTAGTTGCATGGCCATTGTGAGTAATGCCTTGCAGTAATCACAACCTTACATTCAAAAAATGATTTGGCAAAATAACAAAAATGAGTGAAAGATGAAAGTGATGTTATTATAATAGGAGTAACAAACAAAGTTGATCATTTAGATAGCAATTCAAGTTGAAATTATGGATGTGCTCATTTCGAACATAGTGCTTTGGTCGATTGCTATATAGTATTATATATAGCATATCAAAGTCACATAAATTAAAATCCGAAATAATAAGTGCTATTTTTTATGCAAGTCTTCTCTTTTAGTTTAAAGTGTCCTTTCTGCGATTCTTATACACCTTTGTCATCTCTTTGGCAACGCGTTTCCTTTGGCACCGACTGCTAAACACATGTCATTGGTGATTGATTGGGTTGGTGTGGGAACTGCACCGTTACGATGTACTTTTTTTTTAACCAACACCACTAAGATGTAGTTAATCAACAAGGATTCTTAACATAAATATTGATAGAAGAAAATTAATATTATAAAATTTTGAAAACATGTGACAGTTAAATATTTGCACCACACCGTTTGTATATTTTATGTATTTATATCGGTGGAAACAAATTTTTATGTTCCAATTTAAAAGAATTTTGAAATAAACTTTACTTATTTTTTCGATGATACCAACAATATAACAAATATAATATCTTAAAAAAAACAAATATAATATTTTTCTAATGATACCGACTAAATAACATTTTTATAATCAAATTTTCTTAAGAATATGATGAAATGTGAAAAATTCAGCCCAAAACAACTTATTTTCTTTATATATAGTATAGATATTATCTTCGTTGAAGTGATGGTTTATTATGGAAAGTGTACCAAAATTTGTACAAATTAATTTCTACTTCTCAATTAATTAGTATTCAATTATATGTAAAATTGGGAGGAGTTTGCATAGGATTTGGTTTCAGAATAAAAGTAAATTATGACTAAATTTATAAAAAGTAAAAATAAAAATTTTAATGACACCAACAAAATAACGTTGTGTAACCAAAAAAAACAACGCTTTATAATCCTTCTTCTCCTTGTACGTCGCCTTTTGCGCATCTATTCGGTTTTCACCCAGCTCCTCCACTTGAAGTTCACAACCTGCAACATGTCTTGAGATCCAAATTAAAAGAACCGTCATTTGTTAGTGCAATCTTTCGTAGTTCATTCTATCGAGCTCACGATTGCACATCTTGTCACGGCCGAACCGAGCTCACGATGCCAATTTTGGATATGCTTGTATTGAGATAGAAAACAAGAAATTTTTTGGATATGCTTTCTACTATTGAAATAAATGAGAATGGATTACAACACAGAGATGTAGAGAAGCTTATTTATATAGACTATACAAGTCCTACGAAGGTTACAAAGTCTACCTGCACAAATTAAAACAGTTACTCCACAACTTAATTACATTTAACAAACCTGAATTAACTAACTTCCAACCGTATATACCAGAAGTCATCTACTTAGTAACATTTATACACAAAATATGCATACACACATTAAAAATACTACCCTTTTTTTAACATAAATAAAAATGACAAAATAGGCTTATAAATAAGAAAGGAGGTAGTATGTTCGATAAGCTCTATTCATAAAATAAAATAAAAAAAGATATGTGATAATCTCTCTTAATCTTCTATTACTATGGAAACTAAAAATTAGGGTTCTAGTTCTAAACTAAAAAGAACAATCTAGAAAATTAAAGAAACTTTTCTTCATTCATTTTGGTTAAGTTAAAATATCTCAATGAGACTACATATATAGTAAGACTACTGGATAATGAAATAAAAGGCCTAAAGATTAAAGATCCAACTAAACAATAAATAAAACAAAAGTTTAAATAATATAAATCATACATGCAACGTAAACTTCTAAATTATCTTTTTAATTCTAATTGCATGCTCTATCCGTAGTGTCTTCTAGTTGTTGGCAAACAAAGTCCACAATTTATGTATAGTTATTGAGCTAGCTATACTCAGCCATATCTAAGGGCTTGAAATATTTGCCATCAATAATATAAGTTCCAATGCTACGTCGCACAGCCCACGCATCTTCTTGCTTTTTTGAAACAATTCTGCAAAAGTATGATATATAATTAATTACATCATCATAATTTTGTTCATTTGACTATGCTCAAACAAAGATTGAAATTCACATAATTTTTTTCTGAAGATTAATTAATTGGATATACTTTTAGATTTTTACCAAATCAATTAGTTGCTACTGCTAGTGTGTGTAAAATTTGAAACAAAAAAAAAATGATGAAAAATTAAGAGATGAAGCAAAATACCTTCCAACATCACCACGTTTGTATAAGCCAAAATTGGGGCAATAAACAGAATTAGACGCAGTTTTGATCATCTTTGGAGCTTCAATGATAATAATGGGAGATCCTTTATCCAACTTTGAGCGTTTTTCTTGCAACTCATTCTCATGATCTTTTGGTTCACATGAACTCGGCAATGCTACTGAAATATTTGGTATCTGTTGTTGAATGTTGATTTTGGTGTTGAACTTGAGATATGGCTTGGTGGTGGAACAAGAAATGGACAAAGACATAGCTTTTTCTACACTGTTTATAGCTTTAGCAGCTAGAGTGGTCTTTCTTATGCCGTTCATTGACGATTTCTCTTCATATTTTTTCTCAATTTCAACAAGTTTCGTGTTAACTTTTTTAGAAATGTCTTTGACGATGAGCTGAATGAAGTGAGATTCAATCCTATCATATGAATGAGGGAGAAAGAAGGTCAACATTTTTGTTGCGCAGATAGTAATCAACAAAGTAGAGCAAGAAGAATAAGAAAATATTTCAAAAAGAATGATAATTAATCCGAAAACATGGTAAAATATGTCATCTGGTTGCATTTGGTTTGGTTCAATGTCGATGACTGAAGGGAAACCCTCTTGAGTCTTGACCCATCAAAAAGAAAAGATGGATATGACATGTAGTACTTTTTATTAGAAATATGAGAGTGTACAGGTCGTGACATGAATATATATACATTAGGTAGATAATTTGTTTTACTTGCCTGCAATTTCGATAGTCCCAACCAGCTAAGCTGGCTGCTTCAAAAAGAGCGTCTTTCCAATTTTGCAACTTGTCTTTACCGTGCTCTAAATCCTGCTTCCGTCTTATAAAAGCTTGCCCAGTTAGAGCATCTTTCCATTTGTGCAAGTTGCTTCTACTATGTTGCAAATCTTGTTCGTGTTTTATAAAAGCTTCCCCGAAACTCCCAAGCTGAAATCTAACATCCGATGGATTTATTCCGTAGAAAACAGGTATCACAATTTGTCCCAAATCTTTTTTGCATTCAATAATTTTGACAAGTTCATTTAAGCACCATTTTGAAGAAGCATAGTCTTTTGAAAAGATGACTATAGATGCGTATGACTCCTCAATGGCTTTGATCAGTGATGATGATATCTCATCTCCTTTTTCAAGATCATTGTCGTCCATAAAGGTTATAACTTTCTTGCTCAGAGCATCATAAAGATGGCCTGTAAAGTTTCTACGAGTATCCTCACCACGAAAACTAATAAAAACGTCATATTTTTTCGGAGACGTCACCATAGGAGAAGCTTCAACAATTTGCAGCATAGCCATTATGTAAAACTTCAAGTGCTGCACTTAACTAATCACAATGTTAAATTCAAAAATAAATTATGCTACTTGTAAAAAAAAAAAAAGTAAAAGAACAGGATGAAAAATAAGAAGTGATAAGGGTTAAATGGGGAAATGAAAAGTCAGTCCCAATGAAACCAACTTCTTGTAATTATAATAAGAAGTGATAACAAATATGAGATGAGAAAAAACTATACCTAGATTCTTTACTGAAAGAAGAACAGAAGAAAAGGCAAAGCTAAATTACCTCTGAATGATGGATGTGGGCAGTTCAAAGTCAATAAATTAGCCAAAAGTTCAAATTATGGATGTATCATTTAGTAATGCTTTGGTCGAGTACTATATATGGAGCAGTAGTGTAATATATATATATATATATAAATAAATCACTACCTTAAAAAACTGACTGAAATAACAAGCACTTTTTTTTTTTACTAAAGAAATAGCAAGTACTAATACTATTTCGTGGAATGTTACAGGAAATTACGTTTGTACGCACAACAATTAACCTATTCTTGAACTCTCCGCTGATCAAACTGTTTGTTTACTTGACCTATTCTTTTCTATAATAACAACAACAACAATTAACATTGTTAATGAGGTTCACTTCAAGTAATTATTTATAATAATTCTTCTCGGCTTATTAGTCAGACTTATTTGATATTTCAAAAAAAAAAAAAGTCAGACTTATTTGATAATAGCTTAAGTGATAGACTTTCGTAAATGTGGCCAATCAAAATTTTAATTTGTTTGTTTAATTGAATGACTACATGTACTGCATTAGTATTAGTATTGAGAATCCTCACAACACAATAGAAGAACTTTTTTGACAGAATACGTGTTAAGTATAATTTACAATTTCTTGTGTTTAGTTTAACAATAAAGTACCTTATTCCAATCGTCATTTTGTACCTTAATTCAATTTAAAAGTAGCTTAGTTAAATAAATTATTATCTAAATGCACCCAAGACAAAAAAAATAGGTGTCACCCATCATAAAGTAAGAAAATTTGATACATATGAACAAAAAGTTTCATTCAAGTAACAATGTGGTGCAACATATATTGTCTTTCCCATTGTTAGATTCTAATTAATGACGTGGATACACCTTTGCATGGATTAGAAGGACGAAAGGAATGGAAAATATATGGTTAATAAGTTTGTAGACTGAATCTTTGATGCGAACGATGCAGGAAGTGGATAAGTTTCCTTTGTACTGTTTGTACTTTCTAGAGCTAACATCTAAAAAGTATTAAATGGATTTCACTAATAACATCTAGAATAATGCTTAGTAAATATTGTCATACATATTTATATTTATCTTGCTTATATTTCATAATCGAATATATACACATGAATTTTGCTTATATTTCATATTTACCTTGTTATATTTTAAGGATGTGCAGAGGTGGAGCAAGAAATTTAATGTTAATGGGCCGAGTATAAGGAACATTTTTTTAGCGAACAAGAAACATAATTTGATTAAAATAATACATTTTCAAATGCAAAACGTATATAATTTAAAATTTTAGCTAGACTTTACTTATCTCGGTCGATCTCTAGATCACTAAAACCCCTTTTTATTCCAAATTTTTATTTTAGTTTTTAATTTGCTCTTTATTTTTTGGTTTTAAAAGAGTCTTTTATTTTGCAAAGCTATTTAATTATGGTTCATTCTATTTAAAAAAGTGTTGTAAACACGTGCGTTGCAGGGGTTTGATTAGAATACATACCTAAAATATTTTTAAAAATGAGAAAATAATAATTGTGATAAGCATAATTATAAAGATTTAAATGATTGATAATGTAGTAAAATATGTTGATATCTTTATGTTTAATATAAACTTATACTAAAAATAATGGAGTTGTTTAGAAACTATATGAGAATTAATATTTATTTAAAATATTTTATCTTAATAGTGTAATTATATAAGAACTTTTCTTTTTATGGATCGCAATTGCGCAGTCGTAAGTTGTTTTTCTTTTTTATCTTGATATTACTGATTGTTTTTAATTAGAGTCAGAGACATTCATGTTTCTCAGTCAATATATTGCTCATAAAATAGATTGAAATAAGATATGATTCATATTTGATTGTTTTGTCTCTTTTTCTCTTACATTTATTCAAAATGCAATTCAATAAAACATTAAGGGTCAATCGTTGAAATATTTGGTAGTTTTATCTTAACATAACGACTTATTTTGAATTTTCCTCTCAAACTTTTACTTAGTGGAATTAGTCCCATTTTTTTAGTCTATTGTTTGGCTTACCTTTTTTTTTGTTTACTTAATTTTTCTTTTTTGGCTTGTTAAAGTGAATAGGATAATAAGCAATTAAAAAAATTATAACTCATCAATTTATTAATTTTAGTTTTGCGTTAATATAGTGTTGAGTGAGATAGTGATAAATAGTTTGGAATATGAAGAAAGAAAAAGGTAGTTGAAAAATTAGTGAAACGAACAAATGATTGTCGCATATATTTGTTTTTAATAACAATCGCGTTGAAATTTTTATTGATTCGACAATTCATTAATACATAAATAAGTTCCAAATAAAAATTAAGGGTGTATAAATGATATTATTTTAGTGCTATCGATATTTTCATATGCTTCTCTAGAATGAAAGATGCATGAAAAAAATGTAGCCTGCTTTACCGTCTTCTTATCATTTTCAAGGAAAAAATTGTCATATACAATTAAAGAAATACAATAAAAAAATTAGACTAAACATTACATAAATAAATAATTGAGCTACAACATTTGACCAATCTAAATAATAAAGTAAGTTTAATCCATATATCCTGCCAAAAGAAACAAAGAAGATTAAGACATGTGTGAAGAGTAAAAAAAGAGAGAAAAAAACTATCATACACAATTGAAAAATATCACTCAAGAATTGCTTGGAGAAAGTGAAGATAACCGAAAAGAAAAATTTTGTTTTGTTTCAAGCTTTGTTTTGAAAAGAAAAATTTATGGTCATAAGTCTTGTAGTTGTATGGTTGGTGATTTTCTATGAAGGGCCCTAAGATTTTGTTTTGCTATGAAAGCTACAGTGAGGACCCTAAGATTGTTAAAACTATGACTGAAATTATACCTGGTCTGCAAGGAGATATTCCTGGCAATTCCAGGAAGGGAACTCCCTTTGTTGCTGGAAAGTAAGTTTTGTTTCAAGCTTTGTTTTGAAAAGAAAAATTTATGGTCATAAGTCTTGTAGTTGTATGGTTGGTGATTTTCTATGAAGGGCTTGTTTAATTGCTGGGAAATGTTTCAGAACATGAAATACATTTATAAATTCTTTTGAACATCCATAACTAAAGTTTCCTGGTAATAGCATTATATTGATTTTTATGTTTTCTTAATCACATTTGTTTTGTTTTGCCTGTTTTTGGGCATAAGTTTTATACCAGTGTGGCACTTGTTCAGCTCTCATCGGGGCAAATATGATTGTTTAATGCGGTAGACCATACTGCAGACATGAGTTCCCCCCATCAATCAGAGCATCAATTTTTTAAAGTAGATAAAGTTTATGTTCCCCTAGCTTTTTCATCCACAAAAATAAAAGGGAGAAGAAAAAGAAATAGAAAAGTCGGTAGACCCATAAGCTTCTTTTTTATGGTCCTATGTCATTATGATGGTCCCACACATATGGTTTTTTCTAATCATTTGAATGGTTGGGCTCACCACTTTTTAAATTCAAATGGCTGGACCATCTATAATGTAAATACGACCGCTCGCGCGCACATACACACAAATATATGAGCTGCTAAAGTTGAATTCTATTTTAGGAGCCCAATTACACAAAAAGTCTTGGTCTTAAAGCATGCATGCAATGTCCTTATCACACATAATACATAAAATTAAATAGCGCATTAAGGTAATGCATGCAATGTCGGTATTACACATAATACATAAAATTAAATAGCACATTAAGGTAATGTATGTGTGTTTGATTGGCTGTAATCAATAATTTTATCCTATAATTTATATATATGTTTTGATTTATATTTCTGTGTCTGATTTTTGAATGACCAAGTTTCCAATTTTCATATTAAATTAAATAATGAATAGAAGCTCATTTATTGCATGGATGTATAGGACTTAAATAAAAACGGCCCTTCATTTTTATTACTTTGACACAGGAACAAGGTTGCAGCTTGTGCCAAGCACTTTGTGGGAGATGGTGGCACAACCAAGGGTATCAATGAGAACAATACTGTGATAAGCTACAAAGGATTGCTCGGAATTCACATGCCGGCATACTATGACTCAATTATCAAGGGTGTTTCAACAGTTATGATATCCTACACTAGCTGGAATGGGAAAAAGATGCATGCTAACCGTGATCTTGTCACTGGTTATCTCAAGAACAAACTGCGGTTCAGGGTAATACAATTTACCTAAATAAACTTCTAATGTTAAAAAAAAAAATGAACTTAAGTCACAAAAATAAAAATAAAAACAGATGTAGATAGCTACATATCATGTAACTTTTCTTCCATCTTGCAGGGTTTTGTCATATCAGATTGGCAGGGTATTGACCGGATTACCTCTCCTCCTCATGCTAACTATTCATACTCTGTTGAAGCTGGTGTCAGTGCTGGAATTGATATGGTAAATATTATTTTCACTTCATGGAGTAAAAGAGAGAAACATAAACTGGTTTTAGTGGAATTAGTCCCATTTTTTTAGTCTATTGTTTGGCTTACCTTTTTTTTTTGTTTACTTAATTTTTCTTTTTTGGCTTGTTAAAGTGAATAGGATAATAAGCAATTAAAAAAATTATAACTCATCAATTTATTAATTTTAGTTTTGCGTTAATATAGTGTTGAGTGAGATAGTGATAAATAGTTTGGAATATGAAGAAAGAAAAAGGTAGTTGAAAAATTAGTGAAACGAACAAATGATTGTCGCATATATTTGTTTTTAATAACAATCGCGTTGAAATTTTTATTGATTCGACAATTCATTAATACATAAATAAGTTCCAAATAAAAATTAAGGGTGTATAAATGATATTATTTTAGTGCTATCGATATTTTCATATGCTTCTCTAGAATGAAAGATGCATGAAAAAAATGTAGCCTGCTTTACCGTCTTCTTATCATTTTCATGGAAAAAATTGTCATATACAATTAAAGAAATACAATAAAAAAATTAGACTAAACATTACATAAATAAATAATTGAGCTACAACATTTGACCAATCTAAATAATAAAGTAAGTTTAATCCATATATCCTGCCAAAAGAAACAAAGAAGATTAAGACATGTGTGAAGAGTAAAAAAAGAGAGAAAAAAAACTATCATACACAATTGAAAAATATCACTCAAGAATTGCTTGGAGAAAGTGAAGATGACCGAAAATCACATTTATACACACAATGATCATAAAATAAAAACTAATAGAGTAGGAAAGAGTAACAAACACTACATAAATAAAAATCCGAGCTATAATATTTAGCCAATCTAAACAATAGAGTAAGTTGAATCCATCCTGCCAAAAAAAAAACCAAAGAAGATCAAGATATGTGTGAGAGTAAAAGAAAGAACATCACCCAAAAATTGCTTGGAGAGAGTGAAGATGACCGAAAATCACATAATTATACATAGAAGATTAAAAAATGATTAAGACATGTGTGTGAAGAGTAGAAAAGACAAACAAAAACTATCATACATAGTTGAAAAATATCATCCAAAAATTGCTTAGAGAAATTGAAGATGACCCAAAATCACATATTAATACACACATTGATCATAGAATTAGACAATAATAGAGTAAGAAAGAGTAACAAACATTACACAAATAAAAAATTGAGCTACACCATTTGGTCAATCTAAACAATAGGTAAGTCCATCCTGGCCAAAAAAAAAAACCAAAGAAGATCAAGACATGTGTGAAGAATAAGAAAGAGAAACAAAAATTATCATACACAATTTAAGAAGATCATCAAAGAATTGCTTGGAGAAAGTGAGTAAACCGAAAATCACATATTTATATACACAATAATTATAAAATAAGACAATAATATAGTATAGATTATCCTTCAAATCATCTTCACCCTCATAAGTTGAGCAACAATATATTCTTCCATGTTCTTCAAAGGTTATTATGGTATAAATTTACAATGGTTAATTAAATAAGGTCAATGAAAGGGTGAAGGTAATTAAATAAAGAATTTTTTGTTTTGTAAAAGGTAACTAACAAATTTTAATAGGATAATGAAAAAGGAAAACTGATCAATTTATGAAATTACAACAGACACAAATATTAAAAATTTAAGATAAATCCAAGTTAAACGGCAACTGGGAAATTAGAAAAGCTTGGCATATATTTATATACAAAGAAGCCAACTTGCCTAGCCAAAGTGTTTTTTTTTTAAACCGGGTATCCTCCGCGCGCAATTTGCGGAGACTAATCCCTCGAGCACATTGTGGGACCCAAATGGGCGGCAGGCTCTCCCTAAGAGTATATATATATATATATATATATATATATATATATATATATATATATATAAATATATATATATATATACACGCTGCTGCATGCCCAAGGCTGGATTCGAACCCAGGAGCTTGGTTAAGTTAGAAGAGACCTGTTACATCTCATCTAAGCGCTCTTGGGTAGCCTAGCCAAAGTGTTTGGTAACATACATATTACATATAATTGCTTGTAATAAATTTTTTAATCTTTACGTATCTTTTATGAGTTTAATTTTAAGTTTAAAAGTTGGAAAATTTAAGTATAATTGCCTTGGATGTTTAATTAGTGATGGGAGTTAAAGAGAGTGGCAAAGTATCAATGGAGAATGAAAACTTAGAGCTCATTTAGACATACCACATCATCAAAACTCTTGCATAAGAATAATTCAAGTTTCAAATTCAAAGATACTAGGTATATAACCCATGCGTTGCACGGGTTTGATTAGAATATGTACTTGAAATATTTTTTAAATGAGAAAATAATTGTGATAAATATAATCACAAAGTTAACTAATTGATAGTGTTCTAATATATGTTGATGTTTTTATGTTTAATATAAATTTATATTAAATATAGTAGGGTTGTTTAAAAACTATATGAATTCATACTTGTTTAAATATTTTAAGGATAATTAATATAATTCTCAGTGAGTCTTATTAATATTTCATAATTTTCAAGAGGTATATGGCAATTCATATTTTATCCTAATAGTGTAATTATATAATAACTTTTCTTTTTATGGGTCATGATTGTGCAATTGCAAGATGTTTTGCTTTTTATGTTGACATCACTTATTCTTTTCGATTAAAGTTAGAGGCATTCATGTTTCTCAGTCAATATTGCCCATAAAATGGATTGAAATAAGATGTTAGAATTTGATTCATATTTGGTTGTTTTGTATTTATTGAAAATGCAATTCATGTGCTGATATAACGACTTCTTTTGGATTTTCTTCTCAAACTTTTACTTAGTGAAATTTTATACCGACTTCATTATTATAAATAAATAAGTTCCACATACAAAAAATTAAGAACCTATAAAAGATATTATTTAAGTGTTATCTTTATTTTCATATGCTTATCTAGCATCAACTATGCAACAAAATAAAAAATGGAAGCTTACTTGATCATCTTCTTATCAATGTTATTTTTTTGCAAGAATTTTCATTAAAACTATAATGATTTGCAGCATCAGAGGTGCCGGTGCCACTTTACATACCAAAAAAGTTACATCATAAATAGAAATACCACTCAAAACTCATACATATAAAATCTCTATGATCTTGCCTTCATTCCTAACATTTTAATTTTATTCAAACACAATATATGATCCTCTCATGCACTTGATATGATGTGATCTACCACTCAATTTGCACTCCCTTGAAAATTGTAGCTTAACCAACATAGAAAATATACAATATACCTAATTACACCACGTAAGGACAACATTCTGGAAGGGAAGACAATATTTATATCATAAATAAATGAATAGTTAGGTTCTAATTTAAATGAAAAGTGTAAGATAAAATTGCAATAGTTTCACCCATTGAATCTGGAAGAAAGAAGGCACATAGTGAGATAACAAACGACAATTTTCTTCTGCAATATGCATAACCCTCTTGGTTGAAGTTTTACATACCTATATGTAGAGGTCTTATACATAAGGTATATATAATTAATTCATTCGGCCGTTTTGACTTATTGTTGAAATGAAAGGCTAATAACAAGTATGATGAATAAAACATTAAAAGGGTGAAACACTCCACCTTTCATTAGTACAATTTTATCATAGAGAGTGACACTCACTGTTTTTACTCGACAATGATACATATTCTAAAGTAGTTATTTGAAAGTTACAATGTGAAGGAAGCAAAGGAGTGTACACAATATATGAATTAAAATCTCATGTCATTGTAATTGAACAACATCGTACACATCACTTAACTAAATAATATAAAAAGACACCAACTAAATATAACAATGGACAAGAAGTTTTTTTCTTCAAGAGAGGTGTGGAGCTATTCTAGATGTGCCACATCATCACATTGGAGGTCTAGAAACAACTCAAGTTCAATTGCAAAGATAATATATGGATAGATAGATATATAGATAGATTGTCAAAATACTTTTTTTTATTGTCCCACTAATGAGTTTAGTTTTCAAATAAACACCTTAATATATAGGAGATATGTTATTTGACATAATATTTTTTTCTATTGAGTTTTCTAATGAGCACCCTATTAGATTCTTCATTTGTGCTTCATATTAGTTCTTGAACACTTTTTTAAGTAAGAGATATTTATATGATATAAGCTCCATCATTAGAGGTGAGAACAAAGAAACGACTAAACAAAAATCATTTCATAAAAGAATAACGAATATTAAAATTTAGATTTAGAATATAAATATGAATATGAATCTTAATAAACCTATGTTTGAATAAGCTCTGCTAATATTAAAGTGTAAATAATACCCAATATTTTAACTTTAAAAAAAAACATCACTATTTTTTTTTTCATTCTCCATTGAACTTCCACATTCATGCTTGATTTCTAAATTTAACATATTTAGCTCTATAATTTTTTATCTTTCAATTGTCAATAAAGCGTACTGTTAATATACGTGAGATTGTTTTTAGTACCATTTAATAAAAGAGAATAAAAAATTCAGAGAAATATTTACAACTTAAGTCAAAATTCAGTACCTGTAAAAAAATAAAAGATTAGTTTTTTATTGAATAATGGTTATAAGAGGAATTATGAATACGTTTTCGTATATTAGCATAATATCTATGGTGAAATTTATTTCTCTCAACCTGAAAAAAATAATGAATATACAATGAGTTTAGCGCAAATGAATAATATACAAATAACTTTTGTACATATGAATTCAGTACCTGTCCAAAAAAAAATGAAAGATCAATTTTGACTGAATAATGGTTATAAGAGGAATTAGGAATACCTTTTCATATATTAGCAGCATATCTATGGTGAAATTTATTTCTCTCAACCTGAAAAAATAATGAATATATATACAATGACTTTAGTGAAAATGAATAATATACAAACAACTTTTGTACATATAAATATGATAATATCAATAGCACCATGGTGGAAACACTCAAGGAATGAGTGTAATTGTCAAATACGTGGGAATGGATAGAAAATGAATGTCTTGATAAGTGGTGGCTATAAAAGGTGAGGGAAAATGTAAAAGATTATGCACTAAACTTTTCAATTTTGTAGGTTATATTTGAAGGAATGTTAATAAGCAAATTCAATTATGATGGTGTAATTAGACAATCATGGAGTGTTTTCATAATTTAAGATTCATAGACGTTTCTTTCCTATGAGAATTGGATAATTTATTTTTTTATGGCTATGCTTTTATGTTTAGGAATATATTAAAAGACACAAAATTAGTTTTTAAGTATTGTTAATGCCTTAATGGTTTTCACCATAATTGAAAAAGAAAGGAACAAAAGTAATTGTGTGTTGTTTTTCCAGGGAAAAATTGTACTGACTGTAATTAATGTTTTAATTGATTTGATCAATTAATTTTTTTTGTTTTGTTTCTATTAATTATTATCTCATTTATTTGGACTAATTTATGCTATAATTTATTTTGAAGTAGTTTTATACTATAACTTCCATATAGAACTTTTTGATCGATTTTATTCTTCAACTTTTAAATGTTAAGATATCTCTTTTTTATTAGAAAATATATATTTTATTATTTTATAAATTAATAATTAAGTTATTTGGCCATGTGTTGAACTTCTATATATAATAAATAAATTTGTAAGTGGCAGATGAAAAAACTAAAACAAAAGAGCCACGTCTCCATGGTACTAACTCATAAAAAAAGAAATATTGATAGAAGACATTTGTCAAAAAAAAAATGTACCATAAGTACCATATAATCAAATAACCACACATTTTCAACCATACTTTTAAATATAATTTTATTATTGTTATTATTATTATTATTATTACAAAATTATTATTATTATCATATCCCCTTAATTAATGGATAATGGAAGGAGTTACAAAGCTCACTCAATTATAAGTTACACATTTAAGAATTATTATTATTATAAGGACGAACATATGTAAATATTTAGTAATAAATAGATAGAAAATAGGGAAAAAGAGAAGAGAGAGCCACATGGTAAATGCTTTTAGAAAATTAGTTAGAAATGGGTCATTGGTGAGGTGACATGTAAGCAAAGTGTAGCTTAGAATACATGTATATAGAGAAGAGATATAGATATAGAGATAGAGATAGAGATAGAGATAATATATATATATATATATATATATATATATATAGATAGATTAATTGTCAATTAATCTAGTAACATGGTAAACATTTTAATTAGATTAATCGGGGTCATGTCCTAATATATATTTTATGAAACATTTTAATATATTTTAGTTGTGTAGCATATAAAAAAAATGTGGGGGGATCATGGCCTCTATAGGCCACCCTTGTCCCTCCCCCACCGAAGGAGTGTTTATTTCAAGGTTTGTAATATGATTTCCAAGAACGTGAGATTGGATGCAACATTTCTATATTTGTTTCAACTTCTGAAAAATTGTTCATGTTTTCTTCTCTAGTTATTCTCATATTTAAAGGATGAGAATCTAACATTTCCATGAGAATAGAAGTCAACTTGCTATATATAACTTCCCACTACCACTCACATTTTAAAAAATATTATTCATGGGAACATCTTTCCAAGTAACCTAATTTCTTAGGTTGAAACAAACACACCCCGATACATGAGAAACTTTCTCGGTATCCCACAATCGAATTCTTTCAGGGTCTTTTATGTTGCTTAACAATCTGATGTCCCATTTGTCATAACAAATTGTGCATTGCCCTCGTGTTCATCGATTCACTTCCAGAATTAAACACTGCCACCAAACTAGCTAGAGTCTAAACAATTGTTTTCATGGCCATAATTTCCACGTAAACTATAATGAAAATCCCCAATTGCCAAATTGAAATTTTCTCAAACAAGTTCCTTAATCTTCGATAAATTTTTCAATTCTTGCATTCCTGATTTTCAATGAGTAAAAAAAAAAATTGATCAACATTTGACTTTAAAACGTATGGCTTTAATTGTTGCTTATATGAGATTGTTTTTGTTGGTGAGTAAAATTTTATTATCTTTTTTACCAAGAATAAAAATTCTTGAGTTATCTAGAAAAGTGGGGGTGTTAGATAAATCTGGTGACAAAGTGAATGAATGGATAAACTAATATGCAAGATGATGGAAGGAAGAAGACTTGAGAACGGCTAAATCAAGCTTACGGCCGTTTGGACAGAGGGGTGGAAGATATCTATTTAGTGAAAATTTAAGGGAGGTAAGTGTGTATTTAATAAATAGAGGGGGTGTTGGTGATATTTGAAGAAAACTTAAGGGAGGTGAGAGTAATTTACCCTAAAATTAATTAGGATGGGAAAAAGGCTCTAACAACTTTATGGGTGCACTTTCACATTGAAAAGATAAATTTATCAAGGGATCCTGCTGAATAAAAGTTTAGATTTTGTCTTATTATTTTGCTTGAGAAATAAATAAGAGAGATAGACTTTTTGACTCTTCCGGCAGGTGCTTCAACAAAAGACATGTCCAATGTGTTGTTTCAACACAATGCTATTGCAATTTTTCTAGCATAATGTTCTAGAATATATCATGAGTATTTTTCATAGAATCAGTTACTTTATTTGAAGGATTAAATTCTTCAAGCTTAGAACCTTCTCTTCAAAGACAACGAATGTTCTAAACGGCTGTTTTGTATTTTTTTTCTTGATCAATAAATGGATTTCAACTTTGAAACACTTCAGATTTTGTAATAATTAGTTCCTAAATCGTCACTAAATGATCAAGGAAGACAATGGTTCAAGCCATAAAAGTTGTAGCTGTTACAGCCAGCCGTAACAAGGGGCTACAGGCGTAAAAACTTGAAGACTTTAATGTTGTTGTTTTTCTTTTGGCATTTGGATGATCACAATGCTAGTGTTAAGTTTGTAACTGATGTGCACGAGTTCTGCAGTGCTTAATCTATAAATAGGCTTAGTCTTGCTTTGGTTTGGCGCCACTTACCACCATAGAACTATTGTATTGCCATTTTCATTTTAATAAAGTTTTCTTCTTATTTTGTTTACTTTAGTCTTGAGATCATGGAAAGTAGTCCTACGACAGTTTTCCATAATCACAATTCTTTTCTTTTGTTAAAAGAATGTAATTCACCTGATCTAGCCTATTTGTACTTAATCAAAATTTAGGAAAGCTTCCTATAAATGAACATGGAGGAAGGTTGTTGGAAATATAAGGCTAGATAAAAGGTTGGAAGCATGAGAATAGCTTAGGAACTTTTGGGAAGAAATGTGTATTCCAGCTTAATAGGTCACACCAACATGGAAACCATGAAATAGGGAGTCATGTTGGTGAGGCACTTTAATTATTTTGTATTTTTGTTGAAGGAGGTACTTCTTTAATTATTAGATAGATTAATTGATACAAGAGATTATCTCATCTTCAAGCTTGTATTCCCAAGACTAAAAAAAGAATAAGATTTCAAGGCATTTTTATCATTGCATATTTCTAAAATAATTTATGTTGTTTTTGTTGTGAAAGTGACTCAAAATTGGAGAAATTGAAGTTTGCTGAAGTTGTCAAAATCGGAGCACGATTTTTGGAACAGAATTGGCACTTCCATTCGTAAAAATCAGAGCACGATCTGGAAAAATCGGAGCACGATTTTGCGCAGATGCATAAAAATAAAACATATTTTTGGACCTGATTTTGTTCCAATTTATGAGGGATTCTTTTACTATAAATATAGGCTTTGTATCATAGTAAACCTTGAGATAAAGGGGGCTGAAACAAGGGTTTAGAAAGACAACAACAAAACTAGGGTTTGTATAGAGTTTGTCTCTTGAGAACAAACACTAGGGTTTGAGGGTTGATTCGCCTTGGGAAACACTATTAGGATTGAGTCTCTTGGTTACGGGAAGAGATTGAGACTTTGGGTAGAATTAGGCGGGAGACTTATTCTTGTAACCCGTTGATATCGCTTTTGTAAAGTTACTCATCATTATATTGGAACGGAGGGATGCTCTTTCACCCAGATTAGGTCAATTTTGGACTGAACTGGGTAAACAAATTTTTTTGTGTTCTCTCTTCTTTTCTCTTGCTGTTTTTCTACTTTTGCTTGTGATTATAACTTCCATACGCTTTGTTTTGTTGCTTGATATATTATTCCTTGCTCCACACATCAAGTATTTATTGGTGTGATTTTTTCATCGAATTCACAACAATTGGCGCCCACCGTGGGGCAAGGGTCAAAGGATAATCAAGTATCATGGGTTCGAAGTGGGATATGGAGAAGTTTATCGGAGATAACGATTTTGGGTTATGATCAGACTGGAGAAGCGGAAGCAACAATACTCATGATCTACCTATTGAGGTGGAGTTTCAAGGTTGAAGACATAGTGGGATGTACGTATTTTCTAGTTGAGAAGTTGGAAGCTCAGCTTGAGGTGGAGTTGAACACACCGGTAATGGTACGACTATGAAGGACCTTGAGTGTTATGCTCTAGTGGTGAGCAAGGGATTTCTTCATGAAGACGGAAGGCATTTCGGAGGTTGAAGAATGTATAGCACGACTTGCGGGATTACCCTAAAAAAAGGCCAAGGGTGATTGGATGCAAGGTGATCTTCAAGGAAGCGGGAGATGTCCTGTGTTGAAGAGGTTATGGTGTATGCTTGTGGAACTACCTAAAATTCCTTGCGTAGTTGGACTGCAAGGACTTTCGAGAAGGCGGAAGACATTTCGATGGATGAAGGGGTTAAGGTGTGTACTTGTGGATTACTCTAAAAGCCAAGGGTGATTGGGCACAAGTAGATCTTTAAGGAAGCGGGAGATGTTCCGTATTGAAGAGGTTATGGTATAGTCTTGTAGAACTACCTGAAATTCCTAGTGTAGTTTGGATACAAGGATCTTCGAGAAGGCGGAAGATATTCCGATGGCTGAAGAGGTTAAGGTGTGTACTTGTGGAACTACCTAAAATTCCTAGAGTAGTTTGGACACAAGGATCTTCAAAAGGGTGGAAGGCATTCCGATGGTTAAAGAGGTTAGGGTGTAAACTTGTGGAGCTACTTGGTGTAGTGGGAAGCAAGGGAAAGAGCAGCAAGGTGTTGATGTTAAATTTGCATCATCGCTAATTTAGAGTCAAGGTGGAGATTGTTGTGAAAGTGACTCAAAATTGGAGAAATTGAAGTTTGCTAAAGCTGTCAAAATCGGAGCATGATTTTCGGACTAGAATTGGCACTTCCATTCGTAAAAATTAGAGCACGATCTGGAAAAATCAGAGCACGATTTTGCGCAGATGCATAAAAATAAAACGTATTTTTGGGCCTGATTTTGTTCCAATTTATGAGGGATTATTTTACTATAAATATAGGCTTTGTATAAGAGTAAACCTTGAGATAGAGGGGGCTGAAACAAGGGTTTAGAAAGACAACAACAAAACTAGGGTTTGTATAGAGTTTGTCTCTTGAGAACAAACACTAGGGTTTGAGGGTTGATTCACCTTGGGAAACACTATTAGGGTTGAGTCTCTTGGTTACGGGAAGAGATTGAGACTTTGGGTAGAATTAGGCTGGAGACTTATTCATATAACTCATTGATATCTCTTTTGTAAAGTTACTCATCATTATAATGGAACGAAGGGCTGCTCTCTCACCCAGATTAGGTCAATTTTGGAATGAACTGGGTAAACAAATTCTTTTGTGTTCTCTCTTCTTTTCTCCCGCTGTTTTCTACTTTTGTTTGTGATTATAACTGTTACCCACTTGTTTTGATTTCTTGATTATTCCTTGCTCCACACATCAAGTTTTTTATTGGTGTGATTTTTCATCGAATTCGCAGCAGTTTTCAATCATTCTTCGTAGAAAAAAAATGCAAAAATCAAATTTTATTTGCATGCACACTTAGCGAAAAAAAGTATCCTTGAGAATTAATTTCTCATATCATGAGGCATGTTCATGATTCACATATCATGAGTATTTTTCAAAGAATTAATTTCTTCATTGGAAGGATTTGTTGTTTTAAAAAAATAAATGAAGATTTTGAGCATTCACGAGAAGATTTATCTTTCAATTCCTCATCCTCTTCTTTGGGGGAATAAGACAATGTTGTTGGTCATCTTTATTTTCAAATTTCAAAGGTTGATCAGTCTCATCAAAGACTTGAACCATGGATTGTAATTCAACAATTTCAGCTCTATTACTGTTTGGACCATCCAACCTCAAACTTTGCTCCAAGCCATATACAGGGAAGACCCCACAACCCTTTATCCCCTTAGTTGACCATTGTACCTTATCATCAACATAATGTTTGAATTTGAACTCAAATGAAAGATTGTAATGATCACCTCCACTTTCATTCCCCACCTTCACCAATTTGTAATTATCACACCAACACTGTAATACTACATGATCTGAAATTAATTCCCCTCTCCTACCACCTACATTACATTGGTAGACTTCTTTTTTGTGTTCATAGATAGTACAACGAACGCTGTTGTATTTAACTTCTAAACCCTCCGAGAGAATGATGCAAAACACAAAACAACACAAGCCTGATTTGGGAATAGGAGGAATAACTATTGAAGCTTCTATTGTGTGAAAATCAAACTCACCTAAAACATGGGCTCCTGGAAGCAAAGGCAATTCGTAAAGATATTCTTTTATTTCCTCGGAGTTGGTGAGGTATCTCTGCAACACATTCTCAAGCATTGATCGAAGAATGGAGTCTGTGTTGAGATAAATGCAGTTAAAGGCTGTCAATTCTTGCAAAGATAATGGAAGCTTTGGTAGGGTCTTAAGTTTAGTGCATTCATCTAAATTGAGAGTTACCAACATTGAATTGTTTTGGATGTTGTTAGGGAGGGTTTCTAAGTTGCAGCATTCTCTCAAATTGAGATCTTTTAAAGATTTCAGGCCATCAAGGAGGTACCACAGATTCAATGTATCAATTTGCGTGCATCCCGAAAAGTCCAGTAACTGAAGAGGCACCACTGCTGGATCATTTTGATAACTTCTTACCAACAATGCTAAGCTTCTTACATTCACTTAGAAAGAGATGAGTAAGTTTTCTATTACGCCAAATTGATGAAGACAATTCATGTATAGCTGTACCACGTAATAACAATGTTGTCATTGCATCTGATCTCACCGAAAATTCCACAAGAGATGAACATTCAGAGAGATCTAGTGTTTTGAGAGATTTTGAGTGAATGTTGGTTTTCATTTTTTCAATCTTTTTGCAACCTTTTAAATATAGACTTTTAAGCTTGGGGGCAGAGAAAATGGATGGATGGAGCTGACAGAGACTCTCACAATTAAGAAGAGATACCTTTTCAAGTTTTGGTGCCTTAGATAAATTTGGGATCTCAATCAGGTCTTTGGAATTATCAAGCTCAATCACCATTAAATTATCAAGATTCCGTAGGAAAAAAGAAACATCACATTATTTAAAAAGCATTAAAACCCATTCATAATCATGGTAAACATAATTAACTGGAAATAGAATAGAGGGGCATAAGCTAGTTGGCTCGACTATGTGAATACACTTATGAATAACAGTCGATTTAGTCACTAAATTATCATTATTTGTCAATTTCGTCCCTAAATTATTAAACTCAACTAAATTCCATCAATTTGATCCCTGCCGAGGGACCAAATTGATGTGTGGAAATATAGTTTAAGGACATTTGGTTGATTTTAATAAATTAGGGACCAAATTGGTGAGAGGATGATAGTTTTGGGATTAAATTGATTGTTTTTTCATAAACTTATATGAATGTTCCTCTACTAATTAACATTAACAAGTATATCCAAACACATTAATTAATTTTTACCTGAATTCCATCCCAAAGCTTTCTAAGCTTGCTATGGTACATGCTAAGTCGAACAAGCATTTTGGCACAAAAGTTTGATGGCAAAGACTCAAGTGGGAATGCATCCCAATAAAGGAACCTAAACTTATCAGACATCGACTCAAGACCGTCAAGGAGATGCACATTGTAGCATTTTCCCTCATGTTGTTGATATAAATTATTATTACTGATTTTCAGATATCTTAAATTGGTCATCCTTTAAAGGAAGTAGAGCTCAAGTATAGATCCCCAATTTCAGAAATATCGAATTGTATAACTTCAACAACTTCGCTTCCCTGACAAACAAAATTTAGAAGAATAATTTGTGAAATCATACATGCTTATCTTGCTTATATTTCATAATCAAATATATACATGCATTTTCAAAAAGAAGGAATTGAGTCTTCAAATTACCTTGTTATATTTTAATGCATCATACACTTCCTCAGGATCCCACAATCTACTTCTTCTTCCAGGGTCTTTGGGAGATTCTTGCTTAACAATCTCTCGTCCCATTTCTTCTAACAAATTATGCATGTCTATGCCGTCAAATTCAATAAAAGCTATGAGCGCTTTATTCAAAAGGACTTCAATCCCACTTGTTGCAAAGAAATGGCAAGCATCCAATAGACTTGTTATGTAATCTCAACAGGAGTTGCGAGAAAGAAAGCACTCATTTTCCCGCGTGAAGAAGCATGCAATGTCTAGATATATGTCTTGTTGAGTACGATCTAAGTCATCAAAACTCAATTTTAACACATCGTGAATTCTCCCATTGGGAATCATTTTCAGCTTTTCCAATTCACTTTTCCACACTTCTTTGCTTTTTGTGCGGAAATTTGCACCTAAAACTTTTAAAGCCAAAGGATTACCTCTGCAATAGCCAACTGCATTTTTTGAGAGCTCTTCATATCCAACTTTAGCATGTTTTTCTCGAAATGCATTCCAACAAAATATTTGAAGAGATTCATCTTCATCTAATTCCTTGACCTCGTATATTTCACATTCATCAAACTCACTACATATATGCTTATCTCTAGTCATGACAATGATTCTACTACCCATTCCCAATCAATTATTACCTATGTTAAGATTTTCTGCTTGCTCTAAAGTTGCCACATCATCCAACACAATGAAACTTCTTTCACATGCAAGTTTTCTCAACAACATTGGGGTTTCTACGTAAGGTGAATCTAGACGAAGCTCCAACAAAGTAGAGAAAAGTTTGCTGCGTACAGCACGGAGTCCACACCTAATAGATTCTTCCCTTACATTTTCAAATTGGTAACACAGTTTAGCATATAAGTCTTTAGCTAGAGTGGTCTTTCCTATGCCCCCCATGCCCCATAATCCTAGGGTTCTAACATCATTTGACCCGATTTTCAGTAACAATTCAATCTCTTCATACTTTTTCTCAATTCCAACAAGTTCCTTATTAACTTCAAATGGATGTCTACGATTCAGTTTTTTCAAAACATCTTTGATGATGTCCTTAATGAAGACTGATTCAATCCTACCATATGAAGGAGAGGGGAAAAGAAGGCCAACATTCTTGTTGTGCAGGTAATAATTATATAAATTTTATAGTCAATACTAAACACGGTAGAGCAAGAAAGAATGTTCTAATATATTTCCATATTCAGAACTGAAAATGTGAAAACAAAAGATGCACGTGATATTAAGTAGTTTATATTAGAATCTTAAAAACAGACAAGTTATGATCAAAGGTGGATTGTTCATTTTGTTTACCTGTAATTTTGAGAGTGCCACCCAGCTAAATTGGCTGCTTCAGTTAGAGCATCTTTCCATTTCTGCAACGTTTCTCTGTCATGCTTCGAATCCCTCTCATGTTTTGCAAAGGCTTGCCCGTAACTCCCAATCTGATTCCTCACATGAGACGGATCTATTTCGTAGAAAACAGGTATCACAATTTGTCGATGATCTTTCTTGCATTCTAGAATCTTGACGAGTTCATTCAAGCACCATTTTGAGGAAGCATAGTCTTTTGAGAAGATGACTACGGATGCATATGACCCCTCAATGGCTTTGATTAGTGCTGAAGATATTTCATCTCCTTTTTCAAGCTCATTATCATCTATAAAGGTTAAAACATTCTTGCTAAGAGCTTCGTAAAGATGGCTTGTGAAGTTTCTACGAGTATCCTCACCACGAAAGCTAATAAAAACATCATATTTTTTCAAAGATACTACCATAGAAGAAGAAGAAGCACCTATGGTTTGTTGCTTAGCCATTATAAAATTCCAAGTTCTGCATTGCACTAATCACAACGTTACAGTCATAAAACAAGAACAGAGGTTGAAAAATAAGAGAAATGAAAAGAGCGTACCACTGACAGTCTCAATTAAGGGAAATTAATATAACAAGATGAGGAAAAAAAGACTCTATATAGTAGAAGTAATAAGGGAAATTAATATAAAAAATTTGATCACTTAGCTCGCAGTTCAAATTATGCTTTTGAGTACTTTACACACAGCTATTCTTCTTTTCATTTTTTGAAGTTCCACAAAAGGTTTTCAATGAAGAGACACAAGTATAAAGAAGCTTCCTATAAGGAAGGTGGGTTAGGAGTGAAAACATGACATAGTTGAGAAAGTGGAAGTGGGGTGTTCTACAAATTCCAAGACAATTTGGTACAATCGCATTCATTATAGATATGGGAGTGTAGTGGAGAAATTAAGCAATGCAGACAATTTTGAAATTGGTAGAGATGACTCATTGTAGTGGAGAAATTTAATGCTTAGTGGAATAGTGGATGATGTTGAGATCAATTGGTTCGCAAAATTGTTCAATCGAAAATTGGGGAATTGTGATAATGACACTTACATAGGAGATGTCCACATCTTTATCTTTTGTCAACAAATATGGTAAAGTGGCAAATATGAGTGCTTGGTTAAACAATTGGGTATGGAATTTGAGTTCGATTAAACCTTTGAGGAATGAGGCATTTATTCTGTATGGCTGTCTCATAGACTAAACAACCAAGTTTTATCTCACAAAATGAGACGGGTACATAAATCAAAAGACGTCATAGTGTTCTGGCTATAAATCTTATAAAGATTCAAGATCAAAATGTTATAAATATTAATTACATATGTTTGCTTAAGTGCGTTGATCAAGTTGAAGGCCTCAAATCCTCTTGATTTTTAGGCTCAAAAGCTTGTACAAGTGTGCTCGGCCTTCTTATTTTGGTTGAAGTATGTATGTCTTTCATCTCAAACGTCTCACCTAATGATTAAGAAAAAGATTCTTCCTGAGCTGTTGTGCACGCGATCTGATGTTGTTTCTGATAGCAGCTTTATTATTACTACCCTTTACTATGACTTCAAATGTTATGCAACTTTATTATTGTAATTAACAGATTTTGAGTATCTTTTGTACTCTCATCGATAAACTTTACTTATAAGAGAAAATATTAACTAATTTACACAGCATAGAGCAAATATTAATTGTATGCCAAGAGCCACCTGCTGGTAGGGAAACAAAAGTTCAAAAATAAAGAGCTATTTGTGAGTGGTTATTATATAATTCAGCTAACTATACTCAGCCAGATTTGAGGGCTTGAAATATTTGCCATCAATAATTGTCATTTATACATTTGATTTGATGCTCACAAAATTATACTATCAAGGTCAAAACAAATATTTAATTTCACATAAGTTTCATTTTCAAAAGATTAAATAATTGGTTATACTTTTATATTTTACCAGATCAGTTAGTGCTGGTGTATCAAATTCTAAGAATGAAATTAAAAAAAAAATTATGAAAAGTTAAAAGATGAGGTGAAATACCTTCCAACATGATAATAATGGAAGACTCTTTATCCAACTTGGAACGTTTTTCAAGCAACTCGCTCTGCTCTGATGAGTCTTTTGATTCACACCCCATTAATGCTACTAAAGTATTTGGTCTCTGTTGGAAAATTAGCATAGATAGATATTGTAGAAGATAAAAATATGTTTATATAATGTTAATTTTGTGTATTTCAGAGTAATTAAGTAGCCTCATATCATGTAATTTTTCATCCATCTTTTAGGGTTTTGTCATATCAGAATCAGATTAGCAGGTATTGAAAGGGGCAACAACAAAACTAGGGTTTCTATAGAGTTTGTCTTTTGAGAACAAACACTAGGGTTTGAGGGTTGATTCACCTTGGGAAACACTATTAGGATTGAGTCTCTTGGTTACGGGAAGAGATTGGGACTTTGGGTAGAATTAGGCGGGAGACTTATTCTTGTAACTCATTGATATCTCTTTTGTAAAGTTACTCATCATTATAGTGGAACTGTGGAACGGAGGGCTGCTCTCTCCCCCAGATTAGATCAATTTTGGACTGAACTGGGTAAACAAATTTTTTTGTGTTATCTCTTCTTTTCTCTCGTTGTTTTTCTACTTTTGCTTGTGATTATAACTTCCATACACTTTGTTTTGGTTACTTGATTATTCCTTGCTCCACACATCAAGTATTTATTGGTGTGATTTTTTCATCGAATTCACAACAATTCGCGCCCACCGTGGGGCAAGGGTCAAAGGATAATCAAGTATCATGGGTTCGAAGTGGGATATGGTGAAGTTTACCGAATATAACGATTTTGAGTTATGAAAGGTAAAGATGGAAGCAGTGCTAATACAACAAAAGTGTGAGAAAACTTTGAAGGGTGAAAGTGTGTTACCGGTCACCATGTCACGAGCAGAGAAGACTGAGATGGTGGACAAGGTCAGGAGTATCATTGTCTTGTGCCTCGGGGATAAAGTTTTGAGAGAAGTAGCAAAAGAACCAACCGCGGCATCGATGTGGTCAAAGTTCGAATATTTGTATATGACAAAGTCTTTGGCTCATCGGCAATTCCTAAAGCAACAACTCTACTTATTCAAGATGGTGGAGTCAAAGGCCATCATGGAGAAACTTACGGAGTTCAACAAAATCATTGGTGATTTGGAGAACATTAAGGTGTGTCTTGAAGATGCGGGTGCTCTGATGGTGTGGTGTTGTTTGGAGGATGAAGAATGTGATGTGTCTCACCTTGGGAGTGGTGCCTGGTAGAGCGGTGATCGTCTGGAGAGACTTAAACACTCAACATCAGCCTGAAGAGGCGGTGGTAAGAATACTCATGATCAGTCTGGAGAGGCGGAGGCAACAATACTCATGATCTACCTGTTGAGGTGGGGTTTCAAGGTTGAAAACATAGTGGGATGTACACATTTGCTAGTTGAGAGGTTGGAAGCTCAGCTTGAGGTGGAGTTGAACACACCGGTAATGATACGACTATGGAGGACCTTGAGTGCTATGCTCTAGTGGTGAGCAAGGGATTTCTTCATGAAGACTGAAGGGTTTTGTCATATCAGATTGGCAGGGTATTGACCAGATTACCTCTCTTCCTCATGCTAACTATTCAATATTCATATAACATGTTCAAGAACCGTACACTACACTTTTGATCCTCTATTTCCATTTTGATTTGGGTTGACTACAAACCTTACCAAGTAATGAAACCTCATATAACATGTTCAAGAACCGTACACTACATTTTTTCACTATGAGCCTGGAAACAGTCCATTGGTAAGATTCAACACTAGAGTAGAAACATGTTGTAAACTGGCACCTTGACAGTTTCAGTAGTATGATATAGTTATTCTTTTAATCAAAATTATTATTGCCCTTGAAAGAACTTCATTTTGAAAGGATGATATAGTTCTTTGCAGAAGTGTGCATGATAAAAGGATACTAGTATGAATTAATGGATTTTTATTTGAATAGAGAAGAAAAGTGATAGTTTATTTATTTTGTATTCCTCATCACCTTGAAGTAATTCATGCATATCTCACATTGAGATCACAGTGATCGATCCCAAATTCGCGCATGAAAATAAATATAAATAAACTCCTACAATACTTTAGTTCATTTATTGTGAGCACCAGAGCAGAACCCTTCATTGTTAAAATGTAAATGGCCAAATGTTACAACTTGCAACATCATAATGCATAAGAATACAATGAATAAAAACACAATCATTATTGATTAATACCAACAAAAGCAAGACACAAAAGAAGTCAATAAAATTAGGAAGATTTATACAAAGGTAAAGTCTGTAACAGTACAATCGATGTACTAATCCATTGCATCAAAGGATACTGCATCAAGTCTTTATCCTTTTGCTTGAGAGAACAGAGAGAAATAGACGTTTTGACTCTTCTAGTAGGTGCTTCAGCAAAAGACCTGTCCAGTGAAATGTTTCAACACAATGTTATTGATTGCACTTTATCTGACATAGTTTTCAAGAATATATCACAAGTATTTTTCCAAGAATCAGATTATTTATTTGAAGGATTAAATTATTTATTTTTGTTTTACAAAACAAATGTTTAGTTTCAACATCAATTTTTTTTAGCAATTTTGACCCATAATGGTTTTTCTCCTTTTATGGGTGAGTGGGTTAAACCATTATGGGTCAAGATTCCATCAAAGGAGAAAAACCATTAGGAAGTGGGTTAAAATTGATACCTATTAAACAATCACAAGAAGATTTATCATTCAAGTCCTCCTCCTTTTGTTGTTGGGCATCTTCATTTTCATCAAGAAGAAACTTGAGCATTGAATGGTAATTCAACAATTTCAACTTTACTTGTGCTACTACCATCGCCAGATACAAGGATGACCCCACAACCCTTTATCCCCTTAGTTGACCACTGTTCCCTGCCCTCAACATCATGTTCGACTTTGAATTCAAATGAAAGGCTGTAATGATCATTATCCGCCCTCGCCAAACGGCAAATATCAGGCCAACAGAATAGCAATACATGATCTATACCACAACTTAAATCCAAATTATGGACTTCTACTCTGTAATTTAATGATCTATACCAAACTGTGGGGAAAGAAGTAAGATCTAATCCATATTTTGGAATAGGAGGAAGAACTATTGAAGCTTCCGTTGTGTAGAAATCAAACTCCCATGGAACTTCGGCAACTGGAAGTAAACAGAGAGGATTTAGTCCATGCTCGTAGTTGTTGTCGTTGATGCGGATTCTGTATAACATGTTCTCAAGCATTTCTCTTTGAATGGAATTAGTGTCCAGATAAGTGCAGTTAACGGCCCTCAATGATTGCAAGGATGCAGGAAGCTTTGGTAGGGACTTAAGGTTTCTACAATCATCTAAATAAAGCGTTTTCAACTTTAAACAGTTTTGGATGTTGTAAGGGAGAGCTTCTAAGTTGCAACAATCACGAAGATCTAGATATCCTAAAGATGGTGCGCCGTCAAGGATGAACCACATATTCAATTTATTGATTTGTGTGCATCCTGCAAGGTACAAATCTGTAAGAGACTTTAATCCTGAATCATTTGATAGCTTCTTCCCAACAATGTTAAGCTTCTTACAATTACGTAGACTGAGACGAGTCAATTTGCTATTACGCCACATTGATGGTGGAAATTCATGTATAGCAGTGCCATACAACAATAACTCCGTCATTACTTCTGATGTCACAGAAAATTCCACGAGAGATGAACAGTCAGAGAGGTCCAGTCTTTGGAGAGATTTTGAATGAATGTTAGTTTTCAGGCTTTCAATCTTTTTGCAACCTTTTAAAAGTAATTCTCTAAGCTTGGGGGCACTGAAAATGGATGGATGGAGATGGAGTTGACGGAGACTCACACAAAAAGCAAGAGACAATATTTTAAGATTTCCGGAATCTCAATCAGGTCTTCAGAGGAATCAAGCTTAATGACCACTAAATTGTCAAGCTCCTGTTTGAGGAAACAAACATCAAATTGTTCAGAATCATTAAAATTGACTCAGAGCTTCAAAACATGATTAAGCATATATAGAACAGAGCTTATACTAAGTAAGCATATATACAAACACATTAATAAAACTGTACCTTAATTCCATCCCAAAGCTTTCTAAGCTTGCTATCGGTCATGTTAAGTTGTACAAGCATTTGAGGACAAAAGGATTATGGCAAAGACCCAAGTGGGAATGATTTCCAACAAAGGTGCATCAATTTATCAGACAACCACTCAAGACCTTCAGGGAGATGCACTTTGTTGAATTCATTGGTAATATGAAGAAATCTTAAGTTCATCATGCTTTTAAAGAAATTGGAGCTCAAGTATAGATCCTCGATTCCAAAATTATCGAATAGTATAACTTCAACAGCATCAGTTCCCTAAAAAAACAAAATTTGGAATAATAATTAGCAAAGGTTGCCACACATATTTATCTTGCTTATATTTCATAATCAAATATATACATGCATTTTCATATACAAGTAATTAAGTCTTCCATTTACCTTGCTGTATTTAAATACATGATAAACTTCCTCGGGATCCCACAATCGACTTCTTCTTCCAGGGTTTTTAGGACATTCTTGCTTAACAATCTCTTCTCCCATTTCTACTAACAAATCATGCAGTTTGATACGATCAAGAAAATCATAAGTTATGAGTGTTTTATGCAGAAGAACTTCTAACACGGTTACCGGATGAAATTTGCAAGCATTAAATAGATCTATTATGTATTCTCGCTGACTATAAAGAGCTAAATTATGTAAATTTGGGTAGAAAAAACATGCAATGTCTAAAAATATGTCTTGTTGAATACGATCTAAGTCAATGAAACTCAATTTTAACACATCACTAATTCTCGCATCCGGAATCTCTTTTATCTTTTGCAATTCACTTTCCCATGCTTCTTTGCTTTTTGTATGAAGGTTTGCACCTAAAACTTTTAATGCAAGAGGATTGCCTCTGCAATAGCCAACTGCACTTTCTGAGAGCACTTGATATCCAACTTCAGCATGTTTTTTTCGAAAGGCATTCCAACAGAATAGTTGAAGGGAGTCAACCCAATTCAATCCCCTGACCTCATATTTTTCACAGTCATCAAATTGGCTGCATATTTGTTTATCTCTTGTTGTGACAATGACCCGACTACCCGGTCCCAAGTTATTGTTAACTATGCTAAGATTTTCTGCTTGCTCTAAGGTTGCCACATCATCCAACACGATGAAACTTTTTTCACATGAAAGTCTTCTTATGAAAATCGGGGTTTCTACGTAAGGTGCATCAACACGAATTAAGCTCCAACAATGTAGAAAACAGTTTTTTACGTACACCATTCAGTCCACACTTAGTTGATTCTTCCCTTATATTTACGATGAAGCAATGACGTTCAAATTGAGAACACGGTTTAGCATGTAAATTTTTAGCTAAAGTGGTCTTTCCTATGCCCTCCATGCCCCATAATACAAGGGTTCTAACATCATTTGATCCAATTTTCAGTAACAATTCAGTCTCTTCGTACTTCTTTTCAATTCCAACAAGTTCTTTATTGACTTCAAATGGGTGTCTGCGATTCAGTTGTTTCAAAACATCTTTGACGATGTCCTTAACGATGTATGATTCATTCCTACCATATAAATGGAAAGGGAGAAAAAGGTTAACATTCTTGTTGTGCTGATAATAATTATATAATGTTTTTTTGGGGAATTATATAAAATTTGTCGTCAACATGATTGAGGAAGAAAGAAGGAAAAAATAGATTTCATGGAATGAAAATTCAAAAATAGAGAAGGTAATTAATGTTCTATTTCTTTTTCTAGGCAATGAATTTCCATAGCAAATGACCGATCGAAGAAGGTTTTACGTGTGCATAGTATTAAAAGTTTTATTTTAACAATTAGTCCCTCCGTCCTAAACTGTAAGAAAAAAATTTAAATCACACTTATTAAAAAAATTAAAATATAAGAATTTGAAGTATAGTTTTTTTGTGTTTTCTTTGTAATAAGTTTTAAGGGAAAACGTAAAAACAAAGAGAGATGTTATTTAAGGTTTTTACACGCATATTATAAAGTGCATTAATTAAAAGAAAGAGAGATGTTATTTTACCAAATTATCTTAATCAACTATTGGTTTGTTTTTAATTAAAGAAAAAATAATATTTTGGAAGCAGTGTATATAGTATTAATTGAAGGATACAATTGAAAAGAAAAAATTATTATTGCATTGGAAAATGAAAGTGACATTCATTTTGAAACAACTTTTTATGGCTAAAACGACACTTATTTTGAAACTAATTGATTTAATTTCATGAGAGAGTAAAAGTTTTTCTTGTAAAAGACGGTTTTTTAAAAAAAAAAAACAAGATTAAAAAGAATAAAAAATTGTCTTTTTTTACTTACATTTTGGGATAAAGAAAATGAGTTTTTTTCCCTTATATTTTATAGAGTTAATTAAGTTTTTGGTCCCTATAAATATCTGCAGTTTTGTTTTTAGTCCCTATGAAAATAAATCACACTTTTTAGTCCCTAGAAAAATTTTCGTTAGTGTTTTTAGTCCATATTAAATTAAAATTTGTTTAATTATGCTGAAACTTCGAAATTTTTGAAAGATTTTTTACAGACATGTTCATAACATCGTAAGACACTCTTTTATAAAATCTTTTAATTTTTTAACATGTAATGAATTAAATATAAAAATTTTTAAAAGGCAAATTTTCAAGATTATATTAATGAAAATTTGGACCTAATAATAAAATTTTGAGCTACTTTTTTGCCGAGGAACTTTGTATAAAGTTCTAAATAAGTATGTTAAAAATTTTAAAGTTTAAGCACAATTAAGCAAATTTTAATTTTACAAGGACTAAAAGTATGTGTTGGTCCCTGTTAAATTAAAATTTGTTTAATTATACTTAAAATTTTATAAATTTAAATGATTTTTAAAAGACATGTTAAAAATATTATAATAATCTCTTTTATAAAAAATTATAATTTTTTAACATGTAATGAATTAAATATAATTTTTTTTAAATGCCAAAAATTCAAGATATGCCTAACGAAAATGTGGACCTAAAAATAAAATTTTGAGCTAACTTATTGCGGAGAAACGTTTTATAATGTTTTAAACAGGTATGTAAAAAATCATTAAAAAATTTAAATGTTAAGTATAATTAAACAAATTTTAATTTAACAGAGACTAAAAACACTAACGAAATTTTTTATAGGGACTAAAAAGTGTGATTTATTTTTATAAAGATTAAAAATAAAGCTGCACATATTTATAGGGAATAAAAACATAATTAACCTTATTTTATAACGGATAGAGTATTAAAAGTTTCAAAGTACAAAAATAACCCAACGATGGATAGTGCAAATTCTTAAAATTGTGAGAGATGAGTATTTGCTGTACAACAAAGATATCAATGTTTGAAACCTATGGGTGACAATTTGATCCATCCATTGATTAATTCCTAATTGATAATTAAATCCATCCATTTAAAAATATGGATCAACATCTTATTTTGAAGATTCAATGAATCATCTCAAATGATGATACACATTCATTTGATAAATAAAATAATGTATTTATAAAATTAATTTAATAGCTAAATAACATAAGGAAAAAAACTAGAAACAAAAATATTAATTGTTTCTGAAATGTCTTAAAATTAATTTAATAATTGAAAAAATTAAAAAATTAAAAATTTAAATTAATTTACTTCAATAAATAAAAATTTGAAAAAAAAAGTAAACTTTGGAAATTAACTTAAATTTTAATATAAATTATAATAAGCGGGGGTCAACGTCGAAACACCACCAATCAATGATGGAGCGTCGCCATGAACCACAACGGGTGGCCGAATCTCAGTTGTGGTCAACGTTGGTGGCTACAAGTTAACGTCAGAGCTAGGGGTGGCAAAACGGCCCGACCCGTCGGGCCAGCCCGTTTAACCCGTCATTTTAGGCGGGCTGGGGTGAAATTTTGAGCAATCTCTTTAGTTGGCCCATCCCTGTTAAGCCCACTGAAAAAGTGGGTCATAGCGGGGTGGGGCGGGATGGCCCGCGGGCTTATTAAATTTATTTTTTTACTGGTAGTCGCCAAATTTTTAATTTACAAACCCCATAAACAATTGGGCCAAATGATATCTACCAAACTTCAAATTGTCCCACTCTTTTCGATAGTGATAAGTGATAACTGATTCACAACTAGTCTGCTACCTCTAGAAAAAAAACCGATTCACCACTGCATTATATTGAGACTTATTTTATGTTGTTGGATTTATTTTGGAATTTGTTTTATGTTGGATGTATGGTGGATTTATTTTGAGATTTGTTTAATGTTAGAGTCTTTATATTGAATTTATTGTTTTTATAATAGCAACGTATTTGTTAATAACAATCGACAAAAAAATATTTTAAAAAATAGACAGGCCAGCCCGCCAACCCGCTAATCCGCCTTTAGGTGGGACGGGGTTTAAGTTTGAACCCACCCCCTTAAGTTGACCCGCCGGGTGCCACCCCGTTTTTGACGGGCTAATAGCGGACTGGGCCTAAACGGGGCAGGCTGGCCCGTATTGCGATCCCTAGTCAGAGCACCACCCCCTATTTAATAAATATTTAATCATGTATTAATATAAAACATTTTAAATAAATTATAATAAAACATTATTGAAAACTGATTTGTGCAATTTTTCCTAATAAAAAAACTATTTCAATTTTCTTATTCTCAATAAAAACTGATTTTGGCCTAATAAAAAAATTGTTTTGGGCCGTGACAAATTAAAAAAACTATTTCGAGCAGAAGTTTTGATGCACTATTAACAAAATAATAATATACTTTTCAAAAACAAAAAATAATAATGTAAAGAAAAACTATTATAAAATACTTTTAAATTTTTTTAAAAAAAAGTTGTTTATAAAAGTCAATTTTTCTTCTTGATTTTATAATATAATAATAATAATTAGTTACCTTTGCCTTATATTATATATGTTGTTATTATTATATAATAATAACAACAACAACAACAACAACGTTTAGTTGATTTTAGAGTGTGCTCTCTTAAAATTTCAGATTCAATTTTCCTCGATGTTAATTTTGATAGGTTATCATCATTCATTTATAATATAATATGAGGAAATAGCAGGTGAGTTTTGGTGGTAAGTTCCAGAAAGCTGAAGTATGAGGATAAACGCGTTTCTTTTGTACCTTCATCTATTTTGACTTAAAGACTTAGTCTCTGTTTGGTTATGTCGTGGGAATTGACTAACGCGCGTCCTACCCGTCAAACGCGGTTCCAAATTGTTTGGTTCTCCACGAACACTCTATCGTCGTCGCACGTTTTCCTTCTTAGAATTTTTAAAGAAGCTTCTCTCTCTAGCTTCTTGAAATCGAGTCTTTCCACCGCAAAAGTACATATCACCCATTTGTCTTTTTTGCCCTTGAATCTAATCAGTTTGTCTTTTTATATTTGACAAATATCTTCACCTACCTGCTACTTCATCTCACTGCTGGTATGCGTGATTTTTGTTGTTGTTGTGAAGATATTATTTTTGTGTTGCAGAAATCTCAACGACAAAGATTGAAGAAGACATTGTTGTTGGGAAGAAACAATGTTTTTTGTGATGTCTTTTTTGTTTTTTGTTCCACTAAGACCCACTGAAAGCCTTTCTTAATGGCCCTGTGTCATCCTTCCCAATAATTTTAAATTTTATAAATTAATAATATGAATTTTTATTTTTAGGGATATAATAATATGAATCTTAGTAGTTAAATACTGATAGTTTTTTTAATATTTTTTTCATATAAGGTTTTTTTTAATAATCTTTTTATTAAATTTAATAATGAAACATAAAATTAAATAACTAAATGTAAATGAAGTTTGTAAAAATAAAATAAATGAAATATGTTTTAAATGCACATATGAGAAACTCATTTTGGTCATTTACACAACTAAAAGCAATTTTGACATAAAATATTCAAACAACATATTTCATACAAATCTCTTCTATTGTAAAGATATCCAAACACAAATCACTTTTCATTCAACTCACTTTTAATCAAAATCAACTATATAAAATCAATTCTCGTCATCGCATAATCAAACACACGCTTAAAAAGTTAAAGTAATAGACGCGTTTTCTCTTTCAGTAGTACAAAATTAAGAAAGTAATAGGTGCTCCAACCTAAGTAAGTTTTGTTTAAGGGTATATTGTCCTTCTCTAAAAAAAACAATTTGTTTTTAAGGAATAAATTCATTGCATTTCATTAGCTAAAATGTGTCAAATACATGTGGGTACATCATCAATAGTATGAGGGCTAGGATTAGATAGGGCTGCCTGAACTAACTCATGAGCTACCCTATTTGTTTGTCTCCTGTTGAACTCGACATGAGAGTTCTGGAATCTATCCACTAACAACTGTTTACAAGCAGAAATGATACATCCAAATTCGCTACTATCATCTATACTTGAATTGACACAATCAACAACTCTTTTACAATCAAGTGCAAAGTCGACATTATCAAACTGTTGGTTAGAAATCCAATCCAAAGTTGTGTGCAACCCAACAGCCTCCCCTACGTCTTTGTCACAAAGAGGGGCGAACCATTATGTTTTTGCAAGAATAAAGACACCAGCATCATCTCGAAGACACATAGCCAAACCAACCCTGTTAAGATAAGTGGAAAAAGATGCATCAATGTTGCATTTATACCTGCCAGGTGCCGATTTCTAAAAAACAATTATTACTCTCTCTTCTATCTCTCTTCTGATCTTTCGCTTCTATTAAATATTACATCAAATCTACTATACATTAGTCTTTTTTAACTACTTTTATCTTCATAACTTCTCTTCTAAGGTGAGACCTAAATTAACCCATGATAAATTGAGAGTAATTTACTTTTAATGATAAGTATGTGATTCTGAAATGAAGAAGATGAAGATCACATTTTAAATGAATGAGATGAAGAAGTTTGATGTTTTTAAATTGAAATGAAAGTATTTACTAATCATAAGAAGAAAGATGAAAAAAGAGGATTTTTCTTTGATAGGGGTAAATTACCCTCAATTCATTAAGGGTAACATGGAGAAAACAATCTTCTAAACCAAACACACTCTCTCTTTAGCTACCATATCTATTTTGGTTTGGTTTATTTATGTTCCTTCCACTAAAATTAAAATTATTCAAATCGTGTTGCTACTAAATGTAGAAATTTTTTAAGTTGAGGTTCAAATTTTAGCTCATATGGCCATTATGAAGTCCACTCATATGACCATTATGAACGTGTTGCTACCGTAATTGGTTTGGTTTGATTCGGATTTTATTTGAAAAGTCAATCAAACCAAATCAAAGCGTAAATTTTTTCATATTACAGGTCGGATGACTTTTAACCTCAAAACCTAATCAAACCGAACTGTAAGCACCCCTACCGACAATAGTAATATTTCTCGTTAAAAGTATTTCACTTTACATCCATACATAAATACAGCATATAAAAGTGACTTTAAATTTTTCCTTAAAAAAAAAGCGACATTAAAAGCATTACCCTTCAGCATATAAAAGAATCCATCAGACTAGCCTGCGCAATCCTTCAAGCATTATTGTCCCTGCAAGACTCATTCGATGGAACAATAACAACCATATGTGCACAATATTGAACGTGGATGGCAACTACAATGGTGATCCTATCCGTACAGGTTTCGGTGGAGTTATTCGCAACAGCTCTGGAAATTACATTTCTGGGTTTTCAGGCTTCATCAACAACTCTCAAGACATCCTGTTCGTTGAACTTACGGCGCTCCATCAAGGTCTAATTTTGGCTATCAGCTTAAATTACGGTGATCTGGCTTGCTATTCTGACTCCCTACTCACGGTCAACCTCATCAAGGACGATCTTCCTCAGTATCATGTGTATGTTGTTCTTATCCAGAACATTAAGGACCTTCTCTCTCAAGCATTCGCTCAGAGAAGGCAATCAGTGTGCGGACTTCATGGCCAAACTTGAATCTTCAACTAATGACGTTTTATCTATCCATTCCTTCCCTCCTGAGGGTCTGTATCCGTTGCTAAGGATGGATGAATTAGGATCTCTTTTTGTTAGGCGTTAGTTGCTTACTGTTCCTTTTTTAAATAAATATCAAAAAGCAATATCAAATACACTACCATCTCTCCATTCCATTGGATTCTTCTAATTCGCATCTGTCCTAATTTCTTAAAGCTCTACAATCAACACTTCAACACCTTTGTTCCCATAAGCAAATTCCATAGTTTTTTTTGTTATTTGAAAAGGAATACGTACTCTCTAGAACACCCTATTCCTACTATGGTTAATCAGTCAACGGTGGATTGAAATGGGAAATCTCAGCCATCATTTGAATTTTCAGGAATGGACAAATAAGAAATGGAGGGTGTGAAACTAAGTTGAAGGGAAGGATGTAATCAATTTGGTGCTTGTGTTGTGGGAAGAGTTGGTTGTTAGTTAATACTATTGGTTTTATTGGAAGTTGAGTTATGAAAACATTTACAATTTCACACACATGAGAGAGAGTGTGGTAGCTACCATGGATTGTGAATCGGTTTCAGAAGAAAACAAGAGATGAATAATGGAAGATTAAACTGGAGAGAGAGAGAGAGAGAGAGTGAAAACAACACGCAAACTAAGTTGAAAACTCATTCGCGAGGCTCCCATTAAATATTGAAATATCAGTTTCATATGCAACGAATCAAAAAGAAAAACATAATCGTTATTTTTGCCAATATAATATTTTGATTGACTAATTTACACAACATAGAAAAAATATTAATTGTTCCAAGAGCCACCTACTGATTATTTATATATTCAGCTAACTATACTCAGCCAAATCTAATGGCTTGAAATATTTGCCATCAATTAGATAAGTTCCAATGCCGAGCCGTACTGCCCACACATCTTTTGGTTTTCTTGAAACAATTCTGCACCAAGTGATATATAATTAATTACATCATTGCCATTTTATACATGATATTAATTGCGCACCTTGTAAATTCAATCAAATCATGTTAAATAGATATTTATAGAGATATTTTGAAAATTGATTTGATTGGATACATCAATAAAAAAAGGTTTTACCAAATTAAATCATTTATACATTTGATAGAACATTATTGTGTAATTTGATCCAATTTAGTGGGATAAGACTTAAATCGTTGTTGTCTATATTTGATTTGATTTGATTTGATGCAAAGATTTAATTTTACATAAATTGAATTTTCTAAAGATTCTTTAATTGGATATACATATACTTTTAGATTTTACCAAATCAAATAGTGGTAGTGTGTGAAAAAAATTGATGAAATGAAAAACTTAAAAGATGAGGTGAAATACCTTCCAACATCACCAGGTTTAACTAAGCCAGAATTAACCCTGAGGCAAGGAACAGAAGCTGCAGTTTTGATCATCTTTGGAGCTTCAATGATGATAATGGGAGACCCTTTATCCAACTTTGAACGTTTTTCTTGCAACTCATTCTCCTCTGATGAGTCTTTTGATTCACACCTCACCGTTGCTACTGAATTTTTTGGCCTATGTTGTTGATACTTCAAGCTGCTGTTGAACTTTAAAAATGGCTTTGTGATACCACAAGAAAGGGACAAAGACATGCTTAAAGATTGAACGTTGCAATGTTTCTGATTTTTGGTTTTAATGTTTTGGAATTTGTTGGTTATGGCTAAAAGTGTTTGTCAAAGATAGACAGATATTGTAAAAGATAGAATTTGTTTAGATAATGTTATATTTGTTTATTTTTTTATTGGTTTGAAGGAAACGCCTACTACAAAACAACACACATGATATTAAGAACCGGTTTAACTCATAGTTTCTATAGAAAAATTTCTTTTTAAAAATAATTGTTTTTAACAATTTTCAATGTATTTTTTTTAAAAAAATTGTACAAAAACAAGTATCTGAAATATGATTATAATTTTTTTGGGAAGGATGAAATATGATTATAATGAAAAATATTTAAATAACTTTTTAGAAATAATCTTGTTATAATGAGTGTGGTAAATGAGAAAATTTATTCAAAATTATTTTTTATTGTCAAACATAACTAGTACATTTGACTTCTATTTTACATAAAAATTTATATATTAATATATCAAATAAACAAACTCCGAACTATATTTGGATTGGTAGAAAAGGATATGATGAAATAAAATCAGTTTAAATTGTTAGAGTTGTTTTAAATAAATTCCTATATATCTAACTTAATTGATAGGGACAATGCATAGTATATGCAAAGTTCGGAGTTCAAACCTCGACCACAAAAAAAAAAATAACTTCCTTTAAATTTACCTTGCATTTTGGTATACCAACATCTTTTGTCAGGCTTCCCCTGTGAATCAAAACCAGGCCATGTTGTGTATTAACCGAATGACTCATTAAGAAGGAAAGCTTCGGTTACATTCTCTCTATTTCATTTTATGCGGCTAAAGTTATACTTATGTTGGACAAGTCTAGTTTTGAATGTTGATCCCCATTTAGCGTATGTGGGTACAGAATTACCATCTAAATCAATTGAAATATGATGCACATGACTGGAAGCAGACAAATTGTTACCCAGCTGGTTTTTATGTATGCATGCAATTTCAAATAAGAAAATAAAGCTGGTTTATCTCTGCAGTAACGAGAATAATTGCCAAAAGTGAAGCTTGTAAAATAGAGCTGTCTTACGATTGATCATTTCAAATATTCACAGTATGCTCAAAATAAATGCCACTTTGAGCTATTTCTGAAGAGAATACGATTGACCCAAGATACAACAGTGACATTGCATCTTTCTCAAATCATCGAGATTTGGATCATCAGAGGGAGGAATGGTATGTGTTTGTTGATAAAATTCAACCTGTAAGAAATATTCATGGATTATCACCATGACGCAAGTAATATACAGTTATGAAGGAATCTGGGTAGGATCGACAAAATACTTTTGGTAGTTGATTATGAGTAAATCAAATAGAAGAAATTTCTTGAGGAAATTTCAAGTCCACCATAGTAAAAGTGTGAAACAGTTTAAAAAAAAGAGCAAACAAAGAAGAAATTAAGACTGATTGGCTACGCAGAGATCTTTGAAGATCTTCTGATACTATACTAAAAAGTGATAAATCAGGATAAATTAACAAACTCACCAACTAACAAGAGGATTATGGGAAGAAATAAACATAGTAGAAGTATTGTAAATGGTTAATGACTTAAAGTACAAAACATACCCTGCTACATATCTTAAAAGGTATCAAGCAGTGATAAAAAGTTACGAACATAAGTTCAACCGGAGACAGTTTTTTTATTTAAAAAATGAAGATTGTGTACGCCCATTTCTTCCTGAAGGGTGGACCGAACTGAAAGACTTGTGACAATTGTATTGAATGAATAACTTGAGAGAAAATTGAACGTTATTAATTTAAAAAAACTTGCAAGTAGGTGTCATTTTACAAGTTTACAGATGGAATTACAAAGAACGTGAGAGCAAAAGCTACCACCAATTACCTCTCCTATATCCTTCACCACTAGAGTTGCCAAACCTTGATGCCGAATTACTTCTCCTATATCCATCATCATTGAAGTTGCCAAACCTTGATGACGAATATCTATGATGGAAAGCATCGGCTGACCCTTGGGAATATGAGGCTTCAGGTTGTTGACCCATCCACCCCTTAGAAGTTCTAGAACTCCAACCTGGAGTTCGACTTCCACTACCACTCGCATACATATTAGTGTTTCTAGCAGATGGTGTCCCCGCAGGACTCCAACTGGTCCTATTGGACTTGGAAGAAGAGAATTCTCCAGGGTGATCAGCCATCCAGCCACCTCTGCTCTTGAATTTCATGGGAGATTTAAAGTCTCTATCTTCTGCAGGATGCTCCGTTGACCAGCCACCTCTGCTCTTTGATTTCTTAGGGGTTGTAAAGCCTCTTTCTTCAGTAGAATGCTCCCCCGTCCAGCCACCTCTACTCTTTGATTTCTTTGGGGCTGTAAAGCCTCTTTCTTCTGTAGGGAGCTCCATTGTCCAGCCACCTCTACTTTTTGATTTCTTAGGTGTTGTATAGCTTCTTTCTTCTGTAGGAAACTCTGTCGTCCAGCCACCTCTCCTCTTTGATTTCTTAGGTGTTGTAAAGCCTCTTTCGTCTGTATGAGGCCGTTTCTTTTTGTGCGTCTTACCCATATCGAGAGGTGCAGACCAATGTCCCGTGTATTCATTTTCTTTAAAGGATTTTCTATTTTTTGTGTTCAAGAATTCACTATTCTTCTTCCCAGCCTGTGGAGGAAAACACGGCAGTCAAGAAACTACTTACTCTATGACACAAGTGAACATGAATAATAAATAACAAAAAGGCAAAGCTGTATTAACTTTAGTAACCTGACTAAATTTTTAGACTGTACCTTGATAGAATATGTGCATTCTCGGGCAAAATGTCCCCCTTCACCACACCTATAGCACAAAGTAGGTGTGGCCGTACCAGTAGTCTCGCTTTGAAACTTTGAACATGCCTGCATCGATTGTACCCTGATAGAACTTGTGCATTCTCGAGCAAAATGCCCCCCTTCACCACACCTATAGCACAAAGTAGGTGTGGCAGTACCAGTAGTCTCACCTTGCAACCTTGAACATGCCTGCATCAATTGATACTCAGATTTATATTTGCCAATAGTTTTATTTAGAAGTAAGCATTTCATGTTAACATATTATAGCTGAGAAAATGGCCTTGGGTCAAAGCTTTCAAAAATGGCCTTGGGTCAAAGCGTACAAAAGTTATTCATATAAATATAAATACATATAGATGAGAAAATGACATTCAAGTTCAACCACTCAAAGTTTTAGCTTCCATTGAATTCACTATTTTAATAAAGTTTTTTTTATATAAATATTTTAATAAACTTAACATAATATATTCAGGTATTATTAATACAGCATTTTCCCTCAAAAAAATTTTTAAAAAAAAAATACAGCATTATATTTTAAGATACAAAAATATGGCAGGCTTCAACCTTACAAGAGGATGGTTGATGGACACTGATAGCCATTGGAACATTAAAAGGTGGAGGGGTGCTTACATGTGTGTATTTGGACCTTATCTTAGCTACGACACTTAAGGCATAAACATTACTACTAAATAACTTTATGTAATGAAATATTTTGGTGATGATTGCAAGATGTAAATGCATTTGCTCCTTGTTAGTTACGATGCAGCATCCATTCGTTTTTAGGGAATATCCAATTCTTTATTATCCTATCATGAATCAAGCTTAAAGATGACTATTTAACTCCAAGTTCTCAGTGGTTCGACCTACAGTTTTCAAATGTTTTCCCTCTACGTGTAACTAGTGGACTATCCTCCATCTAGCCTACTATTCTTACTAATGCTTCTACAAGACTTCTATATATATACCTGAACTAACAAAGATAAGGCCCTACCACATTTTCTATACCATAGATGCCAATCTAACTTTCATTGTAGCATCTCTGTAAATGTAATACCTACATCAAGCTTCAGCTTGAGTCCGCTACGGTTACCAATACCAGGAGATAAAATTACTATTAATGTAATGTGAGTATAAATTTCAGAGGGAATCAAGTAAGTTTAAAAGGTAGTGTTTAGAATATAATTGTTTCCTTTACAAAGTCCCTTTTTCTGCTATTCATTACCATACATGTCACAGTATTGTCAAATAGCGGCTATAGAGGAGCAGTAGTGTTGTGGCATAGCAGAATTTGAACAACCCGCTATTTTTTGCAATCCGCAGTTGACAGCACTGACATGTCAGCACAAAATTTAAGGGTAATGATTGGAAGAGATTATCAGGATTTTTAATTTTTATTATATTATGTACACATTAAATGAGATGTTGAACTTGTAAACATTTTAAAGTCTCTAGTGTGGAAAATGACACTGATAAAAAAAACAAATAAAATTTCACTCGTAAGAGAAAGTGAGGCATACAGGAAAGTAGACTACATTATACAAAAAAGAGATGCTTATCTCCTGAAAGGTGCATAATTATTAAATAATAAAACTTACCGAACCAGTATGACCCATCTGACCACATTTATAACAAGAAATTTCTCCCGGTATTGCATCAGCAGCATTGACACAACATAAGTGGCCAAATAGCTTACAGATATAACATTGAATCTCCTAATTAAACAAAAGCAAGAAATAAAGAATCAATAAATGAGCAATTCATATGCAATCAATGTAAGCCACTACTCCAATGCAAACTCAACCAAGAACCTTTAGCAAATTTATAATATATAAGAAAAAGATCAGAACAACCTTGAGATCATCCGGTGAATAATCATTCCTGCATGAAAACATATCATGCCCAGAATTTCCACACTTCAAGCATACTGTCAGACTTTTAGAAGCCCGTGCAGTCATGTGCTTCTCTGGACAGTCTTTTGCACGGTGGCCACCTTTCTTGCAGATGTAGCAACTCTGGCCCTACATGACCATCAAGCAGATCTCGGTATACACACCTTTAAACCTTCATAAGCCAATAGGCAAGCAGACATACCTTAGAACATTGTTTTGCAGCATGTCCCAACTCACCACATACATAGCATGGTTTCTTCCGCTTCGCTGCTGTACAGTTTACAGCAGCATGACCTTCCTCGCCACAATTATAGCATGCTCCCCAACTACTATCTGGAGGGTCAAAATATCTTGGACCTCGCTGATAGAAAAGAAACATCGAGTGATATACCCAACTAAGCATTCCCGAGGTACAGTATTTTGAAAATCAATCACATTTCAGATCAAATATATCAATCAACTCACAAGCAGCTTTCGCAGAACCATGTTGTCACCTATCTGATCCACACTCGCTTCCAGTTCCACAGATTCATGCTTCTCTGTAGTTTTGATTATCTCTTCCACCTCTTGTTCTGCAGCCATTAAAACCTACATAAAAAGCAAAAACATTAAAAAAAAATCCAAAATATCTTACCCAAAACGTGATTCTCCAAGTGGGTGTTGCGTTAATAAGATTTGATTCATTTTTATTCATTGCATAGATTTTCACCCAAAAATTCCTCTATGATGCCGCCTTTTTAAAAATTCCTCGAAATTTTAAAGGATTTAATTTGTATACACTGACGGTGTTAACTTTTTACACTTACATCCAAATAAACCACTCTATGATGCCGCCTTTTTAGGTTGGTTCCTAAAATGTCTCTACAAATCAATTCCTACTTGGCATGATTTGATTAAATGCATTTGTAAAACATAATTACACTGTCAGTGCATATAAATTAATCTAAATTTTAGCTATAAGCTTATCAAATACATGTTACAATGCAATTTTTTTGAACAAATACTTGTTCCAGCTCCAAATTAAATCATAATCTGATTGATATCAAAAGGGATAGTTTGCGTGTGTATTTCAATTATCAAAATTGAATTAAACACTAAGAAATCCAACTTTACATAAATCATCAAAAAAAGTTAAAAAAAAAAAACAAAACAAAACAAAAAACATGAATAAGCGAACACATACACTTTGATTTGGCTCAGTAGAAACATCATCGCTTTGCGGCATCAGAAGCTCAGATTGCTGCGGAGGCAAAACGGCGTCGTTTGAGGTGAGTTTCGATTCTCGTGTTCGTAGAGCTTTTTCGACGATCTTGAGACTCAGATCTTGATTGGCTTCTTCATCATCATCGTCGCTGCCGCTGAAGACGAGTGATGGAGTGGAATCGCCGTCGAGATAGTCGATTGATTCGTGGTCTCTTGCCTTGGCTTTCGACTTCTCCTTCCTTCCTCCCATGCCGCTTAGAATTCGGTCGGAGTTCCAAATTGAAAACCCTAATCTTACTGCACACCTCAGATCTTCAGTTATTTATTTTAACGAAAGTGTTTTTTTAATTTTATTTTTGGTTAAATAAAGTTTGTATCCCTTAAAAATATCCTAACTTTTTTTTTAGGGAAAATATCATACATTTTGTTTTTCATTCTTTTAAAAATTTAAGTTTCAATTAAATTTAATAAATTTTTTTTTTTACAAACATAATATGTTGTCGCAAAATTTTGTTGTTAAGATCTCTTTAATTATTTGTAAAAAATAAATAAATATAGATAGACGGCTCTAGTTTTTTTTGAGTGAAACTTCATTTTTTCATTGTTTATCAAAGCGGTGTGATTTTATGTCATTTTTAAAATGAGAAAGACTAACAACATACATTTTAACATACACTTTTTAACACGCTCTCTTTGATTTGTTAAAATTCATACATGTATCATCAAATCATGTGAGTCTCGTATAAATTTGAATTGTTATCGATCAAAGATAGTGTGTTGAAATGTTTATTGCGGATAAGTGGTTTTCACATATATCATGTTTTTTCTTATGTTCTTTCATGATTTCGTTGTCTAGGTGTAGTGTTGTGTTGTTCGTCGTCTTGTGCAGCGTTGTTCGATTTTGCGTCTTGGTGTGTTGTTCGTTTGATTCTTATAGAAAGATCACTTCGATCAAGTACAAATTCAATCGATGATTCAGGCATTAACATTGTAGGTCCTGAAGCATGTATATTTCAGTGACTAATATGTTGTCATGTTGTTTGTAAGCATTTTGCTGTTGTATGTTATTAACTTTGATGTTGTGAGCTATTCACATATTCACCTTTTACGTTTGCATAAATGTATATCTCATGTTCAATTTACGCTTGTTTTTTGCAGATCTGTTATGGGTCGTGTTATGATTGTAATATCGGTCGTTCATTATCAGAATGGTATGATGAGGTTGTCTTTAAAATTGACATGGGTAAAATGTATGATTGTTGGATTAAGGTTATCTTAAGATCGTGACGATGAGACTTATTATTGTTGGAAAAAAGGTACAATGGATTATGACGTGCGTTGAGTCGATGATGTTCTCAAATGTTGTTGACCAAGACTTTGAATGGCTCATTACACTTCGAAGAGTCTTAAGACAATGAGAGTTAATATATCATTAGAGCATCCACAATTGATACATTAGTTCGTGGGTATTTGAATGAGTCTCACGTGTATACGTAACTCATTTATAATTTTTTAATAGTAGGTACCTAATAAATGAGTAGGTCGACTTGTAAAAAATTGGATTAATGATGTATCAATTGATGAGTTCGGGTAAAAAAATCCATCCCCGACGGGTTCGGGTATCCCCGTCCCCGTATTGAATAATTTTTTTAAAAAAAAATTAGAAGATTTTTGCAACAAGGGTGTAATGTATCATCCAACAACATGCTCACTTTAACATTTATTAGACCGATTAATTTAGTTGCTCCTTTAAATATCAATGGTAGTTTTTTATAACACGACAATTGTCAACCAAAATAACATGACTTATCAACATAAAGTAATTTTTTGCATTCAGGACACATTTTAGTATGGGTTCGGGATGGGTATCTATATACTCGTTACCCGTCCCATACCCGTGTTTTGAAATCGGGGAAAACCCAAACCTAGTCAAGACTAGAAAAATCCGTCAAATTGAGTTTGGTTCGGACGAGTAACCACATGTATGGGTTTTGTTGCCATCCCTAAACCCAGTTATGGAAAATCCAAATCACTGGTTCTTAGATCAGTCCAAACTCTGCTATGCGATAGAGAGTGAGACTCACAATGAGCCAACTTTCTATATCCTTTGTCTGACCACAGTGTTTGAAGACAACTATATGTCATATTTTTATATATATTTATCATTTCCTTCCATATCATTTCCTTTCTCCCAGTGTCTCATCCCAATCAAGTCGTGCAAAACCTAATATAACGAAAATAATTTTTTCCTCTCGTCCCATGGAAAAACAATTTTTGCCTCTCCATAATCTCAAAGTTGAAGATGAGCGGCACAAAACCTCGAAGGGTTTGCACGAGTGTTTTGCCCTTAATAGGTTATTGTTTACCATCGTTTCTCGTTGCGTTCTTCTGCTGACCAGTCCACTTAAACTCACCCATACTACATGCTCTTCACATAAACCACAACACAACCCGATTCGGCGCCTTGGAAAGAAAAAAATGAGTTTGTGTTTTCCATCTTTAGTTTCATTGAGATGAGCAACTTTTCATCCGAAAACGACATACATTATAGCATGGGTAAGGAGATTATGATTAAGTGATTGCATCTTTGTTTTGATAGTATCCTTGAAAGTGGTAAAATAGCTTGGTAGTATCTTGGTTTGGTTGATTCACAATGTCCACTATTACCACCCTATTTACCGTAATTATCGAAGCACGATGTTATTAATAAGTTTGACGCGCGACGATGTCCACGAAGATCCTTGTTATTATTCTCAAAGCGTAAATTGAAATGATTTGTATTTGCACGAGAGTGGCAGACTCAATCAGTGAGATGAAAACATGCGAATAACTATTTATTTACCAACCCAAACTTTTCTAATGATTATATGATTGCCACTACCCAATATTCTCGATGACTAGGGTTGTGTGGAAAAACATGAACGATGTGATTGAAAAAATATATGACATGGACAAACAATCATCAAATGCAACGAGTTAACTTGATCCAACAATAATCACAAGAGTCGCGTTATGTACGACCTATAAAGACAAGTTTACTATAACACTCGCATGCACATACAACTTTGACGCAGGCGCACACACATGCACATGTATTTAGACATCCTATTACCATACATAATTTGCACTTCCTCTCATCAATAAGATGATGAAACATCTCATACAATGTTTTGGTGAAACAATATTTGAAATTTATTCAAAATTTTAGCAACAATCAACACAACACCCAAACCACACAAACTTTTGACATTACTTGTCTTTACTATGATACAATAGAGTGACCTAACCGTTATAAGTTGGATAATGAACAAGATCCAATAAATAGAAATGTACGATTTTACTTGTTCTTACTGTTGCGAAGATAAACTAACATCTATCAGTTTGATAATGAACAAAACTCGATAAACAAAAACAAATGGTATCACTCGTTCTTACTACTATGATGACGACCTAACATTATCAATTGAACAATGAGAACCCTTACTACCCTAATCTTATCAATCAAGTAACAAAAATAATAAGGAAAACAAATATTAGTGTTGAAACGAGAACCCTTGTCAAGCAATAGTAAATCACCCATGCCCTAACAATCTTGTGTACCAATCCTATGTACTACCCTTTTAATCAATGGTGTGATCACCCTTTTTCTAAGAAACAAGGCCCACATATGAACACGAAATCTCACAATTGCCCAAACCCCAAATAAAAGACCTTATTTCTTTTCTCCTCTCTCTCTCTCTCTCGAACAAGCTTCTGCTGATCTCATTCTTCATCACTCTCTCTCCTCTCTCTCTCTCTCTACAATTACCCGCGCAGGTTCCAATTTCACCATGACCGTCATGATGTCCGCTCCCATTGACGTACGTCTTTCCCTAACACTCACGAACGATTTTCTTTCCTACTTCACTTTCAGGGTTTTCGTTTTCGTTTCAATTTTTTTTCTTGATGTTTTTGATCTGAAATAGTGAATTTTTCATCGCAATTTTCCGTTTCCGTGTTTCAATTTTTAGGGCTTTGGTAATTGGTACTATAGTGGATCCAAACTAGGGTGTGAATTTCTGATTGATTTTGTTTTGTTTGTGTAGCAGCAAGAGGATGAAGAAGTGCTCGTGCCACACGCTGATTTGCCTGAGAACAACAATCATCAGCCTATGGAAGGTAGTTATTGTTTTCTGCTTTTTTTGATCCATGTGAAAAATTTCCTTTTTCCTTAATCAAGAACTGTTTTTTACTGTTTTCTCAGCTTTTGTTTGATGTAATTGAATTGCTTCAAAAGATCCCATTCCCCTGTGTTACAACATAGTGTTTTGATTGTGAGGACATTTTATGTGAAATCAGCGTTGGAACTCGGGTCACCACATTTCATCTGCTTGTATGCGTTAATGCATTGGCCACTAGGCCAATATAGCAACAACAATTAACAACCAAGCCTTATCCCACTAAGTGGGGCTGTCTACATATCAAATTACGCTATAGAGTTTAATCATAGACCATATTTTGATCGAACTCATTAATTTTTAAATCTTTCCTAATAGTTTCCTAATAACAAAATAAAAAAAGAATTGTTTGAAAAGTGGTTTATGCGTTATTGCTTGATTTTAAAAAATAATACAGAGAGGAGGGTGTTCAAGGTGTGCGGAAACTTGGCTTTGGAATCGTAATTTGTGGGTTTCATGGTATCACATTTTGAACGAAGAAAAATTCTTCAGTGAAGATGCTTTTGGATTAATTAACACAAAATCAGCTAGTTGGTTAATGTCCAGTTGTTTATTGATTTGCATTTTGGCATTTGTCGAAATTCAATGTCTCTGTTGATTGTGCAATTAATTATATTGCCTGTCTGTTTAGTCATACTCTATTGTAAGCTATTGGAGGGTGTAGTTAAGTACTTCCATACTACCCGCTTTATAGTCTTAAGTTTTACGATAATTGCAAACATGATGGGTAATTGTTCATTTTGTTTGTTGTGATGATCATTAGTTGTAGCTCAACCTGAAACTGCCAATACTGTGGAGAGCCAGCCTGTCCCGGATCCTCCGCAAACCAGATTCACATGGAGAATTGACAATTTTACTAGGCTGAATACAAAAAAGCTCTATTCAGAAGTATTCGTTGTTGGTGCTTATAAATGGTATTTTTTTAGAGATTTAGTAAATTGGTTAACAATTTTCTTTTTTAAATATGCTCTGCTATGTTTACTCAATTTCACTGATTACCTCTTCTTAACTTTGTTGTATACTTGAAAGGCGTGTGCTTATTTTCCCAAAAGGAAACAATGTGGACTATTTGTCCATGTATTTGGATGTCGCGGATTCAACTAGCTTGCCCTATGGTTGGAGTAGATATGCACAGTTTAGCTTGGCAATTGTTAATCAAATCCATAATAAGTTCACCGTGAGAAAAGGTAGCCCTTTCAATTTGATCTTCACACTTGTTCCGTAATGGCATTGACTGGTCATAACAGTAAAACATTGCTGGAATTAAAAGAAGAATTTTGCAAGATGTATATGTCATTATGCCACAGTTAATGATGCAAGATCATTTAATACTCAAATAATCTATTATAATAATTCATCTGAAATCTTCACACACTAATTATTCTGCATTTCTTAATTATTTTTCCGCTTTTGGTCCTTGTGTTTGGAATTCATTATAGGTTCACAGCATTTTTGTTAACCGTTGGTCCAAACCGCTTGCACCATGTTTAGAAATTAGGTGGAAGATGAGATAATGAGTTTTATTATCTATTTCTGCCAATTGACCTTGTTAGTGTTACCCATATGATATTAAGAAAGAAAGAGGAAGTGGAAATGTCGATTTTTTATTAAGCCATGGATCTTGTTGCTTAATTTTACTTATGTCATGCAGACACACAACATCAATTTAATGCACGAGAAAGTGATTGGGGTTTCACGTCTTTCATGCCTCTTGGTGAATTGTATGATCCTAGTAGAGGGTATCTCGTGAATGATACTCTTATAATCGAAGCCGAAGTTCTTGTTCGTAAGATTGTTGATTACTGGAATTATGACTCAAAGAAGGAGACTGGCTATGTTGGGCTCAAGAACCAAGGAGCTACCTGTTATATGAATTCTCTACTTCAAACTTTGTACCATATTCCTTATTTTAGGAAGGTAAGAACTGTTGGTCTTATTTTGTTTTGCCCGAAGTCCATTTGTCTGATTGAAAAGTGCTGAAGTTGATTCTTGGATATCACATCCAGGCTGTGTACCATATGCCAACAACTGAAAATGATATGCCCTCTGGAAGCATCCCTTTGGCTCTGCAAAGTTTATTCTACAAGCTCCAATATAGTGACACCAGCGTTGCAACAAAGGAGCTGACAAAATCTTTTGGATGGGATACATATGATTCTTTCATGCAGCATGATGTTCAAGAACTAAATCGGGTCCTCTGTGAAAAACTTGAAGACAAAATGAAGGTTTGAGAAAGACCTTCGGTATTTTTGCTCATGCTCTTTATGATGAATGACAATATCAAATGTTTATGGTTTATTTTCTTCGTTGTTAGGGAACCGTTGTTGAGGGAACTATACAAAAGCTATTTGAAGGACACCATATGAACTACATAGAGTGCATCAATGTGGACTACAAATCAACTCGAAAGGAGTCATTTTATGGTACTTTCTTATGCAATGTAAATTCAAACATTTGTTTAGTCTTGCCTTGTCACAGGATACTAATTTAATTTTATGCATGCTAGACCTTCAGCTTGATGTCAAAGGCTGTCGCGATGTTTATGCTTCCTTTGATAAGTATGTTGAAGTTGAACGTCTTGAGGGGGATAACAAATATCACGCAGAACAGTATGGTTTGCAGGTTAGTGGTAGTTGGTAAAAGTTGAAGTGGTTTTAACAAACCTCTAGTGTCAGTTAGAGAACTTAATGTCCTTGTAACACAGACAATTTCTGTTTTCTTGCATTTGTGGTTTTATTTTTGTTATGGAATCAGCCATTGGATGGCTTTCAATGATATGACCGACTGGTTGTCAATGCTATTATGACCGATTTGTTTTTGGGAAATGCTAAAAAGTGCCCTCAGGGCATTGGTTAAGAAAGCAAAAATAGAAATGTTATGTTGGGAAGTGATGAAAAGTGGAGAATTTAACTTTTTAAAAGTTAAAAAATTGTTATTTCCAATGCAAAACTACTATTTTTGGTTTCCTTAATAAGGGCCCAAGGGCACTTGATAGTAAAACCCCCCCGTTTTTTTTTTTGTTGCCTTTTTAGAGTTATAATGAGTTGTATGATTTAATTTATTTAAACTTAGCTCCCTGGCATCGAATGTTATTATATTACTCAGCAGGAATTTGTTTGTGTCAATGTTTATTTCCTTTTAACAATATAATGTTATTTCTCTAAATTGCTTGTTGTATTTGTCAGAATGCCAACATCTAAGTTTTTGCATTTTTATTTAGTTTGGTTCACGAACTAATGCACATATTACTGGTCCCATTGTTTCAGGATGCTAAGAAGGGTGTCCTATTTATTGATTTTCCTCCTGTCCTTCAGCTTCAGCTCAAAAGATTTGAATATGACTTTATGCGGGATACTATGGTTAAGGTTGGCAGTACTATCAATATATTATTTTGTACGCTCTCTTGGTATTTGTTTGTCAATATGCAAGGAAGTTAGTAGTGTATTTCTATTTCGAAATTTCACTACTCAGTGCACTGAAATTGAGTTCAATTGGCATAACTGTTAAATTTCACTACTCAGTGCACTGAAATTGAGTAAGATACATCTAGTGTGCTCCAGCTCTGCTATAAAAGGCATATGAAGAATTGACATGTATATAGTTGTTGGGAAATAACTTGTATGGTTGGTGTTGATGGTATCACAAGTTGATGGAAATAACTTGTATGCATATAATTCCATTGATTGAAAGCATTAGACTGAAGGAATTTTTTTTAAAAGAGTGAGCGCAGGGATCTGCTGTTATCACAAGTTTCTGTTGATTTTCTTTCATTTTTTATGCAGTGTTGGCGCTCCTTTTTAACTCATTCATGAGATGTTAATTTTCTCTTTATGCCCTTACCTTGTAGATTAATGACCGTTATGAGTTTCCCTCACAACTTGATCTTGATCGTGAGAATGGAAAATATCTATCACCTGATGCTGACAGGAGTGTCCGCAATCTTTACACACTTCACAGGTAACTAAATGTTAGTTTCTGCAGTATAGTTACAGATTGCATGCACGACTTTGATTGTGTGGGCATTACCTTTCTAATTTTATAGATATTTCAGCCCTTCATAATCGGTGTTATTCTGTGATTTTTTATTTGATTGTGGGTGTTTGGGGTACATAATTCTCGATTTTATCTTTGATTAATTTAATGCTTGATATCATTTGCATTTACTGTACCAATTTTATAAATGTTGGCAGAGTTTTCTCCGCATACACTTGTATGTATTTTAATAAGCTAATGCTTTTTAGATTAGAATACAATGAACTGTGTAGTTGTACTAAACATTCTCATTTAGAAGCCCTTTTGGCTTTATATGTTGGCTATGGTTTCTCCCCATGCACTAAACATTCTCATTACAGTCAGTGCTTTTTATATCTGGAAGGAATAGTTTGTGTTTATACATAGTTCATCTTTTTATCACAATACGGTTGCATTTTATAAAAGATGTTCGTGAGCGTTATGAAGAACGTGCGGAAGTAACTTTGATAAGCTTCCCCTTGAAGATATTATGCAGTATCATTAGAAGAAAAAATTGTTTAATTTAAAAGAAATACGAGAAGAAAGGAAAAAAAAGATGAAGGGGAAAAATGGTCTGAGGACATAGTTTGTAGGCTAGAATGAATAGAAATTTTTGAATGTATGCTAGTTTGCACAAAGCGTTTTATAAGATAAGAACTAACGATAGAGGAAGCTTCCAAATCAAATCAAATAGAAGATATTTTCTTTTTCATTTTTGACAATAGAAGGTATTTTCTTAATCATATGAATAGTGAGAATTGGACAAATAATATAATAAAGCTATTGTTGATTGATTACTTCAACAAGAATAATAACACAAACATTTTACCACTATGTGAGGTCAACTATATGGATCAAGTGGTGCACCGTTGTTGTTAAACCTTAGTTTTCAGCAAGTCCATGTCCATGTAATCCATAGCAGCTGCTTTAGCGGCCCTAGTCGCTACACAACCCCACTGCACTGCTGTTTTGTGCAGGGTTGCAGCGGTCAAATAGCGGCAGCCACAGTGAATCCCATGTAAAATCCCGAATATGCCCTAAACTTATAGTTGTTCCTTGTGTTTATTATGGAATTTTTGGCCATTTCACCCTAAAATTCTGAACGACAGCAAATTAGGGCTCTCGTGTCTTCTCATTTCTGCTCCTCCAAAACAGCTTTGTCTCTCCTCTTGCACCGTTAACAGCTTCATATTCCCTCCTTACCTTGTGCGACTTTCTAGCGGTCCTTTGTGCGACTTTTCTACGACCATCCTCTAACAACAATCAGTAGGCAGTAAAACACAACGAGGAACCAAGCTGCCCCTATAGCCATTCAATTTAAGAATCACTTGTTGTGTTTATTGTAAATGCACAGATTCTTAATTTCATGCGTTGGAGGCTAAAACTTATTTGGGAAATGTTAACCAGTGCCCCCGGGGCACTAGTTAAGGAGACTAATATAGAAATTTTGCATTGGGAAGTGATGAAAAGTGGAATGTTCTACTTTATGAAAGTCAAAAAGTTATTATTTTTATTAGAAAATTTCTACTTTTAACTTTCTTAACTAGTGCCCCGGGGGCACTAGTTAACAAGACCGAACTTATTTACTTCATATATGTGATTATTGGTAACAATGAACTTTGATTATTAGTTATGATCATGTCTTTAAATATGCGTATTCTTCTATTTTTGAGCTTTTATGTGTTTGCTATAAATTTCTTATATTGTTTCCCTAAACAACGAAGTAGTGGCCTTACCGCTTCCCGCTATACTGCTATAGCATTTTCGGGGTTGCTTGCTACGGTCGGCTATGCGCCAGAGATTGAAGTCTTTTTAATGATCCATTTCCTCTAATAGACCGGTAAATGAAGAATGGTAAATGAAGACCAATAGGTCCATCCTTAAACCCATCAGAGCTCGTTCGGGATACTATTCTCATGAAACCACCTATGGAGGTCTGCAACTCAGTGTGATTAATTGTGGTAGGAGCAGCGGGATGGGCTGTGGCTTTCAAATGTGGACTGTTAAGCTGCTTTCAATGTGTTGCTTTAATTGGAAACAAACAACTGGTATCGATGAATTGATCATGTTAGGGCCGACCTTGGGTCTGGGAACTGTGGATTATGAAGCAGATGTTCAGAGATTAACACCTGGATCCTCCAATCGTATGAGCTTGGAAGCGATGCTGGTGAGTCCCTGTCGCTTCGCTTCCTCCTTGTGGTTGCCAAACCCGAGTTGCTTTTCCTCCCGAAAAGATTGCTGAAACACCATCAGAACACCAAGAATCATCATTATAAGGGTTCTCCAATTTGCTCCAGAAGCATAGGTAAGATTTGGGATGTGACTCTTGGGGTATTGCACCCCGCATTCGAAGCGTTACCATACAGTAGAATCAAAGGCCTTTTTGGGGGAGATGGGTCGGTGCATGTGACAGTGATGTCAGAGAGAGGTGTAGGACCATTTGGGGTTGCAGAGTTGTAGGGCTTGCTGCACTTGAGGCTGTTATTTTATTTTATTTTATTTTTTAATGTTATCATTTTCTCTTTTGTCCTTAGGTGGACCGGTACCGTATGTAAAAGGTGTACCATAACACTGCCATTTGCTTTTTAATTACATCAAAAACAAAGTATAGAAATAAGAGAGTCAACCCTTGGTAAAATCTTCTTGTTGATCACTTGGGATCCATTTATTCGAGGGAAATGCTGTTTTGCATGGAAATCAGTTCATGTTGTATGAGTTGATGTGATTGTCTTTGACCGAATTCATGTAGTTGGAGTATGCAGTTACATCAAATTACTTTTCTTTGATTATCCATGTATTATTTAGTATGCATTCTTTTCTCTTTGTAGTCAACTGGTAAAATATTTCTCATACTAAAATAGTAGCTTTGTTCTTTAATTAATGAAATACATGGGAGTTATAAATTCGTATTTGTCTATGTTGCTAAAGACCATCATTATGCCGTTGATGTTTTCTTTTGTAACAAATTTTAATTTTTTTTTTCTGCAGTGTTTTGGTTCACAGTGGGGGCGTGCATGGTGGGCATTATTATGCTTTTATCAGGCCAACTCTCTCTGAACAGTGGTACGTATAATAGTTTTAAGAGATTATTACTGTTCACTGCTATTTAGTTGCTCTTAGTGAGTACAGTTTGTTTAAAGATCCTAGGTCATGTTAGAAGCATCTATTTATTTATATGCACAGACAATCATTCAGCAGCTGCAGTACCTAATATGTTTCAAGGCTACATAATGGCCTCATGAAAGTTTCAGACTCAGATGTTAATAGTCAGTCATTCAGTGTTGAAATGAATCAGCAATTAGGATGGTCGTGTGCCTCTCTGATTGTCAAATAATGCTAAAATATCATCTAACGGCTGTTATATTTTATGCTTCTCAGTTGACTACTGACATATCAAGTTGTAATAGGAGATTAGTTGCATGAACCATATGGTAGGTAATATTTGAAATCAGACTGTTGTAGTGGTAGACAATTGCAAAGGACGTTTCTGTTCCTTGGTATTTTTTTGTTAGATTAGTATAATTCCAATAATTTTTGTATTTGAACATGACTACCATGCAACATACTTGAAGGAGCTTTGTCTTCTTTCTTCTGTTTTGGATTGCCTTTTTGGCTCTGTCTGACCCTGCCTATCACTATATTTGATATGTGACTGTTATCAGGTACAAATTCGATGATGAGAGGGTAACGAAAGAAGACAATAAGCGGGCACTAGAGGAGCAATATGGTGGTGAGGAAGAGGTAATTGCTTTATTTCCATTGCCATCACATTTTATCCTTTTTACATCTTGTCTGCTATTGATTGAACCATTTGTGCTTCAACAGTTACCGCAAACAAATCCTGGGTTCAATAACCCACCATTTAAATTCACCAAATATTCAAATGCTTATATGCTGGTGTATATACGTGAAAGTGACAAGGACAAAATCATATGCAATGTGGACGAGAAAGACATTGCTGAACATTTAAGGGTAAGCATACATCTTATCTACTTTTAGTACTCAGAATGAAGCCAAGCCAAATAGGAACATGTTTTATCATGTTTGTCTTGTACTTGTAAGTCTAACATTCAAAACCAATTCATGTGCTGTTTTACTAGAGAACTATTTACATCTTGGATTCTAAGTTTGCTTTCAAATGAGAAGTGCAGCATAATTTATAAACCTTGAGCCAAGATTAAGCGTAGTTCAATCTGCAGGAGAGGTTGAAGAAAGAACAAGAAGAAAAAGAGCACAAAAAGAAAGAAAAGGCTGAGGCCCATCTTTATACAATTATAAAGGTTCGTAGTTCCTGAGCTTGGTTTTTTGGGAACCAATTGAATTGAGCATTATGTCTTTTATATCAGTATTTACACAATCAAATTACATTTTGTATTACTGATAGTATGATATTTTTTAGGTGGCACGAGACGAAGACATTGAAGGGCAGATGGGAAAGGATATCTACTTTGATCTTGTTGACCACGACAAAGTGAGAAGTTTCCGTGTACAAAAGCAGACACCTTTTAATGTTTTCAAGGTATCACCATCAATCATCCTTGTTTGCTTAATGGTCTGGTTTTGGTCATTTTTTATTGGACAAATTGTGACAGAGGGCAGACTATTTTTTCACTGAAGTTCTTTAAAGCATTCAGTTATCGGAGAACTTTTATTTTTCCAACAATAATAAAATTTGAAACTTACATTTCTTTACTTGGAAGATAATAAAAATGTCTCACAAATTTGATCTGACGTCTTTCGTCGTAATAATTTACAATGTTTACGGTGAGATGTCTGCTTAGTTTATTTTAGCGCTTTTGTTTAAAAGCTATATTTTACAGGTTTGATGTTTAAGTTTGTTGCATAATCTGTTATTTTCAGGAAGAGGTTGCAAAAGAGTTTGGTATACCAGTTCAATTTCAGCGCTTTTGGCTATGGGCTAAGCGTCAAAACCATACTTATCGGCCTAATAGACCGCTGACACACATTGAGGAAACACAAACTGTAAATTTTCTTGCTTCCTTGGAAATTCTCTTTATTGTGTTCCACATCTTTGCTCTCACTACCTTTTTTCTGACAGTTGGGTTTCATGATTCAAGGGAGATATGATCTGTAAAATTATTAACTCCTACTATGACATGGAAACACCTTTATGGTTTTTTTTACTATAGCTTCAAATGATCTAATGTCAGCCTTCTACTTACACGGTTGTCCTAGCTGCCTGATTCGTTAGATTCCATATATTGGGATGGATATATAGTCAACTCTTTGTGGGTTCTCTGTTGTCTTTTATTTATTATTCCATCTTTAGCTCACTGTTTTGTACTTCAAAATTAAAAAATGCAACTTGTTTAAGTATTTTCCATATCTTTTTGGGCCTTTGGTTTGTATTTCTTGTTCTGAGAGTGCTCCGATGTTGGCAGGTCGGACAGTTGAGAGAAGTGTCAAACAAGGTTCATAATGCAGAACTGAAGTTGTTTTTGGAAGTGGAGAAGGGGATGGTAACATTTATTGTGGAAATTGTTTACTTTTAAATAGCACAACATTATTATCCAAACACAATATTTTGAAAATCTGTATTTTTGTGTAGGATTTATGTCCCATTGCACCACCTGACAAGACAAAGGACGATATATTACTTTTCTTTAAGCTATATGATCCTGAAAAAGAGGAGCTTCGGTACTGAGTAATTTATTTGTTTTAACATACTGTGTGTGTAGAACCTGGGTTGACACATGGTTTGTTTCCTTGTAATGGCAGCTATGTTGGAAGGCTCTTTGTGAAGTGTACTGGCAAGCCATCAGAAATCTTAACAAGGCTAAATGAAATGGCTGGTTATGTTCCTGAAGAAGATATTGTACTTTATGAGGTTTGTTTGTATGTTTTCCTTTAATTCAGTCATGATATGTGTAGATTTAAAGCAGCATTCGATTGCGTTTGCTTGAAATTACAAAAATCCAATTTTCTATATCTAGTTTTGTGGGGTGCTATTCAAGCTTAGTAGAGACACTCTCTTACCTCACAAGCCAGTTTTGTAAGGGCTGAGTTAGGCCCAACCCAAATTCTAAGATGATATCATAGCCTATCCAAAATCCATTGGGCTACCTGCTATTGGGCCACTCAGGTTACACTTCTTAGGTGTAAGGGGTGTGTGTTAGGAGTTCCACATTGAATAAGACCTGAAAATGACTTTAAAAGTGGTAGACATCTCACTCTACAAGTAGGTTTTGTAAGGATAAGTTAGAGACAACAAAAAATTCTAACAATATTTTTTACCAGTGTTGTTAAATAGCGGCTATGGTGGCTCTATAAATAACGCTATTGCATTGCAGAATTTGAACAAATCGCATTTGTTCCACAATACGTTATTTAGTACAAAATATTGTGAAATAGAGACTATATCGGCGCTATAGTACTGTTGCGTAGCAAAATTTGAACAAACCACTATTTTCCGGGATTCGCAATTGACAACACTGTTTTCTACATTATGTTCTATTTATGTGTTTTAACCATTACATTTACTGTGGTGGCTTTAGTGCATCATAGTAGATTGAGTGTGTCATGCTCTAGTAAATTAGTTATTGGAGTGCATCTTTTGTTTATGATCCGAGAGACTTTTGTTCCTAGGAGTTGCAAAATTAGTGAATTGACCGAGCCTTGTTTTGTGCAGGAGATTAAGTTTGAGCCAAATGTCATGTGTGAACCTATTGATAAGAAAGTAACATTTCGAGCAAGCCAGGTATGTTCATAATTGATGCTGAAAAGGGTGTTTGATTCTGTTTTTGAAAAATATTCCTGGAAATCTTGATAATAGCATTAATGGGAATGATGATTGCTATGTCTGGTTGGTCAAAAACCTTTTGGATGAGGACTGACGCTTACTAATTGTTGTGGTCGGATTCCCAGTGATTAGCTCTGGTCAACTTCTGACTGAGGCAGAGCGTGGTAAAATTCTGTTGACAAGTGGCAGTTGCTATGGTTGGCCGTAGGCTGACCACTGTCAATTACAGTTGGTAATGCTAGAGTGGCCAATTTCTTGCAACTGAAGACTTTGGTCAGTGTCCCCTTATGGAAATAATGTGGCGGTGGGATGGTAGTAGCTTAATGACATGATGGGTATAAGGCTAAGTAGTTTACAGTTACACAACTCATGAATTAAAAGTACTCCCCTGCCTTGAGAATAGTGCAAACCCACCTTTGAAATGACATTGTGGGCTTGTTTGGAAAAAATGTTCCGGAAACATTTTAGATTGGGAATATATTTGGAGGGGTTTTGCCAGACATGAGAATCCAAATTCCCATGTAAAGATTCCCAGGATTGAAAAAATAATACATGAACCAAATTCTCCAATTGGGTTACTGTATCTTCTATTCACACATTGACTGTATTCTTTATTGTAGCTGGAGGATGGAGATATTGTATGCTTTCAAAAAGCTCCCTTAGTAGATAATGAGGAACAAGTTCGCTATCCAGATGTGCCCTCATATTTAGAATATGTTCATAACCGCCAGGTACTTTCATTTTTTGGCTTTACTAAATGCAGTTTATTTGGTTTTAGGTGATGTGGATATTAAACCTTTCAGGATTTTTACTCGGTACCTTTGGTCACTATCACTTCGCACAGGCTTGTGCATACCCGTATACACAAGCTATCTTGAAGTTTATTATGTTTATATTTTAAGAATTAACAGCTGAAATCTCTTGTCAAAATCTGTTATACTCTTAGGTTGTTCATTTTCGATCATTGGACAGACCCAAGGAAGATGACTTTTCTTTGGAGATGTAAGCATCTTTAAATTTTGGAATAAAATTACTATATTTCATACTATGGAACTATTTTACCAGATAGCTGGTGTAAGAATTCATATGCTATTATGCTTAACATTCCATCCTTATTCTTATTCTAGGTCAAGGCTTTATACATATGATGATGTGGTGGAGAGAGTAGCTCAACAACTTGGCTTGGATGATCCATCCAAAATACGTCTTACCCCTCACAACTGCTACTCTCAACAACCGAAACCCCAGCCTATTAAGCACCGAGGGGTGGATCATTTGTCTGATATGCTAGTTCATTACAATCAGGTATTAATTGTTAAATACTTCTTAATATTTGTTCTTGAAAAATATCACATCTTATTTTTTTCTTCAACATCAGACATCAGATATATTATACTATGAAGTGCTCGACATCCCTCTACCTGAATTACAAGGCTTGAAAACTCTGAAAGTTGCATTTCATCATGCCATCAAGGACGAGGTGAGTATGGTAACCTTAGTCTCTTCTATTTTTATCTATATTTTTCTGATTACCCCTTGTTATATATTTCTTTACATTATTAAATCAGGTGGTTAGTCACACTATCAGACTCCCAAAGCAGAGCACTGTTGGAGATGTCCTTGACGATCTTAAAACCAAGGTGAACTTGTTAAGCTTTGATTCATTAACCGGTTACATTTCATGTGCAGACAACACTCTTGCACCATATTATGGTTACAGGTCACAACTGCAAAAAACTAGTACGCATGGCTTCATCTGACTTACGAAGAAAAAATAATAGTCACTTAGGTGAAGCCATTTTTTGCATGTTTTGAGCAGCTGCGACTTCAATGTCGACTAAATTCTATTTTTTCAAATAAATTGTCGGCTTTTCCCCAGCATTAGTGTTTCAAACGAAACTACAGAATAATTCTGTATCATGCTCTCATTTTTAATATTGTTGCTCAGGTCGAGTTATCTCATCCTGATGCTGAGCTAAGGTTGCTTGAAGTCTTCTATCACAAGATATACAAGGTATTTAGTTACCTCTTTGTTGATTATGACTCAATTTGTTATACTTTTTGTTATTGTTGCAAACAAAATTATCTGTAAATCGTATTTAAATTTACTAAAATGTATTCAATTATGATTGTTTAATTGCATACATTTCTGTCTTTCTGGTTTGACTCTTAGGCAAAAACATTATTATTATTATTATTATTATTATTTACACTCATCACTTCCTGCCAATCTGCCTGTGCAGGTGTTTCCATCCAATGAAAAGATTGAAAATATTAATGATCAATACTGGACATTGCGAGCAGAGGAGGTAGGAATCTCTTCCTATAAGTGGGGTTTGAAACCTTTAGGCTATGTTTGGATTGATGAAATGTGATGGTAAATAATTATGTTCCATTGTTTGGATTTACAAAAAAAATTAATGGAATGGAATGGAACACAAATCATATCATCCCATTCCATCAAATTCTCCAATTTTTCTTACCCCTCAATTTGGGGTGTATCTAATGGAATGGAACTTTATAATTATATTATTACTATTTTACCCCTATCTTTACAACTTTAACTCTTCTTCTCCGGTACCTTATTCTTACGATCAGTGTAAAAAAAAAGATAAAATTCTTCGTGCTCTTTTTCATTTCTTCATCTCGTATCATCCTGCTGGTACATTCATTCTTTATTTTTTTACGGTCTCTTACATTCATTATTTGCCAGCAAGATAAAATCATCAATTCTCTTGTATGCGTGTTGTTATTTGAACGCCACTGCTATGTTTTATTTTTTGCTGTGTTAATTTTTTAGGGAAACTTCTCAATGTTTATCTTATTAGTATGTGCATTTTCCCCCTCTAACGTGTTTCTTATCTCTCTTTTTCTTAATTTGGTGTGCTTTTTAAGAAGGTAAAAAGATCTAGTCCAATTTCTTGCAGTGGTATGCTTTATATAATTTAACGAAGGAAATAAATTTTAGTAATAAATATTACTTTAATAATTAATAAATATATTTTACAAAATAATGGTGTTTTTCAAATAAGGGTAAAAATGGAATTAAAAACAATTATTTATTCCATTCCGTTTACTTCCCAAACAATGGAATGGAAACATTTTATAAGATATCCAAACAATGGAATGGAATCTCCGTTCCACTCCATTCTATTCTGCTCCGCTCCGTTATATTCCATCAATCCAAACAGAGCCTTAGAGTATGATGTATTTCTTATTTTATTTGCTCTAATAGTAACACTGTCAGACTATTCTCTGGATATATAATTAGATACTATTTTTAATTGTTTGATTTCTCTCGCAAAATAAATGGAAATCTTTTGTGGTTTTGTTCAAATTTCAGATTCCAGAAGAAGAGAAAAACATTGGTCCACAGGATCGTCTAATTCACGTGTACCATTTTACTAAAGACACTGCTCAAAATCAAATGGTAAATAGTTTTAATTGACTCCTTTTATTTGTATATTTTTTAATTTTTTTCATATCTCTGTTTTTCATTCTGATATTAATTTTGTATTTTGTTTTTCCCCTAAACTTTGCAGCAAATTCAAAACTTTGGGGATCCCTTTTTCTTGGTTATACATGAAGGTGAAGCTCTATCTGAAATTAAAGTGCGAATACAGAAGAAACTTCAAGTTCCTGACGAAGAGTTTAGCAAGGTATTTCCTCACTTACCCTGGTTGTTATTTGTTACAGTTGTAGCTTTTGAAGTCATTTTATTTTGCTTGACGGTTTCACTGAACAAAAATTGATATTATATTTGATTACAATTTACCTATCGGTTTTATCATATTTCTTGTTTGGCCAGTGGAAGTTTGCTTTTCTATCACTTGGGCGTCCAGAGTACCTTCAGGATTCCGACATTGTATCCAGTCGTTTTCAGGTGCATTAATTGAAACTTAATTGTAATTATGTTTTTTCTCTTGCATGATATTTGTCACTAATTATGTGTTGAATTTGTTGATTACTTATTTTGTATCGTTATGATAGAGGCGAGATGTTTATGGCGCTTGGGAGCAATATCTTGGCTTGGAGCACACTGACAATGCTCCTAAAAGATCATATGCTGTCAACCAGGTTCGTGATATTTCTAGCGAGAGCTAGATTTCTAAGTGCATTATTTGAGTCTTTTTGGATGTATTTTGTCCACTTTGCTAATTCGTTGAGGTTGGAAAACTTGCTTTGTTTAATCTATTCAAAATACATGGCTTTTGTTTTCAGAATCGTCACACGTTTGAGAAGCCAGTAAAGATTTATAATTAGGAGATCACAAAATGAGTTACTGCATGGGATGAATTCGGCATTGTTCTACACCCTTGGGATTGTAAACAAGGTGAAGATAGCAAAAGGCTACTCTGTATAGGCTACTAATTAAATTAGCAACTCAGATGGTGTCTGCAGTCTTTTAGTTATGTGGTATGTAATTCTTTCTGTCAATGGAGTAACATTATTATCAACACCTTTTGTATCTGCTGACCACGTTGCCTTGAACTTATTTATACTTCCATTTTCATATGGAGGTTTTTCAAATTGAGGTCATTGATCATTGTCATTGAACTGTATCAGTACATAAGATTTTTGGATTAGTGAGTGTATACAGGGTATAGTTGCTTGACTTTTGGTCATTTTATTTATTGCTTCTTGATTTTGTCTAGTTCCTAGTGTTGATTTAAGTGAGGGCTGCATAATGGTGTAGCAAAGAAAACTTTTATGTAATGTAAAAAAGATTTGCCAGCTTCCATAAATCTCTGGCCAACATAATCAATCTTATTACCATTTCATATTTCCAACTGTTTATTTCTCTCCCAGTTATGAATAAAATAGGACATAAAAAAAAAAGGTTTGTTTTTTGGTATAAAGCTCTGTTGTGCAAAAAAGTTAAAAGCCAATAGGTTTGGAAAAAAGGGGGAGTGGAATGAGTTCACATTTTTATTTGCTTTGAATGTGAATGTTCATGATTTTTCTGCTCATTGGAGATTAATAATGAGAAAAAGTCGTATACTACTGACAAGAGAAATGATCAATCATGGTCGATACAAGTTTACAGAGAACATGTGCTGCTTCGTAGTGCTCATGTAGAAGCCAGAAGGGATTTACATTTATCGAGCAGAAAAAGAAGAATATCACTTATAAGTGGTGGTAAACTGGTGTTATTCAGCTTATGTAATAAAAGCCAGAAAAAGTGTCTCTGCAAATACAATTGCGATCCAAATGAAAGAAACCATGAATAACTACGGGTTGACTTCTTGAGTGACTCAATGCTCCCTCCGTCTCACAATAATAATCTCTTTAATACTCCCTCCGTCCTTTAATGTAAACTCCCTTTACATTTTTCACATTTCTTAAGAAAAATTGTCAGTGTAATTAATGTGTCTGTTTTGTGTGTTATTATTACCAAATTGTCCTTTGTTTGTATGTGTATTAAATTTGACTTTTTAAATTTCAAGATAAGTTAGTAGTATTAATTAAGGGTATGTTTAGGAAAAAAATAATAAATACATCTAGTAATTTGAAAAGGAGTTTACATTTAGGGACAAAAATAAAATCAAATAGGTGGTTACATATAGGGACGGAGGGAGTATTTTTTATTTTTCTCAAAATAATTGTCACTTTAGAATATCAATGCAACATTTATTATTATTTTTTCATTATAATACCCTTATCTATTGAATTTCATCCAACTTAACTACTCTACTAACTATAATTAATAAGAGTATTTTAAATGATATTAATTTTACCATTGAAATCAACATAGTCAATCATTTTTTTAATAACCGTGCACAAACCTTAAACGACTATAATTTAGAGACGGAGGGAGTACCCTTCTATAATCTATTTATCTATGGTGCAAGTTGTGGTTATAACATCTGCTTTTATCAATTTAACTTCCAGTTTTGACTTCCAAATTTCATTGCATGTTTATGTGGCACACTGTCCGCAATTTCCAAATTTCATTGCATGTTAACATTGAACTGTACTACTACAATATGGGTGACTTTTAGGGTACACAAATTGTTAAACTTGTGCACCCATGCAGAAACACTCATTTGACCTTTGATTTATCATTTAAAAACTGAATTGTTTGGATATAATAATTGAAACCTAATGTCATGTGTAGCTACTATGTATTCTATAAGACCTATTTACTCTATGAAGTCGATCTTAGTTAAAAACTAGTCGAGATACCCGTGCTATAGCACGGGTAGCGCTTGACGGCGCGGCTTTGCCGCGGAGTATGGTAACGGATTCGGCGCGCAATAAAAATAAAGCAGTAAGTACAAAATAATGAGCCGAAAATTGAAAGCCCAATTATTTGCAGGTTAAATCCAATTTATAATGAACCTTAGAAAAAGAATAGGTAGAAATAATACATTCCGATGAACATTAATTTAAATATTTCATACATTAGTAGAAAAGATATAAATAACAACAAAAAAATAGAACCGAACATAATTATAAAAAAGTAGACAATAGTTAAAATATAGATATATGAAAAATTCGATATCCTAACTAAATTTTAAATACATGACATTTATGGAAAAGATCATGAATTTCAAATTTGAACCGGATACGATCTTCTTCATTTATTCTATTTTTGAAACAAAAGTAATTTCAGTCAGCCCCAATCATAACTTGAACACAATTGTTATTCATCGATTTGATCAAATCGAATAATTGTTGGTGGCCATCGTCTCCGCATAGAATGATGGAGTTAGAAGGAATATTTTGCTTCATCTAACTATTCAATGTATTTGGTAATATCTGTAAAAATAAAGAAATAAGTAATAGAAATATAAATGATAAGTAACTCTTGATGTGAATTAATGAAAATGAAATTACTCACCAAATCATCATATTTGACTGTATCTGCATCAATTGTTACATCAAAAAATATAGTTTTTGATGGGTCTTCACTTCTGCTACGGAATGATGGAATTGTAGACGTTGATGCTATTGTTGAGAAATTTTTGAGTTGGAATAAATCATTGCCAAAATATGAAATCACTACTTTTGAATTATCAGGAATTTTATAGAATTCTTTAAGGTCACTTAATCTTGAAGTTATGAGCGGGTAGATTAAATCTTTATTATACTTTAATATATGAATATGACCTTCATTGTTCAATACCTTCAACTTGTCTCCTAATTCATGGTGGTAAGTAACGACAAAAATTGGTTCCATTTTCCATATTTCTAAAAAAACAAACAAAATTAATAAAATACTTCAATTAATATTTGAGAATAAAACATAGGTTGGTATACAAATTACCTGATTGGATAGTTGAATAATTTCTAGCTTGGCTAGCGGTTTAGATTGAAGTTGCTTCATCATTGCTTCCATATCCATATGATCAATTAATTGAATAATTCTTAGGATGCATTTATTTTTTAATAAAACTTTTTTTTTTATTCGCCAACATTGGTGTTTTTTTATTAATAGAGTTTTTTTTTGAGTGAAATTTAAAAAATTAATAAAGTTAAGTCCTTCTTTTATTCTCGGTGCATAATTTATAGTGCTTATATTTTACTGTTTTGCAGAAGACAACAAAAATAATATGGAAAATATTATTCCCCTCAACAACAAAAAAATAGGCAAAAAATTATGTGTTTAAACTTATTTACTACAAATGAAAAGGAGTAGATTCACGATATTAATAAAAAAAATAGGCCACATTAGCCGGGAAAAAATATCTCTCCTTCATTCAATTCTTGTATATATATTTTTTTGACAAAATTCTTGTATATATATACACTCCTTTATTCAAACATTAATATATATTTTATTAATAAATAAATGCATCTCAGTCCCAAAAATTCCTTTAATTAAAATCCACTTTATAAACAACTTCTGTACTGTAACCTCCAAAAACATGTAGACCATTACTACATCCAAACCATTCATTTTTTAAATAATAAATTTAAGGGTAAAAGTGTGGTTGTGTACGGGTACACAAATTGTTAAATTTAACAATTTGTGCACCTTAAAAGTCACCCTATAATATGTGCATGTATAAATTCTTTACTCTAAAATGAGGAAGTCGCTGGTTGATATTTAACATACTCATAATGTTATGCTGGTGCATATAATATCATCCGTTGGACCAAATATTAAGAAATAAAATAGATAATTTTCTCATAAAACTAATAAATTCAATTTAATTCAGAAGGAAAAAAGTCAATAATTTTACCTCATGGATAAAACTAATAAGATAGATAATTTTCTTAGAAAACTCATAATGATTCATCTAATAAACCCGTCATATTAATAAACTGATGGAAATGATGTCGAATATCACTTGAGGAAACCGAGGAAATACCCAGCCAGTACCACACATGATACCAAAGAGAACTGAAAGTGTCACATCTTAAAAACAAATGAGTTGCCGTTTCTGAGTCCCCGCACCCTGACACACCCTAACACACAAGCCGAATCATTAATCTGGAGGACTCGTTGACGCACCAAATTGTCATTTGTAGGAAGTCTGTTTCGAAGTAAACGCCACACAAACAGAGACACCTTTGAAGGAATAAACTTATGCCAGACGTCATCAACCAAAGTCATATCCACTAGAACACCATTATTAATAATGAAGCGGTATGCTTCCCACACCGAATAACCATGAACATAATCTAGCAACCACCTCCAAGTATCATGAACATGTTCCTACAAAACAACGTTAATTTTATGAATCAATAGTCTTGTTCTTCCAATTTTTACTAAAATTTGATTAAGTTGTTTTGTTTTTTCACATATGCTACTTGCAAGCTGTGTTTCTCTGACATCTAGGTATAACGTGGTAGTTATATATTATATTTGCATGCATGCCCTTTCAATTTTTTTTGAGCAAATGTCCATTTTGGTTTTTGGATAATGTAAGATGTTGTCCTTATAGTCTTTAAATCTATTGAAATTGCAAACACATTTCTAGTACATTTTTTAAGTAATTTTATGTACTAAACAAACCAACAAAAAAAACTTTCGAGAACCAAATTGACTATCTAAATATATATTTAAGGACTAAACTAACTAATAAAAAAGACATTTGTGGAGTGTTTGCAATTAATACGGCTTTATAAATTCATAGATTAAAATAGTTGTTTATCCCTTTTCCGTTTAACTTTAGTATTTGCAAACGGTTTAACATTTTAAGTTACTATGAGTTATAAATTGACTTTGCGTATGGAGAGTTTTTCCCTACATTGCAGTCCTACTTAATTGGGTGGATTAGGTGTTACAAGATTCCCATTTACACCACAAAAGTTGACCTTGTTAAACTTGATGTACTCAACTCAAATCTTATTTGAGAAATGTTTATTGAAGAGTTCTGATTTTCAGAAACTCAATAACACAATTTAATCTCGCTTCTAATGCTTTGCTTATTTCGAAATTCACATACGTATGAACTTATAACTTTAAAGTTTTAACCTTCCCGGCAAAAAAAAAAAAAACTTATAAATTTAAACCATATTTATCACAAATGTATCAAAACGTTTACATACAACATAAAAATAGAAAACACTCATGATATTCAAGGTGACATAGTCACTGGTACTACTACTACTACTACTAAAAGAAGGTTTATAACATAATATCAAAGTCTTCAAAGTCTATGCATAAAACTGAAATTGAAATCACATGAACTATATTTTCTTTTGCCATTTCCCCCACTATAAAAGATTACGAGGTAGATAACAAATATGACAACAACTTAAAACCTTGTCACTGAATAACTCCTTGGTCGACCTGACATTGTTTTTTTACCAGCCACCTTTGATTCTATTTTTCCACGCATGTAAAATGGTGGCTGTTGAGGTAGTGGCAAATCAATTGAATCAATGTTGAAATACAAAGCAATTGTTGCCATAGTTGGCCTCTGATCTGGATTTTCTTGCACACATAGTAGACCAAGTTGTATGCACCGATTGACTTCTGTTTCTGAAAATGAGTATGCTAATGCAGGATCCAATAATTCCAATTGCTTATTTTCAGTCCATTTCTTCCATGCCTGCAATCAATTTGCCAAATATAGATGTTCAGTTACTTTTGACCAAAAATAATAAATGTAAGTTACTTGAGTTTTTTTGCTTAACCGAATAAACAACAATTTTGTCTCTAAACTAATATTTTGTCATTTTCGTCTAGTTAGTCCTTGTTAAGTATATTAATAAGGGACTAGCGAAACAAGTGTGACAAAACGTTAAAGGAAAACATAGCAAATATGAAAATGTTAAAGAGAGTTTACTATTTTTCATTTACTTGAGGGACAAGTAAGAGAGGATTTTAGTTCAGGGATGAAATTTGTGGTTTATTTTTTTCTTAACTATATGCAAATCGTTAAAAGTAACCTAAATTTGTAATCTATTAAGATACTTACATGGCTCACGAGGTCGTCGATGGAATTTACTCCATTATAATCAACATTTCTTTTTCCACTAACAATCTCAAGCATTATGACTCCGAAGCTGAATACATCGGATTTCACAGAAAACTGGCCGAGCATTGCATATTCGGGAGACATGTAGCCACTAAAAATCAACAATAAACGGGGAAAAAGCTCATCATTGATGAATATATAATCCAAAAACAAAAGTTCCATTTTGTTCAAGGAAAAAGTTGTATCAATATCAATACTTACTATGTTCCAGCAATTATACTAGTATTTCCTTGCATTTGATCAATGGCAACAATCCTTGCCAAGCCAAAATCTGATATCTTTGCATTCATCTTGTCATCCAACAAAATGTTGCTGGGTTTAAGATCACAGTGTATGATTTTTAGATGAGAATCCTCATGTAGATAAAGAATACCTCGTGCAATCCCTCTTATAATCTTGTAGCGTGCATGCCAAGTTAATTTTTTATGGTTCACAGGACCTATAATGTTTGAATTTTCACAAGTTCATTAATTTATAAAGCATCAAAATGAAAAGAAAAAAGTAAATAAGTATAGAAGGTTAAAAGTTTCATACTGAATAGGTAATAATCAAGGCTTTTGTTGTGCATATATTCATAAATGAGTATCTTCTCATTCCTTTGAATGCAAAATCCTAACAATCTCACAAGATTTCTGTGTTGAAGCTTGGCTATTAACAATACCTCATTCTTAAATTCTACAGCTCCTTGACTTGAATTTCTTATGAGCCTCTTTACTGCTATTTCATATCCATTAGGAAACATTCCCTACATCACAAATATCATTACCAAATATTACATTGAAAATTATAACAAAATTTCTTTACTTTTGGTTTAAAACTAAATATTAGATTGATGATGACCTTGTAAACATCTCCAAAACCACCTTCCCCTATCTTGTTATCTTCAGAGAACTTGTTTGTTGCTAGTCGAATCATGTCGAAGTCAAATTGCAGAGAGTTCACTTCTGACGTAATCTCTTCCCCAACTATACCATAAACGTAAAAAAATAAAAAAAATTAGTAAATAAAAGTTTACAACATTAAAACATCACAAATGGAAATTCTTTTTAGTTCAACATTACAATTTTCTCTGTGGTACTTGAGATTCTTCCTCGCTCTCCTACGTCTCAGATAATACACGAAAAAGAAACCCGCAACCGAGCAAATCATGACAGGCGCAAGAACGTGAAAAAATATTGAAAATAATTTTTCTCCATTTTCCTTGCATTTTACTGCAACACAGATTAGTGTTAACCTCAATTTACTTGAAATAAATGAAACCACTATCTCATAGAGTGCAAAAAGTAAAAAATTCAAACCTTCTGGTTGTACGGAATATGGATAAGGATCATATCTAACAACACAACTTGGATATAAAACACTTCCTCTAATCTTTCCTGTAGCACATGAGGTTTGCAGATAATTTATAGCATCATTTAAACACTGCATGCAATTATCATTAGAGAGATTTGGTATGCATTGAGCAAGACCATACAAGAATTTGTCCTTATAGAAAATTGCTCTCTGACTCTTGAGAACAAATTTGATAGAATTTCCAGTTGAAGCTTTAATTGCTTGAGTTACAGGCTTCTTCAACAAAAAAATTGCTTCAGTTACAAGATCCACCATCAAAGAATTTAGCATTTTGTTAAATACTTTCAATGGACCTTGATAATCCATTGAGCCCTTCACACACCATGATGGAGATTCTTCCAAAGTGCCAAAGAAAGATCGATCAGAATAACGAACCAAGCATTCATCAGACCAAATTATAGCTTCTTTATTTAAGTTACACATTGAGGTAAGTATTTTGGTAGAGTTTTTAACACATTCTCCACAGTTATTTGTGTATCCTATGCACATGAAAAGACCATAGATAGTGTCTTCTTTTTCATCGATTGTACTAATACTAGTGTTGTAGTAACCATGGTTGAGTGCTTTGGAAGAAAGTGTTGATAAGAGTGTGGTTAGATTGGTTTGGTAAGTGCTTTTTGGACTAAACTTTTTTATGGTTGTGCAATTGTAATGGCTGAATGTTGATGCTGTTTCAGTTGGTGAAAAAATTATGCAGAACAGAAGAGTAACTGAAAACAGTTTCTGTTTCAGATTGTAAGCCATCATGCTTCAAAAAAGATTGTAAGTCATGATTAGATTAAAAAAAAAATTGTCATGGTAATTAGAAGGTTAATATTAGAGCTTTTGATTAACTCTTGAAATTAAGCAAAGTTTATATTAGCCATTTGGTGTCACCAATGGGCAGTTTATTTTTACTTTTAAAAATATTTTCTGCTAATGTATTACCACTGGCCATTCATGTTTGTGATTAATCAGAATCTGTCCAATTTTATTTTATTTATAAGGTTGGCATTATTGCAGTGATTGTGACATGTACTTAAACTAAAATATGAATTATTTATAATTCAGTTTTTCTTTGGAACATTGATCGGTGCAACTAAGACACACTTAATTAGCAAATATGGTGTAACACAAGCGACATAAATTTAGGTCTCTTAATCATTTAGTCGGATGTTCCATCCATATTGGTGTATATGAAAAAAAATATATGTTAAGGGAATTCAATTCTATGTTAAGGGAATATACTTATTAGTGGACGTACATCCCTTAACCTTCCAGATGATTGTAACTCCCACTAGTGAGTGGATTGTAATGTGATCTTCCATTTACCTATATGTGTCCTATAAATAGGATTTGTATTGCAATGTAATGACATACTTGTGAAGGAATACAATATACTCTCTTGTTCTCCCTTTATCCTTTTCTCTCTACCTTTCTATGTTGTACAATATCTTGCAATGCTTTAGATTAATTTCATAACACGTTATCCGCACGAAACTCTAGCCACGAGGTAATAATAGTGATTCATGTTTTTTTTTAATATATTACATGTGGTAAGTGTTGTATGCTTGATATTATAAGTGTTGTATGCTTGTACCGAGATAACAAATTTTCTTGAGTATTTTTGTTCATATACCAAAACTGATTCAATATTGTGAAAGGTATGTGTTGAAAGGTATACCAAATTCAAAGCATATACCTTTCACTGCATATACCAAATTCGAAGCATATACAAGAACTATTTTTCATCAATACTAATTTTCATCAATACAAGCATATACCTTTCACTGCATTTTTGTTCAAATACCAAATTTTCATCATCCTGAAAAACTAATTTTGGAGAATAATTATGGTTATCTTGATTGATCTATATTTATATTTTTGCATATAATTGTTGTTGAGAAATTTCTATGACTTGTATGATTATCATATATTTCTTTGTTTATTCTTATCAAATTTTAGAAAAATTTGCATTGAAGCATTGATCCCTGAAGGATTACAAAGTAGAAAGAATTGTTCTTGATCATTATGAAGATCATGTGTGATATAATTCCTGAAGAAAAGAAAAGAAAAAAAAATTAAAGCATCTCTGAAGGATTGCAAACAACAAATTTTTATCATATGTTTATAAAGATTTGAGATATATATAGTTCTTGAAGAACTAAATATTTAATATCAAGCATCCTTGAATGATAGCAACAATTATGATCTTCTTTGGTGTAGATAGATTTATGGTTGAAAATAAGATCTATTTTTGTATAATTTTTAAAATGAAAGTATTAAGAGTTATACGTTGAGAATATAATATAGTTCTTAAAGAATTAAGTTTCTTTTAAGGATCCCTGAAGGATCGCTCAAACATGGAATTTTCTTGATCGTTGTTTATGAAGATTTGAGAAAAGTTTTAGAAGAACTAATTGCTTAATATCAAGCATTCGTGAAAGATTGCAAAATAAAAATATTGTGGTTTTCCTTTGTCATTGCCGATAGAGGTTTGTGGTTGAGTTCTTGAAGAACTAGATATTCATTCATAGTTTAAATATATAAGATCTATTTGATCTTAGTATAAGTTGAATTTTCTCCTGAAGTAACAAAATCGAGAAAATAATATCAAGAATTAATATAGTAGAGATTATCATTTATATGATACATGCGAAGATGATAAAACTTTATTATGACTTTTGATGATTATGATTTTTGCTACTGAGTTCTCATAAGGCATATAAATTAGAAGTATTGTCATCTATGTCATCTCTTTGCACATTCAACACTTATAATTTGTGCTCCACATAATTTCTTTTCTAACGAAATAGTAAATATATAGTTGTTGATTTGCCAATATTTTCCTTTTTAATAGATGAAGATTTAAGGTCAATATTGTGTTGAATTAAAATAGTTCCTGAAGAACAACACATTCAAAGAGAAAACCTGAGACAATATAACTATTTCTATGTCATTTGAAATGCTCCTAAAGTAGCAAAATAAGTGAATATCTTCAAGAATATTTTTGAAAGATTGGTCACATTTGTAACTGAACAAAGAGTGGCTCTTGATTAAAATGGTGAAAGGTGACATTAAACGTCATTCTCAGAAGTGAATGGTTCATACGATTTGTTTCATATAACCAATGTTGTAGTTATGGGTAATTGATTTAGTAGAGCTTACTATTGATACAATACATGTCAATATCATAAAATTCCATTAGTATGGACTTTAATCGTTTGAGAAATTAGTATTTGATCAAAAAATTTCTTGATACGATCATATTTCTATTATATTGTTTCCTTACTCTACGATCAAAGTTTGGTTATGATTTTCTTCTTTCTTATTGCATAAGACTTCTAGAAGGCCTGGATTACAAGGTAAGTAAGCACAAACTCTTTTCTACATAATTCTTGAAAACATCTTATATGAGTTATGTTCTCTTATTTACTTCTAAATCCTTCAAGATTATTATATGTTATATATATATATATATATATATATATATATATATATTCTCTTTTGAAATAAATTTATTTGATTTTGATCTTATATATAATATAAACTTTGGAGATGTCAAACTTTTAAAATATCTTATATTGATAGTTTGTGTTGCCTAACTACTCATAGGATAAATGTGTATGATTTATAAAGTCTTATATGTTGGTAATGCTTTTATAATATTTATTATATAGCTTCACTTTGACGTAATTTTTTTTTCATTTTTGTTTTAAATAGACAAGAACAAATGAAACACATACTATTATAAACCAGAAGTTTACAAATCATGTTTCAAAATGGATTAGAACAAATGAATCATATATTATTGTAAACCAGAAATTTACAAATCGTTGGCAAGACCGGTTGGGTTATCCCGGATCTATTATGATGCAAAAACTAATTTGTCAGATTATTAGGTCAACAATTTGACTAAGAGTTTATTTTCTGAACTTTTCAGAAAGCATTTGATAAGTATCGTTCGTAAAATGAAATTGACATTGAACAGCTGGTAGCATATGCCCATAAAAATGGACTTGCATCAAGCCAACACATTACTGTATATAAGTTCTCCCCTTAATCTATCATTGGTTTTAGATTAACAACCTAATATTTCTCATCTAAGTGGATTTTGGATGTATTGTGTATATCACAATTGCTCCAATATATTTCATTAAGATAAATCTTGAAAATATATTGGGAAAATATATTTGATATGAATATCCTTCTATCATTAATTATGCTGAGGCAACTTATTTACAGCCCAGTAGGATGATTATCAATTGATGGATTATTTTTCCCAATATTAGGGGGAGATAATAAGCAGCTTGAAATGTGAACCTGAAGTTCAAATAAATATTATTGTCTCATCTTGATCCTCAAGATATAACTCATTTGCAAAGTTAAACAAATTAAATATCAGCTGCTAATGCTCCATGCAAATGAGTCTCAATCGTGCCTGAAGCATGGTAGATCAATCGGTTCCAAATATAAAAAGCCTCAAATAAGAAAAGGAGCTTAAAGAAATGATAACCCAAACGAGGATATAGAAACTCTAAAAGAGTTTTCTGATACAATTAATTTTTTTATGTTCCAGAAGAACTGATCAGGTACCTGAAATGTATGAAAAAGAAAGAGATCTCGATAAATTATGTCATGAATGGAATGAGATGGAACCGAAATAAAGTCAACGTCGACGTGTTTTTGGATATACCGCTATATGTGATAAGTAATAACGAGGATCATGAATTCAAGTCTATTAAAGATTATAGAAAAAGAAAATATCTGCAGATAGAAATTCCAGTGAAATCAAATTCGCTTTGCAAAGCTGAATTTTTCGGACCTGTAGTCCGCACACTCGAAGATGTGAAGTTAATTAGATATGTATGATTTTTCGTGCGAAAAGAGAATTAGAATGGTAAAATACATATATATAGAGTTTGATATGTTCACCTGAAGTGAATTGGTAACTGTCTATCATTTATTTTTGGGTTAAATATGTTTTTGGTCCCTATAAATATATAAACTTTTCGTTTTAATCCCTCTATAATTTTCCATCAACTTTTAGTCCTTATAAAATTTTCAATTACTACTTTTGGTCCCTATTTTAAATTTAATTTTAGTATTTTTTAATAAAATAATACATAAATGTGTAGAATATTGTAAAAATCTTTCCCAAAAAAAATTAGATTTTTTAACCAAACATAAATTAAATATGAATTTTTAACCGTAAACAATATAAAAATTCATATTAAATTCACGTTTTGTTAAAAAATTCTAAATTTTTTTGGGAGTAATTCTTATAATATTATGAATTTTTCTGCAAAGTTTTATTCAAAAATATAAATTCTACATATAAGTTTATTTTAAAGGAGGGACCAAAAGTGAAGATTGAAAATTTATAGGGACTAAAATTTGAATTTTTTTTAGAAGGACTAAAATGAAAAGTTAGTATATTTATAGGAACCAAAAACATATTTAACCCTTTATTTTTAAGAGACATATATTCTTTAGACACATATTTACCTCAAGTGAATTCAAGAACTTTTTCATACTTGATTAAGTTCAGTAGCACATGAAAGACTCTAATTATATGAAAGATGTGCTACAATATATTTGTATGGCTCATTTGATAGTGACATATGAAGCTCCCTGAAGGATTTCATTTGTGTAATAAACACTATCAAAATTATTGAAAAGATGACATCATTTGTCCATTTTAAAGATATGGAAATGAATTTCTTATAAGCAATTTTATGATAATCGTATAAATGTTATTAGAAATCCTAAAAAGATTCTAAAATTTGTTATTATATAAATGTTGATATGGACAAATCTAATTGATTATGTACTAGAATGATTGTGATGTCACTTAATGTGAGTAAAGATCACGTCCTCAAGAAAATTATTGGTCAGATATTGCAGCAAAGTCAAGCATACAATTTGTATCTTAAAGAAACAACAATATCATCCTATCATTTGAAAATGTTAGCAAGTGGAGAATGCTCTTTGTTAAGGATTATGATTTCACACATACAAGAAACTTGTGATTTTCTAATTTTATAAGGAGACTCTTTCAACAACTCAATATGAAGATATCTTATGAGCCGCTAATTTGGAGAAGAGTATGAAGATAGATCATATCTTTCTACAGAGTCACCGTCAAGTAAAGATTTTGAGTAACCAGTATAAAAGATTATTGAAATTTCTTCATTGTCTTTATGATGGGGAGACAAAAATGCGTTCTGCACTCTTTTTCCCTTAACCATGGTTTTATTCCACTGGATTTTCCTGGTATGGTTTTTAACGAGGCAGATTATGACACAAAAGGATGTTGTACTCTTTTTTCTTCACTGAGATTTTTTTTCCATTGGGTTTTTCTTAGTAAGGTTTTAATGAGGCATGTCCTTGATGGACATCCAAGGGGGAGTGTTATGAATAGACTATTAGTGGATGCCCATCTCTTAACCTTCCACATGATTGTAACTCCCACTAGTGAGTGGATTGTAATGTGATCTTCCATTTACCTATATGTATCCTATAAACAAGACTTGTATTGCAATGTAATGACATACTTGTGAAGGAATACAATATACTCTCTTGTTCTCCCTTTATCCTTTTCTCTCTACCTTTCTATGTTGTACAATATCTTGCAATGCTTTAGATTAATTTCATAACAATTCTCAATATTTTAAAATATTAGTTTTGGCACAATAGTATACTTTTGTGTTCCAAACAATTTAATTAGAAACTAAGGTGATGAGAGGTTAACAAGAGAGAAAAGGAATAACAATAGTATACATTTGTGTATTGAAACAATTTAATTTAATTTTTCTCTTTTGTTAGCCGTCACCAAAACTCTAGTTTTTTCTTCTTCATCCACTCCTAAATCATCCCTCTAACTCGTTTTTCTCTTTCCCTTTTATTGAAATAAGTGATTTTCACATCTATTTTGTTTTTTTATTTTGTGATTTTGTCGTCTTAGTGCGACGATGATTTGTTCGTCGTCTTCGTGCGGCGTTGTTTGTCTTTCTTGTTTCGTTCAAGTATTTGTTCGATTCAGATTGTCAAATCAACTTCGATTCAGTGCAGATCTAATGACTTTGGTGTCGTCCACGTTGCAGATCCGGAAACATGAGTATTTTGGAGACTTGAATATAGTCATATGTGTAGGCTTTTGTACTTTGCCGTTTTATGCTATTAACATGGATGTTGTGAGTTTGTTTGCATATTCATTCTTTTTATTTTTAGCAAATTTGCAATGTATCGATGTACTCTATCAATTTAAATGAATGAATATAATTTATTTTTGTAAAAAAAAAAGGTGATGAGAGGTTAAAAACTAACAACAATTTTTATTTGGACACAACAAAAAATGTTTGAGCGCGCATATACAAATGAAAAAATTTAAAAAGAAATAATTTAATCGATTTATTTTTCTTTTAATTTTTATCATTTGTGTGTTTAATATTATAGATTTGAGATTATGATCAAATATTAATCAAAAACTAATAGCGTGCATGGCTTCTCAAACATTTTGTTATTGTTTGAGGCAAAAGCTTCTCAAACATCACAAAGATTTGTATAAACTATAAAATGTGATGATTGGTGTAAGTGTCACTACCTATGCAAAAAATAAAATAAAAATAATAACAAAGAGCTGTCATAAGGGACAAGAACAAGATACACAATTCAAATGAGATATATTTTATCATAGATTTGTTAATAAAAATTCTCTCATCAGTTAAGAATATGAGGAATTCTTTTTTGTGATGACAAGAATATTAGGAATAATTTAAAAAATTATGCAAGTGGAGAGCCTCATTGTCAATGTAGGCTTCTTTTGGGTCCATCTTTTACGAGGATGTAGTATTTTTATTCATTTATGAGGTTTTTCTCTACTATATTCCAACTTCAATTCCTTATATTGTGTGGAAGATTTCTAAAATTTTACCTTGAACCAAATGAATTTGCGACTAAAAGAACATGAATTTAATTGTTCCTTCCCTCTTCAGCATCAATCTCTCTTTGTCTTATATAGACACTTTCACTAATACTTCGCCTTAAGTGTATTGGAAGAAAAAAAAATTCAGTATCAAATAGCCCCAAAGCTTTGTGTCATTGCTTGCCGAGATTTTTTTTATCCAAAGTAAGATATATCTAAGAGTTAAAGAGATATAGAGACATGCAGCAGTGTCTGTGAAAAATAAATTTATTTTGACAATCAATAAAAACTTGGATTGAAAATAAGAGACTATTTTTTTTTTTTTTGAATCAGCAAAGTATTATTAAGCAAGGTTAGCACAAGACACGCACAACCCGCAAAGGAGGAGGAAAAAGAGTACAAAGAAGGGTTAATAAACAAGCCCCTTCCCCACCAAACAAACCTCAATAAAAAAACCCCTATATTCTAGCTCCAAAACATATCAGGAACAGAAAAAACAAAACAGCTAGAAAAGCCAAATAAATACTAATGACCCAAAGGAGGAAAATAAGAGACTATTACAATCACAAATTCAAAAGATTAATAGCTTGTTTGATTCTGATGGTTAGTTACCAATATATTGTTTCAATGCCGATTTCTCCTCAATTTTAAGAAGTTATATATCCATATCTATCTATCTATACTTACTATACTGTATTATATATTATATTATATATATTTTTTTAACAAGCCAAAATGAAATATAATAAATCACCGCAAGTGATTCATCTTGTACAAAGTGTGCAAAAGAGAATCACTCGACAAAATACAATGTTAAATGTCTGGTGCCATTAAAGAGGCAACAAAAAATAAACAAGGAAGCTACTCCCTAACACCGCAAAGTAAAGGGTGCCGTCACCAGTCGTTATAACTAAAAAAGGAAGTGAGCCTATTAGCTTTTAACCATAAAAAAGACATGAATTTGATATTATCTAATAAATTGCACAAATCCGCAGCTTTGCAGTTAAAAATCATGTTGTTCCTTTCCTTCCAAACAACCCAAACACAAGCATGTCAGATTACTTTAAGGAAATGATGTGTAAATCGCGATAACCCCGCCATATTCCCAAAATGATGAAGGTGATCACGAACCGAGGCTGGCGCAATAAAAGAAACACGAACCCACAGATATAAACGGTACCACAAGCTTCCAAAAATCTCACAGTGAAAAAGAAGATGCTCTGCTGACTCAAGGAAGCCACACCCTCCCGCACAATGAGTGTCATCAAGATGAAGGACTCTCCGACGAAGAAGATTGTATTTGGTTGGAAGTCTGTTGCGAAGGAGTCTCCATACAAACACTGAAACCTTTAGAGGTACTTGCTCCAGGCCTTGTAAGATACTGGTGAGTCCCTTTGACGGAATAACCATCAATAGGGTCAAGAATCCACCGCCACTTGTCTATAATATGGTCCTGCAAAACAATATTACGCAGCAAAAACGAACACTCTGTGACAGTCTCCTCTTCCCAAGCTAAAAGGCGACTTCTCCACACCCAGGCACCACCGCCATATACCCACCCTATCCTCTCCATATCCTGCACCGTCACCCCTTTGTTTTCCGCCCAGATCAAAAAGGCAGGGAAATTGCACCCGTAGAGGAGCACCCCCCCACCCAATTATCCAACCAAAAATAAGCGATAATTCCTCCACCGACCACCCTACGAACATTTTCCTTAAAACAACCCCACACCACTTCGGATGCCAGATAACATCTTCCACCAAACCGAGCTTTCCCCACCCCCTTTCTTCAACCTACCTCCCTCCTCTCCGTATCTCGCTTTTAAGACTCGATACCATAAGCCATCCTTATCTACTAACATACGCCAACACCACTTCCCTAACAAAGCTACATTAAATTCCCTCAACCTCCTAACACCAAGCCCACCCTCCGAATCCCACTCAACTCAGAAATTTTTTCTAAAATCCTCAACCCCCCCCCCCCCCCCCCCCCCCCACCAATTTATTTTTTTTAAATAAAGATTCAATAGAAGAAATTATATCTATGGGGGCCTTGAAGAAGAAAAGAAAGTAAATCGGGAGAGATGACATGACAAATTTCAGGAGAATCAGGCGACCGTCAAACGAAAGAAATTTGATTTTCCAATTCGACAATCTAGAAGTAATATTATTCAGAATCGGTTTCCAAACGTCCAGCCTCCACTTATTGATTGTTGTTGAATTAAATTCCAAACTTAAGTTAACTTTAGGTTTGTATCGTGCCTATGTGGCACTCTAAAAAACCTCCTCACCCTATCTTTTGAAAATTTGTCACCGTTCATAATATAATAATTCTTTCACCTTCATTTTTTTTACCCAGTTCTTTCAACTTCATGAGTTACATAACACCCCCTATATTAATTTAATATCTAAAGATACTAACTCCTTAAAAATAAATTCACATTTTCTTATTTCACACTATTATTATAGTAACCAATGATCTTTTAATTGCCACTTCCTAATTCACATTTTGTTCTACACATTGATTCACTTCTTTATATAAAATTGTACATAAACCTGTTAATTTACCTAACGGTACATATGTTTTGGTTGAAAGCGCTGGTACCATCCACTTTTCATCTTAGTTTTATCTTGAAAATTTCTTATATTCTCCTTCATTCAATCTCAATTTGATTTCCATTTCCAAGTTATGCAACTCTTTGCTTGCAGTGTTATGTCATTTTCCATGATAATAAGTGTTTATTATAGGATCTTCACTCCCAAAAGATGATAGTTTTGGGTGATCAAGTTGAAGGTCTCTATAGATTAGCATTAGATTTCTCTGCTTTTCCTTTGTGTAACACTTTTTTTCTCAATCATGTTTCCACAAATAAAAATCTCACCATTCCATCTTCTGCATTATGACACTTTAGGCTAGGTCATGTTTCTCACAAAAGGCTATCTCATATGTCTCAATTGTATCCCACTTTAACTTTTGATAATCATGCAACTTGTGATATCTGTCACTTTGCAAAACAAAAGAAGTTACCTTTCAATTCTAGTATTTATGTTGCTTCTAGCCAATTTGAGCTTTTGGACTTTGACATTTGGGGTCCATTGTCTATTACTTATGTACATAATCATAGATACTTTCTTACTATTCTTGATGATTACAATAGATTTGTTTGGATTGTGCTTCTAAAATCCAAATATGGAGTGTCTCAGCATGTTAAAAACTTCATTTCTCTCATAGAAACTCAATTTCATATCACTCCCAAAACCTGAGTTCTTGCTTAATTCATTTTATGCTTCTAAAAGTATTTTTCACCATAATTCTTATGTAGAAACTCCCTAACAAAATGGGAGGGTTGAAAGAAAACACCAACATATACTGAATGTAGGTAGAGCTCTTCTTTACCAGTTAGAGTTACCTGCACATATTGGTCTTATGATCTTTTACATGCTACATTCATCATCAATAGAGTCACATCACCTACACTTCACAATAAATCACCTTACCAACGTCTTCATAACACTATACCTGATATTTATTCCTTTAATGTTTTTGGCTTTTTGTGTTATTCTATTACTCTTCAATCTCATATATCCAAACTTGTAGCTAAAGCCAATTTTTTTGTCTTGTTAGGTTACTCCATTGGTCATAAAGGCTATGTTCTCTTAGATACACACACTAGAGATATTTATATCTCTAAACATGTTTGTTTTCATGAGCATATATTACCTTTTCCCTTCAATTCATTTTCCATTACTACTAGTTGGGATTATTTTCCACCAATTTTTTGCTCATCAAGCAATCCAACTACAAATAATTCCCACTCTACACAAGCCTCACCATCTCCCATTATTGACCCTGATCCACCTCACAATGAAATTGAAACACCTATTTCTCCTACTCCACCACCAATTCTTAGAAAATCTTCTAGAACTATTAATCCACCTGTGCATTTACAAGACTATGTTTGTAATTTTTCTACTTTTTCCATTCCTTCACTTTCTTCTAATGTCAATTACCCCATATCTCAATATCTTTCATATAATAACTTTCTTCTTCTCATTGTGCTTTTTCCTTGTCCATTGCTTCACAAATTGAACCAACAACATATGTTGAGGCAAGCAAACATAGTTGTTGGAAGCAAGTTATGCAAGTTGAGCTTACTGCTCTTGAAAATACTGGGACATGGAAACTGATTGACCTGCCACCTAATTTAAAACTATAGGTTGCAGATGGATCTATAAGATCAAACATAATGCATTTAGTTCCATAGAGAGGTACAAATCACACCTTGTTGCCAAAAGTTACAATTAGATTGAAGGTTTGGATTACTTTGACATCTATTCACCTGTTGCTAAACTTACAACTGTTAGAACTGTTATTGTTTTCGCATTTATCAATCACTGGCACATTCATCAGCTAGATGTCACCAATACATTATTGCATGGTGACTTACAAGAATATGTGTACATGCTTGTTCCACAAGGTATCACTCCATCTAAACCAAATCAAGTCTGCAAGCTCAATAAATCTCTGTATGGATTTAAGCAAGCAAGCATAAAATGGTATGAGAAACTCACGCCTCTCCTACTTCACCATCAATACACACAATCTACTTCTAATCATTCTTTATTCACCAAAAAGACTTCTACTACCTTCACAGTTCTTATAGTGTATGTTGATGATGTGATAATTGTTGGTGATTCTTTATCTGAGTTCTAAACCATCAAAGCTATTCTACATTCATCTTTCAAGATCAAAGATCTTGGTCAGTTGAAGTATTTTCTTAGTTTAGAAGTGGCTCATTCATCACAATGGATAACTTTATGTCAAAGAAAATATTTCCTAGACCTTCTCACTAACTCATGTTTCCTTGCTTCTAAATTGGTCTCTACTCCTTCTGACCCTTCATGCAAGTTACACAAAGATTTCGTGCACCTTATAATGACGTGCCTTCATATAAGTAGATTAATCTACTTAACAAACACCAAACCATACATTACCTTTGCTACTCAACAACTTAGCTAGTTTCTTACTTCTCATACTGAAAAACACTTCACTACAACTAGTAGAATTTTGAAATATCTGAAGAAATATCCTTGTCAGGGTTTGTTCTTTCCAAGAGATTCTTATTTGTGCTTATCAGGCTTCTCAGATGTTGATTGAGTTGGTTGTGTAGATTCCAAAAGATCCATTTCAGGTCAATGCCTCTTCCTTAGAAAGTCACTCATATCTTGGAGAACGTAGAAGCAATTGACTGTCTCAAGATCATTCTCAAAAGCAGAATAAAGAGCTTTGGGTGCAACAAATTGTGAGCTGCAATGGTTATTTTATCTGCTCAGAGATTTGCATGTTTCTATTATCAAGCCTCCAGTTCTATATTGTGATAATTAGAGTGCATTGCACATTGCTGCCAATCCAGTTTTTTTATGAAAGGAGAAAACATCTTGAGATTGATTGTCACTTGGTTAGGGAAAAACTGCAAGTAGGAATCATGAAACTTCTTCCAATTTCCTCTAAAGGTCAGTTTGCTGATTTATTCACCAAACCTCTTTTTCCTTAACCATTTAATACTCTTTTATCCAAGCTGAGAATGCTAGACATTTACCATTCTCCAGCTTGTGGGAGACTATTAGAGAAAGAAGAGAAGATTACTACTCGAGCTACAACAATAAACTCCACCTCGCCAAGTTTACTTGAGTTACAAGCTAGTTAGTATTAATTAGCTTAATCTAATGTATTAGCATGTGATTAGGTTTTGTGTACTTTACTTTTTACCTATAATTACCTATTATACTATCTTTTCATTTACGAGAAATGAGACTATTTTCTATCTTTCGCTTTCCATAACAAAAAGATATACAAGTTAAAAGAGAAAAGAATATCAAAGTTGAAATTAATATTTTTATTATTTCTGTCAAAAGAAAAAAAAACATATTTATTGTTATCTCAAAGTTGAAATTAATATTTTTATTGTTTCTGTCAAAAGATAAGCAAACATGTTTACTGTTATTCAAGGTAAGGATGGCAATGGGTACCCCATGGATAGGGTACTACAGTGCCCTTCCCTGTATCCGCATTTGTAAAATATACATTTACCCGAACTCGTACACTCGTGGACAATAAATTTAGTGTCATTCCCCTTCCCCATACCCTATGGGTACCTTAGTGTCCATACCCGCTATCTTCAGTGGCATTTGAACCTCCATGGACAGGGTACTACAATGCCCTTCCCCATATCCGCCTTTGTAAAAAATACATGTACCCAAACTCCAAACTCGTACACTCGTGGACAACAACTTTAATTTTATATCTGAAATACCTTTTCCTTAACCTACTATAATTAATAATAGTAGTGAGACCCTTTTAGTGGTATGATTTATTACATGCCTTTTTGTATCCATCTCTCACTAAATGACATTGTCCATTGACTTTTAGCAAATAAAGATGATCTTAACTCATAATGTTTCATATTGGATAGTCTCACTATTAATTGATAATTAAAAAAAGTATATACCCTAATCAACAACTAACATGAACATCAATCTTCAATAGTATCTGGACCACCATTGCACTTATGAGGAGAATTTAAATCTTCGGTAGCATCTGGACCTCCATTGCTCTTAAACGGAAAACCTAAATCTTCAGTAGCATTTGAACCTCCATTGCACTTAAGAGAAGAATCTAAATCTTCAGTAGCATCAGCTGGATCTCTATTGCACTTAGTTGTAGAACCTAAATTTTCGGTAACATCTGAACCTCCATTGCACTTAGGAGGAGAACCTAAATCTTCCGTAGCATCTTCTTTTGTAGATGTGCTTATACCAAGAATTTTTTCCAAAGCATTTTTTGCTGCCCTATTGTGTGCAATTTCTTTCTTAGAGCCACAAATGCCACTTTCAACAAATTCATCATTTATAAAGACTTCAACTTTCTTTGACTCTGTCCACAAATCTCTGAATTGTAACTTGAGATTTTTCTTCTGACAAATTTCATGAAGCTCTGTGGCCGGATGCCTTTGAATAGTGTTGGGATCTATTATAGGTTTGAGTAGCTTTTCAATAACCTGTCCAAATGAATATAAAAAATTGTAAAAAAATAGAATTAATGAATATAAACAAATAAAATAAAATGTTAGTTCCAAAAAAATTATATTATGTTATATAAATGTAAATAAAATAAATATAAGAGAAAGTGCAATATTTCTACATACATAATGGAAATATCAGGAGGAAATGTCATATTATTATATACTACTATTATGTGTATGCAAGTCTTAAGTTTTACTATTTGTCATATATATTATGATTAGAGAAATGATATTTGAACAATCATTTTGTGACAACTTTATCTTTCATACTCACATTGTTTTTATACTTTCTCTCTATTGTTTTAGTTTTTATGTCAATACCTTTATTTTTTTATATGTTTTGGTTATTCCACTAGTGTTCCAAAAAATTGTTGTTCAAATAACACTCATGATAATTATAATATATGCACTTTTTTTTTTAAAAGAAGAAGAAGATAAATGTACATAAAATCACATTATATATTAATCTTTTTGACGGCATAAAAATCGCATCATTAGAATTAGATAACAAAAGTTGTTCTTTTTGCGATATATCCTGTAGTCATGGTTTATTCGGTGGTTCAATAGAGTAACCTATATAGAGAAGTCCTAGCTCAACTAGCAAAAATGTCAAAATTGTTAGGTCGGATGTAATGACCGGGGTTCGAACGCCGGTACCTCCACTTGCGTGTGTGAGTTTATAATGGTTTTGCCAATTCGTCTATTACCAAAAAAAAAAGAGTAACCCATATAGAGATACTACTTTTTACACATTTTAAAAATTTATTTCTCCTACTTTTTACCGTACATTAATAGAATGATCGACATCGATAAATCTATCATATATATATTAAGGCACGGATTTAAGTAGAGATAATTGAGGGCAGTTGTCCTCACTAACCTTCAACTTTTTCCATCAATGAGTAAATAATTATTTTTCCAGCCTCTTAAAATTCAACTATTGCCTCCACTAAATAATTAATTGATTTTTTGTAAAATGTTTCTCTAAACTACTTCATTTGTCTTAAAATAAAAACAATCAATACGTATTTCATTCTCATTAAGAAAATTTGGTCGCGTAATTAATGTATGTGTTTTATGTAAAGATGTATCTAAAATACCTTTTGTGTGTGAATGTGTGTGCGCGCGTGCGTGTGTGTATATATATATATATATATATATATATATATATATATATATATATATAGTTAATCTTGACTTTTAAAATTTCCAAATATTTACTTGTATTATTAAGAAGTTTATTTCGGAAAGAAGAAATAAATTCATCTAATAATTTGAAAAAAAGTTTATACTTAAGGATAATTTTGTGTCATTGTGTACTCACATTTCACATTAAGCTACATATGGAGTAAAAATTAAATTGCTTGACTTTGATTTGCAACCACAATGATGGAAATAAATGTTTTTTTATAGGCAAATGTTAATTTGTTGATGAGAGGGAAAAATGTTAGTATTAGTTTAAAATTTGTTTTGTTGTGTATAGTTTTGCACCTAATGAATAGTTTTTCTAGATCCGTCCCTATATATATTGCTCAACAGATGCAATGATTGTTATTCTTGAATGAAAGATTATAAAAGTGTAACTAAGTTCTAAAAAAAAGTGTAATTAAGTCTTCAGAAAATAACGATTGTACACTAATTTATACGAGGTCTTAAGATAATACGTAGAAGATATTTAAAACAATAATGTTTTATTTAAAGATTGTTTTTTTTTATAAGCAAATAAATTTTTATTAAGGGAGTATTGGAGGTGCTGCAAGCCCATTTAAGGCACTCCAAGGCTGGTATCTATATAAAATCATGTAAACATGCATTTGTATAATTTCATAAAAATATGTTTTTGATTTGTCAAAAAAGAAAATATTTTTGATGACTTTTTTAAATGAAAAATGAATGTTTTTACAAAAAGGTGAAAAATGAATGTGTACCTTCCACACAGTTTCGATGGATGAGCCACAATCAACGAAGATTGCACCGATGGTTGACTCGACAATATCCGCTAAAATTTTAGGGACGTCGATTAACCCATTGGAATGTAAAGGATATTCATCTACCTCTTTAGTAAATTCTTGAATCTGTATCAAATTATCCAAAACAATAAAACAAAGAAATCATTGTTTCAATTCGTGGTAAAATTTCACAGTTCAATCTAAAAAAACTATAGCTGATAGCTGATAGCTTATAGCTGATAGCTTATAGCTGATGACTGATAACTGATAAGCTAATTGAAGTGTTTGGTTAAATTAGCGGCTCAACTAGTTGATAAAAGTAAAATGACACAAAAGGATATTCTGAATTCATTATAAAATTTACAACAATTAATATTTAAAACACTTTATTCTTTACAAAATATTTAGTATTACTTTCCACTAAAATTTTATTTTAAACTTTTATTTCATTCAAGTTTTATAACGAGCAAAAAAAAAACTATGTTTCTATCTATCCATTTTAACTTATAAACCTAAGAATAAAATTATAAACTATAAACTTAACAAAAGAACGTTAAATTCAACTAACAAAGAAAATTATAAACGTAATTTATTATAGCAAGTGACAGTAATATAACGTAACAATACTTTTTTTTAATGAAAAAAGTAACGTAACAATGAATATAATGAATTGCGCGACTTTTATAATGTCCTGAAAAAAGCATAACAATATGACATATATAAAAGCACGTAAAAACGTAACATTTTGAAAAATAAATAAATAATATATAAACTTTTTTTTAAGAAAAAATAATATATAAACATAACATTAACATGTTACTCAAAACAAAATAAAGGTAACTTAAACAAATTATAAAGGGCTAGAATTGGTTTTTAGATAAAACAATAAGGGTAAAATTGAAAGAAAAAAATGATAAGCTATAAGCTATAAGCTCAAACGCTACTTGGAATAACGTCTGAAAAATAGCTTATAAGTTCATGAAAGTTCGTGAAATAAACTATAAGCTCTTTGTAAAAAACTGTTTCCAAACAGAACTTTTTTTGTCAAACGAGCTTATAAGCTATGCGCTATAAGTTATAAACTCGTTTTATGGTCTTACCAAACAGAGCCTATCCGTCTATTTTGAGTTTATATGTTGGATGCTCTCTACTGCAGCATGTAAAACCTTACACTACTTCAAACGTATATTATAATTTGAGCTCTTGATTAAATCTTGAAACTAAGCAAAGTTATATTAACCATTTGGTGTCACCATGCCAGTTTATTTTCTACCAGTGAAAATAGTTTGACGAAGTAACGAATATGAGAGAGAGAACTTACTTGGTCTTCAAGTAGCGGTTTTTTGTGTAGCAAATAACGATGTAAACCATGTTTGATTGTCACACGTGCCAGTTTTTCAGTGTCCACATTTGCTGCACGTAAACGGGTCAAGTGACCGGGTGCTAGGGTTGGATATGCATGAAATTGTTCCATTGTTATCATTAGGTTAAGAACTGAATCACCTATGTATTCCAAACGCCCATAAGATATACCATTATCAGCACCGTAAGTACAGTGAGTGAAAGCCTCTTCTAGTAATAGTTTGTTCTTGAATTCGTATTCAAGAATGGCTTCCACTTCATTCGGTGGTGGTGGTGGTGGTGGAGAAGGAGGTGGAAGATCACTTTCCTTCACGTGTGCTTCTTTCTCTTGCTCAAGAGAGTTTTCTTCTTTGTCATCTATTTTGAGTGCACATGTTTGGAGGAGAAGTGCTTGTTCTTCCTCTTTGTGTGCTTGAGATTCCATGGTGTGCAGTTGTGATGTTTGGAGAAGTTCTTCTCCTTCGTATTTGTGTGCTTGAAATTCAATGGTGTCCAGTACTTGTGGTGTGATTAAGAGGAGAAGTTCTTCATCATGCTCTTTAAAAATATGAGGAGTTTTTTTTTTGTGATGATAAGAATATTAACAATAATTTTAAAAATTATGCAAGTGGAGAGTCTCATTGTCAACATATGTAGGTTTCTTTTGGGTCTATCTTTTATAATTTATTTTCTTTTTTTACAGGACAAGTTATTTTATTTCTCATACTCGCTATGTTGTATTTTTATTTATTTATGAGGTTTTTCTCTACTATATTCTAACTCCAGTTCACTATACTGTGAGAATCTGACTCTTCCGTTAGATCAAACATTCATTTTCTTACGTAGTATTTTAAACAATTTAATATTAAATGATGCTTTACTTTTTAATAAACTATTATTTTTAAATTTGATTTTGCCAACAAATGATTATGATGTACAACCAACGAGGATAAGTTTAACAGAAAATGTTAAACTCTCACAACTTGATAACTAAACTTCAAATTGCATTTGAAATGAAATAAACCTCGTAAACAACAATCGCATCATTTTTTTTGTTAACAAGATCATGGATGAACTTTTGACAAGAAAGTTTTATCATGTACCCCTAATCACCTATGTTTATACCTTTACCCCTATATATTTTAATAGCTGATAGAGAATCCCTTTGTACAATGATTTAATGAAATTCATGGCGTTTTCATATCAAAAGACCATAGTAAACGTCTAACAAAAATAGTTTAACTAAGCGAAATATAAATATAAAACAAGCATGAGAAAATTAATTTATTAGAACAAAATATTAGTTCTTTTAATATTTGTTTGACAATATAAACTTCAGATATATATTATAATTTTTTAACTTTTATTATAAGTTCTGCATTTAAAAGTTTTTTTTTCTTTATTAAATTACACTTTTAAATTTGTTTCCCCCAAATTTTAATTTATGGCTCCGTCACATTATGTGTATTAAAAAAAAAGTCGTATTAACTCATTTGGAGTTGGCCTAATGGTTGACTTGGGATTTTGGAGTTTGCTCCTCTCAAGGAGTCGAGTTCGATTCCCTCTGGTGGCAATTTCGGTGGACAAGTGGGCGGTGGGATTGATCTTTTCGGATTAGTCGGTTGTTGGACCGGATACTGAGTTTTCAAAAACAAAAAAAAAGTCCAATATCAAGATAGCCCCAATGTTTAATCCCTGCAAATAGGGGTCATTTAAAATCTCTGCAAAATTTTGTGATATGGCTTGCCGAGATTTTTCTATATATATATATCCAAAGTAAGATGACTTTTATATGTGTTTAATCCCTGCAAATAGGGGTCATTTAAAATTTGGTCATTGAATTTGCTAATCATACATTTTGCCTCTGCAAAATTTAATCATTTAAAATTTCTTCTCTCTCACCACTTAATCACTGCCACATCACTAATCAGAAACATATGGAATGGAATGACTTATTTTCCCCTTAATGACGTCTGCCGCATACAAAATTATCCTTTTGCCCCTTTATTCTTCTTCTTCTTCTTGTTCCTTCTCTAAAACCCAGATTGCAATCTCTCTTCTTCTCTTTCCCTTTCTGTGGTGGTTTGTGTGAGATTACTCCTTTTATCTAGCGCGGTGGCTATCGAGATAACAAGAAGGCTGGTAACTTACTCCATTATCAGTTCTGCTGGAAGCTTCATTCAATTTCAAACATTTTAGGATATTTGCCAACTACCTTTTTGATGTACATTTATTTACTCTTAATTGAAAAGACCATATACAATTTTTCTCTCTAAAGTTAAAAATAGATCTAAAATCTTCAAACTCTATTAGAAAACATTTGACATTTGTAACCAATCAAATATTTAGTTCTCTCAATAATACTCCTCTTCCTCATGCTGATCTATGTTGAAATTATCAACATAAACACTTCCTGTGGAAGGTAGTGTGCCAACCGAGGCGAAATGGAGGACTAGGGGTGAGAGATATTAGATTAATTAACTTGAGTCTATTGGCGAAGTGGAGATGGAGATTGTTACATAATGAAGAGGGTTTGTGGAGAGAGGTGTTAGTGGAGAAATATGGACCGCGAGTAGGTAATTTATTGGGTGAAGGTGATGATGTGTGGCCGAAATTTACATCAAAGTAGGGATTGGCAATTTAACTAGTTTTTGGAAGGATCCGTGGAGGGGGGCAACCCCTTTTTGTAGAAAGTACCCAAGACTTTTTGCGATTGCTACTAATAAGGAGGCTTCAGTGGAGGAGTCAAGTAGAGACTTTGTGGATATGGGAGTGTGGGTTTTTGAGTGGCGAAGGTCACCATTTGTTTGGGAGGAAGAACTTCTTATTAGTTTAAAAGAGGATTTGGAGGGGTTTAGAAGGGAGAATGTGCCGGATAGTTGGGGTTGGAAACCGGAGGAGGGTCGGCCATTCTCGGTGAAATCTTGCTATTTGAAGTTGTTGGGTTTGATGTTGGAGGAAGACATGTGGAGTGTTGAAGAAAATGGAGTTTTTGAGACCATTTGGAAAAGTAAAGCCCCTTTGAAAGTGCTAGTTTTCTCTTGGAAACTTTTTCTAGATAGAGTTCCCACGCGATGTAACCTTGCTAGGCCAAATTGTTTACCTCCGGAGGAGTCTACTATATGTGTTTTGTGTGGTAGGATGGAAGAATCATCCAAACATCTCTTTCTTCATTGTAATTTCACGGTAAAGGTTTGGGAAAGTGTTATGAGGTGGCTTGATTTCTCTTTTATTACTCCTCCGAATTTGTTTGTGCACTGGGTATGTTGGAGTAACGAAGGGAGAAATAAGAGAATTTGCAATGGGTTGTGGATTATTTGGCATGCTACGGTTTGAGTTATTTGGCAAATTAGGAATCACATTATTTTTCGGAATGAGGTTAAATATGTTGACGAAATAATGGTGATGTCGTGGCGGTGGAGTTTGAGTAGACTTTCTATGAAAACTTGTCTATACTATCAACTATGAGTGGAGTTGGAATTCACAAGAGTGTTTGATGAGGTAAATGAAGTTACTTGGCTACAGGTGATTGGTGCATTTCCAGATGGTATTTCCTTCATTAATGACTTGTCTCATTTTGATGGGATAATGATTTGCTTGCTGTTTTGGGAGCTACTGTTGACGCAGGGGTATGCAAAGCTAGGATTGGGAGATTGAATACTTATTGTTATGGATTTAAGGTGTAATGCCTATTTCCTTTTTGCATACCTTAGCATCATGATTAGCTTTGTGGTGGTTTATTAGAAGCATATTTTTGCTTGTTGTTGGCTAGTGCTCCGCATATATACAGTGCATTTGTATTTTTTCTTTTCCTTGTCGCGAGTGGTATTGTTAGTAGTACTACTTGTCGCGAATAATATTGACCGATTAAAAGAAAAACATAAGCACTTCCTCTCGTATCAGAACCGATGTAATTATCCAAATTCATAAAAAGATAAATTTGTTTGTGACAAGAATGTATGTCATTTTTTAATATGTTGATAATGTTTCTATTGAGTGTGATAACAAAAAGGATTGTAATGGTAGTTGATCTTATCCTCAAGAACAAGAATGTTAGTGAAATTAATGATCAAGAATTGATTAGAGTGAAATTTAGTGTTGGTGTTGATTATGAAACAGTAAGGAAAGTTGGTAATTTCACGTGTTAGGTTGTTGTTGTGTTCGGTAGGAAGGCCTGTGATTGTTTTGGTGATGGAGGTTGAAGAGACAAAAAAAAAAAAAAGGAGAAGCTTACAGAAGGGTAACGTGGAAGAAAGAAAGAAAGAAAAAGAGTAGCTTAAAGATGATTTAAGGGTATTTTTGTAAATTCATACGTGTCTTGAAGGGATGGGGGTATTTTTGTCAGCACATCCTCTATTTTTGTGAGTCAGCGACGTTTTATCCTATTCAACTGTGTCACACGTGAGCTAATTAATGAAGTGACAGTCATTAAGTGGGATAAGGGATTAAATTTTATATGATTAAACTTTGCGATGATATATTATCAGAATTAACAAATACAGGGACCAATTTTTAAATGACCCATGTTTGCTTGCAGGGACGAAACACATGTAAAAGCCAATTTTAAGAAGTTGTATACCCAATTTTTTCACTAAACACATATTGTTGGATTCACTCCAACGTGGAAACAAACACTCCCTAAACTGAAATTAATTCTTATAGACTAGTTACACTTAACATTTTTATTGTTTCTGTCCAAAAAACAGTTTATTGTTATCCAAGGCATTTAATGTCGCCCTCTTGTGTCCAAATTCTTTTTCAAATCCCTAAGTGCCTCTTTCAACAAATTTTTCATTTATTAGAAGATCAACGTTCATCACCTCAAAAAATTAATAATCAAAGTTCATAGATTGTTTCCATAAGTCTACGATTACTTTTAAATTTTCTTATGAAAAACTTTATAGAGATCATACCAAGATGCTTTTGATTAGTAGTTATTAGATCAGTCATTATAAGGTTCCAATAAGCTTTTAAAAACAGGTAAGGAAATATTAAATGACATGCGAGTAAAAATAAAAGTAATGAATACATAATTAAAACATAATGTAAAATATAATTAAAATATAACGCTTCTAAAAACATCAAAAGAACAATATTTTAAAAGATAGGTGCAATATGTAATAACTTAGAAATATATATAATGATATGTTCTAGTTTGGAATACTGTATGAGAAATTCTTGAGTGAGCAGCCCAAGAATCTTTCATATTGCATAAACTCACTATTAGGTGATAAGCAAACAAATAAATACCCAAATCAACCACTAACATAAACTTCAATCTTCAGTAAAATCTAGACTTCCATTGCACTTAGTCGGGGAACCTAAATCATTGGTAGCATCTGAACCTCCATTGCACTTAGTCGGGGAACCTAAATCTTCGGTAGCATCTGAACTTCCATTACACTTAGGTGCGGAACCTAAATCTTGGGTAGCATGATCTAGACTTCCATTGCACTTAGGAGGAAAACCTAAATCTTCGGTAGCATATGGACCTCCATTGCACTTAGGTGGGGAAATTAAATTTTCGGTATCATATGAACTTCCATCACAGTTAGGAGGGGAATCTAAATCTTTGGTAGCATTTGGACCTTCATTGCATTTAGGTGAGGAACTTAAATCTTCGGTAGCATCTAAACTTCCATCACACTTAAGAGGGAAAACTAAATCATTGGTAGCAACTTCGTTGGTAGATGCGCTTATACCAAGAATTTTTTCCATATTTTCCAAAGCATTTTTTGCTGCCCTATTGTGTGCAATTTCTTTCTTAGAGCCATAAACACCACTTCCAACAAACTCCTCATTTATAAGGACTTCAACTCTCATAGACTCTTTCCACAAATCTCTGAATTGTAACTTGAGACTTTTCTTCTGACAAACTTCATGAAGCTCTGTCACTGGATGTCTTTGAATAGTGTTGGGATCAATGATAGGTTCGAGTAACTTTTTAAAAACCTGTCCAAATGAATATACAAATTGTAAAAAATAGAATTAATGAATATAAACAAATAAAATTAAATGTTAGTTCCAAAAAATTATATTATGTCATATAAATGTAAATAAAATAAATATAAGAGAAAATGCAATATTTCTGCATACATAATGAAAATATCAGGAGAAAATGTCATACTACGATTATGTGTATGCAAGTCTTAAATTTTACTATTTGTCATATATTATGATTAATTATGATATATGTACATAAAATCACATTATTATTATTTTGAACGGCATAAAAATATCATATCATTAGAATTATATAATTTTGGTTACATGAGTGAAAAAGCATTTTATATAGATACACTAACACGTTGCTCTCTTTTGCAATATATCATAGTGATGCATGGTTGAGGCGTTGAGCTATGGAGTGGTTCTATCGAGTATCCCATATAGATATACTACTTTTTAAACATATTTCAGAAATTTATTTTATACCATTAACCTATAATAACATATCCATTATAAATAATATGGCATTTCTCCAACTTTTTACTGCACGTTAATAGAATGATTGATATATCTATTGTAGACTCAACTGGACCAATGATTGAAACTCGAGGCACGTATCGAACAATTGAGATGTATGAATGACTATAAAAGTGTAACTAAGTTCTAAAAAAAGTGCAATTAAGTCTTTATGAAGAAAAAAAAATATACTAATTTATACGAGGTCTTAAGATAATATCATAATGCGTAGAAGATATTTAAAACAATAATGTTTTACTTATAGATAGTTTTTTTTATAAGAAAAGGAGAATTTTATCAAGGGGTATTAGAGGCCCTCCAAGCACATTAAAGCACTCCAAGCCCACTTATAGATGGTATACATATAAAATCATATAAACATGCATTTGTATAATTTCATAAAAATATAATTTTGATGACTTTTTTAAATATATTCTATATAAGTGAAAAATGAACGCTTTTTAAAAAAAGTGTAAAATGAATGAGTACCTTCCACACAGTTTCGACCGATGAGCCACAATCAACGAAGATTGCACCAATGGTTGACTCAACAATATCAGCTAAACTTTTAGGAACGTCGATCAGTCCATTGGAGTGTAAAGGATATTCAGCTACTCCTTTAGTAAATTCTTGAATCTGTAAAAAAATTATCCAAAATGAAAAAAAAAAATCATTGTTACGTTAAATTTCATAGTTCAGTAAAAATATTCGACACACATCCTTGGCATTTTCTTCATAGTTAAATGCAACTTATAATAATATATGAAATTCTTTTTGTAAAACAGAAACTCAATTTTTATGTAAAAAAATAAAATAAAATTGGAGAAGGCTTGTTGAATGACCAACTAAGTACTATGGTACAAGAAATCACTGACCAAAATGTATAACTGAATAAGAATAACAAATTGAATGAAAACAAACTTAATGTCTATGTGTCACTTTCTGTCTGTCTATTTTGAGTTTAAATGTTTGATACTATCTACTGCAGCATGCCTATAATATTTCTCCAACTGCTAGTTAAAGTCACGATTAAGGAAAAATAAGGCACATGGTCATATATGGTATACGACCACCATGTGACCATTCTTATAATTTGATTATTGAGAAAAAAATAAAAGCAACTACTAGTCTCTAAAAAATGGATATACTACCTAACAATAAATAAAAAATAATTTGGTCCTTACAACAGAAAACAATATTGAAATATTTAAGCTCTTTGTTAAATCTTGAAACTAAGCAAAGTTATATTAACTATTTGGTGTCAGTACCATTGGCCAGTTTCGTTTTCTACAAGTAAAAATAGTTTGACGAAGTAATTACCAATATGAAAGAGAACTTACTTGGTCTCCAAGTAGAGGTTTTTTGTGTCGCAAATAACGATGCAAGCCATGTTTGATTGCCACACGTGCCAGTTTTTCAGTGTCCACATTTGCAGCACGTAAACGGGTCAAGTGACCTGGTGCTAGGGTTGGATATGCATGAAACTGTTCCTTTGTTATCATTAGGTTAAGAACTGAATCACCTACATATTCCAAACGTTCATAAGATAAGCCATTCTCAGCACCATAAGTACCGTGAGTGAATGCCTCTTCTAGTAATAGTTTGTTCTTGAATTCGTATTCAAGAATGGCTTCCACTTCATGCAGCGGTGGTGGTGGTTGTGGAGAGTCATTTTCTTTTGCATCTGCTTCATTGTCATTTTCCTTCATGTGTTGTTCTTCTTGTCCTTGCTTAGGAGAGATTTCTTCTTTGTCGTCTATTTTCAGTGCGCATGTTTGGATGATGAGTGCTTCTTCTTTGTGAACTTGAGATTCCATGGTGTGCGGTTGTGGTATAGTTAAAAGGAGAGGTGCTTCTTCTTGCACTTTGTTGTGAACTTGAATTTCCATGGTGTGTGGTTGTTGTGGTATGGTTGAAAGAGAGAGGAACAAAGAGGAGTGAAAAATAGAGAGAAAGTAAAGGAGATGGCAAATTGTGATGTATGGGAGTAGTGTATATATATATATATAGACAAGATAATTAAGTAGTGGATTTCACGACGGAGAGTTTCTAAACTTGCACAAAGTTAACCACAATCTCAGTAAAAATATTAACCACTGTCAAAAACAATTTCTTGACATTTTTTGTTAGAAAATGAGAAGGTGGATGAGCTTTTGAAATGGATTGAAGAGGAGAAAATATTTGGGACGATAACATTTTTTATTACTTAATAACAAGATTGATTTGGTATCTACTTGCTTAATATCTTACTACTGTTTGATTTATAGTAAATGACCTATTTCTTTCCAGTTTATAATAAGTTTCAACTTTCAAGTAGAGTTCTGTCAATTATAAGTATAAAACACATTTTCTCCATCCCAATTATAAGTATAAAACACATTTTCTTTGTCCCAAAGTATATATAAAAAAAAAACACTTTAATCTTATTCTCATAAAATTAAATTCAAATTGCATTTAATTACTCTTCTTCTCATTTTTCCATAATCAATAAAAATTGTTTTTACATCTTCCCATAAAACTTATTCTAAGGAAAAAAAGCATAAAACTAAGTTCCGAATTACTAGGTTTTTTAATTTTTTAATAAGTGTTAAATGTTTTTTTATATACAATTTAGAACGGAGGAAGTATATTATATATTTATTCCAACTACTTACATCTCTCAACTATTCATTTAATCAATTGTACACATCTCTAAAGTTTTTTTTGAACTTTTTACTTAAATCAATTCATTATTGGTTTTATAATATACGAGTATTTTCTATTAATTAACAAAGTCTTATTTTCACTATGAGGTCAATTATTGTGTATATCGGAAGCTCGATGACATTGAAGAAATTTTAGATTTACTAATCACATGGTATCTATACGATAGATATACCAGTGCTCTGCTCATCAGGGTTGGCACAATTAATAAAGTAAAGTAAAAGTTCTATAACAAAATAGTATTTTTTACTCTAAAGTAAAGCAATAAGTAATTTTTTGACCTGACTAAAATAATTATTATATTCTTGATTGTCACATATATATACTTGGATCTAGTCTTATAGCGTGATATTCATACAAAATGTGTTATCTTATCAGTAAAGGAGAGATGCCAATTGAAAGTCATAAGCTTGTTAATGTGAGCACGAAATTATGGAACAAAGTAAGTAAGGTGTAGTCCAAAAGTTAATAACTTTGACACCCTATTTTTCACATTTCATATTTATCATGTAAAATCTTATAAGTTTGGTTTGTCTCTATTTTTCTTCTCCTATTTTGTCTCTTTTTACAAATTCTGCTGCTTCTTGTTTCCTTGCCCTATATATGTGTATATATCTTCTTGATTGTCCAACACTGTCTGTTAATTAACTGATCGATCGTATATAATGTTGAAAACTGCACCAATGATTATTTGATTTGATTCTGAAAAATGAATGTTGTTTTGTCACTTCTTGGTTTGTAGTGTTGGACTAGTATTACTGGTACAAGTACTACGTAGTACGTACCATATCATACCATACAGATGAATGCAGTGCCTGCAGAAACGGGTATTGTTACAGGATTGTGGGGGACAAGACAAACAAGTGGTAGGATTATACGAGACTCTAGCTGACAATGGTGTCTGTCAAGTTAACTGTTTTTGTTTTCTTGCCTTCACTAAAATGGAAACAAAGCTCTTTGGTACACTCCATGAAGGGGGATTTGACCACATACTCAAAATGGTTATGGGAGATTACTCCCTAACTCTTTCTCTGTGTCAATAAATATGCTTTTCTTTTTTATTGTTGGTTTCAAATTTTGTTTTGACATAATTATCATTATCCTTTTTATGATCACTCTGTCTCATAAAATAATAGTTGTTATATTTAAAAAATAATAATTGTCACAAAACAAGTGCTAGTTTTATTTTCTCCAATTGTACTCTTTGATTAATATTAGAGTGATTATTTATTTTAATCTTTGAGAGAAACTACGAGATGATTCGTTTGATCCCTTAGAAAAATAAAATCAATTTTCAGTCCATGAAAAAAAAATATGTGGGGACAAACCACTACCTAAACCACCGTTAAAAAATGGATAATTAAATCATAACAAAATTTAAAAGGGCCAATTTTTTTTAAAAAAAAAATGATACTTTGATCACTGCAATAATATCCCTAAATATATTTTCTTTAATAAATCACGAATTTATGTTGTTTTTTTTTTTGTTATTTAGCATTCCAGCAATCACCTTATTTTTTTAAGAGGCAAGCATAAAAAAATGCTAAAGGTGGAGAAAAAGCAAAAACATAAGTGTGATGGATTAAAAAACATAAAGTAAACAACAAAAAATACCAAGTATGTTGGTTAAAGCCACAAACAACATGAATGTTGAAAGAAGGTTACAATTTCTATTATTGTTAGCTAGTAGTTAAAATCGGTTGATTTGTTAGTTCTTGAGTTAGTTACAAATTGAAATAGCCTAATAATTAGATTGACGTGGAACTCAAGAAGATGCATACCAATATACAAGGGATATTTTCAATAATATTATTCTTTGGGTATAAAGATGAGAGTGAAGGATCCAAAAGTCTTAGTTCAACTGACAAAAATATCGAAATTGTTAGGTTGGATGCCATGACCGGAGTTCGAACCTCAGTACCTCCACTTATGCGTGTGAGACAGATTTACACTGAACAACCTCCAGTAAAATTTGATTCAATCTAGTGCAGCTACCATAAAACAGTCCTTGAAAAATGTCATACTTGTGGACCAAGAAAGGGTGCAGATGACTTCTTTATCAAGGTGTTAGACAAATCAAATCAAATCAAAAATATCAATTGATACATTATTTTCTTTTGTTGAAGGAATCAATTGATACAGTCTTATATGGTATACTATCAACATAGCTTGAGTTTAACAACAAATTTCTTGATCCCTAAACCTCTATCATGGAAACATCATGTTATACCCCCTTCTCCAGCATCCAAATCTTAAGCCATACCGACAACAAGTTTAATTTAGTGGAATTTACTTGAATTTCAACTAATAAAAGAGTGTGTTACCTAACACTCCTCAACCATACTTTCGATTTTTGAAGAATGATAAATATAATTTCCATTTTATAGAATACACGTTTTATAAATGTAAATATTTATGGAAGACCACCAACGATATTAATAAGTTGTCATTTATACATCTTAAGACATTTAATTTCAAACCATCAAATCATTAATAAATTGAGCATTCATGTATGTATGGTACACAAATTCAACTACTTGTGCATCCTAAAAGTCAAAAAAAAAAAAATAATAATAATAATCATCCACAAACGTAAACATCAATTTTTTTTTCATGGCAAAAAAGTTATCATATAAATCAAAGAAAGAAAAACATACTAATGAGTACTCAAGTCCAAAGAAAAACCAAAATAACCAAAAAGAACAAGAAAAGGAAGAATCAAAAGACCATGAAATTCCCAGAGAGGACACCCTAGCAGACATTAAACCCAAGCAACAAAGAAAAGACAGTACAAAACTACCCCAAGAAGAGAGACCAAAAGTTCTCCGCAAGAAACATACACATCAATCTACAAGAGCATCTTCAAATGTAGATGTGCTTACACTTAGCACCCTTTCTATATTATCCAATGCATTTTTTGCAGCTCTATAACGTGCAATGTCTTTCTTAGAACCATAAGTGCCTCTTCCAACAAATTTCTCATTGATGAAGACATCAATGTTCATTGATTTTTCCCACAAGTCTACGAATTGTAAATTCAATTTTTTCTTCTGACAAACATCAAACAGCTCAGAGACAGGATGCTTCTCAACGGTGTCTGGTTCGATTATAGGTTCAAGTAGTTTTCTGAAAACCTGGCCAAGAAATTTTTTAAAAATGTAAAAAAAAAAAAAATGAATTAATGAATATAACAAAATAAAATGTTAAATCTAAAAAATATATATGTAAAGTACTAAAATTATAAAAACATAAGAGAAAATGCAAAAATCACCTAAAAAAAGAGAGAGAGAGAGAGAGAGAGGATGCAAAAAGAATACATATCTAATAAAAAATAGGAGAAAATTTCATATCATTATATGTTTATGACCATATGCAATTTAAAGATTTTACACACACTGCTTTATGTCTTGGCAGTTCTTAAGTTTTGCTATTTATATATATATATATATATGTACATAAAAATATATTATTAGTATATTAGATAATTTTGACTTCGTGAGAGCAATAAAACATTTTATATACTACTAGTAGATGAAGAACTAGTCTTTGAACTAGTACTTGGTGGTTCTACATAGTATCCCATGGAAATATTCTTTGAGCTACTTTTTTTTAAAATCAAAATTTATTATATAATGAGAGAAGTACAAAAGTATTTAATCCATAAATCGGGAAAAGTATAAGGGGTATTGCCCCACAAAAAACAAACAACCTACATCAAGAACTAATACAAAGAAGAGGATTCGAAAACCATTCGTAGCATAAACAAGGACCCCTACTTTCCTAGCAATAAACCATCTCCAAGACTATCCATATAAACCATTCAAACTATTCTTTGAACTACTATTTAGTGATTCTATAGAGCATCCCATGAAATTTGCTTTAGATACATGTTAAAGAATATTTTAGATATAAAATTAACTTATAACAACATATATCTGTACTATTACTTCTTCTTTTTTGAAAAACTATCTATACTATTACTTAAGAACACTAGTATTGCATTTCTCCTACTTCTTTTACCATATAATGTATCTATCCATCATATATTGTATACCTAATTGGAGCAATGGTTTTATTAAATATTAATTGGAGCAATGATTATCGCACAATTGAGAAGCATGAAAGACTTTTATAATAAAATTTTGTTACTGATTTATATGAGGTCTTAAAATCACTTCTAAGATAATGCATAGTAGATATTTAAAACAATCACGTTTTACTTATAAATGGTATCCATATAAAATCATATAAACATGAAATTGTACAATTTCATAAAAATATACTTTGGATGGATTTTAAATATATCCAATTAAGTGAAAAAAAAATTAGTGAGTACCTTCCACACAATTTCGAGGGATGAGTCACAATCAATGAAAAGAGCTCCAATGGTTGACTCAACAACATCAGCTAGATCTTTAGGCACACGTATGTGCCCATTTGAATGTATAGGATATTCTTCAATTGCTTTAGTAAATGCTTCAATCTGTATCAAATTGCCAAAAAAAAATATGTTATTGATACAATTTGTCGTATAAATTAAAAGTTCAATCGAAAATAATTCATATACCACAAAAATATCTTCTTCACTCCTATCTTTTGTTTTCTTTGAGTCAAAACATATATCTTCAAGTTAGGTTAGCCAATGTGGTGATAGAAGTTTCTCTTATTTATGCGAGTTAATTAATCACAACTACATTGTGAATGTTTTTTTTTTTTTAATTATTATGACTAAATGCATGTTCTTATGGGCCAGCTATAATGTAATGTCTCAGGAATGAATAGTGGTGATAGGAATATTGTTTTCATTATATTATTATAATTATTATTATTACACTATACAACTTTTTTTTTAGGGAACAATACGACTTCTTATACTATACAATTCATTTTCCTCTAAAAAATAGATCCAAATTGCAAAAAAAAATTGGACTAACATGTACATTTATTTGTCAAACAAAAATCTAGAATGGAAGGGCCGAAGGGGCATGCGGAATGACAATGGAAGTATAATAATAATAGAAAAACTGAATAAAATGTATCTCTCAAGTCTCTCCCTATCTGTGATCTATAGAAAGACAGAAATACCTGTAGACTGCACAGTATGCCACTAATAATATGCTTTTTCCAACTGTTAGTTAAAGACGCTCTTTAAGGCAAAATAGGGTACATGAACAAATTCTTAGTTAAGAACATAACTCAATTGATTTTTTTATTTGACCAAAAAATACGTGTGATTTTGTTTATAAATCATTTCGGTAGGAGTATATTATATAAAAGTTAATTAGTTTTTATGATAAATAATTGTAGAAAAACTCACCTAAAAAAAATGGAGAAAAACTAAAATAAAAAAAATCGAAAAAGTGAAAAATCATTGCAGCATTGATATTAGACTATCTACTACCAAGCCCTAGTCTTCGAAAAATGGAGAAATTAATTAGCGAATAAATACAAGAATATTACTTACTTGCTCTCTAAGTTGTGGCTTTTTGTGACGCAAATAATGATCCAAACCATGATTGATAGCCACTCGTGCCAGCTTCTCAGAGTCCACATTTTTTGACCGTAATTGAGTCAATGTACCAGGTTTCAAATTTGGATATGAAACAAATTGTTCCCTTGCCATCAACAAGCTAAGAACAGCATCTCCCACATATTCTAACCGCTCAAAATCATTCTCAGCATCGTAAGTGGTATGCGTGAATGCCTCTTCCAGTAACTGCTTGTTCTTAAACTTGTATCCTAGGATTGCTTCCACTTCATACAACGGCGGCGGTGGCGGAGAATCTTTGTTGTTGTTATTGTTGGTGGTGGTGATGGTGGTGTCTTCTTTCTCTTGCGCTTAGAAGATAGTTCTTCTATGTTGTCTATTTTGAGGGCATGTGTTTGGATGAGAAGTGATTCTTCTTGCTCTTTGAATGCTTGAGCTTCATGGTGTGTGTGTGAGAGAGATATATTTAGCAAAATAGAAAATGTAGATGAAGCGGCGTGTTGTATAATTTGGTACTAGTGTATACATATGACGCATTTTCTGTTTTTTTATATAAGGCAAAATCGATAGAAAATATGGATGAGATCAATTTTGATTGTGTGGCATGATGTGGTATCGTTGAAAATTTATTAATTTATTAATCTTAATTAATACATAGTACATATATAGACAAGAAGTAATTGGGGTAATAGGCTTAACTTGGTGAATGTAAATGGAATCAATATTGAAGGGGTCCATAATATCAGAATCAGCGGTTTATGACCATTTTTCTCATCATTTCAAGAATGCAGAGGCTGCTCGGCCTCTTGTGGACAACCTTCCTTATCGAAAACTGACTGTTGGTGAAGTAGGTAACTTGATTAAACCTTTTTCTTTGGAAGAAGTGAGGCGGACGATATCGGATTGTGATAGTTATAAGAGCTCGGGACTGGACGGCATTACTTTCAGTTTTATAAAAGATATTTGGGAGGTGGTGAAAGATGATTTCATGAGATTTATTGTTGAATTTCATCTTAATGGCAAGTTGTCAAGGGGGTGAATTCAACTTTCATAGCTTTGATTCTGAAGGTTAATAGTCATCAACGACTCAATGATTTTAGGCCTATTTCTTTGGTGGGGTGTATGTATAAGGTATTGGCAAAGGTTCTAGGTAATAGACTTCGCGATGTTGTTGGTAGTGTGGTGTCCAACTCACAATCAGTTTTTGTCAAAGGGAAACAAATTTTAGATGGTATCATCATAGCCAATGAAGTGGTTGATGAAGCATAAGCCCTCGTCGCTTTTGAGCATAAATATACTCTTAGGGCATGACCCCTCGTCGCTATTGAGCAAAAGCTCCTAGGGCACGAGCCCTCGTCTTTAAATGAGTATGCATGGACTCAACATCTTACAACTTAGACAACATGAACGTCTTATACAACTTCAATAATTTGGATCAACATTTCACATCTTAGACCGACACATGCAGCTTTAATCAATAGTAAACAGCAACATGGCAGCACATCAATAATCTCAAGATATAACAATGTCAAAATGTAATCATCGTCTCAAAACATCACTTATAATTCACATAATGCATATACGATTATATATATCATCAGTAACAACATTAAATCATCTTATAACAACTTCACGGATCATCATTTCAAACATCAACAATTCATCATATAACATCGTATTCAAACATCAACAATTCATCATGCGTTTTTGTAAAAACATAATAAATTATACACAACATATTTCCATGTCAAACTAAGGATACTAGAAAGATATCACAATTACCAACAAGTTTCATGTTTATACCAAAGACCAATTTAAAACAGAGACGTGTGAAAAAGACGCAAAAACATGAAACAAAGAATGTTGTCACCGTACAATTTCGCTAAGACCTCCTTGGAGTATTTTCATCATAACTAAAAAACTAAAAGTCATTTTTACGTCAAACCAAAGTCAATGAAAAGCTAACAAAATTATCTAAAACTTTCATGTTTACACCCAAAGCCAATTCTGTACCAATCAATAACAGTTTTTGTTTCAAATTTGAAAAAGTTGTGTAGAAAGTCCATAAAAATTCACTGTGACCTACGTGAAGTAATTTGACCATAATTAAAGTTCTATAAATCGTTTTGACGTCAGACCAACGGAATTAGAAAAATAACATTCATACCTACAACTTTTGTGTTTACGCCTAAGAACAATTCTGTACCGATCAATACCAGTTTTCGTTTCAAATTTCGGGACAGAGATAAAAAAATCAGAAAAAGCAACTTATATTATTCAAACTTCACATTCATTCAAAATCATCACAATCATCAACAAAAACTCAACATAATTCATACCCAATTTATAATATGACATTAACAACAATAATCATCAACAATCACAACTCATAATCATGAATCCAACAACAAATCGACAACAACATAACATAAATCATCAATAATCACTCTTAACCCTAATTCTCCGATTCTCAAAAACTAAACCTACAACATGTTAAATGAAATTTTCAGAATCATAGACTCCAGATTATTGAATGATAGTCTCACCCTTACCTTAGATTGATTAAAGTTCTGATCTCTACAGGCTTCATCTCAACCCTAGTTTTCTCCTTATGCCTCCGCTATCTTTTTCTCAAAAAAACTGTTGTAACCCTAATTCTCTAATCTCCTCTTCTATTTATAACCACCAAGAGTTTGTTTCTCACTTAATATTTTAACCTAACAAACTTCTCCATTTACCAACCTACCCTTATGCCTCATTAAATCAAATCTAATTAGATTCGTCTACTTTTTATGTTATAACAACCTACTAATAAATATTAAAAAATCATCACATAGCAAATATTCAAATAAAATATTTAAATTAACACTAGACTCAATAAAATAACTAAATAACAAAAATGGGGCGTTACAAACGACACTTTGACTATAGGCGAAAAGAGTTGGCAGAATGTGTGTTCTGTAACGCCCCCTTTTTATTTAATTATTATTAGTTAATATTTGAATGCTTTTACATGATTTTATATTTGATAAGTGATAATATGTTTGTTATATTTAGAAATATATTTGTTATAAATATGTTTGTTATTTGTTATAGAAATATTTGTTATTTTGTTTAAGAATATATTTGATATTTATTTGATGTATTATTTGGCTTAGTTGCGTGTGTATATATATTGAAGAGAGGTACGTAGTGATATTATATTTAAGAGAGTTTAGTGAAGTAAAATAAAATAGGATATTTCATTAGGAGGAGTTGTTATGTAATTTTAGAGAAGTTGAGGATTTAGTGGAAAAATAAGACAAGTGGAGAAAAGTTATATAAAGAGGGAATTAGGTTAAGAAAAAGATAGTAAGCGTTGTCAGAGTTTTTGGAGAGAAAGAGGAGAAACCTAGAAGAGGCAAGAACAAGAGAGAAGAACGCAGCTTTGATTCAGGATTTTATTCAGGTAAGGGTGAGCCTAGCCTCGATTATGTTATACTGTAATTCATTATTTATGATTGACGAAGGGATTGGGAAGGTTTTAGAGAGAGTTCTTAAGTTAGGGTTTAAGGGATTTTTGAGGAATTAATGTGAGAATGATGTGAATTGATGTAGAAACCTGTTACAATTGAGAAGAGGCAAGAACAAGAGAGAAGAACGCAGCTTTGATTCAGGATTTTATTCAGGTAAGGGTGAGCCTAGCCTCGATTATGTTATACTGTAATTCATTATTTATGATTGACGAAGGGATTGGGAAGGTTTTAGAGAGAGTTCTAAGTTATGGTTTTGGTAGATTTTGTGATGAATTGATGAGGGAATGATGTGAATTGATGTAGAAACCTGTTACATAACCTAGATTAATCACTAGGACCTTAATTCTGAATGATTAGAACCTTAGTATGAGAGATTGGACGAGTTTTAGCGAGGATTTGAGTGAACCCGCAGCCTGTTCTGCGACCGCTCGCCGTGGCGAGCAGACCTACTCGCCGTGGCGAGCAGATTAGTTTAACTCGCGAGGCGAGCAACATCACTCGCCGTGGCGAGCAACCCTTTAGTGCTCGCGAGGCGAGCAACATCACTCGCCATAGCGAGCAAGTGGCAGAATGCAATTTAAGTAGCTCGCCGTGGCGAGCAGTCCCACTCGCCACAGCGAACAATGTGGTCTCAGACCACTATGACTTGAGTTTTAGAACTCCGTTTTGAGCGAGACTTTGAGGGTAGACCTTTGGATAGTATTAGAGATGTTTAAGACTTAAATTATAACCTGTAATGATGCTGTGAGATGGTTTTAATTGTTGGCATTAATCCATGATCTATATGTTGTTAAGTGAGCTATATGAATGAAGTTTATACGATGTTTGCGATGATAACTTTGTGTTGTATATACATATATTAAGTGTGCTGAGCTGCTGTCATGAACTGTTATAATTGTATGTGTTAGTCAAGAGTCGTAAATGATGTTAAGACGTTGTGTACAACTTGTTTAAGTATAAAGAGTCGAGTTCATGCATTTGCATAATTTGAGACGGAGGAGCTTATGCTCAAAGCGACGGTGGAGCAATTGCTCAAAGCGACGGTGAAGCTTGTTTAAGCTTAAAATGGTACCACATGCATGATGTCTAAGATGTTAGAGTTGCATAGTCGAGTTGCATTGTCGAGTCTTGTATTTAAGACGTTATGAGATGATTTGTTATGTGAAGATGTTTTAAGATGATTTGTATATTTGGATGTTTGAGACGTTCCTGTTCTATGTGATGAATATTGTTGTTGTTGTTAAGCATAGATATTTGAGTTATATGTTAATATAATTGATGTGAATCTCACCCCTTCTGTTGGAATTGCCGCCTCGTGGGCAAGTGCAGGTGACCAAGTGTAGGATTGACGATGTGAGAGGTCCTTGTGGAGTCTTAGGAGCTCTGATACGTAACGGGATGGGGATTATCTTTTGTTTCTATTCCTTTATGTATCGCTTTTGAATTAATTATGACATTTGGTGCGAATAACTAATCTTTTAAAGAGTTTGAATTATGATTCCGCTGCTACATTTTGAATAAAGAAGAGGAATAAATTATTATTCTTTTTGTTTAAAGATTTTATGAAATGTGACATCTTGAATATTGTGTTATACTCTGATTATATAAATGAATTTTTAAGTTGGGATTTCGGGGTGTTACAATTGGTATCAGAGCAGGTCGGTCCGTCCGGCCAATTAGAGAGTCGAGTGACGTTGTCTTAGAGTTAGAATAGTATAGTTATATTATTTTGACTATTGTTTGTTGTGTAGAAGACTAACATGCAGGAGTTTACCCATAGTTGTTTAATCGAAGTAAATTTTCGAGGACGAAAATCCTTTAAGTGGGGGAGAGTTGTAACGCTCCCTTTTTATTTAATTATTATTAGTTAATATTTGAATGCTTTTACATGATTTTATATTTGATAAGTGATAATATGTTTGTTATATTTAGAAATATATTTGTTATAAATATGTTTGTTATTTGTTATAGAAATATTTGTTATTTTGTTTAAGAATATATTTGATATTTATTTGATGTATTATTTGGCTTAGTTGCGTGTGTATATATATTGAAGAGAGGTACGTAGTAATATTATATTTAAGAGAGTTTAGTGAAGTAAAATAAAATAGGATATTTCATTAGGAGGAGTTGTTATGTAATTTTAGAGAAGTTGAGGATTTAGTGGAAAAATAAGACAAGTGGAGAAAAGTTATATAAAGAGGGAATTAGGTTAAGAAAAAGATAGTAAGCGTTGTCAGAGTTTTTGGAGAGAAAGAGGAGAAACCTAGAAGAGGCAAGAACAAGAGAGAAGAACGCAGCTTTGATTCAGGATTTTATTCAGGTAAGGGTGAGCCTAGCTTCGATTATGTTATACTGTAATTCATTATTTATGATTGACGAAGGGATTGGGAAGGTTTTAGAGAGAGTTCTTAAGTTAGGGTTTAAGGGATTTTTGAGGAATTAATGTGAGAATGATGTGAATTGATGTAGAAACCTGTTACATGTTCAATGCGCGCGGTTTTGATTTTGTTTGAGGAAATTTCGGGGTTGAAGGTTAACTTTAATATGAGCTTGCTAACTGGTGTGAACATATCGGATTCTTGGTTGGCCGAGGCGGCTATGGTGATGAATTGTAGAACGGGTACCCTTCCTTTCTTGTACTTGGGCATTCCTATTGGGGGGATTTCCGAAAACTGATTTTTTGGAAACCGGTGGTTGATCGTATAGTAGCTCGCATGTCCTCTTGGAATAATAAGTTTCTCTCATTTGGAGTTCGCATGATATTGCTGAAATTTGTCTTGTCGCCCCTAGGTTAAGAGAGTTTAATATGTCGTTGTTGGGGAAATGGTGTTGGAGGATGTTAAATGATAAGAAGGGTTTGTGGTATCGTGTTTTAAAGGCATGTTACGGGGAGGTAGGGGGTAGATTGAGGGAAGGGGGTCGATATGACTCTTTGTAGTGGAGGTCGGTTTGTCGGGTCCGAGAGGGGGTGGGCGAGGGAGTTGGTAGGTGGTTCGAAGACAATGTATGCCGGGTAGTGGGAGATGGTAGGACAACTTTATTTTGGATCGATCATTGGGTAGGCGAAATGCCTTTGCGCTTTCAATTTCCTAGACTCTTTGATTTGGCCATTAATAAGGAATTTACGGTGGAGGAGATAGAGAGTTTAGGTTGGGAGGAGGAGGGCAGGGCGTGGGAGTGGAGACGCCGATTATTAGCCCGGGAAGAGGAAAGTGTGAGGGAATGCTCTGAAGTGTTACATAACATTGTTTTGCAGGTTGATGTTACAGATTCATGGAGATGGCTTTTAGACCCTGTACATGGTTATTCGGTGCGGGATTCCTACCGCTTTCTCACATCTTCAGGCGAGCAGGTGGATAGAAGTCTAGTGGATGACGTCTGGCATAGGCATGTCCCATTGAAAGTGTCTTTGTTCGTGTGGCGTCTTTTGCGGAACCGGCTCCCTACTAAAGATAACCTATTGTGGCGGAATATTATTCATGTTAACGACTTACCTTGTGTAACCGGGTGCGAAGCATCTGAAACAGCTTCTCACCTATTTATTGATTGCGAATTGGCCTATAACTTGTGGCTTCTTGTCTGGAATTGGATAGGGCTTTCGATGGTTCCTCCTTGCCAGGTTCGAGAACACTTCATTCAGGTTTCTTTCATGGCAGGAATGTCGCGTGGTACTCACTCTTTCTTTAAGATTATATGGTTTGTTTGTGTCTGGGTAATCTAGAAGGAACGTAATAATCGCATTTTCAAAAATTTGGTGTCTACTTCATTGGCCCTTTTAGATAAAATCAAATTATTATCTTCCGTGTGGTTGAAAGCGAAACATGCATCTTTTAATTACTGTTATCATGATTGGTGGAAACATCTTTTACCTTGTATGGGTGTCCACTGATTTATTTTTGTATATGTTTTCAGGTACTTTTTGTTGGTTCTTAGTGTCTGTAAACTTTGAGAAGTAGGGCTCTTTGCACTCTTTGTGCAAGGACCTTCACTGTTGTTGTTAATATATTGTATTTTGATTTGTCCAAAATTTTTTGGGTAATAGGCGTGATATGTTCAGCAATTAATATGATTTTATTTTAATATTTTACTTAAATTCTTTTTTTAAGAGGTTTTCCTAAATTATTTAATAAGGAGCTATAAGGAATTTGCTTTTTTACCAAAAAGGAAGTTGTTTTTTTTACCAAGAAAAAAAGGAATTTGTTTTTACAATTGCAGAAAATAATCCGATCGTTTTTTTTTTCTTCTTTTTTTATAAAGGAATTAAAGGATAGTATTTTGGGTATGTTTTGATATCTTATTATATTTTAACGGTTTAAATGCAATGTATGTTTATTAAATGAAAGCTGGACAAAATAGAAGGAAATTGAGAAGAGTAAAAAGGAAAAAAAAAAATCATTTTTGTTAGAAGGAAATTGAAAAGAGTGAAAGGGAAAAAAACTTTCATTTTTGTTGTTTGGCTATTTTATAATGGAGTTGAGCAAAAATATTAGTATTACATTGAGGATGAAAATTGAACTATCGATCTCTTTATTATTCACTCTTGAACTAATTCAGTTTACGTGTGTTTAAATCCAAGTTGTTAAAAAATTATTTGATGTGTCTATATTTTATTTTGTGAAAGCCACTTGAATTTTAGATTCTTTTTTCAAAACTCAATCGAAGTAAACCACATACATAAATTTTAATATCTATTTCTTGACCATTTTTTTTAATATCTGTTTAATATTTTATTAGTATGATATATTGCACTAATATCTTATTATTTGTTGATTTTTTTTTTCCTTATTTGTATGATATATATTGCGAAGAATAGAATTAACCTAATATGCACTATTGAGATAACTTGAATCTAGCTAGATGCGGTGGATGTGGAATTTCTGGTGTTGAAAGGTAACTAGCTATAAGTGATGAAGATAATAAAGAATGGGTATCCTCAATTGAGGGATGATACAATTGATGCTCAAAAGGTGACTTACAAAAAGAACAAAAAGAAATACTCCAAAACATTGTTCCTAATTCATCAAAGTATATATGATGCAAAATATGACTAAACATCTAGTGCAGCTACCTTAAAACAGGACTGAAACGTTCTTGAAAAATGTCATACTTGTGGAGAAAAAGTGAAGAAGTGAAGACGATTTGTTTGTCAAGGTAATAGACAATAGCATTCATTAGTATTGATTACTCCCTCCGTTTCATAATACTTGAGAGTAGCAAATAAAAGCGGTTGCATTCATCATCAACCGTTAGCAAATAAAAATGGTCTCTGTTCTATATCAATCATTGTGGCATCCACTATTGGTTCTAAATATATACCTTTTGTAAATAAAATCAAACATATCAATTGATACATTCTTTATATGGTATCAACATAGCCTTGAGTTTAACAACATATTTCTTGATCCCTAAACCTCTATCATGGAAACGTCCATGAAATGACCAGGGAGGGCACCCTAGTCCCTACTCCAACACTCTAGCAGACATCAAACCCAAGCAACAAAGAAAAGACAGCACAAAACTACCCCAAGAAGAGAGACCAAAAGTGCTCTGCAAGAAACATAAACATCGTCAATCTACAAGAGCATCTTCAACTGTAGATGTGCTTCCACTTAGCACCCTTTCTATGTTATCCAAAGCATTCTTTGCAGCTCTATAACGTGCAATGTCTTTCTTAGAGCCATAGGTGCCTCTTCCAACAAATTTCTCATTTATAAAGACATCAATGTTCATAGATTTTTCCCACAAGTCTACGAATTGTAAATTCAATTTTCTCTTTTGACAAACTTCATGAAGCTCTGCCAGGGGATGCTTCTCATAAGTGTCTGGCTCAATTATAGGTTCAAGTAGTTTTCTGAAAACCTGTCCAAGAAATTGTTTAAAAATGTTTAAAAAAAATAGAGTTAATGAATATAACAAAATAAAATGATAATTTTAAAAATATATACTATGTTATATATATATATATATATATATATATATATATATATATGTACGTAAGTACTAAAAATATAAAATACAAGAGAAAATAAATAAAAAATAATAATTCTCTAGAGTATCCCCTAAAAAATAATCTTAAGTTTGTACACACGCACGTAAGAGAAAATTTCATATCTGTCTATGCAATTTAAAGAGTTTACACACACACACAATACTTCATGTCTTTCCAATTCTTAAGTTTTTCTATTCCTCATATATTATAATTACAACATGTACATAAAATTATATTATTTTATTAGTATATAAGATAATTTTGTCTACATGAGTGCAAAAAAACTTGGTGGAATTGGTGGTTACTTAAGATACAGAACTAGTCTTTGAACTAGTACTTGGTGGTTCTATAGAGTATCGCATGGAAGTATGCTTAAAATACATGTTAAAAGAATATTGTATATATACCATTAACTTATAACAACATATCTTTAATATAATCCAACTCTTACTAAAGAATAGTAGTATTGCGTTTCTCCTACTTTTATTTTACCATATAATGTATCTATATATCATATATTGTATACTTTTTTTTTTGAAGAACATATATCATATATTGTATACTTAATTGGAGCAATGATTTTATTAAATATAAATTGGAGCAATGATTAAAACTCTTGAGAGTTGAGAATCATATCGCACAACTGAGAGCAAGAAAGACTTTTTATAATGAAAGTATTGTACTAATTTATATGAGCTCTTAAAATCACTTCTTATAAGATAATGCGTAGAAGATATTTGAAACAATCACGTTTTACTTATGGATGGTATCCATATAAAATCATATAAACAATTTCATAAAAATATAACTTTGATGGATTTTTAAATATATCATATTAAGTGAAAAATTAAATTAGTGAGTACCTTCCACACAATTTCGAGGGATGAGTCGCAATCAATGAAAAGTGCTCCAATAGTTGACTCAACAATATCAGCAAGATCTTTAGGCACACGTATGTGCCCATTTGAATGTAAAGGATATTCTTCGATTGCTTTAGTAAATGCTTCAATCTGTATCACATTGCCAAAAAATAAATAAAATTAGTGATACAGTTTGTCGTATAAATTCAAAGTTCAATCCAAAATAATCCATATACTACCAAACATCGTCGCAGGAGTGAAAAATGTTTACCTATTATTGTTTTCATTATATTATTACACAATACAGCTTCATTTTTTTTAAGGGAACAATAAAAGTTCTTATACTATACAATTTTTTTACTAGTATGTACATTTATCAGTCAAACAAATATTCTAAATTATAAGTCAAAACTTCTCTCTCAAGTCTCTCCCTGTCTATGGTCTATATATAGATAGAGAGAGACAGAAAAACCTATAGACTGCACTACAGCATGTCCCTAATAATGCTTTTTCCAACCGTAAGAACAGAATTATGTTATGCCAGCACAACACTACGAACAGAACTTAATTGATTATTTTATTTTTTGACGATACTTTTTAAGAGTAGTCAAGTTTTTCCGAAAAAAAAAAGAAAAAGAAATTAAGTTTTACAAAAAAAGTGATATAATAATATCAACTAACCCTCGCAAGTTTTTAATTGTTATTTTATTAAACATTAAAATTCACTTATCTAAGTCAAAGAAAACCATTTTTTTTAAATGTCACAAAAAACCTTTAAACATACTAAATGTATAGTTTTAATTGTTATTTTATTAAACTTTAAAATTCATATCGAAGTCAAAGAAAACCTCTTTATCCTTCATAAAAAAAAAAAAAAACCTCTTTTCTTAAAGGTCACAAAAAACCTTTAAACATACTAAACGTATAGTAGCAACAAATATTAATAAATCTGCTCAAATAATAAATATTAATATACAAGGCAATGAATTAAAAATGAATATTAACTATTTTTCCCATTTTGTTGATTTTTCATATATACTCTCCATTGAAGGATTTCCACATAGTTTAGACTATTTTTTGCTAGATTCAGCTTCATTGACAACCCTAATCAGACATCTAATGATTCTACTTCTATAATGTCTCCCATTTATTTATTTTTAATATTTTCAGTGAATGAATTTATTAGTTTTAATTTCAGAAAAAAACTATAAATAAAATCTAAAAAGTGAGAAACCATTGCGGCATTGATATTAAACTTTTTTTTTTAAATGATATTAAACTATCTACTACCCTTGCCCTAATTTACAAAAAATGGGTATCCCAAAAAAAAAACTACAAAAAATGGAAAAAATTAATTAGCCAATAAATACTTACTTGGTCTCCAAGTTGAGGTTTTTTGTGACGCAAATAACGATCCAACCCATGTTTGATAGCCACACGTGCCAGCTTTTCAGAGTCCACATTCTTTGATCGTAATGGAGTCAAAATTTTCGGTTCCAAGTTTGGATATGAAAAAAACTGTTCCTTTGCTACCAACAAGTTAAGAACAGCATCGCCCAGATATTCCAATCGCTCATAAGACAAATCATTTTCCGCTCCATAAGTGCTGTGTGTGAAAGCCTCTTCCAATAAGTGCTTGTTCTTAAACTCATATCCTATAATTGTTTCAACTTCATACAACGGTCGCGGTGGCAGAGAATCTTTGTTGTTGTTACTGTTGATGGTGGTGATGTCTTCTTTCTCTTGTTGTTTAAGAGATAGTTCTTTCGCATCTGTTTGGATGATGAGAAGTGTTTCTTTTTGCTCTTTGTATGCTTGAGCTTCCATGGTGTGTGTGAGAGAGATATATTTAGGGAAGTAGAAAATATAGGTGAAGCGGCGTGTTGTAGAATTTGGCACTAGTGTGTGTATATATATGACGCATTTTCTGTTTTTTTTTGTTTTTTGTTTTTGTTTTTGAAAGTTCTAGACAAGTGCTATATTAGCTAGGTAAGACAAAAATGGAAATAAATCGATAGAAATAATGTTTATATAATCGATAGAAAATATGGATGAGATCAATTCTGATTGTGTGGCATGATGTGGTATCGTTGAAAATTTATTAATTTATTAATACTAATTAATACATAGTACATATATAGACAAGAAGTAATTGGGCGTGATATGTTCCGCAATTAATATGATTTTATTTGAATATTTTACTTAAATTCTTTTTTAAGAGGTTTTCCTAAATTATATAATAATATAAGGAATTTGTTTTTAACCAAAAAGGAAGTTGTTTTTTTGTTACCAAAAAAAAAGGAATTTGTTTTTTACCAAAAAGGAAGTTGTTTTTTTGTTACAAAAAAAAAGGAATTTGTTTTTCAATTGCAGAAAATAATCCGATCGTTTTTTTTCCCTTTTTTAAAAGGAATAAAAGGATAGTATTTCGGGTATGTTTTGATATCGACCTCTTTTTTAAAAGGAATTAAAGAATAGTGTTTTGAGGATGAAAATTGAACTATCGATCTCTTCATCATTCACTCTTGAACTAATCTAGGTTATGTGTGTTCAAATTCAAGTCGATAAAAATTTATTTTATGTGTTTATAATTTATTTTGTGAAAGCCACTTGGATTTTGGATTCATTTTTTCAAAACCTAATCGAAGCGAACCACATAGATAAATTTTAATATTTATTTAATTTTTTTTATTGCGCTAACCTTTGAAAATTATTAATGGTTTTTTCTTTTATGAAATTTTAGTTTTAATTAAAAGTAAAAATATAAATATTTTTTGCTTTCAAATTATAAAAAAAAATCAAACTAATCATGATTATCTATTTCAATGAAACCAACAATATAACAAAAAAGTATAATCTAAATTCTTATTTTTTTTAATGACACCAACAACAATCTTTATTATAGAAAAAATTGTTGTTTAAGGGTATAATTGAGATAATAAAAAAGTAAGTATAAATACACTCATTTAGTTTGTTACACTTTTAAAATGATAAAGGAAAGAAACTGGACATTTGTGTCTGTTACACTTTTATTTTTATATTTAATTTTATTATTATCTATTTGTTACATGTGTTATTTGTATTGAAAATTAAGGGTATTTTTGAAAAGAAAAATCCAACCCAAAAGTGTTAGAAGGTGTAGTTTTCTTTATATATAGTATAGACTATTTGTTACATGTGTTATTTGTATTGAAAATTAAGGGTATTTTTGAAAAGAAAAACTCCAACCCAAAAGTGCTGGAAGGTGTAGTTTTCTTTATATATAGTATAGATGATATATATTGCATGAATATCTTATTTGTTGACTTTTTATTTGATAAGAAATCGTATAATTATCACTTGATCAAAACTAACAACTTATATTTCAATGACAAAATTTATATTTTTCGATTCCTTAACTAGTGTCTCAAGATCATTGGTTAGAAAGATCCTTTTTTTTAATAATACTTATTAGTTGGAGTATTTTTTTTATTTCATATGTTTCAAACTTAATTGTTAGATTGTTTTTTTTACAGGAAAGGGGCTAGGGTGTCTAATAAAATCACATGGGTATCATGGTCAGAGGTTTGTGAGCCCAAGAGTACTAGTGGCAGTCTTGGGGTGCATGACCTCCGATTGGCCAACTTGATGTTGCCTGGTAAATGGAGGTGGAGATTTCTTACATAGGTTAATGGTGTTTGGGGAAGTATTCTTGCGGCTAGGTATGAGACTATTTTTAATTCTTATCATTTAGAAGCGAGAGATGGCTCCTTGCAATCTATTTCAAGTTGGTGGAAAGGGGTGATTTTGCTTGGGTCTAGGTCATATTCTTCCTCTAATTGGTTTGTGGATGGTGTGTTTAAAATGGTTTGTAGTGGTCGTAATACTTCTTTCTGGGGAGACCAGTGGATATGGCAAACCCCTCTCCAGGTGAGATTTCTGAGTTTTTTTTATTATCTCAGAGCAGCTATCAAAGATTGTTGGGTCTAGCGGGGTTTGGAGGAGTGATGAGTGGGAGTGGGATTTTGAGGTGGTGTATGTCGTTTTTGGAGTGGGAGAAAGAGTTGGTGCATGAGTTGATGGTTATCCTTTAGGGATCCATTCTTGTAGAGGGTGACAACTCTTGGGCGTGGCATCATTCCTTAGATGAATATTACTCTGCCCGTTCAGCCTATGGGATGTTATCAAGGGCATACTTGGTTTCAGGTGAAAGATCGGCTTCATTGGTTAACTCTTTAAATCTAATGTGGAAAAGTTGGGCTCTGTCGAAAGTTCAAGTCTTATTTTAGCAGCTTATTTTGGATAGGTTCATGTCCCGTCATAATCTTTTAAATTTAAGGGTTTTAGTGGACCTTCCTAGTGTTCAATGTCAGTTATGTGGGAGTAGTGTCGAGTCAGTGGATCATCTTTTTGTAGTGTCCAGGGTTTGGTATTTGGTGTGTAAGTGCCTAGGGTTTCATGGGTTTTGTCGAGGAATCTGGTCTGGTTGTTTCAGATGTTTGTAGCTTTAGGGTGTGATAGAAAGACTAGGCTAGGGTGTACTTTGGTCTGACATGCAGTTGTGTGGTCTATCTGGAAAGCCCGAAATAACTTTATTTTTTCTGATAGGATACCCGAGCTCGAGCAAATCCAAAACATCTATTGGAAGTGGTTATTTGGGAGACATCCTTCGCGCCATTGTTACTCCTATGAGTGGAAGGTGGAGCCCCTCCTTTGTTGGCGCCAGTAGTGTGCGGAGTGGGGGGCAAAGATGGATCTGATCTGTGTTGTGGGTGTTTCTGGTGGGGAGAGTCCTCATCGCTTTGCTACCTTTTAGATTCTAGGTGGGAGTGGGCCTCTTTAGAGCTTGGAGGGTCTTTCTTGGCCCCTATTTTGTTTTAGTTAGTGGTGTATCCAAAAGGTACATAACTGTTTTGATTTATAAAGAAATTATAGTGGGAGTAAGTCTGATTTATAAAGAAATTATAGTGGGGCACCCTTAGAGTGTGATTCGAGATTTTCATGCTTTTCATATTCTCAAAGAATACTGCACATTTTTGTTCATTATAGAGCTTTGGTCGCAGATAAAATAAACACTAGACCAAAGGAATGCCACTAGAAATAGGGAAATTTGTAAGTGGTAGTCGTGTTGGTTTGTTGGTGGTAGATAGGGAAAATTTGGTCGTCAACGCTGCACATCTAGAGACATGACTATTTTGGAGATTTCAGTACAATCATATTTTGGAATGTTGGTTGTTTTAGCTTTCAGCTGATTCCTCGTGTTGTTCCATTCCAGTGTTAAGCCGTTTTTGGTTTTAATATATATTTTTGTCATTAAAAAATATTCTAATATTAATTTTAGTATATTATATGTAATAGTTTCCATCAAATATGTTATATTACATTAATATCCTATTTGTTGGCTTTTATCTTTTTCTTAATAATACTTGTTAGTTTAAGTTAATCTATTTTTTTATTATTTTATATGTTTCAAACTTAATTGTCATTCTTTAATATTAATTTTTAGTATATCATATGTAATATTTTCTATTAAATATATTTGTTTTACAAAAAATAAACGATATTCATGAAGTAGCAATATATGTCGCAAGAAAGGGGGGTTTGAATTGTGACCCATTTTAAATTTGATTCTGAAAGAAAATAGTTACTCAAGAAAAAAATTTGGTAAGTGTTAGGTAAGTAATAAAAATATTTATATAATTAAGTAGTAGGCTAAATTACCTTTCTGGTCCTCTAACTATTTAATTGGTATCAGATTGGTTCTCTAACTAAAAATTGATTTATTTCGGTCCCTTAAGTTTCTCACTGTTACTACATTTAGTCCTTTCCGTTAAATTTAATTAAAAAACGTTAGGGTTCATCAATTTCTGAAAAATAGGAAGAACACCATCAACAACAGCAAGAACAAAACTCATCAACATGAACAAACAACAACAACAAAACCCTACAACAAACAATCACAATAACTCATTAACCACAACAACAAAATCGAGCACGACCAACATAAAATTAGGGTTCTGAAAGGGGGGAAAACAAAAAGGGATAAAATTGAATATGATAAATCTGCTTTGCTTGTATGACATAAAACGAATTTTATACTCAATAGCTAACCTTTTTTTCGATTATGATTCCTTGTTGAAAGAAAAATTAAATTCAAAATTGATACGGGGTTTCTTCTTGAATTCGATTCTAAGTTTGGGGGTTTGAGATTTTGGTTGATTTGGTTGATGGGATTTGATGAAGATGATGATGAAAAGGATGATAATGATGTGATAAAGATGATGTTGAAGAAGGGGAAGAAGATGCAGAAAAATTAGATGTTTATAGAGTAGTGATTTCTAAGTTTTATTAAGAATTTTATTTTATTTTCCAGATTTTTGTTTTGCTGTTTTTTGATGAAGGTGAATGAGGAAGATGATGAAAAAGTTGAATGAAGATGAAATTGTATCAAACCTAACATTTTTTTATAATTAAATTTAACGAAAAGGACTAAATGTAGTAACGGTGAGAAACTTAAGGGACCGAAATAAATCAATTTTTAGTTAGAGGACCAATCCAATACCAATTAAATAGTTAGAGGATCAAAAAGGTAATTTAGCCTAAGTAGTAAATATTTGGACCAGAGAACTCTGGATAATGTGACTGAAATAAACAAAGCAGTAAAAGGACCAGAGAACTCTGGATATATATATATATAGCTGAAATAAATAAAGCGATAAAAAGACCAGAGAACTCTGGATATATATAACTGAAAAAATAAAGCAATAAAGGGACCAGAGAACTCTGGAAATATATAGCTGAAATAAATAAAGCGATAAAAGGACCAGAGTACTCTGGATATATAACTGAAATAAATAAAGTGATAAAGAGATGAGAGAAGAGAGAACACACAAGAGATTTATCCTGGTTCGCCTAACCGGCTACTTCCAGCCCCCACACTTCGTGTGAGATTATCCACTATAGTATCCCGCTATCAGAAACTTCTGAATAGCACTATAATATGTTGATCACACCAGATCAGTCCAGTTACAGTCTGTATTATTATCCTCAGCAGGCTTCTTGATCATTCAAGAAAGGTTGAAAACAACCCTATCTCAAACTATTAAACCCAATAGACTTGAGACTTAGTTACACTTTTGTATGGTGGTGGGTGTTGGTAGAATATGGAATCTCAAAGAGATTTTAAATGGTATCTCTCTTGGAGATTTCAAAACAATATCTCAAAGAGATATTTTAATTACAAACTTATAGAGATATCTTCAAATACATGAGATGAAAGATATTGAAGTTTGCTTTGTTGTAGTTGTTGAAGAGCTTGTGAATAAATCTAGTAGATATTCATGTGAGAGAGAAAAAATTCTTTAAGAGAGTGATTGAATTCGTTTTTGTATTGAAAGTTCTTGAGAATTACCTTGCCTATGTCGTTGTATTTATAGAGGTTGAATGTTGAAGCTTCACTTGAAATGTACATGAACATACAACTGGTGCTTATACATAAAAAAAAAAAAAAAAAAACAACCCATGTGCTCTTGCTTTTGTTGCTTGAGGCGCAAGTGTTGCAAAAAATGTGTTGTTCCAAGTGAAGAATGTTCTGAAGAACATTCTCTTCTTTCCAAGCCTTTTGAGACAGCCCACGTGAGGTTGTAATACAGCTTGCAATTAGTTGTATTTGGATGTGATAGAGTGACATCATCCTTATCCATTTGTAGTTTCACCGGAATGTTCTCAAGAACATTCTTTCTTTGTAGAACAATTTTTCTTCTTTCTTTAAGGCACATGTGCTTTTCGATTTCATTTTTAATGCAAAGGCTTTTATGTAATAATATGATATTCTTTCCATTTATGTCATAAGTCCAAAGTATATTCTTTTGGTGAGACATAGAGAATATTTTGCTTCTTGATTTTGTACCAAAAAGTTCATTTATGTCCTTTTGCTTATTTGTTTTGATAAGGACGTTTTTAACTTGTCTTGTGAGCAAATAACCTTCTTCTTATGTTAAGAACATTATCATGAAACATTTCTCACAAAATGCATTAGTAGATAACAAGTTAAAAAACAAGTATAAAATGTTTGTAATCTTTAAAACATCAAATAAGGATTTTGTCCTCAACAATTCATTCATTTACATGAGTACATCAATACATTATAAAAATCACTAAAAAAAAGATGAGTTTGTGAATAAACTTGCATCATCTATATTAATAGCATAAAATGACAAAGTCCATAAGCCTACAAATATGATTGTAATCAAGTCTCCAAAATAGTCATGTCTCTAATGTGCAGCATTGACGACGACAAAGTCATTGATTGAATTTGTGGGATCGAAGCTAATATGACAAATTGAACTGAACAAACACAACAAGACAGGAAAGACAAACAATGTCACACAAACAAAACAACGTCATGCTAAGACGATGAAATGGTTTAAGAAAAAATTAAATAAATGTAAAAATCACTTATTTAAACAAAAGGGAAGGAAAAAAACAATTTAAACAAGTGATTTGAGGTCAAAAATTGATCTTAAATCACCCGTTTTGTGGATGAAGGAGAAAAAACTAAAATTTTAGATGATGACTCACGTGAGACACAAAGAGAGAGTTCCATTAAACATGATATTTACTATGTATTTATAATATTAATATTAATAAAAAAATTACATTTTTAAATTCAAAAATCGATCCAACTTAAACCGTATTAAATGAGACGAGATAAAAAAAATTAATCGAATCATTGTAACCAAACCGCATTTGTCTCATCTTTAAAACAAACGATTTTTGCCTCAAAATTAATCTAAACTACATCATTTCAACCAAGAGGTTAACCTTAAAAGGAAAAAACTTAGCTACAATTCCTTAGATGCTTTTCATATGGTTCTTAACTAAATTCACGATGATTTCCTTAAATCCATAATTTTGTCAAAGTTAACAATATCCAAAAAAGGTGTATTTTAAGTTAAGAACCATATAAAAAGTACCTAAAGTATTGTACCTAAGTTTTGTCCACCTTAAAATATTTAGACTTGTCAGCGTATTATGGGAGGGTGAGTTTGTGGGGGCAATGCACGAAACAATAAAACAAAAAAGAAGAAAACAATAGTAAAAAAGGTATGGTTTAAAGTGTGATTTCGTAATTATAAAAAATAAAAAAATAGTTTGACAATTTAAAATAAATAGCAATTGGTGATTTCATATTACTCCATTTGGACTTGGGGGTAAAGTATGAAGTGATGGAATCAGATGAATTAGGTGGCAATGTTTTCCATTACATTCAATCATTTTGTCATGGTTCAAACAATAAAACCTAACTTCAACATATTTCATTTTCTTTCATACCATCTTATTTCAGCAATCCAAATATACCCTTATAAATGAATGAAGTACTTCACTTTAATATTAAAAACGATCAAACGACATGTTAGTGTATGTGGGCCTATTTTTATATTGTGGTTTATCGTATGTACATTTATTTAATGGTTTAATATTTATTTTATGAATGGCTTAATTGACAAGGTTGTATTTATTATTTTATGAATGTCCACGTCATCTTTGTGTTGGATGATGTGGACAAAAGCAGCCGACAAAGCATTTGTTCTTTGAATATTCATTATTTTCATTTCTTCACCATGCACATTATAGTATCACATGTTTGTTACCAAGTTCCCTTTTAGAATTATCCTATAACTAATAATCAATTATACTTATATGATCATGATGGATGTTTTTATGATAAGAGAGGTATGTTAAAATCATTTTTAAAAATACTACTAACAATGAACTTTTCTTCATGACGATATTTTTCAACTTAGATTGTTTTCCTTTGCTAATCCATGATTTATTATTTTGGATATTATGGTTTAGGTCATAGACATCCCCTTTAATTTATTTATTTCATATATTAGATACTTCTTTCTTGACCAACGTGAGATTTATCTTTTTCATAGACAAACTTCATTGTTTGAAAATATTTTACAAGTTATAATATATGTATGTGTTTTGGATTCTATATATATATTTTGGATCTAATTAAGCTCTATTCTTAATTGAAGGAAAACTCTTCATAGACATTGTAAACTAAGTATTCACGTGTCCAACAATATTTTTCATTTTCGTTCCAAGGAATACATCTTTCTCTACTAATTAATGTATTTTTTTTCTTCGGTTATATTATTTATCTTTAACAATTGCATCATGTTCTTCAAAAATATTAGGACCACCTAAAATGGTTATAATGTCAACAAGGAAACAAATCAAACAATTGATACCTCACTTTACTGCTTAAGACAATGAGGGAGATTAGTAAATATATAGTTACTACATCATTCATCGCTGGACTTGCATTATGCATATGTGTACTGCATCAATTATTACATTGCATTTTGTTTATCTCCTTTTGTGTCTACATCATTCTTCATTAAAATGGAAATCAACCCCTTTTTTTAGAAATGCTTACCATTCTGAAAAAAACATGGATTTTTCGATTAGACTTAACATCCTAAAAAGAACATGAATCCAAATGCTTAGCATCCTAACGAGATGAGATATGAGTTATTATCAAAAGATTCAACTTGTCTAAAAAAAACTAACCACCTGGAAGACATGATGAATCCAAAGGAGCTAACCATCCATAGGATTTTTTCTTTTTGTAAACTAAGTATCATTCTCGCGTAACTGCAGAGACTAATCTCTCAGGTATTGTAGGATTCAAATGAGCGACAAGCTCTCCCTAAGAGTTTTAATGATGATGTATGTCCAAAACTGAATTCGAACTCAGGACATTGGTTAAAGTGAAAGAGACATGTGTTATCTCATCTAAACGTTCTTAGATTCATCCATAGAACGTTTGAATTAACGAAAATATTATCAAAACAATGATACATTTTCATTCTGCTTTTTGCATTGCCTTCAAAATATGAGTATTATATTTAGGGGGAGTTTTTTTGCTTATGTAAAAAAATTGTTCATCGAATTGAACGGTTGTTTGTCATCTTCAAGAAGAGGAAAATTGTTGAAACCAAATTTATTCATATGCAACTTATATAATTGATATTTTGATGATAACAAAGCATAGCTCAGTTGGCACAGAGACATGCATAATTATATGCAGGGTTTGCACTTTACTTATTCACCTTGAAAAATGTGAATTCTAGTCATTAGGCTACTTGACAACAAAAAAAAACGACAACTTTTGAATATTGACAAACAAATTGATTCTTTTTTGTATTGACAAGGACCAAATTGCCCCCTTTTAAACATTATCAAGGTCCTAATTGTGGTTTTTCCATAGTGGGTTGTTCTCGTTCTTTTTTCTGAGGCTAAATGTGTCTTCCGGTTTTCTTATTTTGGCACAAGGTCTTATAGTTTTTTTTTATGGATTTAAATATATATTTTCTAGGAGTTAGGGATTAAAATAGATATAACTATAACTCTATTATTAATTAAAGAGAATTTTTTTTTATGTACATTCACTTAATCATGTTTATACTACTATAAGTTCAAGTGGTTAATGAGATTTACTAAGGACGAATTGTTCAAGAAAATTTGAGTTCGATTTCTGAGTGAAAGAAATAAATAAGTGAGAATGTCTTTCGATGTGAAGGATAGAGCTAAAGTTAGAATGATTCGAATTGTGGTGAATTTAATAACATGTGAGAATGTCTTTCTATGAAATCAAACCCATCTGCTTTGATGGATACTCTTTGCAACCAATCTGGCTTTCAACATGACAACCTATGGCTTCACACAGTGAAGACTAATATTCTTGATAACCATTTACGTTAAGCCTTCCCACTTAATGGTTATAATAGAGTATAATCTTAAATTTGAAAGAGATCAAGTATAATCTTAATTTTGAAAAATAGCTATTTCACATCATTAAATTTTAAATTCAGTTGCAAGAGTAGCCTAATTTATCAAAATAGTATGCTGTAAATTGATGCATGTTTAAAATTAGTATGTTGTAAATTGATGCATGTTTAAGATTAGTCGTTTAAACAGAGAGTATATCTCCTTTTAGCTCTTTGAAAATAGTCAAACAATAACAAATATATTTTCCAAAATATGATAATTTGGTGATTGGATGATACTTTTTTTATAGCACAATCACGTACGCAAGGCGACAAAGTTCTCTTATTGAAAATCAAAATGTGAAATAACTCAGTTTTATCAAATTCAATGTTATTTTTTTGTTGCTGACTATAATGATTTTAGAGCTTGACTTGTCACAAGTGAAGACTAAGGATTAACAGAGTACAGAAGAAACATAAAATGTACTCAACACAACTCTCAAGGAAATCCATAATACTCGGCATGAATTTATGAAAATCAGAAAGAAAATCCCGATAATATAAAAGTTTCAGTTGGTTAATGTGTATCAAAGATATAGCCTGTTAATTTTAAGAACCATAGTGAAGTTGTGATATTTTCCCAGCAACTTCCAGGCTTTCAGCAAAGCCATAGACATAAGTGAATCTCCTCGACAGATTTATGTATGTAACACTACCTTACACTACCTGACTCCGCTCCCACTCTTCCGATAAAAAACAATCAATATCCCACTTCAACAAATTTTCAAAAAATTTCAATCTTGGATCCAAAGATTTCAGAATTTGCTATCAGAATTAGTATCCAAAGTAACGAGGTCTAAATATGTTCATGTTGTTGAAACCAAGCAAGCAATGACAGTGAAGTATTGACTAAGCAACCTCCCCAAAATCATCTCCCCAATAGGAGGCTAAATTTTATAAATCATCAAGGTCCCCAATCCACACTGAACATTCTAACGAAAAACTATTATGTAGATTATTAACAATTTGAGTTTGATAACCATTAAGTCATTGTAAAGGCTGAACTTTCTGTCATGCCAAACATTGCTGCAGAAGGGAATAAGCTACTCATCTGCATCTTCATCAAAATCCCTAACCTTCACATCTGCATCTTCTCCATACTGAATGCAGTTGTCAATTTGTGCCAATACATATTGTATGCTGTAAATGAGAGAAAAATTGAACAATAAGTACAAAACAAAAGCCGTTTTGTTTGGGAGCTAGGGAAGGACTACAGAAAGTCAGAAACGGATGTAAGAAAGAATGGCAGAACATCTAAAAATAGACACGAAAATAGCATGAGTTTTAAAGACAATTGATGAAGTAGTTCATTTCACTAATTTATTAAAATACCATTACGTCTTTTTAAGAGCTCGATTTTGTTAATCAAAATTAACTGAAATTCCAGTGAGTTTCCAAATTTTGAAAATAAATCAACAAGAGCTTTCAAGACCTCCCTCAACAAAAAAAAAGTGCTTTCAAGACCTGCCATCCTCTTTCCTCAAAAAAATAAAAAAATACTGCCATCCTCTTTCATCAAAAAAATAAAAAAACACTGCCATCCTTGATAGGAGGAAAGCTGAATTCATGGTTGAACAAATAGTTAAAAATCCCATGATCAAAACAATATACCCAAAACGTGTGTAGTGATAAAAACTAGAAAATGATCATAAGTCTATTGCACTCTTAGGCTATGTTTGGGAGGTTAGGAGGGGAGGAAGTTTTTGGGAAAAAGGACGGACAAAGGGAAAAGGGAAAGAAGGATAGTCCCACAAACTTGAATAGGAGGTTTATTCTTCACAATACAAAATCTCCATAATAAGGGGAACTAAAAAAATGTATTGGAAAAGGATATTGGAGGGCCAAATCCTTTCAATATTTTTATAACTCAATTAAAAATATATTAATCATAAGGATTTTCTTCACATTCTTACAAAAACACTCACATAAGGAAGATTTCCCTCTGTTTTCCTCTCCTCCCCCTGCCCCCAAAGCCCTCCCCTCCAAACTCCCAAACAAAGCCTTAGTATTTGAACTTGCGGCCTAACTCAACCCACAAAACCAGTTTGAAAGAAATAATTTCCCAAGCCTTATGCCTTATAAGCACAACTTAGCCATATCTACAAGCTATGTGGGATCACAACAGACACAGTCACACTCATCTGAAGCGTGGAAAATGCAAGTGGCCCAATAACAACAATCTTTGAGGATTTCTTTTTAGACCCTTTCAATATCTCTTTTGACTAAAAAATGCCCTCCGGGAGTTATCTCCCAAATTTTTTAGGGGACTTAAGAAACATTGGGAGGGCCTAAAAAGAACACGGAACTTAATTTATGCCATACTTTTTCATTAAAAACAATTTACAACAGTTTATACCATTCAATTTAAATATATCAGCATCAACAATATTTACTCAAAATACAATGAACATTTAACTAGAGCAAGAGATAATATATACCCTACATAATAACAATATAACATAGTTGAAAAAATGAACAGGAAGGAAGTTTAAGCAGTAGAAAGATAGAAGTGCGTACCTTTTATCCTTCCTCAAGTCCAGTGGTATAAAACTCACCATGTTATAACTACTTACCTGTTGCAAAAGGAATAAATAAATAAGCTAATGGAATTGAAAACAAAGCATTGCATAGCTTAACTAATGTCTAGGAAGCGTCAACAATAAGAGAATAATCAGAAATGTACGTTCCAAATTGAAGTCATATGCAAATGAGTTGAAATGGAACTTCCAATCCTTTCTAAAATTCGGAATGGACAAATGATGAAACCACCCCTCCTTTCCCATTAACATTTACACAAACATAGGATGTTGATCGGTACCACGTATTTTAAGAGAAACCAAAAACCATCCAAGACATTCATCACCCACACATGTATTTTAAGTTGCCAGAGATAGATTTATAAACAAAAATATGCATGTTGATCAGTACCACGTAATTATGGCAGGAAAATCGTTAAATTAAAGAGAAATATCTTGAAGAAGTGATGAATGTGCATGCTGCACAGTGAATAAAGATGAGAAGCTTCGTGGACATGATTATAGAATGAGGTCAGTGTTCTGGATACACGACTTGTTTCAGTCATAAAAAAAAAGGGAAAAATATATTGGCCATCGGAAATTACTCTATTTTTTAAAAAAAATGGCCCACTACAGCTATGTGAAAATCATGGTTAGGTATGCATTATGCACACGGCCAAAATATCATAGCAAAAAAAAGGAAAATCACCCTCGGAATCTTGCTTGGAATGCAATCAACATCCATGCTTACTAGAGATCAACATAGTATTGGCTTGCTTTTTGAAGATAAAATCAATTCAAATACTTAATAGACCATTATCTATAAAAATCAACTTCATTTCAGTCCAAAACTGTTCATTGCTTGTCAATGGTGTGCCATAAAAACCAACAAAATGAATGCATACTTTACAATATTAGTGACACGGGGGTATATTCTTAAAATACTCATAGGTTACCCACCACTTCAATTAAAGATTTATTCAACTTAGCATACTGAGGAGCCATCCGTTTGTTCAATTCAGATAGAAGAAAGGTGGGTTCTGGATCCAAGAATCTAGGAGCAAAAAAAAATAAAAAAATACATATATTAGAATTCAGATAGATAAAGCAGTCCAAACAAATAAGTGAAAGAAATTAAGTGACAGTAATTACTCTTCAAGATCCTTTTTGTTAGTCACAAGGTCCATTTTTGAGAGGATATTGACATGAGGGAGTTCAAGCTGAACCATTGCAGAAAGGGAAGCCATGCATCCACTTATAAATTTGGTCACATCTACCATGAACTGCAATATTTTAAAATTATTAGTCAACAAAGATAACAAGACAACAATAATGGAAAGTCTAAAGGAATGTGAGTGAGTCAATAGCTTAAAGGGAAGCATGATTTAAACAAATGTTGCAAAACTATGGAGACCCCATCACCAACCTGTGAATCAAGCAAGTACACAACACAGACATTAAAATTTCTCCGCTTCAAATGTTCAACAAAATTCCGGAATACTGGCACATGTGAATAAAGTTCTATCTGACCTGCAAAAATTACAAGGAGAAGTTGATTAATCACATTTTGTCAATTCAATTGCAACCAAAAAACTTAAGACGCAGTTTTAATAGAATTAACTTTAGGCTACACAAATTGGCCGTGTAAGTCTTATTCTAAAAGGACAAATATTAGACTAATTTTATTATGCTACGGATTCTATTTTTGCGGCCTTGCTGCAATTTACACAACATTATCCCCTCATAGTAACAAAACGCTCAAAATTGCAAACTTTGGATACTGATGCATAAAAATATTTACTTCAAATAACTAAAGAAACAAGCATGAATACCAGGGCAATCAAAAACTAAGTACTCATCATCTAAATAATTGTCCAGCTCCTCATCGAGCCAACCATTTAGGCTGTCTTCAAGGTGTCTAGACATGATTATTAAGGCAACAAAATTTCAACAGCATATGAAAGTACATGATGTTGTCGTTAATTTCACTAAAAACAGACGGCATAATTTTTTAATTAAACAAATGAAAAGGATACTCCATGCAGTATACAAGACCACCATTAGGACCTAATCCAAGCTCCTCCATAACATCATCCAAAGAAATGAGTTCCCTTACATCTGCAAACATTCCAACCGAAAATAGTTAAGCTCCATTAAACAAAGTCCCAAATGAACAAAAGAAGAAGCCACACAACAAAACACATTCTGTTTACCCATCGCAACAGGATAGTCAAAATTTTCAGCAGCAGGATCAAGATTCACAACATGTATTGACCGTCGCACAGTTTCACAGTGTTGGTACAAACTTGAGCAATATGTAGACTAATCAACAAAGAAAAACACACATCAGTAACTACATCAACATTTAATTAAAGGAAGGGAATGGTATTGCAAACACAACAAGGCCTTGTTTGAATAAACATCTCAAGTAAGCACTTGTAGCATAAATGTTTATCATAGAAGTGCATGTTTATAAGCTATTTCTCTAACAAAAGATTAAATAGAGTGAAATTATTTTCATATCAGCTATGTTGTTTTATCTTGCTACCCTGGAGAGTTCATAAAAATAAGCTGAAAACACTTAACATGTTATAGGTCATGTTTGGATAAACAACTTAACATGTTAAGTGTTTGGATAAGCTGAAAAATAAGTCATGTTTATCATAAGTTCTCCCAAAGATTATAAGCTCAAATAAGTCAATCCAAACAGACCCATAAGCTATTTTCAATCCATAAATTCTTCCAAACAGTGCTTATACTAGTAAATAAGGTCAAATAAGTCAATTCAAAACAGGCGGAGATGGAGATAGAAGAAATTACCTTGCCACTACCAGCAGGACCAATAACAAGCTGAGCATAACCCATTGTAATGAGTTTGTTTCAGGAAGTGCAAAGATGATTGACGGCACGAAGAGAAGCAAGAAGTGCAACAGTAATGTAAGCAGTACACCAAACAATGATGGCGAAAAACAAAGTCACGAAATCACTGTATCCCATAAAACACACCAACCCTAAAAAACAAAAAGAAAATTAAGCAGAAAACTAACGATGATCAAGGAGTTGAAAGTAGCAATTAGGGTTTGAAAGAAAGAGAAAGAAGCAAAGAAGTGGGAAACTTTACCTTCCGCGGCTGAGAGGAGGCAAGGCGAGAGTGATGGACCAAGATAATCATTTATTGAAAACCGAATTTAATATATGATAATTTATTGAAAATATTTTGTGAATGGTGTTGGCCACAGTTTTCATTCATCCCAATTTTATTTTTATATTAGAGTAAACCAATCATTTTGTTTTAATAAATCAACAAATTAATTTGTCTTCCGTACAAAATTTTTTTTTGTTTGTAGATGACTAAATTGAATTCGAAGATAATTATATGGATGGAATTGTATCGTCACTCTCTTATATATATACAAATTTTTGGGTAAAATGTAAATATTTGTGTGTCAATGAAGGTTGACTTGGTTGTTTAGAATTGATTCACAAGCAAGATTACGAGTTCAACTCCGACTAACGTGAAAGCTATTTTAATAAACCATTATAAGTACATATGTTATTTATTGCTCTTAAGTATTGTGAGATATCTTTTACGATAGTGAGCTCCGGATTCAAACAAAACTAAACTCTTTATAAAAAGAAAACACTTTTAAAATTATTTGTTTAATTTTGTTAATTTACTTTTGGTGAATAACCACGGTTAACAACGAACAACTTAATTGTTGGATCTTGATTTTACAATCTTATGAATAGACATTCAACTTTCATGGTAATAACAGTAGTAAAATTGATGAGTCAAAAAATTGTTAGACAATCATTTTAATCGATGATAAATTTTCTTTTCGACGTTGTTAAAAATCATTCTAATATGATTTCATACTTAAATATAGACAAAAAAATAAATCATGTATATGATCCAAATGGAAATAAGATACATTAACTTTTTTGTTTATATTTAACTGTATGTTGGTTTCACGTTTGAAGTAAACAATTAATTATAGAATTGCATAATAGATTTTGCCATGTTTGTCTTTCTACGATGAAACACAATTGGATTATCTAAGTTGTACATCTCTCGTTTTTGCTGCATAAAATAATCTTATTAATAAAAGTTGTTAAGTTTCTTAGACAACGTTTTGGAGTTAAAAAAGTTGTTGCACATTTCCTTCTTAATTTTTTGTTGTTTCTTTATATTTTTTGAAAATGATCACGTATCTTATCTTATTTATAAAAGTTCTTAAGTCTCTTATACAACTTTTTGAAGCCAGAAAAGTTGTTGTATTTTTCCTTCCTATTTTATCGGTGTTTATTTATATTTTTAGAAAAATACCGCATATCTTATCTTATTGATAATAGTTCTCGAGTCTCTTTGACAACTTTTTGAAGCCAAAGAAGTTGTTGCACATTTCCTTCCTATTTTTTTGGTGTTTATTTATATTTTTAGAAAACTATCGCGTATATTATCTTATTTATAATAGTTCTTACGTATCTTAGACAACTTTTTGGAGCAAAAAAACTGTTGCACATTCCTTCCAAATTTTGTGCGGTTTCTTTATATTTTTAGAAAATGATTGTGTATCTAATTTATAAAGTTCTTAAGGTTTTAGACAACTTTTTGGAGTCAAAAAAGTTGTTGCCCATGTCTTTTCTAATTTTTTGTTGTTTCTTTATATTTTTAGAAAATGACCGTATCTTATCTTATTTATAAAAGATCTTAAGTTTCTTAGACAACTTTTTAGAGACATAGTGTTGGGTGTTTAAGAACCAACACATTAATAAAGTATTTGTGCGGAGATGGGGATGTTACGTTGGATGTGTGGTAAAACTAAATGTGATAAGATTATAAATGACAATGTTGTATTGATAGTTGGGGAAAGCACCTATAGAGGTAATTACGGTCGTTGATGTATTTGTATTTTTATTTATCTTTAATTTTGGATCTATTATATTGTATTGGAGTCAACAAGAGATTTTAAATAATTTTTATCAATGATCTCTCTATGTGATAATATGAAGTCTAACTTACCTCGGAGCTTTATTATTTGTCTTTTGAAAACGTTATCAATGTTTTTTTTTCATAACAAGGATTGAACCGATGGTCAATCATAATCCCTTATCTTTTTACATTAGTTTTGGATGTACATTCGAAACACATCCAACAACTAGCACCGAGATGGATGTGTTTTGAAGATGATGTAGTCTTAATTGGAGTGTCGAGGGAGGAATTGAATGGGATGTTAGAGACTTGGAGACAAGTCTTAGAAGCGTATGACTTTTGTCTCAGTAAAAGCAAGACAATATATGTCATGTAATTTCAGCAAAAGGCGAAGTAATTCTACCTTAGAGGTGAAAGTTGGAGATCATTTCATACAAGTTACACAATTTAAATATATTGGGTTCATGGTACAAAATGACGTAAAAATAAAAGCAAATGTAAATCATCGTATTCAAGTTAGATGATTGAAATTAAGAAAAGCCTCAAGAGTTTTATGTGATACAAACGTACCGTTTAAGTGGAAGTGCAAAAATAAATTAATTAAAAACTTAAATGGAATATTTAATGGATAAACTCAAAGTAATAAATGTATTTTGTTGAGATATTATTTCAAATTAAAATTCAGTTTAAAAAAATTGAAACAAAGAAAAATATTACTTGAGACATCCTTAAAAAAAATATTGAGACTATTTTTTAACATTTTAACCTTTTACGAATATTTTTTTATCGGACTGAATGTAAAATTACGAAGAAAAAAATGCAAAATTATATAATGAAATCTATGTTTTTTTTTTTTGTTCAAAAAGCGTTTGAAGCAATCTTCAAATTTCATTCGATCTGTAATAAATATTTATTTTCATTCACCAAGTCAACTCAACTCTCCATATCAATAACAAGTTTTCAATTCAAACTTCCCATCTCTTTAGCCAATAATTCCCCACTTTCACAAATCAAACCCAAACCCAATTCTCATCTCCAAATGGAACACCAACCCAGATTCACCTCCTTCATTTCTCTCCCCTTATTCTTCACCTTACTAACTTCAATTCCATTCATAACAGAATCCAAATGCACAAAAGGATGTTCACTTGCTTTAGCCAACTTTTATGTATCCCAAGGCTCCAACCTCACTTATATTTCAAGTAAGCCAACTTCGTTGCCACGAGACACTGAGATTCAACCTTTGTCGCTTTGATTCGTTTAGGAAAAAATCTAATAACATTTCTTTTTTCTTTTTCTAAATTCTTCAGGTATTATGAGATCGTCAATTCAGACAAGACCAGAAGACATAGTTGATTACAGCCGCGAAATAATACCTAGTAAAGACAGCGTTCAAGCTGGTCAAAGACTCAACGTTCCATTCCCATGTGATTGTATCCAGGGCGAGTTTCTCGGTCACACGTTTAGCTACGATGTTCAAACGGGTGACACTTATGAAACTGTTGCTACAAATAATTATGCTAACTTAACAAATGTTGAATGGTTGAGGAGGTTTAATACTTATTCGCCGAATAGTATTCCTGATACTGGAACGTTGAATGTTACTGTTAATTGTTCTTGTGGGGATAGTGATGTTGGGAATTATGCGTTGTTTGTTACTTATCCGCTTAGGCCGGGTGAGACTTTGGGATCTGTGGCAAATTCGAGTAAAGTTGATTCGTCGTTGTTGCAGAGGTATAATCCTGGTGTCAATTTTAATCAAGGGAGTGGCATTGTTTTTGTTCCGGGAAAAGGTTTGTTACTTTAATCAAGTATATTTGTTTATTGCTGAAAATAGTAACTGAATGTGAAATTCAAATTAGTATATGTGGATGTAGGCATAAGTATGGAGCCGGTTTGAATTGACTTATTTGAGTTTATCTACTGGCATAAACATTGTTTAGAATTAGACTGTTTGCGAGAACTTATAGAAACAACCCATGACATGTCCATCAACTTATCGCATGTGCATAAGTTGTTTTTAGCTTATTTCTATAACCTCTCCAGGACAGCTTATGAAGGCAGTTTATAGCTTATATGAAAATAATTTCATCTTGTTTTATCATCTGTTATAGAAATAGCTTATACATAAACATTATTATGACAAGCACTTAAATAAGTTGTTTATCCAAACAGCGCCATGATCTATTATATGAATTTAGACAACTGAATAGAAATAATTACTTGGTAGTCCAAACAGCGTCATGGTTAATTAAATGAATTTAGACCGCTGATAGAAATAGTAACTTGTAGAAGACGTGATAAAAGTTATCAATAATTGCCTAAAATGACTTTGCATTATCACGTGCTCAGAGAACTCAATTGGTTCTTGATGGGGTAAACCATTGAGCACGTGATTGTATTTTGTGATGGCAAAGGGGACCTAGTCTGGAATTTATAGTAATGTAACCCTAAGCATCTTCCTTCATGGGCCTAAAGGTTATGGCCTACACTGGTGTCTACCTTGATTAGAATCTTGTGTCTAAAGTCCACTACAAATGATCACAATATTAACGAGCCAATGTATCATCAAATGGATCATAATATTAGTCTGTTTTTGGAAAATTGAAAACTGCAATTAATTGTAGTTCACAGGAATTGTTAGGAAAAATTGTAACAATGGCTTGCTAACCAAGATCACGTGCATCTTTAGCTATGTCATTAGGTATTTTCTTATGTATTACAAAGTTCAATATAAGCATCTTATTTTGTTCTTTCAATTGTTTTTTCTTCCAGATCAGAATGGCAGCTTTGTGTTTTTGGGTTCCAGGTAAATTTTGTTCCTCTACTTCATATGCAACCTGTACTCATATGATTGCGTTCATTTTCGCTTGTTAATAAGTTTACTGAAACTCATGACTGTGTTTTTTATTCTCTTATGCAGTTCAGGTGGTTTGGCTTCTCTTTACCAAAAAATTGATTTTAATGCGCGTGGTCAGCATGTACTAAAGGTAGAAGAAAAATGCTACTTTGAACTCATATTTTGCTTCTATATTAGCAGGTCTTGGTGGTGGGGCTATTGGTGGAATAGCTGTTGGAATAGTGGCTGTTCTTCTGTTAGTGGCAGCTGCTATATATTTTGGATACTTCCGGAAGAAGAAGATACAAAAGGAGGAACTTTTTTCGCGAGATTCCACTGCACTCTTTTCTCAAGATGGGAAAGGTATGGTTATTTCTACTTGTATTCCTTCCAAAACCTTCCTTCTCCTGCCTTTACTGGAGTTAGCAGTAAATATCCAGTACCTCTAGCTCTTACATCTTCTGAAAAATGAAATTATAACTCATGATTTGGCGCTTTTCAGATGAAAATTCTCATGGTGCTGCAAACGTAACACAGAGGCCTGGTGTAATGACCGGCATAACAGTTGACAAATCAGTTGAATTCTCATATGATGAACTAGCAGCTGCCTCAGATAACTTTAGTATGGCTAATAAAATTGGTCAAGGAGGTTTTGGCTCTGTCTACTATGCAGAGCTGAGGGGAGAGGTGAGTAATGACATTTATTAGAAGTATTTTATTTGGAAAAATGTCATTCTGATACTTGTTTTAGGAATTTATCAATGTTTTAATCATCAAGGTTTAGTATTTGGGAGATCATTAGTTGAATGAAAACAAGTTGAAATAGAAGATTATAGTAAGAGTGTATGGGTATGATGTGTATCAGATATAGTTAATAAGCTATTATTATGTAACACAACTGAAATATGACTGGAAAAAAAGGAGACACGGAAAACCTTGATAATTCACGATTCGTCACAATTGGGGTCAGTAAATTTTGTCATATTGGGATTGAAGATGAAGATATATGCTCTATGATATGTATGAGTGGATGTGCGAAAATGATATCATCCTTCCAAATATCAATATGTTAACATCATTTTTATAACTTGTTTGCGACACGCTATTGTGGAAACTAAGTTGAAAAGTACATGTGAGAAGGGATTGCGAGTTGCTTCAAAATGATTTCCCAATGAAGAATTAGGATTCTTCAACAACCAAACTGGATAAGAGGAAATGATGGCAATATCTGAACAGTTCGATTGATAACTTTCCTTTCATTTTACGTTTTACGGTGAAAATGTATCCTTGATTTCTTGAAAATTGAGATTGTTGCATAAGATTTACCATGATTTTCTGTTGTTTGAAATGCTGCAGAATGCATTTTGGTTGTTAAACACACACACACACCACTATATTGTTTTACATAATTCTACACTGATGAGTCGCACTATATTTGTTCTAAAAAGCCACTCAAATCCTGTTCTTTTTAAAACTCATACTCTCATTATATAAGCCGATAATTTTGCTGATGCAGAAAGCTGCAATCAAGAAGATGGATATGCAAGCAACGAAGGAATTTCTCGCTGAATTGAAAGTCTTGACACGTGTTCATCATCTTAACTTGGTACTAATCCTTTTATACTTGAAGTATTTATTAGTATTAATTTTGTCTACTGTTGAATTTGAGACATACAGGCAAGATTTATTCCCAGAGAACTTTGAGTAATTTCATTGATTGGATCTAGCTTGGGTAAATATGGTAAAATCTCGCTTTGTGTGATTTGAATACTTGTGAGGAAGACTTGTAGAAGCTCTGGTAGTTACAGCAGAGATGAACCAAGAAAGGTTATAGGGCCGACAAACCATATGTGGGATTTATAGTTAAACACTTCGTCATTAGAAATGATTTACAATATTATGGCGACGTTTGATCTATATAGTTGACTTTACTTAATGGGTAAAGGCTTTAGTTGTTGCAGTGATGGGAGCATTAGCTTGAGCATAGACTTGGTTGTTTGAATTTAGTAATCTTAAGATTTTAGAGTAAAAGATAGGCGACCTGGTGCTATAAAGCTCCTAACACGGTGGGGTTCTTGGTAGTAATTGTGGATTTATTGCAAGCATCCTAACCTTCCATTTGCAAGAATTTGATTTCATGAAAGGTGCAGCCTCCTATCAAACAAACTGATAAAGATGTATAAAAAAGTATGGCAACCATTGCTAATCTAAGTCATCCTGAATTACTCAAGTACACAAATATCCATTTTTTTTAAATTAAAAACCCTCTAGCTAAAGTTTATGGATCTTTAAGCTTATTACAAATGTATCATTTGAAAGAGAAGAATGACTGAATAATATAATTTGATATTGAACACCAAAAGAGCAAAATCATTTTGGAACAAAAAGTGAGACCAAATCACATTTCATAAAAAGCTGAGCCTGAGACCAAAATACAACCGAAAAACTAGGTCAGATTGCAACAGGGGCAAAAGTTGGGATTTGACACTGCAATAGAGACAAATTCTGTGTGCTTTTAGGCCCTATTTTTGTTAAATCTAAGGAGTAAAGACGAATAAAATGGTATAGGGACTAAAATAAAATTTTATAGGGATCAAAAATATATTTAATCCTTTTCTTTTTTCATAGAGTAACTTTTTTAAGTTATCTGCTTCTGACTTACATTGATGGGATAACTTTTGTCACGTGCTTGGTGATTGCTCTTGTATGTTGTGTTTATAATATAATGCATATAAACACGCTTGGCATTTAATATATACTGCATTCTAAAAGCTGTTTAAAAACTTTTTGATGTTTTAGAAATCGAAGACTAATTTAATGGTATTTTTCAAACATACCCTATTTGGTTTAAAAATATTAAAATAAAGAGAATTAATAACTGTCTACTAATGATACACATTGTCCATGAACTTAAAAATAAATAAACCGGGAAAGGTGGAAATTTTTATTAACTAATGATGGTCATTTTACAATTGTCCCCGAGGGGATTTGAACTCAGTACCTTGAGGTTACAAGGCTAAGCTCTTACCACTAAGCTAGCACCTCAATTGTCCATGAATTAAATTTGGGTATTTTAATCTAAATATTTAACAGTTAGGCTATGCTTGGGTGTTGGGTTTTGGAGAAAAATGGAGGGGAAGACTCATTCTTATTTAACAGTTATCATATGATCATTTATCATGCCATTCTTTCAACTTTTTAAAAATTTCAAATATATATCAAGATATAGATATACTTAGGCCCTCCCAAACATACCCTCAATGATATCTTAATTTATGTGCCTCTATGATAAAGGCTCTATCTTAAACATCAAAAGAAAATGAATGGAAGTATACATAAATTTTTACACCTTATTTTGTATAATGTCTTATACTCTTAACGGCCATGCAGGTGCGATTGATTGGATATAGTATTGAGGGCTCCCTTTTCCTTGTCTATGAATACATTGAGAATGGAAACTTGAGTCAGCATTTGCGTGGTTCAGGTTAGATCAGATTATACTTTAGATTTTATTTTCCTATGATGTATTTTGGTTGTCTTGCGGTAAACAGTAAAGTAATAATTTTTCCAGGTAGAGATCCACTGCCATGGGCTACACGTGTGCAAATTGCTTTGGATTCAGCCAGAGGTCTTGAATACATCCATGAGCATACAGTGCCTGTATATATTCATCGTGACATAAAGCCAGCAAATATATTGATAGACAAAAACTTCCGGGGAAAGGTTGATTGTGTTTTGACTGTCTGAATTTTATTATTTGGATTACTATGAAAGCTCATAAAATGTTGATATTTGTAGGTTGCTGATTTTGGATTGACCAAACTGACGGAAGTTGGAAGCTCGTCGCTTCCCACTGGTCGCCTTGTTGGTACATTTGGATACATGCCACCGGAGTACGGTTTACTGAACATTCACTCTCTTTTTTTTTTCAAGTTCATATGATATCTTTTATTAATAAGAGTGAATGCAGCCATTACAATTAGAAAATATGTTCTTAGCAGGTTATTCTTCAAGAAAAGAAAATTCCATACTTGTGACTAACGCCTGTTTGGATAAACAGTTTAAATAAGCGCTTATAGCATAAGAGCTTATCATAGTTGTTTTCTTAAATAAGCTATTTATGTAACAAAGATAAAATAAACTCAAATTGTTTTCTTATAAGCTATCCTGTAGAGCTCGTGGAAATAAGCTGGAAACAGCTTATGGACATGTCATAAGTTGTTTCTAAAAGCTCTCTCCAACATTCTCACAAGTGCTTTTTTCATTAGATAAGCTCAAATAAGCCAATCCAACACAGACCCTAAGTTTGCTACACTTGTTTAGAAATGCAGTTGTTCTGAAAACTTTTACCAGATAGTGTACCTATACAGAGATCAAAATTTTATAGTAATATGTTTTTTGCTTCCCTTCCTTGATGAAGTTGACGAATGCATGTCAAGCCTCCAACAAAGCACTTTAATATGACCTAAAAGATCCTCTTTTCAAGTAGAATTTATTGAACTAAAATCATAAGTTTGATTGATGGTGCATATTGTTTAGTGACAGATCAAATCTCTTGGCCTGTTCTATTGGGGTATAAAACTTTAGGTTCTAGAAAGTGCTCATAGTTTTGTTTTTTTATTTTCCTCTGAATAAATTGTATGTCTAAGATTTGCTTGCATTGCATTCCTGTTTATGAGAAGTTCACATTTTTGTGCATATGGATTTGTTTAGTGATTGCCATGGTTATATGTGAAGGTATGCTCAATATGGAGACGTTTCTCCCAAAGTAGATGTTTATGCCTTCGGAGTTGTTCTTTATGAACTTATTTCGGCAAAGGAAGCAATCGTCAAGTCGAGCGAATCTGTTACAGACTCGAAGGGACTCGTTGGTTTGGTCGGTCTTGATTTCACAACTAAATTTACTACAAAGTCTTTCCTCATCAGTATTAATTTCTTTTAATTTTTTATATGCAATGCAGTTTGAAGGAGTTCTTAGTCAGCCTGATCCTTCAGAAGATCTTCGTAAAATAGTGGATCCAAGGCTTGGGGATAACTACCCTGTAGATTCTGTTCGCAAGGTGAGAACATTTATTAATAAACCCCTTTTCTGTTTATGATTTCAAGAATGTTAAACCTATTGTCATTCTCACTGTTTTGGTTTGCAGATGGCTCAACTAGCCAAAGCGTGTACACAGGAAAATCCTCAACTGCGTCCCAGTATGAGATCTATTGTAGTTGCTCTTATGACACTTTCTTCAACTACAGATGATTGGGACGTTGGTTCCTTTTACGAAAATCAAAATCTTGTGAATCTTATGTCAGGAAGATAGGAGGATCATACCAAAGCATATATTTTGTATATTTACCACTTTTGGAGTCAGTTTCTGAAATCTCAGCAACTGTTAAAGCAAATGATGTTTATAAAATGGATTTAGCAAATAGGAATTTGTACATTTTACTAGTCTGTATTCATTAGAAAGAGTGGACTGATCAACAATTTTATCATTATTTACCATCAATGCACACATTGTATTAGTCATTGAGACATGCATTTGTTTCTGCCTAGGTGCATCAATCCCTGTAAGTTTGTATAATAAAAATCTTATTTGAGGCCTCTTGGGTTATAATTGTAATGAATTATAGCTAATTGCATATGCATATTTCATAATTGATTTCAGTTGTATAGAAATCTGAACCTTTTCCTTTTTTGATAAGAAATCTGAACCCAATTTGACAAACAAATTTGAAGAGCAGTTGAATTTAAACAGAGCACCTGAGTCTTGGGATTTGTACTGTGTGTAGTCATGCATTGTGATTGCACACATTGAACCTCATATGTATTGATTTCAATGCAGGTTTTGATTTTTTTTTTTTTATTAATTTAAAATGTCAAAAGTCCCACTCCTACTCCTAGTACTAGATGTTAATGTTGTAAATTGAGTAAATACTTCAAAAGTCTCATAACTTTAGTTGAGAAATATGGAAAAATATTTTAGTAGATTATTATTATTTAGGTTTAAATGCAATTTTGATCCCTCTATTTTCAAAATTGTTAATTTTTGATACCTCAATTTCTAAAACCACCATTTTGATCCCCCAAGTTATAAAGTCAAAGAAATTATTTGATCCTCCTCCTCTCTGGATGATGTGGCATGTCCATTAATGATATATATCCTACATGACATTGTCTATGTGTACATCATTTGACACATCAATTTCATTTTATTAAAATTAAAATATATTCATAAAATTAAATAAAAAATTTGTATTGAAATAAAAAAAGAATTTGAGGAAATAAAATTAGAAACCTAATCTGTTATTTTATCCCCAAATTAAAGGAAAAAATCCCAATATGAAGAACACAAGAACCCTAATCTGTTAAAAACAATCATAATTTGCTACACATATTTGGCACCACTCTTGTATATCACTACGTGTCATGGCATCATTCTTTGTATATTGCTGTTGTATATGATGGTTGACATAATAATAGTAACTAAAACATGCAGGGCTTGGCAATGGTTTGTAGTGAAACTAACAATGACAAACTTGGTTTAAAGTGAATTGACACAAATAGGGTATGTCATAATAATTTGGTATGATAAATCATTTCTAGCGACACCAACTCAAAGTAGTCTTTTGATTTGGTATACCAGTATGATAAATTGGAATCATATATACAAATTGGAATCATACCAGCATGATAAAATAACAGCTTAGAGTTTCTAATTTTATTCCCCCAATTCTTTTTTTAATTCAATATCAATTTGGTATTTAATTTTATGAATATATTTTAATTTTAATAAAATAAAAATTGATGTGTCAAGTGATGTACATGTAGGCAATGACATGTAGGATATATATCATTAATGGACATGCCACATCATCCAGAGAGGAGGGAGATCAAAAAAATACTTTGACTTTATAACTAGAGAGATTAAAATAGTGGTTTTAGAAATAGAGGTATCAAAAGTTAACAATTTTAAAAATAGAAGGATCAAAATTACATTTAAGCCTATTATTTATTTATTTATTTACGATTTATAATAAAATTTGACTTGGTCTACTCATTTGTTCACATGTTATTTGTCTTGCTCCAAATCCATCACTCCTCTTTCTCTCTTTATTTCAACGGACTCATAGGATATGAACCTAATGTGAAAGCCCCCATTGTCTTCTTTTTCCTCTCCATTTGTTTTCTCATTGTAACATCTTTATGTCATTTCTTTAGATAATTTTATGTTATGTTACCTTGGGTATAATTCATACCTGGGAAGAGTCTACTATAATCGTGGAATTTATGTTTATGAGACGCATAAATCCTTAAGGTCAATGACTACGCTACACCTCAAATTTTGAATGATTGTTTTTTATTTTGAAAGTTTAATGTGTTGTTGTTGGTAGATATTTGAGTTGTGTCGGCCCCGCCAGGTAATGTGTACCTATATATAGAGGAGCTATCCCTTATAAAAAAATTACAGAGGAGCTAAATCTCAACTTCATCTATCCTTTTTTTATTATCAAATCAATGATAAATGAACTATTCATTTTAGGAATGTACTACTACTACAAGCATAAAGCATTTGTGGAATTGACCTATGGAAATTCAGCATTCCATAAACATAGTCCTACCAAGCGACCAAACCTACAAATTGAACAGCAACATATATTTTGAGTGGTTTGACTAATTTTTATGTTATGGTATAATAAATTAGACACTTTGATACATTGTTCAAAACCTCACTCAAGTGGCTTATGAGACAAAACAAGTGAGGGATGCTTTTCAGGTCAAGTGTGACTTGATGCCACACCCAACGTTGTTACACAAACAAGGTTTCATTTTTCCTAAAAAATCTTATTCCGTACGTGGCTTTGAATTGCATGATATTAACGTATAGTATTAACTAAACTTATTCCCACATTTATCTCATAACGTATAATATTAACTAAACTTGAAATGGCTAATTGAATTGCATGATTGAATTTACTGTCTCATTTTTGGGGGTACAATTAGTGTCTATTTTCATCTAAATGTTCTTTGCTCTTTTTCAAATAATAATCAACCTCATTGATGATTAATTTACTTATAACCTACTAATTGCAAAATTTTAGAATTCAACCTAAGTTATAGTGTCATAAGCAAAAAGTCTAACCATATCATCGTAATGTTTTATGTTAAAGTATCCAAGTTATTTGTACATGATTGGTTCTCTAATCTCAATTGGGTTTTCTCTATGGAGAAAAATCGTGATCAAACCTATAATCATTTGTTTAAGTTGTCTGAGTCTCTTACCTTACCACTATGACAAACTCATGCCTACTGTATCTAGAATAATATTTATTGTTTATTGTTATAAGAAAGAAACTTGGTTAGTGCGTGTTTGTTTTAGTGGTGGCACGGAAGTATGCGTGCATTGACGATGAAGCTGAAATATGTAGCGTCTTAAAACTACGGTGAAATCGACATCGGACTCAATATTTTTCAATTGGACACATAAATAACCAATCAACTACTTAGCGTGGTGGGAAAATAAAAGAGAAAACGTCAATATTTGAAGCCCTTATAATATGAATGAATTTAACATTATGAGTATTTGGACGTTGAACATAATTAAACATGCATTATGTTTAGGCTGGTAATCCTTTCTGTATCCAACGCACGTACTTTCTAATTATCCTTTCTTTGAATACTTTAACCAAGTTTATTCATTAAGTCGCTGAAACTTATTGAAAATTATTGATGCTTTTTTCAACATATTATGATACTATTTACGTATAGCTTTAACTGATAAGACTTTGATAGATTTATATGCTAATCTAGAATCTTATAAAGGGGCCACTTTTATACATTTCCACAGAGTAGCGTTTTCCACCAATTTTACCGTCATTTATCAATAACAAATCTAAAGTTGAACTTGAATTTGTCGTCGGCTAAAACATTCAAAAGTTCAAATATTAACATACACTAATAGTCCTTATAATATGAATATATGATAATACTTCGCACAAGTTCGTCTTATTATGTGTAATACCAAAAGCCAACTAATTAATATGTGTTTTCAAAAATAAGGGAAGATCATTTTGGTCCTATTAAGTATCCACATGTTTCGAAGTGGGTTAAAGCTCAATCTTATCTAGACTCCACGTCTATTTTCAAACACAATATTTCTATTAAAAAACTTCTCACATTTATTATCTTACTAACTTGAGCAATGTAGTGCTTGCAAACACCCAAACTTCAATTCGATGGATTGTTGTTACAGTTTGATCAACCATTATGATTCTCGGTCACCTCCACATTACAAGCCTTTCAAAAAATTATAGAGATCATTTTAAAAACAATGTAGCGAGATACATGTGACCCCGATTGAAAAGTGATTCTTAGTCATTATCATAGAAGTTTTTCAATACTAGATAAAAATATTAAATCCTTCAAAAAATATATATAAAAATATTGTTATGTGCTATACTATTCGGATCTTTATTTTCAGTGAGCCAATTGTTTGATTTTCGATATATAAAAGGGTTAGTATGTTTATCCTCTGTAATATTAATGAGTTCTGATTTATCTCTTTGTAAAATATATTTTTTATTAAGCACAATTTATATTATTTTTAATTCGTTTGCATATCACGGTGCTGATATTTTAAATTTTGAAAGTTGAATTAAATGTCCAATCTCATTCCTTTAATTCTTCGGAGGAAAAGGATGATATGGTAATCTAAAATTCATGTAGGATATAAGTAAAATCTATTAAGTATCATTTAAATTAGAGATCAGGCTTGAATCTCCTAATTAAAAATATAAGTGTTGACAATAAAAAAAGTTAAGTGTTATGAATTTGAATTAAAGAGATGATAAAAACACAGTTAATATATTATTAAGCTTAAATTAAAAAATAGTCAAAAAAAAAGTTCAAACTAAAATAATAATTTTGAATATCAAATAAATCATACAAAATTGATTGTCTCTCATTCTCATGTATGATATATGATTTTTGAAGACATACATCTCTAACACCAAGAACAACACCAACTACAACTACATGCATAACACCATCTATATATCTCATTAGAATCCATTCTCCTTCGTTCTCATGTAATTATTAGAGTCATGCATGTAATGTAATAATGAATATTATATATCTTGAAAATACAAAGTGAATTCAAATTTTAACTCATTAAATTTATGTGTCTATTATCTATCATTTATGCATTACTACTTTATAACTCATAAATTCTATCAATTAACATTTAACTTAGACGATAAACTTCATCAATTATTTAGTTGTTCTATTTATCTTTTATAGTGAATAGGCGGGCACTAACTTCACTGCTTGTCAACTTTTCTATTGTACTTAACTGTATACAATGTATACAGAGAGTGATACTTATTTTAATAAATATCATGATCAATTATTTTTGGAAAATAAGATTAACATAAGTTCTATCTATAGCGTAAAATAATATATATATATATATATGTCGTACCCTAATTTTTGACCGATTTATTTTATTTTATTCGTACGTTGTTTGTTTTCCAGTCGTCCGTTCACGCGCGAATTCCCGTAATGTCTGCTTTTGTTCGTATTTTGTGGTCGCATTTATTTTTCGTTTGTCGTTTATATTTTAATGTCGCTCGCGTATTAATTTCGTAATTTTTACTCGCGTTTTGTGCGTTTTTTAGCGTAGCGTATCGTTTGCGTTCGTCAAGTTCATTTTATTCACGTCGTCGATTTATCGTTTTATTTAGCGTAATTAAGCCGCGTATTTCAGTCGTATCAGACGAAATTTCGGCCGAGAGGTATTTTAAAATACCTCATTTTTTGGTTCCGACGGGACATTTTTATATTTATTTATGTAATTTTCGTTTTTCTTTTTTAATCATTTATTTAGTTATTTATTTTTTTCCATTTACTTATTTATTGTTATTTATTTATCAGTCTTTATTTATTTTTTAAGTCCTTGTACACATGTCACTTTGTTATTGGTCCAATCCAACTTTTCCTCCAAGAAAGAGCAAGGACATTTTGGTCTATTCCAGGCATCAGGTACATAGTGTGTCAGAATCAATCAATCAGGCAGTCACACTTTCCAATACACAAACAGATTCAGAAATCAAAAATCACAAAAAAACAGATCAAAACCTCTTTTTTCACCAAGAACACCAAGAACAAAAATAAAAATTTCATGATGATTCTCAGTGATTCATTGCAGAATCATCATCATTGAACCATTTTCTCTGCAATTCAAGTGCGAGTTCATCACCATTGGGTGACAAACTCAAGCACCGATCACAGAGAATCAGTGAGAAAGAAGAGAAAAATCCAAACCCTAGCCATACCAAAAAACAAATTCGGCCAGAACCAAATCACCACAAATCCATACCAACAGTACCAAAAACCATTTTCGAAATCCAACAACAACAGTACCAAAATCCAAACCACAAATCTGAACCAAACCAACACAAATCCAAATCCGAAAATTTCAACACCAAACCCTAGCCATACCAAAAAACCAATTCGGCCAACACAATAAACAACACAAATATCAAACATCAACACAAAACCGAATCAACATCACAAATCCATCACATAATCCAAATCCGAAAACGCAAAAGTAACAACAAAACCAAATCCATATCTCACCATTCATTTTCGGCCAAACACAAGGAACAAAACCAACATCCGAACCAAACAAACAAGGAAGAAGAAGAGGAAACCGAAGGAAGCAAGGAAGAACGTGAACAAAGAAAGAAGAAGAGGAAACCGAAACAAACAAGGAAGAAGCAAGAGGTAATTTTCATGGCTTTTTGTGTGTTTTTGGGTGGATTTTTTTTTGTAGATCTAGGGTTGGTTGTTCATTTTTTGTAAAAACTAAAGCTGGATCCATGCTTGGAAGAAGAAAAGGAAGGGATTGAGGTAAAAAAAAATTAAAAAAAGAGAGAACCACCGCTCCGACGCGGCGGCGCTCTGGCCGACCACCGCGTCGGAGCACCAGCCACCACCCCTTCCCTTCTTCTCCGGCGAGACTACATGTAGAGAGAAGGGAGAGCTTTCTTCTTCTCTTTGTGTTTTAGAGAGAGGATTAAAGAAGGAAAATGAGAAGAAAACAAGGAAAATTGCTTTTATACTCACTTATGTGAGTTGGGGCGGGTCACCCATGGGTTGACCCAGTACCCGCCCCAGCTCATGACCCTGTACCCAAGCCCATTGTTTCTACTGTCTTACTGTATATACCCCCTTCTGGCTTTCTGCACCCCCTCTGTTTTTTGTAGTAACTTTATTTTACATAATTTCATGCATTTCTTTTATTTTAATTAATTAATTCATATGATATTTAAACCATATTTCATGCATTTTTTAATGTCTTAATTTTAACATCATGCATATTTTTTTGCTTAGGTCATAGTTAATTTTCCCTTTCATATAATTTTTATTCATTTAAACATTTTAAAAAAAATTCATGCACTTTTGTTTCTTTTAATTTTGTTACTTTGCATTTAGGTTTATTTCATATGTTTGCATTTTATAGTCTTGTTGTCTTAATTTGTTTAAAATTGCATTTTAGTTTATAGAAATAATCCTCATTAGAAATATTGCATGCATATTTAAATTTCTTGTCATTTATTTTGTTTTATTTTTTTTATTTTTGGCTTAGTGTGTATAATTAGGGAATTGATGTAATTTATTTTCGCGCATTTTTTTTTCTTTTTGAGACCATAGAATGTATTTAGGGTATGTAATATGTAACCGGCTCACGCACTGACACTCCACTTTATTTATCGCTTTACGCTATTTTATTTTTATTCCGCCGTTACGCGATTTCATCGTTAGTTTAGAAAAATATTTTCTTCAAAAAAATCAAAAAAATCAAATTCAATTTTATTTTAAGTAAACCTTGGTATGTAATCCAAGTGATTTTCTTTTATTTTCCTTAATCAAATGTTAATTAATTTAATATCCGCATTAGACATGGATTTCGTACAATTAAAATTAACCAACTTCATCGTATTTTCTTCTCATGCCTTGAGGCCTCTCATCTCTTCTTAAAATCTTTTCAAAAAATGTTAAAATCAATTCAACTCATCAAATAAGTTCTTTAGCCGAACTACTTGATTTTGATCCCGATTTATTTGGGTAAGTAGGCAAAGGGTTTCGACCCTTCCAAATCAATAAAAATAACCAAAAACATGCTTCTTCTTTCTCCCTTCTTTCACTTTAACTCTTAACTTTTTTAATAAGTAAAATCAATTTAGCGCAAGATTAGAGAATAGGTAGAAGGTTCCTATGGGATACCATAGTCGGTTTGGGTGCCTAACACCTTCCCCAATCGAAACCAACCTCCGAATCCAAGGTCTATAAGGGTTTTCACTCACTTTTTCCCTTCCCGCGAATAAAAGTTGAGAGTTCAATGATTCAAGGTTCGAATCTAATCAATGATTTTGATACCCGAAAATCACGAGCACAATATATATATATATATATATATATATATATATATATAAAGAAAACTACCCCTTCCAGTACACTTTTGGGTTGAAATTTTCTTTCCAAAAATACCCTTAATATTAAATACAAATAACACATGTAACAAATAGATAAGAATAAATTTAAATATTAAAACAAATGTAACAAACACGATATGAATATATGTATATCTGTTTTTTTTCCTTTATCATTTAAAAAATATAACAAACTAGATGAGTAAATTTATACTTACTTTTTCATTATTTCAATTATACTCTTAAACAATTTTTTCTATAATAAAGATTGTTGTTCGTGTCATTAAAAAAAAGCAACAACATTTATATTTTTACTTTTAATCAAAACCAAAATTTCATAAAAAAATATCGTTCATATTTTTCAAACTTTAGCGCAATAAAAAGAGTGTGGAAAGGGGTATATATATATATATATTTCAATTAAAATATCATTTCATTATTATAAATTTTATAAATTATCATATTGAACTTAGACAAGAAACATCATCAACATTAATTAATTGTGTGGCCTCCCACGTATATAAAAGTAAAATACATTTGTGTGAAATAGTAGCTTACCGAAACTAAAACGAAAATACTATTATTTTTGTATGAAAAAGATGTTAGTGTTAATTTTTTTGTTAGACATGTCTTTAACTATTAAACATATTATTAAAAACAAGTTAGTGTCATGTAAGTGTTTATGCATATTTTGTATTCAATCTATTAGGCTTATGACAAATAAAACATTTTGTATTCAAATTTATCACACACTTGGACCGTTACTTAGACCTCGACAACAACAGAGTGCTTTGCAGATCTCTTGGTTAGGTGGATGATAATGCAAATCTGGTTATGTTTTGCAGGGTTATATAGTCTACTCAATCAGGAAAAAGCTGAAGAAACAATACAGTCACCTGAACGGGAAACAAATTGAGAAACTAAAAAAGTCAGGTGTTGAGGTCTGTAATATCGCAAACTCGATTTTGATAACTTGCTCAGTAAACAATCTAAACAAACTTAGCTAGATAATCTAACTAACTTGTAAGAAACTATTAATCATGTTTAAATCTAAAAACTTGAATTACAAATAAATTGAAATAAGAAAAATTGAAATATTTGATGCAAAGAAGAAATTTCAAATTAAAAAGCATTGCAACAACAACTACGATTTCATTAAAGTCAAGTTAGAATTAAAATGCAATGTGACAACAATGTGTATCATAACATAAGAAAGTTCAAATTTTAATTGGAAAAAGTAAAGACTTAGATCTCCTCTTAGTCTCATAGTCATATGAGAGCTACTAAAAAAATATAAATTATGTAGAGTGATTTCATAAAGTGTTGGCAACTTGATAGGCTGACTTCAAAAATAAAATTGGTTAAAAATAATAAACGCGTTCTTTGATTTGATTATGTTTTCTTAAGTATTTGGTGACATGATTTTTTTCTTTCTAATTTTGATTTAGTTTTAGTTTCTTATTGTCGTCAATGTTTAGTTATGTTGTTTTATCGAGTTACTTTTAAAAAAAATTAATCTAATTGTTTTATGTCTTCAAAGAGATCATTGTTGTTTTGAAATTCTTGTTAATTTGTTGTTTAATGATGTTTAATAATCGAATATTTACTGTTTTTTCAATTATGATTTCACCTTGTCTAATATAATTTGTTGTTGCTTGGAAGTGTTTTAATATTTCGGTTCTCACTATTGTTATTATTTATTTGATAAATGCTACTTTTATTTGATCTACAAAACATATGGTGCCCGAGGCCTTCGGTGAGACGAATGTTTTGTTCTTGTCATCCATGGCCACGGGCATGACTGTCCAAAAAAATTGAGAATGATCTGAGTTATAAGAATGCACTGGTTAGTAAATACCTTCGTAACTAGGTGTGAAACTATGATGTGCAAAAGTAATGATACAACTTAGACAATCCAAAATGTTTATACATATTGTATTCAGCATCAAAAACAACTAGTACCCTTAAGTATTGAGCCATGGAAGGTCGTTCATCCCATTCGGCGTGCTCATGGCCACCATCAATGAAAATAATATATATATATATATATATATATATATATATATATGAATTTAATATTATGTCAGAAAAAATAATAAGAAAATAACTATTGCATCTTATTTATTATTCACATCTTATGAAATCTTTTTTTAACTAAAAACTAAACGAATTATTTATTTTAATCGATAGAGTATATCAATTTGACACAAATTAAAAGAAAGAATGAGTAAGCCTATAAATATGACTATATTAAAGTGTCTAGAATATCCATGTCATTGAATATGAACATTGAAGAAGTCAAATCTATTGATTGAATATACACTAGATTGAAGTTAATCTTTCAACTTGAATCGAAACAAACCAAAAACATGACAAGATTTTGTATGGAGTGATTAACCTTTCCAGATCATTTGCTATAAGAAGAGTAGACTTTGACGAAGTCAGGTGGAGAAACTGAAGGTGAGAAAAACACAAGAAGGGGGGGGGGTTGAATTGTGTTTTCGTTTCGCAACTCTTGAAGAGTGAGAATCTAATTCCTTTAAACTCAGAGTCTGAATGGGATCAGAGTCTGATAGGGAATTAGGTTCTGATTGCAGCGGAATAATCAAGAGATAAAGAGAGAACAAAGAACACAAGCAATTATACAGGTTCCTTCCACAAACCGGAAGTAGTCCTGTCCCCCTTGTACTTCCAAGGAGAGTTCACTAAAATGTAATATCAAATTACAAGTTGCTCAAACACACAGTATGAGACTTCCTTGCTCAAGCACACAGGCGAGAGACTTCCTTGCTCAAAGACACAACTAAGAGACTTCCTATGCTCAAGGACACAGCCAAGAGACTTCCTTTGCTCAAGCACAAAAGCAAGAGACTTTTACACAATTACAGAAAATTGAATAGAGTTGAAACACTTGACAACAATCAAAATGTGTTTCAATTACAACAAAGACAGACTCTGTTTTACACAAAAGACAGACTCTGTTTTTCTGTGAAACTTAGAGATTCTAGGATACTCAGTTTATAAGAATCTAAGTTTATGATGTGCTTATGTTGAGACTCAGTTTAATACGAAAGCAGCGCAATGCAGTTTTTCTCAGATATAGAGTCACGCCATTCTTCAAGTCTTCTATCCTTTATATAGGCGAAGGAAAGAGACATTGAGTCCTTCAGCACATCAGAATGATTTCTGAAGCTTGATCAATGACTGTTGATCTGTTGCTTGATTTGGTAATAGCCCTTCAATAGCATCATTTGAATTCCATTCCCTTTGAGGATTAATACCGGTAGACACAGTTGCCAAACTGTACGTGGTAGTGGAGTAGTGGAAACAGAGTTCGTACAACGTACTCTGTACTGGCCTGCAATCTTTGTCTTTGTGCTTCCCACGCTCAAAGTTGACTTAGAAGCTAGCCGTTACTCCATTAGAGTTTCTTTGTACAATAGCAATGCAGTAGAGATCACTTGTTAGGAGATTATCAAATTTGTGGCTTCAGACTCACTGTAGCACTAAGCTTCTGATAATCTTCAGACTCTCTTGGTTTTCAGATTCTGATGGTCTTCAGACTCTGATACAGTCTTCAGACTCTCTTCGATACAGTCTTCAGACTCTCTTCAGTACAGTCTTCAGACTCTCTTCGATACAGTCTTCAGACTCTCTTCAGCACAGTCTTCAGACTTTCTTCGATACAGAATCACAAGCAACAAGCTTCTATGGATTTATTGCTCTTTTAACATTGTTCAAACAGAATGCTTTCTAAGATACAAATCTTAATTGATATCCTGCATACTTAAACAAATATTAGCAATATCCAATTGACAACTTTTTAATACCTTGTTATCATCAAAACTCAAAGCGTGGTATTGCTGAACACCTTTGTTCCAACAATCTCCCCCTTTTTGATGATGACAAACATTAGTATTTAAAAGGTCAATTGTTGTTAATCTAATTAACAAGTTGACTTAAGGGGTTCTGAGGTTTGTAAGCTCAGAGTCTGAGGTTTGAAGGCTCTGACTCCCCCTGAGTCTGATAGTTCTTAAGTTGAGGTTTGTAAGCTCATCTTGAGTTCTATCCAGGTTAATTAAATTGTTTTTATCAAATGCAATCAAATTCATACTCAGAATATATAGAAAATTGATTCTTAAACAGGGCTCAGAGTTTAACTAAGCACCTTTCGCAAATTTCCCTTTAACTTTTACGTATACATGCAATGTAATTAAAAGAAGGTTCCCTTCTCCCTGACATAAATACTTTCCCTTCTCCCCCTTTTGTCATCAACAAAAAAAAGTTCAGAACATGGTTCCTCCCCCTTTTTAAATGACTTAAGGTAAGGGTGTAATCATGTTTTAAAGAAGAAAGAGATTCAGAGCATAAAAAATATTGAAATGCAAATAGTAAAGAGAAAATCAACTTGTATAAAAAGACAACAGCCAGTTCAGAAGAAGCAATCAAGAATTACAAAATAAAAACAAAGCAAAAAAAAATAAACTAAGGTTGGTTTTGTTTGGCAAGATGATCCATCAGTTTCTGGAGATCCTCTTGCTGTTTCTTTACCATCTCTTCCAGAGCCTCAGTTCTTCGCAAATGTTCTTCTCTTTCCAGTCTAGCTTCTTCTTGAATTCTATACATCTTCCTCTTCAAAGAATTGTAAGCCACTGATTCTCTAGGAATATACTAATTCTCATCAAAGAAGGGTGTATCTCTTATCCTCAGTATAGGAGCATTTATCATAGCTACACCTTTCTCAGCCTGCTTAACTTCTTCAACATGCTTGGCAGTGATTAGAGCTTGTTCCCTGGCAGCAGCTTTTTGAATCTTGGTGATAAAATCCAAAAACTCAGTCTTTACTGTAGAGAACTTGTCCTCATAGCTCACATTAAGTATTGGCATAGACCTTTGCTCAATAACTTCTTTGAGCTTATTGCATGAAGAAGCATAAAACTCATCAATCTTATTTGAATCAAATAAGTCAGTTTGAGGTTCAGAGGTTGAGGGTAGAGAAGCTCTCAAAGCTAGAAAGGTTTCAAAAGGGAAAAAGGTTATAGGATCACAGAGTGGTTGAGAAACTCTTCTGGTCTGAGCTTTACATGATGTTACAGTCCCTGATACGATATCAGAGACTTGTTCTAGACTTTCAGAAGCTGGTTCAACAACAGGTTCTGAAGGTTCAACAGAAGCTAAGGTCAGATTCTCTGTAGGTACATGTACAGGGTCTGGTTGGGAAATGGATGAAGTAGCTTTCGTTGTTTTGGATTTTGCAGGGGTTTTTGGTAGTTCTCCTCCTAGATGTTTTTCAAGAGAATCTAGAGTGTCTGGAGAGTCTACACAAATGGTTTCAGTTTGGGAGGGTGGTTGTTTGGATTGAATGGTTGCTTCAGGTTTTTTAGAAGGTTCAATTACCTGAAGTGGTTTGAGGAAAGAGGGTTGAGCAGGATGGTCAGCAGGAAGATTCATAGACACTGTAATTGTGTCTTGAATTACTCTGTCCATAGTTGAATCAACATAATCAACTACTGCCTGGTCAAGAGGGTTAAGGGATGATATGGGTTTGATTGGTGAGGGAGATGAATTTTTGAGAGATGGAAGAATTTGGCTCAAGGGTTTGTTGTCAGATTCTGAATCTGATTCTGACTCATGATTCAAAGAAGAAGATGAGCTATATGCCACGTTGCCAGAGGTGCCAATGCCAGCTTCTGGAGAGGCAAAATGATCAGACACAGTAGCTTCTGATAACTCAGCTTCTGCAAGTTCTGAAGTACTCTTCTGTTTAAGAGCAGAAGCAAGTAACTTAGCAGCTTCCTTGACAGTCTCTTCCTTCAACTCTTCAGCAATCAAATCTGCTGCCATAACCTTGCCAGCAGTGTGTTCATCCTCAATCATAGATACTGAAGTACCTATCCTCTGTGCTACATCCTTAGCCACAAGAATCACTTCCACCTTTCTTTTCTTGATCTGACTCTCTTCATCTGCAGAGTCAGAATCAATGAAGTCAGCAATTTCTTGAGCTAGCTTGTCATAGTCTCTGTCAGCTTTGCCCATTATTGCTTTCTTATCAGCTTTCTTAGCCTTCTTCTCATCTTTCTTAGCCTTCTTCTCATCCTTAATTTCACGAAGTGCAGAAGGTGCAGAAGGAGCAGAAGGAGAACCAATTGAAACTCCAGGAAGAGCAGAAGATTTGATCTTTTTCTTAAGAGGCTCCTGCTTCTCTTCCTCTTCCTTGAGAATCACTTCCTTGGTCCTTTTTCCTTTGACCTTAAGAGGGCCTCCTCCAGCAGTCTCAGGAATAGCAGAATAGTTGATTATTCTACCAGTCTCCTTGAAGTAATCCACCACAAATCTAGCAAGAACTTCAGGATTATCTTCTTTGGATATGGGAGGGAAGTCCATCATCAAATCAGATTGTACATAGGATTCTCTCATATCATGCTTAGAGGGATTGAATCTCTTGACAATCTTCATGTACTGTAGAGTCTTGCCATTGATGATTCTGCCGGTCACAGTTCCTAGATGAATATCTGATACCACACCAGATTCTGATAAGACCTTCAAAAGACCTCCTTGATACAGAATCTCAGATATTAATCTTCCAAAAGGAACTTGCCTCCTGGATTCTGATTGACTCTTCTTGATGGCCCAACACATGTGGTGCATCACATATCTGGGGAAGTTGATCTTTATTTTGTTGATAAGAAAATAAAGAAGAACTTTGTGATCCACAGATAATGTATCTGTTCCTCCTCCTTTCTGAAGCATACTATCCAGTATAATCTTCAGAAGCACCCTATGCATAGGATGCATATCCACCAATTTATTTGAGGGTCTCCCTTCAAATAACAACTTGTTGCAGATAACAGCCCATTCACTCTTCTTGTTGACATTCCACTGAAATTTTCCAGTGCTCTCCATCTGACAAGCCCTGGCTACCACATCTTCAGTGATAACTATAGGAATTCCCATCACAGCAGACCTAATTTCAAGACCATTGTACGGTCTTAAACCCATTTGGTCTCTGTTTTTGCCAGCAAGACTAGGGTTGTTTGAGATTGCTACTGTTTCTTCCAACGTAGCTTCAGCTTTGTCGTAGACTTCTGACCTAACCCAAAAATCTCTAACAAGCTCCTGATATGTTGGTCCATTCAACATACCAAAGTATCTCATCATTCCTTGTGATAAGAAATGAGGTGCAACGTCAACTCCATGACGACTGATTGAAGCGAAATCTACTGGAGATTCAACTTGAATTTCCAGAGTCTCCTTGATGATGTTCATTGTTCTGGGTTTGATAATATAAGAACCTCCGGACTTGATTAAGACACCAGATTGGATGAGATCACTTGCCATTAGGTTTTTCTAATAGTTTGATTTGAGAACAAAAAGTTTTGCAAAGTATTGAAAAACAAGAAATTTGTTCAGAGAGAAAATCAAAGAGTGAAAAGAGAAGTGAGTTGTGTGTGTTATGTATTTATAGAGAAAAATGTTAGAAAACTGTTTGGAAAGAGTAGGGGACAAACAAACACAAACAATAAGTACAATATAGCATGCAGCCGTAAACGTATTGGGACAAAGCGAAGTAGAAGTTGTAGGTTCTGAATGAGTCTCTGTGTTGACTTCATCAGACTCTTTTACAAAAAGATTTTTCAACGCCTCTCTGGCTCCATCAGGACCAGATTTCAGAGTCATTTCATTTGAGTTTCCTCCAATGAATCCAAGACCCTGTCCTCTGTTCTGATACGTGCTATAGATCATGGATGCAACCCTTGATCTGTCAATTCCAGTAGCAATAAATTCTTGCAGAGCAACATCTTGCTCATTTAAGTATTTACAGCTACACTTCTTGTTCAATAAAGAAATATTTTCTTCTTTTAAATCTTCTAATTCCAACAGAGTTAAATTATGTCTTTTTGACAGCTTATCAAGCTGTTGTTTGACTTTCTTCAACTCAGTGGTCTTAGTTTTAAAATGACCAAGAAGCTCATTGACAGATTCTATAAGTTCAGATCTTGTGAGTTCAGAGTATACCTCTGTTTCATTTTCAGAGTCTGTATCTGATTCTGCCTCAGGTGTCTCTTTAACAGATTCGGTTGTAGCCATTAGTCCAACAGCTACATTTACTTCACCATCAGCATCATCATCTTCAGATCCTGACTCATTATCAAGATCTTCCGAGGTGGCCATCAGACTTTTCTTGATCTGCTTCTTAAACTTGATTGACTTGAAGGTTGGCCTTTTTGACTTAGATTTCTCCTTCTGCAGTTCTGGACACTCAGCAATAAAATGTCCAGTTTTCTTGCAGTTGAAGCAACCTTTCTGATCCTCCTTTCTTAACCCCTTCCCACTGCTCTTGCTCAGAAATCTCTTGTTCTTCTTAGCAAGGTACTGCATTCTGCTTGAAAACATAGCCATTTCTTTTGCTAAATCAGGATCCTCTTCTGAGCTTTCAGAAGCTGAAGACTCATTTTCAGATTCTTCAACCTTGAGAGCCTTTGAAGACCTTCCTTTTGATTTTAAAGCAATGGTTTTGGATTTTCTTGCAGAATCATGTTCATTGAGACTTAACTCATGAACCTTGAGTGAGCTTACAAGATCTTCAACACTTAAAGTGTTTAAATCTTTAGCTTCCTCAATTGCAGTGACCTTTGGTCTCCATCTAGAGGGTAAGCTCCTTAAAATCTTGCTAACATGATCAGAAGCTATGTAACTCTTCTTCAATATCTGAAGACCAGATACTAGAGTTTGAAATCTTGAGTACATCTGCTCAATACTTTCATCCTCTTTCATCTTAAATAGTTCATATTGATGAACTAATAGAAGAGCTTTAGCTTCCCTGACCTTTTTGCTTCCTTCGTAGTTAGCACAGAGAGAAGCAAACATGGCTCTAGCAGTAGATTTGTCACTCATCTTCATGTATTCCGTTTTAGGAATAGCAGTGACAAGAGCCCCTCTGATGATATGATGTTTCTTATAGATTTTCTTTTGAGCAGCAGTGTGAAGTTTGCGGTCAATGGCAGCACCTTCGTCATCAAGTTGTAAGTCACCAACACCATCTTCAAGTATGTCCCAGAGTTCTTCATCAAGACCCATGACATAACTATAGAAGTTGGTTTTCCACCAAGAAAATTCTTCAGGATCACCATTGAACTTGGGAATTTTTCCATAATCAGCCTTTCTACTGCTGTTATTGGATCCATATTCATATGGTATAGCAGCACCAGAAGTGGCACCAGAAGAAGACGGTTCACTGGAAGACATGTTTTTCTCTGGATCTTTTCTGTTACACGGTTAAGTGCTAAGACAACAGAGCCGGAGCTCTGATACCAACTGAAGGTGAGAAAAACACAAGAAGGGGGGGTTGAATTGTGTTTTCGTTTCGCAACTCTTGAAGAGTGAGAATCTAATTCCTTTAAACTCAGAGTCTGAATGGGATCAGAGTCTGATAGGGAATTAGGTTCTGATTGCAGCGGAATAATCAAGAGATAAAGAGAGAACAAAGAACACAAGCAATTATACAGGTTCCTTCCACAAACCGGAAGTAGTCCTGTCCCCCTTGTACTTCCAAGGAGAGTTCACTAAAATGTAATATCAAATTACAAGTTGCTCAAACACACAGTATGAGACTTCCTTGCTCAAGCACACAGGCGAGAGACTTCCTTGCTCAAAGACACAACTAAGAGACTTCCTATGCTCAAGGACACAGCCAAGAGACTTCCTTTGCTCAAGCACAAAAGCAAGAGACTTTTACACAATTACAGAAAATTGAATAGAGTTGAAACACTTGACAACAATCAAAATGTGTTTCAATTACAACAAAGACAGACTCTGTTTTACACAAAAGACAGACTCTGTTTTTCTGTGAAACTTAGAGATTCTAGGATACTCAGTTTATAAGAATCTAAGTTTATGATGTGCTTATGTTGAGACTCAGTTTAATACGAAAGCAGCGCAATGCAGTTTTTCTCAGATATAGAGTCACGCCATTCTTCAAGTCTTCTATCCTTTATATAGGCGAAGAAAAGAGACATTGAGTCCTTCAGCACATCAGAATGATTTCTGAAGCTTGATCAATGACTGTTGATCTGTTGCTTGATTTGGTAATAGCCCTTCAATAGCATCATTTGAATTCCATTCCCTTTGAGGATTAATACCGGTAGACACAGTTGCCAAACTGTACGTGGTAGTGGAGTAGTGGAAACAGAGTTCGTACAACGTACTCTGTACTGGCCTGCAATCTTTGTCTTTGTGCTTCCCACGCTCAAAGTTGACTTAGAAGCTAGCCGTTACTCCATTAGAGTTTCTTTGTACAATAGCAATGCAGTAGAGATCACTTGTTAGGAGATTATCAAATTTGTGGCTTCAGACTCACTGTAGCACTAAGCTTCTGATAATCTTCAGACTCTCTTGGTTTTCAGATTCTGATGGTCTTCAGACTCTGATACAGTCTTCAGACTCTCTTCGATACAGTCTTCAGACTCTCTTCAGTACAGTCTTCAGACTCTCTTCGATACAGTCTTCAGACTCTCTTCAGCACAGTCTTCAGACTTTCTTCGATACAGAATCACAAGCAACAAGCTTCTATGGATTTATTGCTCTTTTAACATTATTCAAACAGAATGCTTTCTAAGATACAAATCTTAATTGATATCCTGCATACTTAAACAAATATTAGCAATATCCAATTGACAACTTTTTAATACCTTGTTATCATCAAAACTCAAAGCGTGGTATTGCTGAACACCTTTGTTCCAACAGAAACATCTTTCATTGTCCTTGCATCAACCATGATTGTGAGACTTTGAGCTTCTCTCTCACTCTGATGCACAATGCAATTAGGGTTTCTCTTATGAAATTTTGACCCATACCCAATATCTTTTGGATCTAGATCCTCTTATTTTTAGATTTATTTTCTTAACAAAAAATATAGTGGTTTATTATTTGTGTAATTCTTTAGTAACACACCGTTAACGTAGAAGGTTTTACACCATAGGACATATATCAAATTAGAATGAGAATTAGGTAAAATTGGAAAAATAAAATGGATTTTTGGTGGATTAACTTTGCCATGTCGTTTGAGATAAGGAGAGTAACCCTTGAAGAACTCGTGTGGAAAAACATCTTGCTTCGTCCCACCGATAGCCATGGTTATGGCCGTGTCAAGTGTAGCTAATTCTCTTTCCCTATCTCATTCACTCACACTGAAACTAGGGTTTGCAGTTTGCATATTATATTTGTGTTGGTTTCTTATAACACATTTTGACCTGACACAAATGACGTTGTTAAATGGATATATTATATAGTTTTTTTTTGTTTTGTTGGAGGAACACACCATTTAACAACATGAAAATTCACATGACACAAATGACCCACTAATCCATTATCATGGGTAATAATGGTTTCCATTGGTGTGACAACATAAGATGTATTCTAGATGCTGCATCGTATTGGGAACTATAGTATTATTCTATATGAAATTAGCAACAAACCTGTGCTAAGCACGGGACCCGTGCTCCGTACGGGTTAGGCGTCGAAACGAGGGTTATATGTTAAATGTTATTTGCATCTAGAAAAAAGAAGAAAAAAAATTAATGATGAAGCTGAAATTAAATATAAAAACATTAAAATAGTTGTCGTTAAATATTATAAAGTGTTGGATTTAACATAAGTCAAAATATTACAAATAATAGAGACTGCGTTAATAATAAAGATGACGTTAATGTGACCGTGTTTTTTATTTATCATTTACGAATCCTTAAAAAAATATTTTTATTTTTTATATAAACTCAATTTAATTAATTACAAACATTGGAATAGTCATAACTAAATATTATAAAGTGACAAACTAAAGATATGGTAAAATATTAATAAAAAAATACGACGTTTAACTAATTACAAACATTGGAATGGTCATAACTAAATATTATAAAGTGGCAAACTAAAAATATGGTAAAATATTAAAAAAAAAATACGACGTTAACTTTCCAAGTGACGAATCTCAAGTATATACAACTTATACCGCTGTTTTGGGACACCGGGATTATTCAGCAAAGGAGAAAACATATGATTCCAATGGTAATATTCTAGCAAAGAGCACATCCAAAGAGGTTCCACTTGAACTCCTCGTGACTGTGGTTGCTAAAAATGTGGTTGATAACAGCCATAATAAATTGGTAATTGTCGAAATAGGTAATGATAACAGCCAGAACAGACTCGTGGATGATCTCTCTAACTATCCTTCCCATAGTTGCCTAGTTTTCAAAAAGACCTTGAGCTGGTTCAAAAGTTGATGAATAATAAAAATATTGATTATGAGGTCTCATCCACTACTTACATCTCAAAGATCCAGAAGAAGAAGAAAAAAACTCAACCGAGTTGCCTACCAAACCCGCTTCTGGGGTTCACCTTCTTCCATTCCACAATTAATATTTTCTATTGGGATATTCGACGTATAGATCCAATGGTTTCTTTTGATCAGGTTCCTTCACTGCTCATCACCGTTAAGAATCTAACCAAAGATTCTACAAGCACTTAGCTGACTTTTAGATATCGCTTTGGTCTGTCAATTTATCCTTTTTCTTAATTTGTTTTTCCGATTTGCTTCTATTTTCGAGAATTTTGGTTTGGTCTCCCACTTGTGTATCATTTTCCACTTTTTTATTTTATATATTATAAATAAGTTTGTATCATTGTTAATGAAAAAGAGTCGTTTGTTATGGAAGAACATATTTATTGAAAAAATAAAATATTTTCAAAAAAATATTTTATTTGTGGATTAAAATGAGGGTATAATAGAAAAAAGAGTTTCAAAAATTCACTTTCTTAATTTCATGTTACCATTCTAAAACGATAGTTAAATAAAAACAAAGGGAGTAATATTTAGAAAATAAGTGATTTTGACATTCAATAATTTAGAGATTGTTTTTATATAGTTTTTGAATTGAGCCTGTTTGGTACGAATTAAAATAAAAATGATTTTGACATTCAATAATTTAAAGATTATTTTATAGGGATAAATAATTTATTTTGTTTAGATACAATTATATAAAAGGAATATTTTGTTTCAAATTAATCTCAATCTTTCCACAAATATTTTTTCTCTCCTCTAAATATGATTTTTTATTACAAAAGACACCGAAGGGTACAAACATGCTTAGGTGTCAAATAATTAACATGGGACAATATTGTGTTTTTGCTAGTTATTAACTTTCATATATAGATAATCTACAACAATAAAAAAAAAATTATAATATGACATGGTGGTCTGACTTTTTTGATTCTCCGTTGTTTTCGAAAAATGTTTAGATCTACAAGTTTCAATGTGTCTTGTTTGTCTACACTCTGGTTTTTCATGCTCAAAAGAGCTTTTATGCTTGCTTATTTGTTTTGGGAGTTGTTGGCACTTGGATTTTGATATCGTGCGGATGGTCGATTCATTAATTGTTTTTCGCAGAGGTTCACTTTTCATATTTGTTTAAAACTGGTTTCGCGCCCATATACGGGTTCACTTGCTTATTAGTGAATTTTTGTTAAGGTAGATTTGAGTCTATCCAATTGGACTGATTTATTATGTTGTATCCCCGTTTTTTGTTGTACTTGAGTCAGGTCTAATGTCCTCATACTCTTTATCTATTTCTTTTTATTTGATATAATTCTTCTTTTGACTAAAAAAAAAGATAAAGAAAAAACAAAGGCAAATTAATTTTAGAAAAGAAGTAATCTTAAAAATGTGTAATTTTTTGAAAAGTAGGTATATGCCTGTAATAAATATTTTGTACATTTTTTTTAACTCTTTATATATTTAAAAGTTGAATTATAAGAAAATTTGTTTTGATTGGTATTAAGTTTAAGTTTATTTGTTTTATTTTGATTTTATGAGGAAAAAAATAGGGAGAAGTTGAAGCAAAAGACACAAAAATATATAATTTTGATGACGTGTCAAAAAATTAAGAAAACGTAAGATTGTATTTTTGGTAGACATTAAGTTTCATAAAAAAATTTAGGTACAAAGTTTCATGATTAGAGAATTAGAGAAAAGAATATTGTAATTTTTTTTTAACTCTAAAAATATTTAGAAGTTGAATTATAGGAAAAATTGTTTTGATTTGGCTTAAGATTAAGTTTGTTTGTTCTTTAAAAAAAAATTAAGTTAGTGTGTTTTATCAATGAGTTTGTTTTAATTTATTTTTAGGAGAGAAATTATAGGGGGAAGTTGAAACAAAAGACACAAGATGATATAATTTTGATGGCGTGTCAAGGGATGTGATTGTATTTTTGGTAGACATTAAGTTTTATATTAGATAATAGATTTAGCTAATAATCGAAATCCACACGTTTGCTTAGACCCATTGTGCACATCATAACCCTATAATAATACCATTATACTCAATCCCCTCAAAGTAAACTTACAGAAAACTTCCTTTATCAAGAAGAAAATAATTTAAACTCCATTTTCCAGTTAAAAAAAAAAAGTTATACTCCATTTTTTTATCTAAAAAAAAATCCATTTGATTAATTACATTACGTACTATTAAATCGACTTGTTATATATTATTTTTTTCTACTAGGTCAATTGAGTATTTCAACGGTATTTATTTGTAGTGACCAGAATACTTGGGCCATGTTTTGGATCCTTTTTCTTTGTGGTGTTTAAACTTGTTTCACTCAGATTTTGTAAGTTTAACAGTGTAAGAGTGTATTTTGTTTGGTACACATTTTTGCAAATTTGATTACGCGAAAGTGAATTCAAAATTGCACTATTAAATGCGTGTTTTTATGTTGTGAATTAGGTATCTTCTGTGCATAAATATACATATTAATTGCTCAAACCGAATATAAAACGAGCGGCAAAATTCTTCTGAAATTAAATTTAAATCCGGAATCTCTGATTAAACTGGAAGAGAACCGAATCACCTTATTCAAGCGCATTTTGTTGCTTTTAAATGTGTATAATAGTGTACCAACTTATACTAGTATTTGCTTTTAAAAAAAATAAAAATGAAAAGACCCAAAGAATATATTTCCAATATTCTAGAAAGACAAAAAAAACCTATGAATATTGATCCAATAAAAAGGCAGTCCTACCGATGGAAGTTTAGTTTAATAGAAAAAGTAAGTATCACACACTAACAAAATAAGATTTCATTTTTTAAGATGTCTTCACATTTTACATCTGGTGATATCTTGAATAGAACAAAAATCCAAAGGCTTCAATGGGGTTTATTTCAGTCCTCCCATGCAAACAAAAGTTATTGCAAGGCATATTTTTAGCTCCTTGTTTTCAAGCTTTCACATATACGGAGTTATATTTCCCATAAGCCTTGTATATTCAATTTTCTAGTAAGTCACTATCTCCTATTGAATACAACATCCCCACAAACAACCGTCATTCTAGAGGCCCCTGCCTGTCCCTACCTACACATTTTGTTATCATACCAATCAATGACCATTTTGATCTCAATCAAAGGGCCAATAGCTTTCACACTCAACCAAAATACACACAAGTGTATATCATACGCTGACGACTAATCTCTCAACAAATATTATTTCATACACACCGATCAAATATCATAGCACATATTACACTCTTAAAGACTTGATTATCTTCTAACCGTATCACACTATACTAGTACATCAAATTAAAACATGGACCAACACATGTCTATATCTATATAATAACAACCTTAGCCCACATAAAATTTACATTCCCAACTTTTTGTCCCTTTAAGCCTGTGTGGCATAGCATTGTTACTTAAACTATGAAAATGAAGCAGTTCCACTTGTTCCTTCTCTTCACTATTCTTCTCTTCCTTACACCTACATCTTATACCACTAAGACCAAATTTTCAGGCCCTTCAACTTCAACCAAACAACGAGCATTTCATCCATGGACCAATTCTCCAATCAGCAGCAGAGGTAAAGAGTTTGAGTCTCAGAAACGAAGAGTGCCTACAGGAGCCAACCCTTTACACAATAAGAAATAGTAGTATAGTAGCAGCTATTGAAGTTGCATTTGTATATGATATATGATATTATTATAATATTAGAAAGAGTGGTTAATTTATTTTGTTAGCTAGAATTTTAGAGACTTGTTCTTGTTGTACAGAGATAAAGAGATTTTTGAGGTATTGGAAGTATAAAACCATGCATATGAGTTTGAATTTATGAGTGTTTAGTATCATACATTTTCTTTGAATGGAATGAAGCTTCCTGTTCCATTGAAACTTGCACCAAATTTTGAAGAAACCAGTTATAGAATGATTTATATCATCAATAATTTGCTGCTTCTGTGGATCAAGTTCAAAGATAGCATACCAAATCAATATACAGCTTTTCATGGTAGCATGGTTTTGTTCTGATTGTTTTTGTATAGCTGCAGAGGAATTAAGAAAAAGCAAAGAAGCAACCTTTGAGTTAGTTGTTGTCCAAGTTAAGTGCACAATCTCTTTTATTTCTTTGTCCCCTCTTTAATAACAGTTTGCTTTCTTTATTTTAATCACAATTAGACAAAAGTAAAGTGCAATGAACCAATATCTCATAGTTTGGTTGTTTTTTCATCTTAATCCACCGGTTTTCAATTGAACACGTGTATAGCGAGTGGCGTTCAACAGTGACATGTGTGATTACGTTTAGTTAATTAATTTTTTCAAATTATAATCAATGTTGATGTGTCAATGTCATATGCATGTTTATGTCATTGAGTCTTAGTAATTCAGAGTTCGATCAAGAGGTAAATAAAGTTTGACTGATGGTTGTTTTGGACAAGGTTTGAACCCAATCGATTTGTCCTTCGTTGAGCATTATCAACCATTTAAGTCCAGCTACTTGGTTAATCTCTCATACATTGAGTCAAATGTTTGATCAAGTCAACCAAATTGGTTTTGTTTTGCAATAAAATTGAAAGGCAAAACCTTTTTGTTTGAGTACATAAAAAAAAAAGGTTAATGCAATAAAATTTCCATGAATATATGAAAATGAAGTAGCATAAACCTACTCATCAGTTGTCAAACAGTTCATTTATCATATGGAGTTATAGGTCCCAAACTTTGAATACAGTACGTTAATTAAATACCCATTACTTCACACAACAACCATGCAATTTTTGGGGTATAGAAATTAATTTCATATTTTGATATTGATGATGATATTAACAAATTAGAACAAGTGACATGTGGTAGTAGCTGCTAGGATATGTCAAGGAATGAAAACTAATTAGTGTAAAGTACAATTTGGATTAACTTTTAACATGTAGTAGTTTTTTTGGTTAAAATATGTTTAGAATGATTCTTGTAAACTCGTAGATGTTCATGAAGAAGTCATATTGAACAAGATAAATTCTAAAATCGTCAAGTTCAAAAATTAATTTAACATATTCGAGAAAAAAATGAAAAAATTATATAGAAGTTGCTTGTTACAATATATTTTAATTTTAAAAAAAAATATTCCTTGAGAAGTTTATTCATACATGCTTTAAGTGGCAAATAAAAGTGGATGCCCACATGGAATAATGCTAAAATTGTTACGGCTTTTGAATGAAACCTATTATCATATATCATTGAAAATTGAAAGGAAAAAAGAAATCTGATTGTATTGAAGCTATCACACTAAATAACATTGAGGTCCTGCTCTTGTACTCTTTGTTTTCAGTGTGTTATTGAATGATTTGTTTTCCAAAATGGTAGGGTAGTTAAAATGAAAAGAAGGTAACTAGTGTAGTGAAAGAAACTACCAACTTGATAGCACCAAATATAGGAGTTTTGTTTTGAAAAGCATGAAGGTGTGGTCCCATGTGTAGTGCTGAGTAAGTAAAGTTACTAATTCTGGTTACAGGAAGCTCCACCAAGGCACAACCAGTTTCAGCCAGCTATAGCTTTTATGTGTGAGCGTGTTGATTTTAGAATCTCATAGTTGTGTTAAATAATAATTGTGTAGTTTGAAAGTAAAAGAAAAGTAGCATAACATTGAGTTATATGACATGCCACCACCAACACCAACACCATGGATTGAATTTTGAATATACAAGACAACAGTTACTTACTGTTGATTCAGCTTTATGTACTATGAAGAATCTATAAGCAAGAAGAATAAAAAAAAAGGGTACATTGTGTTATTATTTTGGCGCAGCCAGCAACTCGTTTATTTTTATTCTTTGTAAATAATTTAAGAGATATTTGAGTTATTTGCTCACTCTCGACTGCACTTTTTATCTTTAGATGATCGATATCCGAAGACCACAAAATAAAAAGAAAGAGCTATCAGCAAACACACCACAGTCACTTTTAAAATATAACGCTGCAATAGCCGGTTCAGCTATGACCAACAACAGAACTACAGAAGGAAATGCATATCAACTTGGCATAAAATCTATCGCGGCAAAAGGCTGGAAATGTTGGAAATTACCAATGTGAAAAGCACAAAATGATGTATAGTGCAAAAAGGAATGGATAGAAAGCTAAACAAGCACTCCCAGTTATAAATTACATCCCTTATATCACATATACATCTCAAGAAAGCCCACAAATAAAACCACTAGCAGCTAACATGTCCAAAAATCTCCACATAATCTTAATTTCTTGCAGTAAGTTTGTTGTTAAATAAGATATACCTCCAACTAGAAGCATTCATTCAGTTCTTAGTCATGCGGTAGATTTAACAATTTGAATATCTAATGGCTCTCAACAACCTGTAATTAATAGTTTCATTGAACTGTAGCAACGGCAAGAGAGGAAGTGAACCTTGAGACGAGAACTGCTTCATTGCTTATAGATGTGGATGCAACAGCCACATCTTCCAATTTCTTCCACATGGACTCCCGCTTCTCTTGCATTTCTCGTTCCTTGATTTCATCTTCTTGGAATTTGATCATACATTCATCAAAAAGTGAATGATCAGCCTCCGAAAATATTTTTCTCACGTTCAGAGTCGAACTCTGCACATGTTGGTTCCAGTGGCCCCGTGCATTTTTCTCCAAAGCAGGGAAGATTATCGGCAGTATCACTTTGCAGTTTTGTATTATCAAATTTCTAATATGATCGTTGTTCCACAGAAACAGTGCCCGTTCAGCTACCTGCAGCCAGAACCAACTCCACATTCAATTTCCTATTTTGTACTTAATATGTATTGCATGTCAAAGCAAATAGTAACACTGCTCAAACCAAGAAATTCTGAAGTTTGTACTAATAAAAGTTTTAACTCAAACAACTACATATTAATGGGAACATAAGTTCAGCTTCGATAGAAAGTTAGATAGACATTTCATATAAATAAGAACAGTTACCAAAGTCAATTAAAATCATTAATTCACAAAGTCAAAAGCATAAGATATTATTGTTTCTCTGAAATCGTCAATGTAAGTAAGTCTTTTGTAATATTTTTGAGGGAAGATATTACAGGATATAGAAGTCTTGAAAATATATTTGTAAAAATAGCCAATACTACCACAAAGTCGCAGCTATTTTCAGCCTAAATGACCTCTATGAATTTCTACTGTTGAGGTAGATTTTACTGTTTAGAAGGAAAAGGGGTGATGATTCGGAAAGTATACTATCCTCCTAGAAAAGTGTAAAAATCAAAATCCGCAAAAACAAAAGCGGAAAGATCAGGAAAGAAAAAATGTTATCTCAGAAGAGCTATCCAAGACCTTTACAAGTTTAATAATGGATGTCCGCTGCATCACCTCCCCCCCTAAAACCAACCCTTTTTTATTTAAAAACAGAAGGCTCCCCTACTGCCATATTAAATGACACCACAACAGCTCACTTCCAAAATGCTTTACAATCCTACAAGATTCCGAAACCCTTAAAAGAATGAGACAAAAATAACACAATCATAGATAGCAAACTGTAGAAAAAGAAAGCTAACTCACAATTTAAGAGAAGAGTACTGCTATTTACTAAACTTCAAAAGCACATGAAACTTAATAAAAAGAAAAAGACCCATAACAACACAGGGCATTAGCTTTAATTTTACGTAGCACTTCTGTTTAAACAAAAGCTCTCAACTCTCTTGGTGCTTTAACCTACCAAATTTAAAAGGGGGGCTTATGAAAGATAAATCTGATTGGCTGAATTGTCTTTTTAAGTTCTGCATGAAATTTGTCCAGATAAAGGAGCCAGCCAGCCAGGGTAACTTTCTACCAGGAATGAATTAATGCAGCTGCCCATATTTTCATTTTAGTTATCATATTCATGTCTCAAACACAATCATCATATATAGCGTGAAAAAAAAAAATAACTTCTAAAATAAAATAACAAACTTTCATTGTTTGAAGTTTTCCTTTAAAAAAAAAGTTTCATTGTTCGAAAGCTATTACAAACTCAAAGTAAATCAAAAACATGTGCGAACAGAAATTTGAATAGAAATCCTCTTAGTCTTATTGTTTCACCCGGAATAAGCATAGTTCTCTAACTTTTACCAATAAATAAGTCGAGCAGACTCCATGTATTTAGTGGAAAATCGAAATATAAAAATGTCTTAAGATAACCAGCAGCTAATAACAGTAGTTAATGATGGTGTGGCATGGAGAGGCCAACCCCAAAATTGATATAGCGATCGCATATAGAATAACAGTCAGCGCTACTATAGTGAAGAACTCGTAATTATTTTTTTTATAAAACACATAAAATTAATAGTTTAAAGTTTTATACAAAAACAAATCAATAATAAAGATAGGTTTTAATACTCAAACTTTTATGAATCATTCATCATATTCTAAGCGTTAAAAAATACTTGAAAGTACCGGTAAATAACAAATGCATAAAGAAATGAGCAAATAAAAGACAGCTATTGTCAATTACCAAAAAAAAAAGGGAAGTGATGTAAAGCATACTAAGATCAATCTCGGAGAGTGGCGAGTAGTGGCCTATGCCAAAACAATATTGTATGTCAGAACATACAGTATTATATGTTCCTGCCTTCAATTAAATTGAGATAAATGCTTTATATTGTATGTCAGAACATGTCGCAATGGCTAGGCCAGGCCTAGGGTCAAGGGGAAGAAAGCAAGAACTTCTCGCTAATCACTTTGAAGCTGGTATTGACCATCCCAACCCCAATGAGCAATTCCTCAGGTACCATGTATCTCCTTCATTATTTCGTTGCTACTATATCTATGCTTATTTGTAATTATTTGCTTATACTTTATAATTGAGCAGAGCAGGTGCCTTTTTAACAAAGATGGACAACTTGTTGATGGAAATTTGGTGTCTGTATAAAATAATAGACAAAGTTCAGGAGACATATGAATCTAAAATCTCAGTGAAGAAGGGTTTGTCTATGACGGCTAAAAGACAATATATACGTTTGGCCACCTAAGTCGTAAGAAGACTTGTTTGTTACAACTGAGAAGGCCAACATACAATAAGTACTTAACTCATCATAGGCAAGCACTCTTCATTAATTTCATCTCGATATGTCTCTTGAACTCTGTTATTTTTCTACAAACACCACCATTCCCTTCAAAGTTGTCCGTCCATCATCATGTGCAAATAATTGCAAGTAAACATAGATGTGGTAGCAACAAAACAACAGAATAATGAATGATATACATGGTACCAGAAGAAATACTCATCGGAGTTGGGGTTGGCAACAACAACTTCAAAGTAATTAGTAAGTTCCAGCTTTCTTCCCTTTGACCCCAGGCCAGACCTAGCCATTAGGACACGATCTGAGATTATATTGATGGCCACTATTATTATTATTTAGTTTATTATATTGTATTCTATGCTTTAAATAAAATGAAAAAATGGAGGTAAATTAGACTGAATTTGAGGCCTAACAAACAAAAAAAGAGTGGAGGATGTCGGACTTGCATTTGCAGCTAGCAGAGAGGACGGAAAATAGCACAGTCATCAAGACAGGGCAGAGAGAGGAAGCTCACAATTCACAGACACGGGGGCATTTCTATCATGCCATGACTCCCACGTTTCCCATTGCGGCATTGGCCACGAGACTCAAATTCTCAAAACAGCGCTACTGCGCTGTAGCTGTGTTTTATTGACTACGCTAGCGTAAATTACCAAAAAAGAATAAAATTATTTATTTTCTATTTTGGGTTTGTAATGCCTTTTTATTTCTTAATCAGTTGTAAGAGTTCGCATTAAAACAATATAAGACGCATGCACCAGATGCAGAGCTGGGTATTGGCGAAAAAAGAATAAAATGGAGGAAAAAGCTTGAGAATATGTTACAGTCCAGCCTGATGTACAGTCAGTTCTCTAACCTAGAAGATACAAACTTACAAAGGCTACAAAAGAGTCATTACAGGAGGAAGCAGACTGGATCCGTTCGGCTGCCTACAGATGGGTCAATGTAATGCATTGCAGTAAGCAATGCAGTTGTATTCCATCTGCAATCAGCTCTATTAAAAACTTAATGCATTGAGCTATTGGGAGTGGCTAACACCAACTCTGCATCATACCAATGCAATTGCAATGCTGCTTGTTGTTATTAAACACTTCGGGGTAATATAGTAATATATATATATATATATATATATATATATATATTCCTTGAAATAAGATATATTTTTTCTCTTTTGAGTAATAGTATTAAAATATAATTACTCATGCTTAAAAGGTAACAGAAAAGATTGAATCATAATAAAGAAATACTGACACCAAAACAATTAAAATGCAGTTTCAGTCATGGTTACAGTCTGATTGTGATTATAAATACTGTGGACAACGGCAGAAAAATTCCTGTGATGCAGCCACAACAGTGATTGTAATATAGTTGCCGATACTGCTGATACCTAATATATTGAGGCCATGTTTGCAGTTGCTTCTGTCGATTTAAATCATTTAGTATCCATTACGATTAGATCACACAAAATAAGTCAACTGCGAAGCACTTTTCTTCAATAGATTAATAATCTCTATATCAAACAACATGCAATGCCTAATCACTTTGTATTTTCATTGCCAATAGTTAAGTAACCTAGGAAGTAAAATTCATATACAAAATATTGGGCCAAGTACGAGGAAAAAATGGGCGGATACCAGGCTGCATATGAAATTGTCAAAACAACCTAATCCCCAGAAAAATGCAAAACTCAAGAAATGGCAGAGATGCATAGGAAAAGAAAATGAAGACATGTAAAGACAGAATATTAGAGAGAAACAGATCATTTCTATTGAAAGATGCTAATGAAATGCATGTTGATGTCAAATAGGAAGAAGGAAATGAGGAAATTTTGTTCAGCACCTGAGAGTGTAGGCTGGTGAGGCATCTAGCAATTTGACGAAACAATCCCCCTGCACATTTCTGAAATTCAGCTGCTTGAGTGGCTTCTAAAACTTCCTCAAGCTCACCTAGGAACATTACCTCCTTTGCACTATTAGTTACAGGCCAATATTTCAAAAGGCCTTTAATCACAGTATCAGCTAACTTGACATCTTTCTCAACAAACTGTGTAACGCAATAAGAAAGTTGTTGATGATACATAGAGACACACTTTGGCTTGTGAAGTGGGATCAATGCACGGGTAAGGAACAACTTATGCTCTTCCTTCAAAGGCAAAGCAAATCCATTAATTATACTGCCCAAAATCTCCAACATTTCTGCAATTCCGTTGTGTTTTTCTGTCTCAAATATGAACTGATAAAATATGTTATTGATAGTTTTTCGAATGAACGGGCGATGTACCATGAACTTCCCATAAATACGGTGAAGAATAGTCTTCAAATATTCCCTCTCTCTTTGGTCCTCAGAGTCAAAGAGGTCAAGCAGTCTCAACACGAATGAATGATCAATGTATCGTTTAGCAAGCTTTGCATCCGTCTCTGGTGAAGCCACAAACCTATAGAGAACTTCATACACAACCTGTAGATGATTCCATGCCGGTTCCATTGCAGGTTCCTCTTCTTCAGGATCATATGCTTCTGCAACCTTACCATCATGATTTGAACACGGTAGTGTTCTAAACAAATTTGCCGCCACCATCTTGGTAATCTCTTGCATTGCCGCTTCATTGAACTTTGAATTCACAGATGAAATATAATCAACAAGTTCAAGCAAAGTTTGCCTCTTGATATCCTTCTCTTTAACATGCTTGCTAGGATCACTAAAATCAAATACAATACAACACATATTTAACTTCCTTATAAAAAGATTAGGCTTTTCCGAGCTAGAAACATCCCGGAAACTCGGCAAAGCCTCGTAAACTCCATTACCATTAGCCATTATCAAACCAACTTGGGATCCAATTGCAGGAGGTGATTTCTTAGCTTGGTTTGTTTTATTTGAATTCGTCGAGGCAGAACTCCCATTCCCAGAACTTGAAGATTTTGAAGAAGCTGAATAAGATTTCAAGGTGTCATTGGAAGATGAATTCAATGATGAACCAGAGCCACCATTGACCAACCCTCCATCACCGTTAAAATCAGTATGCGATGATGATTTTGACGACTTTCGCGGTATTTTACCAAGTATCTGTTTGATCATATCTAGAACAACCAAACCCTAGAAAAATCCTAACCCCAATTTTTCAACAAAACAAATCAAAATTTCAATATTTAAAGAACCTGCAATTAACAACATTGCAAGAATTAACAAACAAAACACAAAGAAGTGATTTTTACAATCATACCTAAAAACCCTAATCACAAAACTCATATATAAAAAAACTAACTTTATCAAATCAAACACACTAATTCAGTTATTCCAAGATTGTGCACACACAAAATGAGGATTTTTATAAGTAAATGAAGCAGTGATTGTAAGAAATTGAAAGCATGAAGAAGATAAAAGTAATTACATTGAAAGTGAGACTGGTAGAACCTCAGAGGAAAAATGGGCAGTGACCCAAAATTCCCTAGCGGAAGAAATGTGTTGAAGAACCCAATTTGATATTTTTATTTTATTTTATGTATCTGTGTGTAATGACAAAAGGGCAAAAAGGGAATATAAAATGTGGTAAGTGGGGTTTGTGTTTGATAAAACAGAAGGCAGAGGCAAAGGAGGAAGAGGATTTTGAGGTTAATGACGTCTATGTCCCACAAAACTTTTTTGAAGTGAGGACAAGAAGTATTTGGTGGTTTTGCTAAAAAAAGGAAAAATATTTGATGGTTAGTGGGACCCAATTATAAGAATCAAAACTAGGTCTCATGGATAGAAATGAAATGGAGCCCTTGCTCATCAATGTCACTTTTATGGAATGTGATTTGGATTGGGTTTTTGTTTTAGTTGACTTGTTAAGTCTATAGAGTCCATTTTACTCTAATGAGGACATATTTGTCATTTTTAATGTGTTATTTGGTCTGATTTTTTTACCCATAGTTTTGATTTTTTTTGTCCAGTGTGAAAGACTAATTTATTAGTTTGATATCTAGTTCCGCTTAAAAATAATTCATCAAATCAAACAATTAGACTTAAAGTGATTGATAAATTTCACTAATGACGAATTGTTCAAAAGAATCTGAGTTCAATTCATGTGTGGAATAATTTTTGATTAGATTTTATGTACCTATCGACCGAACTTCGGATTTTTAAGATCTTTTTCCCTTGAGAATCGAAGGATTAGCATTAAAATTCAAGACTTTTTTCCCTTGAGAATCGGATGATTAACATTAAAATAAATAAATAATCCCTCAACTTTAAATGTGTTTTATGAAAGATGGAACATCACACAAAATCAATGTAAGCTTTTTTTCATAGATTTTCTCTACAGGAGGTAATTCTATTTGAAATTTCTTTCAAGTAGGATTATGTGCAATATATGTCATATCAATCTGAAGTGATTTTCTCTCAACAACAAAAAAATTAAACTAAAGTGATTTAGTCACATGGTATAATTCTTGTGAGGGTATCATGATAGTCCGAAATTTTGATAAAAAAAAGTCTAAGATGCAATTACACGGTTTGGTTTCACGGGTACTCGATTTTTTAAACTGAAAATCGTCAATCAGACCAATAAATAGGTATTTTTTTAGGTTGGTTTGAATCGATCCGCTTATGCCCCTAGTTGAAAGAGTTTTTATGCAACCTCAGAACAGATTCAATTTTGTGGCACAGTCATGTTATGGGACATCTCTTTCACCCTTCAAATTGCTTGTGACCAGTGGATTAGGCTAGAGACACTCTAATTAATTACTGTGACTACTATTAGAGGTACAAGTAGATTTAGTAATTATATTATCCTTCATTTAATGTATTTATCAATAGCAGAATAAAGATTGAAATATTCTCATATCTCATCTCGTTCTTTCAGAGAAGGGAACATGGTTCTTAATTGCATTGTTTATCGCTGTTTTGGCTAGACTATGCTGGTGTGCATTTTTAGGTTGTGTTTTAATGTAATGGTCTTTGCCTTTTGGCTCTGCTTCAAGCATATAGATTAATGTTGAAGAAAAAACGCAAAAAGGAGAGCTCAAACAAAAATATAATATTATTTTGAAAGGTCAATACATTTAAACCCAAATAGATAAAAACAATTAAATCTACCGTCAAAATATCATTTAAATCAGAAATCACCAAATGCTAGAAAATTGGACGGTATTAACTGTACAGCTATAAAATTAATTTTCGTTCTCAAATGTCAATAACAGCATCAAAATTGTGAGAAACGTATCCTATAAATCTAGATGATGTTACATGGACAAGACCATAATCCAAGGATGTCAACTCATGATCATATATCACTGGTTTTCCAGCTTTCTGTGGTAAATGTTTTCCACTTCAATGCGGACATTTTCCACATCCATTACATAGTCTCTCTGATCCTCATCCGCCATCAAATCATGCAACAATTGTTTCGTTCTATCCAGTGCATCACCTAAAGCACACAAGTCTCTAAAAACCCGAGCTTTAGTGGTCCTTAGTTGCAAGAGACTCTTAACCGCGACAAGTGCCTGTTTAATACATGCAAGAAGTCGAACCAAAAGCTCAACACAGAAGGGAACAATTGTTTGTACAAAAAATGAACTACAGAAGTATGCAAACACAAATTGAAATTTGAAATAAAGAACAGCTTTAAATAGATGGTTCAAACCAATCCCTCACTTCCATTCTACTGATCATACTCCTTTGATAATAAAGTAAATCATAACATTTTTTCTCTCGTCTCCACAAGTACATTTACCATTTCACACAAATTCAACAAGTCATAGACACGTTGAGATTTTGAGGGCATAGATTGAAATACAGAAATGAGGGTGTAGATTAATCCTAATTAGATCAATTATAAGAATAAGACACATACATTAGAAGAACAATCTTATGGAAGAGGTGCATTTCAAAATGTTCTATTTTTCTAGGTGAGAGTTGATGGTATGGCATTTGCATCACACAAATAAGGTTATAAGTAAGACAACAGAACAGGTCTTCTACAATGCTATAGAAATAACATTATATGTAATGCTAACAATCACCTTTTCCTGTAGATCAAGGTCGGTTGAAGCAGTTAAATCAACCACAGACTTCAACAGATCCTGGTTGTTGAAAAATGGTGGTTCATCTTTATTAACATTTTCTAATTGATAATCTGCTAAATCAGTCAACAAAAGCACGGCCTTCCTCCGAAGTTTGATATCAATACTTGCATTCCTCAAAATATCCTAAAAAATTCAAAGTGTCAATAACTAAAGCTGAATGAAAAGTAGATTTTTTTTTAAAAATAAATAAATGACAACAGTGATTATGATAGTATTAAAACTTAGATAGGTCACCTGAAGCATCAAACCTCCACCTTCAGCATAGAACAATTCCTGACTGGCTAAATTGTTCCGAGTCAAAGCTGAAACAGCATATAATGCTTTAATGCCTTCTTCTATGGAACTAGATTTTACCATAACTATCAGCCTTGAGAGTACACCGAGTTCCAAGACCTGGAATAATCAAAATTTGACAGCATTACATACTTTTTAGCTTTAATCAATGATCAATAACTTTTGTTATAAAACAACCACTTACTAAGATTTATATCAAGAAAGAGTGCAAAGGAATCAAACTAACAAATTTACTTCAACGAACAGTGTGTATTAATTCAGTTAACAAAAACTTTCTAAAATTCGATAAATCATGAATGTAACACCATACCTGTTGCTGAAAAGTTGGATTGTTCTGACTAGCTTTTCCTAGAACCCATGCAGCAGTCGCTCTAATACCCGAATCATAATGATTAAGTTCTTGCATAACCGCATGAAGCCCACCAAGTTTGTTTAAATCTGACAGACATTAGAATCTCTCATTAGGAATAAACTATTAAACATGAGAGAAGCCATCGACACTGGGATCTACCACTCTTGTTCTGTTTTGTGTTAAGGTGTGTTTGGGGACCAAGTCTATATTTGAATACATATCTGATATTTTAAAAAAGTTGAAAGAACAACATGATAACTGATCATATAATACTTTAATCAGACTTAATTGATTTCTAAAAACATTTCATAGTAACCTTAATTTAAAAAAGAAAAATAAGTCCTACCATCTAAAACCATCCATCCAAACATAGCCTTAAAGTATTTAAGATCTGATATTGATTTCAATCTTCAGCTAACATATATCAAAGAGGAAGTCATTTCAACAAGATTGTTCTAGTGAAAACAATTACTTAAAGATTTCAAAAGCATCGCCTAAAAAAAACAGATTTTGAGAGTTCAAAATATAAAGCACCTATCTAGAAATAGCTAACAATGAAAGTTCAAGTGGAATGCATACAATAAGTCTCGCCTAAGTAGTTCAGTCGGTGAGCTAAGGGACACCGAAGGAAGTCCTAGGTATGATCCCGAAAACTATCATAACCACTAAGTTTACTAACATTTGCCTATAAAAAAAGGCCTTCAAGAAATATTAAAACAAAACCCTATATTAAACAAAAACAACCATAACCCAAGTGAGTAAACATTAATAGTTACCATTTGCATTATCTAATGGTTCAACAAGCTCAAGAAGCTCCAACAAAGCTCTGTATCTATCTTCCAAAGAAGTAGATGCATTATTCAAGTCTTTTATAGCAATTTTCATCAATTCAGCATCAGATAACATTCTTGTTTTCTCCATTATTTCCTGTTAAAATATCACAAACAATGCACAACAATCACATAAATAAATAAATAAATAAGAAACGTAAATCACACACCACACACAAATTGAACTTGAATTACTTTGATTTCAATTTGTCGTTTTTGAAGTTCAGTCGGTGATAATTTTTGATGAGATTGTGCTGATTCCTTCAAGTTTTGAGGATCAGAATGACCTAAACAAAACAAAAAATCAATAAAAAGAAAAGCAGAATAAAAAAAAAAGAAAAGAGAATGATAATTAATAACTATGCATACTTATTGCCCAGTGTAACATGCTATCCATTGAAGGAAACCCGCCATCGGAGTCGGAAAGAGCGGCATCCGGCGGGAGTAGATCGGATTCGTCGACGGAAGTTGACAATAATGGCTGACGGGAGGTGAGGTTGTTGTCTGTTTCAGCGACGGCGGTAGCCGCCGTGAAGAGTAGGAGAGCGAGTAAGAGTGTTCGTTCCATACAAGCAAGAAAAGAAACTTCGTCGTCGTCTTTGTTCTTCAGCTTCCTATAAATAAGTAAAAGCACTCCTTCGTGTATTTTCCAAAGACACGTCATATAGATCACTTCGCACCGTTCATTTTAGATCCAACGCTCTTCAAAGTTTGGGATGAGTCTCATAAATAGTATCATTTTTTTTTTTTAGGAAAAGGAAAAAATATAATTTTTTTTAGAGGAAAAAACAATGTATTAGTTAGGGTCTTGTTAACTAATGTTATGGGGCACTAGAATATTAAAAACAACAACTTTTTAAAGTGGTTTAACAATGTTGGTATTATCAATTGTACCAGATCTCACACTCTAAAATGAAATAACATTAAAACTTTTAAGTAAGAGTTTTGTCGTCAATTGTAGTTTTATACGATTTGAAAAATTCAATATGCTAATCAAATCCATTGTTTATCAACCACTCTCAAGTCATAAACATTGTAAAATTTTACTACAACAAAATGAATATACTAATCCAAATTATCAAATCCATCATCACTAATCACACTTTGAAATCTTAAACAATATTGAATAACTTTCCTATGCCACCTTGAGCTGCTTGTGTTCAAGCTTATGAGTGGTATTCAAATCAACGTGAACAAAGGCTCTTTCAATTTCAGGTAATTTTTCAAGCTTATCTTGAAGTGTCTCACCAATGTCATGTGCTTGAATAAGTGACATTTCTTCTGATACAACTATGTCTACCTCCACAAAATAATTGGTCCCAAATGTGTATGCTCTCAATGTATCAATGTGCTTGATTTCCTTGTCATGGTTCCAACAAAGATATGTTATCTTTGCAAGGTACTCCGGTGGAGCTGTTTTTCCAATCAATGACCATACATTCTCCATCACCGTTTTTGCCCAGTTGCTGATTGTATATACAGCTATCTGCACCATCGATGACTTGATGTTATTAAATTATATATGTTATTATACTTTGCAACTATGTATTATGAACAAGCCCGAACCATGTAGTATATTTTTATTATCAAATTCTCAAATCAAATAAGAATATGTGTGTACAATTCATAAAGTAGATAAGCAAATTGATCTTCGTATATATACATCCCTATAATTGCAAAGTGTCAGTCAGAATATGAACTAATTTGCCTATGAAATTTATGTCTCCCGAAACGAGTTTATTGGTAATCAGTCAATGCATAATTGCAATCACCGATAAATAAATTAGTCCATATAAGTTGACCTAATTTCGTAGTCAGGTTAGTCATTGATGAGCTGACATTGATGTGTGATCAAAATGTACTGTGACATGTTCAATCATATGTCAACTTATAACCAATAACGTCAGAAGTTAACAAAGAGCTCATTTTGAATGACATTTGTAATTCCGAGAACCAATTCTTCTATTCACAACATCAATAACCTACTAAGACTATGTTGCTGAAATATGATGAGCTTGATTTAATTTTGTCTTTGCAGTATTATTTGTGAAGTAGGAAGACATAAAAGCAACTAAACTAAGATATGCCATTTTTTTATGGTGAAAAAAAGTTGAATGTGTATATGAACCAAAGGACATACCAAGATGGCCCCAAGAGGGTCGAGCCACCAGTAGAATTTGATGGCCAGCACTGCCGTGGCTAGACCAATTGAGTTTGTAATGACATCAAAGAAATGGTCTTGAGCATAGGCTCTGACTATTTCATTTTTGAATCTGCGACAATATGTCATGAGCCCAATTTTTACAACTGTGGCTGTCAACATAATTCCTATCATCCACTTTTCTTTCACAGGATCCCTATCAGGTTGAGCCTGTAAATAAATAAATTTGAAGTAGGTAAAGGTTAAGCAATGACTTTGACATTAATACATGTGAGTTTCTAGAATCGATTAGACAATTTATTTAAATAGGATTCATATTCTCTCACACGATGTAGCGGTGTAACAATTTCTTTTTCGTGTTAAAAAGGGCTACCATGTGAAGTGGTATGTTGTCCTAGTTAAAAATATATCGCAGCGCTGCATCATGGAAGTGGATACGAATCCATTTAGATATAATTTTTACTTCTTCACCTTTACGATGATTTCCCTCATTGATTCAAATAGTATTTGCAATCCAAGAGTTGCCATGACAGATGCAAATACAACTATCCCCTGTAAAATATTTTGTGAACCAAAAGCTATTAAAACGAATGACTCGTATGAAAAGAGCCTAATAGTATTTATTTTATAAGATATCAATCTAAAACTAAATATGTGTGAGAAATGAAGTTACGTAAAAATTAATACTATGAAAATTGGCTTAGGTGTGTTCTAAGAGAAGGAAGCTTTTACCACAGGTTGCATACGGTTCTTGCCAATAGGGTATTGATCATAGTTAGGTTTACTCATAGTATGAGAAGTGAACCAAAGTATAAATCCAGACAAGAGATCCAAGAGTGAGTCCAAAGTTGATGCAATCACAGCCAAAGATCTACTTTGAATTGAAGCATAAACTTTTGCTACAAATAGCACCATGTTCCCTATGTTAGATAAATAAATTGCCACCTTCTCATTCCTTTCAAGTTGCTTCATCTCATCCTGAAAATCAAAAGGTTCTCTTTAGGCCATTTTAATAAACCAAATGTTTATAAGGTAAAAAATGAGAAAAGAAAAAAATATATATAACCTCTGTTAAATTTCCAGGTAATGTGCCCAAATCAATATATGAGTCCACTTCTTGGTACCCTTTAAGAAGAATTTCCTGCCTCTTATAATATTTAGCAAGTTTCCTTTGTCTCTCTGAGAGATAAAAAATGAAAATTCACTTTAGAAACATTAAATAGAAAATGTACATACATGTGAAATGTGAACAAAAAGGGCTATTGAATTAAGTACTCATTGTTCTTAAGAATAATCCAAAGCCAAAATGAGACTCCATTTGCCTTTCTGGTATGCGATGTTCGTCCATATTGATCCTCCATGAAGGTTGCCTAGCCATGGACACATTTTCAGAAGCTATGTTCGGGGAAAGAAGCTCAGTCCTATAATCTTTGGAATCGGTTCTAAGTTGATCAGTCATCTTTGCCTTGTTTATGTTTCTAATCTAATAATTTTTATGTACTTTAGTCTTTATATATAAAAAATTGAAGCAACATAAGCATGCGGTTATTACTTACCATTGTACGGAATATTATTATAACAAGGGAAAGCATGGAGAATGCTTGATTTAGAGTTGTGGTTTGAACCATCAAATATTTTGGGAGGTCTTATATCATGCCTCTAAATAAGTTGACTTTGTGAGTTGAAGTAGTTTTTATATGAATATGAATGGAATATTTACTTGGGAGTACCTTAAGTGTTCACATTTTAACTTTCAATTTTTTAAAAAACTTTTGGGAATAATTCAACTGCTACTTAATTGACATATAAAAAACATTAGGAATAGGTGACGACAGTGGCACGACCAAGATCATAGTGAACTCGAGAAAAATATTTAGAAATATAGAACTTTTGATGTCATCATCAAATTTTATTCGAATAGAAAGAAAACATATTGGGATAAAAAAATGATGAATAAAAGTTAAGGTTTAGAAAACTTGATTTAAGAATCGATGAGAGGTGTGTGATGTGTGTATAATTTTTTTTTTTTGGAAGAGGATGTGTGCATAGTTATTTAGTTGATGATTTCCCAATGAATGAATAAACGTCTATTTACTGTGCTATTTGGGCCAGACTCAGGAAGATTTCTTTATCAGCCCCCTCAAGATCTTTTATGCCTCGCAAATTTTTCAATTTGCCCTTAATTTGAGCATCCGGTATATATCTACTGAATTGGTTAGGTACTTATATACCTAATTTCTATTCTTGTAAGAGATGCGTTAGAGTTATCTCCAAAGTTAATATTTAGTTTCTAGTTATATGACTATATATTGGCAATATTATGGCTATAATTGTTCTGTATTTAATACTTGATTTTTGCTATTGATAGATTCGATATAGTTATCCAACATTAAGAACATAGATTGAATTCAAAGATATGAGAAACTCAATTTTGATAGTCTTTTCTCCCCGTTTATTTACTTATTTGATATTTGGCTTTTAGGGTATATGCATAAACTATATATATAAAAAAATCAATGAAAATTATGCAAACTTTCAATGCAATAGGAAGAAGTACGAATTGCCGATTAATTGATCGAAAATTAGTGAAGATTAATGCTAATTGTTGGATTGATTGTGATGGAAAATCCAAAATCGCCTTAAAATTGCAAGGTTTAGAAGAAAATACAAGTGGAGTGCAAAAGAGGAAATAAAAATACCAAAATTGTGTTCTATTCTATATGTTCATTTTTCTGGTATATAAATACTATAACAAGGGGTTCCGTAGATATCTCCCTAACCTATCTCGTATTTATCTACATGAGCTTGCAGCGTCTTGTAATTATTTATCTAACCAATCCGGTATATATCTACCTTATGTTATATATAAGGGCAAATTCGGCATGTAGCCTCGGCCCTTTTGGCTCACAACCACAATTCTAGTTTGAAATTACTCTTTTCACTTCTAAAATGTCTTCCAGACACCCTGAAAATACCAAAATACTTCAACTCAACGGTAGTTAACTTCCGTTGCACTATGGTAACGAGGAACAAAGGAAGAACGCCAGTTTATACATGAAACCTTTCTTATTTTTCTACAACATACATACATTCGATCATTAATTTACAAATACATTCATTCATTCAAGTCATCATTTATAAAATAAACGGGAGAAAATTAAAATCATTCATTCATAGCATAAAGTTATTCATTTACATCTAACAAAAGAAAACAATTAAAACCAACATCATTCAATTATTTTCAACAAAAATACCAAAACAAGTAAACATAAAAATAATGCATCTTCATCATATTATGCATATTCCTTCTAGATATTTGATATATGGTGGACGAATGCATCTTATCCTTCATCCTCCTCATTAGATCATGGAAGTATTTGACAGAGTCACCATCACACAACCAGAATTATCAACTGATGATAAAGTATAAAGAACCATGTCACACACCCCATTGCATATTGCAATGGATCTGCTACCATCGGACTCCGCTAAGCCTGTGGTATAATGTGAATTATGAAGTCCTATAAATTTTGCACTATATGGGTTGAACCACGGGGGGGACACAAATGACTGGACTGAACTACAAGAGGACGCAAATTATGAATATGTGGGGATGTCTTGGACATAGTCGTACCGCCTCTTCATCCATTCCAGCAAGTGTTAAAGATGAAATATTGTACACTTCTTTTAGAAAGGAGACATTTTTCACATACAAATTTTTACACATAAATCATATATTTATTCAAATTTTATAGTTTTGTATTATTTTCTTTCTCTCTTCAAGGGTTATTTACTCACCTCACAACCAATGTTCATATACGACAATATACAATAATGTCAAAAATTTACATATCCAAATAACTATGAGTGAAAGCTTCATTAAATTAGATCATCACATTCAAATAAAAACAATCGCACAACTTAAATTTAACACCATTAAAAAAATCTTGACATCATAACTTTAAGAAAAATGTTAGTAGCTTTCACCATTTTACACTCTTTTCAATACTCACTTGTTTATTTGATAAAATCAATTTATGTTCCGCCGCTTTATATGGTCTTATTTCAAAAGTATAGATTCACAATTATTTAAATCAATTAAAAAGTAAATATTAAAAAAAAGTTCAAAAGAAAGTTTTACTAACATTACTCTACCTTTAACTACTTTACCCAATTTAAAATTTAACCCGAAATTCATACGATTTTAAAAAGGGTAATAATTATTTTGGTTCGTATAACGAGTAGGCACAATAGTCCTTCGATGTATTGAAATTTTAAAATAGCCATTGATTGTAAATTATACTCCCTTCGTTTCAAAATACATGTCCAATTTTTGCAATGTGCACTATTCACTTGACTTACTTTGACCATATTTTTAACTAATGTATAAATACAAATATTAGCATGTAAGATGTTGTTTGATTCGTCTCAACAAATATTTTCAAAATATTAAATTTTTATAATTTTTTACTTCTGATAATTAAAGATATTAACGGTTAAAATTGTGCATTGGCATATGTGAAGTGGTTGACTTGGACATGTATTTTGAAACGGATGGAGTATTAGTCAAAATAGTCATTTAATTTAAAATGATTCATTAATTTGTTATATTAATTCTTCGATATGCTTATTTATTGTCATATCAATTCAAATACTTATTTTTTTTAAGGAAATACTAAAGAGTGCTCTTACGACATTGGTTAAGAGAACGATAATAGAAATAGTGTGTTGGAAAATGGTAAAAAGTGATGAATTCATATTTTTAGAAGTTTGAAAATTATAGTTTTCAATGTAAAACTATTATTTTTAGTTTCCTTAACCATTGCTCTAAGAGCACCAGTTAACAAGACCCAAAAAATACAAAAAAAATCTATTTATAAATTAATCATTACTCTGAGGGCATCGGTTAACACGACCTTTATAATCGTTTGTTATACATTTATGGATCCAAACAACTACTCTATCCGATCCTATTTATAAGAAGGCTAAAATGCTTTTTTGGTCCCTTAACAACATTTTTAGTTTCGCTTTGGTCCCATAAGTAATAAAAACTCCGTTTAGGTCCCGTAACTTTATTTAAAGTATCAGTTTGGTCCTTTCTGTTAATTTAATTCAAAAAACGTTAAATTTTGATCCCTTAACTTATTTAATTAGTATTAGTTTGATCATTTAGCTTATTTAATGAATATTAGTTTGGTCCCTAAATTTAACGTTTTTTTAATTAAAATAACAGAAAGGATCAAACTGATACTTTAAATCAAGTTAAAGGACTTAAACAGAATTTTTATTACTTTTGAGACTAAAACGATATTATAAACGTTGTTAAGGGACCAAAAAAGCATTTTATATTTTACTTTTTTTAATTCATTGCGTAAATGATGTATTTGATATATATTTTATACTAAATACATTAATTACTCGATAAATTTTTTTAAAAAAATTATATAGGATTGAAGAGAGTATTACCCTATTATAGAAATCACTTTCTACTTTTCTATTGGTGGAGGGTAGGATGGAAAGAGTCAAAGATGGCAGAAAAGAAGGGGTCCTACTTTTCTGACAGAACCTAGACTTGAGAGAATAGGTATGGGGTCGTAGGCTAGCTAGCTATCTAGCTTTATAGACTGACACACCACTAACATTAACAAAAGTTCGAAAGTGACCTCTGCTCAAATTACTACCCTCATTATCTTCTTTTCTTTTCTTTTTTCAACTCCTCCTACTTACTACTACTCTGCTTTGCGCTACCCAAAATTATCCAACTTATCTCATCTTCTGCTGCTTCATTACTTGTTCTTTTGCTTCTCGTAGCTAGACAATTATTTATTGTGCCAAAAATGTTACGTAATTAATTCAATATTATCAGCCTTATTATAATTACCATAAGCTTCCGTGTGATAAGCTAGGAAATTTCAGACTTATTGATAGTACATGCATATTTACATGTCGATAAAATATAAATGTTTTTTTTAAAATATAAATGTTGATTGCGTTATTTCATATTTTCATTTCGGGTCTTGCTAACCATTGGCAATGGTTCATTGCTTTTAGGGCAATGATTAAGAAATCAAAAAAGGAAATAATTGTGATATTTCATCTAGAAAAAATTGCCTTTTACTATTTCAATAAGTTGAATGCATAATTTTCAAGATAAAATTACTACTTTAAGTTTCTTATCAAGTGCCCTTAGAGCAATGGTTAGTATTTTCCTTTCATTTATATCTAACTTGAGGGTTTAGAATGGGATCGGATCATGAAGTTTCGTAGTTAATTTATATATTATTTAAAAAGAGTAGTTAGGTACGAATTAATCTGTTTTTAAAATGTGGGTAACTCATCATATTCTAAAATATGCATAGTCGATTAAAATAGTTATAAAATTCTATGGTATGTAGTTCATATACGTGTGGCAGTTCCTTCCCCGTATTGAATCAAAAATTAAAATTACAAAACATTAAGAAAAACAAAATAAAAACTCAATATTTTTTTAGTTTTTCTGTATTAGTTATAATTTAATTGACATACAGTAAAACTGTATTTTTTAAATAATTTTTTTTACTGCTCAACACTGTACCAAACATACAGTAATTAAAATTGTTTTTTCAAATTGATTATAAAACACATATATCTATAAATGAGATTCTCTAAAAATGAGGTCCACCGTTAATATAGTTAAGAATGAATAAATAACAGGGTGTCTTTTATTTTTTAGTTAGAGATACATTGAATGAAACAATATATATTAGATATAAAACGTGTGTTTTGAACAGAACAGAACAGGATGATGAAAGATGTGAGGTGCAATCTGCAAAAGCATGTGGGAAAATGAAGATAATGAGGTGAAATGAAATTTGTTTTGATAAAGCTGCGGTTGATTTCACCAACCACATGCATGACATTGAGAAAAAAGAATGTGAAACCACTGCCACTACAGAAGAACCTGTACTATTTCTAATGTTCATTCATTCATAGTAGAATAGAATAGAGCTAGACTGTTAAAGTCAGTTTCCTTCTCAAAATGTCTCCCATTTTGCTTACGGTTGTGGAGTCTGTTACTTATCGTACCAACGTTGTTACACGAAAATTTTAAGATTAGTTATGGTAATTTAAATTTGAGAATTGCTAATAAACCATTAGGATACTTTGATAAGAAGTTTAAATGGAAATTGTGTATTCAACTCATTAAAAATATTACTAACAAGTAACTTTAAAATATTTGTTTAACGAGACTCTTTAAATGCTTGATATCAAACAAATATATCGTTCAAGGACTAAAAAAATTATTACTCTAATCTTTTTGGAATCTGTTCATTGGTCAATTAGTCAAAAGATGCAGGTCAGAGGGTGGGGGTTGATAATGGTGTTGGTACTTTTTTTGGACAAATCTGTGGTTAGGTGGTGCGCCTCTGAGTGTGAGGTATAGGCGTCTTTTCGACTTATCTGATAACAAGCTGAGTTTGGTTGCAGTTATGTGTGAGTTAGGGTGGGAGGAAGGAGAGGCGGCTAGGCAGTGGCGACTTCAGTTATAGGTGTCGGAGGAGGAGTTGTTAGGGGATTGTAGGAGTTTACTTTAAGATATTTCTTTGCGGTCTAACATTTTAGACCAGTGGTTGTGGAGGCATGACCTTTGTGGTGGTTACTCCGTGAGGGTGCGTATAATTTGCTCACTATTGAGGACTCTCATGGTATGGAAGCTACTTCAGACTTAACTTGACAGAGGCTTTTTCGCAAAAGGTTACCGACTAAGGACAATTTGGTGATGTTTAACCTCATTTCTCATGACTCTCAATTTTATGTGACTGGATGCAGTGGATTGAAAATAGCTCATCACTTTTCTGACCCACTTTGTGTTATCAAGGACTTTCAGTTTGTGTTAAAATAATCCATTTTTATTTGTTAAAATTTTTTAGATGGAGTTAAGTTGCTCATAGTCGTCTTATCAAAATTAAACGACTCAAATGAAATACAATTTTGATTTGTTTAAAATATAAAAATTTGTTTTTAAAATTTAAATCTTGTGATCTTTATCAACCAGTTTCAATCTCGCTAATTGCATGCTGTCATGAGTGCCAACTGCATCCAATCGGAATGTCGTTATAAACAAAAGTGAAAAACGTGTTACCTTTTATCTATAGTGAAAGAATCACACAAATCACAAGCATAAGCACTTTTAGGAGCATTTGAAAAATCATTTCCAGCTTTTAATTTGTTGACATTTGTGACCAGAGGTGTTGAAAATAGGTTTGGCTACGCATAACCTTTTAATGTTGAGTTTGTGTGTCTATATCTATTACTTTACTAGTATAGATTTTTGTTGAAGAGAAATAAAAAAGCCATTATATAATAAGACTAATGTGACTCGAAAGTGCTTCAATCTAAGAATTTGAAATAATTTACTAAATAACAATAAAAATACTAATATACTAAATACTAAATAATAATTTAACCTAATTTATTGAATAAAAATTCTGATGTGATGCAAGTCTAGGACTAGTATGTGAGATACGATTTGGCCTATTTGTGTTCTTTTTTGTTAGTGGAGTGTGTTCTTCACTCAACTCCTTTTTCCCCTTATTTTTTTCACTCCTGGCTTATCAGAATGGAAAAATAATAATAAAAAGCTTATCCCTCTCGATCAAAACGAATATATATTGGACATATATGTGGTCTACATTCACTTTTTTGGCAGAAAAATAAAATAAAAATACATCATAAACTATAGATGCATACTCAATAAGAAAGTATTTATTTCATAAATAAAATTATTTAAATCTTCTATGATTTACCTATTTTCACAACAAAACTTATATTCTTCAATGATCATAAAAGATAAATCCTTTCTATGTAACCAAACAAAGTTTCATTTAGATATCATTTATGCTCACTTGGTAGTGTCATAAGTCTAGAAATTTGCATCAAATCCATCTATTACAAAGTAGGGGACTGATCAACTGAAAAAAAACTGAATAATTCATTATTACTTAGGAAATTCTGCTCCTCCATTCTCATAAATTGATTCTGAAACACATTCTCTTGAGAACCTCTTGAATCATAATAATGAACCAAATTTATCATTGAACTTGGCAAAGAACCATTGAAACATATAGGAGAATCAACATTACTTTCTTCCTTAATTACACCACTTGAATTACTTTCTGAACCTCCTCTTTCTACACCTCTTGAAATTGGACATTCTACTTCTTTCTCTAACTCATTGCTTTCAACTCTTAACAATTTCGCTTTCAACTCTCTTAACTGCAGTTCACACACATAAAAAGACACAAAGATTACACATTAACATCATTCACATAAATAAATAAAAATCATAAATATTACATGTATATATTACCTTTCTAGTAAGAGTCTCATTCTCTTGTTGAAGATTACTATACTCAACCTTAAGAACATCAAAGTTGGACTTAAGAACACTGTAATCTCTTTCCAATTGTTTGGTTTTCGTTCGTGCTCGACGATTTTGGAACCAAATTGAAACTTGTCTAGGTTTCAAGCCTAATTCTTCAGCTAACTTCACTTTTCTCTCTGGCTCTAGCTTGTTGTCCAATTCAAAGCTCTTTTCTAAAGCTTTTACTTGATCATAACCAAGTCTTCTTTTCTTCTCCAACATTGAATTACCATCTTCATAGCTATCTTCTTGCTCCAATCTATCTAACATTGCTTGAAATTCTTCACTGTAACCTTTTGCCTCATTCCTTTGATCCACATCCACCTCTGCATTTGCAAAGAATGAAACATAATTAGACCACAAATATATACACACATGAAAGAAAATTAAAAGATTTGATTAAATATAAATTATGGTAAAAAGGGTATATGAAGAATGAAACTATTTCCCTCAACAAAAAAAAAATGAAACTATTAATAATTTAATTACTTATACACATACCTTTGGATTGGTACATGGAAAGCAAAGAAGCCATAGTTTCTGAGTTATTGAACCTCTTCATTATGTGACCAAAATAGATCCTCCCTTGTAGAACACTACTAAGTTAGGAAACGGAACAAAAGTTGGGATAATATAGATGAGCATATAATATAAAAATATTGCTTGATCTTATGCTGTTGGTGGTTACAAGACCTCAACCACACACACAATTACTACTATTTTTATATTCTAATGTTTTTCCATAGGGTGAATTCCTATAATAATTCTTATGTACCAAATCACAACGTAACAAAAGGTGAATCCAGCAAGTCAAGTTGCATCCACAGTTACACACAGGATAGGACAGGACATATGGTTTATCTATCTAATGATTATCTAATCAAAGAGACACACGGTCTAGAGAAACAAACACTGTTTAGTTATTCATTTAGATGTGTGATGACTCAAACTAGAATGTGGAATGGTAAATTTATAGTGGTCACATAATAATAGTGGGGTCTTCTAGGGGTTGATTAATGCACTCATCTATTATTATTACCGTTTGAAATAAAACTGGAATATTAGCCTGCCCTTGTAGGATATTTCACTGTCACTTACAAAGTTATGCGAAATTATAAATAAATAAATAGAAGGAGTTGTAATTTTGCAATTTTTTTTTGGTACAAAAGAAAGCCGAAGCCCAAAAGAGAAAACTAAATAATTAAACGAATATTTCTAGGCATATAAGTTCCAAAGATGTCATCAAAGAGGAGACTATTGAGCTCACTAGGAGGGGTCTCCAAAACAGTAAAGTTCCATGAATCCATGGTAAGGCTGAAGTTGGCAAGCCAATCAACACTTTTGTTGCCTTTTCTCAAAGTGTGATGAACTTGAACCCGTCAACTACGATTCAAAATATTTTGAATACGCAGAATGAGCACAGGGGTTGTCCCATTCATCTTGATATTATTTGTTATCATGTCAATAAGAAACTTTGAATCACTTTCAACGCAAAGCTGAGAAATACTGTCCCTCCAGGCCAACTCTAGACCAAGGTACATACCCCACATTTCTACATGGAAAGCATCACAAGCGCCAATCTTGCGGACAAAACCTTTGATCCATCTACCATTAGCATCCCGAAGTAGGCCTCCACAACCCGAGCAATCTCCATTCTCTTTGCATGTTCTGTCACAATTGAGTTTGATCCATCTCTCTTGATGATATTTCCAGCCAATATATATTGTTTCAGTGTGTCGAAGATCCATTTGAAAATGATTAAGAGCACAATCTTCAATATCACTAGTAAACTTTTGGATGATACTTGTGGGATTCTCCGGTCTCTGAAAATTTTCCTCGAAGACTGTCTTGTTCCGCCATTTCCAAATATACCAGCAAGTAGTCATGAAAGTTGTCTTCCACTTAGAGTTGAGATTTAGTTTCGACGCTTGTTGAGGTTTGTGAAAATCCAATTCCTGCAATCAAAGGAAAAAAAGTCAGTTATACAATCTGAAGGATCAAGTCTGATCCATACCTGAGTTGCATAAGTGCAGTCTCTGAGAACATGAAGAGTAGTCTCATCCTCACTCCCACAACAAGGACACATTGGGGATATGCCAACAACCCATCTACTTCGACGATAATTAGTTAAAATGCGATCATGAGCAACCAACCAAATGAATGTTTGAATACGTTGCAGACCCTTCCAATTCCACAAACTTTTCCAATCTCATCCGATATTAACATGATTTATGTCTTTCATGTCGTAAGCACTTTTGACTGAGAATTGTCGCGTACTCGTGCCTCCCCAACCAATAATATCAAGACCATCACCACTAGAAGAAGAAGGGATAGCTAACACCTTTTCAGCTATGTTATTAGGCAAGTTATCAAGAAGAACTCATCATATCCCTGACAAAAAGAGTGGTATCTACATATGAATTTGTCGCTATAGAAATGAGGGAATTGTTGTTTGGACCCCACTTATCCAACCAGAAATTGACACTATTACCATCTCCTATTTGTCAAATGATGTTTCTTTGAAAATCACCCCACACCCTAGTAAGAGCTTTCCATAAAGGAGAATCATAAGGCTGAGAGTTTATAGTTATCTTCAAATCATTATTTCTCCCATACTATACAACACCCTACACCAAAGGTCATTATGGTTGTTAACAAGGTTCCATAGGATTTTCATGAGGAAAGCCTCATTCATCAAATGAGACCTTTTAAATCCAAGTCCCCCATCCATCTTGGGTAAACAACAAGTATCCCAACTAATCAAATGAGCTTTTCAGATTTGTTTTGTATCCCCTCAAACAAAACCTCTTTGGATTTTTTCCATCTCACTGCAAAGAGTTTTAGGTAGCTTAGCATACTGCATATGATAATAAGGAATAGAACCAAGGATAGACTTGGAAAGAGTAATTTTGCCCGCAAGACTCAAACATTGTTGCTTCCATCCACTAAGTCTATTCTGAATTTTGTTGATGATGTGGCTGAAATTTCCCCTGGAGCTATGTTAGCTCCAAGACATCTGCCTAAACTATTAGCTTGAGTGAAACCTGTGTGTTGCAGAATATCCTGACGGAGCTGGTTGTCCACATTTTTTGAGAAGAAAATTTGAGTCTTTTGGCCATTAATATGCTGCCCAGAAGCATGACAAAACATATCCAAACAATGCATCACACAATGTGCCTGCTAAATAGAAGCCTCTGCAAAAAGAAGAAGATCGTCATCAAAAAGAAGGTGAGAAATTTGAGGGCTATACCTACCTGCCCGCATTGGTTTCCAATACTGAGCTTCCACCCGGTCGGCAATGATATGAGATAATCTCTCCATGCAAATAACAAAAAGGTAAGGGGAGAGAGTGTCTCCTTGACGAATTCCTCTAGTGGGAGTGAAAGTGTCAGTTTTGTCCCAATTCCACAAAATTTTGTAACTAGGCGAAGATATGCAATCACGGATAATTTGAATGAGATTAGGAGGGAATTTACATTCCTCCGAGCAATTCTCCACAAAATTCCAATTAATGCGATCATAAGCTTTCTCTAGGTCAATTTTGATGGACATGGACATCTTGTTGCCTTTCATTCTAGCCACGGAATGCACCATCTTTTGAGCCACAATAATATTATGGTGGATACTTCTACCTGGAATAAAACTGGACTGATACGGAGAAATAATACCATCAAGTAACAACTTGATTCTGTTGATGATAACCTTTGAAATTATCTTATAAATAACATTACATAAAGAAATAGGTCTAAATTGAGAGACAAATTCAGGTTTATCAATCTTAGGGATCATCACAATGAGAGTATTATTAATAGAAGATGTAAGAGAAGGGTTAACCCAAACCTGGTTCACAAACTGGTATATAGAATCAACAACTGTGTCCCAACATTTTTGAAAAAAAGAGAGCGGGGTACCCATCCTCTCCCGGCGCCTTGTGAGGATTCATATCAAAAAGAGCTCTTTTACATTCATTAATTTGAAAATTTGAACATGTGCACTCAGACTATCATGATGTTCCTCAAGTGTCGGATCAGTAGTCCAAGAAATGATTCGATCTCTGATAGGGTTTTCTTCCTTGAACGAATTAACATAGTAACCACACACAATGTTTTTTAGATGATCAGGGTCATCAACCCAACCCCCTTCACTGTCTCGAAGAGTCAAAATTTTGTTTTTCCTTCTTCTGACAATGGTCGCCAGTTATCCATTGACTGCGCGACTTCTGAAACCACAAGCACTCCTCTTGATACAAAGTAGTCGCAAGTTGGTCTTGTAAATATTCTCCAAAGAATCAAGGAAATTTTTGTAACCATATCTAGGACTATTCTAGATACCATTCAATCTAGATAATAACTCCCTTTTCCTTCTAAAAACGTTGCCAAAAACCTCTTGGTTCCATTCCTTCAGGCTAGGAGTCAAATCATGCAAAAGGAGTAGAAAATCTCTGCCTCTAGTCTACTTGTTATTCAAAAATGTATGAAAGCTTATGTGAGTTAACTAGGCAACCTTAAACCTGAAAGGACGATTACCCCTATTGTGCGGACTACCATCCATAAGCACCAAGATAGGATGATGATCAGATTCAACTCTAGGGAGTACTTTAGGAAAGCCTTCGTGAAATTTTAATCTCCACGCCACATTACAGAGGACCCGATCAAGCTTTTTGAAAACTCTATCATGCTCATTTCACTTTGGACCCCTCCAAGTAAATTTAGTACCAGTTGCATTGACCTCCATTAAGTTACACTCATTAATCCAATTATTGAAATGAACACGTCTTCTCAAATCAACTGGGGCCCCTCCTTTTTTTCATTCGGACTAGCAATCTCATTGTAATCACCCATCATTAACCAAGGATCTTGAATATTTCCACTAAACATCCTTAGCTGATTCCATGTATCTTCTCTCTCATTGTAATTTTGCAAAAATAATAATATTATTATTATTATTATTATTATAAATACATAATAAAGTATAATCACATGAGATTGCAAACTATATTCACTATTTAAAACATTTTTCATATGCTAAAACAATAGGAAATTTGAGACGGATTGAATACTTTTAATATTTGTGTATTTTAAATATTTTATTTTTTCATCATTGAAAAAAAAAATCAATTAGTCTTCATAAATATAAACGTACCAAGTGGAATGAATGCGTATGTGTATGGAATCAAGGTGTATATAGGAGTCTCTCTCATCACATGTCTCCTATTTACTAACGATTGTTTTTAATTTTTACATATTTGTGAGAAGACGTCTGACCGATCTATTAACCTGCAAAATTTGAAGATCTACTTCAACAAGAACATGGCAATGGATATGGGAGACAAAGCGAAATAAATTTTACAGGTGACTAGAAATATTGGGGTCGACAGATACCTTGGTTTATCTTTGATAACGGGAAGAGAAAAAAACTATATGTTCAATTGTTCGAGAGACCCATATTTTGGAGGATGATCCAAAATTGGACATGTAAACATTTATCTAAAGCAGGTATTAAAATGCTAGTGAGATATTTGGTCAAATATATTCTTACATATATATTTTCCTATTACTTTTTTACTTCAAACAACTCTTAGGGATGAGATATTCGAAAAATGAACAATTCCTTTTGGTGAAGATGGAATAAGGCTAAGAAAAAGGGATTAATTGGCTTTGTTAGGACAAATTGACTATGAGAAACGAGAATGGATTTATGAGTTTGCGTCAATTTTATGACTTTAACTTGTCCATTTAGGAAAACAAGGTTGGAAGCTTGTCTCTGATCAAAATACTATAATATTTTTCATTTTCAAAAATATATATTTGTCAATGGGAGATTCTTGGAAGCTAAGTTGTTCCATATTTTCTAGATAGAGGATATGTGATGGGAGCAACATAAATGTTTGTTAGGATCCTTCACTAAGGTCTATATGGAAAAATCTCATGTGTCTAGACGTGACCTAAATTTTATTTCTCTAAGTGTATGTCAACTTAAAAAATATACTTTCTTCGGTCACTATTATAAGCAAAAAATTGATTTTTTAAGTTCATTCAATAAATGATGCATATGGTTTATATACATACTACATACATCATTTATTAAATGAATCTAAAAAACGAACTTTTGCTTATAACAGTGACCGAAAGGAGTATCCAGCAAGGGAAGCCGTGTGGCCCTGTAAAGTTCAATCCTCCTTCACATTGTTTCTTATCAATCTTTTACGTCTGAGTTTTCATCAATCTTTTATGTCTAAGTACAAAGGACTAATTATTTGCACTGTCTTTTTTTTATTTGTTGCAACTTATTCTAAATATAAAAAAGATAAAATGTATTGTTTTTAACCAAAAAAGAAAAACAGAGAACGTGTCTTATTATTAGTTAATCCATTGTATATGGCCTTAATCACTTATTTATTTTAGTGCTATTACTATAACTGAAAAGTTTAAACTAGAGAATACTTGTCAGGTCAGTTTTGGTAAATTGATCACATTACCTAGTTACGTACGTACCTAGCTATAATCGTTGTTTTCCTGTACATAATGAGAAATGTTTGAAAACAAAATCAAAATCAATTTTACTCAAAAACAGTCAAACATAATCAATTGATTCCAAAACAAAATCAATTTTACTCAAAAACAGTCAAACATATTAAAATTTGTTCTATATTTTAAACTCAATTTTAGTTCATCCAAAAGTAAAACTAAACATACATTAAATTTTTAAATCTCAAAAGTTAATAATAAAATAAATACTTTATATCAAGTTGTGAATTCGAACTTTGACATGAGAGATCAAATTACATCTCAGGAGTTATACTAAAATGTATACTCATTATTACAATGGATCCTAAATGTTTGTATTGAATAAAATATATACTTTAGCTTTCTTGTATTCAAACTTTAGCTTGCAAACAACAGTACCCGCTTTTTTGAAATGACCAGATTCAAAAGAAGCATCAAAGAAGAATTTATTATCGTGTGAGAGATTCTTTCTTTGATTATGTCAAGAGATTCTTCTTCTTTGCCGATGTTAAATAGAAATTGGATTCGGTATTTGAATATTTTTTTTATGTATAATCTTATGTTTTTATTTTTTGTTAATTAGTTTAGTCGTTAGAAATTCACCCCGTAAAATGAGTAAGCGGAAAGTTCGATATTCAAACTCTAACTTTACATATTGCAATGTTCCTAAAAACTATGCTCACGGATTTGATGTCTTATAATATCATAATAATGAGATAACTATTAATAAAAAAATTAAATATCATCGGGCTATTTTTTACAATCACGAAAATTTATAAATAATTTATGGGGGAGAAAGAAACAAAATGCAACATCTTTTCAAGTAAAGATTAGAAGTGATTGCTGCAACAATGAAGGCATATGGAATCTTGATCTGAACGTCATTAACCCCACCAATGACTGTGAAAGAGTGCACACTGCAATTTTCTACTACTAATATGGTCGTGTTTGTGATTAATTTCCATGGATAGGAAGAAGAACGGGACCACACTTAGGGTGCAATTAAGAAGGACATGAACTTTCATCTTATCTCATGTGAAGTTGTTTTCATGTAGTGTTACGGGGATGTGGTAAAGACACTTTTAGTGCATAGGCTTGCTTTATTTGTGCTTTGAAGGTTAATTATCTTGTTTTCTGTCTTGAGAAACCTATAGATTCTTCTCTATCTAATCATTTACTCCATGATCATTAACCATCTTGAAATCATATTAAATCATTTGAGTTGCTTTCTTAAGTCCTCAAAATTCAGAAAAGCTTTTTAAAACATTCAAGTGTTGGTAAATATCAAACATACACGAAAAGAAAAAGTTTCTTTCTTTTAGTGATTTCTTTTCAAAGGATTTCAATATGCTTTTTTAGATATGGTGTTCTAAGGGCTTTGATTATGAGTTTTAATCCAAGGTTGATCTCGAACGACTAGGAGAGTTATTGGAAGCGCGTTGGATAATGACGACAGATCTTTTATAGCTGGGAATTACTTGCAAACACTCACACGTTTAAAACAATCCTTGGTTAATGTGAGTGATCCAGTTTTTATAATAGAATGCGTATCTTTCATCTGATGTGTTTTTTTTATAGCAAGGGTTTTATGAGAGATGAGTGAAAAACTTGTTGAGGTCATTGAGTGATTTGTGTCGATGGATATTGTTAAATGAGCTTGGATCTCATCCCAAAAGTTAGCTTAAAGGATGAGAGTACTCAAGCATATTTATACATTCAACAACCTGAAAACCTGAGCAATGTTGGACTAAAAACAAACTAAAAACAACTTCAAAACCAACTTCAACGGATATTACCCTATATGATCTATGTCACACAATGATTGATTGCTGAGGGGTAAAGCATGTGTGTGCTGACAGTGCAACATAACACGTACCCTCACAATAGTGTCCATTCGAGATGGACATTGACCCAACTCGGAACAAGTTTGACAACTATATATCTTTAAATTTGTGGTTGGATATGACCCAATCATACAAAACAAGTTTTTGAGGTAAGAGATGTTTATGATTATAAACTCATTTTTAGATATTATCCCATTAAATTTGGAACCATTAACACAACTCTCTCTCGGACAAGACTAGACATCTAGAGCATGATTTTAGTGACTTAGTGGGATGGGGTGATTTTAATTTTAATTTGTGAGGTAAGAGATTTTAATTTTAATTACCTATTTAGTTAGTTCAAAAGAGAGGAAGAGAGAAAGAATTTTAATTACATATATGGTTGGCTCACAAAAGGAGGGGAAGAGTTTTCATTTTTTTTTTGTCCTTCCAAGCTTACAATAAAACATCAAAAGAAACAATAATCCTCCATAAGCCAAAAAAAGGGTCTTTGTGAAGACAATGCAATGTTAAAACCTTTCACACTTCAATGCTTAAAAAATTTCAAAATTGCAATGCAAGGATGGGTTTGAAAATGAGAGGGAGCAAAAAATATTTACCAATGATATTTTCATTACAAAGAGATCCAATTGCATAACTCAAATAAATGCCTAAATAATTTCTTGTCTTTAAAGAAGATCTCTCAAATCCAATTAAATTCTTTCCCTCTGAATTTGATGATCGTCTCTACTATCATGATGAAGTGTATATTCTATATCCTTAAAAGAGTAAATAGAGTATCGATCACACAAGAATTGTCGTAGATAAGTTCTAAGCACTTTCAAATATTAAGTTTAATTATTTAAAATCCAAAAGACAAATAAAAAAGATAAGGTTTTAAGGTACTAAAGTAGTAAAATGCATAAGTAAATAAAGCATGTAAAAAGGAATTAGAGATTCAAGAAAAAAAGTGTGGGTAAGGAATTAACTTTGTGAAGATAGAGGTTTGCAAGACTTAGAAAGTTACAACCCTGAGATGGAAGTTATAGCTTCGTACAATTTCGAGAGGAAAGATGTAAAGAACTACAACTTCGCATAGCTTCCTGGTAACCTAATGGTCACTGGGAGTGTTGTGCACTCATCCTTCGTATTAAGCATGTGAATACTAAGTCACAATGTACAATCATGCAAAACTTAATATGCAACATTGCTAGGTTAGGATCTCAACATTTCCCATCGAAGTGTTATTATGCAAAGCCTTTGGCCCATGACAAGAGTCATGGTTAGATCTTAGTGCATGAAGTTTCCTCCAAGATCTAGTACTCGTGCAAAGTAGTTTATCTCGATCACTTCACCTCATGATGCGTAGGGACAAATTCATATCAAACAAACATGTTTAATTCTCGTACCTTGTCGATCTCATATCAAACAAACATGTTCCATTCTCATACCCTGGGGTAAAATAGGAAAGAAAATAGGTCACACCAAAAGAGTGTTTTGCCTTTATTAACTGTTATAGGTTAATTCTTGACAAAAAAATAAAATAGTTATAGGTTAATAGTTATTATAGATATAAATGTATATATTTTTTTTTGGTTTCGTGTGTGTTTGTTCCAATGAAAGTAATCTTACTTATGACACGACTCACATTAAATGTAAGTATCTCTTCACCAAAGTTCAACATTGTTTGTTACGTTGTGGGAGTTTAGTTTCTTCCGTTAAATTCAATCCTCTTTTGGTAACTTATGTATGCTTTTTTTTTATTAGACAATTTTATTTGATTTTAAAAAGAATTTAATTTGCATGTAATAAAGGATATAAAGTTATTTTACACATTTATTTAATATATTATTTAATATGTAAAAACACACGGGTTATCATAACTATTGAGTCTTTACAAGATTATTTTAAAAAAAAATTATAAACAAATGATGCGTTAAATCTATTTTTGATCGTTAACAACATTTTTCTTAACGAACATTCTTTTATCAGATAAAAGCAAGATGAATTCAACCACTTTATATGAGCTATTTCTAAACCCACAAAAGAAGGGTTCGAACCGGGTCGAGAAAAAAACCAACAGAAGCGTGAAATGAATGTGGAAAACGGACATCACCACCGCCACAACGGAACCACGATCTCTGACAATTCTCACTCTCCTCCAGATCTCTCTCTTTCCCTGGTAACCCAATCTCCAAAGAACAACGACGAATTCCGATTCCAAAACCCTAGAATCCACCGTTATCAGGTTCCGATCACCGGTTACATTCTCTCTCATTTTCCAAGCATCCTCTTCACTCATCGCATTCTTACAGCAAACTTCGTAGTTCGTTTCTGATCCTGTTCGATCCGTTTCCACATTTCGCTTCGGTTTCACGGTTGTGAGGTTTTAGTTGACTTTGATGCTGTTTTGAAGAAATTCGTGAAAAGTGAGAAATGCAGCGTGCTCCAGTTACAGTTGAGGAACAATTGTTGCTAAAAGCGATCAAAGAAGAATGTCCATGGGAGAATCTTCCTAAGCGTATTCAATCTATTCTTTCTTCAAAAGAGGAATGGCATCGAAAGTTAGTTTCGCTTCCAATTCTTTCATGCTAAGTTTTTTCTTCATTGCTTAATCAGCATTTTGTACTTGTAATTGTTTAGTCTTATCAAGTAGTAGTAGTTATCCTAATTAAGTTGATGATGTTGGAGGAGCGAACATTGCTTTCGAATGAGTTGATTTTGAATAAGCTGCGTTCGAATGAGTTGATTGTGTTGAAGGATAAATTTGAGTCTAAAAATCAATTCTAGAATCAAAAGCTTAAAATTCTAGTTTCAAGTTAGAATCAATTCTGGAAGCAAAACTAATTCTACTCGAGAGCAATTTAACTTATCAAAATTAACTCTACGGCTCTAGAATCAATTTTGGCTCCTCCATAAGTGGAACCAAACATACACGTAGTAGAAAATGGAGAATGATAAGGGTTAGAATTTAGAGCTTCCGGAGCAATCGAGATAGTGTTTCTATTGTTGTTCAAAGAGATTGGAGAGGCTTTTGTAGTGATACTGTTATTTTATATCAGATGTTAAAATAGGCATAGTTCAAAATGTGCTACTCATTGTTGTAGGATATTTTCATTGTTTATGTGCACGAGTGTTAGGTGGACTTACAACTTGACTTGGTATGTTGTCTCAATGCAACTAAGGTACTAAGATGGCCACTCAATTAATGAAGTTTTTCATGCGCAAAGACATGCATTTAGAGGAGTTGGTGTGTTATGAACGACCATTTAGCGTATGTTTTGATGAATGATTTTGGAGGGTTACATCTATACTTTGGTATATAACTGTTTTGGGATTGGTACCGTGATCACAATCTAATCTTAGCAATTGGGATTGGTTCTAGAGTAAAAGCTGAGTTTCAAACATGTCGGCAAAGATATCTCTTACATAACTTTAGGATATAATAAAATTGCACTTGAGTGAGGTAACTTTTGATTTTGAGAGGCTATTGTATATTCAAGAAGAAACAGTAACTTTTGAGAGCTAATTTTCAATTAGAAAGAAACAGTATTTTAGTTTGCATATGTTAGTATATATCTTCAGTGTTCTATAATATGCTTATTTCAAGGCTATTATGCCAATGCCTCCAAAATAATTTGTTTTGTCACATTCTTAACACACCTTTTCTTTTTGCTGACCATGGGAATTATATGCAGGATAGTTGAATGCTGCATAAAGAAGAGACTTCAATGGAATAGCTGTTTTGCCCGCAAAATTTGTAAAGAAAGTGAATACTATGAAGATATGATGCGTTACTTGCGGAAGAATCTTGCTGTATGCTGTTTAGAGAGAACTGTGTTACCCTTATTTCTGAACATAATCACATATATATCAAATACATTGTTCACTGATCAGAAAACTTTGTTGCTAGAAATTTGTGAGAAGTTTTAATGCTTCATAGACAAAATTGCAAAGTTGGAATTAAAAACTTGTCCCTGTTTCTCTTTAGTTTAGGATTATTTTGATAAGTAATAAATAATTTAACTATATTATCTTTTTCTATAAAAAAAAAATTCATCTGCAATTTTGCATCCTTAACGAATGTCAGATCTAACTATGTAACTGCTACAGAACCACTTTCTAGATGCTTGGAAGTGACCTTATTTTTTGCTTTTGTTGCTAGGCAATGGAATTTAATGTGCTTGTTTTTTACTTGCAGCTGTTTCCTTATCATTTGGCGGAGTATGTTTGCCGTGTGATGAGGGTGTCACCTTTCAGATATTATTGCGATATGATTTTTGAAGTAATGAAAAACGGTAACTTGCTTGTTGCATTTTTCTAATGTATTTTCACCATGATGGTCTAGATTTTTTAACCAGGTTTCTCGAATGGTAACTTGCTTGTTGCATAGCATTTGTATGTATATTTTTTACTGTGAGTTCGTCTGTAACTTGAATTGGCTTGAACCAGAAGAGTTAGCTTGCCATTTGCATTGTTCTTGAATTGAAATCTGTTTATATAATAAAGAGTTACGGATTGAGAGTGAGACATATGTAATGTATTGCTGACTTGTGAAGTTTTTTTACAGGAAATAACTGTTGAAGTTGTGCGATTTAGATAAAAAAGGGGAGAAATAATAAGAGTTTGAATATTATTGATAATAGCTTATTACTAACTTGATACGAAAGAATAACATGAATCCTTATTTAATGGGATACTTGGACTAAATCTTAGCTAAATAGGGAAATTAGAAAACAAATCATACTCTAATATGATATAAAATATATTATAAGATATCTTCTAATATTCTAACAATAACTATATTAATGAGGTAAGTGTTTACAACGACAAGAATACTAGCAAACATTCTTTTTATCCTAGAGTAAATTGGGTTTGGGTGGGAACATTTACGCTACGGAATGAAATATAATTAGGCTGCAGTAGTGAATAGATATGGTGTAGTAGGAAGCTAAATCACGTGTTGAAATTTGGGTACAAAGAAGTGATTAGATGCTTGAGAGTATACTACCCAATATCTATTGAACTTCATGTGGATCCAAGAACCAAATTAGTGCGCTTGACAAAGGATGGTGGGACAGAGTCAAGTGACCGGTGGGACCAGGTCTTGGTAAAGGAGGAGAAAATGAATCAAATGGGGGCAGTGGTGACCTGAAAAGCTAGGGGACACACCCTCATGCGTTGTTAGAAGCTAAAAAAATGCTATGATTGGTACCAGTTAATCTAGACATATCGCAGTTGATCGAAGTGGTGTGATCCATGAGGTGAAATGCACATGAACAAGAGAGAAGACAGATGGATATGTGTGATAGAGATAGGGAGAAAGCGAGGTGTCAGACAGAGAATGTGAAAAGAGAGATGATGGCTAGAAGGGATATAATAATCCTGGAAACAAAATGTTACTCCGTATTTTAGATTACTTGGCAGTTGAGTTATGGAGGATGGTACTGCTTGATATACCTTGAAATTATGAGTTTTTTAGATGGAGAAGGATGAAATTAGGACATAAAGATTAATGATTTGAAATTGATGTTTTTAGAAGCATTTTTATAAAATATGAGTGGAGTCCTAGTCCTTATTTATACTAATACTAGAACACCAAATTAAATAAGAAAACAATGAAATGTAATAAAACATGGAAACCAATCCTATGAGACCATCTAAGATGTTCTTAAATATTATGATGCAATAATAATACTATACACTCCTTTGATAAAGAAAGTTGGTTAGTTTGGTTTAAGGCATTAAATTGTTCATGGTTTGTATTATGTTTCAATAATTATCCTTAGTTTTTGGTAGGGGTGACGAATCAGGTCAATCTGGTTCATTTTGGCCCAAAGCTTCTTCAATCCGCTTAAAACGGGACGGGTTGCCTAGGTGGGTTGAAAATCCCACCCCGCCAATAACAGAAACACAATAAGAAACATGCGAAATACATTGGCTTTTAGGCTGGTTGACCTGCAAAGAATAGTCTAATACTTATTAGGTAATATGTATGTATATGTATGTGTGTGTGTGTGTGTATATATAATTTTTATAATTAATGGAATAATAAAAAAATACCCGGCGAGCCAACTGCCTGCCCCTTTTAATGGGTTATGCTATGCTGGGTTAAGACGGGTTGACAATCCCAACTTGTTCCACCAGATGACGGGGGTAAATGGGTCAACATGACGGGTCCAACCCATTTTGCAACGACTCATTATCTCAGTCTCCCACATAATTAATTTGTATTGTGACTCGTCACTTGACTTCTTTCCCAATCCCCACAAGAGATGAAATAATTAAGGGTATTTTGGTAAAAAAAAAATTATTGCAAGAGGGGTTGGAGAAGGTTACAAAAGAGACAAACAAATTTTAGAGCACAGTCCTATTGCAGGTAAGATTAGGCAATATTTTTTACATTTTCTAACAGCTTATGCCATTGAGCCTTATACTAGTTTACACACAATAGAGGTGTAGATGATGATATTATCAATTCCTATTTGATTTTATTTAACTATTGATTGTTGTATTCACATCACCACAAATGCTTAATCTATTGGATTATATATATTAATCAAGCAACTCTATCTTTCACTTGTAATAATACTTTGTGATTTAAGGTTGTTTACGTAGCGTGATAAATGTCTAGCTGCAAATAAGCTGTCCTAGTTCCTAAACACTTCCTGCATGTTTTTATAATTTGCAGAGCAACCTTATGACAGCATCCCAAATTTTAGTGCAGCAGATGCTTTAAGACTTACAGGAATCGGGAGAAATGAATTTATTGATATAATGAACAAGTGCAGATCTAAGGTACTGATTAAATTTGTCTGTATAGTTTAAAAATATTTTTGGCATGGATTTCCTGTACTATTATAATATAATGTGCATGTCTTTGTTTCATTCCTTGTTGCAATCATAGTACCAATAATACCTTCTAAGGCTTATTTTCTATAAGAAGCAAGGAATTGATTCTAGATATATTAAACCAAATACACTTATTGACCATCTAATTAATTTAACACTTTTTAAAATGGCTATGTTATGATCTACAAAAGCTGCCATTTACGTTTAAAATCTCAGCAATACAGACATTTTTTAATCAAATTTCTAAAACATTACTTAAGAAGGTTCGTTTGTTTGTAATTTTTCATCCGTATTTGTTGTGGAATAGGAAGCCTGGATAATTAGGGAAGCAATAAAAGGAAAAGCTGAACTTTATAAAGAGAAGATATTTTGTAGAAAAGAGAGAAAGTTTTGTAGGAGAAACATTGGTTCCCTTGTTCCTCCAATCATATGTCTTTGACCAGACTTTCACTTGACTCCTGATAAATTTGAAATTGATTTCCCTGACTTTACCTGAATTAGTCATGTATGGAACTAGTATGATTTCTTGAGTATTGTTGAATATCTTTAACATCCTAGAGTTAGACACTTATTGCATATACAATTCTTTTGACTTAAGATTTAGTTTAGACGTAATGCCTAGGATATGATTGTATTTGTCCACCTATATGATGTTCATCTTCTGAGAGTCGACTCTCAAGCAATTAAGGCACAATCAGATTTCCATGTTATTTTCAAATTTCAATTGATCTCATATCATTTTTCCCTTTACCCTTCATGTTCTCTTTAAATTTTCAGAAAATCATGTGGAAACTGAACAAGTCAATTGCAAAAGAATTATTGCCAACGCAACCTGTAGATTTTCCTATTGAATCTTGGTGGGGAGTTTGTCTGGTGAACTTTACTTTGGAAGAATTTAAGGTGAGCTCTGAATCACACTTACTAAACGGAGACGGGTTCACATTCAATAATGTTGTTCACTGTGTTGATTTGGCAATGAGAAGTAATTTTGGTATTCCCTTGTCTAATGATTTTTGTTATTTTTTGTCTTGTCTTTTTCCTTTATAGAAACTCTCCGAAGAGGAAATGGCCACTATAGACAAAATATGTAAGGAGGAAGCAACTTCATTTATCCTGTTTGATCCTGATGTTGTAAAGGGTCTCTATAGACGCGGACTGATCTATTTTGATGTTCCGGTGTATCCTGAGGATCGGTTCAAAGGTGTGTTAATGATTAGTTATGTATTATTTTGGCTTTCTAGGTTTTACTTTCCTGAAATCCTTTCTGAGGAATGATGCCTAAATAGTTAAGTTGTCCCTAATGCATTATAATATGAAGGTATGCCTTGGGTAAATGTATTACAACAAAGCAGAGTTATTGATCAATTAATTTTGGTCTGTTTAGACTTTTGAGAATCTGCACTTTTCACCAACCCAACTGACCATACCGGTTCCCCTAACATTATTAAAACTAAACCTTTTTGTTTGTGATTTCACAACTGAACTAAACCAAGCATAAGTAGATATTAGTTTTTAGTTGATCGGGTTCAATACTTGTTGTTTCACAGTCAGTTTTGCACACAAGTAGATCATCCATTGGTAAGTGATATGACTAAATGTATCCAAACGCATAACAGTATGTTCAATATTCAATTTCGCAATCATATGCTACCACAGTTGGCAAGAATTAAGCATAAATGACTAACATGAATATAATATAACCACAGCAGTAGGAAAAACCCGCAATTAGAACTTAGCAAAATCCTGCATTTCCACAGGGTTATGATGCCTTTTAGCAGGCCTAGAAGTTGCTAGACATGGTTTCAATGTTCAGGCACTAGTCTAAGGCGACAAAAACATCTGGAATATCATCTGAACATCGACTACTATGTCACAGGTGCAATTGCAAAGAAAAGCCAGAGATTGGTGAGACAAAGCAGTGAAAGAATTAAACACAGAGAGATTGAGAAATAATGAGGTTTAAGGGAAAGGAAAAGAGAGACTTAGAGAGAGGTGAGAGAACTAGGGGAAGAGTGAGAGAACCTTGCACAGCTTTGACGGTACAAGTAAAAAAATAAACACAATTGAGCAGTACCTAGAATTATTTGGGAAAAACTAAACTAGGAACAACCAACAGGAACTAAAATTAGGTATTTTGCTACTCCTTAATCCTTATAATCGAAGGAAGCTATACGTCTCATGATTTTTGGGTTTTCTTTCCACCTATATTATAGGGTTAATACCTCAATAGCCCATGTAATATGGGTGAGATCGGAAAATAGGCCCTGTAAAATAAAAAACACAGATTCCACCCCTGTAATTTTGGATTTTTCATATTTTACCCTCACCTTGTTAAAAAAATAATTGGGCAAAGTCTGAAAATAGCTCCTGTAAAGGGTTAAAATGGCTGGAAATGGTGTGAAGGGTCAAATATGACGAATTCAAAATTACAGGGGTAGAATCTGTGTTTTTTATTTTACAGGGCCTATTTTCAGACCTCACCCAAATTACAGGGGCTATTTGAGGTATTAACCCTATATTATATGTTCAACATTTTTATTAAAAACTGTACTGTTTAAATGACTGATTTTTTTTAATTTTTTTTATATTTATTGTTTTTCAGTTTCAAGGCTTGAAGGTTTCGTATCCAACAGGGAGCAGTCTTATGAAGATCCGATTGAAGAGTAATGCATTTTTCTCAGCATATTTCAATATATTAATTCCAAATGTTGTTGATAAAAAGTGACTGAAAGTAACATTGTGTCTTTGTTTTCTTTTCTCCAGGTTATTGTATGCAGTGTTTGTTGTTTCAAATGAAAATGCATCTGTTGCTGAATTGGCAACAACTCTACAGGCTGACTTGTCACAATTGCAGGCTGCTGCATCATTTGTATGTCGATTGGGATGGGCAACAAAAGTCATTGATCCATCATCTATACTTCAAGATACAAGTATACCTGGGTCGCCAAGAAGTGCAATCAGTGATGAAGATGTTTCTCTTGCTGGTCATGGTTTTGACAATATCCATACCGATAATGATATTCAAGGGGATGCTTCAGGTTCAGGCAATTATGGTCCTCGTTCGGCCTATACTCGCGTTGCCTTCATAGTTGATGCCAATATAACATCCTATCTTATGATGGGTTCTGTTTCACCAGGTTTATAATTTACTTTACATGTCCCCACTTGCATCTTTAATCCATTTACCAAAATATTTTGAAATTTGCTTTTGATATTGTTAACAAGTCTGTTGTGCTGAAATAGAAGGTCATATGAAACCGTCAATAAATTTTCTTTGGGCCTTTTATTGATTATTTGGATGAGCAGGCTATATTTTTTAATTACCTTTGATGTTTGTAACTACTAACAGACATCCGTAGGTAATCTTGGCATTCTTATTTTGTAATTCGTTTTTAACCTGTTGCATCTCCTTTTGAATTCCATCTCTACTTTTATTTAGCAGAGATTATTAGTAAATATGCCGGACGAGCCTTGATATCACTGGCTGGCAGCGTCTGAAATAGTTTTACTACAGTATCGGGACAACTTGACAAAATCTTTAGGATTTTGCTTGGGATTGCTTTTTGTTTGAAAATAAAATTTAGCAGAAAGTAAGAGGGAATGTGCAACTTAATGGTTGCCTCCAAGCATAAATGAGGCTTGGGAGATCAAAGTATGTTATATGAGAAAAAGTACAAAAAAATATAGCAAAGTTGCTCAATCGCTATACATGTCCAAATGGAGAATACACATTGTTGAAATAATCATCAGCTGAACCCCTGAATAGCCATAACACCCTATCTCAAGCTGAGAGCAAAGAGACACTCCTAACCTACAATCCAAAAAATGTACCAAATGATTGTGAGAAATGCTCATGGCAACAAGGTTCCTACCTCCTTTTTGCCAAAGCTCTGAATGTAACGAATATCGAGGCCTAACTCATCCATACAAAACTGGCTTGTACGGTGAGGAGTGTCTCCTCTTTATACACTCTTCTCAAGAATTCTATCTATCCGATGTGGGACTAAATCCCACCCGAGTGTTGGCCGCTAACACCCTCCCTCATGCTTCAGCCCGGCCCAATGGGCCTGAAGCGTGGACGATGCAGGAAGCCCAACAATGGACCAGATAGGCTCTGATACCATTTAACGAATATCGAGACCTAACTCATCCATACAAAACCGGCTTGTACGGTGAGGAGAGCCTCCTCTTTATATACTCTTCTCAAGAATCCTATCTAACCGATGTGGGACTAAATCCCACCCGAGTGTTGGCCGCTAACACTGAAACCTGTGCATTAATGTTTGAAGTTAATTTTGATATTGCGTATATGACTACTTGAGTAATTATTTGATCACATACATACATATATTAGTAGTAATACCTAAAATAAATTAATCATAAAAAAATTTCAAAATATAAAGACAGCAATTATAATTTATAGATGTTTTTTTTTTATTTTTTTCAATTTATATTTGTATAGTTTTTCTAACTTTTTTTTTTTTGCTTAATTATAAACGATGTCTTTTTTTTTTATTGTTTATACACTGATGTAATTAAATATAAAAATTTATAGTATATGGTTTTTTCCCCCAGTAGTCAAATTTTCTGGGTCTGTTGCTGATAATTTTTTATTCTTTGCCTCTAACTTCATCATGCCACGAACCTTGCAAAGAATATCATATTGAGCCCAATCATGACTTTTAAGTTTATGGGATTATATTTTTTATATTGATTAATGTATCCATGTGTGTTTCAGTGTTATGCCAAAGCAGTAATTGTTCTTTTGTCCATTCTTTATGAGTTCGTTCACTTATGTCATTGATTTATATGTTTATATCAGCCTATAGTCTGACCGGGAGCATTCTTCTGTCTGAACTTTGTCAGGTTTGAAATCTCATGCTGTTACGCTCTATGAAGCGGGTAAATTGGGTCATGCCAGCATTTCTGATCTTTGCAAGGATCTTAGCACTCTGGAAGGTGCAAAGTTTGAGGGAGAACTGCAGGAATTTGCCAATCATGCATTTAGCCTGCGTTGTGTATTAGAATGTCTACAATCAGGCGGAGTTGCTTCTGATGTGAAAGTTGAGGAAGGATTTGATAAGATGGATATTGCTACTCCAAGCAATGATGAACCAAGCTCTCTAACGGCTGAAATATCTTTGGCTGAAAAATCAGGAGACTCTGGTATTACAGAAGCTGAGACAAACAATGACGATTTTTTGAGTTTAAATTTGGAGAAGTCTGCAGAGGCTTCTGTTTCCTATGAAGCTGTTCCCAGTGATGGAATCAGTTCTATTATATTGGAAGGCGATGGCAATGACGTACAAGATTCCAGTAAAGACGACAATCTCCAAAACGACGAGAAATTAATAGTTGAAGGGTCAGATGTTGGAACAGAATTGGTAAAGAGGAAAAAGAAATATCGTGTAGATATTCTCCGCTGTGAAAGCTTGGCTTCTCTTTCAGCAGCAACCCTTAATCGTTTGTTTCTTCGTGACTATGATATAGTTGTGTCCATAGTGCCTCTTCCTCAATCATCAGTTCTTCCTGGACCCTCAGGTCCAGTTCATTTTGGTCCCCCTTCATATTCCTTTATGACTCCTTGGATGAAATTGGTACTATATTCGACTGTAGCTAGTGGGCCTCTATCAGTTGTTCTGATGAAAGGGCAGTGTCTGCGCTTGCTTCCTGCTCCATTGGCTGGTTGTGAGAAAGCTCTCATATGGTCTTGGGATGGTTCTACAATAGGAGGATTAGGAGGGAAGCTTGAAGGAAACTTAGTGAAGGGAAGTATACTTTTACATTGTTTAAACTCACTTCTTAAACATTCAGCCGTTCTGGTGCTGCCTCTCAGTAAGTTCGATCTTAATGAATCTGGAAAGTTGATTACTATGGATATCCCTTTGCCCTTAACGAATGCTGATGGCTCAATTGTTCCTGTTGGAAAAGAATTAGGAATATGCGAAGAGGAAAGTTCAAATCTGAATTCTCTATTGACTGATTTGGCAAACAAGATGGAGTTGTGCACAGTTGGGTATATCCGCCTTCTTAGACTGTATAATGAAAGAGCGTCTGACCAGTTTTCACCTGAAGAGAAGTATGATTGGGTTCCGCTGAGTGTTGAGTTTGGGATGCCATTATTTAGCCCAAAGTTGTGTAATAATATATGTAGAAGGGTTGTTTCATCTGAATTGCTTCAATCTGGATCATTTGATGAACACCATCGTGCAATGCAAAGCTTAAGGAAAAAAATATATGACATTTATGCAGAGTACCAAGCAACAGGTCCTGCTGCTAAGGTACTTTACCAAAAGGAGCAAGTTAAAGAATCTTCACGACAGCTTATGAACTATGCTAGTGGAAGATGGAATCCACTAGTGGACCCTTCCTCTCCCATTTCAGGGACATCAAGTGAGCATCAAAGGTTAAAACTTGCAAATCGAGAACGCTGTAGAACTGAAGTTTTAAGCTTTGATGGCAGTATTCTTAGGTTTGTATACTTTTAAACACTCAACTCTTGAAGATTTCTGGATTTTCTTATCAGATAAATAAATGAATTCTTTTAGCATTGTTTTGACAAACATGAAATTGGTTTTTTATCATAAATAATTGCCTGTCTTCTTTTATAATCTAATTCAATTCTAAATCTAGAGAAACGGCTATGAAGATAGGGATAGAATGTCTTATTTGGTAGTCATCATTTCCTTTCTCTTGATATGGTATCTAGACTTTGACAAGAGGTATTCTTGCATATTTGGTGTGGTTATTCGTAGTAGTATCTTACTATACATGTGAATCGTATCTTGAATTGATACAAAATTGATCTCAATTGGTATGAATACTTGTGTATATTTATTTGAACAAGAATTCAACTTGAATCCCAATTCGTTATGATGAATACTTGATCACTATGATGACCCATCTTGCCAAACTTTGTATAGCCTCCCTAAGCCATTTTTCTTTTCTCATTCAATTTATGGCTTGAATCTTGAATTATTTTGAGATTTGTATGAGGTATCAGCTTATATTTTTGCTAGGTTACTGTTTTTGCTCAAAAATGTCATTTGTATCTTACGATTCATAATAAGATTCAATTCATGATACGAAAAATAGGTATTCTAATTTAGGATTTGAAACTCGATTTTATAACTACATGGATCCACTATCCAACTGTGTGGGAAGCATATCTGGTATCCAAGTTCCTGTGAGACTGATTCCTCCTCCACCAGTCTTGGTACTCACATTTATAACTGTTTTTTTATGCGATCTCGCGTTGGCATCCTTTGTTTTTGTTTGGAGGTGATTGTGGTAATTGAAAATTATATGGACAATATTTTATACAACCTCGGGACATAAAAATTAGAAACCTAGCATTCCATCTGTTCATTATTCATAATTTTGTTTTCTTATCACCAATTCTCAGAAACTATATACTTTTGAATGGTGCATGCAGATCTTATGCGTTATCTCCTGTTTACGAAGCCGCCACAAGGCCCATTGAAGAAGGCACACAAGCCAACACGATAAAAGCTGAATCAGATGAAAATGATAGTAAAGAAGTAATTCTTCCCGGAGTAAATCTTCTTTTTGACGGTGCTGAGTTGCACCCGTTTGACATAGCTGCCTGCCTCCAGGCACGTCAACCTATTTCCTTAATAGCAGAAGCAGCAGCTGCCTCGGCATCTTTAGCAATCAAATAGTTCCGCAGTTGCTATAGATTACAGCATGTGATATCCATGTTTGTTTGGCAATGGTAGCGATTGCTACGGTCTTTGTTTTCATCTTCAAGCTTTTGGTTGCCCACAAAGTTGGGCTCAGGTTGAAGGTTAGTTTCACTTTTTTGCTTGCATGTATTTTACATGTTATCTCACCATTTTAATGGTTGTAAAATACATTCAATGTTCAAACTTCAACCTTCCAAGTATGCCGCAGTCTTACCACTGCTGTCCTTGAGGCTTAATGGTCCTGGTTTTCTATTTGAAACAAGGATGAATGAAATGATGCTCTATTGGATATACTGAACTTGCCGGACTGAAATATTTTTCTTTTAATTTCATCTACTTTGTTCCGCAGTTTCTATCTATACTTGTGAAATCTCCTGTGTAAAATTACAGTACAATCTTGTTAATAAATGCAAGTTTAATTTGTTTTGGATTTCACTTGATTAGGAGATTCAAAACAGATAGTTGTGAAAGAGGAAATATGTAATCTTTGTTAAACAGTTCTATAGATATATACCAACAGGGTATTATATTCCGGTCACATACTTGCAGCAAAACTGATATTAAGCAATACTTTATTCATATTGTTATTGATATGATTATAAATGATTACACTTTTGACTATGTTTAGAGATGTTCTTTCAAAAAACAATGTGAATTCCTCGTTTTTTAACTTGAGTTGCATCCTTGCTTTTTGTTTATATATGCTTTTTTACTCACACCTTAATCTAGGATAATAAATATTGAGCGCAATATAAACTTTCAATTGTAGCACACGTCCTCTCTTGAAGGGAGAATCATCCTTGCAAAAGGAAAAAAAGAATCCTTCTACTCTGCATTTTCACTCAATTAATCTGTTGATTGCGCAACAAACTAACAACTGAGCATAATAAAACGTTAATTTAGTTAAGTGCTTCCAGATAAGTATACTCTTTGTAGATATCATGGAAGAACAACGCCACTGCAAATAAGCATCACCACCAGAGAATCCAACAAATTTAAGTGCACGTACACGTAAATTAATTTACATAAGCAAAAATGTAATAATTTATTATAATCATATCACAAGTAACGAGAGATACGTATACAAGACACAATCAGAAAGGGGAAACTCTTCTCCTTATGTCGTCTAATTAGGAAACATTACTTCCATAAACGGCGCATCAAACAGAGAATACTACGAAAAGTGGAGTGTATACCCTGCAAGTGAGAGAATCGCCAAAGTGTCAATTAGTGAATGAAAGGACTTGATAATAAGTTGAGCAGCAAATTTATCATCACAATAATAAATAACATAGGCATAGACAACAATGTCAACTTCTGCACCTTCCACATAAAGGAAAAGGACACTACAAAGAATAGAAAAATGACAACAATGAAAAATGGTGGCATTATCGAAACCCATTAATCTGTACAAGGAGCAGGATCGTGGAATAAACAACACGGGGCTGTGGCAAGTATTCTTGGTGGTGAAGAGGACTGGTGGTGCTTTGCAAGTTGAAGGACCTGACTTTCATCACGCTACTGCTTTGACAAGTAGGTTTTGGACCCCAAACGTGTGCCCTCACTGTGCCACTGCTGCTAATAATAATAATGCTAATGCAATCTTTTCTCGTGCTCGAACTGTTACTAAACCAAGTGAAGTTGCAATGTTGCAGTCTTCTTAGTTGAGAGAGCAAACGAAACAACCAATGATTTACAAGCCTTCTTCTTGATAGTAATTGATAGTGGAGCCCCTAAATAGTTACGGATAATGGCTTTGTTTGTATACCGATGGTTCCCTGCAGGTGCTTCGAACTGGACGAGTAGGAAAACGTCCAATATATATAGTTGTGGGTGGCTTCTATTACATGATAGGTTGTCCATGGTGTGTCTGCACTTAAAAATCATTGAAAGTCTAAAAAAGATCAAAAACAAATAAAGAAATGAACATGATTTAAGTTGCAGACAAGTATTCATTTTCTCTTATTTTTGTCGAACTACACCGATTGTCTCATTGTGAAGGAGAAGGAACTTCCATTTTTGAAAAGCAACTTATGATATTTATTCGAGTTTTGAACAATTTTTAAGTTCTTGTACACGGTGGACCAAGTATGGTCAATACTTTTTTTTCCTGGTAGATAGACGCCATTATAAACTCACACACGTAAGTGGAGGTACCGGGGTTCACCCCGGTCATGGTGGGTGTATATATATAATAATTAATTTGTCCCTGTTATTATAGCTAATGGTTGGGTTGTGAGAATATTTTATTTGTAATCATGAGTTCCAAACCCAGATCGCCACATTTTTCTGTGTGTTTATTTGAATATATGTTGGTCACCAGACCAATATATAGGAAAATGTAAATAGAGTTCTTGCACCAAAATTTTCAAAATTAAGTTCATAATCAAATAGAAACAGAGTGAGAGGAGTGCATAAAATCATCATCATGCATAAACTGATAACAAATGACCGATTAAAACAAGGGAGAGAAAAAAAATACAGACATAATAGGTAGCAGTTGAAGAGAGACAATACAATCATAAGAGACTCTGCAAATTTTAGGTGCAAGGGTTTGATTAAAATTTTCTCACTGATCCACACAACGCCATGTCTGCATGACTGCTAAATTCAACATGCTAGTAAATTTCAACACCCGAGCTAAATTTCATTTTCTACTAATTGGAAAACATTATAATCAATACACAAATTCTACAGCCATTAGATAATAATTTTAAAGTGATTCAGATACACGTACAAAAATTTCACAAGGCAAATTCAATTTAGTACCAGGTAAAGTGTTTGTTATCTGAAAATCTAGGAACTAAGACAGGTACACCACCGGCCTTCTCGAGAGCAAAGTTTATCCTCAATGGTCTACATAACAGTGCCTGCAAAGAAAACACCATCATTATCAGAAGAAACTAATTTCAATAGAAAATGATAAAATAAGAGATGTTGTTAATATCTAACCTTTCCGTCCATCGCATCTTTAGCAGATTTTAGCCCTACCACTGTCTTTATCATACACTATCCTCACTGCAACAACAAAAAAGGACCCTATTAATTGAACAAAACTTAACTAGCAAAAAGACTTGTAATATGGTTAATAACAAGCTATGAAGCACTCACAGGTCGGCACCGAATATTATTTGAGTAAATGACATAATTGAATATATAAACACACCTTCAGTAACGTCTCCAACGAAGAGCTTGTTAGAGGAAAGTGACGACGATGATGATGAAGAAGAGTTGAAAAATTGGCATTGAGAATGAGAAGAAGGATGTAGCTGCTGTAACTTTGAGAAACAATGATATCAATCTGGTTCCTCCTCTCATCGCTATTAAAATGAAAGGAACACAAGTCCCACATCGATTTTTTTAAAAAGCGTGTAATTGTTTATATACAAGTTGTGAGAAGATGAAAAGCACCGGGCTTAGTCACGCAAGCCTATCACCCAAGCGGGGGTAATAAAATGACGGGATGAATTATCAGTGTCATTCCTCGATTTTTGACCTGAGATCGTACATTCATACACCGACACGTGTCATTCGACCATACACTCTTCCACCTTTTATTGGTCTTTTTAATTTAGTTCCGAGTCGGGCCCTCTTCTCACCTTTTATTGGTCTTTTTAATTTAAATTCACTTCCACCTTTTATTTTCGATCTCATTTAGTTATTTATTTAATTCAATGTTAATTTATATATACATTTATTATTATTATTATTTTTTAGAGAACAGGTCAAATTCATTTTTTAATCATTTTTTTTTTAAATGTCCATAAGAACCCAAGGGTCCAAAATACGGTCCAGATTCGGTTTCGAAACAGTCCAAGGTCATCCGGAAAAACAGTCACATTTTTTCTTCCATCCAAATCCAAATGCAGTTTTTCTGCACCATTCAACAAACCCTAGCCCAAGATTCTGGATTTTTCCAACAAACCCTAGAATCAAATCCTTCACTATAAAACACAAACCAATAGACACAGAAAGGGACCAAAAAAAATTCACAGAAACAAAAGAGTTGACGGCCGCAGATCATCACAAAACACACAAACAGGCCGAAAATTCACAGTCAAAACCTGCATCTAAAAAAAACAGATTCACTCACAGCCAGCAACACACAACCTTTTCAATCAATCTGTTGTTTTCAACCATCAACAATTAAACCAACACAACACAAAAGGAACGACCACGCGCAGCAACAACTCACAAACCCAAACCAGGACCGATCCGGAAAGAAGGAACTGTAAAGGTATAATCTTGTTTGTGTTTTAGACCTAAGGTTTTGTAGCTTTGTTTATTAGAAATTTCAGAGTAAAACATATGTATAATCGAAAAAATCAAAGCAAATCCGAAAAGAAACTCAAAGGAAAGGTAATTGTTCTCTTCCACTAGATCTAGGTCGATATGAACTGTTGTTGGGGTTTTTGAATTTAGAAACAGAAAAGAATAGAGTAGTAGAAGAGAAAAGAGCGAAAAAAATAAAAAAAAGATGGTACTTTTAAATTCCGGCGCGGCGGCGCCACCACCCTTGGCCGGCGACCACCGCGCCGGATAATCACCCCTCGCCGGAAAACTCATGGAAAGGAAGAGAGAAAACAGAGAGAGTAGAGAGAAGATACATGTAGAGAGAGGAAAGGTTTTGATAAAATGAGTTTTTTAACCGGCAAGCAGCCTTATATACATGACCCTAACCCGCTCCAAGCACCCAAACCCATGACCCATTTTAACTTAACCCTACCCAAATCTGCCATAGGATTCACGTTTGCTCTTGGCCCTTGTTCTCTTAATTTTGCTGATTTTGCTATCACTGTTGATACACATCTCATCCCTATTTACTACTTGCACCAACATTTCATCTTTTCTTATTTTGTTTTCTTTTCATTGCACTTTTAATTTCCTTTAGCATTTTATTTTATTTCTTTCCTTTTTTTCATGCATATTTTAGGACTAGATGTATTTTTCTGCACTTTGTTTATTTATTTATTTTTTATGTCATTTATTTTTATCGCATGGAATTTAGAATGTATATTTAGGTTTTAATGTAAATAATCTATTTTCTTTGTCATTTATTTCTCGCAGACCATAGGTTTTTATGTAATAGCTTTAGGTGCATGTGTGCGTGTGTGGGTGTATGCTTTATTTTCATGCTCTAGTTTAGGTTAGAGACCTTTGAGGCGATCCAGTGTCACCACAAAGTGTCTACGCTTTTATTTCCTTGCTCCATTAGTTTAACTTTAGCTAATTATTCAAAAAACAACAAAAACATGCAAATAATCACAAAATCACAAAAACATTTTCATAATAAACCTTGATTTCTAAATCAAGTGATCCTTCTTATCTTTATTTTTCTTAATCAAACTTTCAACCAATTTTTATCATACTTAGACCTTTACTTTCTTCAAATTTAAAATCAATCAACTTCACATTTTGCCGTTTCGGCTCTTTCTATCTCTCAAAAACATTTTCAAAACATTAAAATCAATCAAACACATCAAACGTCAATTTTTACCCCGAACTACGAGGTTTTGATCCCTCACGGGTACGTAGGCAAAGGACACTCGTCCTCTCAAATCAATAAAAAATGTAGATAATTAGGTCTCTTTCCTTAATCATTTTTAATTCCCTCTTTTTCATATTAACTAAGTTATAGCGCAAAAATTAAATAAAACCAAGAGGTTCCCGTAGAGTACTACGGACATAAAGAAGCTAATATCTTCCCTTTATGTAACCAACCCCCGAACCCTTAATCTTTAAAATGTGGTATTTGAACTTTTTTTCCACTTTCTTTTAAAAAATAAAATGTTCAGTCGTGAATTAAATAGTGAGTCAAAAGCTAATCAAATAGCCTTGATCTCCGAAAAATGACGCGACAGAAATGGCGACTTCACTGGGGACACCTCTAAGAGGGTTAAGCCTAACTTGGTTTTATTCGAATTATGTGTTATAACTTGCTTAAAAAACAAAAACAAAAATAGAAATACGTGTATATATGTTCCTCCTTCGTCTTTCTCCATTCTCAAACGTGTGTGGTGAGATAAGTCCTAACCCGGACTTGAGGGAAATATAGGATAGGAGTGGTAGAATCATAGCGACATACCGAGAGTATTCTCGTGTTTTGGAGCATGTGATATAACCACACTTAGCGGAGGACCTTGAGGTGATGTATGTCGGCGTGTGTTGTCACGTTTAGACGTTATTACTTTTAAGTGTCCGTCGAAGCTAAGGACCTTAGTTACCTTTAACCCATCTTGGCCTTTAGGACGTAGTGCGGTGGCTAACCAAGTGTTGTCTTGGAATTAGTTGACATGCGATACTACACTCAAACGAGACTCTCCTACGAACGCTGTTGGACCGGGTGTTGTCCCGGGCATCCAACAAAGTTCGGAGGGGGTTGGACTTTGGGAACTTGATAGAACCCGTGATACAGGTACACATGTAACCATAGCTCTTACCAAATGACGTACTCACCTTTGACTCCATCACTAATGGACCTTTAACCTCACCATGTTTTCACTGTTTGTGTAGCATCATGCATACATGCATTCATCCATAAATATTCATTTTTGCATCCGTCGAAGGACTTATATATTTTTTTGTAAACATCATAGATATGGAGAGTACTAGGGAGGGTACTATGGAAAGCGCCGTGGAGAAAGTTATGAAGAGAACTAGGAAGTATGACTTCAAGAAGCCAGATTTGGAAAACCTGAGGAAACTAGCCAGAAGGTTAACTAGCCCGGATCACTTTCGAGATCGGTATGGATATTTGCTTAGCATTCTCAAGACAGACATTGACGAAGGACTCCTCAATACTTTGGTCCAATTTTATGACCCACGGTATCACTGCTTTACTTTCCCGGATTACCAGCTCATGCCTACACTTGAAGAATACTCTTACTGGATCGGTTTACCCGTGTTGGACAAAGTACCTTTCCATGGTCTTGAACCCGTGCCCAAAATCCCCACCATTGCAGCTGCTCTTCATCTTGAGGCAGCCGAGATAAAAGCCTGTCTTACCCTCAAAGGAGGTCTCCAATGCCTACCTTTCAATTTCCTTTACCAAAAAGCTACCATTTTCTTGGAAAGATCCAATGCAGATGCTTTCGAATCTATCCTCGCCTTACTTATCTATGGCATCGTGCTTTTCCCGAACGTTGACAACTTTGTTGACATGAACGCAATCCAGATCTTCTTAACCCAAAACCCTGTCCCTACTTTACTTGCCGATACTTACCTCTCAATCCATGACCGTACCAATAAGAAGCGTGGACTTATCATCTGTTGCACACCTTTACTTTACACTTGGTTCACCTCTCACTTACCCCGTCCTAAGATTCGATCAGAGTTTGTCCCATAGTCCGAGAAATTTATGGCCCTCACCCCGGATGACATAGTGTGGTGTAACTTAGCTGATGACACCGGAGTAATTATTGATCACTGTGGAGATTTCGCTAATGTACCTCTTCTGGGCATACATGGGGGAATCAGCTATAGCCCGATGCTTGCTAAACGCCAGTTCGGATACCCTATGAGGATGAGACCTGCCTACCTCTTCCTCGAGAGTGAATTCTTCCTTTACAAAGAGGATGTTCAGAACAAGAGAAAACAATTTGTACAGGCGTGGCACTCCATTGTTAGGATGGACAGAAACCAGTTGAGAAGTAAGTCAAGGATAGCCCACGAATCCTACGTCCAATGGGTAATTGACAGGGCTGCACAGATAGGGATGCCTTATCCCCTGCTAAGGTCTTTAACCTTAACCATTCCGGAAGCACCTCCACCTTTACCCCTCAAGAATATGGAAGAATACCAGGCACGTTTGTTTGAGTTGGGACGCGAGAAATCCGACTGGGAAGGAAAGTACCATGCAAAGGTTCGGGAGTGCGATGTCTTAATAGACCTGTTAGAGCAAGAAAATTGGAAAAACCACAAGAAAGACCAAGAAATTGCTGATTTAAAAGACCGTATCAGGGAGAAAGACGCCATACTTGACCAGGTTCCTGGGAGTAAGAAGAGGCGCATGGACTTCCTCGCCGGCACTCATCCAGATATTGAGGAGTAGACCATCTCAGTAGTTGAAGAGTTTCACAGTCTATTTATCATTTATGTCGTTTTCTAACTTTTTGTAATATACTTTGGAGTCCATCCATTGGCTCAGTTTGTTAGAAAGGGAATTATCTAGTGATGTTTTAAATTATTATGAAACTTTCAACTATGATGTTTACAGAAATGCTTTTATAAATCCTTCGATAAAAATGTGTCTTTTTGCATAAACATATCATGCATCATTCTGCATTCATAGTTTCAAATCCCAAGTCTCACACAAATTCTTTATTCTTAAAGGTCAGCCCGTTTGAAAAGTGGCCCGGCGCATTCTCCACAAATCTACTCGCACTCACTACACTCGGGCAACTGTAAAGAAAAGAATGGACTTTCTCGAACAAGAAAACCGAGTACTCCGAGAAGCAAATGAGGCCATGCAGGCCAAGATGGACGAACTGACTGAATTGGTAAAGACATTAACGGCCGCGCAAGATCAGCTGCCACCACCACCTCCTCCCCCTGACAGTACTCAGGCTGAGGCAGGTCCCTCTTTTGTTACCTCACAGCAAGTGACATCAGAAGGTCGTCCTTGGAGCATGCCTTTTAGCTTTGGTGAAGTACTCCGTCCTCATGGCTCAGAAACTCTAGTGTCTACCGTTCACAGTGCATTTTCCACTCCGACTGCAACCTACTCGATACCGCTGGTTCATACTATGCCACAAAAAGGAGACCCTATCATTCCCTCAGGGAGTACAGGGGCGCATGACAAAGTGATCGACTTACAGGAGAAGTTTGAGATGATGAATCGGGAAATGCAAGCACTTCGTGGAAGGGAAATATTCGGGAAAGATGCTTATGATCTCTGCTTGGTACCAAATGTCCAGATACCCCACAAGTTCAAGCTCCCAGACTTTGAGAAATACAAGGGGACGTCCTGTCCTAAAGAGCATCTACGGATGTACATGAGAAAGATGTCCACGTATGTACGTGACGACCAGGTCCTCATTCATTACTTTCAAGACAGTTTAGCTGGTGCCGCACTGAAGTGGTACATAAATCTGGACCGTACAGAGGTCCGAACTTTCAATAGTCTGTGTGAAGCTTTTGTGCAGCAGTACAAGTTCAATGTAGACATGGCTCCAGACCGAAGTGATCTCCAAGCCATGACTCAGAAAGACAGAGAAACATTCAAAGAGTACGCCCAGCGATGGAGGGATGTTGCTGCCCAGGTTAGCCCAGGTATAGAAGAAAAGGAGATGACCAAACTGTTCTTGAAAACTCTAGGTCAGTTCTATTATGAGAGGATGGTTGGAAGTGCGCCCAGAGACTTCACAGAGATGGTCAACATGGGGGTGCAGTTGGAAGAAGGGGTCCGAGAAGGACGGTTAGTGAAAGAAAATACATCTGCCGGCAGTACAAGAAGGTTCGGAAACAGTTTTTCAAAGAAGAAAGAACAAGAGATCAACATGGTGACCCATCAACCAAATTATCCAACCTATAACCATATTGCTGCCATCACACCTGCCACCAACGCTACTCAACCGCTAAATTATCAACTTCCCCAATTTCCTCAACAATATCTTCCCCAATATCCTCAGCAATATCCTCAACAATATCCCCAACAACCATACCAACAACGCCCATACCAGCAACAACCACACCAACAATATCCCCAACAACCATACCAACAGTATCCACAACAACCATATCGACAACAACAACCACGACCACAAGCTCAAAGATTACAAATTGACCCAATTCCCATTACCTATGCAGAATTGCTTCCAGGGTTACTCAAACAGAATTTGATCCAAACTAGACCACCCCCTCCAGTGCCAGAAAAGCCATCACCAGGGTACAGACCAGACCAGACTTGTGCTTTTCACCAAGGGGCCCCAGGCCATAACATTGAGAATTGCTATTGTTTGAAGAATGCAGTCCAGAGGCTAATCAATGAAAAGAGAATAACCTTCACCGACTCAAACCCAAATGTTCAAACCAACCCTTTGCCAAATCATGGTGCTCCAGCTGTCAACATGGTCGAAGACTGCCAAGAGACTTGCCCTGTTCTTAAAGTACAACATATCCGAACACCATTGGTTCCATTACACGCCAAGTTATGTGAAGCATCTTTTTTCAAGCATGACCACACCGCCTGTGAGGTATGCCGTCTAGATCCGTGGGGTTGCCAAGAAGTAAAGGACGATATCCAAGGACTACTGAACCGGGGAGAGTTAATTGTTGAAAGAAAATGTGACGATGTGTGTGTCATGACTCCTGAGCCTTTGGAAATATTCTTTGACAGTCGGAAGTCAGCTGCTCCTTTAGTGATTTGCTTACCAGGGCCAATGCCTTATGTCTCTGAAAAGGCCATACCATACAAGTATAATGCCACTATGATAGAAGGAGGTCACGAGGTTCCTATACCATCTTTGCCATCTGTGGGTAATATTGCTGAAGATAGTAGAGTACTGAGGAACGGGCGTGTTATCCCTGCAGTGTTTCCAAAGAGGGTTAGCGCCCCGTTAGTTGAAGAGGTCCAAGCCAAAGATTCTAACGTACTCCAAGATGTAGGTCAGTCTAGTGGGGCCGGTACGAGTTCTGATTTCGATGAGGTGCTCAAGCTAATCAAGAAGAGCGACTATAAGATAATTGATCAACTGATGCAGACTCCGTCAAAAATATCAATAATGTCTTTACTGCTGAATTCAGAAGCTCATAGGGGAGCTTTAATGAGCGTGTTAGAGCAGGCATTTGTAGACCATGATGTGACTGTTGGTCAGTTTGGTGGAATAGTGGGGAATATCACTGCATGCAACAACTTGAGTTTCAGTGATGAAGAACTCCCAAAAGAAGGAAGGAACCATAACTGGGCGTTACACATATCAGTGAATTGCAAGACAGATGCTTTGTCGAATGTGTTGTTAGACACCGGGTCAGCTCTAAATGTGATGGCTAAAACAACTTACAACCAACTTTCCTACCAAGGCACGCCGTTAAGACGAAGTGGAGTAATGGTAAAGGCCTTTGATGGTTCAAGGAAGACTGTCCTCGGAGAGGTGGATCTGCCCATTACAATCGGGCCACACATTTTCCAGGTTACTTTTCAAATAATGGATATACAAGCATCATACAGTTGTCTATTGGGCCGACCTTGGATTCATGGAGCTGGGGCAGTGACGTCAACCTTACATCAGAAAGTGAAGTTTGTGAAGAATGGGAAACTGGTAACTGTGAATGGAGAAGAGGCTTTGTTAGTAAGCCACTTGTCGGCTTTCTCTTTCATTGGTGCCGACAATACCGAGGGATCTTTATTTCAAGGACTTTCTTTAGAAGAAGAGAATTCGAAGAAGAATGGGGCATCTATTTCATCTTTCAAGGACGCTCAGAGGGTAGTCCAAGATGGTGTGTCTACAGGTTGGGGGCAAGTGTTAAGCTTACCAGAGAACAAGCATCGAGAAGGTCTCGGCTTCTCTTCATCAGCTGGAATCCCCGAGGCAGGGTTCGTCATTGAGCCACAGAGAGGAATTTTTCGCAGTGCTGGATTCATTCATTCTCCGCCAGAAACCAACGCAGTCATTGAAGACGACTCCGAAGGAATTCCATGCAACTTTGTGACACAAGGAGGGTCTAACCACAATTGGGTTGCTGTCGACGTTCCTTTTGTTGCCCATTTGTCCAAGTAATGCACTTGTTTGTCTTTATGCTTTTAAAAAAAATCCTTTCGTCCTGCCCCAAGCGAAAGTGAATTTATCTAGGGCTTTTTGCTTCAAAAATTACAATCATCAATAAAATGTCGTTTTGTTTCCGACTTTTGTTTTATTTTGTGCTTTTAAAGAAAAATGGTAATACAAAAAACCAAAAAACATGATCACTTCACAAATGTCTGCATTTACACATTTCTTCTAAAATCAATCATTAAACATATGTGCAGATTAATTATCAATAAACCCGTTGAACAACGTGACTCTATGATCTCTCCCAACTTTGAGTTCCCTGTATACGAAGCGGAAGAAGAAGAGGTTGAAGAGATTCCCGATGAGATTTCTCGTTTACTTGAACAAGAAAGAAGAGCTATTCAGCCTTATGGGGAAGCATTAGAAGTAATCAATCTAGGCTCTGAAGAAGACAAGAAAGAAATAAGGATCGGGGCGTCACTAGAAGCAAATGTCAAGAAACAAGTGATAGAACTTCTCAAAGAATATGTCGACGTGTTTGCTTGGTCGTATAAAGATATGCCGGGGCTGGATACTGATATTGTGGTACACCGTTTGCCTCTGAAGCCTGAATGTCCACCGGTCAAACAGAAATTGAGAAGAACTCACCCTGATATGGCTCTCAAGATCAAAGAGGAAGTACAAAAACAGATTGATGCAGGATTCCTCGTTACGTCAGAATACCCTCAATGGTTAGCCAACATAGTGCCCGTTCCGAAGAAAGATGGTAAGGTCAGAATGTGTGTTGATTATCGTGATTTGAACAAAGCTAGTCCCAAAGATGACTTCCCACTGCCTCATATTGATGTGTTAGTTGACAGTACAGCAAAATCCAAAGTTTTCTCCTTCATGGACGGTTTCTCCGGTTACAATCAAATTAAGATGGCACCTGAAGATAGAGAAAAAACATCCTTCATCACCCCTTGGGGCACTTTCTGTTACAAAGTAATGCCGTTTGGTTTGATAAACGCAGGAGCTACTTATCAGAGAGGTATGACTACCCTTTTTCATGACATGATGCACAAAGAAATTGAGGTTTATGTGGATGATATGATCGTCAAATCAAGCACTGAAGAAGAACATGTCGAATACTTGTTAAAGATGTTCCAACGATTGAGAAAATACCAACTCCGTCTGAACCCCCAATAAGTGCACTTTTGGTGTCAGATCCGGGAAGCTTCTGGGTTTCATTGTTAGTCAAAAAGGTATCGAAGTAGATCCGGACAAAGTCAAAGCCATCAGAGAAATGCCTGCTCCAAAAACAGAAAAACAAGTAAGAGGATTCCTCGGGCGTTTAAATTACATCTCCAGATTCATTTCTCATATGACTGCGACATGTGGACCGATATTCAAGTTACTCCGCAAGGATCAAGGGATTGTATGGACAGAAGATTGCCAGAAAGCCTTCGACAGCATCAAAGAGTACTTACTAGAACCGCCCATTCTTATCCCTCCAGTTGAAGGAAGACCGTTGATTATGTACCTAACTGTATTAGATGCTTCTATGGGTTGTGTGCTCGGGCAACAAGATGAGACTGGAAGAAAGGAGCATGCTATTTATTATCTGAGCAAGAAATTTACTGATTGTGAATCTCGTTATTCCATGCTTGAGAAGACTTGTTGTGCCTTAGCCTGGGCCGCCAAACGCCTCCGTCATTACATGGTTAACCATACCACTTGGTTGATATCTAAAATGGATCCGATCAAGTACATCTTCGAGAAGCCAGCTTTAACAGGAAGAATCGCCCGATGACAGATGTTGTTATCCGAGTATGATATTGAGTACCGTTCCCAGAAAGCAATCAAAGGTAGCATCCTTGCCGATCACCTGGCTCACCAACCGATCGAAGATTATCAGCCTATAAAGTTCGATTTCCCCGACGAAGAGATTATGTATTTGAAAATGAAAGATTGTGACGAGCCGTTGTTCGGGGAAGGTCCAGACCCTGAATCAAGATGGGGTTTGATATTCGACGGAGCTGTTAATGTTTATGGCAGCGGCATTGGGGCAGTCATTATTGCTCCTAAAGGTACCCACATCCCATTCTCTGCCAGACTAACCTTCGACTGCACAAACAACATTGCAGAGTACGAAGCATGCATCATGGGTATCGAAGAAGCGATCGATTTAAGAATCAAGAACCTTGACATCTATGGTGATTCAGCTCTCGTAGTCAATCAGATCAAAGGAGAATGGGAAACTCGCCACCCCGGCTTGATTCCATACAAAGACTACGCGAGACGGTTACTGACCTTCTTCAACAAGGTCGAATTGCACCACATCCCCCGTGATGAGAACCAAATGACAATCAGCAATATGGTTTGAAAGATATGGAAAATGATCACGACTTGACAAGTGCTCTAGAGGAATCAGTGCTCTACGGTCATTCAAGATAACTAACCACCACTCTGGCTTAACAGAGCAGAGAAAAAAACCTTACTGGGTTTGGTGCCCTCGAGAGAGGCGGACTCATACCTATATTCCGATAATTAATCCTATTTTTTGTTATTTGAAACCTTTAACCTTTCAACGTCATAGGTACCAATTTGTTTATTTTGTATAAATATTTTTCTTATTTTTATGTCTCTTCCTCTATCCCTCTCCCTCCCTCTATATATATTCCTTCATCTTTCTCAGCTGTCAAAACGGGCTAGCCTATATGGACCGGCCTATTAAGTATTTAAAAATTGCCTCTACTACCGAAGTGCTACCCTTGAGTGTTCCATAATCATACTTTGATATTTTCCATCATTTTAATACAACATTATTGACCTACGAGAAATTTACGGACAACGTCTCGAGACTCGAGAGAGGTTGGAGAGTGCTACCATTGAGTGTTTCATAATCATACTTTGATATTTTCCATCAACATTATTGACCTACGAGAAATTTATGGACAACGTCTCGAGACTCAAGAGAGGGGTTGGAGGCCAAATTACCTCTACTACCGAAGTGCTACCCTTGAGTGTTGCCCTACCGAAGTACTACCGAACTCAACTATAATCATAGTTTGACCTACGAGAAATTTATGGACAACGTCTCGAGACTCAAGAGAGGGGTTGGAGACCAAATTACCTCTACTACCGAAGTGCTACCCTTGAGTGTTGCCCTACCGAAGTACTACCAAACTCAACTATAATCATAGGTTGATATTTTCCATCATTTTAATACCCTCACTCGAGTGATTGGTTTGCGTTACTAAACCGGATGCTCAACATTTCACACTACTCATATATAAAGACTGACACAATTCTTTAGTAAACGATGTGGGACTTATTTATTTCATTTTTATCATGAAAGGAACGAGATTGATATCGTTGTTCTCCAAGCAGCATCTACGTCCTTCTTCTCATCCTCAATTCCGATTCTTCAATTCTTCTTCATCAGCTTCCTCTAACAAGCTCTTCGTTGGAGGATTATCATGGTCCGTGGATGAAAAATCCCTCAAAGATGCTTTCTCTTCCTTTGGAGATGTCACTGAAGGTAATTTTCATTTCAGCCTTCTACGTGTTCGACGTTATGCCTCACTTACTTTTCATTAAAAAAACTACCACAACTATTCAATTATATGGTCTAAATCAAAAGGGTCATTTTTGTTTTTGCAGTGAGGATAGTGTATGATAAAGATAGTGGTAGAGCTAGAGGCTTTGGTTTTGTCATCTTTTCAAATGAAGATGCTGCAAAATCTGCAAAAGATGCAATGGATGGAAAGGTTTGATATTAACAATGTATCTTATTTTATCATTGTCTATTGAAGTTTTTTTCTTTTGATAAGGGTGGTGTTTTCTTTGCAGGCTTTGTTGGGTAGACCGTTGAGGATAAATTTTGCTCTCGAGAAGCCCCGTGGTATACCTGTTGTTGTTCCTCGATTTACAGATAACGGACACTTCAACAGGCACTAAGTTTAATTTGGTAGGCGGAATTTTTGTATGTGTTTCTGGGTCATATTAATATTATTTGATAATGGCTACAAAGTTTGTGTATTGATTATCACGTTTTCCAATTTGTACAAAATGAAATATAACAAGCTTGTTCAATCAATTTTTTTACATTAGGATAGTAGTTATGCAGATATGTCATTGAGTGGATCATTTAGAAAATTTTGCACAAATCACGCTTGACAGTTGACACTATGATTTTATGTTTTGCGTATCAAACTTGAGCTCTTCAGTCCAAGCCGAAAAGTCACTAGTTTCCCTCATAATTTCATAGTTCTTTCAGAGTTCGGACAAAGTTTTGACTCGTGAAGTAAAAGAATTGTACCTGTAGAACTATTTTGTGCTGGGATAAATAGTCTTGGTTAGTGAAATGCGTAAGAAAGAGAGAAATAAGAGAAAAAGTAAGGGGTATGATGAGTAATATGTTAGAAAAGGGAAGTAGAGGTGTAAAAGTCTCAAGTGTAGAAATGGAAAATGTGAAAAATTTAGGACTTGTCCTTGAGGTTGAACTATCAGCAAGACAAGGGTCACACAGCATCATTTAAATGTTCTCTTTTCCTTTTAATAATAGTAGTCATAGTCATGTGGTTATATTAGATGTTAAGAACTATGATGCTAATTAAAATTCTTATGGATATGTGGAGGTAATTCAAAGCATCAGCAAATTCTGAGCAATCTGAACTCTTTGCTTCCAAGTTAGTGCCACAGAGTTTAAGCACTTGGTAAAATGAATCCAATTATCAAGAGAACCATTATCAGTCAACTTGTAGCAAAGATAGGTACTTCCTTTGTGTACACAGAACCCAGATAGTCTTGTAATGCTGGTGTGGTTAATTCTCCTTAGAGTGTTCATCTCCATAGAGACACCACCTTTGAGAACCTTACTGCAGAAGAATTACCCTTCAAGCATGCTCGGTAAAGCTAAGAGCCCTTTATTCTCTTAGCTTCATCAAAAAAGCTAGTTGTCTTATGCAGCTCCTCAAAGTTATACACTGTCCACTCCAAAAGCTCAGCAATAAGTTCAGGATATTCATTCTCCTTCAGAGACCAAGTATGTAAGAAGATACTTGAATCCATTTTCCATTTGCTTGGAGATGGACCAAGCACACCTGAGTGGAACATGCAAATTGAGCCTTGAAGTGAGGTTTGTGAATCCATATATATTCTGAGCATCAATAGCCTGACATGTTGTGAGTGCCTCATAGGTGTTGTTGGCAAGAGTGAATTAGTTTTCATCCTCAGTCTTCAAGATGTATCAGGAATTGTGCTGGAAGTGGTGACCAGAACAAACGCAGTTCACTGGGACAGTGATCACGGTATCAGTCGGAATAGGGTCTCCATCTGAGATATTGTTGGCATTGGCAATGAGAGGAACTGTGGAGTTCTAGAGATAAGATAAGCTGTGATGGCTGGAGTGTTGTATTGAGGAGGGTTTGATTTGAAGGTGAGGTACTGTTGCAAATATTACCATATGAATAGTTGGAGGGGACATCACAATCTAGTTGACTGTTGTCTAGATAGTCTTGCTGAGATTTTGTTTGTGGGATGTGGAAATTAAGAATTAAAATTAGAGTAATTGTGCACAAAATAATGAACCCATGATTCTTATTGAATATGTGGAACTGAGCAGTGACCCCCTCTCATTGCATTTGTGGACTTTTTTTTTTTTTTTTTTTTTTGTTTTCTTTCTTTCTTTCTCCCTACTCCCGTTAAGCACATTTTCTATACATACTATTGCGTTTGATGTGATATTAACCGGGGACAAGCCGGTTAGACTCAATTAGTTTGTTATGTTGAGGGAGACTACTTTTGCTAGACTCAATTTCTGTTGGTATATATGAAATGGTCTTTGTTTCTCCCTAAGAAAAAAGAAAAGAAACAAAGTCCTTTAATTTGAATACATAAAATAAGATTACACAATGCATGGCATTGTTTTAGTTGTATTATCCCATACATTATATGGCATTAAATGTGACATAATAATGATAGTAATGAAACAATAGTTAATAACCCAGTGCTCTTAATTAACCTTGTCAATTGATGATGCGTGATTATCTGCTCTCTATGGTTATTTGGATTAACACTCTGAGAGTTGATGATGCGTGACTGTATGCTCTCTATGGTTAATATCGAACATCCTGATCAAATTATAGTGCTTATGCTGCTGAATAGTGAAGAGTATTAGAGCGGTTGAGGCTGACTTTTGAGAGAAGCCATCATAGAATTGAGCTTAATATTGATTCTCATGTTGTGAATACCTTCAAAGATGGCAAGGAGCGAATAAGGTGGTCAGACTCGAGATTTTACCATAACTCTTTTTTATTAAGCTACAATCGACTTATAATCTCGACTCGTAAATTCATTCAAGTTTACTTCATATTAAAACTATCAAATACATTGACATATACACCTATATAATTTCAACTTAAATCAATAAATCAAAATTTTATTAGATTTTTTTTCCTTCAAAATTTCAACTTAAATAAAACCAAAATATATCAAATCATCGTAATAAAGTGTCAATGCTAAACTTGTATCAAACTAAATAAATTACTCTGCCAAATCATAAAAACATTCAAAAGACCATATAAAAACAAGAGTTTGACAAGTTTTTAAAGTTGTTAGACGTAAATGAGAAATCAACTTGCAATGATACACATCTTTGCATGCGAGCCAAATTGTTAAGAACTGTCGGTCTATTCATATGGAATGAAGCTTCAACGATGAATCGATTTTGCTTTAAAGCTTTCGATCCAGCTATGAGGGATTTGACAGAAAAGGTAGATATGGCAAACTCAGAAAAACCATCTAGCAGGAAAGTTGTTGTCTTGGGTGGAGACTTTAGACAAATTTTGTCGGTCCTTAGGAAGGGATCAAGAGCTGAAGTTATTAAGGTAACAACTTGCTCATCAAAAATTTGGAAGCATCATAAGGTTTGAAGATGACAAAAAAACACGAGGTTGAGTGGTGACACAACCAACAAGTCACACAATGATATCAAAGAATTTGTAGATTGGATTTTGAAAAATGGAGATGGTCTACTAGATGCAAATGAAAATGTAGAAGCGAAAATTCAAATACCCGAAGAATTGTGCATTTTAAAAAGTGAAAATGCCTTACTTTCATTGGTTGATTTTGTTTATCCAAATATAATTCAAAAAGGACTAAATGCAAATTTCTTCGAAGATCAAGCAATTCTTTATCTAACACTAGAGGTTGTTGAACAAGTTAATAATTTTGTACTTTCTTTAATTCCTAGCGTGTCTAAAGATTATTTAAGTTGTGATACAATGTGTAAGTCCAACGAGGATTACTAAGTTTAAGGTGATTGGTTCACATCAGAATTTTTAAATGATATTAAATATTCTGAAATACCATTTTAGGTTCATTCGATAAGTTATAGATCACATACTTCATTTATGGAATGAACTTAAAAAGTAAAAATTTGGTAGACCAACGAGAGTATATTAGAATATGAAAATTCAAATTAAATACGCATAAACAAATGACATTCATTTGTTAAAGAACTGCACGCCTATATGTGTTGTGCAACTAATGATCATTGGAACCGGAGGCTGAATCCTTTAAGGGGATAATTTTCCACTTCCACACATTTTATAAGCTAGCGTCACCCAGCCCGGTGCTTCATTTCATCATATCTCTCAAATATAAACAGTGTCATACTTGTTCAGTTTAACGATGTGGGACTCCTTTTTTCCTCAATTTGGTAGTGCATATGCAATTCAGTAGCTAACTGTGTTGTCTGCAACTTTCAACCCATGGAAATATTATGTCTAGTCTTGTAAATTTGAATTTGTTGGAGATAATTGTACCAGAGAATCCAATCTATCTACATCTTTTGTGTGAAATTTCAGGGGACATAATGTTATTAGATATCACAAAATACGCGAGAAATACGACAGTAACAAAGAGACTGAGACATAAGATTTAGAGAGACGGATGTGAAAGACTCGTATCAAACTCAAAAGCTGATGATGTTTTTAAATATGACACACATGCACTCGACTTCTCTTCAAGTACATGCGTGTCAGCTTGTGTTAATGTTCTATTAGACTGTATAATACCGTAGACAATTGAAAAAGCTAACTTAACAACCTTTTCTTTTGACATTTTGAAATGTCAAGATTATATGCCTAGCGGTTTTACTTCTATAACATGCGTCGAAATTCACCTACGATTTTCTCTGGCTCTTCAAGAAAACATATAGAGATACCTCTAATGGTAGCCTTGTTTGCCATCTCATTAAACAAGTTTTCATTCCTTTCATTTTTCTCCTCTTTTGTTATTACAGTCTAGTTGTGTCGTTTGTGTTTTTCTTATTTCAGGGAGGAAAGATACATTCTAAACTTGTAAATCGATTACGAAGCGGCTCAAAATTGTATGCGCAAGTAATACAAGTTCAACTCTTGAAATGTGTACCCTAGTTACTATTTAGTAGTAATTATTTACCTGCCTTCCTCTTTGTCAGGTCTTTATTTTTCCTAAACCTTGCTGGTCACACTACATCCTCTGTAAAATTTGACGTCGTAATCACTATTTTAGATTATTAGCAATGAATCCTTGCATATGTAGATTTTTTAAAGAGCAGGGGTTTACAATATCCAGATTTGAATAGTATAATGGACCCGTGGGTATTTTATGATTTATTTATTTTCTTAATGACTCATTGCCTGAAAATGAAGCAAATTTCATGGCCTTTACTTTACCGGTTATTCAAATATCTTGGTCTTTCTAATGATAGAGTTTGATAAGTGTAGGAATTTCATTAATATTAGGGAAAATCATATCAACCTCCCCCCAAGGTTAACGTAAATACAAATGACCTTGACGAAGCGCAAACAATTTATCTTCTCTTTCTAGTAGGGCTAGGAGTTACTGAACAACCACCCTACCCTGGTCGGGGTGTGGGAATGACTTAAGGCTTAAGAAAATTCTCTTTAGCTCTACGGATGACTAACAAGTCAGGATCCAAGCGGGTGATTGCCGAGCAGCAGCACTGCTCGCCCTGGCATAGCCGTATGATTTTGTCACAGATTGCACTGTCTATTTGGACTGTCTAATCCCGGCTTGTAATGGCATCAGGGCTAAAATTAGTGCAAGGATGTGCACTAGATTATGATTTACTTACCAAAATCTACCAGCGGTATTTTTGGTATGGTACGAATTAAGATTTTTCAACCCGTATGGCCGAGCTTCCTGTAATACCATGAAGGGCCCCATCTTTTTTCTCATACACTAGTGTTAGGATGCCGGTAATTCAAATATCTTAGTCTTACTATCGAGAGTTTGATAAGTGTAGGAATTTCATTAATTTAGGGAAAATTATATCAACCTTAGGTTAATGTAAATAAAAAGGGTGCAGTCATGTTATTTTGGTTCTGCATAAAAAGGCATCAAGAAGTTTTTTCTTGTTTCTTTCCATTCATACTTTCAGCTGTATAAACACAAATAAACTAAAAGCCATTAAGAAGTTAAACTTATAATAAGCTGAAAGTATAGTCAGTCGGGTGATGTATTCATGTTCATGTGAATAAAGGGCAAGAATAAAAAGCATATTTTTTTCTACATGAAGAAAGTGACAGGCCATCAAATAACAGTGTTAAACAGACAGTGCTACCAGTTCTGTTAATTGAAATTTGTTAGAGTTAGTTTTTGTTAGTTAGATTCATTTAGGCTTGTTGAATTCCTATAACCTTAGATGCTCCGAATTATAGTTATTTTTCCGTTTTCAGTTACGTTTCCTCGGAATTTACATGTATTTGAATCTTGTTGAGGGAACTGATTCAGTTATGTCACTTTCACAGTACACTAATTAGAAAGAAAGAAATCATAACTAGAGTAACCAAGATAGAGTAGGACATGATTGCTCCCACTTTATGTGTCTTTTAACCTTTTCTCTTCACCGGTCTTTATGTGCTTTGGCTTAATTTTAAAATTCTCTCTCATTTAATCTATTGTCATGATTTGAAGGGCATAATGACACCATAAATGAACAAAGAACAAGCATGGCTGAAAAAATATCGCTCGAACCATCTCAAATTGTTCAGATCATGAGCTCTACTCGTGTGCTTTCCTCTTTTTCCTGTCTTGCTTATAGCTTATGAATTATTAATTTGGATCATTCTAATTTAGCTAGTTATTTGTAAGGTTCAATTTGGTTGCACTACATATTTAGTTTTTTTGTATATGGTTATCCTTTAAATTCTAGTTGATATTTTTTTGTTGTTGAGGGAATTCTAGTTGACATTTGAAATAGAATTTCAGTGTGTAGGCTGTATATGATGAGAAAAAAATGGGAAAAAAAATCATACCTGTTAGGTCGATTAATAAGTAGACGACTTAACAAATTAGCTCCTTAAGTTGTGTTTTATGTGTTTCAGACTAGGACTTCTTAAGTCGGTTAAAAGCCAACCGACCTAACAAAATACCTTCTTAAGTCAGCGCAGGTTACCACCTACCTAACAACTCAAAAGTTCAAGGATAACATTTTATTTATTGAGAGGTTTTTAACGTATTTAAATATGTAAAAAATTAATATAACTTAATATGTTTAACATTAATGAAAATATTTTTCATAAAAAGAAGAAGATAATCATATAAAGATTACATATGCTTGTTTAAGTAGGTTGGTTTAAAATGTTTAAAATACTTTCATCATAGCATGAACTCTGACATATTTATCAAAATAAGTTTTTTATTTGTAAATCCACGGGTGGACTTAAGAAATAAAATTAAATGCTGCAAAAATTACAATACTACCCTTTCCTCTTTTATTTTTTGACACATGTCCTTTTTTAACAATTTTTTTATTTTAAATATTTTTAAAATAAATCTTTATACATTTTTATTTAATATAAAAATGGCAAATTCTCATTTCATTGTTTTTACATTATTTTATGTAAATTATCATTATAGAGTGTTGTTGAAAATTGCAATTCATACTTGAGACAATTATTTGCCACAAATCAATTAGTCAAATTAGAAAACAAAGTTCATAAATAAAATATTTAAATACTTTTTATAAAATATTTTTATGATATAAATTATAAACTTTTTTTTTAAGAAATAGATATAAAATATCATTATGCTGTATCTTCCTATTGTTACAAAATACTCATTTTTGTGTGTGTATTTTACGTAGTCTGTGTAACAACGACTTCCTCTATATTTTTTATCGCTAACCCTTTTATTGCTCAAACACTGACTTAAGCGTTTGAGTATTTGCAAGTACACCTCTTCTCCATTCTATGAACTTAAAGACTACAAACTCACTGCACCGGACGTTGTTATGTAGAATAGATAAGATCATTTTCCAAGATTTTTTGTTGCAGGTGAAGTGGAGGAGGGCCCTGGATCACTACTAGCAATGTAATATGCACAACAAACAATTTTCAAAGAAAAATATTTATAAAAAGTAAACAATGCAACATCAGAGTATAGATATGAGTCCCTCGAGGTCAGCCTTATCACTTAGAGGCGCTGCTCTGTTAAGCCAGCATTAGTGGCGATTCTTTCTTTAGGTCCCTAAGCGTACAACAAACAGTCCACCACCTGTGGTGAAGCTGTGATCATTATCACATCCTTGACCCAAATCATATAACCGATAACAATATTTACGTCATTTTAATACCCCCACTTGGGTGATAGGCTTGCGTGACCAAGCCCGATGATAACTACTCGTATATAAACAATTAAACGCTTTTTAAAAAATCGATGTGGGACTTGTGTTCATTTCATTTTAATATGGATCCAAAACAACGATGAGAGGAGGAACCAAATTGATATCATTGTTTCGCAAAATAGCAGCTCCATCATTCTTCTCTTTCTGAATTTCGATTCTTCAACTCTTCTTTACAATCATCAGCTTCTTCTAAGGAGCTCTTAGTTGGAGGATTATCATAGTCGGTTGATGAAAAAACCCACAAAATGCTTTCTCTTCATTTGGACAAGTCACTCAAGGTGTAATCATTTCATGATTTCTACGTGTTTGACTTTATGCCTAACTCACTTCTTATATTTGTTTCTACACTTTTGATTAAAGTCGTGTCCATTTTTCAGTGTCAGACATGTACACCACAAACACATGTGTTACATTCAATTATGTTATTTCCTAAAATAATATCTGCTGTCAATGTGTTAGTTCCATGTTTATATTCTTGTGTCTGTTCTCTTCATAGCTTCTTATTATAAAAAAAAAATTCCTCCTGTAGTTAGATGTTTATAAGTTATAACAAGTTAGTTAATTTTTTTTGGTTACAAATTGATAGTTATTTACATTGTTACTCTTTTTTTTCGGTCAACTTCATTAAAAATTGCTCATAGACCATTTAACATTTAGTTGGTAGTTCCAACAGTACTTATGGCATCAAACATGATTATTACTCACATTTTTATTTTGTTGTTTTTGAATTCAAACTTAATTTTACCGATAAATATTTCTTCAACAATATTATAAATCGAATAATCATCAATTAAGACTGAAAACTACACCTGTGAACTCTTGAGAGTGTTGAATTTGGACATACCAATTTAACATTAAATGTCCACATAAACACTTTTTAACTGTTGATGAAAATAGGATCATGATGCATATATTTTCTAACTTAAATTAAATGATCAATTTGTAACAAAAAAAACTTAAAACTAAATTGCTATAAACATCTATCTTAAAGGACTCAGGATGGTATTCGTCCATAACAAAATTACAAGTAGTTTTGTTAGTTATGTTTTATTCAATTATTGGCTCAACCATATGGCCTAATTAATGGGGTCTTTCTTTTTTAGTTGCTGCAGTGACGATAGTGTATGTTAAAGATAGTGGCAGGGTTGGAGGCTTTGGATTTGTTATCTGTTCAAATTAAGATGATGCCAATTCTATAAAAGATGCAATGGGCAGAAAGGTTAGACATTAACAGTATATTTTATTTTATTATTGCCTATGGAAGTTAGTTCCTTTTGATAATTGTGGTGTTTTCTTTGCAGGCACTCTTAGGTAGACCATTCAGGATGAATGTTGCACTCGCGAAGGCCCGTGGTGTACCTGTTGTAGTTCCTCGATTTTCAGATAACGAACACTTTACCAGGGTCAGGCACTAAATTGAATTTGGTTGACGAAATTTACGTATGTGTCTTCGAATCAGATCAAAATTTGTGTGTTGACTATCATGATTTTGAATTAGTAGAAAATGAAATCTAGCTAGCATGTTGTTGAATCATTTTTTACATGATAGTAGTTATGCAGACATTTCATTGTGTGGATCAATGAGAAATTTATCGACACAAATCATGCTGGAAACTATGATGTTAAGTTTAGATTATCAACCTTGAGTACATCAGTCTGAGCAAATAATGATCATAAAAAAATGGTTGAATGTAGTATGTATGCTTCATTAGCCTAAAAATCACTAGTTTTCCCCCACAATTTCATAGTTCTTTCTGACTAAATTTTGACTCATTGAAGTAAAAGTTGACCTGTAGAACTATGCTGTTGCTGGGATAAATATTGTTTTGGTTAGTGAGATGTGTAAGAAAGAGAAGAGAAAGGAATGGGTGAAAAAGTAAGGGAATATGATGAGTAATATGTTAGAAAAGCAATATTTGAATAACCATGCTATAAGTCTTAAGATCTAATTTGGACAGCGATGAATAAGCACATGATGTGTTGGTGCTAACAATAGTTTTCATGTTTGATTTGAGCTTGTGGAATTCTGAAACCTTTATTGAGAAGTCTTATAATAACAGATTTTAAAATATCTGTTTCAAGAGATCCGGAGTTAACTAGAGCAACCTGCCATTTATTATGGAAAACAGATTTGAATGGAGCCTAGCTACTACTGGAGTCTTTGTTATTATATTTTCCAATCTGAAATTTGGTCAAAAGTTTTCTCCACATCAGATGGATCCCAATTTAGTGAAGAGGATTGGATCTTAGACAGTATAACAAAAACTTCAGAAACGTTTGGACGCAAATTATGGTCATTGGCAACACAGCGTTTGGCAATCTCTGCAATGGAATATGCCATACTCAATGGGTATTCACCCCTCAAAGTTGGATCCATGAAAGCATGAAGTTTCTCCCTCACATTATGGCCTTCAAGTACTTCACTCACGACAGCTGATAGCCGCTTCTCTCCTCCATTTTTGTCACCAATAATTGCTTCTCTTCCTGAAAGAAGGTCCAACATCACAACCCCAAAAGCAAAAACATCCATCTTTGGACTAACCAAACCGTTCTCGATATACTCAGGTGGCATGTAACCATGAGTGCCAATAACATGCCTTGTAAATTGGAACCCCCCTTCACCAAAATCATCATCATCATCTACCACTCGTGCTAACCCAAAGTTACAAAGTTTGCCTCTAAAATTTCCATCCAAAAGCACATTGTCACTTTTCAAATTCTTGTGGATATGTGGAGGGTTGACATAGTTGTGAAGGTAATTCAAAGCATCAGCAATATCCTGAGCAATCTGAACTCTTTGCTTCCAAGTCAGAGCCACAGAGTTTAAGCACTTGCTAAAATGTATCCAATCATCAAGAGAACCATTTTCGGCAAACTCATAAACAAGATATGTGCTTCCTTTGTGTACACTGAACCCAGAGAGCCTTGTTATGTTGGCATGGTTGATTCTCCTTAGAATATTGATCTCCACTGAGACATCGCCTTTGAGAACCTTAACTGCAGCATCATCACCCTTCAAGCTTGCTCGGTAAGCTGAAGAACCCTTTATCCTGTTAGCTTTACCGAAAAAGCTTGTTGCTTTATGCAGCTCCTCAAATTTATACACTGTCAAAGACTCAACAGCATAACAAAGCCCTTCTGAAGACAGAGAAAAGGAGGGGTTGGTATTTGAGACTTTCTCAGTAGTGGTTTTGGTAGCTGCAGAAGACAAGAAAAATTTGTTCTTATGCTGTTGACAAAAGCAGAATAACAACACAAAAAAGATAAGAAGCAGGAGTACAGCTCCAACAGCGATTCCAACAACCACCCATTTCTTAGAAGATCTTGAATCATTATCCTTATCTAGATTTGCCACATGAGGTTTCGACAGTGGTGTTGATGGTGGCGGCAGTGTCCTTTGTATCTTGGCAGGTGGCTTGTGTTTTAGAGGCACCATCAATGGAGTGAAGTAGAAGATAACTTGATCCTCAGAAAGGTTGTTTGCATCCAAGACGCTCTGTGTATCAACCCCAAAAATCTCAGCAATAAGTTCAGGATATTCTCCTTCGGACACCAGGTACGTAAGAAGATACTTGAATCCATTTTCAATTTGCTCGGAGGTAGGACAAGCACACCTGAGTGGAACATGCAAATTGAGCCCAGCAGTGAGGTTTGTGAGTCCATATATATTCTGAGCATCAAGAGCCTGACATGTTGTGAGTGCCTCATAGGTGTTATTGGCAAGAGTGAAGTAGTTTTCATCCTCAGTCTTCAATGTATATGAAGAATTGTGCTGGTAGTAGTGACCAGAACAATAACAGTTCACCGGTACAGTGATCATGGTGTCGGTGGGAATAGGATCCACATATGAGATGTTGTTGGCATTGGCTATTAGAGGGACTGTTGAGTTCAAGAGATAAGCTATGGTGGCTGGAGTGTTGTAATGAGGAGGGCTTGATTTGAAGGTGAGGTAAGATTGACAAGAGTTGATGCTGTTGCAGATATTACCATATGTAGAGTTGGAAGGGTCGTCACAATCTAGTTGATGGTTGTCCAGATAGTCTTGCTGAGATTTTGTTTGTGGGATGTGGAAATTAAGCAATAAGATTAGAGTAATTGTGGTAGCACTGAATAATGTAACCATGATTCTCATTGAAGTTGAGGTAACTCTATGGTTGGTGTGTGCTTTAATAGTTGGATCCAAGTGCTTCCTTAGTTCTTTGTCTTTGTGTTGTGCCACTGAGCAGTGCCCTTTTTTTTTGTTTTTTCTCCCAACCCGTCAAGCACATTTTCTAGACATAGCATTGTGGTCCAACGTGATATAACTCCTTCTATCCCATAATAATTGTCATATTTGTAAAAGAAAATTGTCACTTTTGTTTAATTTGTTATTTTTCAGTTGTACCCTCAAACTAATACAATTTACACCACTCCTAGGTTATTACTCTCTGGATTTTTTGAGATGAGAATACACCAATAATTTATATGGATAAATTACTAAAACGACTATTCTATTTCTTTCATTCATTCATCATCTTCATTTTAATATAAGTGAAATGATCAAATGCAACAAATATTGTGGGACGGAGTATATGCAACCGTTGTTTTTTGTTTTCCACATTTTTTTTCACTGATGTAATCCTATTCGTGATACAATTGAACATTAACCGACAAAACATCGAGATTCAAACTAACGCTGTAGGAGACTAGTTTCTTTCGTTAGATTTCGATTTCGGTTGGTATATATAGAATGGTCTTTGTTTAATGATTGCTCTTGGGTTTTGGTCCTTTTTTATTTCTATTTTTTTGTATTCCTTGACCAACAAAAATTAGCATAAAGGGATTTGGTAGTTTTGCATTTCATAAGTGCTTGCACCACACACTAAATATGAATGTGGCTATCATGAGTAGTTGATGGAGGCTTATCCAATCCAAAGCTTATGACAAATCGGGCTTAAATTTTGCTCCACAAATCAATAACCTCAATGGTGAATCCCAATGGGGTCGCTATATCGCACAGTTGGAAGCACCAAAGCATCCCATGTTTTGGGCATTGAGTGATTTTGACGTTAGTATGGAATTTGGTGATTTGGAATATTTGAATCATAAGAAATTAGTCTTTGTGATTGTGGAGAATCAGAATGGTTCTTGGATAGGTAAAAGGATGGTCTCCGAGAGGATATAAAGTGAATTTGGTGTTTGAGGAGAGTTAATAGATAAACCGATAAGGGTGTGATCTCTGGTTTGACTATCACCTTTCGTAAATACTAACAAGCTAGTAATAATAATTAATATATTGACATTGATCGTTTAGAAAAGAGTGGTTTCCGCTTGTTCTACTAATGATGTATTAGGCATTTGAAATTGTAATTTGTTAGTAGCTTTGTTATATTTGATGAATTGCCTTCTTTCTTTTTTGTTGGTCGTCACTTGTACATGGAGTAGTAATTATGTCTTGGAGTCTTTAGTGATGACAATTAAGGTTGGTGGCAGTGAAGCTGACAAACAAAGCTAGAGGTTGTAGCTTAATGAGCAACACTTGTCATAGACTTGGTCAATTGACTTTGATGAAAGGGCCAACTGCATTTAGTTATTCCACATGAACAATGCAAGCTATCTATCATGTTAATTAACATCTTGCTTTGGTATTTTCATGTCTAAATAAGTGTATGAATTTTGATACACCGTCTTTTATTTTGTTTGATTTGTTGGCTTGGTAGGTGTAAAACCAAATCACATGATTTTATACTTGTTTACATGTTACGAACTAAAGTTAACAAAAGCTCCATTTTCTATTGGGTAAAAAATCCTATAATGTCGATAGATTAATTGTTAAAGAAAGTTACTTGTCATGCAAAAAACCTTTTCTTTTTCTTTGTATTAGGTTTTCAAGCATGTCAAGTAACTATTTATCTATAGTAGAAACGAACAACTATAAAGATATTGAAGAGTATTGCGCGTATTGTTAGCTATAATTTGAATTAAAAATATATTTAAGAATCAAACATCAAAATTGGCCTTCTTGCCACCGGAATCATGAACATTTAGTTGATTTTTTTCTATTACAAAATCAGTGTACAAAAATGGGAAGATCTTTATTTGACATTGTTATAATGAAATAGATGGATATACTGGAAAATGAGTTGATGAAGAATGGAAGTTTGGGAAATTTCGCACAAACGATTGAGTGTTGATTTGAATAGTGTCCTATAAATTGGATGTTTCACTTGGGAAACACCAACACACATACATTCCAAGATAAATAAAGAAAACAAAATTCTTAATTAATTAATAACTTATTAAGAATTCCAAGTGCACTAAGCTAAATTTTCCTTCAAAAAAAAGTGCACTAAGCTAAATTAAAACCAACAAAACTAAGAACAAAAACATTTTCATGATCCACCAGTGACACTGCCATTAAAGATTTCAATGGTGTCACCTTGACAAACATGGTGCCATCGAAAAGATTTCTCATCATCCATAACATTTTGCTTATAAATGAAAAAATAACCTTCTTGTGGAAGATGAAATTGAAGCCTTTGATTCATCTTTTGAAGCTCTTTCCTCAATTCTCCAACATTATCAGTAGCATTCATCTCCACAGGAATTTTCTTTGTTCCACTCTTTGGTAAAACCATAAACTTCAACTTCTTTGAACCTCCACCACCACCAACCATCGTTGGTGAAGCTGCCGGCCCCGCTGGTGGCTTAAAACTCACCTCAATTTCACTTTTATCCGAAACATCACAATCACGTATCAATTGATTGTCATGCAATTCGGTGCCGGCTGCATGCAACATGAGTTGGTTCAATGGGACATTATTTTGATCAATGTCGTGAATTTTCTCTTTAAGCTTTAAAACCGTGTCGTTTTTATCGATTTCGACAGGAAAATAGGGTTTGGATGAAGGAGTTTTGATGTTGAGGTTCAATTTGGTGTTTTCCATAGGCTGTTTATGATGATCGGATTCTGAAGCAGCGACCATGAGACGAATGCGCGAGTTTTGAAAAATCGCGCATTTCCAAATGTCACCATCATCGGGAAGAATTTGGCCATTGAAGATTAAGGTTTGTTTGGATATTGGAATTCCCTGGTACTTTTGAATTTTTTCTTTGATCTCTAAAATTGTGTCGAAGAAGCCTACTTCAATCGAGAATGGTCTTCCTCTTTGCACTTCAAAAATTACATCCATTTATTTAACTAAAATTAAAATGATACGAATTGTTTCGTGCTCAATGAAGTCTCAATATAAACTACTACTAAGAGAATCCTCGTATAAAAATATCAGTAACAGAATCCACTATAGCATCCATTTATCTAACTAATTGAATCTTGACTCACTCAATTCAATAAACAGAATCCCTATTTTTTCTAACTCCAATTAAAGTTCATATGTGCTGTTATTTTCCACTCATTTTTTGACTCAAAAGTTTGTTTTCTCACTAGTTAATAGGGAATGTATTAAATGTGCTTTTTATTTTGGAACTTTGTTTCTGAGAAAGAACCAAATTAAAAGTGTTTTCCACTTGCATTTATCACGTACTTGACTATAGTGATCCTCAAAGGTCAGCCAATTAAAAAAATAATTCCATGCGTATGTTTCAATAATAATAAAAATAGCAAGCTTTTAGTACTTATCAAAGAGTAAAATCAATTACTTTTTTTTTATCCAGAAGTGCTAGCTCAACTGGCGAAAATGATGAAATTGTTAAGCCGGATGCCATAACCGGGGTTCAAACCCCGCTACCTCCACTTGCGTGTGTGAATTTATAATGACTTTGTCATTTCGTCTATCTACCAAAAAAAAATCATTTACTTTTTTATACTTTTTTATACTTTTAATTTAAGAATAAAAAATAAACAAGTTTAGTGACAACCTGCGCTGAGTACAATCTATAAAACTAGAGGGATATTTATAACCTTCTTTAGGCTTGTATTTCCGTGACTTAGACCCCAAGTAACTTGGGTCTAAGTCACGCATGTAGCGCTCTAGATACTTCTAGAAGCTCTCTTGAGGCTGCGCCTTGTAGGAGCGCGCCTAAGGTCATTGTGGTCTTTATGGGGGTGTTGTATCCTTATTCCAATATTGACCGTCTAGAAGTCTTTGTCTTGAATGAAATGGTCAAGTAGTTATAAGTCATTTAAACTCCCTTTGAGATTTAGCGCACCAAACTTTGAGATTTGAATTCTTAATTCATGGTTCATCATCCTCATTTCTGGTAAAAAGAAAGGGAAAAAAATGTTTATGGTAAATATTTTGAGTTTTAACCCTTTAGTTCGCAAGGAAAAATATCATCAATTGATTTGATTGTAACATCTATTGGATAGGACGATGTGGAATTTAATGAAATTAGCTTTAGGATCCATATGCACAACAATTGTAGAGTCGTTGGTCTCGAGTGCATTTAGATTTGTATCATGATCCAACAACCATTAAGTGGCTTCACAAATAATACCTCTAGTTTAAAATATAACTAAACGTCAAAATGTATTTGGTGTAAATTTGGACTAAATACATTTTAACGTTTTGCTTGTATGTAAGAATTAACAACTCAAAATTTGACACACATTCAATCTTTTGCCACTATAATATTAACAAATTTATAAAAATTTGTTTAAGAAGAAAATACATTCTTTAAGCTAAAATATCACTCATAAAATAGAGGGAAAACTGAAGAATTTAATTGACTTTTGACAATAATATACTATTGTGCTTTGACTATATATATATAGAGAGAGAGTATTTAAAAGGAAGCAACTAAAAGTGAATCAGACTCATGAACCAACTTTCTATTCCCTATTTGCATGAATTTTGCAAAAACTCCAATTAATGGTGCAGTATTATAAGTGCAAGCCTCAGTTTGCACATAATTGTTCCTTTGATCCTCAAAATTGTCTTGATTATCAGGTCCTCCAACCAAAGCTCCAACCAAAATATTAGGATTTGGTTCTTGGACACCATACCAATTATCATACCCTTGTGTGCACCCTATGAACCCTTTATTTTCTCTATATGATATAATGGATGCACCTCTATGATGCACCCTTTTAGGGTACTTTGGCCCATATCCCACTAAGTAACTCATGTTAAGTGGATTTTGGCCCAAAATGTAATCAACCTGTGACTTGGCAAAATTGAGAATTTCATCATGGCCCACAATCCCATCTTGGCAATTGATCTTTTGATTCTTACTTTGGAGAAAGTCAGAGTAAACTGTGAGTAGAAATGCTGCTGTTGAAACATATTGCATGTTGTTCCACTGTCTTACATAGAGTAATCCAGCTGGTGTTCTTTCCACATTGCTACTGCCATTGTTTTTGTTGAGACATGAACATATATAGTACTCTGCTTTTGATTTGTACTGTTCTAGTAAATCAGAATGCTTCTTGTGTTTTGCATCCATCAAAAACTGCAAAAGTTACTATTGTATTTAGATCACAATCATTTTATAAGACAACTCTACTATACCAAAAGTAGCATATCAATTACATTTAAAAATAAATAAAAAAATCTTCAGTAATTAGTGAATTAAGGACCAATTTGTTAGTTAGTTACTCCCTCAAGTCATTATTATAAACAAAATGAACATAAAAAATGATTAGTTATTCAATGATTAGTTAACTGATGTATCTATTATATATTATAGATCCGATATATCAGTGATTCAATGAACATAAAAAATGATTTTTTGCTTATAATAGTGACCGAAAGGAGTTCCGTAAGACACGAAAACAATGCTTTTTTAGGATGTGTACTTTTGAAGTAACTTTGGGAGTGGAAAAAGTTCCTCCCTTAAAAAATCCAAATGGCCCATTTTAAAGCATTTCTTAAAGTCCAGATTAAAGGCCCATTATCCAAACAAAATAACAAGTGGATCAAGGGCAAGGCACGTGAACAATGTGTTACATCACATGTTTCCATCCACTATCAATCATTGTGCATTACTAACAACATAATGAATGAACCCTGAAATTTTCTTCTTCTAAACATGCATATATAGAACAGTCATTGGTAAATAAGGAAAATAGTGCTACTCCAAGTAACCAAAATGTGCTCTAGCAGTTTTACAATGGATCCAACTGAGTTATTGCAAACCCTGAAGAAAACACAAAAAGTATATTTTCCCTTAATGTGGGGTACACACCATAGTAATAGCTTGCCCTATGATGAGTTGAAGGGTTGAGAGTTTAGACATACTATCAATCAGATAAGCAATCAGTGGCATCCATTACTACCATTTTGACAGTCAATGCATGTATGTCAGTGAAATCTATACATGCATGTTGAGTATTTATAAAATAGATACAATCAAATAAAAAATTTAAGATAGTAATTTCAATTAAGATTTAGTTGTTTCTTAATTTTTAATTAATTATAATGTTTATAAGCACTATTCACAAACCATTTATATTAGCTATAGTCTATTCTTATAGAGGAATTGTTGCAACCATTGAACCATCAACATTTGGCACAACCATATAGCCAGACCACTTTAATTGAACTGTGATAGACTGCATCAATTGCACATGCAAATGTTCTTGAGTATACTTTTCAAGATTTTCAACTCCTATTAACAATATCCCTTAGATATTGCTCCATCAAATCAAATGGTAAATGACTTTTGAAACAAAAGTAAAAGGAACAAACCAAATTAAGTCTTAAACCCATCATTTTATTTTTGACTTCATGTTAGTAAAGCAATATGCAGGCAAAGCCAGCGAGAAATAAGCCATTGAAAAAGGAAAACCAACACAAATAAAATACTAACATGTTTGATATAAAAGCAAAAGGCAGCATGGACCTATAAAATTGACATGTTTGAAATAAGCCAACCTAGAGGAACGTGAAATGAGACAAAAAAGAGTGATTAAAGGAAACCCTTTTTGTTTTGTATTTTACTACCTTTGATGCTAAAACTTGGAGACCAGCATACTTAACATCCCAGCTGAATTCTGTAATGGACCAACCAATACCACCAAATGTATGAGCATTAGAAATAATGTAGTCAAAATATTCTTGTTTGTCGGTGGCTTTGTACAACCACATAGCTCCCCACAATAACTCATCCATGTATCCACTCACCGACGCATAGTAGCTCTTCACTACTCCAACACTTCCATCATATTTTCCTCTGTACTTGTCCCCAAACTCAAATAACTGCACAATAGTACACATATACAACTAACTAATTAAATAAATATTGCTTTCAATTACTATAAAAAAAGATAAACACAACTAATTTATACTAGTACTAATATTTTTACTTAATTGGCAGTTGAAACTACTTCCAGTTCATGCTTCATACCCCACTATTTGCCTTTAAATTGATAGTATAGTAATTTTGATAAAAGAAAATTTTGCATTCACACTAATTAGAAACATCACTTCACAGTAAATATAGTTATTTTGGTCCCTGAATATGTGAGGCAATGCCACCATAGTCCATAAATATGTCCAAATTCCAAAAACATTCATGAGTCCCTATGGATAGTAATCTCATGGACCTAACAGACTGACGAAACATATTGTAGGATCAAACTAACCGACATTCAAGAACCAAATTAACCGGCAGAAGACACAATCAAAAACATTTTTGTAATTTTGATACATTTGGTGACTATGTAACAACGACTCACTCAATCATAGACCAAAATAGCTATTTACAATTTTACCCTTGTTTTACATACTTTAATACTTGTCTCTTAAAAGTTAAAGGTGCTTAAAAAATGAAGAGGGTAAAGCAAACTAGCTCCAAACATAATTAATTAATCATATTTTAAACTAACCCACCAAACCAAACACAAGTGCTACTATAGTGAAAAAAAACACAATTTAGAGGTTACTACTACCTGCTGAGCATGGTGCAAAAGTAGTTGAGAGTAATGTGGATTTGTTTTCCTAAACACAATGGAAGCAGCTGCCATAGCCGCAGCAGTTTCTCCAGCCAGATCTGAACCTGGATTCTTCTCATCTATCTTAAAAGCTTGTCTAGAAGTTGTCATGTCCTCTGGACGTTGCCAACAATAATGGTCTGTGTCTCCATCACCCACCTAAGTAAAAAACCTTAATTTCAGGATTTTGTTTGTTCAATGATCAATCCATTAACCATCACACCAACCAGGAAATGTAAAAATTGGAAATCGGAAATAAGCTGAAAACAACTTATGAACATGTTACAAACAGTATTTCATAAATTCTCTCAAACAGTCTCACAGGTGTACGTGTCAGTAGATAAACTCGAATAAATCAATTCATATACGACTTTAATATACCTCTGCCCATAACACATTTGGGCTAGTATGAGCTTTGATGAAATAATCAGTTCCCCATTTAATTGCTTCCATTACATGACCAAGTTCACCAGCTTCCACAATTTCTTGCCTAAACTCAATAGCACTCCATGACAACATTGTTACAGTAAATGCCATTGGTAAACCAAATTTCACATGATCACCTGCATCATAGTACCCTCCAACCAAATCAACCTGAAAAAACACAAACCCACAAATAAAAATCTCAACTTTAAACTACACAAAAAACAAACACAATCCATCAAAATCAAAAAAGTGAAAAAGTAATGATTTTGATCTCACCCCTTGTTCTAAACCATCAGTAAGACCAGAATGATGACGCCAATTAACACGCTGATTGTAAGGTAACCTCCCTGAACGTTGTGCTTCAAAGTAAAGAAGACTTTTTGAAAGTGCATCAGCATAATCAAAAGATTGTGTTATGGAAAAAAGAGTGAACAAAATGAAGAGAAAAATGTGACAATGATGTTTAAATCTGGGAATTTTAGAAACTCTATGATGTTGTTGTTGTCTCTCATTCTTCATTGTCTTGTCACTTCCCTCCTAAAAAAACTTAGTACTTTTTAGGAGTGAAGAGAAAATTGAAGAGAGTGAAGGCTATATATAATATAGCACTGCACCTAAGTTAAAAAAAATAAAGTAATTTGAAAAACTTAGGAGTATTTGTTTATTTATTTATATACTATGGTTTAATAATAGGAGCCATTTATTTGGTTGAGAGAATATCTGGTGAGAATTTCAAGCAAAAGTTGGTTGAATTTTGATTTTACAATTTACTTACACTTTTAGAGGATGGAGAGTGTGAATTTGAATTTGGCAAATAAGGGAAAACGTACAGTTATGTGGGGGAACAATTCACAAAGAACGTCACTACTTGGAATTGAATTCAATGAGGCTATTATTTTGTTCTATTTATTGCTACTATAACACATGGAACGACGGATATAGAACTATTATTGAAAACAATAATATAGATGCTACATATTCAAATCTTAATATTATGAGCCGTTATAATTCCAAAATTCATAGGCCAGGCCGTCCATCAGGGACCTATAGCTCAGCCTACTAAAAGTCCAATTCGGTCTAACTCGTTTAATAAATAGGTTAAACTTGAGCATTTTAAAAAACCTATTAATTTAAATAGGTCGAGCTTAGGTTTATAAAAAAGTCTATCAAGCCGACCCGTTTATAAGTATATTACATTTTTCCACATTTATTATTATTTATATTTATATACATCAAAAAGAATTATTGATCCTTCAAATTATCATACCATAATTATTATTATATTGATTTTTCCTTTTCTGTATTTAGGGTACAACACAACTCTTGGTATGAACTTCAAGGCAAGAGTTACTCACACCAATAACCAACCACCAAAAATTAAAAGATAACACACGGTCCACACAACTCAAAACAATTCAATTCCAAATTTCCAATAACTAATGAGTTACAATTACAAATATGGGACGAGATGACTATATATTAAATTCATCTATAATGTTTATCTCTATATTAAGTACGTTGAAAGGGGAAAAAATTTGATGAACAAACTTTATTTGAAATTTGTAACACAAAATAGGCTTTTAGACAAGCTAATAGGCCAAACCAAACTTTTAAAAAGGTCAGGCCAAACTTAAAATAAAGAATGTCATTCTTCACCCAGCAAAATACACTCCCTCCTAATTCACATCTTTGTTGAATTTTTTTTTGTTGTAATTCCGTACGCCCAGCCAAAATGACTAAAATGCTCTTGCGCAAGTTAAGTCACGCAGCGTGACTTAAATTGCGCACGCTATATTTGCTGCACAGACACTGCGCATGTTAACTCGTGCATGTGTTAAATCTATGCGCAAGTTAACTTGTGCAGTGTCTTGCTTAAGTCACGCAGCGCATGTTAACTAACCTGCAGTTTTACACGTGCGTTAGTTATGCAAAACAGCTTATTACGATCTCTTTTTTCAAAACAACTTATTCATAACAGCTTATTTATGCAAAACAACTTATTATGATCTCTTTTTTCAAAATAACTTATTCAAATTAGTTTATTTATGCAAAACAACTTATTAGAATCTCTTTTTTCAAAACAACTTATTCAAAACAGCTTATTTATGCAAAACAACTTATCTGGGTCTCTTTTTTCAAAACAACTTATTCTAAACAGCTTATTTATGCAAAACAGCTTATCAAGATATCTTTTTTCAAAACAACTTATCCATAAAAACTTTTTTATGCAATACAGCTAATTAGAATTTCTTTTTACAAAACAACTTATTCAAAACAACTTATTTATGCAAAACAACTTATTAGGATCTCTTTTTAAAAAACAACTTATTCAAAACAGCCTATTTATACAAAACATCTTATTAGAATCTCTTTTTTCAAAACAACTTATTTATGCAAAACAGCTTATTTGGATCTCTTTTTTCAAAATAACTTATTCAAATTAGTTTATTTATGCAAAACAACTTATTTATGCAAAACAACTTATTTGGATCTCTTTTTTCAAAATAACTTATTCAAATTAGCTTATTTATGCAAAACAGCTTATCAAGATCTCACTTTTCAAAACAACTTGTTCATAACATCTTTTTTATGCAAAACAACTTATTAGGATCTCTGTTTTGTATAAGTAAACTGTTTCAAATAAGTTGTTTTGAAAAAAGAGATCCTCAAAGTTGTTTTGCATAAATAAGTGCGCAAGTTAAGTCACGCAGCGCGATTTAACTTGCGCACGTTATATTTGTTGCACAGACACTGCACAAGTTAACTCGCGCATGTGTTAAATCTGTGCGCAAGTTAACTTGCGCAGTGTCTGGCTTAAGTCACGCAGTGTTAACACATGTGTGACTTAAGCCACGCAGCGCATGTTAACTAACGCATAGTTTTACACGTGCGTTAGTTAACATGCGCAAGGGTAAAATCGTCCTGCTTGCAGAGCGGGAGTGTATTTTGCAGGGGGAGAGCAAGATTCTAAAATAAAGCCTTTGACAGGTAAAAGGTCAAGGCTTAGGCCTTAGTTTTTTCAACTAGGCCTAACCTATTTAAGTAAAGCTCGGTTCGGCCCGGCTCATTCCCACCCTATCTGTATATAACAACATGAAATTGGAAGATCAAAATTACACTAGCTAGTTCCATAAACTGCCACCTCATCAATCTAACTCACTTCATTTCAATTCAAATTTCAAAAAATAATTTTTTTTCCTCCATCACTATCATCAGTCTCTTCCTTATTTTTCTCACCACTCCATCTATCTTCCTTATTTTTTTCTCAACATAATAAAAATACACATAACACATGCTTGTGATTAATACGTAAAAAATATGGAGGATAAATCAAATAGTTGTCATTAATAAATACCAGCGAAAAGACAGGCACTCACATGTCTGTCTTTCCGATTTTTCTATTGCGCTAACTTTGAAAACTATGAACAGTGTTTTTTTTAATGAAATTTTGATTTTGATTAAAACTAAAAAAAATATATTCATATCGTGTTTGTTACATTTGTTTTAATATTTAAATTTATTCTTATCTATTTGTTACATGTGAAAGAAAAATCCAACCCAAAAATGCTGAAAGAGATAGTTTTCTTTATATATAATATAAATATAAAAATAATGGACAAATATTTGTCACTTGACAAAAAAAGAAAAAACACGAGACAAATAATTGCCATTAATACTTAAAAGACATGTGCAGACATGTCCTACTTAGCTTCCTTTGATGAACAAGACTGTTGGTGAAGCCAATGCTAACACAAGTGATAGCTCTATAAGTAAGTTACCAAAACATTTTTTCTAAGAGTTGTTCCCTTGCCTTGTCGTCAAGGTATTAGAAGAAGAATATCAACAAGATATGTCTAGTTGGAAAAAGAACTTTCATGGTGACATTTACCATTCTTTGTGAGAACTTTGTGTGAGGGGAAGATGGTTCCATTTGGTTAAAGGATTGTATGAAGTATTTTTCTAGTCGCATGAAAACTTCAATCTAGGCTCAATCAAAAACACCAACCACAATGGTGGATAAGGATTCATAATCCTCCACAAGAATATTGGAGATTAAGTATTATTTTCACAAGTACTTACGGCCAATTTCAAAATCATGAGTGATCACTTTGCTCGTGCTCATTTTGATGTTGATTTTGCTCAAACTCTTCATGATAGCATGTTAGTGGAATGAGTAGGACATGCATTCTTTGTCATATTTGAGTTTGAAATATTGTCTTTGTTGTGTAGACATTGCAATGTTATTAGTATTGGCCATTCTCAGGTCAAATGTAGAAAGCATAGCATAGAGAAAGATTGAGGGAATTATTCAATTATGTCACTACATGGAAAAGAAAGACATGGAATACATTTCTAAAAAATTCTTAAAGCAACCAAGTCCAATCACCGCATTTGGTATCTCGGTCGATGAACCTATGGCTAATGGTGCAAGAACTTCGGCCGATTATGTTGATGATGCGCATGTTGCAGACACACCCCTCTGCAGGTTGAAGAGGTAGTTGTTGAAGGGATTAGAGGTTGAAGAAATTGATGTGAACAATGTGTAATGTAAGATCACCTCTCTTCAACACTACTATGAATCCCTTGTTTGATTTCAAATGGGAAATTCTCATTTTTTTTCCTCAGATAATTGGTTCTTCTCTTGGTCACGAAGAGTTAATGATTGAATTAAAATGTACTAATTGTTAGCAACAACAGAGGGTAAGAGCTAGAATCGAGTATGTGACTTCAGTTTCCGTTGATACTACAAATTCAAATCATAATGTTATCCTCGATATGAAAATAATCTTTAATAAATGTTTTGAAGGTAGAATAAAACCGATTTAGATAACGACTTCATCTCAATTGATAATAATGTCGTAAGTGATGAGTATAAATTTAAGAAACACAAGAAACTGTTTGTAAGAAAAGAGAGAGAGAGAGAAAAAAACATACACACAAGAAACTTTCTCAAAAGAGAGAGCACTAACTCTCAAGTTAGAAGTGGTCTTTAGTTTGGCCATCATGTTTGTTTTTAGTATTTTGTTCTCCCATATTTTAATTAGTTTGCAAATATTTTTTAAGCAATAAAAAGAACACTATTTTGAGTTCAATGCATCCCACTTTTAACCCGCCATAATTTGCGAGATAGATTAAGATGGTGGATTTTTAAATGTTCCCCAACTCGTGAAATGTGTGGTCAAATGAAATATCAACAGTAGCACCGATAAATGGATCACCGGGTTGAAAGTGCCTTCAACCATGAGACTTCCACTAAGACATTCGTGTAAAGGTTGCTACAACAAGTCTACAACTCACTCAAGGTTGTGTTTTGGTAAAAAAAATTAACGGACACATGTAAATTAGCTTATAGCATATGAACTTAGTAGTTTAAAAACAAGGGTGAAATTTTATTTAGCATTATAAACGGATTTTGGCTAATAAACTAGCTGAATAAAATTGCTAAAACAAGAATGAAGACCGATAAAAAAAAATAGAGTACCCATTTGTCATGTATTGTATGGTATCATGCTGAAATTCTATAATTCCTTGTAATTCAATATATCGTATAAATTACGTGCATCATAAACCTTTCATAAGTAACATTTAGATTATAGCCATTAGTACTAAAATATTAGCAAAATACAAAGATAAAAACAATTCATGTTCAGTGTTACGAAGTAAAGACAAATCATGACTAATTTTATCAATATTTTAAAGTTGTAAGTTCGTTGGGTTCTTTGGAAGAGTTGCCAAGTTTACTACATAAATATTGCAGCACACATAGCGAAATGGATTTCTCACTCTCAAATAGTAACTGTGAGAATTTAGATGATGTTGATCATCCAATTTTAATCATTGATTTATAATGTTTTTAATTTATTTACTTACTGAGCTTCAACTATAAACCATCTCATTTCAATCAAACAAATGGCCTTTAATGCACTAGTTGCATGACTATACAATTTTGGCGTGGCTAAAAGAATAATATAAAAAATTTATCAAATGAAATTAAATATGATGTACTAATTCATCTAAACTAATAGTTTTAGCAATTTTATTCAATTAGTTTATTAGCCAAAATCCGTTTATAATTCTAAAAATTGTTAATTGAAACAAAATAAGTCGTCAAATCCCATTAATATTTCATTGCTTATAGACCTCATTCATATGTAAACATTAGCCCATAGACTCAACGGCGTGGTGTCATAGCTTTAGTTACTATTTGGTAGCGCTAGTTAATTAGTCATTTCTTGATAATCTAGTTAATCATCATTTCTTGGTAATCTAGTTTTAGGGGAAAAAAAATGATATTTTATGGGTAAAGTTTGGCTACTAAGTTAGATCAAAAGCGATGTCCCTGCTATTTAGAGATTACGTTTACATGATTTGTTCCAAGTAAAAACTAGATGTTGAAAGTTATTTGACAAAGGATGCCCAAATTGGTTGGTGTGTTATACTCTAGATAAAATTTGATAAGGTGGCATTTGAATTGAAGCTTACTGTAATTGAAATTTTTTGTGTGCCATGGAACATAGAGGATCTTGGAAAAAACTTATTTCGATTACAACTTTTTCTCTATTAGTTAAAAATTCAAGTTTTTTCATTATTTTTTTTAGTAGAAGTAAACTTAATGCATTTCATTCGTAAACAAAGAGTACATAATGGATAGTACATCATAGAAAATATGGGGGCTAGTGTGAGATAAAAATGCTCTAACAATATTATGAGCAACTTTATTAACTTGCCTCCTAATGAACGATATTGTAAAGTCCGAATTACTAGCCAAGAGACTTCGACAACAAGATATGAGGTCACCAATTTCATTGGTAGGAACAATTGGTGAAGCAAGGGCTTCAGCTAAGGTCTTACAATCTGTTTCAAACATGACATTATTCCATCCGTTTGATATTGTCACATTCATAAATTCTAGTAAAGCAATAGTTTCAGCTTCTAACACAGTGGCGGAGGATAGTAAGTAACCAGATTTACCATATAAAAGTTGTCCATAAAAGCCTCTAAAGCACATATCATATCCCATCATTGTATTGTTGTTGAACAAAGCCGCGTCTACATTGCATTTTATCATACCCATCGGTGGTTTCATCCAAGAAGTGGAATGCTTAGTATTGAACCTATGGACTTTTGCGCGCTGCATACAACTCCACTCTTGTAGTGTGTCTTTTGCTCGAGAAAGGATGAAGGTGGAGGAAGTATCCATGGTTTCCCAAAATATAAGCGTATTAAAATCAAACATGCACAACACACGAGATTTTCACACGGTGTTTACATTAAAACCTAGCCTTCAAATATGATCTCGACACATAAGCGATATGTTGCCATCTCAACTTATCTGATGAGTTGGCAATCTCATTTTCAATTGAGCTATTACTCCTATTTTTAGCAATGTTATATCTCACGGAGCCTTTGTTCGTGAAACTACACGATACATGTTCAAAATCCTCTTCAAAACGGTAATTTTTTATTTGGTGGAAATCAAGATGAGTATTGGGGTAAATAGCGGGTCACAAATATTAATGTCGTGATATATTCGTGAACTTTATTGTCGGAATGTTTAACATTTCCGTTTTATTTTATCAAAACAAAGAGTTATGATAATTCTTTATATAAGAGGAGTGATATTTGTACAACTACTATTAAACAACTTTGATGACAATCACTTTTCTCCTCTTGTGATAAGTGATTGGACAAAAACAATGGAGATAGAAAAGAAAGAAAAAAAAGAATAAAAACACATGTGAGTATGAGAGAGATGATTGTTTCAAAAGTTGTCAAAAAGTGGTTGTACAAATATCATTTCTTTTGTATAATTTCAATTACCGTTACCATAATTAACCATTGAAACTCTAATTTGCATTAAAATATTTTAAGCCTTCCCTGCAAACACTCACAGTCGATCCAGACATGTTTTACACCCATTGAAGTTTGTAATAGTTTTGTTAAAACATGGTGCGAGACATAGCCTCATGGATTACCTTCAACATTCTATTTCAAAGGCTCGTGTTTTTTATATTAAGGTATCACCATTTCAACTCATGTTTTAATTTTAATTCTTGTTTCTAATGTAATCTTTTGCGACTTTTGGTTTCCTATCGTCCCATTCGAAACTCTACATGTTATTCTATCTTTACCTTTCCTAGTAATGTACTACTGTCGATATCATTTTTAAATTCTCTAGAAGAGAAGTACATTTTTAGAGAAAATGAAAAAACAAAAGGATCTACATTAGTGTTGCTCGATTTTAGAGCATATTATCATGGATTTTATTTAGAAGGTATTTGATTGATTTACATATAGTATATTGCTTATATTTAAATATATTCTAACCATGAAAAACATGGTTAGAATAAATAACATTGTTGAAAATTAAAGAATGATTAACAAAAAAATTAAAACATAAAGTACATATATTGCAAATTACTCACAATTATTTACCTTTATATTTGGATTGTATTTTCACTTCTTAAAACCTTAATAAAGTATTTTGTCTTCTTTGGAAGAATCTTTGTACACGTACAATACAAACAATACTAGTAAGAAAGAGGCCGTCTCACCTATATCTGTACGCAAGTAATTAAGAATTTAGTTGGTGAATATAATTTTCGGCTAAAAGACTAATTCCTTCCAATTGCAAACGTCATGCAGTTTCTTGAGCATTAGTATATTCATAGGACAAAAAATATATTAAGACCAACTGACCAAATTTATGTTTATGCAAATCAATAATTACATCATCTAAGTCACAACTAACAGCTTGACCATTTTTTTAAGTTGTATCTGTCTGTTAATGTCCAATGTTACACCTAAACATTTTATGTACTAGAAAATACAAACACCTACCATCCTTACTTTGTAAATACTTCTTGAGTGTAAATTAGTTATATCAACTTAAGTCAGTTTATGAGTTTGAACCTTACTTGAAACAATTATTTATCAAACACTTACACGCCTCCTATCCGAACTTCGGATTATTATGATCTATTTCTTCAAAGAACTGGAGGGTTAAAACAAAAAATATATAACATGTTATAACAAAGATGTCTATTCTACAATATGCTAGAGGTGTCTTGCTGGATAGTCACTGGGGAGAGACAAGCATCAAGAATTAGAAACTTATACCTCAAAGCAATTTTGAGGCAAGATATGAGCTTCTTTGACATGGAAGAAACTAATACGGGCGAGGTTGTTGGAAGGATGTCAAGTGACACAATTCTTATTCAAGATGCAATGGGTGAGAAGGTACTAGAGAATCACTATTGAAGTATTAAATCAACTTCATAACTTTAAAGTTTTATATGTTTTGCTTTCTCCATCTTTTATATTAGGTAGGACTGTTGATACAGTCAGTGGCAACTTTCATTGGAGGCTTTGTGATAGCATTCGTTAAGGGATGGCTTCTAACCCTTGTCTTGCTATCCTCAATTCCACCTCTTGTCTTTGCTAGTGCTGTAATGAGTATTGTTATTGCAAAAGTGGCATCCCGTAGACAAGTTACCTATTCTGAAGCAGCAATGGTGGTAGAACAGACATTTAGTTCTATTAGAACTGAAAGTAAACAGAAACAATTTATATTGTAAATCTAAGGAAAATAATATGTAAATAATAATAACCATTACTCCAATGCTGCAGGTTGCATCATTCACTGGGGAGAAGCAAGCTATAACTAAGTATAATCAATCTTTAACAAAAGCATACAAGAGCGGTGTGCAAGAGGGAATAGTTTCTGGTTTCGGAATCGGTTCGGTTTATTTTATTGTTTTCTGTGCGTATGGTTTGGCTATATGGTTTGGTGGGAAACTGGTACTAGAGAAAGGGTACACAGGAGGGAACATTATGACTGTAATATTTGCAATAATGACAGGGTCCCTGTGAGTTGCTTCTTTGTTTATCTTCTACAATAACACGTATATATATAAGAAAATAGTTTGATAGTATTTTTTTCTTTTTTCAGTTCTCTTGGCCAGGCATCTCCTAGACTCAGCGCTTTAGCTTCAGGACAAGCTGCGGCATTTAAGATGTTTGAAACGATTAACAGGAAGCCAGATATTGATGCATATGAAACGACAGGTCAGCAGCTTGATGATATTGGTGGGGACATAGAACTGAGAGAAGTGAGTTTTAGTTATCCTTCAAGGCCAGATGAAGCTATATTCAATGGATTTTCTCTTTCAATACCAAGGGGAACAACAGCAGCTTTGGTGGGGCAAAGTGGGAGTGGGAAATCAACAGTTATTAACCTAATAGAGAGGCTTTATGATCCACAAGCTGGACAAGTTCTCATTGACGGAATCAACGTAAAAGAATTTCAGCTTAAATGGATTAGACAGAAAATAGGCTTGGTTAGCCAGGAGCCAGTTCTGTTTACAGGCAGCATTAAAGAAAACATTACCTATGGTAAGGATGGTGCAACTGAAAAAGAAGTCAGAGAAGCAGCAGATCTTGCCAATGCTACTGGGTTCATAGATAAATTTCCACAGGTCAACTTTTTTCACTTAGTCCCTGAAATTAGACAGACCAAACTTAGATCAGAATTATACTATGTAGTATGTACTGTATTTTTTTAAACTTATCTTAAATAACAGCTTATACTGGATGGCCCTTTAACCTTAATAATTTTGCAAAACAAAATTTAGGGGCTCGATACAATGATAGATGAACGCGGAATGCAGCTCTCTGGGGGTCAAAAGCAGAGAGTTGCTATAGCAAGAGCAATTTTAAAAGATCCAAGAATTCTTCTTCTTGATGAGGCTACAAGTGCCCTTGATGTGGAATCTGAAAAAATAGTACAGGAGGCACTAGACAAAATCATGATAAACAGAACTACTGTTATTGTTTCCCACCGCTTAAGTACTGTAAGAAATGCCGCCACTATAGCCGTTATTCATCAAGGAAAACTAGTAGAAAAAGGTAAAAATACTTTCTCACTGAAGTAACCAGCAGCTGGGTTGATTCATTTTTTTTTTTCCTTGATATTTTTTTTTTCTTATTTTCATTGGCATAACTTCTATTCTTACTATTGAGTGATAATAGGTGTTCTAATTTTTTTTGGTTGAGTTTAGTTTTCTTGCCACATTCTAATGATATTTCTGGATGATAACAAGGTTCACATGCGGAACTCACCAAAGATCCTGATGGGGCCTATAGTAAGCTCATTAGTTTACAAGAGACTGAGAAGGAGGCAGAGGTACAGAATGCTGCAATGGACTCTGACAGACCAGAAAGTATTTCATATTCTTCAAATGAAAGATTTTCTCACTTGCAAACTATAAGCCAAGTTGGAAACAGTGGTCGTCACTCATTCTCGGTGTCACATGCACTTTCTACAACAATTGTTCCTCTGGAAACATCTGGTGGGGAAGTTGAACTTCCTCCTTTAGGGACCTCACAACAACCAGCATCTCCAAAAGTACCACTTCGCTGCTTAGCTTATCTAAACAAGCCTGAGATCCCAGTCTTACTTATAGGAACGATGGCTGCAGTGGTAAGTGGAGCAATATTACCTTTGTTTGGATTAATAGTCGCCAAAATGGTCAATACTTTATATGAGCCTGTAGATGAACTCCACGAAGATGCAAAGTTTTGGGCATTGAGTTTTGTTGTCCTTGGTGTGTCATCTTTCTTAATTTTTCCTACAAGGTCCTACTTTTTTTCCATTGCTGGGTGAGAAGTTAGTAAAGAGGGTGCGACTGATGTGTTTTGAGAAAATAATTCAAATGGAAGTGAGTTGGTTTGATGAAACTGAGAATTCAAGTGGTGCACTTGCAGCAAAGCTGTCCACCAATGCTGCTACTGTTAGAGGTTTGATTGGGGATGCACTTGGTTTACTGGTTCAGAATATAGCTACTGCAATTGGTGGCCTGGTGGTTGCATTTCAGGCAAACTGGAGCCTCGCTCTTATAATTCTTGGTTTGCTACCTCTGTTGGCACTAAATGGATACCTTCAAATGAAGTTCATACAAGGATTTAGTGCAGATGCAAAGGTTTGTTCCTAACTTTTTCCATTGAACTTTGGAGTTTGGATATGAATAGAAGTTATCATATGACCTACATTTTCATATTTTATGCAAGAGAACATGGAGAAATGCTTTAGAAACATTGATCAAAGGTTGCATATTTTTGTTGTTTCAGAAGTTGTATGAGGCGGCAAATGATGCTGTGAGTAACATTAGAACAGTAGCTTCTTTCTGTGCTGAAGAGAAGGTTATGGACTTGTACCAAAAAAAATGTGAAGCACCAATTAAGGCAGGCATAAAGCAAGGGATTATAAGTGGAGTTGGTTTCGGGATGTCATTCTTGTTACTGTTTTTGGTCTATGCATGCAGTTTCTATGCTGGAGCAAAACTTGTAGGGGATGGTAAAACATCATTCAAAGAAGTTTTTCTTGTAAGTCCAACTTGAAGCTTTTCTGCTCTCAGATTTCTTATGCTTTGTCACTTGTCCTGTGCTCAGTTTTTGTTGACTTTCCATGAGTTTCTAATTCCATAAGCCATAGAAACGGCGTATTTAGCACTGGGGATTTTGTATGCTAATTTGCAGGTCTTCTTTACCCTAAATATGACAGCTGTTGGAATCTCCCAATCTAGCTCTTTGGCCCCTGATTCAGCCAAGGCAAAATGTGCTGCAATGTCTATTTTAGCTATTATTGATCGAAGATCGAAAATCGAAAATAGATCCAAGTGATGACTCTGGATTGGAACTGGAAGATGTTGAGGGAGAGGTTGAGTTTCACCATGTCAGTTTCAAGTACCCCAGCAGACCTGATGTTCAAATATTCAGAGATTTTTGCTTGACCATTCATTCACGCAAGGTATATTACAAAATTATCAAAGGTCAAAGCAATATTCTCTTCAACCAAAAAATAAATACCTTCAAAGTTGAAACTATTATTTGAGAAGTAACTAACAATCTGTATACCAATGAAAATCAGACAGTTGCACTGGTAGGAGAAAGTGGAAGTGGAAAATCAACTGTTATCTCATTATTGCAAAAGATTCTATGACCCAGATTCAGGTCACATTACAGTTGATGGAATAGAAATCCAAAAGCTTCAGGTTAAATGGTTAAGGCAAAAAATGGGCTTGGTAAGTCAAGAGCCTGTGTTGTTTAATGACACGGTACGAGCTAATATCGCATATGGAAAGGGAAAAGATGCAAATAAAGCAGAGATCATTGCTGCAGCAAAAATGGCAAATGCTCATAAGTTCATTAGTAGTTTGCAGCAGGTAAATAACTAGGGAAACAATAGGCTCAATAATCTTCCATAAAAGACTACTAGATTAGTCACTCTAAACCCAAATGTACATAGATTTGAGTTCATAGTTAAAATATATGCAGGGCTATGACACCGTTGTGGGGGAGCGAGGATCCAGATTATCGGGTGGACAGAAGCAGCGTGTGGCAATTGCAAGAGCAATATTGAAGATTACTACTAGATGAAGCCACCAGTGCCCTTGATGCTGAGTCCGAAAAAGTAGTTCAGGATGCACTGGATCGAGTTATGACCGAACCACAATTATAGTGGCACACAGGTTATCCACTATTAAGGGTGCAGATTTAATTGCTGTGGTGAAGAATGGGGTCATTACAGAGAAAGGAAATCACGAAACATTGATCAACAAAGGAGGTCACTATGCTTCCATTGTAGATTCAAATCACTGAGAACAGAATTACAAAATTGAAAAAGACAGAGTACATGTAGATTCAGAACGCAACCAAGTCTTAGATGGAAGGAGAGAAACTAGTATGTGTATATATTGCTTGTACATTAAACTTATATTTCACAACCTTTCCCACCTTTAGACTCCTTAAAGAGACTGCAAATTTTCACAGCAAAAGAAAGCCTTAGTGTTCAACATCTAGACCAAAAGTTCTTAAAAAGCTCAGCAAGAACTACTTGCAAACACAATATTCTAATATTACTACAACATATAGACTAACAATAACAAATGGATATAAATCATCATACAACATTTTCCTTCAAAAAAAAAATCATCATACAACATTGAAAACTGAAAAGAAAGTAACCAATTTTACTGAATGGTTATAAGAACATCTAATCAAATAAATTTGCAGTGCTTGTTAAAGGAACCCCATCCTTACATCATTTCTTCAATACTAAATGCAATGTTGTGTATGAAGAATTCCATTGAAAAAGGCAACATGATTGTACAATGCCTTTTTCGATGCTTGGTTTAAAGCAAAATACATCCTTGACTTTTAACCTTTCAATAACAAAATCTACAAGTGTTTGTTTTCAAACTAATAAACTCTTAGTCTTCGAAACTAGAAAGGAATCCTTCTCAATAGAAATGTTTCATTAACTCAAGCTCCACTAAGGAGATTTTAGGTAAGTAGGCCGAGGTTCAAATACAGATACCTTTGTCAAGAATCCTAGGCCAATTAGCATTTTTCGAAGGCTTAGCCCACTAAACATCAGTATAGCTTGAGTGTGCAAGTGGTTAGAAGCAAAATACCACGTAAAAGGGAATTCTGGTAAGAGAACAATTGAAAACAACATGTAGTGTAGCTAGCCAACCTGAAGATTTTGCAGTCCAGAAAAAGTCAATTGGAAAGAAACCCTTCTGACCTTGATTGTCAAAACCAGAACTATTCACAAGTTGCATTTCCACTGCAATACAAAGATATCTTTTATCAAATAAATATATACCAATCAATAGCAGTTAGAATCGGGCCAACTTTGATTGGAAGACAAGTCATTACATATTTCAAAAAGGTAAGCCTGTTTTCATAATTGAACAATTTTCCAACATCTTTGCAAAATATAAGGTAATGTATATAACATTAACAAATTAATAGAGTAATTCATTATGTAAGTACATTTTGTAATAATTCTTATTTTTTGTATTTTATTTCAACTTCCATTCTTGCCAAATCAAAGTCCCAATTTTAAGTTTGGAAAAAAAAATTTAGATGCAGAACAACATAGAAGTACAACAATTCAAGATGAAGGAGAGTACCTTAGAGGGAAGAGGAAAATTCAACAGCTGAGATGGAACAAATTTTTTGACACGTCGATCAGCCCCATTGATTTTGCAGAGCACGTTGAATCGTTGATCAACAACACAAAGGCCAGCGCTTGTAATGACAATGAGGCGCGAGACAAAATCTAACAATAGAAGTTATTTAAAGCGATCTAACAATGACTCAACCAAACTGTTCCATAATTTTCATCCTTGTATCAACAATACAGTGGCAAAATCAGAGATGAGCAAGATTCTCGCGGACACCTCCACAGCATAAGTGCACAGCCTACATCCAGGCATCAAATTGCCTTGCATAATGATCGTTTATGCACATCTAAGTTCATGCTTCCACCCAACTACAACCCGGATTTTTCCTTGCTCCACTAGCTAACATTGCTTGCCTCATCTCATTGGCTTCTGCAGTCCGGCCGGCAGCAACATAGATATCACGGAGGAGAATATAGTACCCCCCTTCATCTGGTTTCAACTCCAACAACCTCTTTATAATCCTTTCCCCCATGTCAACATCGCCATGAATCCTGCAGGCTCCAAGTAAAGCTCCCCAAATAATATCATTGCTTGGAATTGGCATGCTTGTAAGCAGATTATATGCCTCCTGTAATCTCCCTGAACGTCCTAACATATCCACCACAGCACCATAATGCTCGATTCTAGGTTCCACGCCATAGTCCCTCTGCATGCTCTCAAACAATCTAATCCCTTCATCTACCAACCCCTTATGAGCATATGCAACAAGAAGAGCCAGAATCGTCACCCCGTCAGGCACAACACCAGAACCAATCATCCCTTCAAACAACCTAAATGCATCTTCAGCATAGCCGTGATTCGCACACACCATCATCATTGCGTTCCATGTGATCAAACTCTTCCTCTTCGTCCTATCAAACACCTGCCACGCCTCGTCCAAGCATCCACACTTCCCATACATATCAATTAGAGAATTACAAAGCGCAACCATCCACCCAAATCCATTCTCCTCAACAAACCTGTGCACCATCCTCCCCATTTCTGCATCACCTAACTCCGCACAAGCCGAAATCACACTCAGCACGGTAACCTCATCCGGCCACACCCCAACAAGCCTCATCTCCTGAAACAAATCCAACGTCTCACGCGGTCTCTTGGCCTTCGAATAAGCAGACAACATAATAGTCCACGAAACCACATCTCTCTCCGGCATTCCATCAAATACCTTCCGTGCAACATCCAATTCACCAGCCCTTACGTGTGCAACAAGCAACCCAGACCAAGACACAATATCAACATGCAAACCCACTTTAACCGCATCCTCAAAAACCCTACGAGCCAAAATGGTCACTCCACCAACAGCATACAAATGTATCAACGCGTTCTGAACATGCAAATGACGGCAAAAACCGAATTTAAAAACCGCTCCGTGTATGTCATGGACTAATGGCATTGTAAAAGAACGTGACTTGAGCAAAAAGGTGAACGAAAATTCATCCGGGGCGACTCCGTTTCGCCTCATACGGTTGAAGAAGAGGGAGGAAAGGGAAGGGGTGGTGGAGTGAGCATGGGCACGAATGAGGGTGTTGTAGAAAAAGGTGGTTGGTTGGGGCATTTGATCGAACATATTGTGTGCGTAGGATAAATCGCCGAAGGGAGAGACAGCGGCGAAACGGAAGAGCTTGCCGAGAACGACGGCGTGTTGGTGGAGGCACGTGCGGAAGGCGTGAGCGTGGATGAGCTTGAAGTCTCGCATGGAAGTGCATTTCTCTGCCATGTAGACAAGTGCTGATGCAACATTGGCACTTGCCATTGTTTTGATTTGCTTCTTTTCAAAGTAATTGATTGTTATTATCGTTCATGAGAGATTGAATAGTTTTGTGTCGAAAGTGGAATTGTTCCCAAATTTTGTAACCTTTGTAGCTTAGCGTTAGCCTTATTGATGGAAGACACTTGAATCAACAAACAAGGTTGAATTTCATAAAATGATACTTATATATAACCAAAAATTCAATTTTTTAAGACTTGTTGAATAATTAATATATATGGTTTACGATATAGACTTGGCCTGATATAGAGGATCGTACCACGTAAACTTTATTATACATTGATATTCTAACATGTCCAGCTCAATTTGAGTGTTGAGGTCACGAGAGCACCACCTTCATCGTGATTAGCTCAACATGATCGTTCAAGTCGAGCTCCACCTTTCAATATGCCTAACTCAGCTTCACTTTTCAGCATGCCTAGCTCAGCTCTACTCTTCAGCATAATCAGTTGAGCTCGACCCTTTCAGCATGCCTAGCTCAGCTCTACCCTTCAGCATGCTCAGTTCAGCTCGACCCTTCAACATGTCAAGCTCAGCTCTACCTTTCAGAATGCCCAGTTCAACTTGATCCTTCAACATGTCTAACTCAACTCTACTCTTCAGCATGCTCAACTTAGCTCGACCCTACAACATGTCTAGCTTATGTGTAACTCAGCTCCACTATTCAAGTCAACTAGAGCTCCACGTCTTCCTCACGTTACTATCCAAGTGAAATCAGTGGTCCTCGTAAGAAGTGTTTCATGGTGTACCATGTGCTCCAGCTCCACGTGTCCTGTAGGGGGAGATACACATAGAAGGAGTAACCAATTTTTCTAAGGGTCCTCGTCAAGAAATTGATGACTATAAGAGATGACTCTTAGAAAGTAAGGGGGATGAAATCAATAATTCTAACCCAAGCATTGTATTTTCACCTTATATATTTTATAATCTTCTTGGAATAACCCATTTATTGTAATTCATGTTTACATACATGAACAAGACTAAATACATTTTTTTTAAAAATATAGATTAAACACATAGGTTAATTTCATAATAACGGATGTAAGAATTTTTTAATTTTTAATTTTTCAAAAGAAATTAAAAACTCAATTTATTGGAGATAGACAGAAATTAGGGAATATATTTTTCTATTTAAAAAAAATGGGTTCCAATCCTTTTAATTTGATATTAATTTTATATTATATCTCATAATCAAAAGTTGATGGTGCATGTTTTTCTCTTATTTTTGGCATTTTTCAGTTTTGAAGAATATGATGAACTCAATTGGTTTTGTGTCCTCAGCGATCATCTCCACTTACTCCAACCCCAAACTCGTTTCCTTCTCCAAACCCAAAACCAAACCTTACTCTCTCAATTCCTCACTTCGTCTTTCTAAGCTCAGAGTTTCAGCTACCAAGGATCAGAATCATCAAGAATCAAAGACTAGTAATAATGTTGCAGCTGAAGTAACAGAGCAGGTCCAATTGGATCAAAATGGTGGCGGTGGAGGAGGAGAAGGATTTGACCTTGGATGGTTACCTGCTTTTCCTCACGTTCTCATTGCTTCTTTGTCCAATTTCACTTTTGGTTATCATATTGGGTCAGTTACTTTCTATTTCCATTTCTCTACTAGCTTATAGCGTCGAGTTGATAAGCTAGTTGATAGCGGATAAGTGAGTTTAGCCGAGTGAATTAGCAGTTGTTGAACTAGCTTATAAATATGAAATGACATATTATGTTTAATTCATATTTAATATTTTTCAATTAATGGTAAAATTTGGTCTTGAATTAGTTTATTAAAAAACACTAGAAGCCAGTAAAAATAAGCTATAAGCTTGTGAGAAAATGGTCGTTACCCAACATGTCTTTTTTAGTCGGTTAATTTGTGCTTATTGTGGTTGACGAACCCACCTAATGAATTTGTGCTTGCCAAACCGACCCAATAAATTTGTAATGTAGACAGATTATTATGGAGCCAGTTTTGTGGGATTCTTTCCAGTGATATGATGAGCTGAGGCATAATAACTTACCGAACTTTTGAAACCTACGTGGTGATCTGGTTTTTGATTGTTTAGCCTATTGTGAAGTGTTTGGAACTGGATTACCTATTTTGCAGGGTCATGAATGGTCCTATTGTATCCATTGCCCGGGAACTCGGTTTTGAGGGAAACTCATTCATTGAGGGACTTGTTGTAAGTATATTTATTGCTGGTGCATTTATTGGGAGCTTAAGCACCGGTTCTTTGGTAGATAAACTTGGTTGTCGGCTCACGTTTCAGATTGATACCATACCTTTGATCCTTGGGGCGATAATAAGGTAGCATACACAGTTGATATGATTTGTTAGTTTTGTCCTTTTTTCTAGAGACAGTCTAGCTTTTCTGTGAAGATTTTTAAAATGAATCCGTGTAACTGAAGAAAAGCTTCCCATAATATGTAGATTTTGATAATGGACTCACTTGCATAATTTTGAAAATACACAGTTTCTTCCATGAAATATCATACGCTTCAACGACTTACTGGCTAAGGGAATTTTTTTATTGGATTTAAATTTGATCCATTCATTTTATAAAATGTTAATGTTAGACTAATCAATCTGGTGTGCAAACATTTTATAAAATATGGTCTACTTATTTAGAACAAGAAGTTTGAAGTTTTACTAGAAGTCCAAAGTCTTACTTGATGCCGTGGGATGAGATTAGTAAGCCCTTTTTTGGAGAAGTAATAACATTTTTATGGAGTTTTCTGATGAAACCTTTGTTTAGAAGGTTATTTGTCCGCAAAATAAACTTAACACGAACACATACTAAAGTGACGTGGCACCTTCTGGTTTCCTAATAGTACGAATAATTGATCAGATTCAAACATGTAAACTTGACAACCTTGCTAATTTTATAGAATATTCAGAAAAAAAAAAAAAAAATTATAAAATTTCTAATGTAATTTTTTATTATTTTCTAAAGGTAGTTTGAACTTTACAAGGACAATTTTAAGAGCTTTTACTGCAGTCCTAAATCTCTTCCATAATCATCGTTTTGAAATTAGACAACTTTAATAGTTTGAAAGCCAATATCTCATTTATAGTTGTTGGCCTTTTGGATGCCTGAGATCTCTCAATCTGGTGTGCAAACTTTTAGTTCCAAAATATTGATATGTCTAGATTTGTAGCACTATTCCCCCCCCCTCCCTTCTGTTTTCTGTCTTGTTCTGTCTTTTCCAACTGATTTTAAATTTAATTATTTTCCCACTTACATTACACCCTGGAGTTTAGATAAAATAACAAATAGAAGGCTTGTTTTTCATTTTAGCTGAGTTATTATTCGTGTCAACATGTCCTTTTCATCTTTAGTCAGCGATTGTTCAGCATCAAACATGTTTCTAATAAATAATGATTAAACTTTTGTCCGGTAACTTGCTTAAACTTATTTATTTCTAATATGTTGAAGAGTTTTTAGTTCATAATGTTTCTCTACTGTAGTATTTTTATATGCCACTTTTATCATTTTGTTCTAAATTATGTTACTATTATTTTATGCATCGACGATTTATGATTATAACAAGACTGGCTGAATTGATCATCAGTGCTTGTATTGCCCAAAGACTGCAAACACTTTTGCTAAGATTATAGTTGATCTGTCAAAGGATATTATTATCATATCTGTTCCATTTTCTGACAGTGCAAATGCCCACTCCTTGGATGAGATACTTGGGGGAAGATTTCTTGTTGGCCTTGGTATAGGTGTAAATGCTGTTCTTGTTCCAATTTATATATCTGAGGTACTTATTGATATCAACGTTAACTTTGTGATTAATTCTTATTCTCCAATTATTATAGGATGACGTATCTGATTTCTAAGATGCCAAATCCATGTAATATTTTCCAGAAGTGGTGCTTATTTATGGGGTTCCCTCCCAGGGCCGTTCTTTGGGGAGTGCAAAGAGCTCAACCGAGATGGGCCTCAAGAAAAAAGTTATTGCTCAATATCCTCACCTCCACTCAAAAAAGAAAAATAAACATGTTTCATGTTTCAATTTCTAAGTAAAAAAAATCATGTTCCGTTTCTATTTATAAGTTAAAAAAAAACTTCTTTAGTAAAAATAATTGCTAATTTTGATTTCGGTGGCTAATAATCATTATACGAGTGTTACTTTCAATTTAAATAGAAGATTAATCTTTTAAAAAAATAATGCATTTTTTTATTAGGGGCCTATTTTTGCTATGAGAGCCGAGCCTCCAGTTTCATAGGGACGGCCCTGAATCCCTCCCATGTTGAGAGAGGAAATAAATTTTAGGACAACAACAGCAAGTCTGTTTCGTCTCTCACGTCTATTCACTGTCATATATGGTGCAGGTTGCTCCAACAAAATATAGAGGTTCCCTAGGGTCCTTATGTCAAATTGGCACTTGCCTTGGTATTATTGCATCACTGTCTCTAGGAATTCCTTCTGAGAACGATCCACATTGGTGAGTTTCTTTGTATTTTCTTCCTCATGGACTCATGGAAATTTAGTCCAAAGATTTCACTTGTGTTTGTATGGTTTATTGAGGTAGATAATTAGTTTTACCGGGAATATAAAATATTTTGAATGATAAACAAGGATGACAGGTTTATTTGATAAATGATTTTTATAGGTTTCCAGAGATTTTCTGTTGATGTGCTGTAAGAGATGTGTGTTTGACTGTTTATGTAACCTCCTTTTGCTCCCTCAGTCCCTCTATACTTAAAACCCTATGATTTCAACAATATTTTTTTTGTTTTTTTTTGTTTTAATACATGCATAGTTGTTTGGTAACCGATTCATATAGCTTTATATTGGCAGTATAATATCTTTTTTCTATAAAAAACAAATTTCCATATTAGTGTTATGTCATATGAATGTCTTAATCCTCTCTTTTAATTTTCTTAGAATGTTTAAAATGAAAAATGCTAGGAATGTGGCTCATATCCCTCCAGTCATTTCAAATTGGACTTCATATATATATATATATATATATATATATATATATATATATATATATATATAGAGAGAGAGAGAGAGAGAGAGAGAGAGAGAGAGCTACAGTCCACAGCCACAGGCTTGCAGCCTTATTCTGTAATTTTAAAGACTGCTTTAGTGAAAACAATGTTTCCTTAAGACAGGTCTTGATTCCAATACTTTATCCACTTTGAATTTAATGTAACAGGAACATACTTTTGTAATGTTTACTGAAATCAAACCTGAACTTAATATATAATTCCATATATATGGGATTGTTTTTGAGTCTCTTTATGTTATGATTCATCCATCATTTGTGTGTTATATTCTTTCGAAAGAGAATATTATTTTCCATATAATGGCTAACCAGTATCATCAAATATATATTTTAGGTGGAGAACAATGTTGTATATTGCAAGCGTCCCTGGTTTTATTGTTGGTCTGGGTATGCAATTTGCCGTTGATAGCCCACGCTGGCTTTGCAAGGTAGGACTTCGTTGTTTCCTTATCTGTCCACTTTTCCGCTGTTTCTAAAGCTTCGACTTTTCTGCCCAGGCTGGGAGAATAAATGATGCTAAAAAGGTAGTATGGGAGCTTTGGGGTGCATCTGAAGTTGAGGGTGCAATTGAAGAATTTCAATCTGTCAGCAAGAATGATGGCAGTGATTTGGACAGCAGATGGTCAGAGATCTTGGAGCAGCCACATTCTAGAGGTTGTATCAAGGTGGTTTTGGCTTTTACTTTGAGACCATTTTGCATATGAAAAAAAAAATTCGTTTCCCTATCTTTATAGATTGAAAATTTAGGTCAGCAGAAATATAAGCACATAAAAGATGAATTTAACGTCGTAATATTTTATTTTTCATGAGCCAGCATATATTCACATAATTTCCTACAAGCCACTTGAAGCAAAAAATTAATAATGTGTTTCTTCTATGTTTACAGTTGCCTTCATTGGAGGGGCTCTTTTTGTACTTCAGCAGTTTGCAGGCATAAATGCAGTTCTTTATTTTTCATCACTGACCTTTCAAGATGTTGGAATTCAAAGCAGTGCTTTAGCAAGCTTGTTTGTTGGGCTTACAAATTTTGCAGGTTTGTATTATGCACCGAATTTCTTTATCTCAATATATGCTTCTTCTTGGACTCAGACCCTGATTGCTGTGAACTGATTCTTTTCGTTAGGCGCACTTTGTGCTTTATACTTAATTGATAGGGAAGGGAGGCAGAAGCTTATTATAGGAAGCTACTTAGGAATGGTGAGTGTGTGCAAGATTCTCATAACTTCTTTCTTGGTATATGTAAATAAGAGTATCATGCATGCACAGGCACACATGAATTCATTTAGATCTTATTCTTTGGTAATTTATAATTTTCATTTCTGCTTAATTGTAGGCAATTTCAATGTTTCTTGTGGTCTACGCCGTCATATTTCCATTGGATGAGCAACTCAGCAACAACTTATCAATATTAGGAACTATCATGTAAGCATTTACTTGTTATCAAGCCTTCTGCAAGAGCAACTGCTTTTTCATCCTCGACTACCATAGGTGACAATGCTAAGTGAAATTCATGTGAATCACACTAAATAAAACTTGTGGAATCCATTTCAATTCCAATTTAGCAGGACCTGTGGAACTCGTGAATTTCACTCTATAATATTGTGTTAACAAAACGTGTTTATCAACATTCCTCATTCCTTCATTGTTAACATCATTTTTATAATAACATTGAATATTATCAGTTAGTTTCCAGTATTTTATATTTTCTTTAGTAATTTCCCTTATACAATGTTATAGGTATATATTCTCTTTTGCAATTGGAGCTGGCCCTGTAACTGGCATCATTATACCAGAGCTTAGCAGCACCAGGACACGAGGGAAGATCATGGGATTCAGTTTCTCTACCCATTGGGTGGGTATTAAGGCATCTTCAGTGAATTTTCCTCTGTGAAAACTGAAAAGCTCTTTTTATGTGTCACTTTGCATTTCTTACCTGTGATGGAATTTTTCAGTCTAATCATTTTTATTTTTATCTTTACATAAAGGTTTGCAACTTTGTGGTGGGATTATTCTTCCTTGAATTGGTAGAGAAATTTGGAGTTGCGCCGGTATATGCTAGCTTTGGAGCAGTTTCCCTGTTAGCCGCGACATTTGCCCATTACTTCCTGGTAGAAACCAAGGGGCGCTCTCTTGAAGAAATTGAACGGTCCTTAAACCTGAAAGCTTGAGCCCGTGATAAATATTACGACGTACCAATCATGCATTGCATATAGAACTGATTTGTTTTGTGGTTAAGCATCAATAAGAGCATAACCAATCAAAAGAACAGGATGTAGGAGACTACATTCAGGCTGGGATCATCAGTAATGCAATAAGCTAAAAGAGAAGCATGAGTCTGCATCTCAGCAAACTTGGTTGTGTCTTATATTAAATGTACAATGAGATTTTGATTCTTGAATAGTTTCCATACCTTATGTAAATTATATGTAGTATTGTTGTTTTTTATGTGTAAAAACTACTATTGTTGGTTTATCTTAGAAATGGTTGATTATTGAACTTGTATAAGCGTGCAATTTTTTAATAAAGCTACTTTTTTGTGTATGGTCAACTATCTTTGAATATTGATTCTTGAACTTCTAAAGTGTACCATATTTTGTAATTTGTAATAAAGCTTCTGAGGAGTGGAATGAAAGGGAAAACGAGGGTAGTTTCTCCCCTTCTCATGGTTTTTTTTTTAGAGCAGGACAGAATACTTATATGACTGAATTTTGTTTTGTTTGTTTTGAGTGTAGAGAAACTATACGAAAAGAAAAAACCAGAGTTCTCCAATATGGTATTTTTTGAGTTCATATAGGAGGATTTTTGTTTTATGGAGAGAAATAAGCCCCCCCATGCAAAGTAAAGGATATCATATCTTCAACTTTCTTTTTTCAAAGTCATCCTTTTACCTTCCTTTCTAAGTCGTAAACCACTTTCTGTCGGTATGTTTGGTATGAGTAAAAAAGATGAGATGGAGTTTGCTCGGAGAGAAGTTGGAGAGAGATAAGAACTTCTTTTTGTACATTAATCATCTTGCAATAAATGACATGCATTTATTTCTACTTTGGTAAATTTGATCTATTTATTTCTACTTTGGTAAATTTGAATTTAGATCAGAAGCGACATGATCATGGAAAATACTTGGGTGTCATTGATCTTTGGTGCCTACATAATCATGGAAAATACTTGGGTGTCATTGATCTTTGGTGCCTTTAGTTCATTTTAGATAAGAGATGATGATTGAATGATTAAAATAAATTATTTAGATAAGAGAAAATGAGTGATTAAAGAGAGATGATAACAAAGACACAAATATCACCAAAAGTCAATGACACTCAAGTACAATCACATAATCATATGTAAGATTAGTGAAAATCACAAACTTCATTGAGTATTTGCGATGAAATTTATGTATAAGCCTATTAACGATGGAATTGCCGAGTTGAATCTAAGTTACAACAGGTGCGAACGAAAAAATTCACCCATCGTGCAACTACTTTCAACCCAATAATATAGAGCATTTCTGTTAACTACATATGTTTAGATTGAACGAGATTGACGAGAGAGAATAAAACTAGGCATTCTACTTAAAACTGAATCCCTATGCTCACATGCATTAAAAACATATTTAAAGCTTAATTTAATAACAATATTGTTTTAAAAATTAGGTCATGTTAATTAGGGTACTTGTTAAGGATTAAAAAATGAAACTGTAATGCCCTATTTTATTTATTTATTTATTTTATCGAGTTGAGAGTCTTTTTATTAATTTATTTGAATAATTGTGATGTATGATGCTATGTGATGATTTTTGGTATTTATTAGTAGGTTGTTATGACATAAAAAGTGAAGGAATCTAATTAGATTAGATTTAATGAGGTATAAGGGTAGTTTGGTAAATGGAGGGTTTTGTTAGGTTAAGAATATGAGAGGTTATAAATAGAAGAGAACATTAGAGAATTAGGGTTAGAACAAGAAAACAATTTTGGGAGAAAAACAGAGAAAACTTGAAGAAATGGTTTTTGGAAGAAAAAGAGGAGAAACTTGTAGAATTCAAGAACTTCAACCAATCTAAGTTAAAGGTGGGACTAACCTTCTTCTTTAATCATAAGTATATAATTCTGAAAAAAGTTCAATTTCTTGTTGTTGTGAAAACTAGGTTTTGAATTGAATTGAATTGTTAAAAACATAGGTAATCACATGAATTAACGTAAAAGTTGTTGTCTAGGTTGTAGATTATCGGTAGGTAATGTTTCCTATCAATTTTGGGAGTTAGGGTGTCGAAAATTGGGTTTTGGGGCAAAATTTTGTTCGTGCTGTTCGTAGTCCTGTTCGCCGTTGCTCGCCACAGCGAGCGATTATCCTCGCCTCACGGGTAGTAGATAACTCGCCACGGCAAGTATGTTTTAGTCGCCTCGCGAGTGTCCCAATTGTCGCTCGCCACATCGAGTGTTTTACTCGCCACAACGAATTCCTTACAGAGAGCTACCGTTAGCTCGCCACGGCGAGTAGCCTTGCTCGCCACAGCGAATTGCTTAGTGGCAGTATGCCATGTTTCACGTTCTTGTGTCTTTTCACACGTTTCTGTTTTGAGTTGGTATTTGGTTTGAATATGAAAGTTGTTGACAATTAAGTTATGTTTCCAGTAACTTTGGTTTGACATGAAAATCTTTTGTGGATATTTTAATGTGTGAATTACGATGTTATTGGTGTTGCATTTTGAGTCGTATCATTGCATAAGCATTTGTCAAGCGAAGGAGGCTGTAACTTGTCAAGTTGTAGCGAAGGGGACTTGATGCTTGTCAAGTCGAATTACAACATTAACGAAGGGAGCTTGACGCTCTGTTGGTACCACATGCATAATTATATTGCATTTGTTGAGTCGTTGTAGTTGCATTGTTGAGTTGTTGTTGTTGCATTGATGGACGAAGTTAATTAATGATTTATATCTGAAATTATATGAAGTACTTGTTGATGATTATTTGTGACTGTTTTATATGGATTAATTATTCTTTATGAATTGTTGCTTATTATTAATGAATGTGAAATCTCACCCCTTTTGTTTGAATGTTCCCTCTACGTGGGTAACGTGCAGATAATTAGGAATAACTGCTGATGTGAGTTGATCTTCGTGTCGTCATAGGAGTCTTGCTTTGATACGTAACAGGATGAGGATATTTATATGTTTTGTTTTTCCTTTGTTACGTATCTCTTTATAAGATGCTGTTAAACCATTTTTAATTGGAGTTTTTAATATGTTGATGACGTTGAGACCTAGTGCCAAGTTTTGATTTAAATGTTGAATATTTTCCGCTGACATTGTTTTAATTATTGAAAGCAGGTGTTTAATTAAATAGTGAATTTTAACCCTATTTACGATGAAATAGTTTTTGAAGAACGTTATGTGACATCCTGTTTATGATGCAATTTGATATATTTTATATTATTTATTTATATGTTGGGAAAACGGGGTGTTACAGAAACAAGTAATAACTTTCATGTCGAAAATGTTGCTTTTTGATGTTTCAACGTGTTGAATACACAAATCAAAATATAATTTCTACTTTAGACTTCTTATCAAACGTCCTAAGAACACTCGTTAACATTTTCCTTAAAAATTTGATCAAGATTGAATTGACTGAACTTAAAATCATGTGGTTCACCTCTTCAACCATGGTTAAACAAGATTATTAATAAAAAAATTATTTTAAAAGATTATTTAAAAAATAAAAGGACCGATCAGTTGATTTTTTTTATCCAAAAAAAAAACAATTTGGCAAATTGACTATTTTCTTCGGCTGGAAACATAGTGACTTCTTTCTTTAATCTCATATTTGCATGATTTTTTCTTAAAAAAAGAGTAGGTTTAATAAATTAGATTAAGTTAACTAGAATTTGTTAACCGAGGAATACTTATTTGATCATTATAAACTCAAATAAAATATTCTTGGACATACTGACATAGATATACAAATTTTAAAGAGAAAAGAATTAGTCTCCCCTTAGAAAAATATTTTTGTTTAAATAGAAAAACTGATTTTTACATAAAAAAAGAAAAGAAAAGTACTCATTTTTGTGTGTAAGAAAGAAAAAAGAAAACAAAAAGACAAGGCTAGCTAATCGGGTCTTCTGTCTAAGTCAATCGTTCTCCCATCTTTCTCTCTCTGACTCTTTCTTTGTCATCATCACTTTCACCCTCCTTCAATCTGACGTCGTTTCATTCCGTTACGACTTTTCCAAATCTGAATGAAATGCACACTCCAAAATCAACCATGGCGTCTCCCGAATCCAACGGTTCAGACCACGTCGTCGAGCTCATTGTTCGCGACATACCGCAACCACCACCGCTTCCATCTTCCGATGACTCTCGTGATAATAATGTTCATGACCAAATCGCCCCTCTTCTTTCCCATACTGATAGACCTAAGATCAATATCTTCACCGCTTCTTATCCCAGAAGAAAACAACCTCGAGTATGAAATCTTTCATTTCTTTCAATGTATAATACATATATATCATAAATTTCATTTATTCATGTTTTCCATATCGATAAGTACTGACACAGACACCGGATACGACACTATACTTTATAAGGACATGTCAACATTGCTAATAATGCTAATAATGTGAGAAAATAAATTAATTAATTGAATGTAATCACTTTGTGGCACCGACACTTTGTCTCGACGTGTCAGTGTCCTACACCAATGGATATGATTACAAGTATGTTTGGTTTTACTTCTAGAGGTACCAAATTCGATCATGACATGTTTAGTTGTTCGAGTAGAATTGATTTTGCCTTTAGAGTTGATTTTGTTTGAAGCTAGAGATCGGAGATTTTGATTCTAGAATTGATTTTAATACTCAAATTTATTGTTCAACTCACTTTTACATAAATGAATCCAAACATGAATCATTTTACCTTCAACTCAATTTTAACCAGAATCATTTCACTCAAAATTAATTTTTGTCAACGCAGAGTCAAACATACATTACTTTCAATTATGAAATTACCGGTGTCGACGTGTTTGTGTCGTGTTCGTGTCTGTGTGAGTGCTTCACAGGTAGGACACCTAATACACATTCAATTTGAGGTGTAGGTGCTACAGAGTGATGTTGTAAAAGGGCAATGATTTGAGGAAAATGTGAACAAAGTGTGACGGATTTTTTTCTCTATGTATTTGGTTGCAGGATGAAGTAACAAGACTACTTGAGTCAGAGACATCTCCATTCACTCAATGTATATTGTGGATATGGAACGGTTCTAGATACTCTGGTTTACTATGCATGGCTTTGTCATCTTTCATTTACTTTCTTATGGGAGTTCTTTCCAATATTTTTTCTGGTAATGTTCTGTTATTTACTTATTTTGCATAGTATGTCCTTTTCTTTGATTATCATTATGCATTTGCATATATTGGAAACGACGAAAAAACGTTGGTTCAAAAGCAATTCTGGTCGGAGTTAGATGTTATGAATTTCTGTGATGTTGAACTTTTATGTTTTATGTTTTATGTTTTTATTTTTGGGTAGGGAAAGGAGAGGGTTCATAATATCCTTCCCTATTCATTCCATTGACATTTACGGTACTCTGATAGTTCTTATATGTCAAATATTGGTTTTACTTCATAGGGACTTAAGTTATTTAGCTTAAGACCAGCGTTGTTAAATAGCGGCTATAGCGGTCGCTATAGCATGATAGAATTGGAATAGATTGCTTTTGTTCCGCAGTCCGATATTCAGTACAAAGTAAAGTCAAATAGCTGGAATTGTGGCGTTATAGCGCTGTAGTTTAGCGGAGCATGAACAAACTGCTATTTTTCGTGATCCGCGATTGACAGCACTGCTTAAGACTTCTGTTAAACTACTAAAACCCCTCAATCTAATGGTTTAATTAGCCAAATATGTGATTTAAGCCATCTAATTTTGTTTTGAGCTAAATTTTATCATCATGCAATGGTCCTTGAATGCTGAATTAGCTACTTTGAATTCATTTTAGGGAGACTAGGTCTATATTTCATTGTACATTAACTATAATGGATGTTCAGTTAAATTTTAGATTTTTTTCAAGATCTACAATTATCTTTTTTGCTTGTATTTTTTTTTTTGGGCTCTCCTTTTAATTTTTGCAATAACATTTTTGACTTGGCAGTTCAGGCAATTCCTTTGTTTGAGACTGCTTTTACAAGATGTACAATTATCTTGATACTGTCATATTTGTGGTTAAGAAGGAGTGAACAACCACTGTTTGGAACATCCAATGTTAGAATCATTTTACTTTTAAGAGCCCTTGCAGGTTGTATATCAATGTCAAGTTTTGTATATTGGTAAGTAGTCTTTGAGGTTTTTTTTTTTGGGTCTCAATATCCAATCTTTTCAGCACTTACTTAATTTGTCATTTTGGAATTATATTTTCTCTAGTGGACCTTTTCCCTTCTCTATTTATCTTTGAAAGTTTTTCAAATATCATAGTTTTAGGATAGTACTGGATAACACTGTTCTTCAATGTTGATAGTTTTTTTGTAGGGCATATTTTATAAAGCTTTCTGGTTTAAACAGTAATTGCACTATTTCCTACTTTCCAGTTTAATATTCAATGAAGGTTTTAGAAATGTGATTTACATTGCATTTTTGTGTAACTATGAAGTTTGTAAAAAAGAAGAAAAGATGGTTTGGTAGAAAAGATGGTGGAAACTAGGTTAGGTGGGTTGGGCGTGTAGAGAGAAGACCTGTAGATGTTTTAGTAAGGAGAGTAGATCAAATAGAAGGTAGTCAGATTACTAGAGGCAGTTGTAGACCTAGTAAAACTATAAGAGAAACTATTAAGAAAGATCTAGAGATTAATGAGTTGGATCAAAATATGGTTTATGATAGGACATTATGGCGTAATTTGATCCATGTAGCCGACCCCACTCAGTGTGATAAGGCTTGGTTGTTGTTGTTGTATCAATATTGTGAAAAAAAAATGATTTAATATTTTATATGGAATGAACTCCATGTTTACAATTTTTCTTTTATATACATACAAATTACAGTATTCTTCGTATTAAGTTGAAACCTTGCTTCACAATTTGACATAATCAACGATTTGCTTTAGTAAACTGAGCTTATGTTCAACTCATTCATCCTTTGCAACCTTGTGTTCTTAAGTAATTCCCAACTATTGTTATAAAAGAAATCTGTTCTTTTTCAGCTTTCAGAAGTTGCCTTTTGTTCAGGCTGTTGTGTTGAATTCAACGACTCCAATCATGGCTTCAGTAATGGCACGGTTCTTTTTGCATGAGAAATTGAAAATTGCGGATATAGCAAGTAAGATTTAATAGTTCTGTTCATACACTATCTGCTATTATAAAATTATGATGTAACGCGAAGAAAATTTTAGCTCTATTTTATGCTTAATTACTTGTCTATATTATGAATAATTTTTATTTATTTTTGCTTAAACTTTTTTATGAAGTTTCATTCAGTCTAGAAAGACAAGGTAGTAGTTTGTGAGCTTAACTGTATTCTATGAATTCTAAATGGTAAATGCCATTTAAGATCTTTTATTTTACTCCATTTTTATGTTTATACTGGAAACTCAACACCTCAAAAATATTATGAATGGTTTCAATGATAACTGCACTCTACTGGCATACTAAACCTTGTGTAGGTAACCCAAGTAAACCTCATACTACCTGGACAAGAAAGTGGAACTTAAAAGTTAAAGCAATGCTGACATACGATAGGAACTAGAATCCTAAACAAACTAGGAATAAGATGTACAACCCAATTAAGAAACTTAGGCTCTTAAAATTCTTGAAAGTTAATCATGATTCTTGTATTACGTACAATTTTACAAACACTAAAATTCCATATTTTATGTACAAGAAGAAGTAATTTAATAATTATAAAAATGTGTATTCATTATCGATTACAATTTGCATGTACTGATTTATTTTTTCAATGGCGTGTATTTTTCAGTTCTTGCTTGTAGTTTCTTCGGCGTGCTCTTTTTCTTCCGAGAAATGCTTGCTACACAAGGTACAGTAGTTCCTAACTCATTTTCTTTTAGGTGCAGTATCATCTGTATAATTTACTAGTTGTTTGTTCCCGTTGATTTATAGTAAGCTTACAAGATCTAGAATAAAGAACAGATTTGTTGTTTGTAGGTAGTCTCATGTTATAATTTTGCCTTTGTATGATTTCAAGGCATATAATTTGCATTATCTAGGTTTGGGAAGAATAGTTGATATACTTTAACTAAATTTCCAAATGTGGATTTTCCAGGACAGTTAGACAAAGTTGATGAAGCAAGCAATGCAAATGCTAAGCCAAGTCAACATATATTTGCAATCCTAGTGGGCATATTTTCATCAATTATTGGTGGAACTAGTTACTGTCTTATAAAGGCTGGAGCTAAAGCATCTGACCAGCCACTGTAAGATTACACAGTTGTTTGTTCTGATGTGCCCCATTGATCAAACACATAAATATTATGCTCCTGGTTTATGCTTTGGTTTTGTTATTCTGGTTATTTCTATTTTGGTTATGGTTAATTGTTAGAAACCAAGAGAGAATATGCATGTCTACAAAATATTTTCCCTCTTTTTGTTTTAGAATTTATTCCTGTTCCCATCAGTTTATCTGTAATATGGTATCGAAGTAAATGGGATGTCACCACATAATTCTGAGCTTTTCTTTTTAGTGCATAGAGCTGCAGAGTACTAGTCATTGTGCAATGATTGCTGTAACTAGAGACTCAAATGTTCATAGAACTTAGAGCTGGCATGTGACAATACTATAGCGAAATAATCCACAAATTTTTTTCCATTGTAGTTTAGAGATGTAAATTTATCTTTAACTTAGTTCTGTGAATTTCTATTTCACTTCAGGTTGACTGTCTTTTCATTTGGCATACTGGCTAGCCCTGCAATGGGAATATGTACTTATGTCTTTGAGGTAATTTTGTACTTGTAATGGTTGAATCTCTTTATCAATCATTTGTTGGTGCTTTAATAAATTAATATTAATGATGATCTATGCGTATAACAGTCTATATACAAAAGTTTTGGGTTTGTTTGGTTTTAGAAATCATTTTTTTTCGCTTAGTGTTTTCACAAATTTATAAAGATGCTATATTTTTCTAACTTGTTTTTTATAAATATTGATACAAAAAATGACTAAAACAACCTTTCATTATGTCATTTGTACAACTAGCCTAGCTTTCTTGTACAAATACACCCCCGTGGGTACATTTTTCTCCTTTTATTTTTTCATTCATAAATTCTTTATTTTCAATAATAAGTACAAAAGACCCTAAAGTTGTGAAAAGGGGTAATTTTACTAGACAAGTTAATCTCTGAAAGGAAGTGTTGGAAGTTGGACCCAAACAGGATACTCTTTATGAATAATATTTTCTTGTAATTTTTATTAGCATTTTTTATATTCCACAAATGCTATTAAGGATTAGTTTGGATCATATGCATGACATTTTTTTTTTGGCATGCACCAGTAAGATTTCAGTTGTTGCTTGTCTAAGTAATTTTTGTTAGCATTTAATATCCTTTACAATGATATTAAGGATCTGTCCATGTCATATCTATGAAAATTAAATGTACTTATAACATACTTTGTCTTATTTGTACAGGATTTTGTTCTACCAACAGTTCAGTCAATTTTACTTATGGTTATACTTGGTATTCTAGCCTTCTTTGCTGAGGTGCAACTCTATGCTGATTATGATATTTTTATCTCTATATTCTAGCTTATCTTCATTGTTTTTCTCTGGTAGTTGAAACAATGAAACATACTTTAATATATGATGGTGTTAATATTATACATCAATCTTATACAGGTCTTGTTAGCACGAGGACTACAACTTGAGAGGATGGGTAAAGTTGCCAACATCCAGTACATGGAGGTATCCTCACTGTACAGCTGTTTCCTAGATGTTCTCTTTACGTTTGTCATTTTAATTTTGACCACTTTGTTTCTATGTACTAGAGACCCTAACTAGTTGGGAAATCAACAGAAAAGTTTGCATTTTGTCACTTTTTGGAATTGGAAAGAGAACTAAAAAGAATTGCAAGTGCCCCCGGAGCACTAGTTAAGGAAGTTAAATATAGAAAACACCAACTTTTTGACTTTTAAAAAGTTAAATACTCACCTTTTCACAATTCCCAATACAATATTTCTAATTTTGTGCTCTTAACTAGTGCCCCAGGGGCACTAGTTAACATTTCCCTATAAATATTCAAGAATTGTTGGATTATGATATTGCAAAAAATGAATAACATGTAGGAAAATGTTGTAAGGAGTGTATCACTCTGTTGTGTAGTTTTTGTAGTCATGATGGAAGTAGGTCAGGGATGATGGAGAGACCTTGATTTATAATATCTCAAGACCTTGCTTTCTAATCTCTTTGTTGCATTGCTTTTTGCGTTTAGTCTCTTCCTGGTTAAACATGTTGGAACTAGCCTTAACTTGAGCTTCTAGTAATTTCCCTTGATCACATAGTCTACTAGATAGATTTAATGTCTTAACATTGTCAATAATATGAATTGATCTGATCGGTTATTTTCTGCCACATGTCTTTTTGACTAATCTTATGCACTACTGTCTCTTAGCAACTGACTTATGAGTTATGATTACATCCTTTTCTAGTGTATTATTTCTTTTTCATGATACTCAAATTTGAATACTAGTTTAGGGACTGATATAAAGCTATATATTTCTGTTTTTCAGGCAGCACTAACCCAATTTTGGAGCCTTACTTTGACATTAGTGTCCCCAGCTTTCGATCACCTCGTTGGAATTTTACTTATTGTTGTTTCTGTATGTTGTACCATGTACATAGGACCTGACAAGGAGATGGAATGATATGAGTTGAGATTTGAGTGATGTATCTGTGTTGGGTTTGCGGCTAATATGCTTTGATTCATTTGTATTACTCAAACTTGTTCATATCAAATATAGTGTTGTTATTGCCTTTTTAACCGAAAAGCCATTTCACTAGGTTTTAGATCCAATAAGCTCCTTCAGAATTGATTCACCTTGAAACCAATCGATCTAAATTGTACAATGCAAACATCTCATGATTTCACTGGGTTGTTAAAAATGATTTTAATCATGATGGTGTGTTGAGCGAGTCTGAACAAGGTGGTACAGGTAATGGAGGAGTGGATTTTGAGGAAAAAGACAAAAAGATGAGTCCTAACATCAAACAATGCCTTCGTAAGGTTGCTGATGGACACATCACAACAGCAGTGAAAGTGTTGGGGTCATCCGGAGTAACCCCATATAATGAAGATACTATGGAAATTTTGGAGGTCAAACACCCGTACAGGCCACCCCCCTCTATGCCGACCACCATGTTTTCTGAATCTCCCCTTGTGGTTGATGTTGACACCGTTCTCAAATGCATTAAGTCGTTTCCTAAAGGGACATCTTGCGGTAGAGATGGTTTGCGAGCCCAACACCTATTAGATGCATTGTGTGGAGAAGGTTCAGCTGTGGCTAGAGATCTGTTATGTGTTATTACTTTAGTGGTTAACCTATGGTTAGGAGGAAGATGTCCCTTGAATTTGGCAGAGTTTGTAGCTTCTACACCTTTGACACCATTGTTAAAGCTTGACGGTGGGATACACCATATTGCAGTTGGTACTATTTGGAGGCGTTTAGTATCCAAAGTTGCTATGATAGGGGTTGGTAAAGATATGGCTAAATATCTCAATGACTTTCAGTTTGGTGTGGGGGTTTCAGGTGGGTCGAAAGCCATTTTGCACAGTATCAACAGTGTTGAACCTGCGACATGAAGATGATTCCTTGACTATGCTTACAGTAGATTTTTCGAATGCTTTCAACTTGGTAAACAGGTCGGCACTACTACGTGAGGTGAGATTGAGATGCCTATCTATTTCTTTATGGGTTGAGTTTCTTTATGGATAGGCATCGAGATTATATCTCGGTGATTGACATATTATGTATGCTATCGGAGTGCAACAAAGCAGCCCATTAGGTCCGTTTTTTTTTCTCTTGTGTTACATCCTTTTATTCATCAGATCAGAGATAGTTGCAAATTTCTTCTTCATGCTTGATATCTTGATGATGGGACTCTTTGTAGGGGATTCAGAGGAGGTGGCTAAAGCTCTAGACATCATTCGGGTTTTTGGGCCAAAATTAGGCTTTGAATTGAATATTCGTAAGACTGAGATCTTTTGGCCTTCATGTGATGGTAATAAACATCGTGGAGGGTTATTCCCTGCGGATATTGAGAGGCTGACGTTGGGGTGAAATTGCTCGGAGGGGCTGTTGGCCGAGATAAAGGTTTTATTGAGGGGTTGACCATGAAGAGAGCTTCCAGGGCTGCTGAGTTAATGCATCTTCTTCCCCAGTTACGAGATCCTCAAAGTGAACTTATTTTACTTCGATCGTGCATGGGTATTGTCAAACTTTTCTTTGGCTTAAGGACGTGCCAACCGATTCACATGGACAAGGCGGCTATGTTGTTTGATAAAGAGCTACGTGAAGCGGTTGAGGACATTGTAGTTGGCGGAGTTCCTTTCTTTGGGGACCTTCAATGGAGGTTGGCTTCTTTACCTATTAGGTTTAGAGGGTTGGGTTTGTACTCAGCATTAGAGGCTTCCTCGTACGCTTTTGTGGCTTCTAAGGCACAGTCTTGGGTGCTACAAGATCATATTTTGAGAGACAGTGAGTCATGTGGCATGGACTCGGATTTTGATAATGTTTTGGATGGTCTTTGTGGTACGATTCCAGATTTTGATGTTAGCGGTTTTACTAGCAAATACACCATCCCTCCTAAAGCATAACATGTTTTGGCGAGTGCTCTTTTTAGTAAAAGTGTTCAGGATATGGAAGTTAAGTTTGACATGACCATGTGACAGAAGACAATTTTTGGATGTTTGCAAGCAGCACATGCTCAAGATTTTCTTCTAGCTATCCCGGTTGATGGGTTATGTCAGTATATGTCACCAGTGAAGTATCGTACTATCCTTATGATTCCACTATTTCCTATTGATGACGTGTGTCCTGTTTGTTGTAAGGCGTGCCTTGATACTTTTGGGGAGCATGTCGTTCATCGTAAGGAACTTCCTGATTTTAAGTACAGACACGACTTTGTTAGGGATGTACTTTTTGATATATTCAGACGAGCATGAGTATCAGTGAAGAAGGAGACGCTTATGAACTTCCAGACTGACCCGCTAGAAAGAAGATCAACATTCAGGCCTACAGATGTTATGGTGTACAGATGGGTAGGAGGAAAACATGCATGTGTAGACCTGACGTCGAACCTTTTACCGTAGGACAGACAGCCCTAAAAGCTACGTCAAATAAGGTGGCCAAACACGAGAAAGCGTGTTCTCGCAATCAACATGCTTTTATACCATTTGTTTTTGACACTTTTGGTTTCCTAGCACCAGAGGTTGTTGGCCTTCTACATAGAGTTCAAAAGGTCATGCATAGCAATGTCATGTCTCCAAGGTCCATGAATGTTGTGTTTATGAGGATTGGTTTTGCCATCCAAAAAGGTCTAACGGCACAACTTGTTGCCCGCTTACCTTCTATTCAAGTGTAAATAATGGTTTATATATATATATATATATATATATATATATATTTGTTGAAGTTGGCTTAAAATTATTTTTTTTATAGAATTTTAAGCATAGAATGAACAAAGAACAAGAAAATGATGTACTTATATACCCTCATAGTTTCAATGATAAGCAACGTATGTGTCTCGAGAGTGCACATGTATACCACCAGTTTTGCATCGGACATATTTTGCAAAGAAAGTTCTTAATGTTCTAGCTCTAACTTACAATGTGATTTTGATACCTACAATTTTCGTATATTTTGTCTTTTGAGCCATGCTTAGGTTATTATAGCACTAGACATTAGTATTTGTACCACAATTACTACATATTTGTGGCACAGAAAATACAAATATTACTGCAAGCAAATTCTTATATGACTTTTTGCATGCTTTAACTTTTATACGATCTTGAAGAAATCACACAAAACTGGTTCACATTGTTAAAATAAACTAAAATACTTCTCAAACATAAACCACAATCAAAATCATTCATGCAACAAAGACAAAAAATCCAACTATTTAAAAAAGGATGCAAACCACGCATGGGTAAAAGGTTCTAGGGGAATTTAAAGTACACTGGTAGTAAAAGTAAAAACTCCTTGCCTTCAACAAAAAAACCTTTAAAACAAACATCATTAGCATCTGAGTATCATCAAGGATCATACTGAACCAGGAGGATCAAAGAACCATGACTCAGAAGGATCATCGTCCGATGAATCAGACGGATCAAAGATCCATGACTCAGAAGGAACATAGTCCGTCCCTATATCATCATCATAACAAGGAACTGGCAGGTGCAAATCATTGATCTGAACAATGCACCTTTTCTTCAAACTTTCACTCAATTCAAGATAATGACATCCACGAATGTCAAGAGATTTAAGCAGGGGGCATTTATCAAGAATGGCATGCAAACCAACATTAGTGAACTCATGTCCACTCAAACCAAGATGACATAAACCAGACATTGTTTCCGCAATGACTAATGCCACCCTATCATCAGACTCACAATATACAAACCTCAATTTTCCAAATTGAAGCGGCTTCCATTTTACAAATTCAAGTGACTTCAAAAGAGGGCAAGATCGACCAAGCACTTCAAGGGAGACCGGAGTTATGCAGCAAAGTGAAATGTCAACCTTCTCTAATTGTGGAAACCTCCTCACAACTTCACTAAATCGTTCATCTGAAATCTTATAGCAATCTACAAACCGCATGGAATGCAGGTGACTGCCACTGCAAAATTTGAATTAAAAAGTATTAAAAAAATGATAGATAAAAACAATAAAACATCAAGGAACAAAAAATTTGGGCTGTTAACTACTTTTTAGCTATGCATTCAAGGAGATCATCATTGCCAAATGTCTCAATATCAATGTCTTCCAAATGATCGCAACTTCTTTCAACAGCTTTGCAACAAATCTTCACCTTATTATCGTCGTTATAATAATCAAAGACTGAATCACAAATTTTCAAAAGCATGTCACATTAGAGGATCCTTGCAAATGTTCCACCATAGCAGGCAGACTCGGCATGCACTCATCAAAATTTCAAACGTACCAAGCCTCTGAAGGATGTTTGTTGTCAAATATATAGGAAGATCAAGCCAATTCGGCCCTCTTGTGCTTTCCCTTTCCACTTCCATTGTTAGAATAGAACACGAAAGGATTTGATAATAACCTGCTTCTTGTATTATTATTAATATAACCTTTTATAGACACCTATAGGGGAAACTAAATGTTTGGAAAGTGAAGTGCAGTTTCCAATAAACTATGGAAGTAGAGAGAACAGTGGAAGGAGAAAACGGCTACGCTAGGGTTCCAAAAGAATAACAAAAGTTACGAAAATAAGGGTTACTATAACATACTAAAACCTACAGCAAAAAACATAAAAGAAATAAACTATTTATTTTGAACGGAAAACAAATAAACTACTATTATTCCTCAAAAAAAAATAAGATTTTCTTGATAATAAACTATATCTACCGTATTTGTATGTCTCGGTGAATTTATTATTATTTTTTTATATTTATCAATGAAAAATATTTGCATGTTTGTTTTATGTATCAATCACAAATGTCTTCTTTATTAGCTTGTCAATTTTATTTTTCTTTATTATATTTAGCAATGACAAATATTTTTCATATTAGATTGAATGGTTTGCAATAAAGAGGACATGTGACAATCGCTTTGCTAGAAAATATTTGAATGCCATGTGGATCGGCTCTTTTGTCTATGTTAAAATGTATGGACAAGGGATGGATAGTGGATAGTGGATTTAATTATTTATGATTTTGGAATAATTTTTTTTAGGGGAAAATGATTAATGCATTTCATTATAAAACAAATCATAGATACAAGGCGGCACATCATTAAAAGTTTGGGAGTCAGTTTCTAATAGGACCGTCTTAGCTATCTCGTGAGCAATCCTATTTGCTTGCCTCCGGCTAAACTCTACATTCGAGGTATGAAAAAAACCAGTGAACAACTGCCTACAATCAACAACAATGTTGCCTAAGTCAATAGTAGTATTGGAATATTTTAAAAAGTTATGTTTAATTATCCGTTGACCCAACCGAAACCAATATGATGATTATCATTTAACAAGTTGATTCCTAAGAAAAAAATCATTTAACAAGTCAGGTCGATTCAAATTTGACATAAAAAATGCACAATTTTTATCCAACTCAAACATTAGGGAACTTCTACCATGTGGTCACTTTTGAACGGATTTAAATCCGTCAGCGGTCTCAACTAATTTATAAGCGGTATTTTTTCAACAAGCTATTTCATTAAAGTCAATACATTCTCTCTCTCTCTCTCTCTCTCTGTCCCTTCACTCAAACACCTTTTCTTTTTCTTTATCGATTATATATTCAACTATATTCCAATTTTTGTATTTTGAAGGGAAATTCAAGTATATTCAATAGAATATTTTTATTATTATGTGGTACATTAAGTTTTTTTTTTAAAACTATACATAAAAGCAACATTAGTAACTTCTCTTTCAAAACAAAACACATTAACAACAAGAAGCTCCTCAACAATTATTCTGAAATATGGTTATCGATCAAAATAATGGAACATATTAAGAAGCTTATAATGATTCTCTTCTTTCAATTGGGTTTGTTTATTTTAAATGAAATAGTGATGTCTAGAATTTCATGAAAATTCCAGATCCGAATACTTTATTAGTTTTAGAGTTATTAAGGTTTTAGGGCTTAAGTGTGATTAAACCTTGTTTGATTTAATAGAAAAACGAAGTATTTGATCATTTTAACAAATTCAATAGACCAAAAATAATTGGATATAGAACATCTTTATTCATATATTTCGACAAAATTACACTGCTTGATGCATTACATTAAAAGATATTGGGGTGGAAATATTTAGTGCCGCCCAGAAAACACTTGAACCTTAATTTTCACAATCTACATATCAACATCAGTAAATTGTGAGTTTCACCATTCAATTAAAGGGTCTTCCAAAGTGAACTACATTATCAATTAGGGCTTCACCACAGAGTAAAACTTGGCTGTTTGATTTATTTATCAGCTGACAACCAATAAGTTGGTGATTACTGCATTTTTGTGCCACAAAGAGAATACAAATTTTACTGCTCGAATATATAATACTTAGCCAATTTTTATCAAGAAAACTTATTTTGGAGAAATCACACATATACTATAGTAAATAATAAGACTTCTCAGACAAAAATAACAATCAAAATCATTCAGAAACAAAAACATAGATAACCCAACTGATTAAGAAAGTATGCCAACCATGCATGAATCAACAAAATTCTGAGTGTCAACAAGGATCCTAATACGAATTTTTACTTGAAGATAAACACACGACAATAAATCTACACTATATAATAATAGCCTAGTTTTTCATCATCACCATCACTTAGACCTCCACGTTCAGAATCAATAATAAAGATCCTCTCCTCCTCATCATTATAATAATCAACATCATAGTTATCACAAACTGGCAGTTGCAAATCCTTGACCTTCTCAATGCACTTTTTCTCCAAATCTTCATTCAAATAATGGCAATCACGAATGTCAAGAGATTCAAGAAGAGGGCATTTATCAATAATGGCGAGCACACCAAATTGAGTGAGCTTGTGTCCTTTCATATCAAGATGGCGTAGACCAGGCATTGTTTCAGCAATAGCAAATGCCATTTTATCAGAGTTACAAGATGCAGACCTTAATTTTACAAATTTAAGCAATTTTAAAAGAGGGCAAGATCGACCAAGGGCTTCAAGAGAGACCTTAGTTAGATGGCAATGTGAAATATCAACCTTCTCTAACTGTGGAAGCTTTCTCACGGCTTCACTAAATCCTTTATCCGAACTTACAAGGCAATTTACAAGCCGCATGCAACGTAGCTGACTGCCACTGTAAAATTCTAATTAAAAAAAACTATTAAAAAAATGGTTCATAAAAACAACAAGATGTATACGTTTAAATGCAGGATTAAATTAAGATTTTTGAACTCATTACTTATCAACTATGCATTTGAGGAGATCATCGGTTCCATAACAATAATCGATAATACTTTGTTCAAGATGACCGCAACTTAGCTTAACAACATTGTAACAAATCTTCCCCATTTCCCAAGAATTAACGCCCATGTATTTGGGTATATGAAGAGTGCGCCACATGAGAGGATCCTTGCAAATCTTCAACCATTGAGTGCAAACAAGGCATGCAGTTGTAAGAATTTCAAACGTACCAAGCCTCAGAGGGATTTTTGTTGTCAATTCTCTCGGAAGATCAAATAAATTTGGTCCTGTTGTGCTCTCGCTTTCTTCTTCCATTGTTGGAATAGAAGAAGAAAGAAGCCAAAAAACTGAAACTATTTGATAATTTTATTTCTGTATTGTTATAATCTTTTATAGAATCCATATTGTGAAAGTAAACGTTTGGAAACTGAAATTGTCAATAAACTAATACCAGAAACAGTGGTGACAATAGAAAAGGAGAGAATAGTGATAGGGGAAGACGCACTCTAATTATGAAAAGTAATAACCAGTGAAAATTCAATTATGGCCCATTCTAAATAATTCACACCTAAGCATTTTTTTAACATTTTGTGTTTTTATTTTAACAAAAAATCACATTTAGATAAGAGACAACTGTCAAAATATTTATGTACTTTAAAAAAAAAAAACTCTTTTATATAGTTTTTTTAGGGATCTCTTTTATATAGTTGTATATGAATAAACTAGTCTTATTTTTATTTTTTTATTACGATAAACAACACAAATAGATTTTGATATTTTATAAAATCTATAGAAAAATAATCTCTAAAATATATTTGGGTACAAATCTCTAAATTATTTCAATATAAAAATTATTTTTATTTTAATTCATAACAAACGAGCATTTTGAAGAAGTTTGTTATGACTTTTTTTTAGAAAAGAAATCTCTTTAAATTTATAGTTTATATGTTTGTTACGACTTTTGAAAAAAAATTACAATCTATAAAAATATCTAAAAATAGCTTTAAATGAAAAGTTGTTAAAAATAGCTTTTTAAAAAAAAATTATTATTTAGAGGGTTGAGAAAATAAAGTATCAAAATTTTGTACCAAAAATCCATTTTACATTGTATAAAAAAACTAAGAGGTTGTTTGTTATAGTTCATCCCCATACTTTCATATTTAAAGGACTTCAAAATGGGGCAAGATCGGCCAATGTTTTCAAGAGAGGAAGAAGTTAGGTTGCTCTGTGAAAGGTTAAGCTTCTCTAATTGCGGAAGCTTTCTCACATCTTCACCAAACCCTTCATCTGAAATTCACAAGCAAGATTTAAGCCGCATGCAATGCCGGTGACTGCCACTGAAAAATTTGAGTTAAAAAATGCTTGAGAAAAATAATAATAAGATATGCATATACACATGAATGCAGGAAACAAATATTTTGATACTAATTACTTTTTAGCTATGCATTTAAGGAGATTATCCGTACCGAAAATCTCAATATCAATGTCTTCAAGATGATCGCAGCTTCCTTCAACAGCATTGCAACAAATCTTCTCCGAATCCGCATATTCATAGGACGGTGGATTACAGTAACTTATGTGAATAACACGCCACATGAGAGGATCTTTTCAGATGTTCCATCATAGCTATATTTAATGTTAAGAAAGTAAAATGTAGTTTGCATCAGGGGTGGATTCAAATCTATATCCTATTGCTATCATCTACACAAATTACTCTCCCCTGTGTTTCTCAGAGCCCTTAAAATCCTAAAAATACCACTTTACCGAAAGATATACTTGGTTCATTAGATACTGAAAGTTATCTTCTGGTAGCTATTTATATATCTCAAAATGTAGATATTTTAATACAACTTCTTCAACACTTAACCTTCAAAAACCATCCAAACATAACATTTCTACACGAAATTTGTGTTTCATTACTCAATCCTTTCATTAATATACTCTATTTATACTATTTTTTATTTCAAATTGAATGTAATGTACCACTCAAACTATCCTCTTTTTGTATCAGCACATTTTTTCTTTCAAAATTGTACTTCATTGTACGGATGATATCTTCTTATAGGCCTGGATATTTAAAACTGTCGGGACTCGCCCCTAGGCTTTTTAGAAAGAAAAAAATAATGCTTCCTGCTTGGCTCTTCTTGAAGTCATCGCAATGTGACATCAAAAGTTAATGACTTGCCATCTTTATATATTCTAGTTACATTAGGCTCTCACCAAATGACATAGGGCTCACAGTAATTTTGTAATTAGAAGTCTTGAATAGTTACATTAAGCTCTAACCATGTTCTTCCAATGACTCAATCGATAATGTTAATGACCAAATTGCCTTCTTCTCCCCCACACAGATAAACCAAAGATCAACATCTTCATCGCTTCTTTCCCTCGAAGAAAGCGCAAAGTACTTCGCATTTTCTTTCATATCATTTTGTAATCACTTCAATATAAAATTTCCTTTCATTGTCAATCAGCTACTTATGCATGTCAATCATTACTATAGTCACACTCACACATTCCTTTGATAACTATATTTATTTCATGATTTCTTAAACTCTGGATTTTTACAACTACTGCTTATTTTATCAAATTTTACTTTCTATAGTGAATTCATCTCAAAGCATAATTGAAAAAGGCGCTGCTTGCTTTGTTAATACCTTTATAAATAACCATTTCTAGCAAGGCATGCACCATTTCTGATTGAGTATAAAGTATAAACCATGGAAAATAAAATCATTGTAAAAAAATCGTAGTAAATAATAAGACTTCTCAAACAACCTATAGAAAATAAAATCTTTGTAAAAAACCATACTGTTAAGAAAAATCATAGTAAATAATAAGGCTTCTCAAACAAACTATAGTAAATAAAACCATAGTAAAAAACCATATTGTTAAAAAATAACCATGGTAAAAAAACATTAATTGTTAAAAAAATTGTAGTAAACAACAAGACTCCTCAAACAAAGTTATCACAATCAAAATCATTCAGCTACAAAAACAAAGAATTTCCAACTGATTACGACATACCATTGATGCAAACCAAGCATGAATCAACAAAAATGTAAGTGTCAACAAGGACCCCAATAAATCTGCACTAAAATAATAGCCTAGTTACATCATCGCCATCATATCGACTTCCTCATATAGAATCAATAATTAAAATCATCATCAGAATAGCTGTCTTCATGGATATAACGACTTGGCAGTTGCAAATCATTGATCCCATCAATGCATCTTTTCTCCAAATCTTCATTCAAAAAAGGACAATCGCTAATGTCAAGAGATTCAAGAAGAGGGCAGCTGTCAATAATGGCGAGCACCCCAAGTTCAGTGAGCTCGTGCCCTTTCATATCAAGATGGCGTAGACCAGGCATAGTTTTAGCAATAACAAACGCCATTTTATCAGAGTCACAAGATTCAAGCGACCATGAACAATATTTAAGTGATTTCAAAAGAGGGCAAGATCGACCAAGGGCTTTGAGAGAAACATCAGTTAGGTGGCAATGTGAAATGTCAACCTTCTCCAACTGCGGAAGCTTTCCCACGGCTTCAGTAAATCCTTCATCTGTAATCTTCGAGCAATTTACAAGCCGCATGCAAAGTAGGTGACTGCCACTGTAAAATTTGAATTAAAAATAACTATTAAACAATGCTTCATAAAAACATACTACAATTGAATGCAAGAATAAATTAAGATTTTGGTATTAATTACTTTTCAGCTATGAATTTGAGGAGATCACTGGTGCAAAAACGCTCAATATATATGTCTTCGAGATGACCGCTACTTCTCTTGATAGCATTGCAACAAATCTCTGCCAAATTCCGATAAGCATTGGGTGAATTACGTGTGCAGCGCATACGAATAGTTCGCCACATGAGAGGATCCTCGCAAACGTTCCACCATTGTGGGCACACTCGGCATGCACTCCTCAGAATTTCAAACGTACCGAGCCTTTGAAGGATATTTGCTGTCAAATCACTCGGAAGATCAAACCAATTTGGCCCTGTTGTTCTCTCACTTTCATCTTCCATTCTTGTGGTTGCAACCTTTTATGGAAAGTGAAATTATCAATAAACTTAATTTGAACGTATTATTATAACCTTCTATGGAAAGTGATATTATCGATAAACTTTGAAAAGGATTGTTGTCACTCACGAATAACACCACCAACTTGCCAACGAAAGTGTTGACGATTGAAAAAGAGAGAATAGTAAAAGCAGAAATTTTGGGACGGTTTTTGTATGTATGTAACAAACTATCCCTAAAAACAATCGTAACAAACTAAACAAACTATGTTTTTGTTTTGAATATTATAGGTGGATGCCAATTATTTATCTCATGGGTTATTGGGCATATTATTAGACCAAGTCAAAGTTATCTCCTAAGTGATACTAATATATTTATCTTCCAAGTCACACACTTGTACTTATCCCTTAATGATATACCACAATAAAATAATAGAACCCTCACCTTTCTCTCTTTCTCTATCTTTCCACTGCTCCTTATTTTTGTTCACCAGCGGAACTGGGGGTGGCAATGGTGGCTCCCCATCTTTTTTTATTTTTATTCTTTTTATACACTGGAAAGTGAATGCTATTTGCTATTTGCTTCCCTGAAACCAAAATATATGCTTCCCTGCGCTATATTTGTTTATCATATGTGCTATTTGTTAACTGCTTCCCTGTGACTATATTTGGATTACTAGCCTTGATTCTTTGTAGTTCCTCCCTGAAACCAAAGTATAGAAGCCTCTTCAATATTATTAGCCTTAATTCTTTTTATCTCCTTGTCCAGTACAATGATAAAGTTGTAAAAGTTGTGCTGAAAAATGCTCCAGAAAACTCTTGTGTTAAGATTTGTTGATAAAGCTGGTTTTATATTATTTATTTATTTTTTGATATAATAAAGCTGGTTTTATATAATATGTAAGTTAAATTTCGAATGATCGATTTTTGGTTTATTTTGAAATGTGTTGTATGCAATATAATTTATATATTTTAGTTTATTTTGATGGCGGTCATCCCAAACATTTTTGTCTACCATTATTTTTATTTGTATTCAAATAGTTTTGTTTGTATTCAAATAGTTTCATAACATAAATCATCATGAGCAACTGAGATATGCAATTCTTCTTAATATATTTCTTATATAAATAAGTTTTAATTTTTGTAGGGAAAATAAGTTTTAATTTTTGTATTGATGATTATAGACTATATTGTTTCTCTTTTAACAATCAAAAATGGTATATATTAACAAAGATAAAACACAAGGTATACAAAGGAGACCCCTAATAATTACCACCTGACAGAGTTTGAAAATTTGGTTAGCCTATGTCAAACATAACAAGGGACTTGACCACCAACAGCTAAAACCATAAACAAAGTTGGCGATAGTTACTAACTCACCACAATGAATAGTGTTTTACTTTATCTAACAAATGAGCTATGGAATTCCCTACATTTTGAAACAATCTATTGTTACGGTCATTTCATATAGTTCAAGCACTATGTAACCAGACTAGTTGCAAAAAGGAGCGTCTTGCACACAAGCCACCCAAAGAATATTGTTACAGACTATATTATTACAATTCCATTAATTAGAATTTGTGTTTTATAGGTACATTAAATCATTATTATGGATATTGTATTATATTATTATGTTTATTTATTTCAAATATATCGTTTAAGTATTTCATAAGGATTGATCTGATATGATAAGATTAAAGAGATCCAATTTTTCTTGTCCATGAATTTCTAAAGAATACAACATTGATGCATTCTTGAAGTATTGCACAAAGAATTGATTTAATTGTGAATATTTTCGAAAGAATTTCCAAACTCAATCTTTATTATCAGTTAACTCCAGATAAATTCAATACAACATTGAAGTATCCTTTAAGGGTTGCACACAAAAAAAAATTATACACAAATAAACATTACGTAATAACTAATAACCTAATGTTTTGTTAATTGTTAGAGATAAATCATGTTTTTTTTTTTTTAAATAATTCATATATACTAATAGGAGAAAGGATTTACGCAACTTTACAAGAATGGTTGGTGGGTAAATTACCCACCATTCTTTAAAGGTAATTTAAAAAAACCTTTTAATTTTGGTTGTTACTAAATGAAACATACATTACTCTTTTAAGTTTATAAATCATGTTTTCAAATACGGATTCTTGAGTTTATTAAGCAATCTCTGAAGGATTTCTCAAGCAATGATTTTTTTTATCACTATTGACAAAGTTTCTGAAGAACTACGAGATTAAAGAATGCTCCTGAAGATCTAGTGTACTTGTTTTTTCCCTCGAATTTGTAATACACATATATTAGTGCAATTGAAGCACAATTTTTTTTGACAAATTGAAGCACACATTATTGTAAACCAGAAGTGTACATGTAATATAAAGTTTATTGTTGGCAACACCTGTTGAATTATCACGTACTTATTATGATACGAAAACAAGTTGGAAAAAAATTATGGAAGTATATTGAAGTAGGGTTGTTCAAAATCGAACCAACCCAATAGAAAAACCGCAATCTGAACTAACCTAAACTGTAACTGCAAACAACTGCATTTGGTTCGGATGTATTCAGATTATTTTCTTACTCAACTACATGGTTTGTTTTGGTTTGCGGATTTTATTTTACCAACCAAACCAAACCGCAACATAAGAAAACATTTAATTAATCATATGTCACCTAGACCAATACTCATAAAAACTCAACCAAAACTTTTATAAAATGGCATATTTTTTTCTTTTGTTAAGTTTCTTCCTTGCTTTTTATTTCAAAAATGTATTTATGTGCTAATTGAACTTTTAGAGAATGATACAATCTTAGTCTTTTAAATTTCTACATAATATGATTACTTTTCGTCCATGTTTTGAATTTGGTCTATGTTGTTTGCAACATTGTTGGATGAAAATGAAATTGTAATGTTGGATGAAATTTAAAATATTGTTGAAAATATATTATGTTTTAGTTTTTTAACTTGATTTTAATGTTGGAAACAGAAAAAATTATCGTCTCAAAGAAAACCGCACCAACCAATCCAGCCTAAACCGCATTGATTTGGTTTGGTTTGGATTTTATTTTAAAAGTCATCCTAACCAAACCAAACCACGTGTATTTTTATCTTACGGTTTAGATGACTCTTAACCTCAAAACCGAACCAAACCACACCACGAGGACACTTATCTTGATGAGTAAAAATATTCTTCATTACAGTAACTTTTGTGGTCCAAAGTATTTGAGATTGTGCACCAAAATATTTCAGATTGTGTTTCAAAATATTTTTGCACAACTTGATGATTAAGAAAGCACTTAGAGGTACACCCTCACTATATAAACACTACCAATGTGTATGATTCATTCAATGTAGGGCTTCCACTTTTTTCAATTCACACAACACTAGTTCTACCTAACGCAAGACTTTGTATTTAGTTTTTAACTCTCAATTTCCACTGTTCCAACAAAACTTTTGTTGGAAAGCAATTCTGGTTGGAATTATATGTTATGATTTTCTGTGATGTTTGACATTTTTCTTTTTGAGTAGGGGAATGAGAGGAGTCGAATTTTAATCTTCTTCTCTGTAAATTCCATTGACATTGAAGTTACTTTGATAATTCTTATATATATCAAATATTGGTTTTACTGCATTTGGACATAAACTATTTAGCTTAAGAGCTCCCTCAAACCTCTCAGCCTAATAGCTTAGTTTGCCAAATATATTTTGATCAAAACCAACTTATTTATTTAGTTTTGAGCTAAATTTTGCAATGATACATTGTTCTTTAAAGACTGAGTTAGCTACTTCGGATTCATTTTAGGGAGATTATTCTATCTATTTCGTTGTGCATTACGTACAACGGGTGTTGAGCTAAATTTTAGAATTTTTTGATGATCTACAATTATCTACAACGGATATTTCTTATTTTACTTTTACGATGCTTTGTTTCAGGCAATCCTAACAAACATTAGGGAACTATAATCCTAAACCAGATAGGAATAAGATATACAACCCAAACAAGGAACAAGTACAACTAAACATAAAATTCTTGAAAGTTAAATAATCATAATTCTTGTATTACAAACACTAAACTTCATATTTTATGTACAAGAAGAAATAATTTAATAATCATAAAATTGTGTATTTACAATTTGTAAGTATTGATTATTTTGTTAATGTTGTGTATTTTTCAGGTCTTGGTTGTAATTTCTTCGTCATGCTCTTTTTCTTCCGAGAAATGCTTGCTACACAAGTTATAGTATTTTGCCACTCATATTCTCTTAAGTGCAATATCATTTGTATAAATAACAGATTTGGTTGTTTGTAGGTTGTCTAATGTTATAAGAGCTGGTGCCAAAGCATCTGACCATCCACTATAAAATTATACAGTTTGGACCAACTTGGGTTGGGAATATTTAGTGTCACCCATAGAACACTTGAACCTTAACTTTCAAAATCTACATATCAACGTCAGTAAGCTGTGAGAGCTTCACTCTCGGAATGCTGCCTGACCTATGAAGCATCGACGCAGTCACGACACTAGTAGTAGTAATTTCAGAAAGAAAAAAACAATTGAAGGTAATTACATGTCTCGGTGTCATGTTGGTATTCAAATATTAGTATGATCTAGTATATATGTTGTTCTAGAATAAAACAATTTAATACTTCTGAGAATTCAATGTCACCACACAATTAGAGGGTCTTCCTAACGTGAACTTGGCTGTTTGTTTTATTTATCAGCTAACAATCATTATGTTGGTCATTACTGCATTTTTGTGGCACCGAGAATACAAATTTTATTGCTAGAACATACAATTCTTAGCAGATTTTTTGCAAGCAAACACTCTCTATGATTTTGGAGAATCACACATACTGACAAAAGTATCATGGTAAATAATATGACTTCTCAAACAAAAATCACAATTTTGAAATCATTCAACAACAAAAACAGATAATCTAATTGAATTAACAAATCATGCCAACCACACATGAATCAGCAAAAGTGTGAGTGCCAACAACGATCCTAATCCGAATTTTTTACTTAATACACTGACAATAAATTGACCCAATAATAATAGCCTAGTTTTTCATCATTCAGAATCAATAATCATCATTGTCGTCGTCGTCGGCATCATCATCATCATCATAATCATTGTAATCATAATCATAATCATAATTGTCATTGTCATTGTCATCATCATCCTCATCGTCGTCATAATCATCATCATCATCATAGTTATCACCAGGCATTCGCACATCACTGATTTGATCAATGCACCTTTTCTCCAAATCATCATTCAAATAATGACAATCACGAATGTCAACAGACTCAAGAAGAGGGCATTTATCAATAATGGCGACCACACCAAGTTCACTGAGCTTGTGTCCTTTCATATCAAGATGGCATAGACCAGGCATCGTTTCAGCAATAGCAAGCCCCATTTTATCAGTCGCAAGATCGCGTGGAGTACCATGCATGATATTTAAGCAATTTCAAAAGAGGGCAAGATTGACCAAGAGCTTCAAGAAAGACATCGGTTAGACAACAATGTGAAATGTCCACTTTTTCCAACACTGTGGAAGCTTTCTCACGGCTTTACTAAATCATTTATCTTTAATCATCCTACAATTTACAAGCCACATGCATCGTAGGTGACTGCCACCTTAAAATTTGAATTAAACAGAACTTTTAACAAATGCTTCATAAAAACAATAAGATATATACAGTTGAATGTAGGAATAAATTAAGATTTTGGTATTAATTACTGATCAGCTATGCATTTGATCAAGATGACCGCAGCTTAGTTCAATAGCAAAGCAACAAATCTTCCACAAATCGACGTAAGCATAAGGTGATTTACAGATGTAGCACATGTGAATAGTGTGCCACATGAGAGGATCCTTGCAGATGTCCCACCATTGCAGACACACTTGGCATGCACTCGTCACAATTTCCAACGTACCAAGCCTCTGAAGGATGTTTGCTGTCAAATCACTCGGTCAGGCCAATTTGGCCCTATATTGTGCTCTTAGTTTCCTCTTTCAATGTTGGAATAGAAAAAGAATTCAAGCAACTGAAACGATTTGATAATTTGATTCTTGTATCATTGTTACCTTTTATAGTAACTTATCGTGAAAGTAAACGTTTGGAAAGTGAAAATATCAATAAACTTTAAAAAGGATTATTGTCTCGCATAAGTGTACTAACGGGGAACCTAAACGGTTTGGAAGAGGTTCTCGTGAGCTTAGCTCAGTTGGTAGGGACAATGCATAATATATGCAAGGTCTTAGGTTCGAACCCCGGCCACCAAAAAAAAGGTTTGGAAGAGAAACCTTGGGGAAAAAGAGAGAAAGAATAGTGGAGGCAGAAAACAGCTAGGGTTCCATAAGAACTGTGTGTGTAACCATCCATGAAGGTGTCTTTTAGCAACCCACACCCCACACCTCAAGGTGTGATTTCTACTTTTTAGTTATAACTTTGCTAAAAGACACCTTCATAAAAATTAGTTGGTGTCTTTTAACAAATGTTCATAGAATAGAAACCATCCATGAAAGTGTCTTTTAGCAACCCACACCTCAAGGTGTGATTTCCACTTTTTAGTTATAATTTTGCTAAAAGACACCTTCATAAAAATTAGTTGGTGTCTTTTAACAAATGTTCATAGAATAACTTGTTGAAAGACACATTCATAGCAAAATCTATATATATATATATATATATAGTAAAACATCAAACTAATAAACTATAAAAGCCCAATAACATAAGTTCAATAGAGTAATATCTAACAAAAAAAAAATGCTATTAATCTAAAAGAATTTCTTTTCTCACCCTCCTACCCTCTCGCGCACCCTCTATGACACAAATTTTACCTTGCTCAGATTCTAAAATCCAAATGTTTTTTTTTTGTTTTGGCTATTTCAGATTATATAATCTAGATTTGTACGAAACATAAAAAAGAAATAAATGTTTCGTTCAGAATTGACACAATGAGTGAGGATTCAGATTTAAGCAATTAACTTATGGTCTTGTTAATGGATGTCCGAGACATTTTTTAAGGATTCCAAAAGAAGAAATTATTCCATAAAAAAATCAAATATTATAATTTCCAATGCATTAATTACACAAATTTTCAATAAAAATATACCATTTAAAGGTCTTAAAAATGCCCCGGATCACTATTTAATATTTCCCTTAACTTATTAATTCCTTTTTGGAGTATTGTTTCTTTTCAAATGCTACTCAAATTTGAATAATAGTCACTGATATGTACATACATAGGACCTGACAATGAGATGGAATGATATGAATTGAGATTTGAGATTTGAATTAGTGTCCTTGGTTTGGTGCGAATATGTTGTAATTCACTTGTTATACTCAAATTGTTTATATCAAAGTTTAGTGTCCTTGGTTTTTTTAACTGACAATCAATTTAGGTCATTGATGAACTTCTTCAAAATTGATTCACCAAACCAGCTAATCAAAATTGTAAAAAGGTAACAATCTCATGATTTCCTTAGGTCATTGATGAACTAAGAACGAGAAAACAATGTCCTTATACACTCATAGTTTCATAGCTTAGAGAGTACACACAGTGAGACATATAAACCACCAGTTCTGCAAGTAAAAAATAACTTCATTAGATTGATAAGTCTCATTCTAGCTCTGATTAATTAACAAAGGATGCAAACCTTTCAAGTCTTAGTAAAATATTATCGGAGGATTGAAGAACACTAGTAGAAGTAAAAACACATGCATTATTAGCATATAAGTGTTGTCGAGGATCACGATCCAAATATTCATAGAACTTAGAGCAGGCATGTGACAAAACTATAGCTAAATAATCAACAATTACTTTGCCTGTGTATTTTAGAGATTTAAATTTATCTTTAACTTAGTTCTATGAAATTCTGTTTTCTTGGAGATTGATTGTCTTTTCATTTGGCATACTGATACCGGCTAGCCCTGCAATGGGAATATGCACTTGTATCTTTGAGGTAATTTTATACTTGGAATACTTGAAATTATGATTGATGGTGATTTAAGCATATATGACAGTCTATATATGAATCAAATGCAAAAATTTTATCACTTGTTTGGTTTTAGAAAACATTCTTACTGTTTTCACAAATTTATAAAAATGCTATTTTTTTTTAATAATGTACACAAAACGACTAAATTAACCTTTCATTATGTCATTTGTACAACTAGCCTAGTTTTCTTCCACAGATACTTTTTTCTATAAGTCCAAAAGATCCTAAAGTTGTGAAAAGGGGTCAGTTTTCCTAGACAAACCAGAAAGTGTTGTAATCAAACAGGAAATAAACTGGGATAGGAATATGCTTGTCCAAACCTAGGAAAATCTGTAACTGGAAAACTTTTTATTCCCAAAATTAAAACCCCTACTTATTGAATTGAAGGCGTAATCTAAATCAATCCCTTCCATACTCCACTTACAACCTTTATCTGCTGTAGTCACACATTCCTTTGATACCTATACTGATTTAAAAAATTCTGAATTTTTAGCAACTTAATCTAAACCACGTTCTGCACGTGACAAAGTTTAATAAGTCCTTATTGTTCTAGCTCTGGTTAAGAATATTTAGTGCAACCCACAGATCACATGAACACAATCTATATATCAACATCACTAAGCTGTGAGAGCTTCATCCAAAGGCGGTTTCGCCATACAATTAAAGGGTCTTCCTAGCGTGAACTACATTATCGGCTAACAACCAATAAGCTGGTATTGCATTTTAGTGGCACAGAGAACACTAATTTTACTGCTAGAATATATAACTCTTACTCGAATTTTTAGCAAGCATAACTTATTTTGGAGAAATCACACATATACTGGAAATAAAATCATAGTAAATGATAAGACTTCGACAAAAATCATAATCAAAATCATTCAGAAACGAAACAAAAACATAGATAACACAACTGATCAAGAAAGCATGCCAACTATGCATGAGTCAACAAAAATCTGAGTGTCAACAAGAATCCCAATACGAATTTTTACTTCAAGATAAACACACGACAATAAATCTACAATAAGATAACAGCCTAGTTTTTCATTATCATCACAATCACTTAGACTTCCACATTCAGAATCAATAATGAAAATCCTCAATATCATCATCATCATCACCTTTTCTAGTCAATGCACCTTTTCTTATAAGGATATGGCAGTCGCAAATCCTTGATCTGGTCAATGCACCTTTTCTTCAAATCTTCATTCAAATTAAGACAATCACTAATGTCAAGAGATTCAAGAAGAGGGCATTTATCAATAATGGCAATCACTAGTGTCCGCACATATCAAGATGGCGTAGACCAGGCATTGTTTCAGCAATAACAAACGCCGTCTTATCAGAGTCACAAGAGTCAAGCAAGCATGAATAATATTGAAGCCATTTCAAAACAGGGCCAGATCGACCGAGGGCTTCAATAGTGGCCTCAGCAGCTGTATCAAAAAATGGAATTAAAACCTTTTCTAGTGCGCCACATGATAGATCCTTGCAAATCTTCAACCATTGAGTGCAGACGAGGCGTACATCCGTCAAAATTTTCAACATAGAAAGGCTCTTGAAGATGTTTGCTGTCAAATCACTCGGAAGATCAAGCCAATTTGCTTTACGAGAAAGAACCCCTTTTTCTTTTTCTTTGACCTTGACCTTGACCTTGCCTTTGTGCTCTTACTTTCCTCTTCCATTGCTGGAATTGAAGAAGTGGCCAAGCAACTGAAACAATTAGATAATTTGATTCCTGTATTGTTGTAAGCTTTTATAGAAACCATGTCATGAAAGTAGAAACATTTCGAAAGAGAAACGTTGTTAGGGTCTTGGGGACGACGAAAGTGTTTGACAATAGAAAAGAGTTAGCAGTGAAAGGAGAAAACGGCGGTGATAAGGATTGACATACGGATATTATTGGTAATGGTGAAAAAAAACAGTGATAATCCATAGCCAAAATAAAGCACTTCATGGTATTATAAAAGAAAATTTGGTAATAATAGTTCGGTAAAAGAATCATATATTTTGGTATGAGAGGAAGGTTGCAAGGTCACATCTTCCATTAGCAAAAATTAAGTTGCTGTAGACCTAATAAAATTATTAAACAAGGATAATAAGGGGCATTTGGCTGTTCAAGTGTAACCCGTTCAACCCGATCGCACACTCGGACTTGTTCAAGTTTGGATTCAACCTGAAATACTTATTTAAATCAGAAAAACTATTACTCTTTTCACCCTATCAAATTCTCATGCGTCCTATTTTTTTTTCAAAAATACCATTTGTTCGGATTATATAATCTGAAACAGATTATTAGGTAATTTTAAGGATTGTATATTCCAAAACATAACAAAATAAATAGAAAGTGCATCGTAATTGATATCAAAGGTCTTTGTTGACCGTTGTACAATCCCTGCATAAACTGCAAAGCAAATTCACATATTGCATGAGCGGTCAGTAGTGACCATGATATCATAACCACTCCTAACTAAAAAAAGAGAAGGAAAAAGTAAGAAATCATGTGAAATAAAGAATGAATGTATATGTTGAAGTATGCAAGGCTATTTATAACCATAAACCTATCATAGGTTGTAACTACAGTCGAAGGAAACGTTTACAATGCATAAACCGACCAAAAATACATTAAACACACCACAAACCGTTCAAATATTGGGGGTAACGTCGCAGTCCACACGGTCTAGTAGGTTTCAGTTTATATAGTCTAAAACATTCTAGAACTTTTTGGATTGTGTAATTTGAATATTCCAGACTGTGTTTAAGTTTGATTCTTGGAGGGTTTTCATGGTGAATGACATAGGAATAAAAGTACAAAATATAATTCAACGGCATAAAACAACATAATAACAGAAGTGATGAAATATATGAGAATGTGTTTAAAGATGTGCTTTTGTACTTTGGCCTGTCAACCGACATATTTTCGATCGGTATGTCAACTGGATCAAGTTCACAACAACCTCTTTGTAATCATAGCAACATGTTTGTGTTCATATCATTCAGATAATTTTTCAGAGTTTTTGGTTATGTTATACAACAAATGAACCGAGCACACTAATTTATAAAAGTTTTAGTGCGTCGTGGACCACATTTACTGTCGGTTCAATGTGGACCACAGAAGAAGAAGAAACAAGAGTTTTAACACATGGAATTTGATTTTCGAAACGTACGTTAAATATAACAATTTCAAATACATCCAAGACATAATATAACAACGTAAAATATGTAATGAAATACTCCCTCCGTCATTATATCTAAGCACCCATTTGATTTTATTTTTGTCCCTAAATTTAAACTCTTTTCAAATTACTAGGTGCATTTATTTATTTATTTTCTTATACATACCCCTAATTAATACTACTAACTTGTCTTGAAATATGAAAAGTCAAATTTAATACACATGCAAGGTTGACCATCAAAGTCTCCTTTTCCCTAGAGAGGGAGCAAACCTTACATAGGAAACAAACTTTACATCAGCCACCTTCTCCCTCCATCTTTCTTGTGCTACAGGTTTAGTTTTAGGTTTAATAAATTACCATTAGGTGTTTGAAAATTTTGTGTAATAAACTTCAAGTTTCAATTTTGTTGTAAATATACTATGAAACTATATATATAATGAGAATTTGTATCATCTTTGTCTCTTTATTTTTTTTGTTTATTTACATTTATTTTATGTTTTTGTCATTTTTAATTATGTCATCAAAATAATATATCGAATATGGGTAATAATGTAATACATAGTTTCGAATTATACAATCTGAAAACACCTACAATCTATTTCGGATTATATAATCCGAACATAAGGTAATTTAGGGAAAAAATAGGGCGCGTGAGAAATAAATTGGGTTAGAAAAGTAATTGTCAATCTGAAATGGTTTTGATGACAAAATTTTTATTTCAAATATGAGGTCCCGTAATCGCAATCCATTAAAAAATGTTATTTTTTATTTTATTTTAAATTATATAATTTAAGACTTTTATGTGTTAATTTTGAAGTGCTTTAAGTAAACTCAAACATTAACATTTCAAATATCAAAATTTATGTTAGAATTTTCATCAAGTAGAATTAAAAATAATAATGTTTAATAGTCCGTTGGATCAACTCAACCCAATACAACCCATATCATAAGATCACTTCGTTGGAATTCAAACTTCGAGCGTAGGGTACTTGGTTCTAAACTTATAAGGGGTATTGTTCATGGAAAATACCATCATTCAACCCAACACAAACCAATTTGGGTTTGACATAAAAAAATACGGGGTTTATATCCAACCCAAACCAATTAAGTTTCATCATATCAGGTAATGAGTTTGGACAAAAACAACCCAGCCTAACCGATACCCATTCTTAATTATTAATTTAGAACTAGACGTCTACATGGGTAAGTTTTTTTTTGACAAGGTCTACATGGGTAAGTTCTAATGAATTATAATTAAAAAAATTAGGGAGTAGTTATAAGATTATATTAGGAGAGGTTGCTTTGTGCAAACGCTTTACTCGCTTATTTGATTTAACGATAAAGAAGTTCATCAATGGCTGATATGCGCATGCTTGGTTGGGAGGAAGGGGGAGAGGCGTGGAGGTGGAGGAGATGATTGTGGGCGTGGGAGGAAGAGTTGCTAGTGGAGTGTAGGAATTTTATTAATGTTTTTGTTCTGCAATCTTACATTCCTGACAGGTGGCAGTGGGATCTTGACATTGTCAATGACTACACTGTGAGCGGTGTTTATCATATTTTGACTTCACAGGATCTTCCCTTAGGTCATGGTGTGAGGGATCTAGTTTGGCACACACAGGTACCTCTAAAGGTCTCAATCTTAGTGTGGAAACTGTTGCAAGATAGGTTTCCTACCAAGGTTAATCTCATGCATCGCAATATTATTCATCACGAGGCTGTGAGATGTGTGGCAGGGTGCGACAACGACGAAACGGCGGATCATCTGTTCCTTCATTGCGATGTTTTTGGCTCCATGTGACATCTCATCAGGTCGTGGATTGGTGTCACAGGAGTTGACCCCAATAACATTAATGACCATTTTTATCAGTTTATTCATTATTCAGGTCACTCGAAGAAGTGTCGATCGTTCTTACAGCTTTTATGGCTTTTGTGTATTTGGGTGGTTTGGAATGAGTGTAATAACAGGATATTTAATAACATCCAAACCACCATGATGCAGCTTTTAGACAAGGTTAAATACCACTCTCTATGGTGGCTAAAGGCTAATAATGTCATGTTTATGTTCGGTTCTCATAGATGGTGGTCGGACTCTTTACGTTGTTTGGGTATCGACTGACCATGTTTTTGTAAATATCATGTTTAACTGACTCTTTTGTGGGATGGCCTCCTTGGTACACCTTATGTTAGGGGGGTGTCATCGCCTTATTTAATATATTCCATTTTTTATTCTTAAAAAAAAAATTATTATTAACTCTTACAACTTAAAAGCTTAATTTTGCAAAACTATATTGTTATTTTTTGTGTGGTGTAGCAACAATGGTCATAGAGCTAGACACACAAGCGTTTTTCTTATTTATGGTTTTAAATTTGTATATTATTAAGAATAAGAACTAAGAATAAAATTAAGATTCAGATAAGATAAAATTAAGACTAAGATTAAGATAAAGATAAGGTTAAGATTAAGATATACTATTTTTACAAAAATAATCGATATTCATTTATTCAAACTGATAGAGTATATCGATATAATACAAATTCAAAGTCACTAAAAACAAAAATGATGAATCTGAGAACAAACTCACAACATCCATATTAATAACATAAAACAACATGGTGCGCTAAGACCTCGCACAAAGACGAGAAATCAAAATAATCAAAGTCGTGCTAGACAACGAAATCACAAAAACAAACAAAAGAAAACTGAAAATATGTGAAAATCACTTATTTTGTTAAAAGAGAAAGAAAAACACTTCGGAGGTGTGATTTTGGGTCAAAATTGATCATAAATCAATTCTCTTTTGTATGTTTTTATATATAAACTATTATAAACATGTTTAAATATACTAATAAATATTTTTAATCTGACTTATAGTTATGGTCAATATTTTGTATTATCATGTTATGATACGAAGTTTTCGTTGTTGTTTAGCAGTGATTAGTCCTTGTCGATGAACTTGTGGGGACGATAAATGGGTTCTCCCTTTTCAACTAAATTTATTTCATTCGTAGAAGTTGGAGATCGAACCCCTGACCACTCACTTAAGAGGTTCAAGTCCATCACCACTTGTACCAATTTATTGTGGCAAAATTACATTCTTAGTTCCTTAACATATTTTAAGGTAACAATTCAATTATTTATATTTTTTTCATGTTATTGGTGCCCTTTTAGTCCATTTGTATATGAACTTTCAAGCTTCAAATATAAGATTTATATGCAAACATAAGTGAAATATCATAAATTTGAAGATTGAGAGGTCACATGAAAATAAAATTATGGATTTGAAAATTGAAAATTTGTAAGCAAATGATATAAAAGGGCGAAAATCACCTAAAAAAATATAAATGACAAAATTGTTATTTTAAATTAAGTTAAGGTACCACAAATGTTATTTTGGCTTTCATTATTGGTAAATCAATTTTTTGTTAATCCTAAATTAAAAGTTTAATTCAATTAAAATATTTTATTTTTCGATTCCTAGTTGAAACAATTATTGATCAAACTTTATTTATCTTTCAGTCGAACTTTGGATTACTATCTCCCCATTCCCCTAGAAGTCGGAGAATTAACACACACAAAAATATCATTTTAATCCAATCTAAATAGCTCCATATCAATATTAAATAATGATATTTATAAAACTATTTTGTGATAATTTTTTAGACAACTCTCTCTCATACTCTCAATATGTTTTACTCTGTATATATCTTTCTCACTCTATAGTTTTTGTCTCAAAAGATTAGAGTAGAAAGAGTTGTCCTAAGGGTGCGTTTGAATGGTTAAAAAAACAAGTATTGGACACAACAACACTTTGTCATAGCCTTTTTTTCCGGACAAAAACCAAGTTCCAACTGAATAGCACGCAACTCAACTAATATCAGATCACCTCCAACTTCATAATGAGAAAAATCAACTATCTAATTTTCATCGCAGTATATTTATTATTTGAAATGTATTTTAGGTTATTCGTTAACAAAAATGAGTGTTACCCATTATTAATTTTCCGGATCTAATACATTTAAAAGTTATCTAAAATGATGCACATTTATTATTTAGGCTTAAATGTACTTGTGGCCCCTTAACTTTTAAAAAGTTGTGATTTTGGTCTTCTAACAAAAAATTACAATTTTACCTCTTAATTTGACAAAATGTTGCAAAGCTACTAAGAAGACACCACGTGTCTCAAAAGTGGGTGTCAAAATCGCAACTTTTTGTAAAGATAAGGGATCAAAAAAGTTTATTTTTTTAAAAATAGAGGACCAAAAGAGCTAATTTTCGTAAAGTTAAAGGGTAAAAAAAACATATTTCAAGACAATTTTTTTGATTGGGGTCAAAATGGAAACGTTTTGAAACATAAGAGTGATAACTACAATATAAGAGGGATAACTACATTTAAGCCAATTATTTATCATGACTATCTCTTACACTCACCGTAGTTTTCAACCCTAATAATCTCCATTTCAAATATACTAGATCGCCGACCCGTGCACCGCACGGGTCTTATGAGCTGAAGTATCTTGATACTACATAAAGAACAATTATCAGAGTCACAAAATATATCGTTTGGTGAAATATCATATCGCCAACCAAGAATGTTACAACAAAATACATAATAGAGGTATTACACATTTCGAAATACTTCTTCATACACGACGTTAGACGGAGTGCACGGGAAACTTTAGTATTAATTAAATTAAAAATAATTTTTTTTAATTTAAATTTGTTTGATGAAATTTAAGATAAGATTGGTAAGTATATTATAAACTTGAAATATCAAACACATCACATCAAAATAAGATAATTTTTAAGCTCCATGATGTATCTAAAATAAATTTAAAAACTCGTAGCAAAAGATGTGTAATAATAGGAACGAAATAATAATTGTGTTCTATAGATATTGGTGTTCAAAGTTGAAAATACCTAATGTTATAAATTGGAAGGGGGAAAGAATGATCCAAAAGCACAACAGAGAAAATCAAAGACATGTACTTGTTGTTTACATTAGAAGTTATGATACAAACAGGAGAATTGGTCTACAAATGCAACACATTTCCTTTCCTAGAACTGTTCAATGAGACATATTTAGCAAAAATGTCGAAAGAATAAGGGACCGCACGTTAAAATATTACATAAGAGAGAATTATAGTATCAATCAAGTGAAACTTTATAGTAACCCTTGCAGAAGATAACAGAGAAATTACTTCTGCAACAAAGCAATACAACCATGATTTTTCGTTACAATTTCTATGTTCATAGCCCTGAAAAATGTCATTGTTCAAAACCAAAAGTTAGTAGTTAATATATATGAAAAATGAAAAATCATAAAAAGTTTACCTATATACAAAGAGATATCAGTCATTCTTTAATGAAAAAACTAAAAAAATGTTTTCTAGAATCCATGCAATTCTACTCACAAACTAAGAACAATGCCTAATGAAACTATCCATGCAAAAACAAAACAAAAAATGACAATTATAATGATAAGCACAAAGAGGAAAAAGTTTAATGGTGTAAAAAAAACAAACCACCAATGTTGGTATGTGAGGATTTTCATACAAATATAATGCTCAAGCAGCCAAACATAGAAAATTGATTCTAAGATTTCTGAAATTCTACTATGTGGTATCATAATGATCCATTATACAAAGAAGGTAAAGAGTTAAAACATAGTAGGGTGTGGTTGCATGTGCAAGTAAGTAAGCAACAATAAATAATCAATCTTTAATTGAAAATAAAAACACCAACTATGATCACTATTAATCAATACAAAAAAAAAGGTAGGAACCATAGTCACATATAGATGCTTACAAAAATAGTTGCAAAACCCCATTGCCATAGCAGTTGGAGATAAACCCAGCAGATCTCTTGCCCAATTTTTCTGCAAAACATACACAAAAGAACTTAATAACCAAAATAGATGTTGCATATGATGTGAAGTACGAAAAATAAACACCAAAGAATTTATATAATCGTTAATCTCCCTGCCTAAAATTGCACTAAACTATGTATAGTTGACATCAGATCAATTACAGATAACCAATTATACATTATTTTCTACTGTCAATTTCTCTTTTCTTGCAAGTTTCTCTTTGATCTCTTTCAATTTTGAAATTCCATTAGTTGGAAAGCTGCAAGTACTTCAACTGCTGAATCCCTTATTTTAGGTCTAGAGCAAGATCCATGTTTGGGAGCTTCTCATAACAGAATTACAAAGTATATAAAAAATGATATGTTTTCATGCACTGAAAATTCAAGCACAACTTAACTCACATTCCTTTTCGGTGAAAATAGAAGGATGAAAAACACAACATCATGAAAAAATAATTAAGTAAGAGAGAAAACGTACCAATTCCTTTATCAGTTTCTAAACCTCAGAACTTGAACACAAATGCTTTCAGTTTTAATATAAATGAGCATAAATACATTTTTGATTCCATCAATTGTTTCTTATTCATGATCCCTGCACCATAATTGATATCAAAACATGCACGAAAACAGTGAAATAGACGTGAAAACTACTCCAAATTATAGTATAAGGAATTATCAAAATAGAACAGATGGTCCTTATTTGCATATCCCCAGTTTAATAACATAAGATGTGAAATCATTAAAAATAAGAGAAAGAAGGTGTGAATCGAGAGAAAAAGGGAAAGTGAATCCAATGATAAACCTAAAATAGCAAATATAGAAAATCGAAATTGTAATTACCAGAACCTAGAAACTTTGAGAAAGAGTGGAGGTGAAGTGATGGGAATTGATGAGTTGCAAGAAGGGAACGTTGTGGGAACTGATGAGAAAGTGAAGGAATGAAGCTAGGAATGAATATGTGCATTGAAAACACGCGTTTCTCTTTGTCGTGCCAATAACACGGGTGTATATCCTTAATTAATCTTTCAAATTAAATTTTAACAAAGAGCAAAAATCCTTTATTCTTAAAAGAGAAAAAAAATCCTTAATAACAGCCACTATTCCTAAAACCATGCATTTAATTTTGGCATGAGAATTAAAAGGGACGCAGGAATAGTCAAGAGCATTTTAAATTTTGAATTGCACACATAGAAGGAGGGAATTTTTTTTAGGGTTTACACATTAGCATTTAATGATAGGTGATTAGAGGGAAATTTCTAGGTTAAACATTAGCTAGACCTATTAAGCTTTAGAAATAAGAGATACACTGAACCGTTCACACCACCGTTTCTTAGCTTCACTCTGTTTCATACATATCTAAGTCACGTTACAGGTATTTTCACACCAATATTTTCTTTATGTTATGTTAACAACTATTTTTGTTTCCAATTACTTTGTTTATTTATTTTCAATTTTGATGTCATTATTCATGCTTAAGGTTTATACCATAGTGCTTCCTACTTTCTACTATTGAACTGTTTTCATAAAAGTGATTATGGAAATAAGCTTAAAATATCTTATAAACATGTCAAAACAAGTGATTATGCGAGTAGATAAGTGTAAATTAGTCAAAACCAAACAGACCCTAAACGGCGGGTAAACGTTACTCATTTAATACAGTAGTATTAAGATGGCTTAAGATGGCATCTCTGGCACATAGTAACTAAAAATCATTTAGATTACTCTAGGTATAAGAGGAGTGTTATGGACACTCTTCTAACACTCTGAAACACTCGTTCTTTGGTAAAACTCATGTGAGTCCTACACATTGGAAATGAATCACATATAAAGTGATGAGACTCACATGAGTTTCACCCAATAAAAGCGTTAATGTTAGGAAGAGTGATAGAAAGAAAGTGTTCCTAGCATTTCTCCTTTGCACATCTTGCTTTTCATTTGACAGAAATACAAGAATCTGAGAGTCGGTCTCTCTCTCTCTTATTTTCTTTTATGATTTTGTTCTTTTAGGTCTCTATTATGATTGAGCTTCAATTATAGTGATTGGTAATGCAAATCGTTAACCCGCACTTTGTTTATGCTATGTTAACAACTAATTTTGTTTTCAATTACATTTTAGTTTTAATTTTTGATTCCATGATTTATGCTCTCTACTATTGAACTTTTTGTATTATTTTAGGTTATATTATGCTAGCAACTGTTTTGTTTCAATTACTTTTTTCTTTTCTTCTTCAATTTCGATGCCCTGATTCATGCTAAAGGTTTATTCCACAATTCTTCAACCTGATACCGTAAATTTATTTTCATAAGCATCAACTTTGCACTCATTTTAGATTCTCTCTTGTTGTTAGGGTTTCAGGTTTTCCATTTCAACATCACTGCCCCAATGGATATCCCTCCGATTAAGAAACGGCGTCAGTCGAACGTGTCATTGCTGCCGGTGTCCATTCCTCACGAACTCATCGCCGAAATCCTATCGTTACTTAGCGTGAAAACCATTGTGCGATTCAAGTGTGTGAGCAAGTCATGGAACACTCTCATCTCAGATCCAACTTTCATCAAAATGCACCTTAAGAAATCTTCACAAAACCCTCACTTCATACTCACGCCGTTTGAGAAATACCCTATGAGTACTGTCGCATCCTTACCTGTGAGTCGTTTACTTGAGAATCTGTCAATCACTGTTGCCGGTGACACTTGCCATAGTCTGACCTGGGGAAATTGCCAGGTTGTTGGTTCCTGCAACGGACTACTCTGTTTGCTTTTCAGTACTACTTGCAGCCTACAAAATGATTACTGGTTCTGTTTTTGGAACCCTGCAACAAGGACAATATCTGAAAATTTAGGGTTTTTTGTCGATTCTAAGCCTTTATTGGGCCCTTTCAAGTTCAGTTTTGGCTGTGATCGTTTAACTGGGACTTACAAGGTAGTGGCGCTTCATACAGGAAGAAATGAAGAGAGAGATAGAGAACCAAGGTTTATGGAGAAGCAAGGTGAAAGTTTCTAGTTTTGGTGATAATTGTTGGAGATATATTCAAAGTTTCCCTTTGGTTCCTCTTATATGGAATGATGGTGTGCATTTGAGTGGAACTATTAACTGGTTGGCTCTTTCTGGTAACTTCGTATCAATTGATTGTGGAGAAACAAGTAAAGCTTATATTCCTCTTGTTGAGCAATTGGTGATTGTTTCGCTTGATCTTTCGACGGAAACATACAGGCAGTTTTTGCTTCCTGCAGGTTTTATTGAGGTGCAATGCGTTGAGCCATCTCTTCGGGTTCTGATGGACTGCCTTTGCTTTTCACACGATTTCAAGAGAACTGAATTTGTGATATGGCAGATGAAGGAGTTTGGATCTCAAGAGTCTTGGACTAAGTTATTTAGAATTGAATACATTAGGGGTAGGGGGTGTATTGGATTGAGATTTTAAAAGATTGTTTTGACAAACAAAATCCTGCAGATTTTACTGATTTATAGGATTTTAAAAGACTTTTTTTTAAATGACATTTTACAATCAGGATTTTAATGGATTTATAACAAAGATTTGCTAAGATTTCAATAGACTTTATGAGATTTTAAGATTTGAAAGAATCACATGGATTCTTAAGAAAAATTCAAAATTCAAAATAAGAGTGAATGAAAAAAATTACGAACTTTTACAATATGGAACTAACTAATAATAATTATAATAATAATCATTTATTCAAAATAAAAATAAAAATATAATATAATATTTAAATAATACTAAATATTACCAGGGAGGGAAACAAATCTGCTAACAACAACAAAACAAATCTGCTTAAAAAACAAATAAGGATAAAAAAAAAACAACAGTTGGGGAGGGAAGCAGTGACGGAAAAGTATGCAACGCGTACAAGAAAAACATTCGATAATAAAAAACAACAAGGTATGGTGAACAGGGAAATCGTGATGACTTATGAATAATAATAAATGATATGAGTCTGGTTTGAGACAAGAACAAAACAAGAATTATGAAAGTCTCGAAAAATCTCAAGGATATTTGTGAGATTGTTGAATGACATCTTATGTGTATTTTTAGATAAAAAGTCTCACAAAATCCATTCCATACAAGAATCCATTAAAATCTGTATACTTTTGAATACCAACAGATATTTTATAAGTTAGCCTTTGAATACCATCGGATTTTGTTGCCCTGTATAAAAAGTCTTGATTGTCTTGATTGAATACCACACGATTTATTTATATTCTATAAAGTCTTGATTGAATACCACAATACTTTTATTTTTAAAAAAGTCTTTTAAAATCCCATGAAATCTCAATTCAATACACCCTCCTTAGTCTTCAAATGCATAACCGTCCAATCAATGACAACTTGGATTTACTTGGATACATGGAATGTAATACTCCATTGTTGCCTTTGTACCTTTCTAAGAACGGAGATACATTGATATTGACAAATGATGAAGAAGAAGGAGTAATTATATATAATCAGAGAGATAAGAGAGTAGAGAAAACTAGAATTTCCAACGAAATATGTTGGTCCTCTGCCTTTGATTATGTTGAAAGCTTGGTTTCGACTCGTTGGAAGTAAGTTCTCTTCTAACATTTTCAATTGTTTGAATCTATGTCAATTCATGTCTGTTGTTTTAAAATTTTGTCATGTTATAGATTGAATGAGTTTGTTTTGATTTGATTTTATATTAATAATATCTCAGAAGATGCTTCTCATCAAAGAGGATTTGTTCCATCTTGGATATTACATAAAAAGTTAAGCACAAACGAAATTAACATTGTTTTGATAAGAAAAAATCCTTAGTAAAACAAAGTGGACAGTGGGATATGGAAAGGGATTACTGAGCAAATGGGAGACTTGTACAAATTGATCGCAACTATAAATCTACATATAGATTGGAGCAAGAAAAACCATATAATTTGAGTAATGTTTAGAGCTCAACTGTCTCTTTTCCTTATGCTCTAGACTTGTGCCAATTGGTTATTCTACTTGGTCTAATTTTATTTACCCCAATTCAAGCACATCCCTGCTAATTTTGAACATGCGAATTATTTTATTTGTATTCCTGATGATAATGATATTGCAATAGAATCTACTTTCAATTATATGAATCTGGTAAAGCATGTGCTATTGGCTTTGGTTCATGGTTGAATCTAATTTCTTCTTTCTTTGTTCACTGATGGATAAGGCTGCACTTTTAACCATTATCACTGCGCATTCATTTTTCCTTTCAGGTTTTTATTTTATATTCTGTTTTGTTGGTTCACTTATAGTCTAATGAATTATTTATTTTTTACGAAGTTTAATGATATATATATATTTTTGAAATAAAGGTCTGGAAATATAGAGGAAGAGGAAGATGAAGATGAAGATGGAGATGGAGATGGAGATGGAGATGGAGATGAAGAAGAAGGTGAAGAGGATGAGGATGAGGATCAACTAAATGACATTGATTTTTGGGGTTGATGGATGGGACAATTTGTTATCAGAGGATGGGTATCAACTAAGTGGCATTGATCTAGGGGTTGATTAATGGGATGATGTGCACTAAGTTATTATGATCAAAGCTTAGAAAGTATGAAATTGTAATCTTCATTTTTATTTTTCATCTTGATTTTGTTTGAGGGGTTGAAATTGAAAACATGAGCTTTGTAGTTTTTACAGCCAACCACAGTTTTTGTCATTGTGACTTATGACTTGGATCTTTAATTATTTTGAAGTTGACATATGAACTTATGTATTAGCTTATGCAAATTGTTGTTCACTTGTTTCTACAGCTAGCCACGGTTGCTATATCTGTCAGTGTGTTAACGTTAATCTTGCTCTATGAATGTTAGTTCTGTCGTTGCTTTGAATATTCAATCTGTAACAAGAACATATATAGATAATCCAACTGATTAACAAATCATCCTACTTTGCATTGTTTAAAGGAAATCGGGGAATTTAAGTACACTGGTTAAAGTGAAAACTCTGGCATTTCATTTTCTTCAACAAAAATAATTTAAAACATCGTTAGCATCTGCGAGTCATCAAGGATCAAATTTCAAATTTCAACATGTAGATGAATTCATGCCAAGAAATATTCACGTGTCGCAATAGTCTCGTTTTTAATCATCACTTAGGCTTCCTCATTCAGAATAAATAGGAATCATAATTATCATCATCTGATGTTGTATGATCAATGCTTTTAATTTATATTATAGACTAGAGACATCATTAATTCAATCAATCTAAAATGAATTAAAAAAGTGAAATGTTGTTTATATAAATGGACCAAATGAATTAGTATAAGAAATAGGGTTAATATGTCTTTACCCCCTTATAATTTGAACGAGTTCCGGTTTACCTCCTGTAAAAAAAAAGTTTAGATTCCATCCCTGTAATTTAAGATTCTTTCGTTTTAGACCCTGAGGCCATATGACTGGACAAAATGATGATGTGACATGCTGAGTGGCGCGCTGACTGTGCATAAATGATTATGTGGCATGCTGACTGTATAATTAATGTTTTTTATTTTTTTTAACGGCATATGTGGCATCTTGCCTATTTTTTTCAAAATTAAAAAATGAAAAAATAATATAAATAAAGTTATATTAATTTAAAAATAAAAAAATATTTAAAAAATTTGAAAGTTAATTTTTGAAAATAAAAATAATCGTAAAAATCAATACGGAAAAAAACCGAATTTTCTAAAAAAAATTAAAAATTCTGGAATTTAATTTTTAAAATAAAAAAAAACAAATTTGAAATTAAAAAAAAGTTAATGGAAAATAAATAAATTGTAAAAATAAGAAAGAAAAATCAAGAATTTTGATTTTACGAAAAATATTTTTAAAAAAAATTCAGAAATTTTTTTTTACCACTAAAAATATTTTCCAAAATTTTATTTTTTGTATAAAAATGAAAATCAAACTTTTTAATTTCAAAAGAAAAATCAGATCTTTTTTTCGAAAATTTTGAAATACATTAAGCTCTAGAATTTTTCATTTTCGTAAAAATCATTTTTTTCCCTAATATTTTAATTTCAAAAAAGATTTTATAAAAATTATGGAATAAAATTTTCGAAAAAAAATCCGATTCTTTTAATTTTTTGAAAATAAATCTGAATTTGTTTATTATTTTTCAAATTTTTTAAATTAAAAAAAATCTGATTTTTTTTTTCTGACTTTTCAATTTTGAAAAAAATAATTTGAATTTTTCTATTTTTAAAATTAATTTTCATTTTTTTATTTTTAAATTAATAGAAATGAAAATAAAAAATTAAAAACAAAATTAATTATACAGTCAGCGTGTCACATCATCCAAAAATGCTGAGTCAACATGCCACATCATTATGTTTGCACAGTCAGATGGCCTCAGGGTCTAAAACGAAAGAATCTTCAAATTACAAGGTCTATTTCGAAAGAATCTTCAAATTACAAGGTTGGAATCTAAACTTTTTTTTTTACAGGGGGTTAACTGGAACTCGCCCAAATTACAGGGGGGTAAATACATATTAACCCTAAGGAATATGTTAATCAGTACACATGAGGGCATTGGTTAGTATGACCCTTAGTATAATTAAAATTATAATATATTTTCATAGAGATATGAATATGTTTTGATTACTGCTCTCCCCCTGCACAAAATACTCTCATCCTGCACCCAAACCAATTTTACACATGTGCAAGTTAACTAACGCAAGTCTAAAACTATGCATTAGTTAAGTCAGGCTACGACCTAACTTATACATGGCAGAACACCTCATTTCCTCATTTCTCATCTAAAGTTTCAAAAATTCTCCAAAATCTCTCTAAAATCACCAAATCCAAAATTCCTTCAAGTTCAAATCAAACAACACTCCAATAACAGGTAAGTTTTCATAATCAAACACCATTAACCTTTTATGTTTATATGTTAGATTTTTTCTCTTAAATTAGAATTTTTTTAGATTTATGGTTTGTTTAAATTTTGGTTTTTTTGGCAAGAAATTTTTACATGAAAATGACTTGTGTTTAAATGTTTAGTTGTTTGCATGTTTATGTTGTAGGTTTTGGGTTTTAGAGAATTTTTTTAAATTTAGGGTTTGTTTTAGAGAATTTTCATTGATTATTTTTAATTTCTTATTGTGTAGATTTAATGGCCGGATGGATCGACGTTCGCACACAATTCAACGGCGGAGAACCTCAGAGGTTGAAGGTTCGGTGTTTTGGTATAACGCTAAGAGGTCTCAAGGATCAGCTGCATGGATTCAACAAAGGAGTCAACCCCCGAGACACAAGGAAGGTGGAATACGTTCGGTATAAACGTCCAATGCTCGACGATGGAAGAGTATCATTCACTTGGGTAGAATTGACAAACGACGAAAATGTGACGACCATGTTTTGGGAGCACAACATGTTCCAGTGGATCGATATGCAAGCAACGTTGATGAGATCAACTGAAGATATCATCAAAAGTCTGATTCCGCCAAAAGATTGTGATTAGGTGGCGGTCGTGATTAGGTAGGGAATGCGCCTTCAAACTACAATAATCATCTTACCCTGAAATGGAAATTCAAACTTGCTAAATGCCAGGACTCCGGCATTCGCCCGACATTCCCATTGTTCCTTTCAAAAGATTAAATTCTTCTTAGTTTGAAGGTGCAACCCGAATGTATTATATAAGTCTGATTCCGCCAGAATATCGTTATTAGGTAGGGAATTGCACCTTCCAACTACAACAATTGTGTTACTCTGGATGGGGCAATTCAAACTTGTTAAATGACATGACTCCATCATTCGTCCGGAAGTGCTTTTGTTCCATTCGAAATGTTAAATTCTTGTTGGCTTCGTTTAAATGATGGTATTGAAGTGTCAAGGTATGGACCTCATTCCGTTGGCACTTGGATACTATCATTTAAAATCAAGACCAACGAGAATTTAACATTTTGAATTGAACAGAAGCACTTCTGGACGGATGCTGGAGTCCTGCTGCTTAACAACTTTGAATTTGCACCATTCAGAGGTGACACAATTGTTGTAGTTGAAAGGTGCAATTCCGAATGTAATGTCATGTAACAATAGGCCATATTTAGGAACTTTATGTAATGTAATTTAAATGTAATTTTTATTCGAATTTATTCAATACGCAACTTTATTCGATTTCACGCTGAGTTTAATTAAACTTTTTATTCGAATTTATTCAATACGCAACTTTATTCGATTCCACGCTGAGTTTAATTAGACTTTTTATTCAAATTTATTCAATACGCAACTTTATTTGATTCCACGCTGAGTTTAATTAGACTTTTTATTCGAATTTATTCAATACGGGAGGTTATTCGAATTTATTCACACCATTATTTGTTCACTTTATTTTAATTTATTTGTTCACTTTATTTCATTAAATAAATACAAATATAAATAAAAAGAAATGAACTAAATTAATATTTATTCGGATTTATTCATTAAATACAAAATTAGAAAATAAAAGCAAATATAAATAAAAAGAAATGAACAAAATAAATACATATAACAACTTCTCATTTTATTAATAGACTTGGTACAATAATTGATACATTTATTTGAATTCATTAAATAATCTACTTATTTTCTTTTTACCTTCTTGGGGTAAAAAAACTGTTTTTACCCACTTGGAGTAAATAATGATCAATCTTGGGGAAGATAGTGAGCAGCCTTATTGGGGGAAATACATCATCAACATTTGAGATAAATCTAAATCTGGTTCTTTTTATACCCCAAGAAGATTCTTTTTACCCACGGTAAAAGAATTTTGGGGTAAAAAAAAAAGCAAATTTAATTTTATCTTAAGGGTCGATCACTTCCCCAAGTCAGCTACTCACTATTTTCCTCAAAATTGATCACCAATTACCCCAAGTGACTAAAGACTATTGAAAAAAAAATGAAAAAGAAATAGAGGAAGAGTGAGGAGGGAGAGAACTTGAGATGGTGTGAAGAAATAGGGAAGTATGGAGGGATATTTATAGGTGGGAATAATAGTATATGTTGTAAATACCATTAATATGGTCAAAAAATGTGTTGATTGAATGTTGAAAAATTGACCAAAGACCAAAAAATGTTTGTTCTGCAGTTATGACCATCGGCTAACGTGCGTGAGTTAACTCGCGCACGTGCTAGTGGTGCGTGACTTAAGTCACACATAGCTTATAACGTGCGTGAGTTATCATACGCTGCGTGACTTAAGTCACACATGGGCATTTTTGTCAGTTCAGCTGGGTGCGAACGTTTTGTGCAGGGCGAAGAGCAGTATTCATATGTTTTTTTCCGAACTGGACCAAGGTACAATCTTCCGACTTAAAGTCCACTCATAAAGTTAAGGTCCAATAAGTCGCCCAAATGCATCTATAGGTCATTTATATTGGCGAAGAGTTGTGAAACATCAAATATCATAGTAAATATGAGCCCTCCAGGTAACCAAGCAGTCACCCGACATTTGCACCATAAGGGTGGAACTGTCAAAACACTCACACTCATATGGTTGACTAAAAATAAATACATAGAACAACTTCAAAATTAAGTACATTTTCTCATTCTGAGATAAACCTCAAAGCATATCGAGTCATCACTGATTTGAACATTGAAGTGTCTTTGTAGGTACACCATCTCAAGTTAATGAAAAAAAACATATTGAGTCATCACTGACTTGAACATTAAAGTGTCTTTGCAGGTTTACCATCCCACGTTGATCAAAAACACCTGACAACCATCATAGTAACACCCTATAACCTGATCTGGTCACCTCTTACGATTGTGTATAGATTAACTTTCATATAAAAAATCATTTAATATAATTTCATGTAAAATATTTTTTTTTAACAAGATGTAAAATAATTTAGGTGTTAAGGCTCGAGAGTAAGGGCTCCCACGGTGTCCGCAAACAAAGACAGGTAGAGCTCAGGTGAGCAAGTCTTAAGACTTTAGACCCCCACATGAGACAAAGTCTTGGCGAGCCAATCCCCACAACTATTCTCTTCTCTTCTCTTCAAATAAGATGTGGGTGAAAGTCAAATCTCAATACAAAGAAAAGAGCTTCTTGATGACAGTCACACAATATTACTTCATTTAGGTATTCTTGGTTTAGGAAAAAAGAAAGAGTAATAAATACTACCAAATGATTTGAAAGAAAAGAAAAATATGAATGATACATTGGTAGGAGTATTGTAAAGTGACATATAATAAAACAATTTTTTTCTTTCTAAAATGATTTATAATAAAACACGGAGGGATCTTGCTAAAAAAAATAAAGGGACAACAATGGAGGAAGCACTATGTAGATATTTGTGGATATTTTTAAAAATTAACCTAATAAAATGATTTTATGGTGTGATTTAATTAATGGATCATGCTAACTAGTGTTCTTAGAACACTAGTTAAAAAGGTAAAAAAATAAAAATCGTTTGTTGAAAATAATAATATTTTAACTTTAAAGTTTGAATATATCATTTTTTATCATTTTCCAATATATAATATTTTTTTTCTGTTTTTTACAAGACAACATAATATTTCCATATACCACTTTTCAATACAATATTCTAAAACTATGCATTAACATAAAATCAATTATTTTAAGATAGAGAGAATACTAAACAGTGTAGTAATCTACTAGTATAAGATATTTTATCATTCAAGAGTTCAAACATCAAATTATTACCAAGTCTCAAGACTCAAAATACTTGTGCAATCTGACTCTCGTATCATTTGACCTGTCACTTGTCTGAGTATTTACACTACCAAATTTACCCTCAACCAGCAAAGTTCAAAAAAGGGTGCAACCCCACTTGTCAACAGTTTCCCACTTGTTCAGAACATATTCTTTCCCTCACACGAACAAAAAAGTAACAAGGAACCATTTCATAAAGAAACTGAAAGGAAAGAGCCATCCTAAAAAGGTTTTGTTCATTCAATGTAGCAATTCGACATCCTGCAAATCCATTTAATGTCATTAACATCCTTATGACCAATCTACCTACACGTAATTCAAACTTCAGTCAATGGAAACTGACTGCTACGTCTTTTTCAAGGTTTGGTTAAAAAACAAGATAAATGCACTTTTACCGTATGTCATTTGAACGAATTTGATGCATTTCTATAAATCTTTTCTCTTTTAAACATATCAAATTTCAGTCATCATATGAAGGATTATACTCATAAATGTGTTTAAGCACCGCTTAAGAAGTCAAAATCATAAATAAATTATAAATTTGATGAAAAAAAAAAGTTTATTTTTAAAGTTTTAAGGTGTCGAATACATCATTTTTAAAATAAATTATCTCTTTTAAATTTCTTGACAAGTGTTCTAAAGGTATTTGTTAGTATTTTCTTTTGAGTGAATTTTGATTTATCCCTACCGCATCATTTGTTTTGGACAATATTTTTCTGCAAGGATCAAATGACAAGGTAAAAATACATTTAACGATTAGAAATATGGTGAAAAAAATTATAATAATTAATAATAATAATATTTTAGTTCAGTTATTCAGGAGCTGAATTTAGAAAAATGAATAGACTCTCACAACTTATCAAATCAGGATTCAAACCATGATTGAGAGGAACATACATATTTAATGTTCAACATATCTCAAATATGAATATATTTAATGAAAGAATGAATTACTTACATAAAAAATTATTAATATATTATTTAAGAGTAATTCATTCTTATATAAAATAGGTTTTTTTTTAAGGAATATAAAGTAGAGTTAGATTTGGTTTTATTTCCTCTAAATATACTAACTTTTGGTTCTATATCCTCTAAAAATTCTTCAATTTTAATTCTTCTAAATTTTATATTTTCAATTTTAATCTCTGCTTTATATATATATATATAAGTTTGTGTTTTGTGTTCCAAAAGCCATTGTCATTGAATGCTAAAAAGAGTATTGAAGAAGTAATTGTTTAGGATAATTTTATTGCAGCAAGCAAATTGTCTATTTTAATTATTGCTAATGGTCTAATTGTCCATTCTACGACAATAATTTAGGCAAAACCTAAGTTGTCCTATTTTTTTCTCAGAGACTAAAATTTATTTTTATTTTTCTGAAGACTAAACGAGTTTCACAATTTTTTCTAGAACTAAAATGAACTTTTACTCTAAAAAGGACAATTTTGTTTCACAACCTAAAGTATAACTTCTTCTTTTTTTGAGGAAAAATAAAGCATAGTCTTGTTAACTAACTAAAAAATAAGTGTTAAAATTATTTATTAAACGCACATACACACATATATATAATTAACCTTTTGGCTCTTGGGAAAAAAGACTATAGTAGTTCTAAGTTTAGTTAGAATGTAAGTAATTAAACAGAATGTAAGTAATTAAACATGTAATTTAGTAAAACCGGTAACTACACAATTATATATTTTTATAAATACTTTAAACTAAAATACCTAAAACATTCTTTAAAAATTACTCAAAATATAATAGTTAATACTTAAAAGATAATATATATTTTTGGTACAAGAAGAAGGCAGATCTCGAGAAAATTAAAACCAAGCGATTAAACGAATATTTCGAGAAATGCAAGCGCCAAAAATGTCATAGAAAAGGAGACATTGAAGCTCTCTATGAGGAGTCTCAATAACATGTAAATCAAAGGGGTCCAAAGAGAGACTAAAATTCGCTAGTCAATCCATCGATATGTTTCCTTCACGACATGTATGGTTGAGTTGAACTTGACAGCTCATGTTTTTTAGATCACGAATGCGCCGAATCAAGGTAGGAACATTCCCATCGATATTACATTTTCATGTTACCATGTCAACCAAAACTTTGGAGTCGCTCTCCACTTGTAGGTGTGCGATCCCTTATCTCCAAGTCATATCCATACTAATATACATGTCTCACATCTCTACATGTAGCGTGTCAAATGAACATATATCTTACAAGCATAACTATTCAAACAATTTCCATTGCTATCACGGAGAAATCTGTCACATCCTGAAAGACTAACTGAGTTTTTATCGCGCCGTCACAATTGAGTTTAACTTGACACTCCTAAGGTCTCTTCCAAATAATAAAAATAGTGTTAGTATGTTGAGCCCGTATAGTTGTGTGTGTTTGTTTGCAGTTATCAATCTCCGTAGCCATCTTGAAAATCACATCAATCTGATTGAAAGGGCGATTAAACTCAATCTTGTGTGCTCCCGTCTTCTTGTTGTTGAGATTGTCAAAGATCCAATCCTTGTAGTTCAAAGAAAAGAAATTAGTAACGTGGTTAGAAGCTAATAACCTAAGTCAAACTTAAGTTGATTGAACACAATCTCTCATAGCATGAATGATTGTTTCATCTTCATTTCCACATGTTGGACACAAAGGGGATATTCCACTTCATTGTCTAATTTTGTGATAATTCGTTAAAAGCCGCTCATGAGCAGCAATCCACACGAAAGATTGAATTTTTTTAGGCCCTTCCCAACTCCACAAACTCTTCAAATTCCCTTCACAGGAACGACCTCTTGCTCGTTGCAGGTTATAAGCACTTTGAATAGTAAAATGTAAGGTATTTGTTCCAGCTCATCCAATGGAGTCCGACCCATCTGTTTCTTTAGGAGCTGGGATATCCAACAACTGATTGATAATTATGTGGGGAAGATTAGTGGTGAGAAAATTGATGTCCCACTCGTCTGTCTCTGTTAGAGTGTCCTTCAAAGTAAGTGTCGTATCAATGGTCGGCTAAGTAGATATACTCATTAGAGAGTGACCATCAGGCATCCAATCATCACACCAAAAGTTTATTTCCTGACCATGTTCAACCTGCCAAACTGTATATATTTGGAATTGGTCTCAAATACCCGTTAAGGCTTTCTATAGGTGGGATTCATAAGGCTAAGAAGTAATAGTAACTCGAAGATCGTTATTTCCTCCATATTTACTATGAAGGACCTTGCACCAAAGATCATGAGGTTTATTGTTCATGTTCCGCAAAATTTTCATTAGGAAAACTTCATTCTTTTTTTTGGGCATAATACCAAGACCCCCCATCACCTTTAGGAAAGCAATAAACTTCCCAACTAATCAATGATATTTCCGAATTTGATATGTATCCCCCCCGTAAGAAGCCTCTTTGGATCTTCTCTATATTATCACACAAAGTCTTCGGGAGTTTGGCATATTGCATGTGATTGTAAGCTTGTAAGGGATAAAGATAAGAACAGACTTAGAGAGACTAAGTCTTCCGACCAAGTTAAGACACTGATGTTTCCATCCACTCAATCTACTTTGAATTTTATCAATAATATGATTGAATTTTCCTATTGTGATCCTTCCAGGATCAATATTGGCCTCCAGATATTTTTCCAAGCTAATAACGAGAGTGTCTCTTGTGTGTTGTAAGATATCATCCCTAATATGAATTTTTATTTAATACTAATTGTTTTAGTATCATACTATCAATAAATATTTAGAAACACTCCTCAACATTTAACTGAATTTTCAGTCAAAAGTAAAACATTAAAGTAAATTACAATAATCCTGATATCATAAAACAAAATGAAACAATCATCTAATTTTCGTGGCAGCACGAATGACACCAACATAGTACATCAAAAAAGCAAAGGAAAAAAAATCAATGACATCGACATACAGAACATAATTCCTTCTGTATATGGTATTCTCCAACTGTTGTGAATTCATTAAAAATCACACCAACAAAATACTTGATGTGTGGAGCAAAATAATCAAACAACCAAAACAAAACAGGTAACAGTTGTAAACACAAGCAAAATATAGAAAACAACGAGAGAAAATAAAGAGAGAACACACGAAATTTTTTTACTCAGTTCGGTCCAATACAGACCTAGTCTGGGGGAGAGAACAACCATCCGTTCTACTATAATGATGAGTAACTTTACAAAAGAGATATCAAAGGGTTACAAGAATAAGTTTTCAAAACCTAATTCTACCAAAAGTCTCAATATCTTCCCGTGAACAAGAGACTCAATCCTAATAGTGTTTCCCAAGGTGAATCACTCACATCCCCAATGTCTCCCGCTTAGAGAAATCTCTTTAAAACCCTAGTTTGTTGTTTATTTCTAAACTTTTGTTTTCAACCTCCTTTCTCTCTCAAGGTTTACTCTGATACAAGTTCTATATTTATAGTAAAAACATCCTAAAAAAAACTGGAACAAATCTGAGCCAAAAAATACGATTCTGTTTTATTTCCTGCTGACAAAATCGGTCACCGATTTTTGTCAAATCAAAGACCTTAAAAATAGAGCAAAACTGGCCACCGAATTATCACCTTCAAAAACTCAATTTTGAGTCACTTTCATAACAATCTTCACCTTGAATCTAAATTAGCGACGATATCAATTTAACCATCAACCACCTCTCTTCAACCATCACAATGTCTTCTGCCTTCTTGAAGATTCTTGCATCCAACTACACTAGAAATTTTAGGTAGTTCCACAAGTCTACCTATTAACCTCTTCAGCCATCGAAATGCCATCCTCCTTCTCAAAGATCCTTACATCCAACTACGCTAGGAATTTTAGGTAGTTCCACAATTAGTGACCCAATTGAAGAGTGTTTTATTAATTTATTTATTTTTAAAAAATGCATTTTTCCGGTAAAAAAATTAGGGGATTATACTTATAATAATATGGTATACATTTCAATTTAGAGAATTTAATTACTTTTTTTTTATATAAATCCAAAAATAATTAAATTTAATAATCCAGCATAAATTTAAAATATTATTTAAAATTGAATTGAAATTTAATTATAAATAAATATATTAAATACATATAATAGAACTTATTTTTATAATCATACATCCAAAATAAAAATGATATATATTTAGTTTAAAATACAATTAAAAGGATATTTTGGTTATTATGTTTTCAAAATCAATTTTCATTCAAACAATTCAAACAACATCAACTCATAAAAATCAATTTTAAATGAGTGTATCCAAACATAAATCAATTCACATCCAACTTACTTTTAACTAAAATCAATTTTTTCAAACTCAATTATATCAAAATCAATTATTTCCACCGTCAAACCAAACACATATTAAATCAATAAATTACATTATTAAATTGAATGAGATAGAATATATCTTATTAATTGAATGATAAAAATGACACTTGTGTATGATGTTAGACAACTTACCTTGAGAACATTAGACAAAACCTTTGTTGATTTATTAAAGGTTTATTCAATCGGTCAGTCTTTTAACTTAATTGATTGTTTCAATTTGATCTTTTAACTATAATTTGTACTAATTTGATTTCCTTTGTTTTGTTCCGTTACTAGTTTTAGTCATTTATGTTAGTACATAAATTAACGGAGTAAAACATAAGAGACCAAATTGATATGTAAATTAATTTTTTTTTTAGGATAAAGATAGTACAAAGTTTAGCTTTTGCAAAAAGATGATTGAATGTAATTTTGTTAAATTTACTGCAAAACCAAACAATCATTTAATATATCCCCAATGACCCTACTTGAGTACTTGAGGCCCCCGCATGCTATAGTTGAAAGGGTAATCCAGTAAATCAACAGTGTTACAAAGTACTGAAAATAATATAAATAAAAAATTAAAACAAAGCTTGTAGAAGAAAGAATAAGAAGAGAGCGTTACACTGGCACATCCTTTTCCTTCTCTTTCTTTTTTTTCCACCTTTATTTATTTTTTCCATGCTTTAATTGTTCCCTTTATATATATCTGCACTACTTTACTTTGTTCTGAATTCTTCTTCTTCTGTTTCCTCCTTCTTTCTTCTTCTTTCCTCTCAGTTTTCTTCTTTCCTTAAGTACTTTGTCAGAAACAACTAGAAGCTGCTTTATCAACAACAATGGCAGACATTACTCATCCACCTATGGAACAACTTCAAGACCTTGAATACTGCATAGACTCTAATCCACCATGGGGTACACTCTCTCTTCTCTTAGTGTCTCATCTTGGTTTCTATGTTTTCATCTTTTCATAATATCCATACACATGCATAAAGGACTTATGAGTCTTTCTCTACTTTCAAAGCTACTTTCATTTTCATCTTATGTTCATTTATATCTTGTTCTGTCTTTATCTCTTTAAAAAGATTAAAGGGTTTGTTTTCTAGTTTTCAAGTACTATGTACATGTTTTGTCATTTTTCATTTTACCATTACATTCAAATGGGTTCAACAAAATGACTTTTTGCTTTTTATTTTCTTCTATTTGAGTTGTACTTGTTATAGCCCCTGAAGTTTTGCTTAAGAGTGAGACTAGTTTGTTACTTTGGTTCCGAAAATGGAGACTGAAAGTTCTAATTTTTAGTATATATTGTTGAGATAATGTGGGTCTCTCAAATCTTCCGTTAGATTTTTAAAATTAAATTAAAAAAAAAACATGTTTTTTTTTAATAAAATATAAAAAAAACATGTTTTTTTAAAAGGAAAGCTTTGGTCTTTGAATTTTTCTTCTTAATTTTTTTTATTTGAAAATAAAATCTACACATAGTACCATCATCACATTATGTTCTTTTAGTAGATTTGTCTTTCTTTCATTATCATTTCTATTTGTCTTTATATGATTTTTACCATTTTAAGTTGTTAACATGTCAATGTAGCACATTTCTAATTTATTATGTGGCAACTGAAAAACAATTACTAGTAGCTCATGCGTTATCAATTGTAGCCACATTTTTAGCTAGCTTCATTATCTTTACTAGCTAATTTATAATTTACTTAAGCATGTTTTGAAGTTGAAATGATATAAGCATGATTTTCTCAACAAAAACAAATTACTAGCTAATTTATGATTTACCCTTTATTTATCTAAATTAAACACATTCATTAAAATATACTATAATGTTGATATAAATTTTGCTGTTTCAAAAAATATATTTAATGTTAATATTTTACTATTTTTCTGGGGTTATTGAATCCTCTGGCAATGAATGTCTTTCAAATCAACTTGTTTAGCTGGTACTCTTAAATGTTACAGTAACTCAGTGTGTTGTGAGGGTTTTTTATGCATAACAAAGTAGTGAAACTGAAGATAATTGTTGGAACTAGGACAAACTAGTAGGAACAGAAGGGTACACATACACACAGTCACTATATTTTGAAGATTTTTATTAAATGCTCCATAGGCAGTAACGTCTTTTTACTTAATTATTTATTTACAGTACAAGAAATTAAGTAAAGGTACAATTTTTATGGTAACATGACCCACCATTTAATAATGTTGGGGTCCAACAGTAACAGTTTTATACAATAGAATTTGTGTCTTTCTCTCTGAGGATAGGACCCTCTCTCTGCTCTCTTTTATTTTCACTATAATAAGAGAATCTGGGTCCATGTTACATGTCCTACCCTTGTTTCTAACAGTTGTTACACTAAATTCTAGGCACCTTCACATTTTTGCCTTCTCTAGTATACAAATTACAAATGTATTTTTTTTGGAAATTAAGCCTTTAACTTTTGTGTTAGAGATTTGTAAACATTTTCTTCCTTACTTAAAACTATAATGTGGGGAATTGAGATGTTCCAATTGTCTATCTAATCTTTTTTTGCATGATTTAGATGATATATATTGTGAAAGTTATGACATGTGTAGCACCGACACTTCAAATTGAAGTCGTGTTTGGTGCGCGATGCGTGTCAGTGTCAAACACCGACACATAGTAGTTATGTTCAATTGCTTCTATTTTCTTAAATCATTCTCAGTGTCAACATGTCAGTGCCGATGTGATGTCCATGCCTGTGTTAGTACTTCGTAGATTATGACTTTGGGGAATTCCCTTACATGTATTATTTTCTTGATATTGTGAAAATTTAATGTCCAACTGCTTCAACATTGAACAAGTGTACAATTTATGTTTAAAGAATGAAATATAGAACATTTGGAATTCAGACAGTGTGCAAGTGTAGATTCTTGTATAATAGTCCATATGCATATTTTGTCTTTACATTATCTATCTATCTATCTATCATTTCCTCACTTCACCGTGGTTACCTTGTCTTGCAGCTGAAACTATCCTATTAGCATTTCAAAATTACATTTTGATGCTTGGCACAAGTGTGATGATACCTTCGTTTCTCGTTCCAGCTATGGGAGGAAATCCTGTAAGTTGAATTTCAGCTTCCTTAAGTTCTTATATATGTTTAATATTTTGCCAACCTTTATCAGCATGATATGTAAATAATATATGTGCACTTGTTGCTTTTAACAGTCCTTTAGCGATGATTTTAATTGTTAGTTGTTTGATTTCTTGTTCAATCAGGGTGACAAGGCAAGGGTAATACAAACCCTTCTTTTTGTAGCTGGCATTAACACACTTCTCCAAGCACTTTTCGGAACAAGACTGCCTGCAGTAGTTGGAGGTTCATTTGCATATGTGATTCCAGTGGCTTATATTATTAATGACTCCTCATTGCAACGGATTAATGATCCTCACGAAGTAAGTTACCTGCTTCCTTCTCATCATTGTTGTGCAGTTAGGAGAATATTAAATTTATACATTGGTTATTCAAATTCTGGATGTGTGATTTATCTGTTTTGGCATTTTTAGGGCAACCACCATTGTAAAATATAATAGAATAGAAACCATGATTAAATATTATGGACAAACTTCAATAATAATTCTGAATGGGAAATAGGAGGATTTTAGTTGAAGAAAGGCCTATTATCGATAAACTGTGTACAAATCACGAGCTATCATTTACTAACTTTATATCCATATTATAAATTTATAATGTGGTAGATGAATTTAAAAGAGTAGAATCCAATGGTTTTATGCAAAATGACCCTATGTAAGTCCCAAATCTTGAAACTTGTTTTAATGTCAAAATAGTTCAGAGATTTTCACATATGATAACGAGTTTCCTTAGAAATAAACTTATTAAGTTTTTTATTTGGTAGGGTATTGAAAGAGATGTTGCCGTGTGATTGGTTTGCAGAGATTTATACATACAATGCGAGCTATACAAGGAGCTTTAATTGTAGCATCAAGTATTCAGATAGTGCTCGGTTACAGCCAAGTCTGGGGACTTTTTTCGAGGTATTCTATTTCTATCTGCATCTAATGTGTTTGTAAATTGAAAATATTAAAAATGATATTCAAGCATCTACATAATAATCTCTGCAGATTTTTCAGTCCTCTTGGCATGGCACCTGTAGTTGGATTGGTTGGATTAGGATTAATCCAACGAGGATTTCCCACGGTAGGTGTGGCTCAAATCTCTATTTTATCTAAAACCATCTAGTAAATGGTACTTTCCATATCACAGTTGATTTATGCATTTTTTATATTGTTTTTCGTTTCAGCTAGGGAACTGTGTAGAAATTGGAATACCGATGCTGTTGTTGGTCATTGGATTGTCGCTAGTAAGTGACTTGGTGTAATCAGATCTAGGGGTGTTTATCAAATTAATATTATTGTTATTAAGACAAACTAATTTGGTGTAAATTGCAGTATCTAAGGCATGTGAGACCATTTAGAGACATACCTATCTTTGAACGTTTCCCGGTTTTGATTTGTGTTGCAATTATTTGGATCTATTCTGTCATCTTGACTGCTAGTGGAGCTTACCGACACAGACCTTCTCAAACGCAGCATAATTGTCGTACAGACCGAGCTAATCTGATAACTACTGCCCCGTGGTACCTCAAAAGAATGATTTCGTTTCTTTTGATTTGTTTAATAATCACGATGATTTCTCAGGTTTCTTTTCATACTTATAGGTTTATGTTCCCATACCCTCTACAGTGGGGTCCACCCACTTTTTCTGTTGGTCATTCTTTTGCCATGATGTCTGCAGTTCTTGTCTCAATGGTGGAGGTATCTATGTTATAGGAACGTCTCTTGTCTCTACTATAAGGAATTTTCTTTCCGCACTTACTTGACCATGTACTATGTTTGCAGTCAACTGGTGCATACAAGGCAGCATCTCGGTTGGCTATTGCCACTCCACCTCCTGCTTATGTGTTGAGTCGTGGCATTGGTTGGCAGGTAAATTACTTGGTTGTTAGCAAACAATTCAATTACTAATAGGAAATCGTCTGCTATGCGCAATCACATTAATTTAGACAGTGTTAAGGTATCAGTCTTGTGGCTTAAAGTGCTATTAACATTCATATTAGAAGCAAATATCGGGAAGGACTCCTGCTTTACTTTTTCCTAATACTAATGATAGTTACCTTATTTATTTTTCATAGGGGATTGGTATCTTGCTTGATGGTCTTTATGGAACGGGGACTGGTTCTACCGTTTCTGTGTAAGTCACTCTTCATTGATGTGTGATTCAAGTTGCTTGGTCTATGCCAGATGCTTTAGTCTTTCTATGATAGCTTGACCACTGTGGTTGGTTAATATTCCAGGGAAAATGTGGGACTCCTTGGTCTAACTCGAGTTGGAAGCCGTAGAGTTGTTCAGATTTCTGCTGGTTTTATGATATTCTTTGCTACTTTAGGTTTGTACTGATGCTTCGAACATGATCTTCCTACACCAAAAGCAACAATCCTGATCAATATGGTGGAAATCAGTAATGAGCGAAAAAGAAGACAGATTCACTTATTTGAGGTTTTTTGATTTATTTTTCTTCTGTTATCTGCAGGAAAGTTTGGAGCTGTATTTGCATCTATACCCTTCCCGATATTTGCTGCTTTGTACTGCGTTCTATTTGGCCTTGTTGGTATGTGTTCGTAGTCTTGAGTGAACATTGTCGTACATTGTTCTTGTTCCACTATGCACTGATTGTTGTAAATTATTGCTAAGCAACTCATCCAAATCAAAGATCTTTCTTCAAGTGAGATAATCCTCAATATATGCTCAAAAACTGTGTAGAGTTCTTCATAGTCTTGACTCTTTCGAAAATGGTTCTGATGATCTTCAGTATAATTCCTTGACTACTTCCCTCTCCAATATAATTGGTAACTATAGTTTATGTTTTCCTAGAGACGGTTAACCATATCAAGAACTGTGGCATTATAAAGCCATGGAAGATTTCATCAACAAGCAAGGCTAAATAATCATCGTTTATTGCAGAGATAAAACCATATTCAAATTATATGAAGGAGTACAGTTTATTTTTCTAATTAGAAGGTATCATTTATTGATGTTTACCTCACATAAAACCGTGATTTGGATGAGTTGCTTAGCAATATTTTGCAACAATTTTAATCCGCCGCATGTGCACAAATATCTTCCATAGTTCTCACTTTAATATATGGAACACAATATTCAAAACTTTGAAATACACAACATTTACAACACTATGTTTCCTTGTTCATCAGGTGCAGTTGGATTATCATTTCTTCAGTTTACAAACATGAACTCTATGAGAAATCTTATCATCACTGGGCTCACACTGTTCCTTGGAATATCTGTTCCCCAATTTTTCAATGAATTCTGGACTACTTCACGTCATGGCCCTGTTCATACCAACGCCGGATGGGTGTGTTTTCCCTACAACTGTCCAATAATATGTGATATTATTTTCTTTTATTTTAAGAATCATTATTCATGGCATAAGTTGATTCATCATGAAAGCATCACCGCTCCTGATGCTAATTTTTTCTATCTTTGCAGTTCAATGCCTTTTTAAACACCATATTCGCATCACCTGCAACAGTAGGATTGATTGTAGCTGTGATCCTCGACAACACTCTTGAGGTTGAAAAGTCGAAGAAAGATCGAGGAATGCCATGGTGGGTAAAGTTTAGAACATTTAGAGGTGATAATAGAAATGAAGAATTTTACACTTTGCCGTTCAATCTAAACAGGTTCTTCCCACCTACATGATGATCTAGAGAAAGTCAAGAGAGTAGAATAGATTTTCTTTTGGATCTGCAAATTCCAGAATACATGACTAACAAGTGCTATTCTTCCTTTAACATCACCCAATTTTTTTGTGGACCATATAAATCTTGGTCCAACAGAGGATTGTAAAAGCATTTGGAACCATGCTTTGTAGATTTTAATAAAATAAAAAAATTTCCTTACTCTATTCTTGTGCTGGTTTATGCGTTTGGTAAATTTCTTCTAAGTTATGACTTCTGTGTCAACATTTGAATATAGTCAATTTAGCAGTAATTTGATGAACACAGATAAACTTGAAGCCACGAGAGATAGCTTAGTTATACAATGAATGCACCGATAAACATGCACTTAGTTGTTATATTGTAGAATTATATTTTTCTTCAGGATAGTCACTTTCAAAGTTAGTTCTGCTTTCTTGTGATGCACGGCTCATAGTATTAAAGTTTTCTCAAGTGAATTGAGTCCACATTTTTCTAAAATGTCAAGATTGTGATGTTTTATACAAATAATTAATTTTAATTTAAGGCATGGTATTTTCTTTTTCAGAATATAAGCAAATATCAATTATGAAATTACATAATGGCCAATTCAAAAGTTGAGCATGATTGAAAGTATAGTATGACATAATATTTCATAGTCGAATGATATTTTTGTTCTGGGAAATAGTCAAATGATATTTGATTTATACTAAAATATATATTAAATAAATAGAATAAAATAACTATAACAAATGTTACTTCCTATCATATACAGATACAAGATAGGCAAGTATACTAGAAGGATTTGACACTTCTAAAGTCAAAAGTTGACAAAGTGAGAAATTAATAGTAGTATGACCACAATTCGAAATATGCTAAAATGATGTCCCTAAATCCGCAATCTCAATTAAGTTGCAATCCATACTAAATTGCATGAAACTCATCGTAGATAATAGTAGTATGACCGCAACTTTATACAAAAAGAGTGATCCATTCACCAACTAAATTTCTGATAAGGAGGTGGTGCTAAGAAACAAACCAAGGAGCATCGATGATAGGGTGGCCACCAAAAGCCTTCTTTGGTGAAGTTAAAGAGAGAGTAAATTTGGCTAAAAATATACTAGAGAGGGTGATTAATGTCACAAAAATCTTTGATAGACTTTTAAGTAAACCAACATCTGATGAGAAAATGAGTGATATGTTGGTCGCTTGCATGCATCATGGATCTTAAAGTAATATCATCTTCATAAGGATCACTGAATCATAAACTAAAATCATCTTCATAAGGATCATAATAAAAATCCAGCTTGAGTTTGTGTCATAACTAAATGGCCTAACATATGTAAAAAGTCTACAAAATGCATAAATACAAAAAGGACACCCGCCTAATAATGACCTAACAAAAAAAGAAACTAGTCCTATTATTACTATTTTAATACTACTGTTTATCCTCGCATGCAACTTTTAGGTGAGTAAAAGTTTGAATACACCTTTTCTCACTTTGCAATATTTAATGTGCGTAAATTTCGTCACTTGTTTAATGAAGATTTAAATTTGTACAAAATTCTTTTAAAAAAATGGCACAAAATTGATCATTTATACATTCAATTATTTTATCTTAATTATTTTGAACGGTTTACTTTAATAAACCTACAAAAATCTAGAGATAAACCAATAATCTAAAGATTCTCCAACAACATGGATCATGTATGGGTTTTGTTCTCTTTCACTTTTTTCCCATGCTTTTTTTTTATTTTCCTATGATTGATGAAGCCACTTGCCAGTTGATTCCAAATGAACTTTCAGTGCAATTATACGTTTTCTGTTTTCGTTGCTCAAGATGCTTTTGCCCACGTTAGAAACACGTATTCGTAGCATGTATATCTCTATTATTATCCCCTATGGTATAAGATATGTACAATACAATTCTACTATTAACCCTCTCAAAACAAAAATTCTATTTAAAAAAGCCATTTTTTACAGAAATTAAACAAAGGCTTATTATATCATTTCTGTCATTTTTAATTAATACATTAATTTATTTTAATTTAATTCACCCAGATCAACAACTAAGACATTTATTATTATGTCAAAAAAAAAGACATTTATTATATATTTTTTTTTTGAAGGAATTTATTATATATGTTTAAAAACCAATTATGTTCAATAATATTATCTCTTCCCCGTAAAAAAAGAATATTCTCTTGTGAAAAATGAAAATATTCTCGTGTCAATAATTGAATTCATACTCCATAGTCCATACTGATACTACTATAACAACTAAAATTTCATTAAACAAATACTAACAATTAGAATTAATATTTATTAAATAAATACTACTAGTAGCAAATTCCCCTTAAATTACTGTAGGCGTAGCAGCAAAATTAACAAGAAAGAATGCCTGTGGGACCCACATTGTAATAATACGCGTGCCCTTTCATAATCAGCTTTAATTAATTTTAATCACAAACACGCCTTCAATGCTTCGCTTCCCCCAATTTCAGTTTTGCGATATTACATTACTATTCTACCCTTGACTCCACCGCCTCACTATTCTTGGTTCTGTTTCTATTTTTAAGGTTTTCACAAAATACGGTTACAAATACCAAAAATTGAAAAAAAACAACAAAAGGAGAATAATTAGAAAAAAAAAAAAAAAACAACGAACGTGTCTTTCAATCCAACCACTTTCTCTCTCTCTCTCTCTCTCTGAAACGGAATTGAAATTGAAAAAATTGGCACAATCGCCAACAAAAATTCGGTGACACACATTAAAACCTATCTGTGCAACGCATTTATGCATTCTTAATTCTTCTGCTTCTGCTATTATTATCTGTTATGAAGAAGTTAACCGGTGGTGGTTGTTATTGTTTCATCATTCTCTTCTCACTCTCATGGAATTTCAATTTCTCAGGTTTTCTTTTGTGAGAATTCCGTGAATCAATCAATGCATTGTTCTATAGAGTGATTCTCTCTCTGTTTTTATTGTAATTCTTTTGAGGAATTTGAAACAGGTTTTGTTGATACTAAGAAAGGTTTTGAGGTTGTTTTTGGTTCTCTAGATGGGGAAATGTCACAATGAACGCTGTATTTTTCCTCTTACAAGTTTGCAAATTCGGTATGTTCTGTTTTTCTTTCATCATTTTTACAATGTATGTTTGATCATGTGTTGATGAATGAAATGCTGTTCTGAAATTGAAGGTGGATTTCAATTTGACTTTGACTTTGAATTTAACAATTTGTTTGCTTATCTGTTTTTTTTGGTTATAACCTTAATAGGGTTAGATTTTATTGGATGATCATGCATTTGTTTAATTATTTATTTAAAAAAAAAAAAAAAACTTTGAGATGTAATCATGGGAAAAACAGAGTTTAATTCCTGGGTGGAACAATAGTTGGTTAGACTTTGTACCTTCTGGTCGAACTCCGGAATACTAGGGTCTCATTCCACCTGAGAACTGGAGGGTTAACAAATAAAAAACTGAGATGTGAAATTTAGAGGGGTTTTGTTTCGTTGATGGACTTGGTTCTGTGTTGGGTGCAATTTTGTTATTTTGGTTATTAGTTTTAAGTTTGTAGATTATGGTTTATAGGCAATTTTCTGTTTTAAGAATGTCATCTTGCAAGTCAATTTTGTTTACCTGTAACATATCTGAAGGAAGACTTGTAATTAAGAATGCAGCTGGTATAATGTTACTGATTTCAGTTATAGTGATTTAATGATTTAACACATGATTTCAAGAAAATTTTCTTTGATTGCAACCAAAAACGTTTACGTTTCTTTCGTGGTTATCTACTGTCAAGTTAGGAGTATTATTTGTGTGCTTCTGTATTTCCGATACTGATCCAATTCATGTTTTTGATTTTTTTTGCAGAGATTTGCAATCTTATTTTGCAGATCTTAGCATTTTCCTCGCAAATGATAGTAAAAAGATGTATATTTTTGTTGACAACAGACCATGGGTGAGAGACCTTGGTTCACGGGGAGCGCACATTTGGCAATTGATGGTTACCAAGGTTGACAAACACACCAGAATCATTTGAGAAGTAATTTTCATTTAGGTTTTGTCCTAGAATAGAAGTTATATCGTTTTTTGTTTATGTGCAGTCGAGGTTATCTCCTTTTGCGTATAGCAAAAACCGAAGAGAAAGGAAAGAAGAAAAGGAGGTTTCTTCTCAACCAAGTACAAGTAAACCAAAGAAGTTTGTGAGATGGTTCTCGTTGATTGAAGCAGTAAAGTCCCCAAGAAAGAGAATGTTACTGCCAGTAAAAAACATAAGGAACTCTTTGCAATTCAGCAGCGAACTACATAGAACTCTATATGGATTTATTGTATTTGAAGTCGAATGGTCCGATGTTCGTGGTATTAACTACTTTAATGAGCTCCAGGTTGCAATCTCTGACAAGAGTGCTATTTTTTTCAGTTTACTACCTGTACTATTATGTATTGATTTATTTTATTTATTTTTCAGACTGATACATCACTGGCTATAGAAGCTAAACAAATGAAAAGATGGGAATTTGATAATATCGCTCAAGCTGCAAGCTTTATATCTTCATGGTTCTCTGGAACACTTTCCGAACAGCTACTTTTGAAAGAGCACCTGGATTCTGCCTCAGGTAACAAGGATTCTCATCATTGCTTTCATGTGAATATACATATTACATCTGACTTTAGGACATCCTTGGGAAGAAGCATCTAGTTGTCTGTAGCTTTCATGTTTCCCGTGAAAGCAGAAATACACAGGCATCTACCTCAATGCGCTAACACATCTCATTTACCTCAATGCACAAATACATCTCATATAAAATTGCTATATATGATTTAATTAGTTAAAAGTTTGGGCGGATAAGACCCCTGGATAGGGAGAGACATTGCCATATTTTTTGTGTTACATAGAGTAGAAGCTAAAGGGACTGGAGGCATCCCCACTTAATCCCTCTCCATCCATCCAATTTTCTTTTACTTTTTCTTGGGTGGGGGTGGGGTTGAATAGTCAGACTTTTATTGGTTTACTGTTTTATCCTCTTTCCAAACATAGTCTGTCGGTAGAGTTTATTTTATCTTACCTGATGGAAACTAGAGGCTGCAGACTGACTTTCAATTGACATATCTTTTTATGTGCAATTTTGACAGGGGAAATATTTTATGATGCCAGTGAAACTTTCTCCGAGAATGTATCCATTGATGATGACGACAATAACATCTGCAACAGTACCGTAACTTTTGAAGATAGTCTGGGTACCGCTACTGGAGCATATCCTGATGATGCCGAAGATACAACTGACATGCTGCACACACCTCCTCCTTCTGGACCTAATAAGAGAAGAAAATTAATGAATTCCTTTAGCGCCGAAGTTGATATTGATAGCTATTCAGCAGCTGAAATTGATAACTCTTTGAATTGTTCTCAGAGGTCTAGCTCTGCTTCTTCTGATGATAAGGTTGAAATCACTCAGTATAGTGATGCTCTACTGTTATTTAGGTTTAATGATCCCGACCTCCCATTCAAATTCAGGGATGTCATTGTATCTGATCTGCGATTGCTTACTTTGTTAGAGGCTGGTCTTCCATCTTGGGTGATCTTCCTCCAGTCATATCCAGTATTATGCAATGTGTATCGTCCTTGGATGTGCCCGCTTGCAAGACTGTTATATGTTTTGATGTCATTTGTCACTGTCCTCATTGGATTCTATGATTTATACAAAAATGTTCCAGTTCTCAAGGCAACTGCATCTCGTATATGTGGGCCGCTCTTTGATTGGATTGAAACTTGGGAGATGGTTTCAAGGGTCAAATACTTAGGGACAATGTTGTTTCTACATAACTTCCAGAAGGCTATTAGGTGGTTTCTTGCCATTACACATACCGCACGATCCTTTTTTTCAGTTCTTATTCAACCTCTTATAGAGTCACTGGTGGAGATTTTTGGATTTCTTCTCCCAAGCTTAAATATTTTGTTTGATCTACTAGAAAGCATCTTTTCTGTAATTTGGTTTGGGATTGAAACATCTTGCACTCTAGTGGGAGATGTGGTGGAGCTTCTGTTTTTGCCCCTGTGGTTTATCCTCACCGTTGTTTGGAGGATTGGTAGGTCATCATGATTTTTGGACTTCTTGTGCTGTCTGTTATGTTTTAAATTTATCCTTGCTTTTGCCAACATAAATAATTTTCTCTGATATAAAAGATATACTAATTACCTGCATATTCTTATCTTCTTTGTACTGCAGCTACATGTGTCTTATATCCTCTATTTTGGATTCTCTGGGAATTTTTATATGCTCCGGTTCGTCTAGTCATGGCAGTATTCAGTTTTCTGGCTGTAATATGCACGCGCGCTTGTAATATACTTGGAGAAACATGGCAATTTCTTGGTAGCATAATCCAGTTGGCTTCAACTTCTGAAGCAACTATCAGCAGTGCCAGTTACGAAGTTTCCATGTGGCGCTCTCTTTGGAATGATCTTTTTTCACAGGTTGTAAGATGTCATATCAATGCTTTTTTGGATTTAGGTGGTTTCATCAAATACAGTTATCCTGATTGGTAGATTTTTTTATACTTTCTTATACAGATTTTCAAAGCTCTCAAAAGCATAGTATATGGGCTTGTTGCCTTTTTCACAGCCTGCAACAGGCATCGACTAAGGTATATTTTTATTCTATTCCTACACTGAAAGAGAATGCATCATTTCACGTTGGTTAATTGATAATTGAATTTTTGTATTATAGCTTAAAAGACCGTGTTATTAAGAAACTCATTGAGCAATTGCACTGCTAATTTTTATCACAAAATCAATTTTGTTTAACGGTAAAGCATTGACATGAGATATTTGATATTAGAATGACATGTACTTTAATTGAATTTCAAGGAAAGCCTTGTCATTCTTGGTGGGATAGGTAAATTAGTATTCAAAGTGAAGTCGGTCATTGCTTTTAGATGTAGGGAATTTGGTCATTGCTTTTAGATGTGTAGGGGATTTGTTAAAACGGGGTCTGAGGTTCATCTAAGTGAGAACTGAGAATCCAAATCTATATGGCACACAGGTACCAAAATTTCTAAATTTAAAATAGTATTACGATGGCTTTACCATTGTGCTGACAATGTATTATGGCAATATATTTATGATTATACATTTTTAGAATAGTCAAGGGATTGATTCTTTGCCAGTAGAAAGAGCCTTGTGTGGCTCACAAAAATTGATGTTAGAAGGGGGCTTGGACTTTCAAAGGATTTAGCACGATTGTAAATAGGATGGCTCTATTCGATAAACAAATCAGGAATTGGTGAAAAGAATAACACAACGATAGCCTGATAGTTAATTTACAATTATTTTCCATTTGTGAAAAGGCTGAATAAATATTTGTCGCTAACTTTAATTTGGCATGGTCATATGCAGCATCTATAATCATTTACAGGAGTTTATCCAAAGATTATATCGTCAGTGCCAAAGATCACAGCAAGCAGATCTGAGAGACAAAAGAAAAACTTATTTGACAGTGGATCTGGTGAGAACTGTTAAATTGATAAGAATGTTGTTGTGGAAAATCTTATTCTAATTCTTGTATAATAATCTTCCGTTTTTTGGAATCCCTGATCCATGTTGACATCATATATAGTTTTGAGGAAAATTGATAAATAAGCAGGAGCAAAAATCTCTTACCTAATTTTAGAATGGGATTGTTTAATATGTATAAAACAAAACAAAATCACTTCTGGAATATGTAGTTGCTTCTAATAACGTTAAAGAATTGCTAACACGTTGCTTTGGACATTTACAATGCGAATTTTGTACTGCTTCTATTGTGCATATATATCAGTGAAGGCATTAATTAGAAGTTAGTATTTTCAAGGTCATTTATACTGTCTTCAATTTCCAGGCTGAAGAAAAGAAGAAAGTTTAGTTATATCTATCAAGAGACTGCACTCGCTATTGCAATACTAGTTTGATAATCCTGACATCAACCAACAGCACAGAAACACGGAGTTTGGGCATCAGGATGTTCATGTTCAGTTGCTGCTTTGGCAATCTAGATATGATATCATGCAAAGAGTTCGAAAGATTCTCTTTCTTTGCAACAAATTTTGCTTATACTTGCCTCCCTAGTTTCATCTTTTCTCACGATTTTCTAACAGTTTGCATAGTTGAAGTTTTCACATGTATATATGTACGTTTATGTACAGGAAACTTGTAAATTTTGTCAAAGTAAGTAATTCCTTAAATGTATATATTCAAATTCAAATTGATTGATGTTAAGGTGCATCAGTTTTGTATAAATTTACAACCATGCTTGTTAAAAAACATAGTCAAAGTTGATTAATGTTGATACGCAAACACTTAGTACAGCATCGTGGACCTGTTTTATGTTGGGGGTAAGCAACAAGAGATTAAATGATTAATACAAGTTGCTAACATTAAAAAAAACTATAATTTGTCAGCTTAATCTTTAACAAAACAATCCAACGTTCGGATTATATAGAAAAAGTAGTTTTGGAGAGTAAAACAAACAAACGGTAAGCACCAATAAATAAGATCCAATTCATCAACTATTCTTACAGTTTCTTACTACATATAAACAGAACACGTGGAGTAAATCCAAGAGAAAGAGACAAAACCACACTGAACTTGAAGCAGAGTATATTTCCTCAGATCTCTTCACCGGCAATCAGTACAAACATAGAACGGTCTTGTTTCCTTGGCCAACGTGTCATCATAATTCAGTGGGACCAATCCACCAAATCTATTTGATTTTCCATGTTTTTCTCCTTTCTTTCTCAATTCTCAACATAACACCTCCATGTATAAATACGAACTACCACTCTCTAATCTAATAACACACTCACACTCACACTCACACTCATTCCCTTTCCCACCATGCATCATCTACTCATTCTTTCCATCCTCATTTCCTCCTACCTCTCACTTCCACTACTTGCAGGTATTGCTTCCATTCCACTTTTTACCATTTTTTCTTGCTTACATTATTGCATCTGTTCTGATCGAATGTGTGTCTAATATAAACATGTGTCGGTGTTTTAACACCGATAAGTCACATTCACATACACATGTGATTGCATTGCTTGTGTCTGGTGTTGTTATATACGTGTGCCAGTGTCGAATTTGGACAGTAACATGTCACAATTACATACACATGTGATTACATTTTAATTATGTGAGTGTTACATCATAGATTATTGTTACTTGTTTTCATGCATAATGCTAATATTATTTTCATTTTTTTATTAATTGTTACAGATGGTAGTTCCATTGGAGTGAACTATGGTCGCATAGCGAACAACTTACCCTCAGCATTTAAAGTAGTTAAGCTTCTCAAATCACAAGGAATCGACCGGGTCAAACTCTACGACACCGACCCGGCCGTTCTTAAATCCTTATCCGGATCCGGAATCAAAGTAACCGTAAACCTCCCAAACGAACAACTCTTCCACACAGCAAAAAAACTCTCCTACGCCCTCACATGGCTCCAAAAAAACGTCGTCGTTTACCACCCCAAAACCCAAATCGAAGCCATCGCCGTCGGTAACGAAGTCTTCGTCGACACACACAACACCACCAAATACCTCATCCCCGCTATGAACAACATTCACAAAGCTTTAATCAAATTCAACCTCCACAATTCCATCAAAATCTCTTCACCAATAGCCTTATCAGCTCTCGGATCCTCTTACCCATCTTCAACCGGGTCATTCAAACCCGAACTCATAGAACCGGTTATCAAACCAATGCTAAACTTCCTCCGTGAAACGTCGTCGTATTTAATGGTCAACGTGTATCCATTTTTTGCATACGAGTCAAACGCTGACGTCATTTCTTTAAACTACGCTTTGTTTCGTGAAAACCCGGGTAATGTGGATCCGGGTAACGGGTTAAAATACTACAACATCTTCGACGCACAAATCGACGCTGTTTTTGCAGCGCTTAACGCGCTTCAATACGACGACGTTAGAGTCGTTGTGAGTGAAACGGGTTGGCCTTCGAAAGGTGATAGTAATGAGGTGGGTGCGTCCCCACAGAACGCTGCTGCGTACAACGGTAATCTTGTTAAGAAGATTCTTAATAACGGTGGGACCCCTTTAAGGCCGAATGCAAATCTGACCGTTTATTTGTTTGCGCTTTTTAATGAGAATGGGAAAGTGGGACCAACTTCGGAGAGGAATTTTGGGATGTTTTATCCTGATATGAAGAAGGTTTATGATGTTCCGTTTACCGTGGCGGGGTTGAAGAGTTACCGTGACGTTCCGGCGCCGGGAAGTGGCTGAGCTGAACTGAACATAGTGATTTATTCATTGTTTTGTAATAATTTTTTCTTTTTGACCGTTTTGTGTGTATTTTGGGTGTCAGGTTGAGGTTGTTAGCTTTATTATTTGGGAAATTAAATTTGTTTGTAACATAAAATTTCATTTTCAAGATATGTATTGCGATTAAATTTTATTCTCAATATTATTATTAGTTAAAAATATTCACTTTAAATTGAGTTGTTTACTCTAATGTCAGTTTGATTCAATATAAAGAGTCTATTAGTTAGATTTCAAAAATCAACTAAATCCATAAGAGAAGAAGTTGAAACCTCTAAACCCTGGATCTATTAATGGTATTGAATTAAAAGCGTAATCACAAACATGTCATGCCAAATATAAATTCTAGCAATTTAACTTCAGTTTTTAAACATGTTAGTATATTAATTGGCTAATATTTGTTGGAGGTGAGAATCAAATAGGAGACCATCTTTGTTGTTGAGTGAGCTAATTCAAATTTAGTTTTATGGGTTAGTTAATTAACTAACAAGTAGTTAGCTAGTTAACTAAGTAATAGTGTAGTTAGTTAGTGCAACTTGTAGAAAACAATGTGTGCATAATGAAAGATTATGTGTCAATAAACTCTTGTGCATAATCACTCTTCGTTCAAGTGCTAATCTCTCTCAAAACTCAATAAAATTTTGTTGTTTTGTTTAACATTAATCACTTCACTTTTTAACTCTTAAAATATAACTTGTCGGGGAGAATGAGTTTTCCCAAAGAGCATAGTAGCTTAGGTCTTTGCTCTGCGAGGATGGTTAATGATGTCTCCTTTATGAAATTAAGATGGAACTACTTGAGTGCAAAATAATATTGTTACATGGGTGCAAGATTTGGGGTCAAAATACAAGGGAGGTCAAGACATTATTCCTTGTGTTAAAGCTAGACCAAATTCTTCAAATTTATATAGAGGCATTTGTAGAGTTTCGGATAAAGTTTGTGACAACCATATTTGGAGGTTAGGTGATGAAGCCAACATTAGTTTTTGAAATGATAGATAGATTATAAATATTGGTCGTCTATGCAATCACAATATCAACTGCTTCATCTGTTCATGTATGTAAGTAACTATTGTATTTTGCATATTTCTTAAAAAAAAAAAAAGTTAGTGCTATTAATATGTCTATTTTGTGTGTATTAAATTTGACTTTTCATATTTCAAGACAAGTTTATAGTATTATTTAGAGGTATGTTTAAGAAAAATAATAATAGATGCATCTAGTAATTTGAAAGGAGGTTTATATTTAGAGACAAATCTTACTTACTAAAGCTTATCCCCAAAGCTATCATTAACTATAATTTTCCCCCCCTAATTTTTCCCTCCACTTTGCAAGTCATTGGATGCCGATCATTTAGGCGCCATGCAACATCAACCGTTGATCATCTACACTTAATGCCCATCAATCTTTTGGCTATCTGACATGAGTGATTAATATATTTACTCTATCCAGGCAACTGATTGTTATATTGCTTTCAATTTGAAACATGACCAAGGTAAGAAGGTTCTACCTCAGATTCTATTTTGTTAGGACTTCCAATGCCATTATCTTATTGCCTTGATGTAGCACAACCAAAATTTGGATATAGTAAGAAAATAATTAGTGTTTCTTAAGAATTCCATTGCGACGTTATACTAATCTATGATGTTTACATTTTTAACTTTTTTCCTTTGTAACGATTCAACGACATTAAATCACGTTATCTCTAAAATAACAAAAAACAAGTTTATTTAGGGGTCTTTTTCTTCATATCATTTTTTTTTCATATCTTAATTAGTGACTGTGTGAGACAATGTTTTTTTGCTACTTAATTACTCACCATGTTTCATATGCCTTTCTGTTTCATTGAGCTGTTGCTGCTAAAAAAATCAGGATTATATTTTCTAGCTCCTTTTTATTTATTTCTATCTTCTGGTTTGGATGGCGATAGTAATTAGTTCATCCTCCCTGACTGTTTTGGTCATCTTGATCGTTGGCTAGGCTTTAGAGCATGATGTTTTGTCCCTCATTCATTGTTTCTTGCTACAAGTTCCTGTTTTGCTCTTTTTTCTTTCTCTATGACAATTGTTCTTTTCATATGCACATTGAAGGATCAAGTATCTTAGGAGTGTTTCTGATTGTAGATCCCCTTTCTTGGTGATCTGACACCGGCTTTAATAAAGGGAATTAGTTGGCTGCATATTTGGCCATTATTTGCTTGGTGAGTCCGAGCCAAAAATATTTTTATGATCTCATAAACTTGTTGTCTTTTATTATAGTACACATTACATGTTTTAAAAGCTTACTTTCCAATTTCCGAAGTCTGATTTAATTTTGATGGTAGTCGGGTGTTGTATATTTTGTTAAGTGGGATCAACCACCGGTTTTGTTGCCTTATGTGATTTTTCTGATAGGAGTTTTGTGGTTGGCCATTAGCAGGTTTGCACAATTATTAAGGCATGTTTGTGTTTTCTTCATTTTGGTTTTAGGTGCTATAGCACAACTTTGTATTTCTTTAGCCTTTTGCTACTTCACTTTTCTGTTGTTGCATATTCAAGTCATTATTTCAACGAGATAATGGTTTTACTTTGAATAATTATTATTTCAAGAATGAGGTGGTCGAGAAAAATGTGTATCAAATTAAGTAAATGTAATGATTGATTAATGCTATTTTACTTTCTTTAATCTTTAGAAATTTAGATATACATAGATGAATCAATTTGGAGGATTGTAACTTATCAATTTTGGAAATTGTTTTCGTAGTTAGCAATCAATTGCAGATTTATGAAGTTGAGGACTGCAGTGGTTGAAGATGCTAAAAAAATAGCAGTTGCGATGACATTGGCATATCTTGGCTATGTTGAGTTTTGATCTACAATTGTAGACTCTATTTTTATTTTTTTGTATGAATATGGTTATGCTATTTAAGACTATGTGGTTCTTCAATGTGGACTGTTAACTACAACTCCACATAGTCAAACCAATAGTTAGTTCAAATATTTAGTCATAATTCCCATGAAAAGTTGTATAGTCAAAATTGTCAATATTTTTGTCTAAACGACAAAAAATTTAGTGTCCTTAAGAAATACTATTAAGTTCAGATTGTCTTAGTAAATAAAATTCTTAAGTTTTGCAAATGAAAAGAAACAAGCACAAAAACATATGACTCAACTCCTTTATAGAAATTTGGTTTGGTTTTTTCCTTATCAGTTACTCTTTTTGCAATTAATTTTAATATGTATCAGTTACTACTTTTGCAATTCTCTCTGTTTGGAATTATGGTTGAATATGAAATCTAAGGTATTGGCAGTTAAAGGGGGATGTCTTCCATTATTTTACATTAAAATTAAAAATGAAGCAACGTTTGATTCAATCTCTAAAATGTATGTCTTCCCTATTCGTTTCAGTTTAGTGTTTGATCTTGACGTACGTGCGTGTTTTGGCTCCTTTTTGGCACACTATTTCATTTGAATTACTAACCTTCATGGGTGGGATGATATATATGATTTTGGTATTGGAAAAAAAATAAAAATTGTCCGATAAATTCACCTCTCTTGATTAGTCCCTTTTCCCATCCCACAGTGAGTGGCCTTTTTGTTAATTTCATACCTATCGAAAAAAATTGTATAAATGAGATGGTGATACTTTTATTAATTATATATATATATATATATATATATATATATATATATATATATATATATATCATGTATTGGAATAATCATCACTCTCATAGATGCATAGTGAAATAAATTGACTATGAAGTTTATCGTATCATGTTTAATGGTAATACAATTTTTTTCTATGACTTAATTAAAATCAATGAATCTATTACTGTTGATAGACCAGTGCGTCGCACGGGTCGAAAATCTAGTTTTTAGTAAAAAAAATGTGCTTAGATATAGGGACAAAAAGAGTATTTGATTGATAATGATGGGTGTCTAAGAGTCAAGGTGTTTGCTTGGTATTTGGGATTCTAGTCTTTTGCATAAGAGTAATGATATTTGTATAACCATTTGTGATAACTTTTGAGACAAATTTTTTCTTCTCTTTTTTTATTAGTCGAAAACAATAGAGAGAGAGAGAAATATAAAGAGAGAGAATAATAACACAATGTGAGTATGAGAGAGAAAGTTGTATAAAAATGTTGGTAGGAATATCATTTCTCTTTGCATAACAAACTTCCAATGAATGTTTGCAAGGATGTGCTAGTGATGCATCCCCCTCTCTTAACATCCTCTACATGTAAATTGGTGTAGGGGTGCTTATTTGACGAGGTTTTCTCCTCTAAAACGACTTACCACCACCTCCTGAATGCTACGAGGCTTCATATGTTGCCACTTTTCAAACAAGTTTGGAGATTGAGAGGTCTTCAGAGAATCAAAGTTCTCGTTTGAAGAGTTTCTCGTCAGTCTCTTCTCACAAATGATAAGATATTTCGACGTGATACATGATCTATTAATAATTGTCCTCTTTGTTCTTTATCTCCATAAACAATTATCCATGCCACTCAGGATCGACATCGTGCAATTTTGGTTTGGAAAATGATTGACAATGGTTGTGATCACTCCTTTTTATCAAACTAGAGATATTCAACAATAGATGATGGATAGTCTCACTGTTAAAAATTCTTTCATTCGGGACCGGCCAATTACCTTTGCAGCCAATATTGATGTCCTTTGGGAAAGGAGCAATGATTTTATTTTCAACCATATTCCTTTGTCTCATCAGACCTTAGATTCTCATATTAGGCTTGCGGTGGAAGGGATCATGACTAATTGTGGCCTTCAAAAACACCGACCTTATGTCCCCAAGACACATATCGAGTATACCACACATTGGAATCCTCCTCAAGTGAACTGGATAAAGGTAAATTGTGACGGTTCTGTCATTATATCAAGTGGAGTTTCTTCTTGTGGAGGAATTGTCCATGATGATAAATTATATTGACATATGCTCAGAAAATAGGATGTTTCTCTATCGTGCATGTTGAACTTTGGAGAATTTACCATGGTTTAGCTCTGTATAAGAATCACGGCCTCCAAAATATTATCGTTGAAAATGATACACTCACACTATTATCAGTCAAAATGGAGAGTATTTTCATCCTGTCCTCCAAATTATTGAGCTTAGTCATGATGTGGGCTCTATCAAGTGGATGCATGTATTCTGAGAAGCTAAACCAAGTAGTTGATGCCCATGTTAAACATGTGCTGAATTTAGATTTAAATTTGAATGCTTTTGATGTGGCTCTGACTTTGTCACACACACTTTTTTGAGAGATTCGGCGGGAATTATTTTGCCTAGGCCTTCCTAGTTTGCTTTGAGCTTTTGGCTCCCTTTTTTCAAAAAAAAAAAAAAAAACTTATTATGAGCACCCATATATTAATAAATTTGGTTTGAGAATTTAACGTGTATCTCTTATTGTTGATCTTTCTAAACATATCCTTTATATATTAATAAAAGATATATTTAAAAAAATAATGAATACATCTAATAAATTACATAAAAGTACCTTATAATATATATATATATATATATTTCTAAACATACCCTTTATATATTAATAAAAAACATATTTAAAAAAATAATGAATACATCTAATAAATTACATAAAAATACCTTATAATATATATATATATATATATATATATATATATTAATAAAGGAGATATTTTAATAAAATTAATGAATAAATTATACATCTAAAAAATCAGATAAGAAAAAAAGAAATGAATTCATCTAATAAGTTAGATAAAAGAGCATAGTCACACGGCTCTATTTATAAAAGCCAAAAGGTGAAGAATACTGCTCTCCTCTTGCACAACACTCCCGCCCTATATGATTTTCAAAAATGCCCTTGCGTGAGTTAAGTCACGCAGCGTGACTTAACTCACGCATCTTATAACCTCTGCGTGACTTAAAAAATAAAAAATTAGTGAAGGAATTTTAGAGAGGGAAAACGTGAAATCCCTCTCTAATTCCGTCACTAAATTTTGCGACCAAGGAATTTGTGAAGAATTTTATTTTTTCCGTCACTAATTTCCCTCTCTAATTTTGCTTTTTCTAGTAGTGCACGTTGGCTGGTGATCATAACTCAAGAACACACGTTTTTGTGGACGGTGGTCAGTTTTCAACCTTCAATCTACACGTTTTTTTTATAACTTATACTACCATTCCTACCTATAAATACCCCTTCATACTTCCTTATTTCCTCACACCAACCCACTTTCTCTCCCTCTATTTTTTTTTTCCTTTCAATAGTCTCTTTGGGGGCAAAAGTGATCAGCCTTCTAGGGGTAAAATGGTGAGTAGCCGACTTGAGGAAGTGATAGACCATTGAGATAAAATTAAATTTGCTTCTTTTTACCCAAATTTTTTTTTACCGTGGGTAAAAATAATCTTCTTGGGGTATAAAAAGAACCAGATTTAGATTTAGCATAATGGTTGTGATGTATTTTCCCCAAGAAGGCTGCTCATTATTTTATCCCATGAAGATTGGTTACTTTTTACCCCAAAAGAAAATAAGTATATTATTTGGTGAATTCGAATAAATGTAACAATGTATCAATTATTTTATGAAGTTGATTAATAAAATAAGATGTTGTTATATATATATATATTTGCTTTTATTTTATAATTTTTTATTTAATGAATTTTGTTATATGTATCAATTATCTAATGAATAATTCGAATAAATATTTATTTGAAGTGCATAAATAAATAAATATTGAATAAATAAAATCAAATTTATTTTCTAATTTTGTATTTAAAGAATGAATAAATTAAAATAAATATTGAATTAGAATAAAATCAAATTTATTTTCTAAATTAGATTACATTACATAAATTTCCTAAATATGGTCTATCATTACATGACATTACATTTGGAATTGCACATTTCAACTACAACAATTGTGTTACCTCTAAATGGTGCAAATTCAAACTTGCTAAGCAGCAGGACTCCAACATTCGTCCAGAAGTGCTTGTGTTCCATTCAAAAGGTTAAATTCTTGTTGGTCTTGTTTTTAAATGATAGTATCCAAGTGCCAACGGAATGAGGTCCAGACCTTTACACTTCAATACCATCATTTAAACGAAGCCAACAAGAATTTAACATTTCGAATGGAACAAAAGTACTTCCGGGCGAATGCTGGAGTCCTGCCGTTTAACAAGTTTGAATTGCCCCATTCAGAGTAAGACAATTGTTGTAGTTGGAAGGTGCATTCCCTACCTAATCACGACCCCTACCTAATCACGATCTTTGGGCGGAATCAGAATTTTGATGATATCTTCAGTTGATCTCACCAACATTGCTCGCATATCGATCCACTGGAACATGCTGTGCTCCCAAAACATGGTCGTCACATTTTCGTCGTTTGTCAATTCCACCCAAGTGAATGATACTCTCTATCGTCGAGCGTTGGACGTTTATACCGAACTTATTCCACCTTCCTTGTGTCTCGATGGTTGACTCCTTGGTTGAATTCATTAAGCTGATCCTTGAGACCTCTTAGTGTTACACCAAGGTACCGAACCTTCAACCTCTGAGGTTCTCCGCTGTTGAATTATGCACGAACGTCGATCCACTCGGCCATTGTTTCAAATCTACACGATAAGAAATTAAAAACAATCAATGAAAAACTCATTCAAACATTTCATCAAACACTTGTAGTGCAAATTATACATAAACCCTAAAACTCATAACTACAACATTAACATGCAAACATCTAACCATAATTAAGCAACATAAGTCATTTACATGTAACATTGTATCATTTCTTGCAAGCGAAATCAAAATTTAAACAACCCCTAAATCTAAAAAAAATCTCTAAAACTCAAAACCTACAACATAAACATGCAAACATCTAAACATTTAAGCAACACAGGTCATTTTCATGTAAACATTGTATGATTTCTTGCCAAAAAAACCAAACTTTAAATAAACCCTAAATCTAAAAAATTTCTAATTTATGAGAAAAAATCTAACATATAAACATAAAAGGTTAATGGTGTTTGATTATGAAAACTTACTTGTTATTTGAGTGTTGTTTGATTTGAACTTGAAGAAATTTTGGAATTGGTGATTTGAGAGAGATTTTGGAGATTTTTTGAGATTTTAGAAGAGAAATGAGAAAATGAGGTGTTCTGCCTTGTTTAAGACAACACGTTGCGTGAGTTAACTAATGTTGTGCTAGTTAACTCACACATCGTTAGTTAACTAACTCATAGTTTTACACTTGCGTTAGTTAACTAGCGCAAGAGTATTTTAGGCATGGCTGCAGGGCGGGAGTGCTTTGTGCAGGGGAGAGAGCAGTATTCAAAGGTGAAAGAATAATTTACTCCAATAGTTTACAGAAAGACACTCTTCCAAATTGTTATATATACTCCATCCGTTTTATAATACTTGTCCATTTTGAAGAATAATTTTGTTTCACAATACTTGCCACTTTCAAGTTTTAATACAACATTAATTATTGTTTTGTCAATAATACCCTTACATATTTATTGTAGAGAGAGAAAAAATAGAATGAAATAATAAATGGTTAAGGGTATTATAGAAAACACATACATAATTTCATAAAAAATAACAAAATTTATTTGGTTTCTTAGTTACTGTATCTCCAAAATGGATATGTATTTTGAAACGGATGAAACATCATGTAAACTCCCTAAATTTTACTAATGTTGTCTTCTCTTTTTATATGGTCCGCAGCTTATTTAGTTGTGAGTTAGTCAATGTGGGCTGATAACATCACAAACATTCCGATACCACCCTTCTCATGATAACGATGATGATGATGATTATAATCATTCAAGAATAAGATGATTGAAAATTTTAGATGTTAGATTAGATATATAAAAGAAAAATTCTTGCATGGTCTTGCCCTTAACACCTCATTCTTGAGCTCATCTAATCAAATAATTTCTAATAATTAATTTATAAAATAAAAAAATTAAATATGTTTTCAAGGGAAAATACAACACGGTCTATTAAAATTAGAAGAAGACAGTTTTCTTCCCTCGCATTCCATCGTGCCGTTTTATTCCTACAACCTCGCTTGCCACAACAATTATGATCATTTCTTAGTTTCTCTAACTTGTTCAGAGAAAATTTCATTCTGGCATCGTCTTATAATCAAATATGTCGACTTCACTTTCATTGAATAATTTCAGCACTCTTAATAAACAAAAACTTCATCCTAAAAGTCCCAAAACTGAGGCTAAAAATATATGTTTGACGTGGTGTATAGGTATACAACTTTTCTTCCATTTTGGTTCAGTTGATTTTTCTGCAGAGCTATTGTATGTAGTTTGAGAGAGGAATTGTTTATCAAATAAGTGGAGTGCTATTGAAAAAGTTTTGAAGATTTGGGTTTGGGGGCTTGCATAGTTAAACCATAGTGAAGGGTTGCATTTATGTATGAGACTGAAATTAGAAAAACCTGAATTCTCTGCACAATTATGAGACTTAAATTATTGGTATGATGACAGAGATGGACAAAGTAATAGAAAAGAAGGGCGAGTCATTCAAAAAAATAATCAGAGAGAGTAACATCGTGGGTTCAGAGAGAGAGATATTATTTTTTCCTTCCTATTTTGGTATTAAATTAATTAATAGAAATTATTTGATTAGATGGGCTCAAGGATGAGGTGTTAAGGGAAAGACCATGCAAAAATTTCTTTATATAAAAACAACAACTCTCTAACCAAATATCAAGCCTGCCAAGTTCTTCTCAGGTCACCTGCCAAGTTCTTCTCAGGTCAACTTGGCTTATATTATGGTTCTTTTGATGATCATGCAAATAGGTAATTCATCTCTTATCTCAAATTTCTCACCTCCTAAATTACATCACAACATTACTCTTAAAAATGATTCCAATACGCATATGCTACTAGTATTCAAGCTTCACCTTTCTCATACTTCGTGTTATTGTCAAAAGATGTATTCTCTTTTTATAACGTTAAGAACTTACTTTTACTTGTCAGCAGGACAAAAGCACAAAATCTATAATACAAATGTTTCTCATGTCGCCGGCCTATATATTCCTCTCCACAATGAGCCTTCTGTAAGTCACCTTTCCCCCCATCCACAAAAATTAAGTGGTATGTTTGCATCCATATAAATATTACTCCCTCAGTCCTTAAATAATTGGCCTAGCTGGACTATGTGCATTATTTATTATTTATGTAAAATACTTTGACCAAAATTTTCTATTAATATATAAAAACAAATTGTACCGTATAAGATTTTGTTAGATTTGTATCGACCAATATTTTTAAAATATCATTTTTTCATAATACATACTTAAAGATATTAAACGTCAAAGATCACTTATTTTGGAACCGATTCGATGGTGTGTCAAATTTGTTTTTCATACATGTTTTAAATATTAAGAATTCTTTATTTAAAAGGCTCATCGATATTTTCTTCAACATATATGACTACTTTGTGTTTGGCTAGTTTGGAATGAACGTAATAAGATAACAGGTTCTTTAATAATATTCAAACTCCCATCATAGAGCTTATGGATAATATTAAGTATAATTCTTACCGGTGGTTGAAGGCTGATAACAACACTTTTGTGTATGGTTGTCAGAGATGGTTGCCGAACCCATTGTAATGCTTGGGTATCAGCTGACTGTTGTTCTTGTAATTACACGATTGACTGGTTGTATCTTGGATTGGCCTTTTTAGTACATTTTACGCTAATGAGGTTCCACTGTCGTTGTTAACATATACCATTTTTTATTCTTAAAAAAAAAACTCAAAATTTGATATGTCCATATTTCCATTCTAGACTTGGTTTTTTTTTTTTTTGATAAAAGACTTGGTTGTTTAATTACTGCTTTAAGATTTCAAACTTTAAGCAGTTTATCCCTTTCGTAGAATCCTTAATTTTAGTAGAATCCTTTAATTTTAGATGTGATCTTCAATTTTGCGATCTTGATATCTCTTTCGATTCTAAAAAGTCAATTGAGTAGAATCATTCGATTTTGGTTGTGATTTTATGTTTTACGTGCTTGTTATCCTCTTTCGATTTAAAGTAAAATCTCGATTTTGACAACCTTAACAGAGTGTAAAATGAAAATAAACCAAACAAAGGTAATTGAAACATCTATTGTGTTATGAATAGTATAAGTGGATGTCCATATAACAATTAGGTTATTGGGTCATACTATTTGTTTATTGGGCTATATTGTGCTTGCCCACCAAGTCATTGTATTTCTCTATAAATAGAGTTCATATGTAACCTAATTATACACTAGAAGAGAATAATAGAATCATTTCTCTTCTCTTTCTTTCTACTTCTCTCTACTTTATTCTTGTTCCTATTTGTTTAGTTTCATAACACGTTATCAGCACGAGCTTATATAATTGGAATCAGTACCTTATAGATACATCAATCGCATGAATCTTGTATATTAATAAAGATCAAATAATTATAATTAAATAAATAAATTGACATCATGACTTTATGTCTTTGGATGTTATCGATGTCGTTTGTGTTTCGTGACCTACACCAGTCTGTGAAGCATCAATATGCTTCGTTACCGAAATCAGTATGGTGAAGCATAAAACTTTGATCATTCATAGATACATAAACATGTTGATCGATTGTTTAAATATATATTTGGTTTTTTGAATTTGTTTGAGTTTCATGGTCGACATCAATCTGATGAAGTATCATTATGCTTCGTGACCGACATCAAGTATGGTGAAACATCAACACCTCGATCATCCATAATAACATAAGCACATATTGATTGTATTATATTCATAACATATTGTTATTTGTTATTTCTTATCATGATAAACAACATATCATTTACATAATATGTATAGCGAACATAGAACGTTCCTTAATCATATCCCAATTGGTTTTGTTGGAATCAACTTTGAGAAGGTGGGCAAGAAAAGCTACAGTGACATCGTCCCGATTTGCAGGTCCCTTGGCCGTTAAATTGAAGTGCACACCTTTTGCTGCAACCCACTTGGTTCCTTGGCCGTTTTGGACCAGGACCACATGCGCCAAAAGGTGTTGTGCATACTTTGTCTCCTTCCACTTGTAGTACCTTCATGTTCCCAACTGGTGTGAAACAAATTAGAGTTAGTATTATATTTTTGGAATTCAAATATTTTTCCTAGAAAACAAAAAGCGAATAAAAAAAAATATAGTTACCAACTGCAAGTAGAACTAGAATGACAAAAAATTGGGACAAGTTTGAGATGTGTTTCACCATTTTGAATGATATTTTTGTCGAGTTTTTTTCCTTGGTTCTCTGTATAATTTTCATGTGTTATTTATAGACGAAAATTGCTATTTCAAGCGAAATTCCATCTAACGAATTCATCCCGACTTGTATTCAGCCAACCACTTTTATTGACTTCCACCTATTGTTGTTGACTTACCCGTGAGTTCCGCTCAATTCCCAGTTTTCATTGGTTGGTTTTTGATTCGCTATGCTTTCATGATGATTCTATTCGCTTTATATAGCAATGTTGTTTATAGACACTTCAAATGTTGATCAATAAACGTTGGTCAATAGTCATTTAAAAGTTGGTTGTAAAACTGCAATAATATAGTATATTACTAGATTTTAAAACATATGAATCAAATATTTTTTAGAAAAATGTTAACTAGACACAAATATTTTAACACAAAATTGACACGGCATCATTATACGTATTTTTTTACTTTTTTTCCTTCCTTTTTTTCTTTCTTTCTTTTTCTTCTCTTTCTCTCTTCCTCTTTCCGCTTTTGTAACTCACACTCTCTTTCTTCAATTTTCTCTCCTCCCCCTTTTCTCTACAACTCTATCTCACTCATGAATCTCTCTCCATCGACTACTCACTGAACCATCACCGCAAGATCAGATGACGTTCATGACTCATGAGGACGATAGTGATGATCAGAACAGATCTCGGGCAGCGTGAGCGAGAAGAAGAGGTCGTCGTGAGTTTTTTATCTGAACAGATTGAAGGGACAACGACGATGGTGGTCGTCACTGATGAGGGTGGAGGGTGCACTGGTGAGGACAGTGGTGGTGGGTAACGAGGTTTATGGTGAGGACACAAAGGACAGTGGAAGAATATATATATATATAGAGAGAGAGAGAGAGAGGTAGAAGCACGCAGAGCAGTGAGGAAGAAGATGGGTGTGTCTGTTTTTATAAAACTGCCTCTTGCTTTAAGTCTGAAATGTCCAAACAGTCCATATTGTCTGTTTTGTGTCAAAAAAAATTGTTCAGTTATCATTGATGTTTTTTTTATTGAAATTATGATTTTTCTTAATTTAATATTTTTAAAAGTAAGGTAATAGTTCTGAAGTCGAAAGTGAAAGTTTGTAAATGATGACATTTATGCTAAATTTCACAAGACTATCACTCAGTTGAATTTATCATCTAGTGCTCATGACTATGTTCTTTTTACTCGAAAAACTGAAAATGGAACCATTACCTTTCTTCTTTATGTTGATGACTTGATTATCGCTGGTGATGACTTTATTGAAATTGAAGAGCTAAAACAATTCTTATGTCAATATTTTGAGAAGAGGATCTTGGATCATTAAGTTACTTTTTAGGGATTGAAGTATTATCTTTGAGTGATAGCTTGTTTCTCTCACATGCTAAGTAAATGTTTTTCATCTTATTTTATGGTGTTCATTACTCAACTACATCACCTTTAATTCTTAGAGGCTACTCTGATGTCGATTGGACCGATGATCCTAGTGATCATCGTTCCATCACTGGTTTTTGTATTTTTCTAGGAGATTCTCTTATATCTTGGTGTAACAAGAAACAAACCTTAGTGGATCGCTCTAGCACTGAAGTTGAATATCGTGCTCTTGTTAATACCACTTTTGAGATATCATAGCTTCGTTGACTTCTTGTTGATTTAGAGACATCACAGACTTCACCAACTAATCAATACTCTGACAATCCTAATGCAATTCAAATTTCCCACAATGATATTTTCCATGAGTGAACCAAACATATTGAAACTGCTTCTTACAAAATTCGTCAACATCTTCTCCTCGAAGAACTTATTATTATCTTAATTGACACTCTTGACCTGCTTATTTGTTCACAAAACCTCGGTCTTCAGGACGTTCATGCACTTTAGTGTCCAAACTCAAGCTGACCGAAGCTTTACCCATTTGGGTCTCGATGTTAAGATAAATCTTGATTCTCCATTTATTGTAATTATGCTAGAGTACTGGGTCCATGCAAAATTTTCTAAGTTAATAGTATCTTACATTAGTTGTGACAACACAGACAACGCAATACCAGCCCTTCTGTTTCTCGTATCGCCTGTACCTTTTCCACGAAGAGTCTTTTGGCAATTGTTACACCTCTACTTATTCACAAATGTGCTTTTAATCACTTCTTCCACATTCATATGTTTCGAATAATTATTTATTCCCTTTTCTCAAAACAGAACAAAAGGGATATTTGTTAGATTTGGTGGGGAAGCAAAGCAAAACTTCAATACTCAACTCCATGTGTGTAGTGAAACTTCGTCTGCTTTCTGAGGGCGCAAAGCCTTGCCAATATGAATTAATGTTATACAAATATATGAATTTTCATGATAATAGTGATGATGATTATAATCACTCAAGAATAAGATATATTATTGAAAATTTTAGATGTTAAATATATAAAAGCAACAACTCTCTAACCAAGCCCTCCTCTGTGTCCATCAACAATTTTTGACAAAAACAAAATCTTTTAATTCACTATTATTTAGGTTAAATTTTATTGTCCCTTCAATTGATATATTAAAATGTTAGGAAATTAATTTCGTTGTTGAATACAATAGCAGAAGAAAATGTGTGACGAAATATAAAGATATGTGGGTAAAAATATTATGAGATAATACAAGTTAGTACTTGATTTTGGTCATGCCACAATTGAAAATACTCAAGTGCGAAAGTAGTTTAATAATAGGGTTTGAGATGCTAGATGTTCAGTGGTAAGTGCTTGACATTGTAACTTTAAAATCCTGAGTTCAAATTTCATCAGCGGTAAAATGGTTATTAGTCACACTTTACTAATAAAAAAAACACTCCTATCTCCATTTTTTTTTAAAAGCTTAATGAATATTCAAGAATTCATAATTCTATTAAACTTTAAAAAAAATAAAAAATTAGAAGGTAACTGAGAGATACTTATGGTGTTTGATTCAAACAGCTTCCTTAACTTCTGTGGGTCTAAATTAAGTTCATTTGTATCTGAATATGTTTTCTACACGCATTCAAACGGTGGAAGCAATTTACAAATTGAAGCTGTGGACAGCTTCCATTCAAGATGAGAAAAGTTTTGAAAGATTAATGGTTAAATTGTATTTTTGGTCCCTTAAATATTTAGGTAGTATCGCTTTGGTCCTTTAATTAAAATTCGATTTATTTTGATCTTTTAACTTCTCTTCGTTACTCATTTTGGTCCTTTCTGTTAGTTTTAATTCAAAAACGTTAAGTTTTCTTCATTTTCTTCTGAAATTTTTATGGGATTTTTGTTGTTGAAGGTTGATAGAGATGATATGAAGATAAAAAAGAAGATGAAGAAAACCTAACGTGAGAGAAGTTAAGGGAACAAAGTAAATCGAATTTTAGTTAAGGGACCAAAACGATACTATCTAAATAGTTAAGAGACAAAAATGCAATTTAACCAAGATTAATTAAGTAGTGAGTAGGTTTACGCATAAAATTGTCCAAAGTTACAATTTTCACTTAATGAGGAAAGATAATAGAAAATAAAAGAAGGCTACACAAAATCAATATGACACGGCTCTATGTATTGAATACGAAATAGTGTTTTGATTTTATAACATCAATAAGCTTACCATTACTTGTGGACTAGTCGATGTGGGCTTTAAAAATAAAATACCACAGATAAAGTATGGAAATTGCATATTGCTCGTCCAATCTCGTGTCTACTGATCTCTTAGTTATATACAATTTGAATGTGTGATTTTATACAAATATATGAATTTTCTTCTGAGGATCATGCAGTTGGTAATTCATCTCTTATCTCAAATTTCTCACCTCCTAAATTACCTCACAATTCACAACATTACTCTTAGAAATGGTTCAAATACGCATGCTACTAGTATTCAAGCTTGTAGCATTCATATGTTTCTAATCATTCATCATTTCATGTTCTCAAAACAGAGCATAAAGACTATTTTTTAGATTTTTTGGAGGAGCAGAGAAGAGCAAAGCTTCAATGCCTTGTGTATTGAAAAATATAATCAGATCGGAAAGAGTAGGGTTTATGGAAGTGATTTGGGAGGACTTGGAAGGATTATAAGATATAGACAGATGATATAACTCAAGTTTGTTTGCCTAAATAAAATTATACTATATACTTACACAAAAGTAAATAAAAATATATTTCATCAAGAAAAATAAAGGTTTAAATATGTTTTTTAACCCAATAAATATGTTGAATTATGTGTTTAGTCCTAAAAAAATAAGTGGTATGTTTGCATCCAGTAGTTGGACTATGTGCATTATTTATGTAACATACTTTGACCTAATTTTTTTACTAATATATAAAAATAAATTGTAGCATATAAGATTTTGTTGATTTGTATCGATCAATATTTTCAAAATATCCATTTTTCATAATACATATTTAAAGATACTAAATGTTAAAGATCATTTATTTTGGAACCGATTTGATGGAGTTTCAAATTTGTATAAATATTAAGAATTCTTTATTTAAAAAAATGAGCTCAATATTTGACATTTCCATATTTCCATTCTAGACTTGGTTGTTTAATTATTGCTTTAAGATTTCAAACATTAAGCGGTTTATGCACTTTATAGTATATAATTAATATTATTTTAGTAGAATCCTTCAATTTTAATTGTGATCTTCGATTTTGCGATCTTGGTATCTCTTTCGATTCTACAAAATCAATTAAGTAAAATCATTCGATTTTGGTTGTGATTTTAGATTTTACGCATTTGTCATCCTCTTTCGATTTAAAGCAACACACTTGTTATCCTTTTTCGATTTCAAACAGAAAACAACGAAATAGTGGTAGAGATGCATACCCACTGCTATTTAGCGGAAATCATGGGTATACTATAGTATTATTCGTAGTTTTTCCTCTGTACCATTAAGTATTTCCCTAAAGCAAAATTTCAATTTTGACAACTTAAGGAGTGTAAAATGATATAAAACAAAGGTAGTTGGAACAGGAACCTATTGTTATTTATTATTTCTCTTCATGATAAACAACAGATCAACTACATAAAACGTAGAGCTAACATAGAACGTCCTTAATCATATCCCAATTGGTTTGGTTGGAATCAACTTTGAGAAGGTGGGCAAGAAAAGCTACAGTAACATCGTCCCGATTTGCATGTCCCTTGGCCATTAAATTGAAGTGCACACCTTTTGCTGCAATCCACTTGTTCCATTGGTCGTTGATTTGGACCAGGACTACATGCGCCAAAAGGTGTTGTGCATACTTTGTCTCCTTCCACTTGTAGTACCTTCATGTTCCCAACTGGTGTGAAACAAATTAGAGTTAGTATTATGTTTTTGGAATTCAAATATTTTTCCTAAAAAACAAAAAGCGAAAAATAGTATCACAAATTCACAATGATGTACAATAAAAAAAATATAGTTACCAACTGCAAGTAGAACTAGAATGACAAAAAATTGGGACAAGTTTGAGATGTGTTTCATCATTTCGAAAGATGTTTTTATCAAGTTTTTTTCTTTGGTTCTCTGTATAATTTTCATGTGTTATTTATAGACACTTCAAATGTTGATCAATAAATACTTGTTAAAAAAATAATGTAGGTCAATAAACGTTGGTCAATAGTCATTTAAAAGTTGGTCAACAGTCTTTTAAAAGTTGGTCATAAAACTTATGAATCAAATATTTTTAGAAAAATGATAAATGAACACGAATATTTTAACATAAAATTTACACCATATCATTATACGTATTTTTCACTTTTTTTTCTTCCTTTTTTTTCTTCTTCTCTTTCCCTCTTCCTCTTTCCGCTTTTGCAACTCTCTCTCTTCAATTTTCTCTCCTCTCCCTCTTCTCAACAACTCCATCTCACCCATGAATCTCTCTCTGGCGACCACTCACTGAACCATCACTGCAAGATCAGACGGCATCCATGACTAATGAGGACGATGGTGGTGATCATAACACATCTCCGGCGACGTGAGCGAGTAGAGAATGTCGTCGTCGTCGTGAGTTTTAGAACTGATCAGATTAAAGAGGCAACGAATATGGTGGTCGTCACTAAAAAAGATATAAGCGGTAAAAAAAAATTATACTTCATTTATAAATATTTGGCTTTTCTTAAAAATGAATCATATAATTTGACATAAATTTGAACAATAGATCGGAACATTGTGTTCTTCATATCACAAATATAAAAGAGTCTCGGAGTTGAACTCATATACTAGCAAAACAATGTATCAAGACATCTATGAAACCCTTTGCTCAACCTACAATAGAACACTTGTTTGTAACATATGTGCTCAACTAAATTCTTCTAGATAACATAATAACATAAAGAATGTGGAGAAAATGGATGGATGTTGAGGATATGCAAATCTGACCGATGGGTGGTATGAGAGTATTTCAATGACAATCACATCACATAGTTGAGAAAGATGAACATGAAAAATTAAAAGAGGGTATGCGTTCAAAAGTTTCTTTTGCCTTGAGAGGGTGGATATAGCATTAGTATTAATTGATAAACAACATAAGCTTAAAGATTTTTTTAATATTTGATAATATATCATCTTTGAGCCAAATTGAAAAAAATAACATTAAAATGGATTAGGGTCTGTTTGGATTGACTTATTTTTAAGCTTATTTAAAATAGCTTTTGCAATTAAATACATTTTTATGTTAATTTATATGTTTTCACTAAGAAAAGTTGTATGTTCATAAATTATTTTTTCATAAACTATATTAACAAGCTTATGAATGATACATAAAAATTTATTTATTTACACAAGTTATTTTATATAAGCTTAAAATAAGTCTAATTCAAACAAACCCTTAATATTAGTAGAATTGGTCTCTCAAATAAAATTTATCGATCGAGGACAAATTAAAAAAAAATCAAAATTTTTATAACAAATCCACATCTTTTCAAAAAAATTCAATGAGTCAATTCTTCTTATTTTTAAAATTTAGAATGAATTGACTCACCAAAAAATAGGAAGACATGTAGTCATGTTTTTGAGACAGCTCTGTAATTTGTAAACGTACAAGTCTTTTTTATTTATAACTAGTGGTATACCCGTGCTGACGCATGGGTACAGTAAATTTTTTTATATTTATACTATTGTAATCAAAATTTAGATAGTAATTGACTAATTAGAAAATAACATTAAATTATTTATGGTTTAAAAGGTAAAAATAAAACTTGTTTTGTTTATTGAATGTATTTAAAAAATTGTATTTATAAAGTATGAACATTTGTGATATAAAATAGATATTTTATTTAAATTCAAATGTAAATTTAAAGAAGAAAAATAATAATTCTTTAAAGGACAAAAATAATAACGTAACAATAAATGGATATATGAATTAACAAATTTTGATTGTCTTATTTAATAAATCCAATGTAAAGTGAAATAATTAATAAGTACGGTGTGACAACAAAAAAGTTATGGGTCGCTCAACTTCTAAAGCTTAGGACGGTTTGACCCAAAACATACATGGACCGGACCCTATATTTTATATAGTAGATGCAATTCAGACTTATTATATATAAAGAATATTGCTATCCCCATGCATAAAACTGATTGTTGCTAAAAATTAAGATTGATTTGCTAGAAATGAATTGTTTAATTTACAATATCTAAGTTGTAGTTTCATAAAATAAATAAATAAACATTATTACAACCACACAGCAAAGAAATCTCAAACAAAACTAGTTTAAGGCTCATTCAAAAATGCACTCCTAGGTTCTTTTCTTGTATCTCGAGACAAGTTCGCAAGAGAAGTTATCTCTTGTAGGCTAGTAGGTTAAGATTAGATGCACGGTGAGTGAATTACGTGCACAATTATAAGTATGGGTTGAGATCCTCTTGATTTCTAAAGGGATAAATAAAGAGACAAATATGAGATTCATGTTTAAACATAGACCCCACCCATTTTATCTTTGTGTTTATCTCTCTTATAGGGTCAGCAATAGTAGCAGTCTTTTGCATCTTATCTTATGGGATTAATATCATATCATTCACATCAGCAACAATAAATTTGTATTGTTCTGAATTTCTTTCCTTTATGTTGCACCATTCCGAAAATATTGGTAGGTTTAATTTTAAATTGTTGTATTTTGGATTTTTAAATTTTATTTTAAAAATGAATTTTTATCCACCAAAATTATTATTGGATTGAGTCAACACCATGTCGCTCTCTTTAAACCGTTTCGTGGTATGTCGAAAATTGTGCAAAGCAGGATATCAACCACGTTGACTCCAGAATAAAACAAGTTCAGCGACAACCTTACAATTAACCACTAAGATTAATCCTTAGATCATTTTCTTATAAAGGGCAGTCCTTTTTATGCTTGTCACCGTAGTTTTGAAATTGCTATTCCTTGTATTTGATTTTTATTGACACTCATGTTAATTTCACACTTTAAAAAGTGGTGAAATCAAAATTTTAATAAAAGAATGAATATTTATTTTTTTACAAGAATAAAAAAATAAATGTTAGAAAGTGAAAGATAACATTTCTCATTAGTTAAGTTTGTTTGCATTAAAATAACAATATATTTTAACTATATATTGTTAATTATTTTAAAATAATACAATTTAACTGAGATATTACGGAGCTCATTGGTTCATATCTCCTCACCTTTCCATTTAACCATTTATAGAACGGAGCTCATAGGGAATATATCCTAGATAATCACACAGCTCCTTATTTACGATTGTATAGTTCTTTCATTGTTTTTATAACATTACTAAGCTTAGTTACTTGTGCGCTAGTCGATGTGGGCTTTCCAAATACAAAGCATTCCGTGTAATGTAAAAGTATGCCAAGAACAAAGCATTTTGAAAATTGCAGATCCATATTTAAGGTTTTTTCATCCACAACCCTCTTCCTAAGATGACAAGCCTGCCAAATTCTTTTTCGAACAACTTTGGCTATTGACTCAAAATGCTGGGAGTGGGAGTGTCCAAAACATGCATGCAACTGATGGAACATAACATTTGATTTGACAGACCCATAAGGTATAGTTTTGTTCACAAGTTTGAGTTTTAAGCTTCTACATGATATTTAATCCTAGACTTTAAGTGATTTGTATTTTGATATCCTTCGATTCACAGATGATAAATCTAGGGATTGAGGGATAATTTATGGAGTATTAAATCTATTATAAGAAGTTTTGAGATGATGCAAGTTTGAAAGTAAACCTTTGTAAAAGTAAAGCTTTTTGATTCTCGGTAGCCTACCTCTAATTTTCTTTCTTCTCTTTTTACAAGGCTCCAAAAAATGAGTTGATCAATATTAAGAGAAAAATTAATCGGATCAGTTGGCATAGGGTCTATTTATCGAACAATGAGGGAGGTTTAGGCATAAAGGACTTGGGGACTTCTGGAAAATAATTCTGCAATTTGGCACGGTTTGTTGAAACTTGACATGGATATATTGAAGAAAAACTTATATTTGAGAATGATATTGTTGATTTTGAAAGAAATGACTCGTGGTGGATATTTTGTTAACGTGAAAACTGGAGGGGATGGACAAAGATTGGTTTTCTTCAAATGATCAATTTCTAGAAGGATGGATGGGTGAATCGGAAATCTTTGAAGTCTATTTTTCCTCAATTGTACAAGTTGTCAAACAATAAAAAATATTTAGTAACATAATAGTTTAACTATACATCAATAATTGAATAATTACAAATAAATTAATCGCTAAAATATGGTTTTGGTCCCTACAAATATACCTAGTTTTGGTTTTAGTCCTTGTAAAAAAAAATTGTTTTTGGTCCCTGCAAAATATGCCTAGTTTTGGTTTTGGTCCCTGGAGGGACTATTTCCAAAAGTAAAATATTTTGCAGGGACCTTTTTCAAAATCAAAAAATTTTGCAGGGACTATTTATCTAATAAATGGGTTCAATCATCATGTGCCACGTGTGCAAATCATCACAAAAATGGGGCCACGGACCAAAACCAAAACGAAACATATTTGCAGAGACCAAAAACAATTTTTTTTTACAGGGACTAAAACCAAAACTAGGCATATTTGCAGGGACCAAAACCATATTTATACAAATTTGTAAACGATTCACTCACAGATCAAAGAACCAGATATTTAATAGTTAAACAAATGAAAAAAATCTTTGGGAGATGGACTAATCATCAATCAAAATCAAAAATTCTAATTATCAAACTACATACCCAGATATCCTCTTTTTTTATAACGTTAACAACTTTCTTTAACTTGTGAAGCGGTCGATGTGGGCTAGGGATGGCAATTCGCCCAATCCCATCGGGCACCCGCAAAAAATACCCGCAATGGGCGGGTAAATACCCGCACTTACAGGTATGGGGACGGGATCGGGTAATTACCTGCAAACTTGAACGGGCATGGACGCGGGTACGGGCACTCTAATGCCCAGCCCGCCTCGCAGCCCGCATATATATAAATATAATATTATATATATATATATATATAAATTTATATACCACTAAAATTAATTCATACAAACTTTGAATGCTTTTGATTTGGCAAAATACTATTATTTGCAAAATTTTATGTATTGATTTAAATTCAGTTATGTTTCTATTTTGTTTTTTTAATTAAAGTGCGGGTAATGGGCGCGGGTACGGGCATGGGGACAGGCATTAAAATTGTTGCCCACGGGGTATGGGTACGGGGACGAGCATCTTTTATAAACACGGGTACGGGGACGGACATTATAGTATCCTGCCCATTGGGGCCCCATTGTCATCCCTAATGTGGGCTCTGTACAAAAACACAATACCGATGATCTCGTGTGCACAAAGAGCCTTCAAACTAGCTGAAAGAAAATGTGTAACATGGTGTCTGTCAATTCACTTTTCTATCGCAATTAGTTTTGCGGATACCAATTTTCGCATATGAAATGTTTTTGAATCAAATAAATAGTGATGAATTGGAACATTAAGTACTACATAATTCAATAACATTTAGTGTGTATTTATAGAACATCATCCAAGTTAGGTACGGAAAACACTTGGGTGACATTGGGGTGCTAATGTCATGTGATATTGGTCAACCACAATGTTACAAATGTATAAAAAGACAAAAAAATTCCTGTAAGTGAGAGACATGAGATATGTGACTTGGTTTGAGGTCTGATATGGAGACATTGATTCTCACAATGTTTCAAATAGGTTGGTTTGAGGTCTGATATGAGTTTTACACACGGTTAAATCTGGTTACAACTTAATTATGAGGGATATTTTACAAAGTTATTGGTTCTGTTTAAAGGGATTGGGATGGTTTTTGGAGAATTCGTGCGCCATCTAAACCGCGTCTTTTATTATCGAGGATGTGTAGATGTTGTATTCCAACTTAACAAATGTTTTTATTATGATCAACATGTTTAGTGTCGAAGCCAATGTCCTCATTGTGAGGTAGAGCTGGAGAATGATATGCATGCCTTTGTCAAGTGCGAAATGGCCGTGACGTGTGTCACAATTTCTTAAAGTCGTTGATCTTGTACATGATATATGCAGGAATGAAGACAATAACACTACACAGGTTGTTGTTGTGTTGCTTTGGTGTCTATGGCAAAGTCGGAACGAAATAGTTTGGGATAATAGTCGAAAATCTGTTAAACAAATTGGTTTTAACAAGGATTACCCCCACCCCCCACTAGGTGATCGTAAAAGGGAGATCGATGGTTAGGAGACAACTGAAAATTATACTAGTATACCATTAAATACACAAAAGTAAATGAAAAATAAAGGGTAAATAAGTTTTTTAACCCTATAAATAGATCAAATTTTGTCTTTAATCCTCATAAAAAATAAAATATGTGGTATAATTCCTGTAAATATTACTACCTAAATCCTTAAATTAATGGCCTAGTTGAACTATGTACACTATTCACATAACATACTATCATAATTTTCTATTATTATATAAATTTTTCATAACTTATTCTAGGACATATCAAATTTGTTTAATTGTTCTTAAATTTTTGAATGATTTTCTTCTAACTAGTTTTAAACATTAAATTACTTTTGTAAAAAAAAAACATTAAATCACTTTGTTTGAAAAAATGAGCTCAAAAAATTTAATTTGTTCATATTTTTATTACTTTGAAAATAAAATTAAATACTAAAAAATGTGACATCATCACAAGTCATATCTTTTCCTCTTCCAACTCCTCATTTCTACGGTTGTCTTCACGGCAACGTCAATAAATGAAGAGTAGGAGAAGAGAAAGGAATATGACTTAGATTATCCAAAGGCTCTTTAAGCAGCAATAGAATAGTCCTTTCTTTTTATAACATTAGTATATTTCTTTTACTTGTGTGCTAGTCGATGTGGGCTATAAAATACAATAGGATCCATATTTAAGTCTTTATTTTTTTTGCTTTCGCATCGGTTTCCGACCCACCATAAGTGGGCGACTAATCCGGTTCATGCGTAGAGGTGCGCACTGACCAAGCGTTGTTCCTTTTGGGAATCGAACCCGGTATTTCTCAGATACGTCCTTGGAAGGAGCTCCTTGTCACTGGAGCTCAAGCAACTTGGTTCCATGTTTAAGTCTTTTATATCCTTTTCATGATCTTCATACATTACTGATCTGCACAAAATAAATTTTTGCTTTAAGAATTGAGTCATTTTGATCCCAAAATTAAACAGCAATAGAAAGAGAAAAATGACAAAGTTATGTATGGTCTTTGAAACACTTGTGAGTTGTGAGGCAACAAACTCTTGATGTTAATAATATATTTGTAGCATATTTCTTGTTCAATTGTATGCCTACTAAGCTTAGAAGCAACAACCATATGACCAATATTTATCATGCCTGCCAACCCATTGTCTCATTCCTTGATTTCAGGACAACTGTGATGTCAATTGCTGCACTATCTCCAATTCAATTTCTTTGTTTACACTTGTAATTTGTAAGTATTGGAAGCTTCTTACCTGAGTTCCATTCCACAGTTGGTTGACTTTACAATTGATGATTTCTTAGTGAACAAGCTTATCGAGTTGAACTCCAAATGGTAGAATAGAGTATTCATTGAACCAAATGCATCAATTTTGTTTGACATGATTTTGCTTATATACAATTAATCTTAGTGAGATGGAAAGACATTTTAGACCAAGTGAAAGATGCAAATGACATAATATAATTAGTAGCCAAAGATTACGCAAAGACATCTTTTCACGTATTGTATATAATAATATATCAAGGAACATTTTTTCTTTTTAATTTTTCAAAACCGTGTTTTTACTTTGAAATTGGATGCCCAAATAGTAGTTTTGCACTTCTCATTTCAAACAGTTAAATTAATTAAGAAAAACTGATTTATTTTATTTTTAATATTTTGTGGTTTTATTCCGGTTTGTATGAGTTTTTCCATCCTTTAAATCTTTCAAGAATATCCAGAATTTCTTCTATTCAATTTTTCTTTTTATTTTCATTAATGAAGCACAAAGGTAAGGGTAGATGAACAAATTTACAAATCGGGTGTTGTTCATTTTTTCTTTCTTATTTAGGTTGTTTGTGTTGTTGCAATAAAAGAAAGAATGAAAGGGAAGAAGAAAGCCACAACATGAAAATGGAATAGAAGAGATAGAGTGATCTGCTGTAATCTTATTAGTATTAATTGATAAAGAATATTAGACTAAAGAGTTTTTTTAATATTTTAAAAAATAAAAATATTCAAACTTTTACTGGAGAGCTCTTTTATAACAAGTCCAAGTCCACATCTGTCTTCAAAGTGTTTTCTATGAGTCCATTCATCATAAACAAGTAGTATCATTCATGAAAGGAGGAATATAGTCATGTTTTTTAAACGTAGAAGTCCTTTCAATTTATAATGTTAAGGGTCACCTTTACTTGCGAACTAGTCGATGTGGGCTCTTATAATTAGCATACATAGAAGAAGGGGTGCGTTTAGTTCAAGTGACTAAACTTATCATGGTCTAGCAGCACCAAATCCACGATTCCTTTCTCTTTCACCTCATTTGTTACCATAACTTTCCTCTCCACTTTTTCCTTTGCTCACTGCCTCATCTAAAACTGAAAAAAGATCAGAACTCCAATCTGGGCCGGGAGTGAGAAAATTATATTTTGTATTCGAAAATGGAAACATCAAGAAGTTTATTTCTAATTGAAAGCATACCGGATTTGTACAAAACAAAACCTTGGCAAGGTTGATGTTTACATTTCTTAACGTTATCTGAAATCAAAGTTGTCTTTTGAGAAATTAAACTTAACTTGATTGAACACGGTACTGGTTGTTGTTTTTGCCGCTGAAAATATTGTTTTAACTCTTCAAATTGTTTGTGAGTTATGGTTGTTGCCTTGTTGGCATTTTGGAATGGAACATACTTATCAGTGTGGTGGTTGGAGTGAATTGAGGGGTGATGCTGGTGAGTAAAAACATCTAGGGGATTGATGTTGATTTGGTAATGTAAAGTCCAAAAAAATTGCCAATAGCTGAGCACAAGAATGAGAAATGAAAATGTTGGTGATAAGAGATACTGGAAGAGTGAGAATCTTATTTGATCAATGGTTTAAGTTAATTGGTCCAAGTTGGACCAATTTTTCAATGGGTCCAAATTAAACTTTACCTAGAAGAAGTCCTTTCATTTTGTAAACACATACAAATGCACTTTTAATCTCTTCTTCTCACATTCACTCATTTGTTTCTAATCATTCTTCATTTCCTTTTCTCAAGAATATCTTAAGAATAATTAAGGAATAATTATCTTAAGAATTAATCGGAGAATATTTTCAGACCAGCAATGTTAATATTCCAATACCATTTCATATTGTATCCTCTTATAGCAAGAAGAGTATTTTTAGTGAAAGATATTGAAGGAAATCTGAGCACTATTTGTGATAAACCATATAAATGTTTCAGGTTATACAAATATATGAATTTTAATCATGATGATAAACTTTAGAGATAGAAAATTCCACAACCCTCTAACCAAGATGTCAAGCATACCAAATTCTTCTTGGAACAACTTTGGCTATTGACTCAAACGTTGGGAAAAAGATAAAGTTGGAAAAAGTATTGTCATATAATACAAGTAATAACTTGATTTCTGGTCGCGCCACAAATGAAAATACTCAAGCTCAAAGGTTAATCAACATTCACAAACTCCTAGTAGAACGTCAACGTATCCTACATGTAAACCTTTAATCTAAAGGCCCTTACATGCCTCTACTTATTATTGTTACTATCTATACAGTTATATAAGGAAACTTCAGTGTTAACTATTGAATAACACTTTTTGGCCAGATCATTTGTTGAAATTTTTTTACCCTTAACAACTCAATATTTTTTAAATTTAAATTTAAGTTCAAATTACATAATAATTAATTATAAGGAATTTGAAAACTAACAAATTATTTTAGTTGAAATTTGTTGTTACAATTTGCTCAAATTCAAACTTAAAAACATACCATGTGATTGGAATAGAGTCTATTTGTCAAACGATGAAAAAGGTTTAGGCATCAAGGGCTTGGGGACTTCTGCAAGATAATTATACAATTTGCGTTCTTCATGTGTCAAATATGAACAAATCTCAGAGTTGATCACATATACTGCTTGGTATACGAAAAGGGTTGAGATCTTCTCTATTTATAAAAATAAATAGAGATTGTCATAGGAAAGAGATAGACACATAAAATAGACGGTGGGTCCCATCATTAAATTGGTCTCACCATCATTAATTATTTTTAATTTTTTTTGTGTCTTTATCATTCTAAAGTAGAAGAAATGGATAAGAGTTTAAATAGAGAGGATCCTAACTCCTACGAAAACCTTTCACCAACCTATGATAGAAAAGTTGTAACATATGTGGTCAACTAAATTCTTCTAGATAGAAAAATAACATAAAGGACACTGAAACAAGTTATTTTACTTCCTTTCGTACATTTTTTTGTCTGTTATTTTACTTAAAACAATTATTGTAGATCTTGATTCTTGAGTGATTGAATATTGTTATTTTTTTCTTGTTAAAACTCGTTGCTTCTTTCTATCTTCCATTTCCTTTTTGGTTCGCAAATATGAAAATTGAATTGAATCAAAGAATAATGCTTTGTTTGGTTCCACGTTGAGTTCACTAATTTCGCATCCCAATGTCAATTTGCATGTGATATTGAGAAGCTGTGTATTCAAGCTTCAACTGAAACACGTGTCATAGGCCATCCTGCCGTCAAAACAAACACATGCTAAGATGGGAATAAATTTCACGATTACGAATTGTCTATTTTTATCACCTTTTCATCTTCATTTCAACCCAAAAGTTCAATATATCATTTCTTTTTCTTTTGGGTTTGTTTCACATTTATGGCTCCTTCCCTTCTTTGAAGTTCAGACTTTTTTCCATATTTTGATTGTTGGATCCATTTGGCAATTGAGTTCTAGGTTTCGAGAAGTTGTAATGATTTGGGTGACTTGACCAAATGAGAAATAATATTTGTACAAAACCATTTCTAAACAACTCATTCATACTCTCTCATGGTTAAAATTATCAAAATACCAGGTATATAACCTGTGCGTTGCACGGGTTTGATTAGGATATGTTACTTGAAATATTTGTACAGATAAAAAAAAATATCAATGATAAGCATAATCAAAGAGTTAAATGATTGATATTATTTTAAAATATGTTGATATTGTTATGTTTAATATTAACTTATATTAAAAAATAAGAGGGTTGTTTAAAAACTATATGAGAGTTCAAATTTGTTTATATATTTTAAGAATAATTAATATTGTTCTTGATATGTGTATTTCATAAGTTTGAAAAGATATATCTTCATAGTTCATATCTTATCCTAATAATCTAATCATATAAAAACTTTTTTAAATAGATCGCAATTGTACGCAAGTTGTTTTGATTTATATTTGGGTATCACTTATTCTTTTAAATCATAAATATAGGTATTCATGTTTTCTGTCAATATTGTTCATAAAAAGCGTTGAAATAAGTTATTAGAGTGTGATTCATATTTGGTGGTTGTCTCTTTTTCTCTCATATTTTTAAAAATGCAATTCATGTGTTGATATAACGACTTCTTGTGAATTTTCCTCTCAAACTTTTACTTCGCGGAATTTTATCTCGACTTTTATTGGTCCCATTTTTTATTAGTATATTGTTTGGTTTTCCATTTTTTTAATTTACTTGATTCTTCTTTTTTGGTTTGTTAAAGTGAATATATAGGATAATATGCAATTAAAAAAACTTGTAACTCATCAATTTGATAATTTAAGAAAGAAGAAGGAAGTTGGAAGATCAATGAAGAAAACAAATGTTTGACGTAGATTTCCAATATATCTTTGCCGATTTAAAAAAAAAGACAACATGTCATTCCTCTTGTCTAAGGCATAATATATAGATAAAGAAATTCACATGCAACATATTATGTCAGACTAATATAAGTTCTCATCACTCAGTTTAAAAGAAAATAGAAAATTCCATTACATGACCATTATATTATTTTGGTACAAATCTAAATGTATTCTACTTTGACTTCATTTTTATTTCTTGAATTGCCTTCATATGTATTTAGTTGGAATTCTTAGAGTCGTACAAAAAAATATTACAAACAAATATTTAAAAGAATTAAGAAATAACATCCTAACCTATCTTATATAAAAGAAGAAGTCGAGCAATGCAAATGAAAAGGATGAGTAGAAATAAAATGCATGATCATAGGGTTATTTTGGCACAAATCTAACATTCTACTTTGTTTGCCTTCATTAGTATTGAGTTGGAGTTCTTAGAGCCATAGAATTTTAAATTAGCCATAACAACATAACAATAAAAAATTAGCATTAAAATTGAAAGTATGCAATTAAAAGAATTAATAATAGAGTGGTTTCTTAGTCTAACAATATTTATCCTGATTTTTATCATGAGTGGTCAGTACAAAAAAAAAACACATATGAGCAGTGGGAGGAGCTTTAAAAATGAATATGGTAAAAGGAGTTACACAATTTTCACATAAATTTTTCTAGACTTCAATGATTCAAACAATTTTTACTTGAATAAATAGTCGTTTCACAACTAATTTGTTTACAATTATTTTTAATGACATCATATTTTTACCTGAATATGTATCCTCTACTTTGAAGAGGGATATTTTAAGAGATAGACAAAACTCACCTCTTATGTACCCCTTCAAATCTTCCTCACTTTATGAATATGAGCAATCATTGTTTTGCTTCCTAACACGAAGAAATTTAATGTACGTAAGTTTACTACAAAGAACAAATAAATATGGTGGTAAAAAATGTAGAAAATGTACTACTTATCTTGTTGACATTGTTGCACAACTTGAATATGCAAGATATGATCTTAGATCAATGTGAATGAAAGTGTCAAGTGGAAGAAAGAGATGAAAATATATGTGTGTGTTAAGTTGTGGTTATAAAATGTTGCAAGAATATTAAGGGACATATACATTGATCACATTGTAAGTACCTGGATTTTGTTTAAATCCTTTTTATTTATTTTTATAGTGTAGGTTACATTTGTAAAAATATTAAAGGACATGTGTAATAATATGCATCTTTAAGTAATTAGAGATTGTTTGAATAATTTTTAGGTGCATGCACAGTCAATTTTATAAGTCCATTAGTAGATCAAGAAAAATGCTCAACTCACCTAAATTTTTTATTAAAAAATGGATGAAAAATAAAGAACATAAAAATAGTAAAAGTTTTATCACACACAATGGTAGGAGTAAAATATTACGTATCTATTAAAGACAATGAATAGAAAGAAAAAGAAATGGAGATAAATTAACATTCAATGATAGATTGTTAGAGTAAATAATGATGGAAAACAAAAATTTCAATATAACCACAACTACCATTGCAAATAAGAGTTGTTCTTTCTTTCAACAACATTCTCCTATCTCCAAAACCTGCACATACTATATGAAAAAAGAAGAAGAAGGAATTCCATTGTAGAAAACGAAAGAGGGAAATACGAAAATGAAAACTAAAGAAAAAGTAAGAGACAGAAAGAGACATGTAATAGTGGTTAGTAATCAAAGGGAAAATGAAATGGCCTTTATAGCACTCTTAGTTTTTTATATGCAAATAAAAATGATTATTAGAATATCAACAACTAAAAAATGTAACAGATCATCTCAAACATAAAATATAACCGATGGATTTTTTTTAATAGACCCATGATGTACTAATCATGCAACATGCATAAAGTCAAATTAATGGAGAATTAATTAGTAACCTATATGGGAAATGAAAATGAAAAATGGAACGTAAAAGAAGCATGTATTAGAGCAAGTGTCAATCTTAGAGGGAAAGTCAAAAAAATTGGGAGCTTTGTTATAAGGACATGTCAGCAAAATGTAGTTTAGAATACATGTATATAGAGATATTGGTCACCATACCACATCAACTCAATTATATGACAAGTCATCCCACAATTATATGGCACATCATCTTGGTTAAAATTAAGAAAGAAAAAGAAATTAAGATTAAGGATGCTTAAAATTTTAACTAAAATTGGAAGGCTCTTTTTAACAAGCAAACATCTCTTAACATATTTTGATGTATCCATTCATCCTTTCATAAATATCAATATCAATCAAATATAAATTAGATGAATGGCATACATCAAGAGATGTTAAGATATGTAGTCTAGTTTACTTACTACACAACTATGTATTTGGTGGTAAATATAGAAGTCCTCTTAATTTATAACTCCGTCCGATCATTATTATAAGCAAATTTTTACTTGACCACATACATCATTTATTGAATGAACCTAAAAAGTAGAAATTTGTTTATAATAATGACCGAAAGGGGAGTAACAATTATTTTTATTTAAGAACTGGTCGATGTGGGCTCTTTTGATTCGTACATGTAGAAGTCCTTTCATTTTATAGATATTACCATCCCTTCTATTTCCTCTGTCAGTCACACTTTTCTCCCAATCCAAAAATGCTCTTTTATTCTCTTCTTCTCACATTCATTTGTTTTGACTAATTCTTCATTTTCTTTTCTCAAAACTTCAGTACTCAATGTTATGTTTAATGAAAGATATTAAAAGGAATATTATCACTATTACAGACACACAAATCCAATTACGTATCATGAATTCAAAAACAAAAATAAAACAGATAGGCCATTTGGATTCTCTATCTAAATTTAGGTTACGGTAGTCAAAATAGGTTGTATATTTTTAGCTTTTATATGTGTTTAGTCCCTGCAAATAGGGGTCATCTAAAAAATGGTCATGTATTTCTTAATTCTGACATTTTGCCCTGCCAAAATTTAATCACTTAAAAATTGGTTCCTCAGTCTAGTTAATTACTGCCACGTCACTGTAATTGCAGACATGAAATTACAAAAATACCTCTGTAATTAGTGATTTGGCAGCGATTAAGTGGGGAGAGGGACGAAATGTTAAGTGATTAAATTTTGACAGAGCAAAATGTCAGGATTAAGAAATACAGGGACTAATTTTTAAATAACCCCTATTTGCAGGGACTAAACACATATAAAAACCTATATTTTTTTTCAGTTGAGCATGTTTGCTCAACCAAAACAAAAACATCGGCAAAAGCTTTTTTTCACGATGTTAGATTTGTTGCATGGAGAAAATGAAAATATATCATAAATCATGTTCAATGACTAATCGATTAAATCTAAATCTCTTTCAGCAATTTGGTTTAAACGTGTTTTTAACCCTTTTTGGGTTCTAACTATCGGACAATCCATCCAATGATCTACACTTTCTTACTAGTGATGTTTAAGATCTTATTTTACTAAAGTCTTTAATCAGAATCTTCTCATTTTTGTGTATCAACTCATTCATTTATAATTTTTTTTTTCTCTTTACAATATTAAACTTAGATTTGTGGGCAAGTCTATAGAACTTTGCTCTGGCTTAAAACGGTCCCTTTAAATTAGTCGGTGCTTAAATCGGATACCGAGTTTTAAAAATAATAATATTAAACTTAGATTCATTCTACATAAACAGACAGTGTTAATTCTACCGGTTTAAGTAAAATTATATATGATGTGCTCTCATGAGTATCACTCTCAAATTAACTAATGGAAGAAAAAAAACATCATTACCTATTTTCAAAACATGTGAGATGTAATAAAAGATTATGTGATAGAAAAGAAAAAGAGAGAGAAGTTTAAAATATCAGATTATGATAATTGGTTGGGATCCCCGCCATATATTTATAAAGATTTTAATTAAACTGTTCAGGGAATGATTTCTAATGGCTTCTTGAGAAGTCCTGCTTATATTTCTATTTTGCTAATAGATTTATTCAGGCAAAGTTACCTGCTGATGAAAGCAACTCATGTGCAGTATCTATACATCTTATTTGATCAATGGTTTAAGTTAATTGGTCCAAGTTGGACCAATTTTTCAATGGGTCCAAATTAAACTTTACCTAGAAGAAGTCCTTTCATTTTGTAAACACATACAAATGCACTTTTAATCTCTTCTTCTCACATTCACTCATTTGTTTCTAATCATTCTTCATTTCCTTTTCTCAAAACGAAGCAAGTATTAAGGAATAATAATCCTTAGAATTAATTGGAGAATATTTTCAATCAATGTATACATGTCATAGTATTATATATGTATGTAACCTTCTGACCTACAATGTTAATCATTCCAATACCATTTCGTATTATATCCTCTTATAGCAAGAAGGGTATTTTTAGTGAAAGATATTGAAGGAAATGTGAGCAGTATTTGTGATAAACCATTATAAATGTTTCAGGTTATAGAAAATCCACAACCCTCTAACCAAATGCTGGGAGTGTCCAAGACATACATGCAGCTGATGTAATGTAACAAGTTTGAGTTTTAAGCTTCTACATGATATTCAATCATAGGCTTTAAGTAATAACTGTATCCAATCAAGGTACCCCACCTGTGCAGCATGAAGTAATGCTTTACTATAGTTGTTACCTTAATTTCATTCTTCATAAATAGGCAGTGTTAATTCTACTGTTTTAAGTAAAATTATATATGATGTGCTCTCATGAGTATCACTCTCTCAAATTAACTAATGGAAAAAAAAAAACATCATTGCCTATTTTCAAAACATGTGAGATGTAATAAAAGATGATGTGATAGAAAAGAAAAAAAGAGGAAGTCTAAAATATCAGATTATGATAATTGGTTGGGATCCCCTCCATATGTTTATAAAGATTTTAATTCAACTGTTCAGGGAATCATTTCTAATGGCTTCTTCAGAAGTCCTGCTTATATTTATATCAAGGCTTCTATAGTGGAAAGCTCTGTATGGACTTTTCTATATTCTTCACATAGCTTAAATCAGTAAAGCATGCTTACTTGCATCTCAAGCCACATGTTAATCTAGTAAACTGGTCTAAGATGATTTCGTGCAACTTCATCTCTCCATCTCATTCTTTCATTAAATCAAAGAGAAGTTTTCATTTGACTTTTCTATATTCTTCACATCAAAACCTTTCTCTCTATACTTCCAATAAACATTTAAACAAAAACTAAAACCACTTTAACTATATAAAATAAAGGCTTAATTACTCTTTTGATCCCTTAATTAATTTGTTGGTTTCGTTTTGGTCTCTCAACTATTAAAAGTTTCGTTTTGGTCCCTTAACTTATATTTGGGTTTTCTTTTGGTCCCTTAACTATTAAAAGTTTTGTTTTGGTCCCTTAACTATTAAAAGTTTTGTTTTGGTCCCTTAACTTATTTTTTGGTTTTCTTTTGGTCCCTTAACTATTAAAAGTTTCGTTTTGGTCCCTTAACTTATATTTGGATTTTCTTTTGGTCCCTTAACTATTAAAAGTTTTGTTTTGGTCCCTTAACTTATTTTTTGTTTCGTTTTGGTCCCTTAACTTATTTTTTGGTTTCGTTTTGGTTCCTTAACTCTAATACATTCATCCTAACATAAAGGACCAATGTGGTTGACGGAGGAAGAGTTAAGGGACCAAAAGGAAACCAAAAAATAAGTTAAGGGACCAAAACGAAACTTTTAACAGTTAAGGGACCAAAACAAAACCAAAAAGTAAGTTAAGGGACCAAAACGAAACTTTTAATAGTTAGGGGACCAAAACGAAACCAAAAAATAAGTTAAGGGACCAAAAGAGTAATTAAACCTAAAATAAAATAAAGCTGTCTCTCTATACTGTTATTTGTTATGTCTTCGTTGATGAGACAGAGAAGGAGAAAGGAAAAGTGGACACCTGATATCAATCTCTTGAAGCACAAACCAGAGTCACCGGTGAGAGAAAGAGTTCTTTGTTGCTTGATTCAAACCGCATCCATATCTTTTGTGGAGTCGGTTACATTCAAGCATATGTGTGAGAGGGTAGGCGTAGAATTAGTCTCTCCAACGATGATAAGCCATCAATATCATGGGGAAGTGAATCACTTAAACAACAAGAGTGTATCAATTAAACTCATATCTCATCACTTTGCCGATTTTACTACTGTGCTAGTCGATGTGGGTAATACGAGTATTTTTAACAATTTTGTGTAATGAAAAATATCTCAGGCAATAAGCACTATTTGTAATTAGTATGACAAGAACAAAGCATTTTGAAAGTGTTGTAAAAATGACTCAAAATTAGAGTTTGAATGTCAAAATCATGTTTGCTGGAAAACCCAAAATCGGGGTCCGAATTGTGGAGTTCGGGGCCCGAATTTGGCTGCATGTTGGACGCTTTTGTCGCGGCAAAAATCGGTGCCCGAATGGTAAAATCGGGGCCCGATTTTGCGCAGTAGAAAAAAAAACATAAACATATTTTGGACCAGATTTGTTACAATTTTATGGGAGTTATTTTTACTATAAATAGAGGCTTTGTATCATAGCAAACCTTGAGATAGAGGGGGCTGAAACAAGGGTTTAGAAATGCAACAACAAAACTAGGGTTTGTATAGAGTTTGTCTCTTTGGAACAAACACTAGGGTTTGAGGGTTGATTCACCTTGGAAAACACTATTATGATTGAGTCTCTTGGTTACGGGAAGAGATTGAGACTTTGGGTAGAATTAGGCGGGAGACTTATTCTTGTAACCCATTGATATCTCTTTTGTAAAGCTACTCATCATTATAGTGGAACGGAGGGCTACTCTCTCCCCCATATTAGGTCAATTTGGATTGAACTGGGTAAACAAATTCTTTTGTGTTCTCTTTTCTTTTCTCTCGTTGTTTTCTACTTTTGTTTGTGATTATAACTGTTACCCACTTATATTGGTTACTTGATTATTCCTTACTCCACACATCAAGTATTTATTGGTGTGATTTTTCATCGAATTCGCAACAGAAAGTTGCATGATCTATATTTAAGATCACTTTAATGTCCTTCTCATCATGTTCCTACATTACTAATTTGCACACAACAAGTTTTCCCTTTGAGATTTATTGACTCATTTTGATCCCAAAAACAACCACATAACTAAAAGGTTACTATATGTTCCATTTATCCCAAAAACAGCATTAGTCTTTTGCATCTTATCTTATGGCATTAATATCATATCATTCACATCAGCATTAATACATTTGTATTGTTCTAAATTTCTTTCCTTTAAGCTGTATCATTCCTAAAACTTTGGTAGTTTTAATGCTTAATTAGTTATTTAACTTGATTTTAAATATTGGTTTGATCCCATAAGTAAAAAAAGATTCGTTTAAGTCCCTTAACTTAATTTAAAGTAACGGTTTGGTCTCTTATGTTAATTTAATTCAAAAAAACGTTAAATTTTGGTCTCTTAACTTATTTAATTAGTATTAGTTTGGTCGCTTAACTTATTTAATTAGTATTGGTTTGGTCCTTAAACTTAAAGTTTTTTTGAATTAAATTAACAGAATGGACCAAACTGATACTTTAAATAAAGTTAAGGGACATAAACAGACATTTTATTACTTATGTGACCAAACCAATACTTAAAATCAAGTTAATGGATCATTCGAACACCTTTTAACTATCGTGAACTTCCTGCAAAATACTACTTTGCTTTTTGAAGAAAAAATTATAAAATAAGATTTTTTATAAATCCCCATTAGAAAAATGAGTAAATGCAATATAAGCTACAAAAAACAACGTTGCCAAAAGGAAAAATGTTTGTGGCTATGAGAGAAACTCAACCTCCTTCGAGGCTGGTGATATGTTGGACATGACAATCGCTGCCTCACATTCCAGTGAGACGATGATTGTGTTGCAATTGCGATGATTGTATTGATCTTGATTACATTATCCAAGCTACATCTTGTTTTTATTTCATGTCACAAATGAAATATCCAAGCTCAAAAGCTTAATGAACATTGAAGAAGAAAAACAAATCAGATTAAGTATGCATTGGAATTCAGTTATTGAACTTATATTAGATTTGTCATAAGGATCAAATGTAAATATGATATCCATATAACGTTATAAATATCAAGATGAAAAATGAAAATTTTAAGTGAGTCTAGATTTTAGAAGACCCAAAACAATAAATGATCTTAAGTGAGAGTCTAGATCATAGAAGATTAAAAAAATAAATCTTCAACAAAAGTACCTATTAAATACTAAATCTTAAATGGTTAAGACCTCACAATTAAGAATGGTCTTGGTTATGGTTATTAAAAACATAAATTTGAAGTGATATTTTTTAGCTACATTATCATTAGTCATATTTCTTCCAACTTTGCATTCCAATTTATACCATTGCTTTCGCATCAAGATAAGAAAATTGGAAAATCGAACTTAGAAGAAAAATGACATTGATAATCACATGGCTCCTTGATATACAAACAACAAAGTCCTTTCATTTTATAACGTTAAAAGCTTACTATACCATTTGGACTAGTCGATGTGGGCTTTACAAATACAATACCAACCAACCAACCCTTCTATTTCACAAAGAGCCTTCTGTTATAACAAGTTCTCATTTTAAGACTTAACTCATTTTCATCCCAAAAACAGCAACAAAATTACTATATGTTCCATTTGTGCATCAACAATGTATTCTTTTAATTCTCTTATCCCTTTAATTCATTTACTCAAAAGTTAGGATTTCTGTTGTTGGATGTATTAGTAGACAGAAATGTGCAACAAAATATAACATATATGCAGGTAAAAGAATTATCAGATACAAGTTAGGACTCGCTTTCTGCACGCCGCCTAGTCTTGCAATCAACATGGGGGCACACTGCAAAGAGTTCTTCATCTAGTTATGTAAGAACAAAAGTGAGTCTGAGAGAAACTTGTCCTCCTTGGGAGCTGGTAGTGTAATGGAAATGACATCCGTTGGCTCACATTTATACGATAACTACGCTGTAATTGTGGTGTATTGACCTTCAATACAGTTTTGTGGGAAAGCCAGTGTGATTTTAATGGTTTGGTGTGGAGTTCATTTGTTGTGGTCTGCTTTTCAAAGCCAAAACCTTGCACAGGCGAAGGGAATATTGTAGCCGCTACCATCATTGATATCAAAATTAGCATGCTTGAAGTTGAACCCAGTCCATGTCTAATATTGTGAAACATTTTTCCCTGCAACAAAAGATAGTGGTAAATATGTTAAGATTGAAATGCCATAGAAACCATTACTGATGAATTGAAACTTTAAGGACCACATAAATCAATAACATTTCAAGACTCGCTTTACAGACCCAAAACAAATAGGCATTTGAATTCTTTTAGTCTAAAGATAGGCTATTAATATTATACTCAAAATAGGTTAAATTGTCTTTTTTACAATATTGAGCTTAATTCTTTTATCGATTCTTTATAGATAGGCAGCATTAACTCGACTGTTTTAAAGTAAAATGCTATGTATAACATACTCTTATGAGTATCACACTTTCAAATTTACTAAAGAAGAAAAAGACATCATTATCTATTGAAATGTCATAAAAGGTGATGTGACACAAACAAAAAAAAAACTAAATATGTTTATAATAAAATTATGTAGTATAAAGAATACCATGAAAACTTCATACGTTGAGAATTAGAAACCGGCTTACCAAAGACAAGTTTTCATTTGATTTTTCTTTATTCTGCATATCAAAAGCATCAATCTCTTCTATCAATTTATCCAATCTTGATTTGCGCATACCACTGAAATGCTTGGAATTTGAAGGTGCCGCAGAATTTTCATTGTTGCTCACCTCTAAGTCTTCAAGATAATCTTCCTTTTGCAACACACGCCAACCACACTTCTTTATCTTGCAACCCTCCACTTCCACTTCGAAACGCAACGAACTGTTTTCGCTGAACTCTGGCTTCCGATGCTTGCTAAAGGATTTACGCATGGACTTCTGATCCCCTCTTAGGTGTCTTCGAATGTAAATAAAATCACCACTCACTACCTTGTGAACAGGTACACTTCATTGTTTGCTCCTGAACTTGAGAAGAGAGATAAGGATTTGCCATCTTCATGTTCCGAAGTATCCAAGTTCCAACGCAGGCGCATGTGTCTGCTACGAGTGGTATTCGGAAAACACAATGCACAAATTAAAACCAATAATAATATTAATGTTGATAGTATTTCTGAACCAAAAAAGCGAGTTTCTCCCGAATCTGATTTGTTATTGTCAAGCTGGTTTTCTCTGGCCATAAAGCCTTCATTAATTTCCTCCAAGGCCATAAATACAGCAACTGCCCATCCATCACTTGAACAACAATCGTCAGGGATCTCCACAGTTACTGATGCAATTGAGTCCGCTTCTGACACATGTGACGAAGTCAAGGGATACAAATTCTGATTATCCAATCTTGAAGGGATTTCCATGTACACAGGATAAGGGTAATCAACCATCTGTTACAAAAACAGCAGAAGTTCATGCACACATTACAAATAGAAAGTGACTTTGTGCGTGTAATATAGATGGATAACCTTTCTTTATGCACTTCCTTATCTATCTCTCCAACAAAGATACAAAATTTAAACAAAATACAAGAGAGATGAGTGAGAAAGAAGAGAGAGAAGCTGTGGGGGAGATTGGGCCCACTGGGACAAAAGAGAGAGAGTTCCAAAGGAAAGGCACCAGCTGGTCAGGGGAAGGTGGTGGCAGGCCGGAAAGTGAGTTATCACCACCTAGATAATTCCACTACTTCCTTCTTCACGAAAATTCCAAATCATGCATCACACACTGATCTCTGGAAACTCTTTGCGGGTTTTGGCTTTGTGGTAGAAGTCTTCATACCTAATAAGTTAGATATGTGGGGAAGGAGGTTTGGATTTGTCAAGTTCAAAAATGTTGAGGATTTGGTGGATCTGGATTCGCGGTTGGAAGAGGTTTGGCTTTGGAATTTCCGGTTGAAGGTGAATAGAGCCCGGTTTGGAAGGGAGGAGCTGAGGGAGGAACAAAAGGTGGTGGTTGAGAGGAGGCTCAGAGGTCTTGAAGATAAGGGGGGTGGTTCCACTGTTCCGGGAAAGTCTTTCTAACATACCCTTAGTAAGGAGAGAGGCGTTCAGTCGTCGGGGGAGGAGTTTCCTGGTATCAAGATCTTGTCGTCAGAGGAAATGTTGGAGGTCCTAAGGTCTGACTTTGTTGCTGAATTGCATCACCATATGGAGGCTTTGGCGCTTCAACAAGGGTTGATGATGGAGGATAATCGTCACGTAAAGGTCACAGGAATGGGAGAAAAAATGATGCTCCTGATTATGGAGGGTGTTGGTGATATTGAGGTGGTTAGTAATAATCACAAACGATGGTGGAATTCGGTTTTCAAAAGAGTTAGGAGATGGACCCCTCAACTAGTTGCAGATAGCAGATTGGTGTGGTTGAATATTCATGGAATGCCACTACATGTATGGGATGAACCATTGTTCAAAAAACTTGGATCCTTGTTTGGTGTGTTTGTGGATTTTGATGATGATACAATTGAAAGAAAGCACTTGGATGTGACCCAGATTCAAGTGTCGACGGTAAGGAGAGGTTTGATAGACGAAATGGTGAATCTGAAGGTCATGGGGGTTGTCTTCCGGTTATGGGTGGTAGAGGAGAATGGTGGTCGGAGGTGGTCACCAGAATGGAGGGAGGTGGTGGATGAAGAGGTCACCTTGGTGGGGTCACAGGAAGAAGACGTGATTGGTGGTGAGGCTGGTTTTTTCTCAGATGCTGAGGAGAGTCCTAGGGTTCAGAAACCTGTTCACCTAGAGACCCATATTGGTCAACCTTGTGTTCAGTCTAATATGGAGTCAGATGGAAAAAAGGAATTGCAGGGAGATACTTTTGAGGATCCACTGTGTCTAGGATCTTTAAAAGGAGAGGATCTTTTGAATCATCTTATCACCAGCAGCCAAGTGGCAGATGGGGGTATGAGAACGGAGGGCAGGAGAGAGGAGAGGCAGTTGACAAATGCCTAAGATCTAAAGGGGATGTGGGGGCTGTCTCGTTGGTAGGTGTGCAGGGAAGTGCGGGAGATGTTCCTCACACGCCTAGCTTGCAGGAAGTGGGGGGGCAACACGCGCACATGACTCCTGGTGGTTCTGCGTCAGTTGGAGAGGTGGACCCAGTGAGTGGGTCGGTTGAGGCTATTGGGCCTAAGGCTTTTCAAGGCATTCTGGATAGGGAGGATCAGGTGTGCTTTTTGATTCAAGGGCGGTGCAGAAGTTAATAGAGGACCAAACTTCATCAAATTTTTCCAGGATTCAGGATGATGTCTTTGATTGGAATTCGAAATTGGCAAGTTATAGGGGGTTTGATAAGTCTGTCCAACAAGCTGATCATGACCAGATGGGAGAGGGATGACCTTTGAATCAACACAATAGATTTTTTTCGGAAGAATCAGACGCTTCAGAACTTAGCGATTCAATTGAAGATTTTGGGGGGGGGGGGGGAAGAGCAGAGGATTTTGAAGGTGGGGCAGAAGATTAGGAAGAAGAAAAAGGCCATTTCTTTGGAAAAAAAACATTCTGAGTCCGGGTTTAGAACCTTGTTTTATGGATGGTTCTAAAGGATCGAGAAGTGATAAGAAAAAGTATCATATTTATTCAACTCACAGAAGAACGGTGTCTCAGCCAGTGGATAGATAAGAGGTATGGAGTGAGGACGAAAGTCTTGAGTACGGTTATGGAAGGGGACAAGGACGTGTTCGATCATTGGAGGTTCGTCCAAATCAAGGTTCAAGTATTGGGCTTATTTTCAGAGATGATGTTGAGACGGTGGCGGGTTCCCATCCTCGTCTTGAAAAAGGTAGAGGAGAGCATTTGAAGGTGCTTGCAGCAAAGAAAGAATTGCATATTCAAAAGAAAGCATATGTTTCTTTTACGGCAATGGAAGGAGGGATCATAGAGAAACTTGTTGAACTATAAGGTACGACGGTGAAGATTAAGGCTACAAAGGGGGTAGTAAGGTTGTGTAAATGATTGTGTCAACCTTTAATGTGAGGGGGCTTGGCGGGAGAATTAAGAAGAATAAGATTCGTGACCTTGTGAGGCAACAAAATCTTGATTTCTTGGCTATTCAAGAAACAAAGCTAGATAAGGTAACTCCTTCTCTTTGTTATTCTATATGGGGTAGTGAAAATTGTGATTGGGTGTATAGAGCTTCCGAAGGTAATAGTGGTGGTATTTTATCGATTTGGAGGAAATCTAGTGCTATTTTGGTGTCTTCTTTTCAAGGAGAAGGCTATGTGGGGATTTGTTTGGAATGGGGGGTGGAGAAAATTATGTGTACTCTTATTAATGTTTATTCTAAGTGTGACTTGTTGGCCAAGAGACGCTTATGGGATAATCTTGTGGTAGAACGTCAAAGTAGAGAAGGAGGAGTGTGGTGTGTGCTTGGAGATTTCAATGTGGTGAGAAGAAGGGATGAGAGGGGTTAATGTGGAGGCTTCGATACCTAAAGTGTCTTCTCCTTTGGAGTTAAAGGACTTTAGGCCTATTTCCTTGTTAGGATGTTTATATAAACTCTTAGCGAAGGTTTTTGGCTAGGAGGCTATCGAGTGTTATGAACTCTATCATTTCTTCATGTCAATCGGCGTTTCTTAAAGGTAGGCATTTGGTGGATGGGGTCTTGGTGGTTAATGAGTTGGTGGATTATGCTAAGAAGGCGAAGAAAGAGTGTCTCATCTTTAAAGTGGATTTTGAAAAGGCTTATGACTCTGTGGATTGGGTTTTTTTGAAGTACATGATGGGTAGAGTAAGTATGTGTGAGAAATGGGTGGCATGGAGGAAGGCTTGTGTCTTTGGCGGTAGTATGTCTATTTTTGTGAATGGTAGTCCTACGAAGGAGGTAAGCATCCATCGAGGTCTCAAGCAAGGTGACCCGCTTGCTCCATTTTTGTTCCTTCTAGTCGCGGAGGGTTTTAGTGGCTTGATGACTAATGCGGTGGAAAGAAATTTGTTTGAAGGTTTTACCTTTGGAGGGAGTGACTTAGTGGTTTCTCATTTACAATATGCCGATGACACTCTTTGTATTGGTAAGGCTACGGTGGATAACCTTTGGGCGATGAAATCTCTCCTAAGAGGATTTGAAACGGCGTCGGGATTGAAGATTAACTTTTTCAAAAGCTCCTTGATTGGGGTTAATGTTGATGATGACTTCATGAATATGGCTTGTAATTTTCTTAATTGTAGTGGGGGAGGGTGCCTTTCAAATACTTGGGGCTTCCAGTGGGGGAAAATCTGAGAAGTATGTCTACTTGGGACCCTTTGGTGGGGAAATTAAGTGGGAAGTTGAATACGTGGGGTCATAGGTACATTAGTTTTGGAGGTAGAATTGTCCTTCTTAATGTGGTCCTAAATGCTATTCCTATTTTTTTCTTGTCCTTTCTAAAGATGTTGGTGTAAGTTTGGAGAAGGAGTGTGTGTATTCAAAGAGAATTTTTATGGGGTGGAGTGGGAGGAGGGGGTAAGAAGATTAGTTGGGTAAAATGGGATTCGGTGTGTCAACAAAAGAGGAACGGGGGAGTGGGGATTAAGGATATCCGGGTTATGAATGTTAGCCTTTTGGCTAAATGGAGATGGCGGTTGTTAGACGGGGAATTTGCTTTGTGGAAAGAGGTGTTGATATCGAAATATGGTAATTGTGTGGGGAGTTTGTTGGAGGGTAGCACAAGTGAGTGGCTGAGGCACACATCCTTATGGTGGAAGGAGTTGGTTAAGCTTGGTGACTTTGGTGTTAACAATTGGTTCCATTCGGAGGTGGAGAGGAAGGTAGAAAACGGATTGTCATCAAGCTTTTGGAATGACACATGGAGAGGGGATAGATGTTTTCGGATTAAATACCCAAGGCTTTTTTCGATCTCGACTCAACGGGAAGCTAAGGTGGGGGATATGGGGACGACATCGGATTTTGGGACGGTGTGAAACTTTAATTGGAGAAGACATCTTTTCATGTGGGAGGAGGAGGTGCTTCTTAGTCTTAAGGAGGACTTGGTGGGTATGAGCTTGTCGTCTCAAGATGATGTGTGGTGGTGGAGGTTAGAAGATTCTGGGGCTTTTTCGGTTAAATCGTCATATAGTAGTTTGGAGGGGATTGTTTTTCGTGAAGTGGTGTGGAGGGATGACGAAAAAGGGGTGTTTGATAAGTTGTGGAAGAATCCGGCACCTTCAAAGGTGGTGGCTTTTGCTTGGAGGGCGTTCCTTAACCGAATTTCGACCAAAGTAAGTCTAGCTTTGCGAAATGTCCTTGGCCCGGAAGATTCTAGTGTGTGTGTGTTATGTGTAATAGGGTGGAAGAATCTTCCCTTCACCTTTTCCTCCATTGCGATTTCGCGAATTTGGTGTGGCGTAATTTGATGTCGTGGATCGACCATTTTTTCATTATTCCCCCCAATCTTTTTATGCATTGGGAGTGTTGGTGTGGCGGGGAGGTGAATAAAATGATTATCAAAGGCTTAGGGTTGATTTGGCTAGCGACGGTTTGGGTTTTATGGAAGGCCCGGAATGACAAGATTTTTAAAGGGGCCACTTTTGCGGTGGGCGATATTATTGATGAGGTGAAAGTTGTGTCTTGGAGGTGGACGTTGAGTAGATTGCACATACTGTCTTGTCTCTTTTTCGAGTGGTGTTGGAATCCCCAATTATGCCTTGCGAGGAAAGTTTGGAGGATTTAAAAGTCCTCTTTGGGTTGTTTTTGTGCTGCTGCTTCTGTTTCTGGGGTGCTTCTGTAGCGCTGTTTTTGCCTCTGGACCTGCTACTGCTGTTCGGCCTTCTCTCCCTGTGTGCGTTTTATTGAAGCTCCTGCAAGCTGTTTATTTTTTCTGGTGTGCTGCGTGTCTGTTGGATTGCTGTAGGCTCGGCTGCCTGCCTTTTCTGGTGCAGCGCGCAGCTGTTTGGCTGTGGTTTAGAGGGCCTTTTTTGCGGCGGTTGGTGGTAGCTTTTTTTTTTCCTTTAGTTTTTGGTGGTCTTTGGTGTTGACGCAGGGGTATGCACGTGTTTTTGCCATTTGTATATGCCGGCGTCATTACTATTTTGGTTTAGGGGTGGTTTTTTAAAGGGGTTTTTGTTCGAGCCGGTATGTATATGGCAACCAATTTCCCTTCTCTGTATTTTTTCTCCCCCGAACTTATTAGTGTTTCTCGCACGGGCAGCTTGTTGGTTAATAATATTTTGCCGATTCAAAAAAAAAAAAAAAACTTCAACTTTAAAACTAAAATTGTTTCTCTTAATTGTGTTATGTTTTACTTTGGCTGAGGTGTTTTGCTTCTTTGAAGGGACGAAAAAGGAGAAAGGAAAAGTGGACACCTGAATTCAATGTTTTGAAACACATACCCGAGTTATAGGTGAGAGAAAGAGTTCTTTGTTGCTTGATTCAAACAGCTTCCATATCTTTTGTGGATCTAATAAATTAATTTCCCTTGCATCTGAACCTGTTGAGTACAAGCATACATGTGGTGGAAGCAATGACACAGATTGAAGTCGTGGACAGTCTTCCAATTCAACGTAGCGAAGCTTTGAAAGATTAGCAAATTCGCGAGTGGGTAGGTGTATAAAATTATTCCCGGATAGAATTAGTCTCTCCAATGATGATAAGCCATTAATATAACGGGGAATTGAATCATCAGTGAGATTGCAATAGCTCAAATCCAAAACAGTTAATGAGAAAAGACCTGAGAAAATAGAAGGCAATATTAAACCTGTGTGAGCTGAGAAAAACCTGAACTTTTTCCCATATGGTAGATTCAAATCTCGTCCAGAGTTGGAACCTGGCCAACCACATCCACTTAAAGATAACCTTTTGAGATTCTCTAATTGAAATAATGAGGGATCAAATTTTCCGATAGCAGTTCTACTCAAGTTCAGATCCTCCAAAGCCGTGTTTTGTTTTATACCATCTGGCAAGCTACAAATTTTTGAACATCCTGATATGTTGAGAATTTTGAGAGACTTCAGGTTACTAATGCTGTTTGGAAGGCATATAATATTTTTGCAATGCATTAAATTAAGGACTGACATGCTTGTCATAGTTTTCCCAAATTCCGGAAGTCTTGAAACGTTTGAGCAGTCAGATAGAATGAGCATTTTCAAGGAATCCATTTCCAATTTCCTTGGAAAGGTTTTAAGATTTATACACCCTATCAAGCTTAATATCTCAAGATTTTTGTGATCTTTAATAGATTGGTGAACTTCAACAAGTTCTGTACAATCATTAAGATACAGCTCTTCCAGGTATGGAACTCCAGAGATATTTGGAGTTTGACGTAGATTTTTGGAATTACTCAAATCAATTACTTTCAGCTTTCCGAAATACTGAACAAGACAAAGGATAAAAATATAAGTATTAGAAAATCCTGGTCTAATAATAATAAGTTATGAAACTCTTATTTGAAGCTTCTTACCTGAGTTCCATTCCACAATTGTTTGACTTTACTATTGACCATTTGTAAGTGAACAAGCTTATCCAGTGGAACTCTAAGTGGTAGGGTATTCATTGGATATCCCCACCATACAACTACTCTTAGTGAGCTGGAAAGACATTTCAGACCAAGTGAAAGATGCAAATCACATAATATAATGAGTAGCCTAAGATTACATAACCTCGAGAAGGCCTCGGGGTTCCAATGCACTTGAAACGACATAGATGGCGATGACTTCAAAACGATACCTTGAACAAGTTCTGTTCCCTATTAAATGATAAATTTCAAATAGGTATCATGAGATACGGTGAATGCAATACAACAAAAGTGATGTAAAATTGGAATTAGGAATTACCTTATTTTTTCTCAGCACCTCATCAATATCCTCTGGAGACCACAATCTACTCCGTTTTCCGGGATCATTAGGAGATTCTAGAAAAACTATGGTTTTACCCATTTCTTCTAGCATATCATGCATCCCAATAACTCTTCCATCAAAAGTTAATAATGATTTTTCTATAAGAACATTTATTCCAACTGTTGGATGAAAGCCACAATTTTCCAGTATCTGTATTACTTTATGTTTATACCATCCCTTAAAAAAACAGGCAATATCTAGAAATATAGTCTTCTGTTCATCTTCTAACATGTCATAACTTATTCGAAGTTTGTTTAGAATATCGTCATGTGGAACTTGTTTAATTCTGATCAAAGCATCTTCCCAATCAGATAAACTTCTCCCACAGAGAAAAGAACCCAACACTTCAAAAGCCAAAGGAAGGCCTCCAGCATATTCCACCACACTTCTAGACAGCTCAAAATAATCCTCCTCCGGCTTGTCCTTTTTAAAAGCTTTTTCACAAAAAAGTTGAAGAGATTCACTTTTACTTAAGACTTTACTCTCATACATTTTAAACAATACAACGTGCGATATCAACAAGTGCTTCCCTAGTTGTAACTATAACTCTACTTCCATGACCAAACCATTCTTGGCTTCCAGCCAAATTTTCAAGTTGGCTTTTAGAACTCACATCATCAAGGACAAGAAGAACCTTTTTATTTGATAAAAGGTTTCTTAAGCTGTCCTTTCCTTGGCTTAATGTTTCAAATACCATTCCTTTTATGTTCAGATGAGAAAGAATTTTATTTTGCAACTGTAGTAGACCGTGGTTTCTTTCCTTGGAGATCTCTCTGACATTGTCAATAAAGCAACTTACATCAAATTGGCTTCTGATTTTTTTGAAGAGAACAGTAGCAAGAGTTGTTTTTCCTATCCCACCCATACCCCATATCCCTATGAAACGAACATCCTCCAATCCTAGTTTCAGAGTTGAATATAATTCTTCTAACTTTGTATCAATTGCAACCAGTCCATCATTATATGATGGAAATTTGAGTTCAAGTTTTTTCCATACTTGTGCAACAACTTCATCGATGAGTTTTGTTTCATGTCTGCATAGAACAAAAAACCATAACATAGAATCAAGTCATAAATTTAATTATATAAATTGAAAAGAATATAGCCTGTTTACTTTTTCATTTTCACTTCAACTAATAAACATAAGAGAATATAAATCAAATATTTTCCTCACCATTTTCTTTTGCAATTTTTGTAAATAGATAAAACATTTTTTAAAAAATAAAATAAAATGCCAAAACACTGTCCTTTGTTGTTTCTAAAGTGCATCTTTTCCTAGCTTGCCTACTATCTTTTCTCTATTATAATTGTTTACTACAATTGACTTCTATCTCCTTATTAGCAACTCAAAACCAACACAAATTTTAGATAATTGTCGCAGAATATTAGCATATCCTAGCAGTTATCATTGATATTAGTTTTATTTTATTTTTTAGTATATCACTCCTTGATTTGAAAAGTTGACTTTGTGTACCTTATCCTATAAAATGACAACTTTCCATTGAAATAATGCAATTCTCAATTTCTACATTGTTTTCAATTTGGAATCAGTAAGATCCATTGGGTCACCAGTTATGCTATCAGACCACTTGGATCACACTCAAAATGTTCAGTCATGGGCGTGAGAGGGTGTGTTAGGGGTCTCTCATTGTATGAGATACGATATGAATATGTGAATATGTGTTTATGTAAGGATTGAGTTAGCCTTAACCTATATTCTAAGAAAAATGAAAACTAAAAATGTTTCTAGAAAGTAAATCAGCCCCTAATTTTTACAAGGTCAGCTTGCATTACAGTAGTGTTAGCACAAGTAGGTTCAATGACTATTTATGATGTTTACAACTGAAATCAAAATTAAAGGCATGCACTTACTGATCCTTAGAGTTCCAGCCTGACAAGTTGGCAACCTCTTTCAATGCATCCCTCCACTTTTGTACCTTCCCTTTACTCTCAGTGAATTTTTCTTCATGTTTCCTAAAAGCTTCAGCAAAACTTCCCCTTTGATTCCTTACATCGGAGGGATCGATGCCATAGAAGATTGGGAACACTTGTTGTCCTAACAAACGCTTGGATTCGAGAATCTTGACTAACTCGTCCAAACACCAAGCTGAGTTAGCATAATTTTTGGAGATTATGACAATTGCTGAGAGAGATTCTTCAATTGCATGGAGGAGTTCTTGTGAGATGACTTCACCTCTTGCAAGTTCTTCATCATCTCTGAAAGTTATTATACTCTTACGCACCAAGGCTGCATATAGGTGATCGGTGAAGCCTAAGCGTGTGTCTTCTCCCCTAAAACTCAAGAAGACATGATACTTCCATTTTGGGTTTTGTGACCAATCCTCCATTGAAACTGAACAATAATGTGCTAGTTTAAAATAGAAGCACCTGAAAGTAAAAAAATAATAAGGCCTGGTTATTCAAAGAGTTATGCTGATCAGATGCAAAAGATTGAAGTTGCAGAAATCCAACCTTTGCAGAGAAAGCAAGAGTGATTCCCAATATCAGTGAAAAGATTTTCAGCTTCTGAACAGTTCAATGTCTCGAGAGATGAATATGTGTAAGAGTTGTCCACATTGGGAGTAATTTTTTAGTCACTCCTTATTGCAATTAATATATCTACAAAAATCCTAGGTCTTATAAAAACTTGACAAGAAAAAGATAGTTGACATTAGAATAATACTGGCCATATTTTAAAGTTCATAGAGATTCGTGAGTTGAGCCACGGACTAGATATTGGCATTTGCAATCACGTGAAGATACACTTCCAACAAAACACAGATTAAAAAACCTAAACACAATGATCAACTCTGATTTTGATTTGTCAAATTTAGAACATAACTTCTAATAGTACCTCCTATCAATTTTAAAAGATATATTTTTTTTCACATAAATAAATATGGCGATCATATTTCTACTTTAAAATACTATTAATATTGCTTCTAATTGAGAAATGGATTAATTGTTAAAATTATAATGTGTAATGTATCATTTTAATTTTTAGTCTGATAAAATAAATAAATAAACATTATTACAACCACATAACACAGAAATCTCAATCTAACTAGTTTAAGGCTCTTTTAGAACTGCAGTGGTACAATATTTTCTTCCAACCCAAGGCACATTCACAACAGTAAAAGACGCGCTCTAAGTGAATTACGTACTCAGATACAGGTATGCACTTCATAGGGTTAGCACTAGTGTTGGAAATCTCACCTTAATTGTTGTGCTCGCGATTTTCGGGTATCAAAATCATTAATCGGATTTGAACCTTTAATCTTTGAACTCTCAACTTTTATTCGCGGGAAGGGAAAAAGTGAGTAAAAACCCTTATGAGACTTTGGATCCGCGGGTTGGTTTCGATTGGGGAAGGTGCTAGGCACCCGAACCGACTATGGTATCTCATAGGAACCTTCTACCTATTATTAATCTTGCGCTAAATTATTTTACTTATTTGAAAATTGTTGTTTAAGAGTTTAAGTGAAAGAAAGGAGGAAGATGAAGCATGTTTTTGGTTATTTTTATTGATTTGGAAGGGCCAAAGCCCTTTGCCTACTTACCCGAATAAATCGGGATCAAAATCAAGTAGTTCGGCTAAAGAACTTCTTTGATGGGTTGAATTGATTTTAATATTTTTGAAAAAAAAGATTTTAAGAAGAGATGAGAAGCCTCAAGGCATGAGGAAAAAAAAAATACGGTGAAGTTGGTTAATTTTAATTGCAAGAAATCCATGTCTAATGTGGATATTAAATTGATTAACATTTGATTAAGAAAAATAAAAGGAAAAACACTTGGGTTACAAGTCAAGGTTTACTTCAAAGAAATTTGAATTTTGACTTTTTTTTGATTTTTGATAAAAATATTTTTTTTAAACTAACGGTGAACTTGCGTAATAACGAAAAAATAAACAAGCGTAAAGCGGTAAATAAAGTGGCGAAATGTCGGTGCGCGTGTCAGTGCGTGTGTCGGTTACATATTACATACCCTAAATACATTCTATGGTCTCAAAAGAAATAAGATGACGAGAAATAAAATGCACGAAAAATAAATTACATCATTTCCCTAATTTTACAAACTAAACCAATGGCAATAATAAAATGAATGACGAAAAATTAAATATGCATGCAATATTTATACGAAACCTATTATACCCACTAAAAATGCAATTTAAACAAGTTAAAATAACAAAGCAATAAAATGCAAACACATGAAATAAACATAAATGCTAGATAAGCAAGATTAAAATAAACAAATATGCATGTAAAGATTTTTTTCTTAAAAGCCTAAATAAGCTAAAACTACATGAGATAAAACTTGACTATTAAATGAATTAAGAAACGCATGATGTGGAGATTAAAACACTAATTAAAAATGCATGAAACATAGTTCAAATATTATATGAATTAAAAAAATAAATGCATGAAATAATAAAAAAATTACTACAAAAGTATGTGCTGGGAAGGGGGTGATGGCAGCAAGCTGGGAGGTGTAAATAACAACAGAATCAGAAAAAATGGGCCAAAGGAAAGAAGGCAAATGGGAGGTGTATATAAGTGTTTTTTTAATGGCTTTTTTCATTTCAAACCTAATTCCCTCTCTCTAGAAAAAAGAAGTGAGAGAAGCTCCTCCTTCTCTCTACAAGCAGCTCGCCGGAGAAGAAGGAGGGAGGCGGTGGCCGGAGCAGCTCCGGCCGACCACCGCGCCGGAGCAAAAATCTTTATTTTTTTTAAAAAAAAATTTCACCCAAGCCTCCGTCTTCCTCTTCTCTACTCAAATCCGCTCTTAGTTTTCGTAGGAACACAACACAAAAGCCTAGATCTAGCTTCAAAGTTCAACAAAAAAAAACAAAAAGACATGAAAAACTACCTTGTTTTCCTCTTTTCTTCTTCAAGTTTGATTCGGTTCGTTCCTTCTTCTCACTTTGTTTTCTTCGACCGTTCCTTTTTCTTCTTCTTTTCTTATTTTCTTGCGTTTTTGTTCCTTTGCTTGCGTTTTTGGTCCTAAGATCCGAAGAAAAAGAGGATCGAATCTGTGTTGTTGTATGAGTTTTGATGATTTCGAAATTTAAGTGACTTTGTGTTGTTGGAATGAATTCGGTTGGTAATGGTTGTTGTGATGATTTTGAGTCTAAAAGTTCATGAAGTTCATGTGGTGTTCTTCATGTTCATGAAAATTTTATGAGTTTTTGATGGTTTTGATCTGAAATTTTGGAAAGAGAAAGTGGAAAATGTGTTTGTTGATGATTTGATGCTTTTTTGATTTTTCTGACTCTGATTAGGACGTTTCTGACGCGTGAACAGTACTTAAATAGTACAAGTCTCTGATACATTGGAATGACAAAAATACCCCTGCTGAAACTTGGAGAAAAAGTTGGACCAGGACCAATAACAAAATGACATGTGGACTAAATGACTAAAAATAATAAAATCAGATAAATAAATAAATAGCAACAAATAAATGAATAAAAAAGAAATAACCAAATAAATAAATAAAAATAAAACGAAAATTAAGAATAAATAAAAAAAGAAATAATAAACATGACTAAAAAAATGTCCCGTCGGAACCAAAAAATGAGGTATTTTAAAATACCTCTCTGCCGAAATTTCGTCTGAGACGACGGAATAACGCGGCTTTTTAAACACTAAAAAAAAAGTAAATCAACGACGTGAACAAAATGAGTTTTAACAACGTAAACCTTACGATAAATAAAATACGCATAAAACGCGGATAAAAATTAAGAAATTAATACGCGAGTGACATTAAAATATAAACGAAGTAAAAAATAAAATGCAATCACAATACGAATAAAAAACAGATATCACGGGAATTAGAGCGCGAACGACAAGCTAAAAAAATACGAACGACATACGAAATAAACAAATTAAATTGGTCAAAATTTGGGGTATGACAATTGTGATAGGAGGTGTGTTGGTAATTCCATCTTAACTGCGATCTGCCCCTAGTTGCCTTGTCTTTGAGGGGGTGGATTTAGTCCCACATCGGTTAGATAGGAAGCTTGATCAGAGTTTATAAAGAGAAGACACTCCTCACATTACAAGTCGGTTTTGTAAGGATGAGTTAGGCACCAAATTTCAACATGGTATCAGAGCAGAGCCTAGGCCTATCCAAGATCCATTTCACATGTTAGGTGTAGCTGGTGTATTCGGCGGTTCCCTATTTAGTGCTATGCACGGTTCCTTGGTAACTTCTAGTTTGATCAGGGAAACCACAGAAAATGAATCTGCTAATGAAGGTTACAGATTCGGTCAAGAGGAAGAAACCTATAATATTGTAGCTGCTCATGGTTATTTTGGCCAGCAGAGTGTCTCTCATCTAGTTAAGTTAAACAAAAGTGGCTCTCTCCTTGGTGGTTGGTATGTTGGACATGACAACCGCTGCCTTAGATTTTTGTTACGATGATTGTGTTGCGATTGCGATGTAATGACCTTGAGTACAGTATTTGTTATCGTCTCAACTGTTGTGGTGGGATTTTTGAAGCGCAAACCATGCATAGGTGAACGGAATACTGTATATCAAAGCTAGCACACTTAAACCTAGTCCTTTCTTGATATTGTGGAATGTTTTCCCCTGAAATATAAGAATAGTGATAGACAAGTTAAGATTGTTATGTAATTAAAGTCCAATAATGGTGAACCAAAAATATTAAGAACAATTTAACTTTTTTAAGAAAATTTCCAGATATTTCATGTTTTTTCTTTTGGATAATACTAGGCCACAGAAAATGAATGAGAATAAATAAGCATTACAATTAGATTTCTTCATAAGTTAAGGGCTACCCTATTTTAGTGTTTTAGGCTGCATAATTTACAAGACCCGTTTTTCAGGTCATCGTCTAATTTAGGTACTCTCAGTTTAGACAAACAAATCGAAATAAATAGACATTTGAATCCTTGCAGTCTATGTTTTGAATGTTAAATACAGTACAATTAGGACATTACAATCAAAATAGATTATATCATGCTAGTTGTTAGTTTGACCATAACATCAGCAGCTAATTTTTTTTCACAATATGACATTTGCCATATATATGGATCACATGGCAATATAATATTCATTTATGAAGTACGGGTAATGACAGCTTAAGTAAATTTAAATCATTTTTACAAATATGTTCTACATTAGTTTTTTGGACCCTTTTCAGTCTCTAGCGATTGGATTATTCATAGTATTGTATGTCCTTCAAAAAAACGTTTTACGTTCTTATGATCACATGCTTAAATTATCTTAGGTGACACTATCGTCTTTACGATAACAGTTGTCACCTTAATTTTTTATTTCACAACTTCATTTTTATTATAATATTCTCACTCTACAATATGAAGCATAGTACTTTCAAGGGTAATTAACTAGAAAATAAAAAGGTGTCATTAATTATTGTGAAAACATTGTGAGATGTGATTAATAACGCAGGGTGAAAAAAGAAGTATAAAATGAGTTTTAAAATTAGATTTGGATAAACTTAAGATGTATGGAGAATATCATTAAAATTATGAGGTCATTTCATGCTATTATTAGAATGTGACTTACCAAAGAGAAGTTCTCATTAGACCTTTCTATGTTCGACGCATCCAAGGCAGTAGTATCCTTCCCATTAGATTCATCCAGAGACGATTTGTCCATACCAGCTGAATGCCCGGAATCGGAAGGTGCTACAACAAGTCTACTTCTATTCAGAATTTGCAAGTCTTCCATATAGTCTTCCTTGCTCAACATACGCCACCAACATTTCCTTATCTTGCATCCTTTCACTTTCACTTCGAAACGCAACGAACTGTTTTCATTGAACTCTGGCTTTCTATGCTTGCTGAAAGGTTCGTGCATTGACTTCCAGAGCCCTCTTTGGTGTCTCCGTATGTATATAAAATCACCACTCACTACCATTGTGATGAGATAAAGATTATTATATGCTGTTGAACCTGCAGAGAGTGATAAGGAGGAGCCATCTTCAGGTCCTAGAGTATCAAAGTTCCAACACAAGTGCATATATCTGAACTGAAAACCTATAGCAGCTTCCTCTGAGTCCTGTGGAACTTCAGCTTCTAAAGCCAAAAATACAGCCACACTCCACCAGTCACTTGAAAGACATTCATCAGGGATATCCACTGTTACTGATGCAATTGAATCAAAATTCGACACATATGACGAGCTCAAGGGGAAAAAATTCTGATTATCAAATCTCGATGGGATTTTGAAGTACATAGGATACATGAAATCAAACATCTGAAACAATGGAACTCTTTTTATTAACTACGATAGATGAACATGCATACATTATAAAATGATAAGTGAATTTTTGTGTCTAATGTAAGCAAAAAATTATAGTTTGAAGATGCACATACTCGAGGCACAGACGACTGGAATTCTTTGTCGCATGATTCTAACAGCTTCCTTATCTTTTGTGGATCTACTGCATTAGCTTCCTTTACATCTGAATCTGTTACGTACAAGCGTACATGAGGTGGAAGAAATGGTAAAGAATGAAGCTGTGTGCAATCTTCCAATTCAAAATATTGAAGCTTTGAAAGATTAGCAAGGTAGTCAGTGGGTAGGTGTACGAAATTGTTCCCACTTAGAATTAGTATCTCCAATGATGATAAGCAATCAATATCATGCGGAATTGAATTATCAGTGAGATTGCAATAGCTTAAATCCAATTCAGTTAATGAGGAAAGACCCAATAAAGAAGGGGGTAAAGTTAAGTTAGCTGTTTGAGTTGGGAAAAAGCTGAACTTCTTGCCAAAAGGCAGATGAAAGTCCCAGCTCGAATTCGACGCTGGCCCGCTGCAACTTCTCAAAGATAATCGTTTGAGATTTTCTAACTGAAGTAGAGATGGATCCAATTCTCTAATAGCAGTTCTGCTTGTCCTCCAAAGCCTTGTTTTTATTTATACTATCTGGCAAAGTACAGATTTTTGAACATCCTGATATGTTGAGAATTCTGAGAGACTTCAGGTTACTAATGCTGTTTGGAAGGGAAAGAAGATTTTCGCAATTCAATAAGTTAAGCTCCGTAATGCATGTCATATTCTTCCCAAAATCAGGAAGTCTTTCAATGTTTGAGCAGTCAGAAAGAAATAGCATCTTCAAGGAAAACATTTCCAATTTCTTTGGGAATGTTTTCAGATCTACACATCCCATCAAGCTTAATATCCTGAGTTTTTTGTGTTGTCTGATGGATTGGTGAACTTCGACAAGTTTTCTACAATCATTAAGATACAACTCTTCAAGATTTGGAATTCCTGAGATATTTGGAGTTTGACGTAAATCCCTGGAGTTACTCAAATCAATTACTTTCAACTTTCCAAAATGCTGAACAAAAAAAACCAAGAAACAGATTATCATTTGAAAATCCTTGGTCAATACTATAAGTTATATAAAGGCTCTTCACAAAAAAACTCTTACCTCGTTTCCATTCCACAACTTTTTAACTTTACTGTTGATCAATTGTAAATATACAAGCTCATCTAGTTGAACTCCGAGTGGTAGAGCATCGAGTGGACATCCCCACCATACAAGCACTTTTAGAGAACTAGAAAGACATTTCAGACCAAGGGAAAGATGTAAATCACATAATATAATGAGTAACCTAAGATTACCCATCTTCGAGAACGCCTCAGGGTCCCAATGTGCTTCATACAGTGTAGATGGCGATGATTTCAAAACTATAACTTGCACAGCTTCAGTTCCCTAATAAACAATAATTTTCAGATAGGCAAGAGAATATACAAGGAACACATTAAAAGTGGTGTAACATTAAATTTGACAATTACCTTGTTTTTTGTCAGCACATGATCAATATCTTCGACAGACCACAGTCTACATCGTTTACCAGGATCATTAGGGGATTCTTGAAAAACTATTGTTTTACCCATTTCTTCAAGCATATCATGCATCCGGATAACTCTTCCATCAAAGCTTACTAACGATTTCTCTATCAGAACATTTATTCCAACTGTTGGGTGAAAGCCGCAGTTTTCTAATATTTGTACGACTTTATGTTTGTACCATCCTTTAAAAAAGCAGGCAATATCTAGAAATATGGTTTTGTGTTCATCTTCTAACATGTCATAGCTTATTCTAAGTTTGTTTAGGATATCATCATGTGGAACTTGTTTAATCTTGATTAAAGCATATTTCCAATCAGATATACTTCTTCCACAAAGAAAAGAACCCAACACTTCAAAAGCCAAAGGAAGGCCTCGAGCATATTCGACCACACTTTCTGACAACTTTACATAACCCTCTTTAGGTGCATCTTCTTTGAATGCTTTTTCACAAAAAAGTTGAAGGGATTCACTTTTATTTAAAATTTTACTCTCATACATTTCAAACAATACATCATGTGCTATCAATAGGTGCTTATCCCTAGTTGTGACAATAATTCTACTACCTCGACCAAACCATTCTTGGCTTCCAGCCAAATTCTCAAGTTGGCTTTTAGAACTTACATCATCAAGAACAAGAAGAACTTTTTTGTTGGATAAAAGGTTTCTCAAGCTATCCTTTCCTTGGCTTAATGTTTCAATTACCATTCCTTTTATGTTCAGATGGAAAAGAATTTTATTTTGTAACTGTTGCAGACCTTGGTTTCTTTCCCCAGAGACCTCTCTGACATTGGCAATGAAGCAACTTACATCAAACTGGCTTTTGATTTTTTTGAAAAGAGCTGTAGTAAGAGTTGTTTTACCTATCCCGCCCATACCCCATATCCCTATGAAACCAACATCCTCCAATCCTAGCTTCAGAGTTGAATATAATTCTTCCAATCTTGCATCAATTGCAACCGGTCCGTCGTTATAAGATGGGAATTTGAGTCCCAGTTTTTTCCATACTTGTGCAATAACATCATCAATGAGTTCAGTCTCATGTCTGCATAGAACAAAAACCATTACATATAATCAGGTCATAAACTAAAATCTTATAAAATGAAAAGACTAATTTGTACAAGGTCAGCTTACATCTATACCTATATATAAAGGGGATACCGAGTTTTGGTTTAGTCATTTTTTCTTATGATTTTACCCTTCCTTTCAACTATTCAATTTACAATTTTGTCATTTTATCCTCAATTAAATAACTGAATTTTTCTAAATGGCTAGATATAACTTTTTTACTTATATTATTTGTTTGAAAAATTATAAATGATTGATCGAGAAAAGCGGTCAGGCATGCACTAGTTAAAGTATTGTAGGTTCTGTCAATATATGATGTTTAGAACCCAAGCAAAAATTAAAGGCATGCACTTACTGATCCTGAGAGTCCCACCCTGACAAATTGGCAACCTCTCTCAATGCATCTCTCCACCTTTGCACCTTCCCTTTGCTTTCAGTAAATTTCTCTTCATGTTTCCTAAAAGCCTCGGCAAAACTTCTCCTTTGATTCCTTACATCGGAGGGATCTACACCGTAGAAGATTGGGAACACATGTTGTCCCAACAACCGTTTGGATTCGAGAATCTTGACTAACTCATCCAAACACCAAGCTGAGTTAGCATAGTTTTTAGAGATTATGACAATCGCTGACAGAGATTCCTCAATTGCATGGAGGAGCTTTTGTGAGATGACTTCACCTCTTGCAAGTTCTTCATCATCTCTGAAAGTTATTATACTCTTACGCACCAAGGCTGCATATAGGTGATCGGTGAAGCCTAAGCGCGTGTCTTCTCCCCTAAAACTCAAGAAAACATGATACTTCCATTTTGAGTTTTGTGAGCAATCTTCCATTGAAACTGAATAACAATGTGCTAGTTTATAATATTCAAGCACCTGAAAGGAAAAACATTAAAGCCTAGTTATTCAAAAAGTTACACAGATCAGGTTCAAAAGATTGAAGTTGCAGAGAAAGCAATAGTGGTCACCAAAGGCTAAAGATGATTTTCGGCTTCGGAATGAATCAACGTCTCGAGAGATGAATTAGTGCAAGAGTTTTCCACACTGGCAGTAGTTTTTCAGTCTCTCCTTATTATAATTAATATATCTATAAAAATCCTTGGTCAAGTAAAAACTTGACAAGAAAAAGATAATAGACATATTTAAAAGTACATAGAGATTCGTGAGTTTAGCCAAACTAGACATTGGCATTTGTAATCACATGCTTAAGACACTCCTGATCACATGTTTAAGTTAACCAAGCTGTTTATCACTGGGACCATCCCATTTTAGTTGACATGTGTCTAATTTAATTCACCCGTATAAGTAATGGAACAAAGACATGAAATAACATCTATAAGCAACATAAAATCTATTGAGTTGTCAAGTTCAGAACACATCTTCTAGTCTGTCAAAAAGAAACACATCTTCTAATAATACCTCCTTTCAGTTTTAAAAGTTATATTTCTTTCACATGAAAAAATATATGGCCACCATATTTCTACTTTAAAATACCATTACCATCTTAATTATATTGCTTCTAGTTGTAATATGCATTAATTGTTTAATTTAACATATCATTTTAATTTTTAGTCTAATAAAATAAATAATCAAATAAACAGTATTACAACCACACAAGACATAAATCTCAATCTAACTAGTTCAAGGCTCGTATAGAAATATAATGATAGCTTCTTTTCTTGTATCCCATGACATGTTTGCAACAGAAGTTATCTCAAGTAGTATAGTAGCTTGAGATTAGATAATACGTACACAGTTACATATATGAGCTGGGATCCTCTGTATTTTTCAAAAGAAATGGAGGATTCCATTTGAAGAGAGAAACACATATATGAGTTTGGTGGCATCCGTGTTTGAAATTATATTCAAACATAGATCCCATCAATCTCATATTTATGTTTATCTCTCTCATAGATGGAGTCATCAATTTCCTGACCCGATATGCACTTAATAGGGTTAGCATTAGGCCTGGACAACGGACGGTTCCGGGCTCAAAATCCGGAACCGATCAAACCGTCGGTGTTAATATCACAGTCTGTTCCCGTCCATTTCAGTCTACGGTTTCGGCGGTTCAACGGTTTATAACCGGACTCCGTCGGTTGTGGATCAAACAAGATCTCGTACAAAAATTATAAAAAAAAAAAAAAACGGAATCACAGTGTGAAAAGCGAGGAAGAAAGGGTTCTAGATTTGTTGGTATTCACGGCTTATAACATGCATGTGAAAGAATGAAGAAGGATTACGTGGTCTGTGTAACGTGGGAATGAGAAGAAAGGAAGAAGTAGAAGAAGAAAGAGTTGAGATATGGGGAGTTGAGTGAGGAAATGTTCTCAATCGAAAGGAATTGAAGCAGAAATCTAGTTCTAGCAGGAGATGTGGTATGTGTACTACTGTGTTATGCTGGTGTAATGACTTTGGTTCATAAAGTAGTGATTTGTTAATAATAAAATAGACTACAGTGTTAATAACATAGATTATTAATGCTTTGAAATTGAATGGAGTAGTTTTTTTGTGAGTTCCAAGACAATTGAGAGATGAGAAAATACTTCATATGCAATGGCAAAATTAATTAAACAACTTTTAACACCCACTTTTTCAATTCCTTTCATTTAACATTTATTCAATTTTTACCCTCTCTGATAGTTTTTTCTTTCAACACTTTATCCCACCACTTTTTATCATATTCTTATTTATTTTTATTTTTTTATTACATAAAATTTCAATTATCGATTATAATTAAATTAAAATAATAAACATTTAATAATTTATTTTTTAATTTTTTTGGAAAAATAAAATTTTGTAAAATAATTTATTTTTATTTTCTTAACTTAAAATGCAATACAACAAACTAAGCATGCGGCACATAAATAACTTAAAATGCAATACAACAAACTAAGCACGCGACACATAAATAACTTAAAATAAAATGCAACAAACTAAGCACGCAGCACACAAATAACTTAAAATGCAAGACAACAAACTAAGCACATAACACACAAGTTATTTATTTAGTACGATACAAATCATCTTCAATCACGAAACATTCCAAACTTTGTCCATATGTGTTTCGCTAGATCTGCTTGCAATTCATGATGAACACTTGGATCACGCAGTTCGGATTTAGCACGCACATGATTTGCAAAAGCGGGTAACACCTCGGTTGAGTATGGTTGCGGTGTACTAGATTAACTTCCCTCAGATTGCTCAAAATCGATCCAACGTTGAACATATGTATCTCGCTCATCCTCAACAATCATATTATGTAATATGATGCATGACCTCATGATGATACCCAAATCGGCTATGTCCCATAAGCGAGCTGGTTCACGGATGATTTTAAATCGAGCTTGAAGCACTCCAAATGCATGTTCAATGTCCTTCCGACATGCCTCTTGATGTTTTGCAGATAGCTTATTGGGTTCACTTTGAGGAAGTCTAATCGATTTGACGAAAGTTGGATAAGAAGGGTGGATACCATCAGCTACATAGTATGTCATATTATAGGGACGTTGATTCACAAAGAAATTCACCCTTGGAGCCTTTCCCTGTTCCACATCATCAAACACTGGTGACCGGTCTAAAATGTTTATATCGTTCAACGTTCCCGGACATCCAAAAAATGCATGTCAGATCCATAGATCATGAGATGCAACTGCTTCAAGAATAACTGTGGTGGTTCTCTTATCCCCCATGGTAAATTGACCTTCCCAATTATTAAAGCAAACACTGGGGACTAGACAACACTGACAATTATTAAAGCAAACACTGGGGACTAAACAACACTGGCAATTAACATCTCTTTCTTCCGGTCACTGGGGATCAAACAACTCACCGTCCAACTTTGCCAACATCTGTTTCTTCCGGTCATTGAGAGATCATTCGGCAGTTAACTTTAGATAAAGTTCCATTTTCTTAGCTTCACTCTTTTCTTTCATCAATTTGTTAGTCTGCTGTTAAACCAAGGTCATCTCTTTCAAATGCTCAAGCTCTTTCTCTCTGAATTGTTTGAAATCAACCCACTCAGTTTCCACACCCTCCAAGGCAGCTCCCTTGATTTTCTTTTTACCCTTTTTTTAGCTGTCTCCCTACCTATTGGACGTGCACTAGATCCTACAAAGAATGAGCCACATGCATCACCGTCGTGGGATCTCTTAGATCCACTACTTCCTGAGTCAGTATTTCCTCCTACTTGACTACCATAACGTGGTTGATCACGGAGAGCGTGTCATTCTTCCATTAAAGTAAATTGAACATTCTTCCCACATGCATATAATTCCTGCGCTTTTGCCAAAACATCATTCTCCAACCAACCATTTCCTTGAAAACACTTAGCGCCTTCATAAGCGCCAATCCATTTATTCAGTATTTTGCTCATATAATTAAAACGGTTTCGGCATGCATTTACATCGTGCGGAGAATCGAATGAGCAATGCTCATTACAATACTCATCAATTTTACCTCAATATGCTTCACCTGTCTGATTTCTCCCGACAACACTACATGTTCCATATTTAATCCACCCACTAATTAGCACCAAATTTTGTTCAGTGTTCAATGCTGGTTGCTGGGTTTTCTTTGAATCTTCTGGATTTGGAGTGACTTCATTAGCTCTTGTCATTCCACCACAATTTATTTGTGTTGAAAACTCGGGAAATTCAGGTGCACCAACACTCTGAAAATTTTCATTCACCATTGGCATATAACCATTAAATGAGGGTGTTTGAGATGGATATCCTATCATAGATCCATAATATGGATTAAAGTTTGGAACAGAGGATGTCTGGTTGAAATTTGATGCAAAACCAAAATTAGGCATGTGCATGTTTGAGGTCGTTGGTTGGAAAATTGATTTGGATGTTGATAATTGTTGGGATTTTGGTAGCTAAATGGATAATCAGAAGAACTATGGGTGTTGAAATTATTATTATTGGGATCCATTTCATTAAAAAAAAAAAGACTAAAACTTCAAAAGAAAGACTAATAGAAAGCTAATAATAAGATTAAGATAATGAAAAACTTGGTTTTTTTTCTGTGTCCAAATCAAATGATTCAAGTCTCTATTTATAGACAAAAAAAATCATGAATTTTGGTAAAAAAAAAATTATTTGCAATGAAATAATTGAGTTTGAATTATTAAAATGATAAAAATACAGGCAGCCAATCATATGATGCCACGTGTCCCACCCAGATTCCAATTCTCTCTCTGCCTTTCCTGCGCGTCACGCGCCCTGTCCCCGCGTGTGATACACGCGCTTGACATGGCAAATGGCAAGCTGCCACGTGTCCTGACGGTTCAGCATTCAACATATTTAATTCTTTCATCATCTCTTTCATCCACATCATCTTTCCACTATCTTTCAACACCATCTTCCAATCATTCAACATATTTAATCTCTCTTTCAACAAGGCCATTGCATATGGTCGTAGGTGTAGCCAGCTTTCACATAGTAATAAATAAAACTAAAATAACTTTTATCACTCCGGGCATACAAACGGTTATTGGGTACCGACAGATTCATTTTTCCAATCCAAATCTGACCGTTGTAAACCATATAAAACCGAAAAACATGAAGCTCCAACCCATGACACCCTATATACCCGACCCGAACGGTCACAATTTTACCGGTTTGAACGGTTTTCGGGCGGATACGGATATTCTGTCCAGCCCTAGTACTTAGCATTAGTCTTTTGCATCTCATATGGCATTAATATCATAGCAGTCACATCAACATCAATATATTTGTATTGTTCTGAATTTCTTTCCGTTTTGTTCCATTCTTAAAATTTTTAAGTTTTAACTATTGTAAACTTCCTGTCAAAATTATGTTTTTAGAAAGAAAATAATGATAAAATAACATTTATTACAAATCCCCATTACAATGAAGGGAAAAAATGAAATAGAAACTACAAAAAAAGAACAAAATTGTCAAAAAGAAAAATGTTTCTCATCTAGTCAAGTTAAACAAGAGTGGCTCTGTGAGAAAATCAACCTCCTCGGTGGCTGGTAAATTGGAAATGACAACCTCTGGTTCACTTTTCTGTTTCGAGGAATGTCTTGCAATTGCGGCGTATTGACCTTAAGTACACTATCATTGGAGGAAATCCAATGTGATTTTAATGGTTTATTAGTTACGGTCTCATTTGTTGCAGAGGACTTTTTGATGCGCAAATCATTCACAGGCGAATGGAATATTGTAGCCCCAACCATCATTGGAGGAAATCCAATGTGATTTTAATGGTTTATTAGTTACGGTCTCATTTGTTGCAGAGGACTTTTTGATGCGCAAATCATTCACAGGCGAATGGAATATTGTAGCCCCAACCATCATTGATATCAAAGCTAGCAGCACACTTACACCAAGTCCTTGTCTAATATTGTGAAGCATTTTCCCCTGCAAGATAAGAACAGTGGTAGTAAACAGGTTAAGATTGATATGTAATTAAAGTTCTATATTTTGGTCCCTTGTAACGAATATCAAGGCTTAACTCATCATTACTAAATCGGCTTGTACGGTGAGGAATGTCTCCTCTTTATAAACTCTTCTCAAGAATCCTATCTACCCGATGTGGGACTAAATCCCACCGAGTTTTGGCCGCTAACAGATATCGACTGTTGTCATCTTGACTGTTTGAAGTTACTACTTTGGACTCAAATATAAGCAAAAAAAAGTAGTTGTATTTGATGAACCAAATTAGAAACAAAATCTCTTCACCCTATTTAATGCTATTATTCTCAAAATATTGTTCAACAAACAAATACTCGTACAAATTAAATGAAAATAAAGGCTAGTTTAAGAAATGCAATTAATTTTTTAATTACATCAAGAAAATTAAATGAGGTTACCCATTCTTCCTAATCTACGTGTAACTAGTTATTTTTGCTTATAATGGAGTCCGGATGGAGTATATTATGATGTGCTCTCATGAGCATAACATTTTCAAATTAACTAGAAAAGAAAAAAGTTGCCATTATATGTTCTGAAAACAATGTGAGATGGAATAAATAATGAAGAGTGAAAAGAAAAAAAATTGTGTAAAACGAATTTGGATGAATTAAGTTGCATGGAGAATATCATTAATTTTTTTTAGGTATTTCATGCAATTACTAAAAGAGGACTTACCAAAGAGAAGTTCTCAATGGACCTTTCTATGTTCTGCACATCCAAAGCAGTAGTTTCCTTCACCTTGGATCCATCCTCAGATGATTTGTTCATTCCAGCTGAATGCCCGGAATCGGAATGTGTTACAACAAGTCCACTACTATTCAGCCTTTGCAAGTCTTCAAGATAATCTTCCTTGCGCAACATACGCCACGCACACTTCCTTATCTTGCATCCTTCCACTTGTACTTCGAAACGCAATGAACTGTTTTCGCTTAACTCTGGCTTTCTGTGCTTGCTGAATTGCTCCCGCATGAACTTTGGGTCCCCGCTAAGGTGTCTCTGAATATATATAAAGTCACCACTCACTACCATTGTGAAGAGGTAAAAATCATTGGCTGTCGTTGAAACTGTAAGCAATGACAAGGAGGGGCCATCTTCAGGCCCCAGAGTATCAAAGTTCCAACTTAAACGCATGTGTCTGGCCACAAAACCTTCAGCTTCTAAGGCCACAAATACAGCCACCCCCCACCAGTCACTTAAAATACAATCATCTGGGATGTCCACTTTTACCGATGCAATTACATCAAGTTTTGACACATATGACGAGGTCAAGGGAAAAAATTTCTGATTATCATATCTCAATGGCATTTCGAAGTACATAGGATAAGGGAAGTCAGGAACCTGTAATAATATAAGTTTTTTGTTAACAGCAATAGATAAAATTCATGCATACATTTTAAAATAATAAGAGGTTTCATGTGTGTATTGTAAGTGAGAATTATTTAGTTTGTAGATGTACACACACGATACAGAGATGAGTGTAAGAGATCCGTGTCACTTGATTCAAACAGCTTCCATATCTTCTGTGGATCCAATGCATAAGCTTCCCTTGCATCTGAATCTGTTACGTACAAGCGTACTTGAGGCTGAAGCATTGGCAAAGATTGAAGTTGTGGGCAATCTTCCAATTCAAGATAACGAAGCTTTGAAAGATTAGAAATGTAGTGAGTTGGCAGGCGCACAAAATTGTTCCCACTGAGAATTAGTCTCTCCAACGATGATAAGCAATCAATACTGTGAGGAATTGAACTATCAGAAAGATTGCAATAGCTTAAATCCAATTCAGTTAATGAGCAAAGGCCTGATAGAAAATGAGGTAAATTTAAGTCAGTTGTTTGAGCTGGGAAAAAGCTGAACTTCTTGCCAAATGGCAGATGAAACTCCCAGCTGAAATTGGTAGCTGGCCCACTACAATTTCTCAAAGATAGTCTTTTGATATTTTCTAACTGAAGTAGGGATGGATCCAAATCTCTAATAGCAGTTCTGCTCAAGTCAATGTCCTCCAAAGCCGTATTTTGATTTATACCGTCTGGCAGGTTACAAATTTTAGAACATCCTGATATGTTGAGAATTCTGAGAGACTTCAAGTTACTAATGCTGTTTGGAAGGGAAAGAAGATTTTCGCAATTCAATAAGTTAAGCTCCGTAATGCATGTCATATTTTTCCCAAAATCAGGAAGTCTTTTAATGTTTGAGCAGTCAGAAAGAAATAGCATCTTCAAGGAAAACATTTTCAATTTCTTTGGAAAGATTTTCAGATCTACACATCCCATCAAACTCAATATCCTAGGCTTTTTATGTTGTCTGATGGATTGGTGAACTTCAACAAGTTTTGTACTATCATTAAGATACAGCTCTTCAAGATTTGGAATTCCAGAGACATTTGGAGTTTGACGTAAATCTTTGGAGTTACTCAAATCAATTACTTTCAGCTTGCCATAATACTGAACAAAAAAAACCAAGAAACAGATTAGCATTTGAAAACCAAGAAAAATATTATATTTTATACCAAGGCTCTTAACAGAAAATTCTTACTTCGTTTCCACTCCATAACTGTTTAACTTTACTGTTGATCATTTGTAGGTGTACAAGCTCGTCTAATTGAACTCCAAGTGGAATAGTATTCATTGGATATCCCCACCATACAAGCACTTTTAGTGAGCTAGAAAGACATTTCAGACCGAGGGAAAGATGCAAATCACACAATATAATGAGTAACCTTAGATTTCCCATCTTTGAGAATGCCTCAGGGTCCCAATGTGCTTCATGCAGTGTAGATGGAGATGATTTCAAAACGATACCTTGCACGGTTTCAGTTCCCTAATAAACAATAATCATCAGATAGGGTAAGATTATATACAAGGAATGTGATAAAGCTATTGTAACATTAAGTTTGGCAATTACCTTGTTTTTTCTTAGCACTTGATCAATATCCTCTAGATACCATAATCTACTTCGTCTACCAGGATCATTAGGGGATTCTTGAAAAACTATAGTTTTACCCATTTCTTCAAGCATATCATGCATCCAGATAACTCTTCCATCAAAAGTTACTAACGATTTTTCTATGAGAACATTTATTCCAACTGTTGGATGAAGGCCGCAATTTTCCAATATTTGTACGACTTTATGTTTGTACCATCCTTTAAAAAAGCAGGCAATATCTAGAAATATGCTTTTGTGTTCATCTTCTAACATGTCATAGCTTATTCTAAGTTTGTTTAGGATATTATCATGTGGAACCTGTTTAATCTTAACTAAAGCATCCTCCCAATCAGATAAACTTCTTCCACATAGAAAAGAACCCAACACTTCAAGAGCCAAAGGAAGGCCTCGAGCATATTCAACCACACTTTCAGACAACTCCGCATAACCCTCTTTAGGTGAATCCTCTTTAAATGCTTTTTCACAAAAAAGATGAAGGGATTCAGTTTTATTTAAAATTTTACTCTCGTACATTTCAAACAATACATCATGCGATGTCAAGAGGTGCTTATCCCTGGTTGTGGCTATAATTCTACTACCTCGACCAAACCATTCTTGGCTTCCTGCCAAATTCTCAAGTTGGCTTTTAGAACTTACATCATCAAGGACAAGAAGAACCATTTTGTTGGATAAAAGGTTTCTCAGGCTGTCCTTTCCTTGGCTTAATGTTTCAATTACCATTCCTTTTATGTTCAAATGGGAAAGAATTTTATTTTGTAACTGTTGAAGACCACGGTTTCTTTCCCCGGAGACCTCTCTGACATAGGCAATAAAGCAACTTACATCAAACTGGCTTTTGATTTTTTTGAAGAGAGCTGTAGTAAGAGTTGTTTTACCTATCCCGCCCATACCCCATATCCCTATGAAACGAACATCCTCCAATCCTAGCTTCAGAGTAGAATGTAGTTCTTCCAATCTTACATCAATTGCAACCAGTCCATCGTTATAGGATGGGAACTTGAGTTCCAGTTTTTTTCATACTTGTGCAGTAACTTCTTCAATGAGTTTAGTTTCATGTCTGCATAGAACAAAAACCATAACATATGATCAAGTCATAAACTAAAATCATATAAAATGAAAAGACTAATATATACAAGGTCAGCTTACATCTGCACCTATCTATATTATTACCCATATACAAAGGGAATATCTAATTTTGGTGTTGTCATTTTTTCTTCTAATTTTACCCTTCATTTAAACTTTTTTTTTTAATCAAGTAGCCTAGTGGCTAGAAATTCACCATTTAAGTTGAATAAATGGGGAATTCGGGGTTGGAACCCCAACCTCTGCATATTGCAATGTCCCTGCCAAATGAGCTATGCTCACAAGGATTCATTTAAACTAATTTAATTTACAATTTTGTAACTTTATCTCTAATATAAATAGCTGTATTTTTCTATACAACCGCGGAGAACTTTGTAACTTCTATTATTATTATTTTGACAAATTATAATGATTGACTTAGAAAAGTAGACAGACACATGCTAGTTACAATCTTTGTAGCCCCGACACTTCTAATTGAAGACGGGTCCATTGTTCGACACTAACAAGACATTAACACATCTGATTATGTTAAATTAATTCATTTTTTCAATTTTTTACCGGTTTCAACATCTCCGTGTCAATGTCATGTCTAGTGTCCGTGTCGGTGCTTAGATTACAACAGTTTTAGGACAAGTAGGCTCTATCAATGTATGATGTTTAAAATCCACGTGAAAATTAAAGCCATTCACTTACTGGTCTTTGGAGTCCCACCCCGACAAGTTGGCAACCTCTCTCAATGCATCTCTCCACTTTAGCACTTTCTCTTTGTTTTCACTAAATTTCTCTTCATGTTTCTTAAAAGCCTCGGAAAAACTTCCCCTTTGATTCCTTATATCGGAGGGATCGACGCCATAGAAGATTGGGAACACTTGTTGTCCTAACAATCTTTTGGATTCGAGAATCTTGACTAACTCATCCAAACACCAAGCTGAGTTAGCATAGTTTTTAGAGATTATGACAATTGCTGAGAGTGATTCTTCAATTGCACGGAGGAGTTTATGAGAGATGACTTCACCTCTTGCAAGTTCTTCATCATCTCTGAAAGTTATTATACTCTTACGCACCAAGGCTGCATATAGGTGATCGGTGAAGCCTAAGCGCGTGTCTTCTCCCCTAAAACTCAAGAAAACATGATACTTCCATTTTGAGTTTTGTGAACAATCTTCCATTAAAATAATTTAGATTCAACTATAGAAAAGAAAGGATGTGCTGCTTTGGATTGAAGCACCTAAAAATAAAATAAAAAACATTAAGGACAAGTTATTCAAAAAGTTATACTCAGATGCAAAAAAATATAATTTTCAGCTGACAGAATCAACCATTGGAGTCAAAGCAAGAGTAGTCACCGATACCAGTGAAAATATGATTTTCAGCATCTGAATGGATCAATGTCTCGAGAGATGAATATGTGTAAAAGTTGTCCACGTGGACACCACCACATGGTTTTTTTTTCAAAGCTGTGTACTTTTTTATTGCCATTCCTTATTACAATGTCAGCTACAACAAGAATCTTAATATATTTAAGTCCTAGGTCTTTTAAAACCTTGTCTGGGAAGAAAAAGTTAACATTAAAATAACAGACATAATTGAAAGTTCACTACGAAGACTCGTGGGTTGAGTTAAGGAGTAGAATTTGGCATTTACCTTCCTTCAGTTTCAGATATTTACCTGAGGGTTATATTATCTTGAACTTGTATGGTAGTACCACAGTCTATATTATCTTGAGTCTTTACTTTTATTATTAATAAGTAACAGCTTCTTCTATTTTACTTGTTTTCTCTATATAACCTGTGAGTTCTTCTACATCTAATTTTGAATTTGAATTTCTTAAATTTATAATTTGATCGTTTATATTGTATCTACATTCTTCTCCTGCTAATACAAAAAAGTTTTGGGTGGCAATATTGCTAAGTAATTAGAGTCACAACCAACGTAGGAACAAGTTAAAATCAACATACTAGTTCATCGATATGAAGAATTCAAATCTGCGGTCATGGAATGAATGATTAAATGTTTGGAACAATTGAAATTATAATTGATGGTGTATAATTCCGGGAAGGGCATGTGAAAATCAAGATCATATCCTGATTGTTTTTGATATTTTTACTGAAGAATATGCAGACCAAAAGGACCTGATATAGAAGAGACCAAAATCTCAGCACTTTCAAGTTGCATGAACTTCTAGGTTCGACCAAATAAAACAAGTTGGAAGTTGGTGAAGAAAATTAAGCTAAGAATGGCAAGTCAATTGCTCCATAGTTGCTTTAGAAGACTTACAAGGCTTCAGAATCCAAAGCTTTGAAAGCTGAGAAAACTTTTGAAAACTGTTTCAAGTCTAATGATGAACAATTTGATGAATTTCTTATCAATAACATCAAAAAAAATATGGAGAAAACAAGTGGTGAAATAAATTATATCATCCTGAATCTAGTCACCAGTCACATTAAGTCACATCTAATCAGCTATATATGTTTTCCACAGTTAACAAATTGGTCAGATGAAATAAATCCTATAAACCTGTAATATGCCCAGAATACAACTGTTCAAATGAATGTATAGCAATTAAAACCAGAACCTCTTTACAAAATTTGAAGGGAAAATACAAAAAAACAAGAATTCTAGACTGAGCACCGAGTTCAGTGAGCAGAAGAGTTTGAGGATGTTTTCTTGAAATCTATCTTATCAACCTTAACCTCTCCATCAATTAGTTCATACACATAGACCACAACACGCAGACCATCAATGTCCATGAGGACGAAACTTGGGTTCACGTCATATGTGATGCTGCTATAGGCACCAGTTGCAGAACCTGGATTTATAACCACACCACCCTCATGTTTGTATGCTGTAAACTGATGGGTGTGACCTGTCACAAGGATGTCTACATCAAGCTGCCTCTGCAGCATTGCTAGTGAATCTAGGTCTCCCCATGGAACAACCTTCAAAAGTAATAAGAACACTATCATCACGTAGCATAGCAATATATAATGATGCAGAAATTTGGGTCTTCAATTAAGAGGAAAAGCAAAGCAGTTACTTAGAAACTTTATCACTGGTGAAAGACGGCTAAGTGAAAACAAATTTAAATTTTTATATCCATCTGATAATATGTCAAAAACACCATCAATGAAGAGGAAAGGAAAGGAGGCACTAATTGAACACGTACGTGGGCAACGTATAGGGTTACGATGAGAAAAATCATTCAACCTAGACTCAGCTGTTCATGGTGTTTCAAGATAAAACTATAGGAATGACTTCATATTCTTCCCTGTAGTTTGTTTTTCCTGTTGCCTTATGTCTATAACTTCGATCAAGAAAATGAAAAGTGCATTACCCACTAATAGGCAGTAAAATCCTAAATTACTGTCTTGCATTTAGAATTAGAGTTTAACCCAACTCAACCCCACAAAATCAATTTGTAATGTGAGAAATCTCTTCCATTTATAAACACCTTTTCAGACTGTATTATATCTAATGTGAGACTCTCAACATTGTTCATGCCTGCAAATAAGTATTATACATGAAGTGGTAAAATAACTTCAGAGGTAAACAAGAATCAAACCTGGTGACCATGGCAAAGTCCAAGCTTAAATTGACCAATGGTTAGTGTTTTAGTCTCTGGATATTTCATCTCTTCATCATACTCGCCACGAGTTATATGTAAGTCTGGACAAAGAGTCTTCAAGTAGTCATGAACTTCCTGAGCATAATTCACATAAAATTTAGGTTAGAAATCCAAGCATTAAATTTAAATATTCGCCCAATCCAAATACCGAAAATGTAATTCACCTAATTCCATATGATACAACTTGTTGAAAAGGAAATGAATCTTAATAATACTATATAGACTATATAGAATCTTCACTTTGACACCCAATCCCTTCATACCATTTAAGAAAATATTTGAAACCCTCTTAAAGTTTGATTGCATTAAGCATAACTGAAAGAGAACCCAACTGAACAAAGAACGAACAGAGGAAATTTTCCCTATGTTTGTAAGAAAGTTTTAGAAAGTAAATGATAAAGGAGAGAACATAAGTAATACATTTCCAAAATAAGTAACACAGAGACAATCAACTTTGGATCAGTAGTTTAAGACAGAAAATCACACATACTTTAATGCATAAATTTCCAGTGCAAATAATATGCTGGATCTTGCCAGGGACAAGCATGGATTTGAACTTTGCAGGGAGATCAGCTGCTCTGTGGGGCACATGCAAATCCCCTAAGGCCAACACCAGCACCATCCTCACCAATCAAAATATGAAAGCTTGGCAAATAAAGAACCTAAAGAAACAAAATATCACCCATCAACATAGTATTACAGACTTTGCATAAAAAAATTGCCCAACAAAATCTACGTAATTATGCATTCATAAAAGATTTAATTCGTAAATATTGTTAGTGTAAAGTTGTTTTACACTGTCAAAAAAAAACTTTTAACTTTAATCATAACTATATTTAAACTATTTTTAAGAGTTTAGTGGACAATGACAGTGTAAAATAGTTTTACAATATCATCCAATAAGAAACCATCAATGTCATGCCATACAATGATACAACTAAATTTTAAAATATCATTGTAATTTGGAGGAATACAAGATGTCCATCGGATGTGTGTAAAACTATTTTACAATGTCAATCCATCTTCCATTTTCTCTATTTTTTAAGACATTAATTTGATTGATTGTGATTTGCTGACAGAGTAAAACTTTTTACACTGACATTAAATAGAATAATAATACACATTTATTTGAGAAAATTTAGAGTTGCAGAGATTAACACTGAAAAAACAAAATTGAAGTTGAAGAATCGTGAAAGTAAGTGTGATGAATCCGCAGAATCGAAAGAAACAGCTTATTATAAGAACTCGCGCTCACAAAATAAATGATAGAAAATTTTGTTTGTTCGTCGATCGCATTGAATCATGTTTGAAATGATAATAGAATTCGATCAGAGAGAGAAAATCAATCGCCAAAGAATGAACCTGATGAACGTGAAGCTGCGGGGACTACGCGCCACGGTGGCGATTAGTGGTGGCAGCAGCGGCGGCGAAATAGGAAGCGGGATCAAAAGACAAGAGTTAGTTAGTCAGAAGAATTATTATCAAACGGAAAACTAGTTTCCAAGCAGATTTGTCAAATGATTCTTAATTATTTTTTAGAATTAACTTTTTTTTAACATAGGTGTATTGGATCATGATATTATAATGATTTTAAAAGACTTTTTTATCATGAAAAAGTCTCGTGTGATATTCAATCGAGATTCTTTTCAATCAACACTCTTTTGTCATTTAAAAAATAGTCTTGTGGTAATCAATCAAGTCAATTCTGAATCAATTTCGAAGGATTGTTTAAAAAATTAGATTTTGTGAAATTTTAGCATGAAAAAGTATTTCATGAAAACATGAGATTTTGTAGGATTGTTTCTCTTTTCCTCTCATCGATTTTTTCAAATCATTTAAAATCTTATGAATTAATTCCATTGAAGTCCTGAATAATATTTTAAAATCATCAAAATTCTGTGAAGTCTTTTAAAATCCTCAAGACTTTTTTAAACAAAAATTGTCCTTTAAAATTCTAATTCAATACACACACTCCCAAAATGAAAGAGAAATAAACAAAAAAACTGCCATTTTAAAATCAAATTAAAAAAAAATTGTCACTTAAGCTTTTTTTTATATCCTAAAAAAATCTTTAAATATAGATGTAACGGTCGCAAAAATTTATGATTTTTCAACATTTTAATTTTTTTAAACTATTCCAAGTTTTCGCATATAAGAATGAAAAATAATCAAAATTTTATTGGGGAAAATAATTACAAAACAATATTTTAAGTTTGCATGGGTTGGTGTTCTTGACAATTCAAAGTTTAATTTTTCATTATCTCACGATCGAATAGACCTAATCTAAAGAATCAATCCATCCGAAATCGAATTTCCTTTGTTCCTAATGTCTCATCCAACGACATTGACTATATAAGAGGACGGTCTCTCCACCAACAACATTGGCTATACAAGAGAACGGTCTCTCCAAAATTACAATGTGCATTCATTAAGCATCACACAGCACCAACACAACTTAGGGTTTAGATTATTTGCATGTACATCACCCTATTAAATAACCTTCACCAGCATGGTCAACAACAATGCAAACATTCCTATCATCTTTTGAGGTTCAACTCGGATCAAGAATTATGTTTAAAGAGTTGTCGGACACTAAATATTTATATATGTGTTTTCTAGGAGAGTTTCTCATCGTGCTGTAGAGCCAAACTTATTTTACGAGACTATATCATCCTTTGTGTTTTTTTTTTAAGAAGTATGTCACATTTGTTATTCATCACTATAGTTAGACTAGTGTTCGTTAACTTGATGTTTTCAACAAAAAAAAATGTTGCTTAACTTTGCATTATTATTTTGTCAAAAAAAATAAAAAACTTGTGCATTATTATTATAGGCTTAACACATAACAACTAAACAAGGTAGTCATATTTACAACTCAAAAATAAACTCATACTCATCCTTAAAGAAAACTATACTCCTCACCCGTAAGATATGAGAACCAAACTTCTACCTTACAACTTATCATGAAAGAGAAATCATCTAATGGAGGTTGGATTATTATACAGATTCAAGCGTTTCTCGGAAAAGTTAAGAATATAACTTAAGAAAGCGACAATAATAACTCAAGAAATTGGAAAAATGAAAATTATGGAGGAAAAAAAGAAACAGGTCTATTTCAATGCTTAAACATCTTCTATACAAAATTCTTAAACATTTACAACATTTTTTCAAGTCATATGCTTTGCTATAATCTTGTTTTGTTGTTCTAACCATAGTTGTTGAAATTGCAACAAAGTTTGATCTTGCATTGATGACACATTAGACGTTTGATCATTTGTCATTGCACTAGGCCATGGTCCAAAGGGATCATCTTCTATTTGTGTTGCCGGTGTTGTTTCATTGCCACCATTTGCACTAAATGTTGGTGCCGCTGTTGAATTGTAAAAACTATTTTGTGAATCAAAGGGAACAATACTAGTATTAGGATTCTCAACAGTATAGATTGGCGATTCTACTATGTCATTATCATTTGAATTGTGCACTTGAAAAGTTGATGTTGAACCATTCTTAAAAGAATGTTGAGCCTGAAAAGATGGTGTTGAATCATTCCTATAAGAATGTTGAGCCTGGAAAGTTGGTGCAACTGTTGAATTGTAAAAACTATTATGTGAATCAAAGGGAACAATACTGGCATTAGGGTTCTCAACATTATAGGTTGGTGATTCTTCTATTGCATTATCATTTGAATTGTGCACTTGAAAATTTGGCGTTGAACGATTCTTAAAATAATGTTGAGCCTGAAAAGTTGGTGTTGAATCATGCTTAAAAGAATGTTGAGCCTGAAAAGTTGGTGTTGAGCCATTCTTAAAAGAATGTTGAGCCTGAAAAGTTGGTGCAACCGTTGAATTGTAAAAACTATTATGTGAATCAAAGGGAACAGTACTAGTATTAGGATTCTCAACGATGTCAGTTGGTGATTCTGCTATGTCATTATCATTTGAATTGTGCACTTGAAATGTTGGTGTTGAGCCACTCTTAAAAGAATGTTGAGCCTGAAAAGTTGGTGTCGAACCATTCTTAAAAGAATGTTGAGCTTGAAAAGTTGGTGTTGAACCACTCTTAAAAGAATATTGAGCCTGAAAAGTTGGCGTCGAACCATTCTTAAAAGAATTTTGAGCCTGAAAAGTTGGAACCATTGTTGAATTGTAAAAACTATTATGTGAATCCAAGGGAACAATACTAGTATTAGGATTCTCAACGGTATAGATTGATGATTCCACTGTTGCATTATCATTTGAATTGTGCACTTGAAAAGTTGGTGTTGAACCATTCTTAAAAGAATGTTGAGCCTGAAAGGTTGGTGCTGAACCATGATTAAAAGAACGTTGAGCCTGAAAAGTCGGTGCGACTGTTGTGTCATTTGGATTTATGTCACCAAAAATTAGATCCAAATTTGATAAGGAATTAGAATTTTGATCCGAGAAAGTTGATGCAAGAGGGTCATGAGCATAAAAGGTAGGTGATGGTGTTGCCTTAAAAGTTGGTGATACACCAAAAGCATCATCAAAATTATCATTGGCATTGGTATGAGGAGCTAAAGTTCCAATGTCTTCTAGGAATGGATTGTATTTTTGTTGAGGTACTAAAGCTTGATCAAATACATTGACAAAAGAGTCAAATCCATTCTCCACTTTAGTTGATGATGTTTCATTAGTTACTGTCTTTGCCAACACTATTTCCCAACAATCTTTGGAACTTTCTTTTGTTTGATGATTTTGTTGCACATGCATATCATCAACACTTACTATATCAAAACTTGACCTAGAATTTTTATCGATTATCGATGATCTAACAGAACCAGAACCATTAGTGCTACCAAACCCATCATCATATTGTAATGAATGTTTCTCATGTTCATCAGATTCCTCGGAATACCTATCATGTTCAACCGAGCCGCGGGAACTCTCGGCAACATCAGTAGCACTCATTAAATCTTCCAATGATGTACATTGAGATCCAAACTCAGAACCATTCTCAAAAAACCTATCAAGTGTTCCACATCTTTCAGTGCCTACTTCGTCTTGAGATGAACTTAAACCTGCATTAGATTTTTTTTGTGCAGAAAGAATAAAATGTTTTGAAGCAGTGTTATGGAATGAAGCTTGATCCTTCAAGAAAGCTTGTAATGTCTCCATAAGTTCTTCGGAAACTTTTTGCACACTTGGATACTCATAAGACCTTCCAATTCCAATATTTAAACAGAAAGAATAAAATGCAGATAACTCATCAAATTGTTTATATGATTTAACACATGCATTAAATGCCGTAACACAAGCTGAAAGTGGTAAATTGAAGAAATTATCCAAAATAACCCCTAGCCCATCAGAGATATCTTTGTAAAGATCAAAACTTTCTTGCACAACAGCATAAAGAGAAATCTGAACCAAACGATTATTCTTAGCCGCTCCAGTCGGTCTCGTGCCTATAGCTCTATCCAACAACCTTTGCCAATAAGTGATTCTATTAAGGACCAATGTAGGTTTCATGTCTCTAATACCAGGTTCATTCCTTTGATTCTTCTCATGAAACCGATTATTATATGTGAAACGTCGTTGAAGTTTTCCTGTTAGGAAACAATCTAATCGTTCATCAAGATACAATGCAAATGTTCTTATAAATGCAGTATAATCCCAAGGACTAGAATTGGAATCATCTTTGAAACTTGAAAGGTTGAGAATTTTTGCACCCCTTTTCATTGAATGAAAAACTTCTCTAGGAAAATATGGATCACCATCTTGGAATATTCTAAGGACAATCATAAGAGATTTGAGTGCAACAACCCAGTTTCTAGTTTTGCCAATTCTTTTGCCTATGCATTGTGCACATGCAGCAGCATAGGCTTTGTTGGAAGATACTATGTTGACAATTTCATTCACATAACGTTCTTCAATTGGATTTTTATCATGTGTTGTTGCTTTAAGAATTGTTACCTCAAGATTTGCTGCATGTGTTACCTTTGCTAGGCTAATGCTTGTTTGGTCTTTTACTGCACCAATTGCCTTCCTTAGTTTGCTTGGCATTGTGAGACAATCAAATCAAATCAAATTAAACAACTAAACTTTTTTTGTTGTTGTTTATTAGGAATTTAGGATTTTAGAACATCACAATGCACATGTATGCATTAACTTTGTTGTGGAATTGATTTGTTCTAAGGAAGGTTGGTGAAAAGTAAAAGTTGTTGAAAATTGACAGGATTTGTGTGAAGACATTTTTTTTGAGAGGCATAGAACAAAGAGAATGGAAGTTCAATTTGGTCTATTTTTAGATTGTGGATTTGGATGGTGAAGAGTAAAAGGTGGGAGAGGGGAAAAAAATGTGCACATGACCAGAGTATTTTTTTATTCTTTCTCTTTGAATGTGCTTTGTGTTAGTAAATTTAAATTTAGGCTTAATTGCACTTTTTTCCTCTATCTTTTGTTAATTGTGCGATTTTACACCCCCTCTTTTTTTTTAAGCGATTTTGTACCCCATTTTTTACCAATTGTGTTTTGTTCAAAATGGTTTCATTGCAATAAGATGAGATAAGGCCAAACAGAGATTGCTTACCTCTCCATTCCATATTAAAGTTTATCTCAATTAACGTAATTTTTTTTTTATAACTTTTTATAATTTGAAAATTGAGCATATATCTAAATATCATTTCTATAAAGCATGTCTAGATAACTTATTTTGGTAAAGATGGATAATGGACAAATATGTTAGGTAAGTGGAATAAAAAGAAACGTAAGTATTTTTATTTTCTTGGATATCATAAAATTTGATACATCCAGATTCGTGACTGATAAGCAACATCCAAATCAACTACATATATGTCTTGTGCCAATTATAAAGCTGTTTTTATCCAGATTCGTCAAAATGTATCACAATTAAATTACATAACGTCATAACATATTATGAGATTTGATGAAAAATAAGTTTGAGCATCGTATAATACTAATTTGTTTGTGCATATTAGACAAAACCATCTGAAGGAGTCATAATTATTTCCATTTGTTTTCTTTTTGTTCTTAACATGTCAAACAATACGAGACTTGTTTCAAGATGTATTCAACGAAGAGTACCGTAAGCAGTGAAAATCCGAACGGTCCAACACTCACCACAGACTCGGACAGACCCATGTTTTATCTCATAGTAGTGACATTAACATTAACAAAACAGCTTAATTCCAACATAATTCAGATTTTTTTATAAATAATAGCAAGACAAGTGAGTGAGTCATTTTCATCCATCCGTGTCAGCAATGCATGCCATAAATGACAAAACAATGAGATGAGTGGACCCCAACACACCAAACCAAACCAAAGAAAATATCAGATGATGATGCATTGTATATTGTTGTATTGTCCTTAGTCTCTCTGCATTTTATTGATCTTGGTGCGTCAACACGTCACTAATCCAATGTCGTATAGTGCTAGTGCTAACGTTGTAATCAATGTCTCAAATGCTAGCTTCTTACCATATATTTCCAATCTCACCACACATCCTTAAACACAAGAAGAAACGTGTCATCAAAGTCTTCTTCACACTCCACCATCTTCACTCAATCTTGGTCTCTTCTTTTCAATAATACAGATATATAATATTACCTATATATGGATATGAAAATTTGCATCTTTGAATCTTAGGTTGTGGTTCATGTTTCATGGTGAAGCTGATGAAGAACAAGGGAAACTATAGTAAGTAAGTGTTTAACTAGGATGCTCTACAAAAAACTTATTTGACTTATGCATGTATGCACTAAACGAAAAAAATTTAGAGGCAAATGTTAATATGTTGATTTTCGTGTACATTACACAAATAATTTTTTAAATTTTTTTAACCATTTATTGAAAATTTCATTTATGTGTGTATGTGGGTGTGCAGAGGACTCTGCTTCTTAGTCTCCACAATTTGATGGAATTATATGTTGAGTTTACTCATGGGTTTATATGATAGTTGTAATATACATTCACGCCTAATATTTCACTAAAGGCCCCCCCTTTTTTTTTGAAGAAATTTCACTAAAGGCCCCCTTGAAACTATAGTGTGTGTATCTAGTATTTTCTTTGATATACATTTATTTACGCCTAATATTTCACTAATTACGAATCATATCCATTTATAATGGTTCCTTGGTAACAAAAGCCTACCTTTTTTATTGGTAACAGACTCTTATTTTTCTCTGAAAGTTATCAAGTGAATAAACCTATTTTGTAGCACAAATAAATCTCGGATTTACTCAAAACCTTTTTCGGTTCCTATTTATTTTATCACTTCCACACACACATTGATTACAACGTTAGCTCTAGCACTATACGACATTGGATTAGTGACGTGTTGACGCACCAAGATCAATATAATGCAGAGAGACTAAGGACAATACAACAATATACAATGCATCATCATCTGATATTTTCTTTGGTTTGGTTTGGTGTGTTGGGGTCCACTCATCTCATTGTTTTATCATTTATGGCATGCATTGCTGACACGGATGGATGAAAATGAGTCACTCCACTTGTCTTTAGGAGGCAAGTAAACGAGGTTACTCATGAGTTAGCTAAAGCAGCCACATTATTCCCTAGCTTCCACATCTTTGATGAGATGAAATTCCAACATGTATTTCTAATTTAATTTTTAATGAGATGATATAAGTTATTTTCCCTAAAATATATATATATATATATATATATATATATATATATATATATATATATATAACTCTCACACTCACACCACACTCCATAAGGCTTCCTAAGACCGTAGAATTTTTGTGCTAGGAAGAAAAACATTAAAGGTAAGAGCTTTTCTATACAAATCAAAACTAGGCTTGATTTAGGTGTTGTTTATGCATGTTTGGTTTTGGTGTTTATAGTAAAATAAAAATAAAAAGTCTTAATTTTTATGATAATATAATGTTGTGCTTGAAAGCCTCTTTGATTAATCAAGAGACTAATTTTAATGCAACATATATTCTTTGCTGCACTTTTCTTAAATTTAATATGTTTCGTTTGATTATTGTTGCAAGCATAATGATTTTCTATATATGACTATATACTAATTGTCGTGTTATATGACTATACACACACACATATGATATGATGATATATGGTTTTGGGTTGAACGTAAGTATGAAATAAATTAGACAAAGCTTTTTATGTTGTAAATAAATTATAGTCATGTACCTAACTAGAAAATAAATAACTTTTTTGTGATTGAAATTATGCCAAACTAGTCATAAAATACTAATAATAAATAAACATATTATTTTGTTAAAAACATGTTTATTTATTTACTACTTTTAGTAAAACCACCAACACAAACTAATTAAACTATGCAACTTTCATTTATCCATGCAGGATTCACATGACCAAGTCCCATACTGTACTAGCTGATACTTTTTTTGTCCCATTGCTATAAGTCTCTGACAATTTATATTCACGTGAGTGAAACTTGCATCTTGTGTATTATTCAGAACTATATAGTGTACACCCTCACTAAGTAATTTCTACACAAACTCTCATGGATGCTAGAAATTTGCTGAGGTTCCTGGTTTTTTCATTTGGTATAGCACTAGTTATACTTGTTACCTGGTTTCACCTTCCATCATCACTCATTAACAAAGAAGCTCTAGACTGCAACATTTACTCTGGATGGTGCACCTCAAAGAACCGTTTTCAATCTTCAAATCCAATAACCAAACCATCATTCTCCACTCGCCGTCAAAAATCAAACCATGAATCCGATGAACCTCGCCACCCTTTAGACCCTCTAACCATCCAAGAGTTCAACAAAGTTCGCGCGATCCTCTCCACACACCCTACCTTTAAGTCCTCAAACAGTTTCACTCTTAATTCCATTGTCCTAGAAGAACCAGATAAAGAACTTGTCCTCAAATGGAAAAAGGGTGAACCATTACTTCCTAGGAAAGCTTCAGTGGTTGCACTTGTGAAAGGTGTAACTCACACGCTCATTGTTGATCTTAGCACAAGTGAAATAACCAACCATGAAACAAGGCCAGCTTCTTCTGGATACCCTACAATGACTATTGAGGAAATGGTTGCTGTACTCGATGTTCCATTGAAGAGTGGCGAGTTCAACAGCACGATTAGAAAACGCGGTGTGAATTTAGCTGACCTTGCATGCCTTCCTGTCGCTTCAGGCTGGTACGGAACACCGGTTGAAGAGAACAGAAGATTGATTAAGGTGCAGTGTTATTCAAGCAAAGGCACTGTCAATTTCTACATGAAACCGATAGAAGGTTTAACTGTGTTGGTTGATATGGATAAGAGAGAGGTTGTGTCCATTACAGATAATGGACTAAACATTCCTGTTGCAAATGGTATTGACACTGATTACCGTTACTCGGTTCAGAAGCTCAACGGAGAGTTGAACTTGATAAATCCAATTTCCTTGGAACAACCAAAAGGTCCAAGCTTTACAGTTGATGGACATTTGGTGAAATGGGCTAATTGGGAATTTCATCTCAAACCTGACCCTAGAGCTGGAACCATTATTTCTCAAGCTAAAGTGAGAGATCCAGATACATTAGAGATGAGAAATGTTATTTACAAAGGGTTCACTTCTGAACTTTTCGTGCCTTATATGGATCCTACTGATGGATGGTATTTTAAGACATACATGGATGCCGGTGAGTATGGATTTGGTTTGCAAGCAATGCCTTTAGACCCTTTGAATGATTGTCCAAGAAATGCTTACTACATGGATGGAGTGTTTACTTCTGCTGATGGAACACCATATGTTCAACCAAATATGATTTGCATTTTTGAGAGTTATGCTGGTGACATTGCTTGGCGACACGCCGAGTGTCCAATCACTGACATGAAGGTATGAATTTCAGTACTCATGAATGACACAATCACTGTCTTATTACAGATTCATCAAAATAGGAATGTTAAATCCTCTCTTTTATTCTAAGAGTTATAGTAAATAGTTGAAAAAACAGCAATTGAGATTGTAATCATATAAATGGTCAGTATCAAAATATGAATTTATTTAATTCTCAATCATTCAAATTCAAATTCATTAGTTAGGAATGTTAAATCCTCTCTTTTATTCTAAGAGTTATAGTAAATAGTTGAAAAAACAGCAATTGAGATTGTAATCATATAAATGGTCAGTATCAAAATATGAATTTATTTAATTCTCAATCATTCAAATTCATTAGTTATAAGTATAACTCTATTTTTCTCTCTATGTACATATTTTCATTCTTATACTTTGATTACTTATTTTGAGTTTATGCTATAAATGGCAGGTTACAGAAGTGAGGCCAAAGGTGACACTGGTGGTTAGAATGGCAGCAGCAGTGGCAAACTATGACTATATCATGGATTGGGAATTCCAAACCGATGGGCTAATCAGATCCAAGGTAGGTGATGAAAATTCAGTTTATTTAGTTTGAATAATACTATTGTTTAGGGAGTTGTTCTGAGATTGATACTTCCAATAATAATCTCTGTAGAGAAGACTATCTTGTCCATAGTTTTGGAGAGTGTACAATAAATTATTCATCAAGTTACATTGACATAGTTTTGGAGTACTATTTAATTTAATGACACCAGAATTTATGTGACATATGCAATGTATTTCAATTATAAATTGTAATCAGTAAAAAAATAGACAAGTTGCATTGTAGATTGATGGTTTAAGGTAAGAGGTTGGACAAATATTTATAGATTGTTGCTACATGTTTTGTCTCATTGTATTAAATAATTAAAGCTAAAATCAATTTTTTTTCTGATGTAGGTTGGACTAAGTGGTATCTTGATGGTGAAAGGAACAACCTATGAAAACATGAACCAAGTACCTGACCAAGAATATCTCTATGGAACCCTTTTAAGCGAAAATATTATCGGTGTAATCCACGACCATTACATCACATATTACCTTGACATGGACATTGATGGCTCAGACAATTCATTTGTGAAGGTAAACATAAAAAAACAAGAAACCTCTCCAGGAGAGTCACCAAGAAAGAGTTACCTGAAAGCTGTGAGAAAAGTGGCTAAGACAGAAAAAGATGCTCAAATAAAGCTTCAACTATACAACCCGTCCGAATTTCATATGGTGAACCCTTCAAAGAAAACAAGGGTAGGGAACCCTGTTGGGTACAAATTGGTTCCAGGTGCTACAGCAGCTAGTTTACTTGATCATGATGATCCACCACAGAAGAGAGCAGCTTTTACAAATAACCAAATTTGGGTCACTCCTTATAACAAGAGTGAGCAATGGGCTGGTGGATTGCTTGTTTACCAGAGCCAAGGCGATGATACTCTTCAAGTGTGGTCTGACAGGTTAGAGATTATTTTCATAATTCTATGTTTGTTGGGGCAATCCTTGGTGCAATCATAAGATTGTTCCGATTACGAGTTTGAGTCGCGCATTGAATAAGATATATATGACTTGAAAATATGTTTATAAGTGTTCGACAGTCTTCACACTATAAGTCGGTTTTATAAGGGTTGAGTTAGACTCGACCCTAAATTGACTTGAAAATATGTTTATAAGTGTTAGGCAGTGTTAACACTATAAGTCAGTTTTATAAAGGTTGAGTTAGACTCGAGTCACTCGACCCTAAATTCTAAGTTGTCAAAGTATGATTGAGAATAAGGAATGTTTGGCATGAATTGTGAATACATAAATTATATATGTACATGTCTCATATTGATGATATTTTAATGTGCAGGGATCGTCCAATTGAGAACAAGGACATTGTGTTATGGTACACAGTAGGGTTCCATCATGTACCATGTCAAGAGGACTACCCTATCATGCCTACTGTATCTTCAAGCTTTGATCTGAAGCCAGTCAATTTCTTTGAAAGAAATCCAATCCTAAGAATGCCGCCAAATTTCCAAGATGATTTACCTGTTTGCAAGGCACAAGATTCAGCTTGAGATCCTATCTATTGCTTTTAGTCTTCTTTTTTTTTTTGGTCAATGCTTATTAGTCTTAACTATGTGTATAAATGATGTGGAAACAAACTCGTGGTTTTAAATAATTTAGTAATGGCAATGGTCAAACTTTGACTGTAATGTGAAAATTGTAGAATGTTTCATCGTTATCTTTTTTTTTTTTTGAAGTGTCATTTGTGTCTTGTACATGCCAAATAAACAAATCATGAGTTGATCTAATGGAAGCATATTAGTTCCCATGATTATTAAGGATTTAGTCTAATGGTAAGAATATGTATTGAATCCGGAGGCTATGGGTTCCAGCATTTCTTTGAACACTAAGTTGTTCTTTCTCTTGAAAAGGATCATCCCTTCACACTAATTTTTATCAAAAACATAAGTTCTCCGAGTGAGAAGAAATAAAACACTTTAAGGGTGAGTAATATTTTAGGCTGGCCTGCTTTAATGAATATAAGTAATATTAATTTTACATTAATATTATTATAATAGATTTTGTATCTTAAATCATAAATTTACTAATTTTTTTTGTAATTTAAAGATAAGGTAATGTTAACTGATGTTCTTGATGCACTTGTTAATGAATCTAATATTATATAGTAGTATTGTATTTGAAGTTGTGTAGTTATTCTTTAAAAATTTGAAAAATGTCATTCTTAACACCATAAAAAAAAAAAGTGTCATTTTTAACGTATTCCTTTGTTGTCTTCCTTAATCACCAACACTTATTAGCATTTTTTTTAAAGGTGTTATAAATAGAATTTAAATATAATGTCATATGAAGTTACATTCTCTAAATTATAACTTGTACCGAAAAAATATCATAGTAGTAGAATTTAAATGATTGTCATGTCATGTTAGCTTGAACTTATTTAAATAAATGTCAAGAGAATTTATTTAAAGATATAAATATCAAAATAGACAAGAGAATTTATTTAAAGATATAAATATCAAAATAGACATTTAAGTAAATTAATTGATCATATCTTTGAGTTATGATATGTATCTAACCAACCTTTAAAATTTTCTAAAAGCATATTTATACAAAGTCTAACTCAATTAAATCTATTTCAACCATATCTCTTTGAAAAGTTACTTGTATATTTGATATTATATTAGATACATCAAAATTACGATGATTCATCGCGATTTTATAGAAGTTACGATGGATTGTCGAGATTTTAACGTACAAAAACATAGTTTGCTATTAGATTGGCCGAAACATAATTGTCAAATCAATTCAAAAAGAAGTTATGACTAAGAGAAGAAGTAAGTCAAACGAATTTACTCATGATTCATAAATAAAAGCGAGGCACAAAAATGGTGAACTGGTCCTTTCAAAAAATGTTCATTTGGTGGAAACAAGCAATCGTGTGTTCGATCCAAGGAAGAGGAGTAATGCAATTTTTGTGCGTTTTCCTTAACAAACATAATAAGTTTAAAAAATTTGGCTTTAGCAAGATTCAATCTCTTGACCTGAAACATCATCAACTAAGATGCATATCCGCTGCACCACCGATAACAATCGCTAAATAAATGCAGATCAGTATATTTATTTAAAAAGAAAAGGAGTGTAGCTTCAGGGTATGTAGGACGGTCCAGCCATAAAAATAATAGTCAGAACCAAATTTTTAACGTCAATCTCCTCTTTCCTATACCAAGTAATGAATCTATGAAGAATAGTTTCCAGAACAATTTCAAACATTATTTCCAAATTATTTTATCTCATCTCTCTCTTTAATGCTCTCATTTCATCTTCATTTTCATCAGCCATATTGTCACAGTTATTGATTTTGTAATGACTCCAAGACACTCTTTTCCTTCCTTTACAAACCCCATTCATCATATTCCCACCCAACCCAATCTGTTTCTCTTCTTCCCTTCCAATTTTAAACTTCACCTTTTCTCTTTTTTTTGACAACCCCATCCTTGTGTCTTTCTTTTCTTTTTCATTAACGCCATTGTTCTTTAACATGACACTGTTTTCCTCCGTGTTACCACTGCAATCTTCCATGGCAAGCGAATGTTCCCACAATTTCTCACGGCATTTCCTCTCCTTAACCGAAACCAGGTCCCTTTTTTTATATAAGCTTTCACTTGGAAAATCTGGGAGCCATCTTGGTATATGCAAACCTTGTGTTTTTGTATTCTCAGAGCAATATATTTGTGTGCCAAATTCAATAGTTATTTCTGGATTTTGACTTCCACGAGCATTTTTTGATGGAATTGGTTTGGAAAATGGTACTTCATTGGAGAATTTAAGAAAACCCACTATCTCTTTTAGAGCTGCGGAATTCAGCAGGTTACTTTTGTGCATTTTTGAACCACCAGGAAAGCCTCGAACTGAGGACAGATCATGAATGCCATTGATGAGGTCAAAGAGGTTGGACACGGTACGATTGGATGCATTAGCAAATGAGGCAGCTGATCTTGCAATGGCTTCGATATATTTAGTGGTAACATTAGTCAAGGCTTCAAGAGCATTAAATTTGGACCTTTTGTAGCCAGCTGACCGGCAGATTTGAGAAACTGCAGTTTTGGCTATAGCAAATGAGAATTCTGATGGGGTTTCCGCCACTTGAACATCATTTACTCGTAGACCCCTTTTCTTTTTGCCTTTTGCCCTTCGGAGTAGCTTTGCTGCGGCTTTTGTGGTGCTTCTCTCTTGCATAGGGTTCATGGGCAGAATGAATGACGAGAAGAAGGAAGATGTAACTCAGAATCCTATGCAAATCCCCTAGAGGCAGGATCTATCCGAAATATGTCAGCAAAGATGCATAACAGCTCCTTTCCTGCCATAAAGAAATTGCTGATAATAAAATAAACAGAACATGAAGATGGATAGGCATGCAAGAGAAACTATTAACTGAGAGAAACAAATGACCTAAGACATTGAATATATATATATATATATATATATATATATACCAACTTTTTATATAAGTGTAGTAAAAATTAAAGAGAAGGAAAAAACCAGTAACAGAAAGAAAACTATGCTGACAATCAATCATTGTTGTGACAAAAGTGAAAACAATTTTCAGACATGACCGGTAGGGTAGTGAGCAGTGTTGTCAAATGAAGGCCATGGTAGAATGGCAACCTACATAGGCAACTTAAAAAGGGATACCCTCATGGCATGTTTATATGGCAGATTTTTAGCCTTCCACCATCAGCAACACTAATAGTGAACTAGATTCCTCAAAACAAGTATCAATAGTAGATAAACTAAGAAACCTAAACCCTGTTCTTATTAAATACATCAAAGGCTTGTTTAGTTTGTTATCCAAGTAATTTATATCTGCAAAAGAAAACTTCTATAGTTTATGCTCCTCAATGTTTTTGCATGTTGTTTACAACTTCAGGACCCAACTTCAGTATCTATTCTCATCCCATCAATATTTCCTTCCCTAAATATATAAAGGGTCTTGTTAACAAGTGCCCTTGTTAAGGAATCAAGAAATAGAAACAATTGATAACTTTTACGTAGAAAAAGTTACTTTTTGATTTTTCAATGTGTTGAATATACAAATCCCAAGACAAAGTTTCCATTTAAAACTTCTTATCAAGTGCCCTAAGGGCACTTGTTAACATTTCCCATATATAAAACACTACTTTCTTCTCATATCTCTTTCCACGGTCTACTTTGCTTCTATATTTCTTTAATTTCTTGTATATAAGTCCCTTTTCCTCATTTACCAATATGCGTTGCTATTCAACAGTCTATACTCACCCAATGAATCCAAACTTGCAATCCAATGACATTACCGATCAAAGATTAAAATCTCAACTGGCTTACACAGACCCTCTAATTTTTAAATGGGTCCCAATAAGTAGCAAGCCTAAAGCATCACCCGAATAATCACACATTAAAGAGTAAAGCAAAACAAAATGATCCTAGTGAAAAGTCTATCCAAAAGTGTCGACTCATTGTTTATCAGATATTTACATTCGTAAAAATAATGGTGATAACAAACATGTATTATACAATTCCCCAATTGGGACCCTTGTTCCCCACGCAAACAAGCGAACAAGCAATAATCTATAATTTTTTTACAGTGATACTTCCACAGCACTAAAACCAACATGACGACATCTCATCAAACAGTTTCTTAGCGGCCCAGAAGGAGGAACCCAGTTGTATGGGTTTGATCCCTCTCCCGAACAAATTATTTAATTAACCACTAACATCCTCTTAATATAAGAAAAAAACATGTTGTGGAAAACCAAATAATGCCCTTAACCCTTTCAGTGCAAATGACCCAGATTTAGGGGTAAAAGTTGGCTATTAAATTACATTTCTAACTAAATCACATAACTAAAATCACATGATGTCATCTAACTGAATCAAATAGGCTGGTTTACTTTATTTACATGTGTTTCCAACGACACCCATACCATTGGAACTAAACTGAATCTAACTACACTTTTGAGAGGGCTGAGTACGTTTGAGAGGGAAAGAAGACAGTTTGCTTTTACTTGAAAAAATTGTTACTATCAATGACAGCTGACTTGTGTCGGTCATGGCTCAAATTCAATATATTTTATGTGTACTCTACACAATTACCAACCAAATTTGGGGGAAAGTACTCAAATTCAAATTTCAAATTCAATCAAAGTAAGTTTGAATATATACAAGGGAATACTCATATATTGTCTCTCTCCCCAGTCTCTTATTTTCATCTTCTCTCATTCAACACATTTCAAAAAATGTTCTACACATGAGTAGAAACGTGGTAACAAGAAGGAAAAAAAAAATTATTTTTTCAACTCTATCTTCTTCAAGCTTCAACTACAAAATGAGCAACACCTGCAATGAACACCGAAAACAGAAGAAAAAAAGGTAGCAACATATTTGTTTCAAATACAAACAACTTCAGTACATATCATACCAACACAAAATTTACCACCTTTCTACAACTATTATCTTCAACATTTTTAACAAATTTTTATTCTTTTCCACTACAAAATTTTTAATCTTTTCCACTACAAAAGATATATTTGCTAACTATGAACTTTATCACAATACATCAAGCTAAAAGATAAACAATACTTTGCAGCAACGCACTTTTATAAAGATTCAACACACTTTTATACAAGATTCAATACTCCATTTCACTCATTGGTCTTCCTAACAAAAACTTCTTTTTTCTTTGCTAAAAAGGTATTTTCATTTTTTCTTCATATCATCATGTAAAACTATACACTTTTTTTTTCCAGCTGATTCAACGTGACATGTTCTACATCCAAGGTATACAAATCATCATTCATAGTTTTGTATTTCTTTTCTATTACTTTTACCTTCTTTTTTTTGAAAAAAAGAAAGAAAGAAAAAGAAAATACACAGCAACAACTAGCAGTATAAAAAAAAAGTTTTAAAGATTTAAACCAATTGATAAGGTTTGGCTCTATGCAACAAACCACAAAGGAAGACATTATTATGCAGAAATAAACTACCTTGATATATTATTAAACAAAGTGTATTTAACAAAAGGTCAAAAAAATATATAGTATTGCTCTCTAAATTAAATTAAGAAAATGTCTCTGATGAATTGTTATCCGATGAATTATCGCTCTCTATATAGATATATTATTGCTTTCTTATACATGTATCTTTTTCTAACTAGCAAAAGAAGAAGAAGAAAAAGGTAATTACAGTTACAGATGTGAATGACAGATGCAGACAAAGAAAGAAAATAAAGAAGCAACTGGAAGAAGCAAACAACTTAAGCTGTTGAGCTTTATCATCATCAACCACACAGAAAATCTACACTAAGTATACCAAATATTGCAACCAATTAACTTTATCAATTAAGTAGCTAACAGACTATATACTTTTAAAAAAACATTCTTCTAATTCAGTAAATAGAATTTATAAAACTTGTGTAATGAATGCAACTCCATGGATGGACGTGAAGGTGACCATAAATAGACTATATTGCACCTAAGCTCCAACATCATTTTCATCAAACAGACCTCACTCTCATTTTTTTCAACAGGATAAAAATACTTATCTTCACATTAAAATCTTTTTGACAGTGTAGAGATTGAATATTTTGGATATAGTTATTTTTTTGTGTATTTGAATTCCTGTATTTTTTTCCTTTACTCTCTTCAAATACAAATATTAAAGAGAAATTCGAATTTGCTTCTCTAAATAAAATTAAACTTCTGATAAGAATTAAAATTTGATGAAGGGAAAGTAAAAGAGGTGGATAGAAACAGATGATGTGAAGAATTTGACCTTGATTAATATTTTTGACCGTACCACGGTGGTGGCTGCAATTTCCGGCGCGGTGGTCGCCGATGAAGGTATTTTGATTGTCTATGTTGGTTTAGATCTAGCCGAGAAGGTGGTGTTTAAAAATCTATCCGATCTAAAAATAAACTTAATAGGATGATAGATGAGAAGAAATGGATGTAGATTGTGAACAGTGTTGCGGCGGCGGCTAGGGTTTGGCTGACGAGGAGAGCTTCTCAAAATTCTTTTGTTGAGCAGAGAGAGAGAAATTATCAAATGAGGGTCTGTAAAAAAAATAAGAGTGAGAGAGATAAAATTAAAAAGTAAAAAACGGAGGTTATTCAAAAGAAGAACATTAGAGTAACGTAAGTCTATAACAATTAAATTAAATTAGAGTACATTTGTAAAAAAATAAAAAATTAAATTTGAGTACACAGAATCGTTGGTACCATTGTAACAAAAACGGTCCATATTATGTTTTTTTAATGGCTTAATCCTATATTTCCATGTCACTGTAAAAAAAATCATCAAAAATCTATTTTAGATATAAAAAAATAATGTTATATAATACTATACGGTTTTGGCCAGATTTAATTTTACTTCTTTTTACATTTATATAATTAAAATGTATGGGATAAGTTATCACTTACTAAACTAACTTTTATACAAGTGACAAGTTGTTATTTATATAAAAAAAGTTCTTGCTAGAAAGTTTATACTATTTAGAATATTACATCACTTTAATTCTAGAATAATATTGAACTCATGAACTAAAATGCACGGGATAAATGGGCATTATCTAAAATTTTCTAAATAACTAAAATGCTTGGAGAAAGTGGGCATTGATCAAAATTTCAAAAGTAACTCAAATGCACGAGATAAGTTGTCATTCAATAAACTAACTTTAATACACGTGGTAAGTTGTTATTTATAAAAAAAAAAAACTTGCGAAAAGGTTTACACTATTTAGAATATCACATCACTTTACATATATAATTATATTAAAGGTTTGTCTAACATGTACAATATTAAACTCTCATCAACTACAATGCACGGGATAAATGGACATTGTCAATTATATCATAAATAAATAAAATGCACGGGAGAGGTTGGCAACGACTAAAGTTTCAAAATTAACTCTAATTCACGGGATAAGTTGTCACTAACTTTAATACGCATGACAAGTTGTTATTTATAAAAAATGGTTCTTGCAAAAACGTTTATAAAGTTGTTATCACTTTAATTCTATAATTATATTAAACCTTCATCAACTAAAATGCACGGGATAAATAGACATTGTCTATAATATCATAAATAAATAAAATGCATGAGAGAAGCGGACATTGAGTAAAAATTCAGAAGTAGCTCAAATACACAAGATAAGTTGTCATTAACTAAATTAAATATGATGCACGAGAGAAATTGTTTTTTAGGTAATACATGAGAGAAGTCGTTATTTATAAAAAAAATGTCTTTGCTAAAATGTTTGTATTGTTTAGAATATCTCATCACCTTAATTCTACAATAATATTGAACTATCATCAACTAAAATCCATGGGTTAAGTGGGCATTGAATGAAATTTCGTAAATAACACAAATGCACGAGATAAGTTGACATTTACTAAAATTTCATAATTAACTCAAACGTATGAGATGAGTTTTTAGTGACTAAACTAACTTGGATCCAAGATACAAGTTGTTATTTATAAAAAATATTGTTCTTGCTAAAACGTTTCTACAATTTAAAATATCACATTAGTTCAACAATAATATCGAGCTCTCATCAACTAGAATGCACGGGATAAGTGTGCATTGATTAGTTAATAATAGACATGGGAGAAGTATGATTGACTAAATATTTAACAATTAAATCAAATGATCAAGATAACTTGTCTCTTAATAAACCAATTTTGAATGACGGAACAAGTTGTCATTTATAAAATAAAAAATCGTTCCTTCTAAAGCATTTATATTAGGTTTTTTCTAAATTACCTTTGAAAATTCATGGGCGATTTACCCAAACCAATCAAAAATAGCATGTGTCCTTCACTATAACATTCATATTTATTATTTTATTTTCCAAAAATTTAGCATGTATTTTATTATTTCCATATTCACCTCATTTTAAATTAATGACATTTTACAAATTAATTAAATTTTCCCCCAATCCAATCATCACTCTCCAAACCTTTTTTTTCTTCTTTAAAATCAAAGTTTAAGAATGACTTTGCAAAAATCATTAAAAATTAACAATATCACCCATTGGAATCGAACCAAGGTTCTCACACTAACTAGAATCTTACTCCCAAACCACTTGACAAATACATCTTTTATAAAATAATTTAGAATGCAAAATATATATTATTAGTGAGCAATTATTTGTTTACAGTAACGTATAACCCAACTTTAGTAAAAAAAAAAACATTTTATATGTGTATATATATGAAATAGTAAATCTTTCTTTAAAAATAATATGAATTCATTCATTTGAGTTTTTATATTATAAATAGTATTATTTTATATACATTCATACTTTTATCTAGATTCAACGAACTATTATCTGCGGAAATAGATTTTTATATACCTGTATGAGAAAGTCGATGTGTAAAATTTTCAAAACTATATTGAGGCAAAATCCCTAAAATATTTTAAAAGATAAACAAATCATGATGATTAAAGGACTAATGGTCTTTGTCAGTTTCTTCGTATTTAATATGTATTCTTTAGTGATTAGCTAAGACATGAACAAAGTGTAAATCAAACCAAAAATCAAGTGATCAAAGAACATTAAAGATTATGAACCCGGTTAGAGTTCAGAAGGTTGATCAGAAGATAGTTCAGAAGGTCGTTCGTATGGTTTATCAAGAACAAACCCAAAAATTAATGACCACACAAAGAACATTCATGGCACGGGGGATATAAATAAAAAGTACAAAAAATGACAATAACCTTGAACCAAACAAGTAACAAAGGTATTTATATGAATAAAGGTCAAAAACACATTATTTGTTCATTTAAGTTTCATCTTGAGAAGTATTTTTAAAGTGTAGGATTAAATTTTAAAATGACCACAATTCAAACCCCTTCTTGACTTATCTACTTCAAACTCATGATTATTTTTTCAAAATATTAACTTTAATCTAATGTTTTTGTTAAGTATTTTTTGTTTTATATGCAAAACACTGTGAAATATTTGCACAGTGCCCGTTGCGCATTTGATTTGTTTACAACTACGGAAGTAAATTCTTATGTATTGATATGATAAAATTTTAAAAACTCATGATTATTTTTAAAATATCAACATTAATCTAGTATTTCATTAAATATTTGTTCTATTTTATATGCATATTAGTAAGATTAATAGATTGATCGAGAACATATTAGAAAAAATGTGAGATTTAGTCCCTCACTCATTTTAATTAATAAAATCATCAAATCTTAGGATTTTAAATTTTAGTGGATTAAAATTACACATTTATAGATTAAAAGATGGTTTGCTCGATTTCAAGAGAGTTTGAAGATTGAATTATTGGTATGATTTCTTGGCATTGATGTTTGAGATTTCAAATTGTAACAACGTAATTATATTTTCAAATTACATCAACAATATAATAAATATAATATAAAGTTTATCGTTTTCAACGACATCATCAAAATAGCATTATTATTAGAAAATTTGTTTAGATGTATAATTTGAATAATAAAAATTTGTACTTGAAGTCAGTACAATATTAGAAACTAGGGTTTTGACTGTTTATATGATTCCTTGAGGAGGCTATCAAGGTGGTATTTATAGTCTGCTATGGGTTGGAATTTTCGTGACTTAATCCCAAAGTCATAGGGGCTTTAGGTCTTTTTACCAAGCTATAGAGGCTTCTTGAAGCTAGGTGAGGCGGTGCTCCTAGGAGGGAGTACCTAAGCCTCATGGGCCCTCCTGGAGGGCGCCAAACCCTTTCTGGAGGGCTTCCAAGCCTTAGGAATATAATGACGGTCCACATCCCCCAAACACGAGACTTGAGATGAGAAAAAGTGGTGAATTTCTCTGTTTGGATGCTATGCAGCTTGTTGCTACTTTTCTTAGATGATTGCTATAACGGGAAGTCCTAGGAATGGATTCAAGCTAGCCTAATGAGCCTATATGGAGGAACCCTTATGTTTTAATCTATGGCGAATTCTCGTGCTCAGAGCCCTTCTTTGGGTTGGAGTTATGTCTTTATTCAGAGCCCACTTAAGGGTTGTTTTTTGGCGAGGTTCAGTGCCCGTCAAGGGTTGATGTTTGATAAAGATATGAAACTAATGATAAATTTTTTGCACTTGTTCCAGAAGTAAAAAGAGTTCCATTTGTTCCTTAATAACTTCCTTTAAAAGGGTCTCTACAGTGAATGTCTTGGTAGAAGATATGATTTCGTTGAATTCAAGTTTATTTATTTACAAATACGCTTGTAACACAACGAGAAAATAATCCCAAGTTTTGAAAATTTTATCATATCTACTTTCTTATAACGGTACATAAAAATTTGTTTCCGCAAAGATAAACATTTAAATTTCGCGATGTGTGTGGTGCAATTATTTAACGATGTTTTGCAAATAAAATAAAAAATATATATTTAATTAAAACACTACATTGATGTTAATATTTAAAAAATAGTTATTAGTTTTTAAAATTGTCATATTAATTTTCTCATCTTGATACATAAAAACTTGTATCAATGAGCACAAAACAAATATTTAACATTTTTTTTACATATAAAATGCAAAAATATTTAATCGAAACTTTACAATTATTCTCACAATTTTCATTGAATACCTTTTAATAGTTTATTTGATCCAAACGAAATGTCGGATTTAAAATAAATCACAATTCGATTGATCACAAATGAAACATTGTTGTAGTTCATCGAATCTAAATAAAATATGAATTTATATAAAAATAATAATATTTAAAATATAAAAAATCAAATGATTGAATTCATACTTTTTTATTAAGAAAGATTGACTTTTTTTTTTTTTTTAAGAATGGAAAGATTTACTATTTCATATATACATATATATTTTTATTTTTATTTTTCCTTCAAAAAAAACACAGCACCCTAGTTCGATTTACATGGTTGATAATTTTTAATTTTTAATGGTTTTTGCAAAGTCATTCTTAAACTTTGGTTTTAAAAACGAAAAAAAAAGTTTGGAGAGTGATGATTGGATTGGAGGAAAATTTAATTAATTTGATGGTTTAACTTGCAAAATGTCATTAATTTAAAATAGGGTGAATATGCAAACAATAAAATACATGCCAAATATTTGCAAAATAAAATAATAAATATATTTGTTATGGTTGAGGACACATAGCTAGTTTCTATTAGTTTGGGTAAATTACCCATGAGTTTTCAAAGGTAGCCTAGGCCTCACCTTTATATTATTTATATAAATATTATTGTTATAAATTTAAACAAGCTGTCATTTATAATAATATTGTTCTTGCTAAAACCTTTTTATAGTATTTAAAATATCGTCTCACTTCAATTCTATAATGATATTGAACCTTTATCAACTAAAATGTGTATGATAAGTGGGTATATACTAAAATTTTAGAAAATACTAAAATGCATGAAAGAAGTGACATAAATTAAACAGAACTATCATGCATGAGTCAAACTGTCAATAATAAAATACACAAAAACATTGACATTGATTAAGCTAAATTTTCACGCACTTGAAAAGTTTTCAGAGATCCTATTTCTAAATTAATTTAAATGCACGGGTTAAGTTGTCGCTGACTAAACTAATATTGGTGATATATATTTACATATATATATATACATATATATATATATATATATGTATATATTACATATTCGATTTCTTCTAATTAATATATTCGTAATGCACGAGTATTTTTACTAGTTTGTCTATTTAAAAAAACAGCTTAATAGTGTGCATTATTCATTATGAAACATGGTAGATTAGTGGGTTGGTAAAGAATAAGATTAACTCTTCATTCAAATATTACTCTAGTTATAAAAAATCCCAATACAATAGATCAACAACAAAACATTCACTCAAAACAAGTATAAGTCATAATGTATAAACATTATGAGTATCAATGATAAATAAGTCTTCAGTTTCGAGTAGTTTATGAGTTTTGAACGTAGCCTATTGGAAATTATCTGCGTTGAATCCGTTGTATTCAGTGTAGCAGCCACTTTTTAAGCAGGAATATTGAATCAACATGATAACAATGATCACTTAAATTCAACCAACGTTGTCAACTGCAGATGGCAGAAAATATCGCGTTATTGTTCAAATTCTAGCAATGACGTTGTACTAAATTGTGTAAGAATGACGGTTTGCTGAAACTACACTATGATATGGCGCAATAGTGCACCGCTAATTGACAACACTGGTTTCAAATCTCAGGGACCAATTTTAGTACATCATTCATACTCTTGTAACAGACATTAACACAAACAATAAGCATGCGACGAAAAATATTAACTAAATAGAATCAATCAAGGATAATATATAAAATAAACAAACACAACAAAGATTCATCCGAAGCATAATGATTTTATAATGATATAAAGAATATTGATCAGATACAAAAGCAGAGAAAATTGTCATTACCTTAAACGTCGTCGTTTACAGCGCGCAAGTACAGAGGCTAAACGACTGTCATGTAATGTGAGAAGAGACTGTATTTGTCGTCGCCGTCAAGAAAGAGGGCAGAGGGGAAGTGTAACGAGTGAGTGACTGATGACCATAGGGAGGGAGGCTAACTACTCTTCTGCGCTTTGCAAAATAGTACTATTATTAACTCTATGTTTGGGTCTGCCTTCAATAAAAGCTGATTTTCAATTAATTGATTTTAGTTAAAAACAAGTAGTTGAATATTAAAAAAATGTGAAAATCAATTTTGCACATCTACGATCAATTTTGTTATGTCCAAAATTGAAATACACTAAGGGCATGTTTGGATTAAGCAATTTATTGCACAAAAGATTATCATGATAAGTGTTTGTAGAAATAGATAATGAAAATAAATTGTTTTTGTAAATGTTAAAAGCTGTTTTTATGAGTTATACTGAAGAGCTTGTGAAAATAAGTCAGAAAAAACTTATAAAAATTGTCACAAGTTGTTTTCGTAAGTTCTCACGCATAGGCAAACAAAAACCTCCGTGATTTATTTAACTATTCTTTCAATTCGGCTACCAAATTTATAGAGATGAAAAGGAGTGAAAATTTTGTTATGAACCCGGGTTTGAATGGTTGAATTATAGATATGAGTTTTGATGATTTCTTCAGCTTCGAAACGACGTTACGAATCTCGAAAACCCACATACGAACACGTTTGTTAGATTGTTGTTTAGCGTCAACATCTTTAAGGAAACATTGCATCCTTATGAAGACAAAACGGAGACCGTTCCCACGAGTTTTTTTTTTCCAAAGAAAAAATGTTTGAAATCCCATAAATCATGCATTCAATCGAGTTAATTTGTGACAACGAAAGGCAACAGTAATATTCATTTCAGCAAGAAACAATAATATTAAAGCAAGTAAACAAATGATAAGTTGAAATATTATTTTATAGGACTTTGTTGGACTGTGCTTCCTTTGATACCTCCTAATTATGCTTCCTTTGTTGGACTTCGAAGAAAGGAAGTTGAAGCCAAACTTTGTGTGCGAGCGAGCGCGCGCGCACGCACACATAAAAAACTTTTTTTTAGATTCCGTCCTTGTAAAATAAAGTTTCTTCACGATTGCCCCATAAGCCATGTGACTCAGCAGAATCTTTGAGGTGGCATTGATTTGACATTTTTTTTGGATGCCACGTGTAAAATACATTTTCCTCGTCATTTATAATTAAAAAATCAATTTTTTTTCCAAAAATTTTAATAATCGAAAAACATTCTGATTTTTTTTAAAATTTTAAAAAATAAGAAAAAACATTTAGATTTTTGAAATTTAATTTTCAAAATAAAATTTTATTTTATTTTAAATTTCAAAATCTTAATTTCTGATTTTTTTTTTGAAAATTTTATTCCATAATTTTTATAAATTCTTTTTCGAAATTAAAGAATTAGAAAAAAATTCAAATATTTTTATAAATTCAAAAAAATAGATAATATTATTTTTTCTAACTTTATAATTTTAATTTAATTCGATTTTTTTAAATTTTTGTTTATTTTTTCGAAAATTTTGAAATATATTAAGTTTGAGAATAGAAATGGTAATACCATATTAGTTTTCTGGTCAATTGGGAAATATATTAAGTTAGAATTTAGAAAAAAATTCGAAAATTTATTCCTTGATTTTTATGAATTCTTTTTCGAAATTAGGAAGAATTTTTAAAAAAATCTAGAACTTAATAAAAATAAAAAAAATCATATATATTTTTTGAAATTAGGAAGTTTTTTCAAAAAAAATCTGGAACTAAATTTTTGAAATAAAAATCTGGTTTTTTTTTCGATTTTTCATATTTTTGAAAAAATATTAGAATATTTTTATTTTTAAAATAATTTTAGCTTTTTAAAAACAATTTGAAAAGATTTTCGTTTTTAAAAAAAATATTTTTTTAATTAAAATGACATGTAAACTCTTTTTACACGTAGCATTCTAAATAAAATTAAAAAATAAAAATAAATGTCACATCAGTGCCACCTCGAAGATTCTGCTGAGTCACAGGGCTCAGGGGGCAATCATGAATAATCTTTATTTTACAAGGACGGAATCTAAAAAAATAAATATTTACAGGAGAAAAACCAAAAGTGTCATATATTACAAAGGTAAAACCCTATTAACCCTAAATTAAATTATCGGGAGAGATGTTGTAATGTATTATTGGTAATGATGTCACAAATTGTAATAATTAAGGTTGTTGTTAATAATTAATTACGATGATTCAAAAATATTTTAGTGATGCTAGTCAAATTAATTAATCAATCAATCCAACATGCATGTATGCTAGAATCTTAGAGTTCAAAAAAAGAAGGTCGATGAAGAAAGTGAATGAAGTAAGAAGTGATATAGAGGGAGTTGACAAAGTCAAATTAGGATGTATCACAATCTCTTGTTTTGGTGGTTAAATTGTTGAAGAGCTAAAAGTTTTATAATAATACATTTTATGTAATAATAAGTAGGACCGTTCCTACAATTTTCTAAACATTGGAATGAAAATATCACTCCATCTTCGCATGAAAGGTATAAAAAATGAAATGAAATCTCCATTTCATTCTGCTACGTGTTCACAATGGATTTACTTTTATTTTGTAGTGAAAAGTCATCCTAACCGCATAAATAAAAATGTTTGTCTGACTTTTAAAAAACCAAACCAAACCAAACTAATACGATTTATGTTGGTTTGGTTTGTTCGATTTTTCGAGACACATAATTTAAAAAATCTCATAACAATTTTGATTATATTAAATGCCACAATTAATAATTAACTTTAATTATAAAATTAACAACAATTAAGAGTTTTGTTCTGAGATGAGTGTTTGGGGTGAATTCCTAATTTTTTTTTTGTAGGAAAAGATGTTTACAACATTCATTAATAATAAGAGAGATAATACAACTGTATACTTCAATATAAATGTTTGCATGAACTACCAAATCAGCTTGTTGTTTATTAAACTTTACCCTTAATTTTGTAAATCAAGATGGGAAGAGATTTCTCCATGATGTGATTAGATGACTGAATTCCATACCATCATATCGATTAGAGTGAAACACGTATATTGTAATCTTCAAATCAATCACAAAATCAACTTTATCAAATTGCATGTCATGATTTTAGCTAAAATTAAACCACTATTTTCATCACATAAACAAATACCAATACTAGTATGGTTTGATTAATGATAAGATGAAAAAAGGCATCGACTCTACGCTTCACTCTACTCGACTGAAAAGACAGTAAACAAAATGATGCGGTTGAGTAAAAAATTGATAGAAAGAAATTCAACTCGAAGTGCCACAGAAGCAACACGTCAGCATACTAAACCCCCAAAACCCTTTGTTCCTTCTTCCCTCTACCCTACCTCATTTCACCGTTGCCACACAAAAATGGCATCAAAGAAACCATGGAGAATAATCCCAAGACCACTTCTCGAAACAGTCCTCAACAACCACGCTCAACACCACCGTGTTCATCAACCTTTGATCCTCCACGGTCCACGTGGCGTTGGAAAAACCACCTTCATTCTCGAACGCGTACTCAACGACTGGAACAAAGGCCCACACGTCACCAGTTACGTCGATTTCGCTCAACTAGCTCAGCCTGGCATATCAAGCCCATGGGCTTCATGGTCCAACTTCCCTCCTCCATCTCTCTCCGATTGCCGCAACAATCTCAACCAATGCCTCGAATCCATGGCGGAGAAGGCACTCCGACTTGGATCCCTTACTTCTCGTCAGATCTTCAATTCGCTTAATAAATGGCACGGTTTAACCACCGCGCTACGTCGCGTGTTGAATGACACTGTTTCCAAAGGCTCTACGGCTGTGCTGTGGGACCGGGCGGTGTTGGCGATGACGAAGGAATGTAGTGGTGATGAAATTGATAGGGTTTTGGGATTTGGGGAAAAGGTGAAGAGTGTTTTGTCTGTTGAAGAGGGTTTATATTTTAAGGAATCTGTGGTTGCTTTGAAGCTTGCGAAGAGAGTTATTGAGATTCAGCAAGGGTTTAAGAGTAATGCTATTGCAAATATGAATCGGACTGGAACGTTTTCGAGGACTCTTACTCATTCTTCGACAGATTGGCCTTTTTTGTTGTTGGATTTGTTGTCTCAGGCTGCTGAAATTGATCATTTTCAGGTAATTGGCAATAATGTGAAGATTAGGTAGTGCTTATTGCACAAGTGCTTATCATATGAGTTTTTATGTATAAGCTATTTCTATTACAAAAGAGAAAATAAAGTTAGATTCTTTTTGCATAAGCTGTAAACTGTTTTTCATGAGCTATCTATGAGAGTTTCTGAACTTAAGCTGAAAAACAACTTATGGCCATGTCATAAGCTATTTTCGTAAGTACTCTCAATCGCTTGTGCCAGTAGATAAGTTCAAATAAGTCAATTCAAACAGGTCCATAAGCTATAAATTATCTAGAATGGCTTATGAAAATAAGATGAAAACAACTAATGGACATGTCATATGCAGTTTCCTTAAGCTCTCCCGAAGAGTTTCACAAGTGCTCATGTCAATAGATAAATTAAAATATGCCAATCCATACAAGCTCTTAGTTTTGTGAAACAACTTGGATTGCATATTTTTTGTATTGTGTGTTGTGGTAATTCAAAATGATGATGTATGGGAGTTGCTTGCAGCCGAAGCTGGTAATTAACAATATTGAAGTTCTAAAGCATGCTACGGAAAATGATGAGTTTTCAGTCAGTGGACCTCTCTATCATGATAGTTTGATATGGAGAATAATGGCTTTGGGTGCTAATGAGCGGTGTCTTCCTGTTATCCTCGTCACATCTGATAGGTTTTTTCTTCATTTCCTTCCACAACTATATATTTTACTATGTAAAGTTCTTCTTAAGCTGTCGCTGGAATGAAATTCAATTTATTTATCACTACAACATCACAGTTTATGTCTATTGAGCTTATTTTGTTTACAATTAAACGGTTCATAATCCGTTTATGCATTACTTTCATTTGGCTTGTGAAGCAAGGGCTTGTAATGTAATGAGCTTAGAGCCTTGGATGGATTGTGAAGTATTCATTGATTTTACTCTGAAAATTGTTGGGAGCGTATAGAAGTTTGGAATCTTGTTGTCACTGTCAACTTTATATAGTTTCTTATTCTTAGGAAAGTGAACAGCTCTTTTTTCGCATACATTTAAATTTTTTAATTTATACGAATGTAATACAGGGGGAGCTATTCAAATCAAAGCAAAGTGCACAACTAAATATCAGGACCAGAATAAGTAAAATAGTTTCTTGCATTTTTTCTGTAGCATTTCATGACTTTTGCAGGAAACATATTTTATGACGATTACAAGTAGTCAACTATTTTTTCAATAGTACTGCAGTATATCAATCCTTTTCCTATACACTTTAGTTGGTTATTTGCATGTACATATGTCCATGTGATCTACATTCAACATACTTGGTCCTTTGCTTTTTATGGTCTTATTTACGCCGCAGGTCTTTGGTTATTTTTGGTGTTTTTATCTATTTTATTAAATCTTATATATTCCTCTCACTCTGTTTTTTGTGGAAATTTTTAATTATTAGGCAACATATTCACTAATTTGAATATTTGGTGGAGCCCTTTCTACAAATGCTAACATCCCTCTATTTTCTCCAGTTATTATTCATATGAAGCTTTCTCGGATTTTGGACACATGGATGTATTCATCTCACGCGAGGTACTTGAATAACTAACATCGCCTCACGTCCACAAATGGACCGTGATATTTTATGTGCAAATTGGGGTCAGAAACATGAACTGACAGTCTTATTTGCGTTCTTCCTTGTTAATCTACCACTGTTTTGATTAGAATCTCTCTCTGCTTCCCTCCAGATGGAGGAACAAATTGAAAAAAATACACTTTACCTTCTAAACTCGGGTCTCCTAGGGTTGGGAGGGGCAAAAGTTAGAAAATGTATGTCAGTGTCCTCCCTGCATTCAGAAGGGTTAACTGATGTTTAACCAGGTTTTCCAGAGAGATAGCAGCCTGACATTTCTAAAATCTCATAATGGCAATAAACGTCATTTTATAGCATTGGTATTTTTATTAGTCAGTGAAAGATGGTAAGCAACATTGCTTCTCCATCTTATAAAGGACTGCACTTTGTAAACACTTGGTTCATATATCCATTTTCCACATATATTCCTGTATTTTCAGGGCATCAATATGGCTGTAGCAAGTCACAAAATTCAACATGACAGAAATCTCCAACTCTATTTGGGGTTCTAGGTAAGGTTTAGACCCGTTGTGTGGGTCTACAATAAGCAGCTTCACCTTACATTTTGCACGAGGCCAATTCAGGACATTTACCTGTGAGTTGTGACCCCCTAGCCATTCTGGCAACAACTCCAACTATCTTGAGATGGCTTGTTTCCTAGTACACCATCCAGTCACTATTATAAGCAAAAAACTGCTTTTTAGGTTAATAGAGTAACTGATATATCTGACTCCTATATATCAATTATTCAATTAACCTAAAAAGTGGTTTTTTGCTTATAATAGTGACCGGAGGGTGTAGGTAGAGGTGAAATGAATGATATTTCCCTATAGAGAGTAACATTAAGAAATGACATCATTTAACCAAAATAGTTAATTTTTTGAATTTGGTTTGATAAGGTTTCTCTTCCCGATTTATATTTTTCTTCTATTTTTTTATTCTTCATTCCACATGTTTCTACTCTAGTGAGGAGTGTTTAGGTAAACCACTTAATTAAGACTTGTTGAATAAGCGTATATCAAATAAATGAATGTGTATAAGCTATTTCTATAATCAAAGAGAGTGTGGTCAAACTAATATATGTATAAGTTGTAAGTTGTTTTCATAAGTTACCAGGGGAGCTTAGTGATGAAAACATGTTATGTGCATTTCATAAGCTCTTTTATACACTTAACATGTTATGGTCAAACTAATATATGTTTAAGTTGTAAGCTGTTTTCATAAGTTACCAGGGGAGCTTAGTGATGAAAACATGTTATGGACATTTCATAAGTTCTTTTATACACCTAGCAAGTGATTATTCATGAGATAAGCCCAAATAAGATCTACCAAATGCACCTTGAATACACAATTAATTGTAAGAAGAGGAATCCAAAAATCCTGGAAATTAAGATGCAATCCTTTGATTTTGCAAGCAACTCCATCACTGCACCCTCTCTGATTGTCAAAATTTGCTTGACTAGTGAGGCGTGGGGAACAAAAGTATGACACAATCCATTTTATAGTTTCATTGATAAGCTCATTATTTGGAATCCATTTAAGACCTGTAATAATATAGGATAGTCTCATCATTTTCATCAAACACAAATGCAGTAACTAAATAGTCTGTGTAAGAGGTACTCTTGCTGAAATTGTAATGAATATGCATGTTCGGAGAGATTACAAAACTCACAAAAGGTGATTATCCATTTTTGTTTCACCGTGAGTGCTGTTCAATCCCACCGTTTAGTACTCTTTTAGGAATTACACAAAACATATATACTCAATTTGAAGAACAGTGCAACCATTACATGTTAGTATGATAACAAGGCAAATGCTTCCATTCTCTTAGTTGATCTGTGGCCGTGTTTGCTCTGTCCTTGACAATTATACTTTTTTGGCAACTCCATAATTGAGATGTGTGTCTGTCTAATACCTTTTTCATTTGTTATTGGTTTAGTTTATGTTAATCATTCAGCAATTTTTGGCTAGCAGACCTTTGGGTGGACTCCACAAGAAGCTCAAATGCACATGGTCACCGACTATTTTAGTCATTCAGAAGTATGGTATTGTCCTGAAACTATTTTAGTTCCTCGCAATTTCTACTTTTTTTTAACTACTAGCCCTTAAATTTCAGTGGAAAGTGATTGCTGAGGTACTTGGGCCAAACCCTCGGCATCTATTTGAGCTTTATGCACTTAAACAAAACAATCATCTCCACACGTAAGATTTATTTATTTTGGATTCTTTATTACTGAAGTCTCGTCTATTTTGCTGTCTAAGCAATAATACATTTTTGAGTATCGAATGCAAGATTTTTGCATTATCGTATGGGTTGTATAATCTTTATCAATTTATTGATATTGTATTTCTTACTAGCTGATGCTTTTATCTAACTGCAGGACAGCAGCAGACAGAGCTAGTACATTCGAGGACATTGTTGATGCCTATCTAGCATATTTGCAGGTAAGTTTTGAACTGAGTCTTTCATTCTGCATCCTATTACCGTTTTCAAAATATAATTGAGGGCATCAATTGATTTTTGGAGAACTAGCATCTTTTACCCCGGCACTGTACATGTATAATTATAAAAATATGGTTGGATGATAATATTGGAAGAAAAATTGACCCAAAAAATGCAACATGTCAATATCCAGTTAGCAAAATAATAAAAAATGATGACAATATATACAAACTTCGCTTTATGCAACTTTTGTTCTTTTGAATTCGTAGTTTCATTTACTGTTATGCTAGGCTCAGTGATACACTCAGCCACTCATTATAAGTCAGGATCATTCCACTTCATTTAGTAAGTTGCTGCTTTCCAAAAATTAACCCACATAAGATCTTTACATAACCCGATAAAAAATAAAATTCAATGCAGCTATATAAGTAAAAATAGAAAATAACAGCAACCCAAAATTTGAGTATATAAAATGTCAATAGGTGGTTGCCATTCAATTTTCACCCAAATCATGTCAAAACTTGTATCTTAACAATTATTTGAACATATGATCAACATGACAGATATGGGGGGCAATTCTACACAATGAGCATTATTATAATTAACACCCTATTGTCCAAAGTTGCAAATCTCCTTTATTTATTACGGTATTCCTCTCAATGATTGGAGTATCCTTCAGCTGAAACCGCAATATGGACATATTTTTGGGGAAGTCTTAAGATTAAGTAAATTGCTAACCCACCTTGTTGGATAAGGCTTTCTTTTTGTTTGTCTTGAGAATAAGCAATTGTCTCAGGCAGCATGACAAAAGTAGTTATACATTTTTTAATCACTTCTAATTTTTCTCCTTAGGTGATCAAAAGCTCCTATTTCGCAATACCCTGATACTACATGCAGAACTTAATGTTTAAATACACAACTACACAAAGAATAAATAGAAGTACTTTATGGAAGTTTTTAAATCTAAATCTAAAAAAGTTTGCCGTAGAAGATTGTAAAGTTAAAAACCATAAGCACACATCAAATTTCTTTTAAATGATTTCTGTATATTAGTGGTATCCAACCCTGTAGTCCCATGAATTAGCTAATTCAAAGGATAAAAAACAGTTTTATTCCATCGTCTCTCTCTTGTATAGGGAAGATTTGTTATTTCTGTTGTAATTTTTCACAACCTTAGGGAAGATGTGTTCAATTCTTTTGGTTAAATTATCTTTGTAATATTCTTCTCACTTCTGCATGTGTGATTAATGGTGCGTAGCATTATCCAACTTCGTTCAGATTTCTGTCGTGAATCCTGCAATGGATAGAGCATTGGAGATCTTGCAAAAATTTGCAATTGATGTACACAATGGAAAAGTTTCAGATGACAAATTACGTTTTGGTGCGCCTTGGAGGCATCCACCGAAGGTTGATGACCCCAAATTGTGCATGGAATGGGCAAAGCTTCAGTTGATGGATTTTGTTAAATCTCTGATCAATGCAGAATTTGGGGTAAATATGCTTATCTTTTTTCAGTTTATAAATTTTCTTTGTGGGCAACAGTTCTATTGGAAAACAGAAGCTACTGGAGCCCAAAAAAATATGATATGTAAACAAAATTAACAAATGCATGCTCATATCCATGGATATGATAGTGCAAAATTATAGGATGATGTCCCTGCTTTTCTAAGTTTTTATTGTTGAAGAAGGTTTTTAAGCCCCTCCTGGCCTAAGTCACCAAATGTCTCTTCAAAACTCGGCTAGCCTCTCATTCCCTTCCACCTCCTCCTTTTTCACTTTTTTGTTATTCTATCTCTTCATTTATTGAGTTTCCCTACCACACGTACAATCTATTACACTCCCTGTCCAGCATTTCTTTATTCATCACAACAGCAGTTCTCCTCCTTTTATTCGCCAGAACCGGCTGATTTCTTCTTTTTTCTTCTTTCTCCTCTGGAATAAACATGATAAAAGGCCCATCACCCCCCACCCCCACCCAAAAATGTGGTCTGTAGGTGTTCTTTTTAGTGAAGAGCATGTAACAAGCATGGGGAATGAAGGGAATATGATGGAGGGAGCTTGACCGAATGGGACATTGAATTTGTGTGGCAGTTCTGTGAAGTTTAGGCCTTTGGAAGAGTACCAAGCTTACTTCTCTGAGTCTGTCTCTACTTTTCATCTTTTAACTCTTCCTGTTTTCTGTTACTTTTATAAAAGTCTTGTTCTATACATTTCCCTTGTAAATCCAGTTTGAATTCCAGCATCTATCAAAATACTTTTGTTTTTGGTAATTTTATTTGGAATATTGACTTTTTCACACTTTTTGTTTTACTAAAAAAATTGAATAGCATCTCTATGGCCCATTATTTTGGGAAACCCCATGTTGGCCACACTAAATAACCCAGGCTTAGGTTATTTGCTATTGAGGTTTGACCCAATAATACCGTCAAAGTGAGAGTGTCAGAGATTGTGTTTGTAGTATTTCTCTCTTTATGGAAATCCAGTACTATAATTAGATATATATAGCACTGAGAGTAGCATTACTTGTTTACTTACTGACCATTTTAAGTTGTGCTTGGATTGTAATCTCTTTGCTCTTACTGACAATTATCATTATCTTCATGTCAGGTCAATTATCGAATTGATTATAGTGAAGAAATATTTGACGATCCTTCAGCTCTTGCATTACTGCAGGTATATCATTGTTTTCTAAATTCTTTTCTAGAAAACCCAGTGACCCTTTAGGATATCCCTTGCCACTTGTATTATAGTAACTAGGTCATTTGGTCTGAAATTGTAAGATGTCTAAGATAATAGTTAGCAGTTACATTTGCAATCAAGTCTTTCAATAAGTTTATTTATTTCACTTTTCTTCTTGAATGTTTTCTGGTGCTGGTAAAATTAGCGAATTTCATTACTGATCACTGTTAAATATAATTTTCAGTTTTAATCTCAAATATTATAAATCACCACTTTTGGTCTGTACCATGACCATCAATGGAGTCCCAACACATATCTTTCCCTTTTGTTTATTATGGTTGGACTTTCATTTTAAATTCAATACTATTAAACATTATAAGTGAAATGATGTTTTACTGCATAACTTCAAAAAAATAGAAACCCGGCACATGCCTTAGGCGGAGTCAGCTAAATGTATCAAATGGTAGCTTCAGTAAATTTGGAAACAAAACTCATTTTATTTTACTATTTGGTAGTTAACAGCAACTGCAAAAAAAAAAAAGGCTTTTCCTAGCGAGACTAGCTTTTAATATTTAGTAGTACAAAGGCTTTGCATTACTTTAACTATGCTGGTGTATTATAATGTATCGACACCATGACCCTTCATACACTGTATATAGAATTCTTTCCTTTCTTTAACCTATTAGTGGTCTATGGCAGGTGGGGCTGCTTTATGCTCAACGGGATCCACCCTTCTTTCGTCCCATATCTAGAGGAATTCAGAGGTGTCTCGTAAGATGGTGAGTGGTATTTTTTTTCCTTCACTGTGCTTATACTAAGATGGAGAGCATGATAAGTTTTATAACAGTTATCTAAACTAATATTTGGTTGCAGGCTTGTCCAGCAGCGGATGGAGCTCAGGTTCCCCCAGTTGATTCGATTTCAGTGGCACAGAATAATACGGGGGCGTTTTTATCGCCATTTGATGGTACAAGTAGACAGCAAGTATTAGGTAGAGCATCGCAATAGGTATAATGCTTGATACTTAACATTATTTTTTCTGGTTATTGAAACTAATGTTGCATCATTAATTATTGATCCTTGACAAGAGTTAATCGATACATGAGATAAAATGTTTATTGTCTAGGCAGTGATTGCACTGCTGTTGCATTCGTAGAGCTTAAGAGATGTTTCAATAACTATCAAATTTGGTATGTAGAGAGGTGTAGAAAGTTTGGAATTTAAAGGAAGTCTGTTAGGTGGATTTTGGACAAAACTATACATGCATGTATTCAATATCCTTGTTTTGAATTTTTTTTTGAATTGAAAATGTTACCTGTTTTCTCTGTGTGCATAGATCCTGTATTATTTGATTTTTCCCGTTTTTATTTCTGAGTTTAAGAGAATGATTTGAGTGAAAAGATTCAAATTCCTTAGCTATGGTTTCATATTCAGGTTTACCTTGGAAATTGACAAAGTGAGGCAAGCCTTCTACTGATTCCATGGAAAGGTGTGTAAGTATATTTGATACAGTCAATTTACTGTATGAATTGGAGATTGAAGGATGTGATTACCATGTGTTGTTTGTGTTTTATCATATATAGATTTTGTTGTAGATCTTTGGTTAAATTGTTTTAGGCGTTGACTGTTTTTTCCTTATATTCAAGATGAAATGAATTTTAAATGGCACATTGCATAGTGCTCAGTGTAAATCCCTGCAACTTATAGATTGTTCTGGACCTGGTACAGTTTTCTAAGTTTCTACCCTTCCTTTTTTACAGCCTGCAGATGCGTGCGAACTGTTCCTTGGCATTAATTCACAAACGTGAGGTTTTTTGTCCTTATCTTAAATGTATAAGGTTCTTTCTTTGTTCATCCGTGCATAGCAAATATTGTTGAGTTCTTAGTTGTGATGTCTACTTTTCTTTTATGAAGTAGGTTATGTTGCTTTTGCAAATCTATCTCCTGTTTGTGCTATGACTTTAGACTTATACAGTTCAAATATTTCATCCTTAGAAAATTTATTTCTATTATCAGTTTCTCCGATGTTTCTGAGTGCTTCTATGACATGCTTATTCTGATATAGGTTATGTGCCTAATTTTCAGGACATGTTTATTCTGATCTAGGTTATGTGCCTAATTTTCAGGGAATAATGGGTCCAAATTTGTGCTTCAACAGTCAAGAATTTTTTGGGGCATTGAATTAATTTTTTATGATACGAGGCTACAATACCACTATGCTATTGAAGTAGAAAATGTCATGGACCCAGCAATTCAGATTGACGGATTTTTGTGTGCCCGTTCCTAATCTGAAGTGTAAGGAAGTATTAAGCAACACTGTCATGTGTACAAGTTAAAAGCATATTTCTCACGAATCATTGTAAGTTCGTGGGCTTCAAAATAGGTTTATTTATAAAAAAAGAGTTCTCTATATACAGTGAAAAATATCTTGATGTGGATATTGACAACCAGATAGAATGGTTTATAAGTTGTACAGAGAGCTGGCCAGCTTAGATATTGTTTTTTTGATTAGCACATGTATTGCTTAACAGTAATCATGATGCTTTCTGTTGAATAAAATAAGATACCATTTTGGATCTGGGTGCAACTTAGATACTGATTAGCTCCTAATTTGCACCTTGATTGATTGTAAACTTTGCTATAAGTAGTATACCAGTTTGCAGATTATACACAAATTCCACTGTTTATCAGATTCAAAAGATTCAAAGGCATACATCCTGATGTGGGAAAGTTCTCCAGGATTGCTTCTATTACGGACTCCCTAATAATCGTCTAAAACAAATTTGTGGAGTGTTCTCTTGGATGAAATGCTCTGAAAGAATAAAGTGTTCTGTATTGACAACAAGAAGATGGTGTATACCTCATCTGCATTTCCAGCAAATTGCCCTGAAACTTATATTTTCGCCTCATTCTATGCTAAGATTGATTTTAATTTTAATTCATTTGTTACGAAAACTGATGCATCAGATACATAGGCTCCAATTGGATGGAGAATATTAAGGTTTAGCATTAGTAAATATATGGTCAACTGTGATTAGGTTAATCACGATGAATTAATTGGTGATTGGTGTCTGAGCTAACTGATTAACTCCTAATTCGTCAATTGACCATTCCTCTTCAGTTATTCTGTTTATACAGTTTCCAATGGTTGAGCCGTTGGCAGCAGTCAGACTCGCGAGTCTATAAACTCGAAAAGGGTTTGTAGACTAGTATGAGTCTATGGAAAATCAAGATTAGTGACGTATAAAGGAGGTATATCTATACTATATATAAAAGAAACTACCCATTTCAACATATTTTTGGGTTGAAATTTTCTTTCCAAAAATACCCTTAATTTTAAATATTATAACAAATGTAACAAACACAATATGAATACATATATTTCTGTTTTTTTTTTCTTCCTTTATTGTTTAAAAAATATAACAAACTAGATGGGTATATTTATACTTACTTTTTCATTATCCCAATTATACCCTTAAACAACTTTTTCTATAATAAAGATTATTGTTTATGTCATTAAAAAAAGCAACAAACATTTATATTTTTACTTTTAATCAAAATTAAAATTTCATACAAAAAATACCGTTAATAATTTTCAAACATTACCGCAATAAAAAGAGCGGAAATACGGGCACGAACATTAGTTAACATAAAAATTAAAATTTCAAACTCCTTAACAAAAAAACATATTAAAGCAGGCGAAGTATAAAAGTAAGTAGATAATATCCTAATTCCTTCCTAATTGACTGCTATATATAAAAAAATCATATATATGATAATGGCTTCAAACAATCAAAGTTCATGTGAACTCTTGTTCATCACCATCATCTTCACCCGTGTCGTGACCATCATCATCAAACTCAATCCCAAATAAAACACTTTATTCATCATTAATCGTAACCTAACTTGGATTATTTTAACATGCACCTAATTTAACATTGTCTGCACAACCACTTTGCACATCATTATTAGCAACATCAGTTTCCACAATATGTTGATGCACAACAAGAGAACATTGTGAATGACAAAAGAAGAAAATGTCGTTGACGAATGTGAGTGTGACTTGAATTCTTCTATCTTCAGAGAGGGTTTTATTTCTAAATTGAGAGTGAGATCGAAAAAGAAAAGAGGATTTTAGATTTTTTTTCTGTCAATTTTTGCTTAGTTTGAGCTTTTTTGGATTTTTTTTTTCGAAAAAAACTCATAGACTCATCTCATGAACTCGTCATGGACTCGCGAGTTTTTACGTGTTTATCGATCTACCACACAAAAAAATAATTCTATGTACGATTCCACTAGGTTTTGCCTTCAAAACTCAAACTCGTACGAATCTACTTACGAATTTGACGACCGTATGATTGATAGGGTATTGTGATATTGAAGGTTTTCTAAGCTTCAGTAAAAAAAACAAAAATGCTACTATAAGAGATCATCATTGTTTGAAATAGTTGTGTAAACCTTCAAATTGTTTCTATATAGTTAGGTGGATGTGGTTATCGAGCGTATGATGTGGTTAAGGTCGATTTAGAGGTGCCCTCAAAAAAATAAAGTCAACATAGAGGCTCATGAATTTCTGTCGATGCTTGTTGGATTTGATCAACGAGTTACACATTTTGTGGATCTACAATCTTAATCACCATTGCATGAAATATTATGTGATCTCAATTTTTTTCCACAATCATTCATAGAATCAAAGTCATCTTGGTTATGTGTACTATATCTACCATAAACGTTGGTTGACATTAACTTAAATGCAAAAAGTACTGCATGAATGGCTCCTTTTGACTGCTGGCTTTGAATATGTCATTGCTTACTTCTGACTATTTTAGAAAACCTTTATTGATTTAAATAATCTTCTTTGTCTTCAATTTCATCTTGTTTTGTTCCTGGCTCAAGATCCGCTATTTCAAAACAGAGAGAGGAGGTAACACCTTTACCGATCGACATCACACCATGATGATGACAATTGACAACGCTGTAAACCATATATTAAGAGTTATGTCCATTACTAAAATTTACAAATTACACATGTTTAGTGTGTTTCTCTTCCATATGAGAAACGATATTGGACTCAATTTTCTAATTTGTACACTATTTAAGGAATTAATGATTAGAATATTGCTTTAAGATAAATGTTAGCTTATGCCTTTAAAGACACGTATTAAATAATTTATAATACCCAAAAAAATGAAAATTATAATAGAAATATTGTCTTAAAAGACATCCATTTAACTTTAAGTCAAAATATTATGTTTTCTAATGCAAATCTGTAATTTGGGTTTCTTAACATTTATTCTTATGACACAAGTTAACAAGACACTTAACATGTATTCCATTTTTTTTGTTTTAATTGACGTATGGGTGGCAGCAAGTGCATCAAATATAGATGTAAAATCAGTTTCAAATCGGACAACACACATTCCGTTTGATATGGCCACTTTGATAGCTTCCAAGAAGCCTATGGTTTTAGCTTTCAGAACCGTGGCGGAGGAGTAAAAATAATATGATTTGCCAAGCATGTGTGATCCATAAGAGTCTCTAAAACATATATTGTATCCCATAGAGTTGATGTTGAAAGAGGTTGCGTCCACATTACATTTGATCGTTCCAACAAGTGGTTTACTCCAAATATGAGAGGTATCCGCATTGTGTGCCAGTAACTTTGTGCTTTGCATGCATATCCATTCATTAAGTGTATTCTTTGCTTGAGGACTAATGAAACCCGGGGAGTTATTTGTGGCTTCCCAAAGCTTAGAGTAACGATTCTTCCACAACTCCAACGAACCATAGCTACCAAATATTGTTGTTGTGGCGCAACCTGTTCAACAAATCAAAAATCATAGTAGTTATTTGTTGCTAGGAGCAGCTCTTGGACGAGGGAGTGTAAACCAATTTGGTCCCAACATTTGTCTGCCTTAGAGCAGACGAAAAACACATGTGTTTGTGTTTTCGCCAGGAGATCGCAACAAATGCAAGACTCTTCACCAGTAATGCCTCAAGTCAGAAGGTTTACTCTATTAGTCAAGAATTGATGAGCAAGACGCCACATAAAGAGTATATGAGGAGGTATTCTCTTGGTCCAAATATTGTTCCAACTCATATTATTGTGGACTGGGTCGACATTAAGCATTAGATCTAAACAAATATGGTAGGCTGATTTAACGATATATGAACCATCCACCATAGCTTTCCAGATCCGAACATCAAAACTTGAACGAGCAAAGAGCGGAGTTGATAAAATGGCAGCAACATCCACGTCATTAAAAAGGGATTGTACCAACGTATTATTCCAAGAATTCAAGCTCATGTTCAGCAAGGAGTTTATCGTGGTGAGTGGTTTAAACGAGTGAAGGTTACAGATCCATGACACATTCCATAGACTAAAGGTTTGCATCCAAGAAATTATTTCTAGAAATTATTTCCATAGACTAAAGGTCCTCCAAATATAGCTTGGACTATGACCAAGGTTTGCATCCAAGAAATTATTTCTAGAAAAGTATTTAGTTTTGAGAAATCATGCGAGTGGAGAGGTGATGTCGAACCTTATTTACCCAACATAGATAGATTAAATTCACATATATTTTCTATAGAGAAAATAAATCAGCATGAAAGAATATTAAAATAGGTGATAGTGACTTGGGGTGAGTTACATAGTCTCCTTTAAGAAAGAAACAAACAAAATTTGACAAAAACGAAAGGTTTTGGATAGCACGACATCACGACTGTTTATTGTTGTTATTGTCAAATGTCACCGGCCATAATGATTGGATGGATGATACTACAATTTGCCGAAATTTTTAATTACCACGTTGCTGTTTTATCGACTGAACTGAGTTGAAGCACGTTTGCTTTATCCTTACTAAATGCAGCTGCTGCTGCTGCTACCCATAGAAATAGAGAGTGTGGCTAATAAGTGTTGGGAGGATTGTGTGATGTGACTCAAATGTTAGTTTTCTTTTCATTCCGTCCAAGTGGTCAATTAGTAGTAGATATTTATTTATTTATTTTTGACAAATAGTAGTAGTAGATGTATTTTTTTTAGAGAAGTAGTGGATATTTTTTGTTAATCAAACTCAATTACTAGATTTTGTATAATCCAACAAATAATTAAAGCCTACACCAGAGTGGTCGGTATGCTACATGTGCAAAAAGACAATAAACAAATAAATTAAAATAAAATAAAAAATATTTTATCTGTCTCGAAATAATTGTCTCTTTAACTTTTTTTGTCTCGATATGATTGTCTTGATATAAAATAAAAATTTAAAATAAAATACTCCCTCTTCCCCTTAATATTAAGAATATTTTATAAAAAACTACTGCAACAATAATAATAAAATATTCGTTATTATTATTAAAAGACTTTGGCCCTTTCAATCACTTTATTGTTGAGAATGTGTTGTGTGACTTGCCGTTATGCGGCCATAACTTCACTTGGTTTAAAGGAGATGGTAAATCTATGAGCCGTATTGATCGTTTTCTTTTGACGGAAGATTGGTGCTTAGCGTGGCCGAATTGTGTTCAGGTTGCTCATCTACGAGGGTTATCGGATCATTGTCCTTTGTTTCTTACGGTGGGTGAAGAAAATTGGGGACCGCGGCCCTCAAGGTTTCTTAAATGTTGGTCAGACATACTGGGTTACAAGCAATTCGTGAGGAATACGTGGAGTTCTCTTCAAGTGGATGAGTGGGGCGGTTATGTGCTCAAGGAAAAGTTCAAATTAATTAAGTTGGCACTGAAAAATTGGTATGGGTCTCACTCGCATAATTTACCTGCGCAAATTGGGGCGTTGAAAGAGAAGATGGCGATGTTGGATGGTAGAGGTGAATTTCATGAGCTGACAACAGATGATGTTAATGAGTTGTATGACGTTTCAGATAATTTGCATTCTCTAGCGAGGCTTCAGTCAAGCATTTGTTGGCAACAATCGAGGAATCTCTGGCTCCGTGAAGGTGATGCTAATACCAAATATTTTCACTCAACCATGTCAACGTGTCACCATCGCAACGCCATCTGTTCGGTTTTGGTTGACGGGGTGAGAATTGAAGGTTTTCATTCTGTCCGAGATGTTGTGTTCAAGCATTTTGAACAGCACTACAAGGCGCTCGATGTGGAAAGACCCAGTATCTCTACTCTTCAGTTTCGGACTCTGTCAGTGGGGGAGGGTGGGAGCCTTATCATACCTTTCTCAGAGGCTGAAGTTAAGGATGCTATTTGGGACTGTGATAGTTTTAAGAGCCCTAACTCTGATTGCATTAATTTTGGGTTTATTAAAGAGTTCTGGGTTGAGTTGAGAGATGGCGTGACGGGGTTTGTTTCAGAGTTTCATAGAAATGGCAAGTTGGCGAAGGGTATCAATGTGACGTTCATAGCGCTAATTCTGAAGGTGGACAATCCTCAAAGGTTAAACGACTTTCGGCCAATCTCTTTGGTGGGTAGTATGTACAAAATCCTCGCTAAAGTGTTAGCAAACAGATTGAGGCAGGTGATGAGCAGTGTGGTGGCTGAGACTCGGTCTGCTTTTGTTAAAAACCGGCAAATTTTAGATGACATTCTTATTGCAAACGAGGTTGTCGATGAGGCCTGTAAGCTTAAGAAGGAGCTTATGCTTTTCAAAGTAGATTTTGAAAAAGCCTATGACTCTGTTGATTGGGGTTATTTGGATTCGGTGATGAAAGGGATGTCGTTTCCGGTTCTGTGGCGAAAGTGAATTCGTGAATGTGTGAGTTCTGCTACTGCGGCTGTTCTTGTCAATGGCAGACCTACGGATGAGTTTCGCTTACAGAGAGGGTTACATCAGGGGGATCCCCTATCCCCTTTTCTGTTTTTACTTGCAGCTGAAGGTCTTAATATTGTGATGAAAGCTCTGGATGAGAATAATTTATTCACTGGGTATGCAGTGGGCACAGTTAATCAGGTTGTGGTTTCTCACCTTCAATTTGATGATGATACTATGTTAGTAAGGAATAAAAATTGGGCTAATGTGCGGGCTATGTGAGCAGCGCTTGTGATTTTTGAATCTATGTCTGGTTTGAAGGTGAATTTTAATAAAAGTTTATTGGTGGGTAGTAATATCTCTAAGTCTTGGTTAAATGAGGCAGCATTGGTTATGCGTTGTAAAGTGGGAAAAATTCCTTTTATGTATCTAGGCATGCCTATCGGTGGTAATCCGCGGAGACTTAAGTTTTGGGAACCAATCGTGAATCGCGTTAAATCTAGATTGTCGGGTTGGAATAATAGATTTCTCTCTTTCGGTGGTCGCTTGATTCTTCTCAAATCTGTTCTGACTTCTCTGTCTGTCTATGCTTTTTCCTTCTTCAAAGCTCCAACAGGTATAATCTCTTCCATTGAATCTTTATTGAATAATTTTTTTTTGGGTGGGGGTGAGGATTGTAGAAAAATTACTTGGATAGGTTGGAAGACATTGTGTTCTAAAAAGGAGCATGGAGGTTTGGGGGTGAGGAAGTTGAAGGATTTTAATGTGGCCTTACTAGGCAAATGGTGTTGGAGGATGTTAGTGGATAGGGAAGGATTGTGGTATCATGTTTTAGTCGCCCGATATGGCGAAGTTGGTGGGGGGTTGGAGGTGGGGGCCCGGAGTGGTTCTTCGTGGTGGCGGGAGGTTTGTAGGATTCGTGATGGGGTGAGTGACATTGGTGGTGGGTGGTTTGGTGATAGTGTTAGGCGGCGGGTGGGTGATGGGGCTGCGACGCTCTTCTGGTCGCATAGGTGGTTGGGAGGTTCCCCGCTTTGTGAGCGTTTTCCGCGCTTATTCGACCTGGCTGAGAACAAATCCATTTCAGTTGCATCTATGTTCTCTAGGGGTCTGGAGGTGGATGGGGAGGGATGGAAGTGGCGACGTAGGCTTTGGGTGTGGGAGGAGGCTTTGTTAAAGGAGTGTAGGGCGTTACTTCTTGATATCTTTTTGGTTCCTAATTTTTCAGATTCTTGGGAGTGGCTTCCTGATATTGCAGACGGTTACTCCGTGAGGGGAGCCTATGATTTGCTGACTGGTGGTGATGAGGCTCGGCTGGATTTACCTGTCGAGTTGGTGTGGCATCATCAGGTCCCTGTGAAGGTCTCGGTTTTTGCTTGGCGGCTGATTCAGGATCGTCTTCCAACAAAAGATAATTTGGCTTTTCGTGGTGTTATTCCTGCGAATGATGTCATTTGTGTGTCTCGATGCGGTCATCTAGAGACGGTCGAGCATTTATTTTTATCATGTCCCATGTTTGTACCTTTATGGCAATAGATGTGCGGTTGGATTGACTTTGATAGGGTGGATTCTAATGTTATTGTAGATCATCTGGTGCAGTTTTCTCAGCAGACAGGGGGCGGCAAAGCTAAGAGGTCGTTCCTGCAGCTCATATGGCTCCTATGTACTTGGGTGGTGTGGAATGAGCGTAATAATAGATTGTTCAATAATATTGTTACTCTAGTGCCTCGCCTGTTAGATAAGGTCAAATTGTTAGCTTTAGGGTGCCTGAAGGCTAAAAAAGCTGTGTTTGTTTATGGCACGCAGAGATGGTGGTCAAGCCCTTTAGCTTGTTTGGGTATTGGCTAGTTTGTTTTTGTGTTTTGTTGTTCCTGAACCTTTGTAATTTTTAGTGGTCTCCTGGGCACTCCTTGTGCTTGGAAACTGTTGTTCCTTGGTGGTATATAATTTCATTTTGATTTCTTAAAAAAAAGATTATTAAATTACTCTTTATGTGTATATATACATTTAATGTTAAATTTATATATTTTAAAACATTAGATTATATTAATACGATGTGATATTTTGAAAACGAGTAATAAAACATGTAAGATGGAGGAGGCATCTTTTTACATTTGAGGATGAGAGTGTTAGTGAGTGTTTTTTTTATGAAGTTAAAATGGATTATATTACTGAAAGCTTTGAGGTTTCAGCACAAGGAGTGCCTTGAGGTTTCAGCACAAGGGGTGCCAAAACCTCGGCTGAAAGAGTCAAATACAAGAAATAACAAAGATTTGTAGCCAAAACAAGCTCAAAAAAAAAAAAGGAATGTTGCCCTGTTACAAAAATATTCCCTAGCAAGGTAAATGATTCAACCACCATGAATGGTAGGAGAAAACAAAACTAGGACGATTTGCCTTCAGCCACCAATAAGATTGAAGCTTAAGTTTATCTAACAATAGATTAAAAGAAGTTTCTTTTTGGTAAAAGATCTGAGCATTCCTTTCAAGCCAAATCACCCTGAGTGTTATGTTCTGTTACAAAAAATTGTTTTACAGGATCATATTCTTGACAAGTGGAAATGGCTTCTTGATCCTGTTAATAGCTACTCCGTAAGTGGGGTTTATCATTTCCTCACGGCAGCGGAAAAACCTATTGATAGCGTTTGTTCAATCATGTTTGGCGTAAGCAGTTCTGTTAAAGGTCTCTTTGTTTGCTTGATGTCTTCTTCACGGTAGACTTCCAACCAAAGACAATCTAGTGCGATGGCGAGTTATTCGACTTGACGACAACATGTGTGTTGGAGGATGTGGCTCATCACAAATGGCAGATCACCTCTTTTTAGGCTGCAATTTCTTTGGCAACGTGTGGTCTCTGGTCTTGCAATGACTCGACATTTCTTCAGTTGCATCAGGTGTGGTTCGAGATCATTTTCTTCAGTTCGGTCATTTGACAGGTCTACAGGCAATTTTCACATTCCTTCTTGAAGTTAATTTACCTTGCGTGTCTTAGTAGTTATCTAGAAGAAAATGAACAATCGGATTTTTAAACAAACGACATTGGATTCACATGACATCTTAGACAAAGTAAATATGCTATCTTTCATGTGGTTAAAGGCAAATATGTTTACATTTGCTTTCGGCTATCATGATTGGTGACGTTACCCTTTATCTTGTATGGTATTTTCGTGTAATTTTATCATGATTGTTTTTTGTTTTGGTGGTGCTCTCTTGTTTTGGCGTCAGTGACTTAGACTTTGTACAAAATTAGGGCGGTTCACTTTTGCACGAGGTGGATCACTTGTGATGTTCGTAATATAATTCATTTTAGCTTGTTAAAAGGAATACATCTAAAAATTTATAGATATTTTTATATGGAAAATGTTAACTAGTGCTCCGGGACACTAGTTAAGGGAAAAACAAAAGAAATATTTGCATTCCTTCAAAAAAAAATTGCATTGAAAACATCATTATTTTCACTTTTAAATTTTGATTACACAAGTTTCAAATATATTGGAACTTTCTCTTTTTTTAGGAAAATATATTAGAATTTTTGTAGTTAAAATTTAAAAAGTATAAAAAATGATGTTTTCAATACAAATATTTCTTTTTTTGTTTCTTTAATTGGTGTCACCGAAACACTAGTTAACGAGACCCTTTTTATATTCATGAACAATCATTTTATTTGTGATAAAATAACGAGTTGATAACTAAATTGTCTAAATTTTGTCAACAAAAAAAAAAAACTAAATTGTCTAAATTATATCTTTTTGTAATGCGTGAATCATGTGCCGAAGTTGTCATTATCTCGTTTTGACAAACAGTGCAGTGGGTGGCCCTTGTTTTCGTCACACCTATTGTGATAAAAAAAAAAAACTGCAAACAAATAAATAAATACTCAATCCGATCACAATTATAACCGAAACTCCACTTTTTAGATACATTGAATAATTAATGTATCTAGTTTACATTAAAGACTAAATACATTAATTATTCTATATATTTAAAAAATGAAGTTTTGTTTATAATTGTGATCGAAAGGAGTACAATTATAATCCTCTTAAAAAAAATACGATTTTCTTGTAAAAAAAATATAATTATAATTTTTTTTTTGAAAGGATAATTATAATCTTAAGACTCAATTATATATTAAAAAAAAAAACACTTCATTTTCCTTGAGTTATAGTAGTTGAAACAAACAAATACATGCATTTTTCTTTTGGAAAACTATTTTTAAAACTCATGGTCAATTTTTATCAAAAGAGATAAAGAAACAGCAAGAAAGATATGATAGAATGAAATAAATGAATAAAAAATAAAATATTTTAAGAGCGTACAAATATAAGAGTTTTTTTTTTTTGGCAAAACATAAAAATATAAAAGTCAATTGATCTTTCAAAAAAAATAAATATAAAAGTTGTTTTTTTTGGTTTTTTATAATTTATGATTGAGTCTAGAATTTGTTTTTTTTTTCTTTTTTAAGTTGTTTTTTTGTTGAAACCATTTATTTATTTCTTTATTTTGATTGTTTTTTATAATTTATGATTGACTCTAGAAGTTGTTTTTTTTTCCTTTTTTAAGTTGTATTTTTTTTATAAATATGATTGACTCTAGAAATTGTTTTTTTTCTTTTTTTAAGTTGTATTTTTGTTTTTTGTTGAAACCATTTATTTATTTCTTTATTTTGATATTGACTTTTTCTCTTTTGATATACGGTCTCACTTTTTATTCAATGAGAGAAGGAAATTAACGATATATGGACATTGAAATTATATACTCATTTAACATATTTTTTTTCATTTTTTTTACACACCATGGCATATCACATCCACGATATCACCCTCTCTATTTCTTTCTCTTTCAAGATATCAATTGTGATATTTTTCACAAAGAGGAGTGGTATAGACACACTTTTTTTTACTGACACTTATTCATTTATGTGAAATATATTTTTAAAGTATAAAACTCATTAATTTCATTTAATAAAATAATGTGTTTTTTTAGGAATAAAATAATGTGTTTTTTTGAAAATAGTATTATTATCACTTGGATGACAATTGGACCCATACCCAATGGGTACCCGCAAAAAATATCCATAATAGGTTGGGTAAAACCCCGCTTTCATGGGTATGGACACAGATCCAGATAATACCCACAAATTTTAATGGATATGGCACGGGTAAGGGTATGTACCTATCCCCGCACCCCCGCATATACATATTCATATAATATTATAAGTAATTATTTATTTTTGATGTATAATTAATTAATTTATTTGGCTATTTAAGTCTAAACCCAAACCTAAATGAAAAAACTACTTAATACAATAACAACTTCATCTTGCCGATGTTCAATTTTTTAGGGATATTTTAGATGTTTTTTATTTGACTAAATACTACGATTTATACTATTTTATGAGTTAATTTTAAAAAAATTGGACCATAATTTTATTTCAATTGTGATGTTTTTATTACCTTCTCATAGTTAAAGTGCGGATAATGGGTGCGGGTATGGACACTTAAGTACCTATAGTATAGGGTATGAGGAAGAACACTAAAGTTGGTACTCACGAGGATACGGGCACGGGTATGGATATTTTTACAAATGCGGATATGAGGATAGGCAGTTTAGTACCCTACTCATTGAGTACCCATTGTCATCCCTTCACTTTTCATGACTAATAGTTGAAACCAATAAATACATGCATTCATTTTTGTTTTTATGATTGGGTCTGGAAGATTATAATTGTATTTATTTAGACTAAAGTTTTGTTATATTATTTATTACAATAGGTATGACGAAAGCAAGGTCCACCCACTAACTATATTATTCATGTGTTTGCACTTTTGCACAGCATTTCTTCTTGAGTGTCATTTCATTTCCTGCACATATATATACATCTGCCATGTTGCTTTCAAATTCAACTTATATCCTCTCAACTCAATTCCTAGCTATGTTGTTCTACTACATTTTCTTTGCTATTATCTTCCTCTTCCTTCTCTTCAAGAGAATAGTACTAACTCACAATCCCAAAAACCATTTTTCACACTTCACAACTTCTAGTCACACCCCTCCTTCATACCCCATCATAGGTTGCTTGATCTCATTCTACAAAAACCGCCACCGCCTTCTAGATTTCTACACTCACCATCTCTCCCAATCTCCAACTCAAACAATCCTAATCAACCGCCTCGGCGCGCGACGAACCATCATAACCGCCAACCCTCTCAATGTTGAATACATGCTCAAAACCAATTTCACCAACTTCCCTAAAGGAAAACCCTTCACCGAAATTCTCAGTGACCTTTTAGGTTGCGGCATATTCAATGTAGATGGAAAGTTATGGTCAAAACAACGTAAAATAGGCAGCCATGAATTCACAACAAGGTCTCTCAAAGACTTTGTTGCGAAGACACTTGAAGATGAAGTTCAACAAAGACTTATTCCATTGCTTGAATTGGCTTCTAATGGAAACCATGTTATCGACATGCAAGATGTTTTGAGGAGGCTCACGTTTGAAATTGTGTGTAAAGTTTCGCTTGGCTTTGATCCTTGTTGTTTGGATTTATCTAAACATTTGCCACCTCTTTTGTGGGCGTTCGACAAAGCTTCCGAGATAAGTGCAATACGCGCGACTTCACCGATTCATTTGATTTGGAAGATCAAGAGGATGCTTAATGTAGGGTCTGAGAAATTGCTTAAAGAAGGTGTTAAACTCGTTCATGAATCAGTGAACGAGATAATAAGAAAGAAGAAAAAAGAAATTAGTGAAAGAAAAAATGTTAGTGGGAGTGATTTGTTGACAAAGTTGTTGGAGGCAGGGCATGATGAAATCATGGTAAGAGATATGGTGATTAGTTTTATCATGGCTGGGAGAGATACGACGTCGGCAGCAATGACGTGGCTTCTTTGGTTGTTGTCAAAGAATCCAAGCAAAGAGGAATTGATAGTGAAAGGAGTGAGGGAGGTTTTTGGTGGAAAAAATAACGATGATGAGTTTGAGTTGATGAGATCTTTTGATTACGAAGGTTTGAAAGATATGAAGTATTTGAAAGCTTGTTTGTGCGAATCAATGAGGTTGTATCCACCGGTGGCGTGGGATTCGAAGCATGCCGCCAACAATGATGTGTTACCGGACGGAACTAGGGTTGAAAAAGGTGATAGGGTGACTTATTTTCCTTATGGGATGGGGAGGATGGAGGTATTATGGGGTAAAGATTGGAATGAGTTTAAACCAGAGCGGTGGTTTGATGAATCGGTCAATGAAGGAGGTGATAATAAAGACAGTGTTTTGAAATATGTGAGCCCTTACAAGTTTTCGGTTTTTCAAGCCGGCCCAAGAGTCTGTCTTGGGAAAGACATGGCTTTTATTCAAATGGAATATGTCGTGGCTTCGATTCTGAACCAGTTTGAAATTAAGCCTGTATCAATTGACCAACCCGTTTTTGTTCCTTTTCTTACTGCTCATATGGCTGGTGGGTTCAACGTACGGGTCCACAAAAGAGTTCAAAATGGAACGTATGGCAGCAAAATGGGAGCATAGATAGGATGATGCTAGACATGCTCTGCCAACATGCGCTTACTTCTATATTTTATTTTTTAATCTCTTTATGTATTTTTCTCATCCTAATATTGGGTTCCTTCTCTTTAATTTTCAAGAATAATGTATAATGTACTATATTCAAATATTTCTAAATTATAAGATGAGTTTAAAACAACTTGGCTTAAATTTTGTGTTGACATTATAACACATTATCTTGGTAAACAATGTCTGTGAAGAAACAAACAAAAATTGACCAAAAGGAATGGTACGTAGGTGGTTTTGGGATTGTTATTGTCAAATGTCGCCGAAATTTTATATTACCAGTTAGTAGTAACACGTTGCTGTTTTTTTCTTAATTGAAGCACGTGTTGTCTTTTTTTGTGTTGCTTTTGGGATATGGACTGAACTGAATTGAAGCATGTTTTCTTTATTCTAAATTGTAGCTGTTTTCTTTTCTTAACATACTGCTCTACAAGACTGCAACCCACAAAGTAGGTAACAAGTATTGGGGGATTCTGGCAAAATGATTGAAATGTTAGTGTTTCTCTTCCATTACAACCTATGCAAGACCAACATTTCATTCCTGAAACCAATATTGTTAAAGAGGAATGATAAAGGAATAGACACTCACACCGTATTTTTTAGATTTGATAATTCAATTTGATATTTTTAATAATTTATTAGTTCTTTCGGCTTCCGTTAAAGTCTCATACAACCTTAAATCATTTTCAATGTTGCATTTGATGTCGTAAAAGTTGTGTGCAAATAGCACCGTTGGTGTTAATGGTTGGTGATATTTAAACACCATATCTACAAATTCTACATTTAGGATGAGTTTTACATTCCTATCCTTCAAAAAAGCACAAAATAAGAAAAAAATATCTCAATTTCTTTCACTTTTTAATTGTTGTGGGATGGATGTATGAGGGTACACAAATCATTTTCAAATTATGAGCTGGAGGGACTCAATATGTATTTTGGTTTGGCTGCATTCTTCTCTCCAACTCCAACTAGAATAAAACATGAAAAAAAATTATTGGATGTGCTTTAATTTATTTTATTTTCAAGAACGAGAGGAAAAGTGTTCGGTGACAAAAAAGAAAGTCAAAGGCACAAAAAGGGTCAAAACTACAGTAACATGCTACTTTGGATAAGCCCATCGTCGTCTCAATAGCACACAATCAGTACAGTGGTGTAATAAAGTATTGAGTGGTCGGTATGCTGCACGTGCACAAAGACGGTATTTAAAGGTTTATATAAAGGCGCAGGACCAGAAAATTAATTTCAAGGTTTTTATCTACGAGTATCTCAATTTTTCGTTTTAGATTTTTTTTTTTCAACTTTTAATCCTTGTAAAATTTTCTCTCTTAAAAAAAATTCTTGTAAAATTTTCAATTACCACTTTTGATTTATATTTAAGTTAACTCACATGTATGCTTTGTATTTTTTAATAAAATTGTGTAGAATATTTTAAAAATCTTTCAAAAAAAATTGAATTTTTTAAATAAAACATGAATTAATCAGAATTTTAAACCATCTCCTACTTGCTCTTTGTTTGTTTTCAAACTTTAATTTAAAAATAATAATAATAATAATAATAATGGTTAAATAAGTAAATAGTCCCCCTAAATATATCAACATTTGATTTTAGTCCCCATAAAATATTATTTAGGTTTTTGGTCCCTCTAGAATTTTTCCTTTATGAAATTAGTCTCTGCTCTACATTGAGTATTACACTAGAGCAGGGACTACTTTCATAAATGAAATTTTTTAGAGGGACCAAACCTAAAGAATATTTTATGGGGACTAAAATCAAATGTTGGGATATTTAGGGGGACTATTTACTTATTTAACCTATCATTATAATAATAATAATAATAATAATAATAATAATATAGTAATAATAATAATTTAAAGGCTTAAATATGTAAATTGTTCTTGTAAGTTCGTGTGTTTTTGATTTTTGTCTATGTATTTTTTTTGTTCTAAAACAACTCATGTAATTTATAAATGTTTTGTTTATGGTCCATGATGTCATTATCTGTTACAAAAACGCCTCTAATGGCGGTTGACGTGGCGATGTGTGATGTGGCAAATAAAGTTTATGTGTCGTTCCTCGATGTTGAGTGAGAAAGTTAGAGAGACCAAAACAAACAAAAAAATCAAAATTCGTAGAAGTACCAAAACCCAAAAACGAGAAAGACAATAAATCCAGAAGAAAAATAAATACAAAAAATTCTTCATCTACTTTAACACCACCTTCATCAAAATTCATAAAAATACACGGAAAAAAAATAACAACCATCAACAACATCACCGTCATTTAATCACTATACCGCAATCAACAACAACACCTAATTTCATCATCAAAATCATTAAAAAAACTCCACACATAAAATCATTCAAGAAACCCTCTTTAATCCAACATCTAGAATCCTAATTTATGAGGTAAAATTCAAATTACTCCTGGAACCAAAACAAAGCAGCAAAGTAGACTGTTAAACACAAAAAACCAAAACAAAAAACCTCTTCGTCTCCCTCTTTCACCTATCATCATCTTCAACGACACCTCTGTTTGAAACTCAACTATTTTGATTCCTTTGTTGCTTTTGGGGTATCAATTTTTGTTTTGTTTCAAAATATTATCAATTTTTTTTGTTCCCAAATTTTTGCAATCTAGGAAAATAATTTATCTTTTTTGGCATTGGGGTTGTTCAATTCGAAATACAAATATACATTCTTTCAGAGTGAGTTACTCGTGATTTGGAAAAGGTTTTATTATGTTTTTATGTGGGTCGTTTTAATTTAGCAAACCAAGACATCTCATGGAAGTTATGGAAGCTAAAAGACCAACCACAATGAAGATTTGAAAACAAAGCAAGTTTGGAGAATTATGTCCTAAGTTTCAAACTCATATTAATTAAGGATGAAAAACACATGAAGAATGAAGAAAAATATGAATTTTGCCTCTGATCCATGCGTCCCAGGTATAGATCCACACACCCCACATTTCATGTAGACTTCATAGCAAGAATGTTATCTAGTCTGACGGGATCCACGCACACCACACAATGTCCTTGAATTTAGTTTATTATATGTGAACATGCTTGAATTGAATTTAAGTATAATCTAAAAACTCATAATATATAAACGGTGAATGATCTAAGTTTACGTCCACGTACTTACACCGACTTTTTAAACAAACTTAAATCTAGTTTAAGTAAAAATAATTGAACCCGCATAAGGTATTTGAGTTGAATTCGTATAAGCATACTTGAACTAAGTATGTTAAAGATATATACCATAACTTTGAAGTGAGGTTTAATCTGGGAATAAGGAGTTGTTTCCCACCATGGGAAAGCTACTTTTCCCGGGACAGATGGCTTATAACAACCAGTTAAACCAAAAAATTGTATTGTAATGTTTTTTGTTTCTTCTGATTGCACCCCTCGTTTACTTTAGTGTATTTCCCCTTTCTCTCTCTTGTAGTTCGCATAATCTGAAACAAAATTTAGTTTTTTTTTTTGAAGGAAAACAAAATTCAGTTTTATCATGTCATATTTTTCCTTCGTTATTTTCTTCGACCTTCATTCATTCCAAAAGCCTATAATCGGACGACCACCTCACTTCATCTTCTCCGACGACAAGGTTCCGAATTCCGGCAATCTAAATTTTGCTGGTGAATCAAGCAAAACCCTATAGATCTGTCACTGATCTACTATCATACACAAAACAAGGTATGATTTTACACTTATCTGTTGTTGAATTTGCATTTGAAACTGAAATGGTGATGATTGTTATATGTCGAATTAATTTTGTTAAAATTAGACTTCTTTACACAAGCTCTGTTGATTATGGAAATAACTTTGTTAAAATTTGATTTTGGAATTAATTCTGATATTTATTTGTATTCAAGTACTGATATTGAGGCATTTACTTGGATCCCATTGATTAGGTGTGCTGCTACTGTATTTCATTCTTTTCTTTTTTCGCATATTAATTCATGTTTTTTATCATGACGTTATTATTTGGCACTATCACTATCAAGAAGTTTGTTCCTGTGTAATGTTCTATAATTGACCAACATGGATCCTTGTGTATAGAAGTCTCAATAATTGTCTGTGAGTTGCAGTTCTTTTTAGCAAGTACTAGTAAATGGGCTAGCAACCTAGCACTTATTGTAATTGCTTGTGAAATGTCTACATGCATTTGGTAGGGTAGATACTGTTTTTTTTTTATATGTAGTAGTGAAGTGTAGTCATCTAGGAAAATTATGTAATTGGTTAACTTTTACGCTATATTGATTATTCTTTTACTTTAGGGGTAATTGTTCTGGCAGATTGTGTTTGTAACATGGATGTTCTTTTACTTTGGTAGTTATTGTGATTATTGATTTTAGTGTGTAATACAATATGCAGAAATGGATATAGATGAAATCATGGAGATTTTTCAAGGACGGGGACGACCATAAACTGAACAAACCAAATTTGTTGGTGGCAATAGTGAGGTAAACATGTTGTTGTGTTAGGAAGGCAAAACTGATATGTATTTCGTTTGCATTTGTTTTTATAATATGTTACTAATTAGATGATATAAACATCTTATTAATAGGGATTGGAGAGCAGTTGTGGTTCTGGTTCAGAGAATGGTAATACTTCAGTTGACGATGTTGTAGGGGAATCGAACAACGAAGGATTTTTGTGCAACTACGATGCTGAAACAACTGTAAACAGTATGGCTGATATAGATCAATTAAGCTTTTTCTGTCAGCAAAATCACATGTTGCGTGTACTGTGTATTGTGACTGTCAAATGGAAGAAAAATTGACTTTGTCATCCAATAGAATTGTGAAAATAAATCAGTAACATTTATTAATTTAATAAATGTCTATTTGATATCACTTATTTCTAAAGCTTATTAGTTTTGCTATACCTAAACCTAAATTTTCCCTCTAATCACATGTACTTAATGCTAAATGTGTAGCCCTAATATGCTATTGATTTACCCTAATTACATGCCTAATTTCCCTCCTTAACAACTTAACCTAGCTTACTTGGGAAGCTTTTACACGTGTATTAAGTTGCTATAGGCTAACTCTATTCTTATGCCTTAATTATCTCATCAATAACTAAACCTAGATTCCACCAGAAACTTTTGCACGTTCCAACCTTGCTATCTTTCTGCCTTCTTATTTTAAATATACACAGAGGTTGAGATGCTCCAATCGCCCTCATCCATATCTGCTTACCATTCCATAGCTTTTCATGATTTCCAAAGTTTGTTTTTCCTCTTCCATAACACACAAGCATTCTGTTTTTTTGCCTTTCCTCTTTTTTAGCCATCAGTTTCATTTTTCCTCTTTTTTAGGCTTACCATCAGTTTCATTTTCATATAATAAATAGCATAATTAAATCGCAGCTTTGAAGCAATATTGACCAGACTTCCAAACGTGCTTAATAAAGACTCAGCGTCATTTCTTCTTCCATTATTCTATCATTCATTCAGGCAATGGAAGGTCGTGCTATTGAAACCCTGCTGTCCTATCACTACTTGACAGGTGCTGCAGTTATTTCCTGTAGTTTTTGTACACTTTTTCTTGATAAAATTTATTCTTTCATAGTATATGCATGCATCTCTTTTCAAACATGTGTCTGGATTTAAATAGCAGCCTTAATCATATAGTTTAAGCAGAGAACTCTTATTCGAAATATGGGATTGACAAATTGTATAGCTTGCAACACCACTATTTATTTTCAATTTTATATATAGATTGAAGCAAACAACTCTGCTATTTTAAGTAACCATTTATACTGTTGACATATAATACAGCAAAAAAATTACCCAAGATCGATCCTCATGTATATATAATTATATATAGTATAGAACTGATATCCATATGATCTTATACAAAACACACTTGATTCTGCCTTTTATTCACATTGGTTTTTATAGCTCTATTTTATTTAAATAACTGTTAGCACATCAAAAGAAGCTCTTAGCAATTTAACTCCAAATAATAGAACCATTTCAATTCTCTACACATAGCTTATATTTTCAGAATTTACTGTTATGTTACAAGAGAGAGAAAAATTCAAGATACATATAACACACAAGATATAAAAGAGAATTTCTACTTCCTCCAACTTCAAGCGTAGCCGTAATGAATCAGAGTACAATAATATTCTAAACTTCAGATTAAAAACAAAAGAGAACTTCATCTCTAAATGATAGAAATTACTTCATATTCATTAAGTTTAACAAAGAGAAAGAGAACAGATACGATTACCTAAACCAAACTAAAGATAAGGGTCATTATCAAGAAACTGAAGAAAAAAAAAAGTTATATCCAATCACCTTGAAAACATTCTTTATAAGATAAAAACTTGCAACCCGATAATCATTTCATGAATTTAATTATTTTTATATATGGTGTTGTTTAAAATTTACTTGTGAATTTAGATTATGATTATTAAGGAACAAAATTCATCACTGTTGTCTTAACCGAAAAGTAGTATATCCTACCAACGGATTGTCATACCCTAATTTTTGACCTAACATCCTACATTCATACACCATCTGACCCGAAATGTTCTCTGTGTTTTCAAGGAAAATTCGGCAGAAATTGACCCCAATTTTTTTTTCTCCAATTTCGGGCCCTCTTTGTCACTTTATTTTTGTTATTAGTCCTTTTTATCTTTAATTTTTATTTGCTTTATTTCCATCTTTTATTTTAGGTTTATTCCTTTTTATTTTATTTTAGGTTATTTATTTTTGTTTTTATTTTCAACTTTTTTTAATAAGTCCAAAAATGATAAAAAAAATAGTGTCAGGTCCATTTTTTTCACACCACTTTTTGTGGCCAAGTCTCAGAGTCTACTCTTTCTCTTTCCTTCCTCTTTTACCAGGAACACGCTCTTCACCTTCAATGCTCATTCAATTTCCATTTAACCATAATGAATTTCTGTCCAAATTGAGAGTCTTGGTTTTGAATTAAAAAGAGACAGTGGTTGAACCAAGGGGAGGACGGAAAAACGGGCAGCAGAGAAAATAGAGAAACAAAACAGTCTAATCTTTGAAGCCTTATTTCAACAAATCATCCAAACCTTTCTCAAACGACACGAAACCAAAATCCCACAACCATAAACCCAATTTCAAATTATCAGAATCAATAATCACATCAAAAGCCAGTTACAATCAACACCTAAACCGTATCATTATCACAACAATAGTCATCAAAAAGCCATCATCTCAAAGCCAGCCAGATCCGAATCGGCCACACACCCATTCAAACGGTCCACAACCAAACCCTCAAACCTATACAAACAGAGATTTAAGGTTTTCTTCTTATTATTGTTTAAATCAAGGTTGAAGAAATAAGAGGACCGAATCAAAAGAAAAAGAAAATAGAAAGAGAAGAGAGAATATGTGAGGATAGAGAAGTAAGAAGGAGAAAAAACATTGAATGAAGAACGTACAGGGTATTCATACCCCCCCATTTTGATTCGGTGTACGAAGGTTCATGCTTTAGCATGCACCCTCGCCTTCCTACCCCCTTGATTCCGATCTAACAGCCTGTAGTCTTGCCCTCTAGATTAGATCAGGGTTGTTGATCAAATCAACAGCCCATATTAAATCCTTTTACTGCCTTCACCCTCTTTTCCTTTATTTTCTATTTTTATTTTATGTTATGTCTCTCATGCATTTTTATTCTTATTTTGCATCACATTTTATTATTTACTTTTATCATATGCATTTATTTTATTTGCATAGATGTAGAATGTACTTAGGGCCAATGTATAAATATAAATGAGAAAAGTGTGTGTGTCTTTAATTTCTTTACTGCTTTATATACATAAAAAATGCAAAAAAATTAGGTTAGGAATTCTTGTGGTGATCCACGTCACTACAAAATCCACGCGTTTTATTTTTATTGTCACGTTAGTTTATTCTTATGTCTTAATTAATAACCAAAAATCACAACAAACCTTGATTCAAAAAAGTCAAGTGATTCGCTTTTATTTTCTTTTTTCTTTCATAAATCAAAATTGCAATCAACTTTAATCACACTAAGTTATTTTTTTTTAATATAAAAAACACAAACGAATTCTATTTTTGCCACTTTGGCTTTTACATTTTAAAACATTTTTTTCAAAACTAATAAAAAACACACAACCAATCAAACGTCAATTTTTGCCACGTAGGCAAAGGAAATTTGTCCTTTCAAATCAATAAAAATGTAGATAACTAGGTTTTTTTTTCTTAATCATTTTAAATTCCATTTTCAAAAGGCAAGCAAGTTTATAGCACAAAAATTAAATAAAATCAAGAGGTTCTCGTAGAGTACTACGAACATAAAGGGTGCTAATACCTTCCCTTTATGTAACCAACCCCCGAACCCTTAATCTTTAAAAATGTGGTATTTGAACATTTTTTCACTTTCTTTTGAAAAATTAAATGTTCAGTCGTGAAATAAAATAATGAGTCAGACGCTAATCAAATAACATTGATCTTCGAAAAATGACGCGACACGGATGCCTAGAACAAATCATCCATATGAATATTTTATGCAGTGAAGTTCAAATACATAAGCAAAATACAAAATTTACCTACGACAGACCATACAATTTAATTTAAGGCACTTGGAATTATCTATATAATTGCTACTATAGCACCAAATAAATTGAACTCTAAATCTGACACGGTTGCAACTGCTACACCAGCTGATACAACAACCAAGACTTAATTAATGCATAAAAAAGTAAAGAGTTGTATAGAATATGTAAACTATATATTTTAATGAACATTAACTAAAAAACAGAAGAAAAAAACTCACTCCTTTATCAGCCATTGATGATACATGTTTCTATGTGATTATACATTTAATTATGTGGCTAATCAGTTGCCTCATTACTGCAGCTGCTACTCATAATGTTGTGATGTTTGCTGTACCCTATGCATTCAGCAATTCTATATTTCCACACTCACCTGAAGTTTCAACCCAATGGATAGGAAGAAGAATGAGAAGTTTTGTTTCATATTAATACTATGATATTTTACTACAAGGGTATGACTAGAATTTCGCCGCTTCAATTCCAATTTCAGATGGCCTGCATTAAATAGATATATCATATATGGTCTTTGGCTATTGACAATTTTTGGATTGGACTCTATTCGATTAAAAAAAATCTTCCCATACATAACAAACACACAACCAAGGGGCTTATCATATTTCTGGTACTTGCTTGACCTTTGAAAGGTTTACATATAGCTTGAAGAAGTCAGAAAAAGAGAATACTAAAAATGGAAATATATGTGAAAATAGATTGACATATACAAATTTCATCATAACATATCACTCTCATTGAAAATCTATTTTTGTGTTTGACTGTACACTGCTCCTATACACAGAACAACCTGTCTTTGTATGAAAATTTTACAAGAAATTTATTTAAGAATTTAAACAGATAGCTAAGTGTCAAAGTTTTAAACTGGTACTTTGTTTCCCTTAGGTTCTGAATCCTCGCGTGGTCAATATTTTGGCATTACAAACAATGGAAAGCGTCTTAGGCCTGGAAGTTATGTACTCCGAGATAACAGACGGAAACAAACAACAAGCATTTCATATTCTGATAATGATGTTGTTTGCTACGAGAATACTGAAGACTGCTATGTACCGCAAGATTCAGGTGAATGATGTTACGTGAAACATTGATGTTGATGCAGTTGATGTAACACCCCGTTTTCCCAACTTTTTTTTTTCTTCATAATATCAGAGTAATTCAACGTAAACGGAATGTTACATTTATTTTCATAAAATCATAAATAGAATAAAAATCTTTTAATATATCGCAGCAGAAATATTTCAACTTTTCAAAACAATCTTTGGCACAAGGGCATCAACACAAAATCTCATAAATTTAGTTCATCAACAGGTTCATAAAACAATACGTAAGGAATAGAAAACGACAACAAAATCTCCATCCCGTTGCGTATCAGAACACCTAAGACACACGCGAGAGAAACCTCACACGACCGCAACTATTCTTGGTTACCTGCAAGTTACTCATATGAAGAGCAACATTTTCAAGCAGAAGGGGTGAGATTTCACAAACAATAATAATGAGCATATAATTCATCAAATGCATTTAACAACATATACATCATCAATTAATAATAATAATTCTTCATATAGTACTTCTTTAACAACTCATAAGCAACATCATGTAATCATCATAACAATATCACTTAGTAATACAAATATTCTACATAGCACTTCTTTAATAACTCATATAAACAATATAAGTAACATAAACAACAATCAACTTCAAATCATCTTTAACGATAAACAACATAAACAACAATCAACTTCAAATCATCTTTAATGATACTTCATATAACAATATAAACAACATAAACAACGACATATAACTCTTCATTAACGATTCATTGATAATTATCAACTCGACAACTTCGACATCGACTCGACTATGCAACATCAACAACTTCGACTTAACAATCTTTGACTCGACAATGTAACTCGACTATGCAACTCTATCATCTTACTCATGCATGTGGTACCAATCCAGGGCATAAGCCCTCGTCGCTATTTGAGCATAAATATACTCCAGGGCGTAAGCCCTCGTCTTAGACATCATAGATGACTCCAATAACATGGATCAATAACTCATAATCTTAGACTGACACATGCGGCTTTTAGTCAATAATAAACAGCAACATGACAACACATCAAATATTTCAAGATATAACAATATCATAAACAATCACATAGTTCATCGCTTATAGTTCTCAAAAGGCATATACAATTATATATGTATCTCAAATTATTCAACAACAATATTCATATTAATTCAGACTCACTGAAAGACAATACAATTATAAACAACTTCATGTAACATCATATTCATCAACTTATACCTTTATATAATAATTCATCAATCATGAACACATCATATAACATCATATTCATCAACATATACATTTATATACTAATTCATCAATCAGGAAAAACATCATATATTATCATCAACATACACATTCATATAATAATTCACTAAAGCCTCCTTGGAGTATTTTCATCATAACTCAAACACCAAAAATCATTTCCAAGTCAAACCAAAGCAATGGAAAGCTAACACAATTATCTACAACTTTCTTGTTTACACTAAAGGCCAATTATGTACCTATCAATATCAGTTTTCATTTCAAATTCGGGAAATGTTGTGCTGAAATTCATAAATATTCACTGTGACCTACGTGCACTAATATGACCATAACTCAAATTCTATAAATCATTTAGAAGTCAAACCAACGGCATTAAAAAGCTAACATCCATACCTACAACTTTCGTGTTTACACCTAACACCAATTTTATACTTATCAATACCAGTTTTCATTTCAAATTCGGGAAAGGTTGTGCTGAAATTCATAAATATTCACTGTGACCTACGTGCAGTAATATGACCATAACTCAAATTCTATAAATCATTTAGAAGTCAAACCAATGGCATTAAAAATCTAACATCCATATCTACAATTTTCGTGTTTACACCGAAAGCTAACTCAAAACAGAAACGGGTGAAAAGTGAGTGTTTTTCCAGTTTTGACTTTCAGAAAATCGGTGGCCTAATTCACTTACGGGAAAGAACAGTTTTTACTTCAAAAACCTAATTTTTGATCCCTTAATCACCCAAAATGATTTACAATGATGTTTACAAGTCAAATAGGCAATATAGAAATCAAAACAACATAGGAACATGCATCAAACAACACAATTCATCTCATTTTATCAATTAACATAAACTTTCTAACCCTAACTCAAGAACACAACAATTCATCAAATTTCAGAATTATATACTATGATTATTGAAGGAAATCCCACCCTTACCTTGATTAGACTATCGGACTCTACGAAATTGCTACTCTTCTCACAAGATTCTCCTCTTTCTCTGACTTCTCACTTTTCTCCCTTTTTCTCCAAAAACTGAATTGTACCTTCTGTACAATTCTAACCTAGTTTTCCTTTTTATATCTCTTCTATCTAATTTATCTTATTTCACTTATTCTCTTAAACTCTTTTAAATCCCTAAATCAGCCCCTCAACTCAATATTCTATTTAAAAATATATATAAATTACTTCCATAACAAATATCAAATATATTTCTATAGCAAATAACAAGTATATTTTTTACACCAAATAACATGTATATTTCTATAACAAATATATTTCTATAACAAATAACAAATATATTTTTACACCAAATAACATATATATATTTCTACACCAAATAACAAATATATTTTCTACACCAGATAACAAATATATTTCTATAACAAATACCAAATAACATATATATTTCTACACCAGATAACATATATATTATACTAATAAATACCAACATATAACATAACAAAATATCACTTATCAAAATAAATCGACTAAATTATAAAAAGATATCTAAACTCAATAAAATAAATAAATAATAAAATAGGGCGTTACAGTTGACGATGTCCATACGCCTGAATTCTTGAACACCATTGTTGCCTCAGGACTACCTAATCACAAGTTAAGGTTAAAGGTCGAGGGTTCCAGTTATGCTTTTAAGGAATTTAGATCAACCATATGGTTTGTGCAATGGAACCAGGTTGATTATAACTAGAATGGGAAAGTATGTGCTAGAGGCAAAGGTAATGACCGGAAGTAATGCAGGTGAAAAGGTATTTATACCCCGGTTATCTTTAACTCCATCAGACATTTGAATACCTTTCAAGTTTAAAAGAAAACAATTCCCTTTGGCCGTCACTTTTGCCATGACTATTAACAAAAGTCAAGGGCAATCTCTTGGACATGTTGATATCTATCTTCCTACGCTAGTGTTTTCACATGGACAGTCATACGCGGCTCTTTCAAGAGTAACATCGAGAGAAGGGTTGAAGATGTTAATAACTAATGAAGATGGTGAAGATGTTGATGAGACGTCGAATGTTGTTTATGAAGAAGTGTTTAGAAATGTGTAGTATTTTAAAACGCACAATGTGTTGATTTATTTTTATATCTATGTTTAATGATACAATATGTCCAACAATTATACCCTTTTTTATGATACAAAGCATTTCGGTTTACAATTTATTATATTTTTTTGGCTCATAAGACCCGTGCGGCGCACGGGTCGGTGTTCTAGTAGATCAATTAAGCTTTTTCTGTGAGCAAAATCACATGTTGCGTGTACTGTGTACTGCGACTGCCAAATGGACTGCCAAATGGAAGAAAAATTGACTTTGTCATCCCATAGAATTGTGAAAATAAATCAGTAACATTTATTAATTTAATAAATGTCCATTTTGGTTATAAAAAACATAAAACAATATTAATTGCACAAATTAAACATATATTGCCAGAATCTTCAATAATTGCCCAGAAACTTCAAACTCTACCCAGAAATTCATAACTCTATCAAGAAACTTCAATAATTGCCCAAAATGTTCATAACTCTGCCCAAAAAATTAAAATCGTGTCCATAAATTCATAATAAAAAACTTCAATAATTGCCCAGAAATTCATAAATCTGCTCTTAATTTCATAGCCCAAACTTAAATAACAACAAATTTCATTAACAGTAACAATTTAAACATTATAGTCAGATTTGAACTTCTTCATTCAACTTCAACATCGCCCAAGATTGAATCTCTTGCAACCCACACATTTCTGCAATTTTTTCCATAGCTACCTTTTGAATTTCAGCAACCCTAACCTCAAATGTGCTCTTCATATCAGAGATATGAGTTTCACAATCGGTCCTAACTTTGTCTAGCAACTGCAGATAGTGAAGGGTTCTCTGCTTTTCCGTCGACGGCATCGCATCTACAGCATGGTTCAGTTGTGATCGCTCAGAAAGATTCATCTCTCGTGTACGAGCAACAGACACATATTGGACTAGAAGCGTTGCTGAGATTGGGATTGAAAAGGATGTTAATATGCGTTAGTATTGGAAGCATATTGGACTAGAAGCGTTGCTGAGAAAGATCCATCCCTTTTGATGTTCGAAAATTTGAAGGAAGGATGGAAAAAGATTCAAACGTGGATCTTAGATTGAGACTATACAAGAAAAATGATGTAGTTCTGGGTAACGTGGATCTGCTTGAGGATGCCATTGTGTTTGATGTATTTAATATTTTTTAAGGAAAAGGATGTATTAATATTAGTGGTATTAATTCACAATTTTTATTTTTTTTCAATACAACTTTTATAAACCATTTTTTTTTCTACCCTAACCCTACATGAGTAGACAATAAAGGTTAAATGATAAATTAGTAAAATTTTCTTCACTAATAAAAAACCATCTTAGCCATAATCCGTAGGTAATAAACGATCAATGACTTTTCAAACACTGTTCAAACTCTCAAGTATGACATAACAGAAAGAATCTTAGATCTAAAACAACAAGTAAGGAGGTTCAACGAATAATCAAACTATAAACTCTCATCTAAATGGAAAGAATCTTAGACCTAAAACAACAAGAAAGAAGGTTTAATAATGATTAATCAAACTCTAAACTCTCATCTAAACGAAAATAATCTTAGACCTAAAACAACAGGTAGGAAGGTTCAATGAATAATCAAACTCTAAACTCTCATCTAAACATAAAAAATCTTAGACCTAAAACAACAAGAAAGAAGGTTCAACAATGATTAATCAAACTCTAAACTCTCATCTAAACAAAAATAATCTTAGACATAAAACAACAAGTAAGAAGTTTCAATGAATAATCAAACTATAAACTCTCATCTAAATGGAAAAAATCTTAAATCTAAAACAATAAGAAAGAAGGTTGAACAATGATTAATCAAACTTTAAACTCTCATCTAAACAGAAATAATCTTAGACCTAAAACAACAAGTAAGGAGGTTCAATGATTAATCAAACTCTAAACTCTCCCCTAAACAAAAAAAATCTTAGACCTAAAACAACAAGAAAGAAGGTTCAACAATGATTAATCAAACTCTAAACTCTCATCTAAACAGAAGTAATATTAGACCTAAAACAACAAGTAAGAAGGTTCAATGAATAATCAAATTATAAACTTTCATCTAAATGGAAAGAATCTTAGACCTAAAACAACAAGAAAGAATGTTCAACAATGATTAATCAAACTCTAAACTCTCATCTAAACTAAAATAATCTTAGACCTAAACCACTTGTAAAATTGATCAATGAATGTTCAAATTCTAAAGTCGCACCTAAAAGGAAAGATCCTTATACTTACAACACTTGGAAAATATTTAATTATGTAATTTTTTTTTTGTGGTGGTAGGGGTTAGAACCTCGTTCCTTGCATATATTATGCATTGTTCCTACCAACTGAGCTAAGCTCACGAGGAAATTTAATTATGTAATTTAAAATTGTAAGTAATTTTCTCTAAAACAAAATTAATAATCATATATTTCAAATATGTTTTAAAATTTTATTAAACACTATAATTTAATGTAAACAACATTATCTATGTCACAAATAATTTTTTGTCACGTATAAAATAATCCAGAAATATTAATTTTATGTCAAAAATTATTTTTAATTTTCATTTCATTTTAATATAATTTTAAAAACCAATTAATTTTTTATGTTATTAATTTTAATATGCCAGCGCAATAATTTTTTTAATCTAGTAGCTACATTTAGCAACTTAGTTACCTAGATCATACGAAAATTCAAGTTTCAGCAATAAAGGCCCAAACAAATTGTCAGTCCATTACCTATTACAAAGAAATCAAATATTGTTTTTAAAATCAAAAGGTGGGGACCACTGCTGCAGTCCACAATGCCTTTCAACAAATCAAAACAATTACCAGGTCACAAATCCTAATCATTCAATTAAAAAAGTAATAAATCTATGGTTGTGGTTGAACTTTCCCATGAAGGGAAAAATGACATAATTTCAAAATAAAAACTTAGAATTAGAATTTATTAAATTTGCAAAAATATATTTTTATTTTCAAATTATATAATATCTATTTATTTATAGGATATATTTTCACTAATAAGTTAATAAAATAACTCATTTCAAGTATATTAAAAACAATAGAAATATATTTTATTTTATTTTACAAACACACCGACATTAAGCCGGGTGTATGAGGTACTCCAAATCCTTTACAACTAAAAGATTTTAACCAATTTATAAACACAACAAAGGGTTAGTCAGTCCATTGCAAAAAACAAAATTAGAGTTTCTATTCACCATACAAGTGGATTGTGACATGACCTTGAGATAGTTTTTTTTTAAAACAAAATAATGTTTTATTAAATGCTCTAAACCAAGCATAAGGTGTGCAAGGATTAGAAACTATATAAGATACAAAGTACATACACTAGATTGATCACAAACGAAACTACAAGTATCTATAGGAAATGTTTAAATCTCATCACAAACCATAAACTACTGAGCGATGAAATAACAAAATCCCAAAACAGTGAACAATCCACTTATGCACTAGTGCTATATTTTCTTCCTAATATGTTTTTGTCCACTTTAAATCCTTAATTCTGTACTTTTTGTGCACTTGAACTCTCTACTGCTTTATCTACTTTGCTTTAGTGTTTCTGTTCTATTTAAATCAAACTATTGCTTGAAATCCAATACAATATTTGTTGAACTTCCAACTCATGACGCAAAAAGATGAAATACTTAACCAACCGATCACCAACTGCTGCACCTCAGCTAGACTGAATTAACAATAAAAGTAACATTGTTGGTCTTTAACCCATCTAAACAACAGAAGAACAAATCCACCGACAGTGCACTTGAATCATGAATTGAATCACTTTCAAACGAAAAAGGTTTAAGTACATTCTGACTGCTTCTTAGTGATAATAAAAAGGAAACTTGGAATCTTGGTCCTTGATTCACCTCAAACAGTCATACTTCACAATCACTGTATATCCCATACAAACCATTAACTTACTAGTTGTTATTTACTGAAGTATTGGCAACGTGTAATGTTCAGTTTGTTTTTATAAATTAGTTAAGTGTACTGATTGCTTCTGCTGTGATAAAAAACTGAATTCCTTTCCTACTCAACCGACAACTTCATTTCCTATTCTTCTACGTTTTTCATCTTTCGGTCATAATACCAACACTTACTAACCAAATTCAACAGACGACGTGTATCGAATAACTAAAAGTAACACTCTATGTGTATCCAATAATTAAAAATAACATTTTTAGACTCTGCCATAGAACCACCGCAGTATCATTGGTACAAAATACCATTAAAATGGACCGTGTTAAACATTCAATTCCCTGTGTCTCCCAGACACACCCTCAAATTCGCAGACATGTTGTAATCTAAAATCTTTTTTCAAGTGTGTGTCTGGTCTATTTGAAACCTTTACTTCATCCATTGGGTTTTAAGTTTTTATTGTGGAAACATTTCCCATTCCTCGTTTTTCAAATAAACCAGACACACACATGAAATTTTTTCCATGATACTTTCTTTACTATGGAAACTCTTCCGTTATGAAGAGGACCTTTATTTTGAGATGCCACTGATATCCCATGCCACTGACACAAGCCAAACCACACACGTGAAAAGAAAAAACACTTGAAAAACAAACGAGATATTGATTATCGACTTATGCATTCTTCCACAGACCGAATAGAACTTTGATCCATGGCTCCTCTTATAAAATGGTTATCCCTCCTTGCTAATTTATTTTAAAATAATCTCAAAACTAAATATGAAACTTTTTAACGGAACTAATTTATGCTAAACCTTTAACCATATAGAATCCCTATTCAAACCATATTTATTTTCTAAAAGCTCTACAAATGTTTGATTTAAAATCCTCAAGTTTCTAATACCAAAACCCCTCTTCCAAAGATCTACAAACTTTATCCTATTTAACCCAATTTATCTCACTCTCTCCCTCACTCCCTCCCCATACGAGATAGTTTTAATTCTATCCATTATCTCATGAATGTCTTTATAGTCTCCATTAAATATGATGACATTTCTAATAATCCAAGTATTTCCGTGTAACAACTAGGCAAAGTATCCCTTTATGAATCTTTCATTAACTTTTAGAAAATGGTCAATTCCAACAAAATTAGTAAATGATGCACCAAATCAATTTAAAACGAGCCTCCAAACTTCACATGTAAACCGACAATAAAAATAAATGTTGACAAGATTCTGGGGTCGTATTACACTACACACTCATTATTATTTTGACGTAAAACAATCTCTCTAACTACAAACAAGACCATTCAAGTAAGCAACGAGCTAAATGTTTGATGCTACATCAGATTTCCACAACTTCTTAAAATCTTTTGCTCCGAGTTTGTATAATCATACCCTGATTAAATTTACAAAAATGTATTTGAACAGTTTATATAAATATATTTAAACTGCGAGTTTACATAAGATCTAAAAAACTCAAAACTTGCAAAGGCATACATGAGTTGAATTCTTTCAAGACAGACTTGACACGAGTCAAGTGTACTTTTACATTTAATTTTGTGACGAAGTAAATATTTATCTTGAATTGAGTTCACTGCATAGATTTTGCGTGAAAAACAGTTAAACTAAATGTGCGCAAACACATTTCTTTATTTTGAAGTAAGTATAGTTCAACAGGTGTTGTACCCAGAACGAGATAAGGGGGTGCATTTAGTAGTTTTCTTGAAAATTTAAGATATAACCGGAACTATCTTCTTCATCATCTTCGTAGTGCAAAAGCTTGCAGTTATTGCTGAATTGAAGAACGATGAATAGAAACTGAAATTTCCGTGTTCGCGATTCAATGGCGGGAGCGGGATTCGGTGGCGCAATTACACCGACGCCGTTGATCAGATCGTGGAGAACCGCGTTTTTGACACTGAGAGATGAATCCCTAACGAATCCTCCTCGCAATTCAACTTCTCAAATGCTTCACAATCTTATTCTCTCTCATTCTCATACTCTTGTTTCCGCCGCACCAGAACTTCCTTCTCATGAGGTATTTTCCACAAATCTCATAATTGATGCATTCCATTATCATTCGTATTTTCTCTGATTTTATGTTTGATTTTTTCCTCTAAGGTTTTATCGGATATTTTGTTTATGATGGAATTGGTTGCATCTACTTCTTCAGATGAAGAGGACTGTGTTCATATCTATACTCAGACATCACGATTGGTAATAAAATTCTGATTTAATTAATGTTTTTTACATTAGGATTCAATTGTTGTTAATGATTTTACCAATTGATCTGGATTATTGCAGATTCATGATATATGTCGGCATGTTAAGTTCGAGATAAATGGATCTTCTTTTAGTAGTGTTCTTGGTTGTTTTCGGAAGTTGCTGGATCGGTTTCTCGGAAAATATGCTACTGGTGCTGCCGTTGAATGCTTGCATGCTATTAGGTTAGTTAACGCTCCTGAAATGAATTAATAGTTGATGCAATCTTACTTTGACTGTATGTAATAAAATTACGTTTTCTGTTGGGGGTGGGCGGTAGCAATGCTCTTGTTTGCGAATCATTAGAGACATAGCAGGTTTCAGGTTACTTCGTTTCCCAAGCTCTTTTCTAGTAGATATAAGATTTAAATTCTGAACTTGAGTAATTTCGTTTATTCAGTATGAAAATGTTATATTAATTGGTTGTTTTGAACCATGAGTGGGAGGGTTTATTCTTAATGTAGGTTGTTATGCTGCAGTAATGTTTTAACCATACGTCGTTTGAGTGAGGAATTTACCCACGCCTGGAGAATGCAACGCACCTAGGGTGAAACTGAGAAAGAAACTCTAGTACTTTTTTATGGTTTTGCTTTTTCATTAGGTTTTTTAAACTAATAGTTAATTGGAAAATAGAGAGTAAATTGGGAATTTCATATATTCCATTTTGAATATTTTCTTAACTGAAGATTCGCTGTATATTACAGAATTTATAGCGTGCTCATGCTACACTCAGCCGGGGCTAAATCTATGAAGCTTGTACCTCAAGCTATGAAGCTCCTAGGCATATACAACTGCCAGATCAAATGTAGCACTTTTTTAACAAACCGACTAAGGCTAAAAGGCAATAGTACAAGTTGTAGTTATTTATAGCAGCAAACAATGAGATAACAACTCAAATACTCTCGCATTGATAATTTATCAAATAATATATTAGTTCCTAAAATATGTCCTAAAAAATTTGTGTGGTGAGAACTGATTAGATGCATGTGTAAAAAACTTGTTTACACCGACAATGCATACCAATTAAACTCTAATGTTAATCTACTAAAAATTTAGTTTTTTTTAATTAATGCCTTTCAACCTTTTGTTGGTACTTGAAATTTACCTGATACAAAATCTGCTCCCTGTCCAGATGTATCATTACTTCATCGCATCGAAGATGGTTGCAGTCTGAAGATACTATACTAGTTAAATTTCTGCTTGATGTTATCGTTAGCTCTCAAGGCGTGTCATTTTGGATGCCTCATTCAGTATACAAAGAAAAACCAGCTGTGATTAGTATGAGCTTTTCCACAGAAAGCAGTTCAAGTTGGCTACAAACAGTAGCTTTTGAGATGCTTAGTGAAGCAATCTCAAGAGCTGGTTCATCCTTCCCTGTTGATATCTGGAGGTCAATGCTTGAGGTATATAATTTTTCGTCCTTTTTATTTTCTTATAAAATTTGTATATTAATTCCAGCCAAATGTTTTAACTGGTTTCTTCCGATACAGGTGGTCAGAAAAACAATGGATGTCATGGCATTAAAAACCCCAGTTGTGGAAGATAATGTTATGTCCAGGTAACCTGTCTATTTGAAAATCTTAGTAGAAGCCAATGATAAAACTCATTGAGAATTGAGATTCATGCTTTGGCTATATGTCATCAATCACAAGTTGCCGACACATCTTTTCTGCAGGTTTTATGAATCTTTCCTAAGCTGTCTGCATCTGATCCTTACGGATCCTAAATGTTCAGTATCTGATCATGTAAGGAAGTCATTTTTATTTTAATGCAAAGAACAAATATATGTGTTTTACTTTCACCCTTAACCATTGTGGCCCTTGGATCTTTTTACAAGGTGTCAGTTTTTGTTGCCGTGTTGAGAATGTTCTTAAATTATGGACTTTCTGGTAGAACCCCAAGTACTTTGCTAGCTGGCCATTCGAAGAAGGATCTTAATAATGTAAGTCCTAAGGCACCCAGAGAGCACCTGAACAAGTCAGACAGTAGTGTATATAGGCCTCCACACTTGCGAAAAAGGGACTGCTCAAATGTGAAGCCCAATAGAGCTGCACATTCTCAATATATCTCTGATAGTGAATCTTCTACTATGAATGTTACATCTTCAGATTCAGATTTTAGTGATGGAGATGGATCAGCTAAAGAGAGTGCCAAGGGGCAGAACTCTAGGGTTAGAGTTGCTGCTATAGTTTGTATACAGGTAAATTCCAAATTTGCTGTCCTCTCACCCTTCTGATGTACTTTCACGTGAACATGTATCCTAATATTAAAGTTGCTGTTAGCTTTGCCCAAAATTTACATTTAATATTTAGTTAAGATTTTAAAGTCATTTTTTTTCCCAGAATTAGGAAAATCAATATGCTAATTATCACAAAAATCACCGCTCTCCCTTTCAATCCCCACTTCTTATTTATGGACAATATGCCCTCTATGCCTATGCCAGCCTAGCTGGCTAACTAAGTCTCTTAACCAACAGACCTATCAATTATGAAATACTATATTTGAGGCAATGTGAATAGAAACTTGATTTAAATACTAGTTTATAATACCCAATACATACTAGAAGTCATACACCTGGGGTATAGACTTGACTTCTGGTATGTATGGGGTGAATGTGAAGATGCTATGTCATACACCTCACATCCAATCCTCTAAGAATAACCATACGCCTCACGGCTACCAATATAGTTGGGCGTTCTAGACTTCTAGTATGTCTTAGGTGAATTTGAACATGTTCTGTCACTGAAATAACGAGAGTCTTAAAAACTGCATTGGCGTGATGAGATAAAACACTCACGCCAATATTTTCATCTAATTCAAGTCAAATTTAGTGCTAATAGTTCAAACCTGGCTCAATAGTGCTCTTGACATTTAGAATCATATACTTTCAAACATTTAACTTACCTTGATCGAAAGTTAGTCTGCGTTCCTTCTTGTTGAACTTATAAATTCTTATTCTGGAGAGAGTATTGTTATTGTTTATCAAAATTACATTATGAAAAAAACGGACATAAATAGATCCTCTATAAAATGTTAGAAAAAATCAATTTTAAAATTGAAGAAGACAATGACAGCAGGAATAAGTAGAGTTATTTTTGGGTAAACAAGGTAAATCCCCCCCCAAGATTTTCAACTATTCTCTTATTAGGTAAGAAAACTGATATCATTCTTGCATACTTTCCAACCCTTTCCTGCCTCAAGATTCAAAAAGATAGGATAGATATTCTTCAATTATTTGTATTATTTAATTTAAGTCCCCCCTTTAATGACACTGAGATAGATCCTCATCAATTTTCCACCTTGATTACCATCATTGATGGGAAAAGCTATATTGGCAACTTGGCACTAGTTAGTTCCCGGTTTCTTATTTATTTACTTACTATCGCTGTTATTATGTTGGGTGTGAAGGATCTTTGTCAAGCTGATTCTAAATCTTTCTCTATACAATGGTCCTTGCTTTTGCCAACCAGTGATGCACTACAACCAAGGTATGGCCTGAGCATTCTTCTAGCTTTTACGTATTCAGACTTCTACTATCATGTTTCTCGTGCCATTTGTCTTTTTTTTGTTGTTTTCTGACTATATAATTGTTTTATTTGCATATTCATAGGATGCGTGATGCAACTTTAATGACTTGCCTGCTATTTGATCCTTGTTTGAAGGTAGTGTCTTCTGTTGATATTTATGTGTAGCTGTCTTGCCTTTGTTGTACATTTCACCTTGAATATTTGTGGTTTCCCAACATAGTTTCTATTTTGAAATTTAGTTGTTGCATCTTTTTTATTTTTCTTATTATAATATACTGTTACGAGCAGCTTTATTATGCTTCGGTTTAACTCTAGATTTTTGTTTTACATTTGCTTTGTATCATGTTTAGAAGCTTCTGCTTCTGTAACTAACTGAACTACCTTCGGTTAGTTACAGTTATTCTCTTACATATGTTGCAGGTCATTAAAATTGAGAACACTATAAATAGCTTTTGCTTGGCACAGTTATTGAATTTGAACATTACTTTTTATCAGTCCTACTTTTATCTTGTATCTCTTTTCATACATACATAACCCACTTCTCTGAAACTCAAATTTTTTTTCTTTCTAAAATATACATTTGTAATGGGTCTCTGTCGTATTCCCTTCTAAGAAAAGGTTGTTTGTGCTATCTATAGATACGCATGGCATCTGCATCAACACTAGTGGCCATGTTAGACGGTCCTTCTTCCAATTTCCTGCAAGTTGCAGAATACAAAGAATCCAGCAAAGTTGGATCTTTTACTGCACTTTCAAGCTCCCTTGGGCAGATTTTACTGGAAATTCATAGAGGTAGCTAAAACATCTGCAGTATCTTGTTAAATTATGCAATTGCTCAAACAATTTTTTTTTATTATACTATTGTTTTCTTTAAATATCATTTATCGACTCTTCATTTTCCATAGTTTACTTGATTTTCACACTTCTTCCATTTTTTCTTCTCTATTTTTAGGTATTCTTTACTTAATACAGCACGAAGCTCATGGTAAATTGCTGGCGTCGTTGTTCAAAATTATCAGGCTTTTGATATTAAACACACCGTATGTCTCTTTGCTTCCAGCACCGTCGTTTTTATTTTATTTTCATCTCATAATGCTCTAGTTCTGTTACAGTTGGAATCGTACAAGTGATTAACTATTATGACAGTAATGGGAAGTCAGTAACCCCTATAATAAGCAGTTTTGCCACTTCAGCAACTTCCATCTATAATTGGATAGTGCTGCCTAACAGTTTTCTGAATTCTCAATGTTGTTGCCATTTTGCAAGTGGGAGCTTACGACTGAATGTTGAAACAATTAAAAATGAAACCTGGGGACGAAAATTCGGCAATTGCAACAAGAAGTCCAAAAAGATAATTAAGAGATGTACCATTGAATATACGGCGAACAACATAAAATTAGATTAATGTTTATATCTAATCATTTCAATCACTTGTTCATGTAGTAGATTGTTAGGGAAGTTTAGAACCGTGTTATAAAAAGTAAGCTATGTGAGAAATTAGTAGCAGGAAAAAGAGTGAGAAAAGTATTACTTATATAACCTAAAGCCATGAAGTTTGAGCAAACTATCTTGAAATTATACAGATAAGCCAACTATTAATGATTTTATTTCTTACTGCCTTTATGTCACAATTTCTTTATGTTTAGTGTCAGACAGCTCATTCCTTATGATAAATTATAGGGATCTAAATAGGGAAAGGAGTATATGAATAGTATTTTCCGCGTGCACAAAAAGCAAGATGATGATTACTTGTAGAGGTTTTAGTGTTAGGGGTACTTAGTGAAAAATATAGGAGTAAGGTAAACATTCAATAATTACAGGGAATAGAGAAAAATAATTTTAATAGCGATGATTATACTTCCTAATTTCTAGGAGTTAGTTTTGGGACTTGCTATCTTAATTCTGAATATAATCTGGTTAATTATGCTATCTTTGCTGTTGACAGTTGACACTAAATTTTCAGTCTTTTATCTATTTATGCTCTTGGAAAATTAATTGGCATCTGCACTGAAATAATTGTGTTTCCCAGATATTCGAGAATGCCACCAAATTTGTTGCCTACTGTTATTACTTCTCTTACAACAAGGATTGCAGGAGGATTTCGGTACAAAAGTGATCAGAATAATCTGCTGGTTAGTTCTATGATTGCCCAAAATAATGTTGTCCTTCTGTGGTAGTAATATCTGTATAACATGACCCATGATAGTAGGATGCTGCGGTTGGTTGTTTGACATTAGCTCTGTCTACCTCACCATCCTCTGCTCAAGTAAGGAAGATGCTCTATGATGAGATTGCTTCAGGTATCTTTTATCGTACTCTTGATGTTATAAGTAACTGCAGAATTTATCATTTAAAATTAAAGAAATAGTCTGAAATCCGAGATCAACAATTGCTCTAGAATTGTGAATATTTCTTACGAAGATTGATTCATTCTTATTTTATGTTCACATAATTCTTGTTTGCGTATACTATTTCATTTGAATGTTTCAGTTATTGTGACCAAAATAGATACATTAGTCACATACTTGATTAATAGCGAATGAATAGCAAATGATAGTTTTTTAAGCACTTTTAATTTGGATTAATGTTGTACTGATGATGAAAAAGGCAGGTAAATGGGAAGTATGTTTCGGGTGTGATATGAGATTGTGGGGGGTTTGGATAATTAGGTCATGGTGTATTATGTTTAGTCTCACTGTTATTAGGCTTGCATGTGTACTTATGGTTATAGTGTTTGATCCTTTGATCTAATTGCACTGTTATTACACGACAATACTGGTTCGATTTTGGTTCTGTTGGTTTGGCTTCATGTCTGCAATTGTTGGTTTTTCTTCAGGTTATCTTGAGAATGGAAAGAAGTCGGGTGTTCTTTTTTTGTTATTTGAATATTCATCGCAAGGAAGTTGCCCAAGCATTTGCCTTGAAGCTCTTCAGGTAATCTTGCCTTGAAGCATTTGCCCAAGCATTCATCGCAAAGAGAACATAATCTCTGACTGTTAAGCAATTTTTTTGAGTGTTGACATAACCTTTGTGTCTGGTGATGTTTTTTTTCTAGCTTAGTTGCACTTTTAGTTTTCTAGGTATTGCAATTGTGCGATTTGAGTCACTCAACTTTTCCCCCACTGGCTCGATTTGAGTCTCTCAAGTCCCAATTTCGCCCATCGAGTCACTCAACTTTTCCCCCATTGGCAACTAGGTCCCTTTGTTAGTCTTCTCTCCATTTACAAACGGAAAATGATTATGTGGCCCTTATATAGTCCTTTTTAGGCTTTCCTTGACGCGACACACGTGAGGAGATTCTACCATGGATTTGATGTTGCAAGACCCAAATCACACAATTGTGATATTTGAGAAAACAAAATTGCAAGCACATCATGGGTTTAACCATGTCTCATGGGTTTTACACACACATGTAATCTAGTCTAATCATCTCCAATAAAAAGTCCGATATATTTATACATGCAGATAATTTTTTTTTTTAGGTGAAATACAATTACCATGGATTTGACGTTGCAAGACCCAAATTGCACAATTGTGATACTTGATGTTTGTGTTTTAAAATAATTATTAATGATGAAAGCTACAAAATTACACCTTAACTAGTTTAAAATGCTAACATACACTTTCTAATTTTTAAGTGGGTGTAAATTAGCAACCCCATATATGTGTGTGTGTGTGTGCGCGCGCGCGCTTATATGCAATAACCAAGTTGTGTAGTGTATCAGAATGATTATATAAAATTATTCACAAATAGTATAACAACGGAGATGGTTAGCCTAGCAGTACATGCGTGTCAAACCCATGGGACATGGGTTCATACCACGAGACATGGGTCCAAATTCTGAGTCCATCTTTTTAATTAGATGTAGTTGCACTTTTTCATATGTCAATTTTGTGGTTCATGTCCCTCAAGCCATGTCACAGCCATTTCAGCACCTTCATATATGCCATATAAGCAAAAAAGACCACTCAAGTGCCAAGTAAACATTTTTAATTTGTAAACGAACGGAAGATCAACATACGGATCTAATTGTAACTTGGGGGTTAAAGTTGAGGGATTCAATGGTGCAACTGGAATATGGGGACTCGAATTGCATAATCTCAAAACCTGAGCAGTGAGCACAAAGTGCAATTAAGCCTTTTTTATCTCACTGTTGTGTACTTTTTCTAATTTTGTTGGAAAATCATTTTGAATTTACGAGTTCTATATCTGTTAGCAACTGTAATAGGGACTGTGTACTTAGTTTAAGAAATTTGGTTGTCTTACAAGTATGCCAGTTTCTTATGCATTCAATACCATTCTCATGCTTTTCCAGACATATGTCTTGATGACAATTTAAGTCTTATAAGATGATATACTGTATCGAAAATATTGCTACTTTCATCTGTTTTATAAAAGTGTCTCTTTTCTTTATGTATAAGGTTACTGAAATTTGATGGCTTACTGCAAAATTGAAGTGTAAGGTTAGTGTAACTAAATTGGTCACTTGCCTTTGTCATTTTGTCCGGGTAATTTTCAATAGCAATTGTGTTCAAACTTAAAAGTAGTAGTCATCGGTTGATATGCTTTATCCGTAGTTTATTCAATAGTTAGTGAAAGTGTCATGGCAGTTTATTGAATTGTTCAGATTAATCTTTTTCAGGCACTTAAAGCTGTATCCCACAATTACCCTAGCATTGTGACTGCATGTTGGGAACTAGTTTCTGCAACTGTATATAGTTTTCTTAGTATTGTGTGTCCTGAAGTTCCTTCAAAGCAGTCGAGTGAACATGTCGGGAGTACAACTGCATGTATTAACGAAAAAGTTCTTATCACTGCTATTAAGGTAATTACTTAATCGTTCCTGAAACATCCTCTCAATCCCCTGTGCTTGTTAGGTTAAATGGTGTATTGTGTTTGTTAGGTTAAATGGTGTATGCTAAGTAATCAATTCTATTAGAGTGCAGAAATCGCATGTGTTATATACTATGGAAGTTGATTTGTATCTTTGTATTCCTATCTAAGAGTGCTATATACCATGGTGATGCAAACCTCAAAATCACGTAAAGAAACAATAACGAAAATAAGAGATAACAATGGATAAATAGTAGTATTTTATTGATAATAGAACAGTAATAGTAGTAGAGGGTTCTCTAACTACTACCAGAGCAAAGCACCGACACAACACTGAGAGAAATCCTACTCTCGCCCTAACAGAAAGTTATTCAGAATGTTTCTTTGTTTGGACTTTTTTCCCTGTTATTTATATCCACACATCATTGTTTAATATATGTGATGTCATTTCAGTGTTATGACATCTCCATTTTTTTGTCGTGCCGTGATAAAATTTATGTGAATTTTTAAGGTTCTAGACGAGGGTCTTCGGGCTGTGTCTGGATTTCAAGGAACGGAGGATCTTTCAGACGATAAAATGGTGGATCCCTTTACATCCGATTGCATTAGGATCAAGAAAGTGTCATCTGCTCCATCTTACGAACTAGAGTGCAGAGACCATGAAGTAGTAAACTCTGGAGAATATGAATCTGGAATTAAGCAATGGTCTGAGGCAATGGAGAAGCATATGCCTCTTATCTTGTGTCACTCTTCGGCAATGGTACAAATTTTCATTTCTTTAAATTCATATTATTATTGTTTTTTATTCTGAATAATTGAATCATTCCTAACTTGCATACAAGCATGTAAGAGTTCATTAGGAAATTTGTTAAAAGGCAAAACCAAGGATTCTCTATTCATACAAGCATGAAAGAGTTCATTCTTGTGGTGTACAGACTAAAACACCCACAAAACCACGGCTTTGCCTTTTAGTCACGGATTTAAGAAATTTCTTAAAGCCATGGTTTTTTCCCTGCTATAATGTTAAAAGGCAAGACAAAACAAATTTCTTAAAGCCATGGTTTTGATTACTCACGGTTTTAAGAAAATTGTTCTGTCTTGCCTTTTAACATTATAGCTTCTGAATGTTAATCCTTGGTTTTGATCACAACGTCTGGCTCACTGTTTCTCGTCCCTTGTTTTCTTGTTCTTCATGCTGCGGGTGATGTTGGTGTTATTTGGGGGGTCTGGTGTGAGTGAGCTTTTGCTTATCTATTACATGTGTTTGGTTTTTTCCTGGTCTGGCCTCATATGAAGTATCTGTTTGTGTTGCATAAAGGTTTTATTTTTCTAATTTGGTTCTGGCCTGGTGTTTCCACCAGCGGGGCACAACATTCAGAGTCGGCCATAGGTTCTGTGCTATCAGATGGTAGCTCCAATACGAGTCTGTGGTTTCAAGTCCATTTTCAAACATTTTCAAAGGGTCTGTGATCAATAGAGCAAGTGGTGACTAATCATGTGGCAATAAGAGCAGATTATTGATATGTCTAATCACTTGACTGACATGCCCAAATAACGGAAGCTCTGATACCATGTTAAATATTTCTGAATTATATTTCAATTGTGAATAAAGTACAAGAAACTAGTCTGCTTATATAGACTATGCTATACTAAAAGGGCTAGATTAATCGACTAAATGCAGTTGTTACGAGTGATTACCAAATGCAGACCTAATAACCACACACACGATAACATATTTCCTACATTGATGTATTTTGATTGAGATAAGAGCAGTGAGCCATTTGGATAAATGTGTTTCTTTAACTCAAGAGAAATTATTGAATTGTTCGGTGTGTTTGAGAGCACATAAAGCATTAAGATTGGCAATAAGCTGAATTGTCAATGTGTTTGAAAGCACATAATGTTTTGTTGGAACAACTTAGAACATAGTAAGCTTTCGCCGTAGGGGAGTGTTAAGAATCATTTAGAGCATCCCCAATGATCTTTTTTTAAGGAACTTTGAGTTTCATACCCTACTAATGAGCGTACGCTACAACACTACGTCATACTTATGCAACTCATAAACATTTTGCTACACTGGTAAAGTATAAGATACCTTATAAGGCTTATAGTAATGATCATAGGATACCTTATTATGCAACCAAACATTATTGATGATACCGTGCCTTATTTAAGCTACTTTTACAATTTTTATGCTACCCACTTTGCCACGTAAAGTTCCTCCAATGGAAAGAAAAAATAAGGAACGGGTTCATCCTTATATGAAACTCACTTCGATACTCTCATTGGAGATACTCTTAGTATCAATTAGTATTATTAGTATTAATTAGGTATTTATTGTATTCATTAGTAATTACATTACCTTATTCTGTACAACTCATACAATTATAAATAAACTCTCGGTGTGGTCTCATTTGACTCACAATCATTCACACATATCTATAATATAATTTTTACAATTCTTTTGCTAATTTATTGAAAAAATTATAATATGTCTGAATCCGAATGCATAGCTAGTTTGTTTTTAATTAATATATTCCTTTTTCTATTTTTCCTGGAAGGTGAGGGCTGCGTCTGTTACATGTTTTGCGGGCATGACTTCGTCTGTGTTCATCTCTTTTACAAAGGAGAAGCAAGACTTCATTTTGTCTTCTTTAGTAAGTATGATACATAACCTGCCCAATGCCGTGGTGTGTAGTATTATAGCGAGTTAACTAACATCAATTCTTGCAAATATTTTCTAGGTCCGTGCTGCTGTACATGATAATGCATCATCAGTGAGGTCTGCTGCCTGTCGAGCCATTGGTGTCATTTCATGTTTTCCACAAGTGTGTCAGAGGTTACACTAAAACTTGTAGTAGTCTCAATATTCAATTTTATGAAATCTTTTTGAACCTTTGTATCAGATTAATCAGAATAAAACTAAAAAGTTCAATCATATCTTTAGTGCAGAGGTACTTGACAAGTTTATTCATGCTGTTGAGATAAACACTCGAGATGCCCTAATCTCAGTAAGATCTGCTTAAATTTATTTACTTCACACATTGTTACATGTTGTTACGTACTTCAATGCTATGTGTGGTGAAATTTAGAGTTTTTCTTACATCAGGTGAGGATAACGGCTTCATGGGCATTGGCAAATATATGTGACGCCATTCGTCACTGCATTAGAGTTCTTCACTTTGGACAGATGGGTGAGCTGAATTTGATGTCTATGGTTGAAGAGTCAACCATTTGATGGCAAAACTTCATTTTACATTTCTCTGTTTTTTATTGTCTTATATCATGAATATTTTTTTGCAGATTCAAACTCCAACCCCCAATTTATTGTATCATTGAGCGAATGTGCTCTGCGTCTTACGGAGGATGGGGATAAGGTAGGTTTATTCCTTTTCCTCGTTTCCTCTATTCATATCTTTTATGTTAATGAATTATTTTGTTTGAATGGGTCTATTAGGTAAATCTTATACTGAGTATTTGACTTCTTTTAACGAAGTTTCTTTTTTTGATTCTTGTTTTATTAATTCTCCTTTCTCATTACTAGGTTAAATCTAATGCTGTGAGGGCTCTTGGGTATATTTCACAAATCTTCAATTGTTCAACGTCAAGATCTCAAGAAACGTCTGTGCACAGCCCTGACCAAAGGACTGAGGCCCTTCTCGCTAGTGAGAATCCAATGGTGTGTCAACGGCGTTGCCTATTGGATTCCCTTGAAGATTTTCATAGGCTGGAAAAAATAGTTCAGGCATTTATTTCCTGCATTACTACAGGGAATGTTAAGGTACCAAGATTATGTCATTTTAATTTGATTGTTTTAAGTAATTTTTATTTCTAAATCTTGTAAACTTTTCTCTTGAATCTTGAATCTCTGTTTTACAGGTCCAGTGGAATGTTTGTCATGCTCTAGGAAACCTATTCTTGAATGAGACATTAAGGCTGCAGGACATGGATTGGTATGTTGGAATTAAATTTTAATTTTATTTCTAAACATATGCTTCTCACACACATTGCATATTTTTATTCTTATCCTAGATATTAGATATTTTAATTTGTAGCATCAATGAAGTATTTGTAATGGTGTTAGAAGGACTGCGCTCATGTACGAATCATATATATGAATCAGTTTAGTTGTTTGTTACACAAGTCCAGTCCCTTACACTCTGCTCGTTTACCATGATATCTGTAGCCTAAAGGAAGATTTTCTTTTTTCCCCATGTGCTCACAGTTGTACCTCCATTAGTGGCTTCCTTATTCAGCATTGTCCTCCACTCTTTGGAAACTTTTCTAGCCCTGTCCTCCACTGTCAGCAGTAAACTTTTGCAGCGAGATTAACCTGTAGGCAGTCTTGGATTGGCCCTGGAAACTGCCTACTGACCTATCCTGAGAGAGAGGATCCCAACTCCCGACAACACATGAGTATTTTTAGTAATCATATTTCTCTCATCATTACTCATTCCCCTTAACCATCTCATTTTTCTCTGCTTCATTACTATGTCTCCCCATGGGAGTACTTAAATTATGCCTACTGCTGCCTTTTTCACCTCCATCAATTCCCAATGATAGAGTACATGAGTTAGAACATGTTTCTGTTTGAGTGGGAAGAACATTAAGCATGGTTATATTAGCTAATACTTGTTATGACAGCTCAGCGGTTAGTTCTTCCAGCTGTGCAATTCTGTTACAAGTAGTTACTGAACTGTCTTTCATTTTATGTATATAAGCTCATAATTAGCAGTAGCCATATCACGTAGTCTTCTATCCAGCTTCTGCTCCATAGGTTACAAACACTAATCACAATATATATACAAGCTCTGAATAATGGGCCTAATACAAAAAAAAATCAAATAATTACATATTAACATACAACAATCCTCCTCAAGCTAGTGAATGGATTTCATTCCCTGCCCGCATATAAGTTGGTTAAATCATTCTGTTGACATGGATTTTGTTAACACATCTGCTAATTGGTGCCTAAAAGGATGTGGGCAGTTGTTATCAATCTGCTATTCAGTTTTTCTTTGATGAAGTGTCAGTTTATCTCGATGTGTTTTGTCCTGTCATGCTGAACAAGATTACGCGCTATACTAAGAGCTGGTTTATTGTCAAAAAATAACTTCATCCAGTTCTCATACTTTATCATTATGCCATCAAGCACAGTTTTCATTCACAATAGCTCACATATTCCCTATGCTATAGGTTCTGACCTCTTCGGTCTTGCAAGTCTGATCTAAAATTGTATTGTTTGGTAATTTTCCAAGGGTTTATGATTATCAATCTTATTGAGCTTTAGCTTGAAAGGGAGTTCTAGAGTATATGAAAAAATATATCACCACACCATTAGTATGTTAGATTATCTTATATTGTCTCTTAGAATCGCTTTCCATGTAAAATTACATATTATGATTTGTTCCCTCATAAATTAAAATTAAGAGTTTAGTATCAATAAGGGTAAGGATTAGTGATTTGTCTTCTGTAACAACGTACAATATATCACCGATATCAAATCCATATAATTTTATTTTTTGAACAAAAAATCCATATAATTTTATGATTCGTAAGTTTTCTTTTTCCTCCTTCTATACCTAAAAGACTAAAACCCTACAACATCAAAATAAACTATGGTAATGGAACAATATTTGCAGGGCACCGGTCGTGTTTGGCATTCTTCTGCAGCTATTACATAATTCATCAAATTTTAAGATCAGGATACAAGCTGCTGCAGCATTGGCTGTGCCTTTGTCAGTGCAAGGTAGCGTATTTTCTTATCAAATATTTATCAATGTCATACCAAATATTTATCATGCCTTGCACCATATCTTATATTATTAGGCCTTGTCATATTATGCATATGAAATGGACTATAGTGCAATATAATATAATATACGTAGTCTAATCTAAGGTACATAAACCATAATTTTGACCAACATTCTGTTACCTGTTTTTCCTTATTGTATTTGGTTCTTATTACTTATATGTCATTCAAAGAAGTTTAAATCACAAGCCGTTATTTGAATTTAACTTGTTCTCCTGTGTTTTAGCAGATTATGGACGATCCTTTCCAGACATTGTGCGATCCATAGAGCATATAATGGAGAATATAGATCAGGACCCAATTTCTGGGCCTTCAAATTTCAAGTATAGGGTTTCATTACAAAAACAGGTCATACTTTAAATTCATCAATGCAATGTTAAGTCGATCATTTTGGAGTGGTTAAATGATATATATAGATTCGAAATTCTGGATGGCTGTGATTTAAATTAAATTTAACAGTCCCACATTTTCTTCTTCTGTAATCATGATAAATTAGCTTAGCCTTGGATTAATTAGTAATTTTTTCTCTGGCCTATGTAGTATGTACTGTGTTGTGAAACTGTACCATTTCTATTAAGCTATTATAATTTTGAAAAGAAGTCTTCCTATTTTGGACGTATATCTTGTTTTGAAAACTAGAATTTAAAATGTAAATTTGAGTGAACGTGCATAGCAATCTTCTTATTTTATTTATGGTTTTGAATTATAGAGTTATGACATTGTTATGTCGGTTTGTTTTTCCTTTATTGTTGTTACTTAATTGAATTGCTCATTATCATTGCAGCTTACCTTGACCATGTTACATGTTCTACGCTTTACGTCAAGTACAAATGATCAATTGTTGAAAGATTTTCTAGTGAAGGTAAGTATTTTATTTCGAAGGGATATGCAAAACTCTAGAATAGAAGATTCTTTTTTGTCAGTCATTACTGTCTTCAATCAGCGAAGTGATGATATGCTAATGTTAGTATGGACACCACGTCACAGATAATAAATTTGGTTTTCAATGGGAAGATCGATTATAGAAGCTACCTCTGACAAATTTGGTTGAATAAATTAAGTCTTAGTAGAGGCTTCTAAAAGCTACCTTTGTGACAACAAATTGGAAGAAAGACATGTTGTAGATTTAGTAGATTTGTTTATTTGTTATTGAAATATGTTTTTATTTGATGCAGTGTTCCATTTAGTCTTGTACTACAGGCTATGCATGTTCTCTACAATTTTAATAACTGGTGTAATTTTTTTACAATTAGGATAAAGAGGAATTATGTTCTCTACATTAGGATAAAGAACTTGTGTCATTTTCTAAAATAGAAAAATGGGAAAGAGGAAACTATTATTTAATAAGTAACATTAATGACATTTTACAACTGTTTTTTAAGTGATTTGAACTTCATCCCTTTGAGTTACAAGGTCAAACTTTTACCACTGAGCTTACATCTCATCTTGTATGTATTGTTCAGGGGAAAGGAACCTGATTATTGTGTTACGCTATCCTTATTGACTGCCTTCGTATTAGTATTATGCTATCAATGCATTTTCAATTTTAGTGTCTCGTGATTATCCTGATTGTACGAAGAACATTGGATTTTCTGGGTTGTTTAAATAGCTTTTGACTGAACTTTCTCTTGACTTGATTTTTGTTCTTTTTGATTTATGTAAAGAAAGCATCTATCCTTGAAGATTGGCTGAAGAGACTATGCTCATCCATTGGGGGAATGGTTGATGTTCAAGATAAATCCGTTGCAGATCGAAAGAAAGTAATGATATCCAGCGCAATACAATCATTGATAAAAGTATACAAAGAAAAACAGCAGTATGCAATCGCTCAAAAGTTTGAGGAATTGAAGAACATCATATGAAGATGAAGTCATGATTTGAGATGGATTCACGTAATGATTTGTTTTTGAGGTCTACCAGTGAAAATTATACCATTCTAGCAGGTGGGATTAACAAGCCTCGCGAGCAAATGTAATCTTGGCAAAAAATCAAGACAGTTGAGATAAATCAATGAATGGATGGATTAGCTATATCAATTGTAGAAGAGATCGCTTTTCAAAACAAGAGAACGTATTGTGTCTATATAACTTGTTGTATTGGCAATAGATTTCCGGAATAGATGTACGAAACGGATGGGTTAATATCAATGTGAAAAGTGATTGCTTTTCTCAACAAAAGGATTTTTTTGTCTAAATATTTCCCGCTGTAATAGTGACATGTTTCTGGAACAAATTATGTTTTTGTTTTGTTTTGACATAGTCGATTGTATTTTTTCTTTTTTGAAGCAATAGTTGATTGTATTTGTTCTTGGAAAAATAGATTATATTCGTTGTTATGTTAGCAAAAATTTTATTTTGTGATTGGTTTAGTTTTCGTTTTCTTTTTATCTAGAGTTAATTTCTCATGCCCAATGAGTCATTCAAAATAAAGTCAATAAAGAAAAGTACCAAGCATTCCTAAACAAGGAGGAAATAAAATACAACAAGCAGATAGCTAAAATGATGTGTGCCAATTCCCACCCTAGCTAAAATAAGAAATCAATAATAAGTAGGTCAATGCATAGTATTTAAAATTGCCATCCACTTCATTTTTTTAGCCTAACGACCTTCCTTGGTCAGGTATATGATGCTTGAATACTTAAAGATAGTTGCGGTTATATTATGCAAGAAGTATCGCGATATTTTTTTAAAAATATTATATTGGATACTTATTGAATATTTTAATATATACGTGGATATTTTTAGGGTGTGTTTGAATGGAGGGTTTAAGAGGGGAAGGGAGGGGATGGTTTACTTTTCATCTTTAAATTACAGATACTATGAAATATTTTTTAAAAGTTAACATATTAACATGATAAATGATCATATAATACTTCAATCACACTTAATTTATTTTAGAAAAACATGTTATATAGTCCGTAATTTGAAAATAAAAATTAAACCCTCACCTCCCTTCCCCTCCTAAACCCTCAATCCAAACACACCCTTAAGATACTTGTTGTATTTTGCCTTCAAATTTGTGAAGTTGGGAATGATCAGAATCGTGACACGATTTAGCAAGCGTGTCACGATTTCGCAAGGCAGTGAGCATGGTTTTCTGGGCGTTCAATCGTGTCACAATTTTGGGAAAACGTGAAACGATTTTCGACTTGCTGGGTATGTTTTCAGAATAATGTTGGTCGTACCTTAGGTCGTACGCACCAAACGTGACATGATTTTGACTGCTGAAAACTACTATATAAGTGTTTCTTTGCAGATTTTGATGGAGAGCTGGAAGAGAGAGAAACTTGGGACTACAAAGGAGGGAACTTTAGGGTTGAGTGTCTTTGTAGTGAGATTCTCTTGGGCTGAAAACATTGTAAACACCTTGGGTGAGTGAAAAGCATTGAGTGTCTTGTTCTTTGATGAGATTGGGAAAATGGGTAGAAATTAGATTTGTTCTTTGTGAGCTTGTTTAAGCTAATTTCTTGTAACCCATTTGTATCTCTTTGTAAGAACTCTTTGATAGTGGATTGGAGAGTTAAATCTCTCCCCCATAGTAGATCATCTTGGATCGAACTGGGTCAACAGTCTTTGTTGTGTTTGTTGTTTTCTTTCTTGTTTCTTATGCTTGTGGTTTAGAGCTTTCCACTTTGATTCCTAGATTAGATCTATGTGTTATTATTATTGTTGTTGCTTGTGATTGCTTTGATTGTGGTTACTAGTTACTACTTCCTTTGCTCCACACATAATTGTTTATTGGTGTAAAATTTGAGTCCAAATTCACAACAATACTTTATAGATATATCTTGTAAGAGATGAAGGTAAAAAAAAAGGTGAGAGGGTTGTAAGAATAAGTGGAGATGAAGATGAATAGATGATTCATTGCGTGAATAAGTAAAGTTGTCTCTTTATCAACTAGACATAAAATGTATATTTTTGTATATGACGACAATGATAAAAAAGAGACTCAATTAATCACATTAAACAAATAATGTATATTATTTGAACAATCATCTAAGAGACAACTTATGAAACAATTAAATATGAAAAAAATGTAGGTATTAACATGAAAACAAAAGTAATAGTGAAATATTCCTCACTTAATATCAATTTAAAGAAAAAATATCAGTTATAATGAACAATAGACTTTTGATTTTTTTTTTCTCCACTTTCTTTTCTGCAGCCGAAAGAGGAACTAATTTATCTTTCGTACACAGTTGTCATGAATTAATTTATGCATTATTTTTTGTCATAGACTAAATTGAGTGAGAAAATTTATTTAAAAAAAAAAATTGAGTGAAAAAATATTACGAGGTCAAATTGGTCTTTCCCTGAAAGGAAAAAAAAGTACATGGCTTATAGGTTGGGCTGGACGACTATCGTGGGTAATTAGGGTTTAAGGCATAGCGTGTCCAAAAAGAAAATCACAAATCGCTAGGGTTTTATATCTCTTTCTCTCATAAACCACGAACAGAAACTCAAAGAGGATTCTAGACGCAGAGAAGCGGTAAAGTGATTTTCGATTTCAACAATGGATTCTTTCTCAGCTCCACCTAGTCGACCTTCTTCCCAATTGTCCCCACAAGATCTCAAAGACCAGTTGAAATCCCAACTTGCTATGGAGTATGCTCAACAATTTCTTGAGGTATCTCATCTTTTTCTTTGTTGAATTCGCTCATTATTATATGATAATTGAACTTATTAAATTGATTATTGAGGGTGATAGTGTAAATATTGAATTAGGCAAATTAGTTACTGCATAGTTTCTGTATTTCTGTTTGTTGGGTTGGGCTGTTTGGATTGACTTTTAATTTGTTGAAATTTCTCGGTTATTAATATAAATAAGTGTTTCTGGATTAAGTAAGGGTCTGTTTGACAACAGCTTATGACGTGTTTATAAGGTTTTCTGCTTATTTTTATAAATTCTCCAAGATTGTTTATGAAAACAGCAGCTTATACAAAAGTAATTTGACTTTATTTTATCTTTTGCTAGATAAATAAATAGGTTATATATAAGTGTTTATCAATGTATGTGCTTTTGCTATAAGCTGCAAATAAGTTGTTCATCCAAATGGGGCCTAAATGTCAGAATGAAAAGCTAATTTCAGCTTATATGTGAAGGTTTTGTCTCAAGGCTGTTTTTTCCTTCATAATCACAATGTTCTTTGAGAAGTTTGTTCAAACTTACTCTAGTTTCTTTTAGAACTACATTCAATAAATAAAAGTAAAATGTAAATTTGATTATTTCTGTTTTCTTTTAGTATGGAGGTTGTAACTGTGGTTGTGTTGTTATCCTTGATAGAAGGACAATTTTGTGATACAAAGCTAATGAAAGATATTCCATGGAAAGATTGGAACTATTTTAATCTTTTAAAGACAGTCCTACCTTGAATTTGCAAGTGATTGCCCGATTCTGTTACTTTCTGAACTCTAGGCAGCAATTTTATCCTTGGGATTGTGGAATATTGTGAATAGATGCAATTTTGACTGCAACTTTGTTTGCAATTTGGTTGTAGAAACCTCTAAAACCTTAAATATTGCAGCCACAATTGTAGTTGTGGATTAAAAATTATAAGTTATTAGTTCAGTTAAGTTTTTATTCTTACCCCATTAAAAAGGTGCGTAGTAGTCTTAAGGTGATGAGATATTTTGATCTGTGGTAGTTCTTTTCGTTTTGGATGATATAGTAATAGTTTACCTGTTGTTGCTACTGTCAATGTAGATTGTGAAAAAGCTTGTCTATGTCAATGTAGATTGATGATGGTTCTTTTGCCATATAGAAATAGACGTAGTTATTACACTTTGCCATTGATTTGTTTCTTGAACATGAATTATTAGTGATGACAAGCACCTGATATTTATTTTCGAATATATGAAAAAGTCTCTGCAATTGCTTTAGAGGTTTGTCCCATCCACTTGGAATTTTAAATTCTTTCTCATTATCAGAAAAGGAAGCTTCTTAGTCAAGGGTAATGTATAGTAAGATCCTTTCATTCTTTTGTGGTGTGATACTGGGGATTAGTCCTGAGCAATGTCCTGGGTTTGAGCACTGAATATGTTTGGCGTGTCTTACTTTCTGCCAATTGCACTTACATTTCAATTGCTATTTATTTTGCAGACAGTGAGAGGAAAGTGTTTTGACAAGTGTATCACAAAACCAAGTTCAAGCCTCAGTGGGGGTGAAAGCAGTTGCATCTCTAGGTGCGTGGACCGATATATTGAGGCAACGGGCATAATTAGCAAAGCATTATTTAGTGGTCAACAATGAAGTGGATAACCTCCTCGGCAAGTCATGAAAGTAGCTCAAGTTTTGGGAATCACTCAAGATGTTTGACATTATGTGTTCTTTTGGAGACAATTATGCATTCTATTTTGTATGCCCAAGAGATTTGCTGTTATTTTAAACTATCTTTGTTTAATACTTGTACTTCTATATATGCTCTGTTAAGGGGATATGCAAGAAAGGTCATTCATCATTTTGTTTAGATCCACCTTCTAAATTTAATCAATTTTTGGAGTATAATCTTCATTGATAAAAGATGTGGGAAGATGTTGCAACTTGCAAGTGAGGGAGGAAGCTTAAAACTTGTTTCATCTGTGTAACATAGGTTACATTATATTACTAATTGTATCCATTATTTTGTGGTCAATAGAACGGTTAAGAGAAGCATATCAAGTTGCTCTTACCCCATCTCAAACATCAGACATTTTAAAATTAACAACCAAAAATCTGTATCAATATATACTATTTGAGCTCTTTTTGAGATGAATGAACCACATCATATGAACTTCAACTTCTTGTGATGAGACCTTGGCAGCTGAAACCTTTTATGTGATGTGCTTCCTCTGTCCCAAATCGAAACAGAAAAAATCAAATCTCACAATTTGGATTATAGTTTTTTGTAATTTCTTTGGAATCAGTGCTTGTGATTTGTCTTGGTAAGTGCTTGTGCTATAGCTTGCAAATAAGTTGTTTATCCAAACAAGTCCTAAATGTTGGAATGAAAAATTTCGGCTTATATGTGAAGGTTTAGCCTCAATTCAGTTATTTTCTTCATAATCAAAAGTACTCGTTGAGAAGTTTGTTTAAACTCACTTTAGCTTCTGTAATAACTACATTCAACAAGCAAAAACAAATTGTTTATTTGATTGTTTCTGTTTTATCTTAATAATGTGGTAGTGGTTCAGGTTATTGCCGTGGTTATGTTGTTATCCTTGATAAAAATAGCAATTAAGCTTATGCCATGGTGATTCCGTAGAAAGATTGAACCTGTTTTTATCTTGACTGATCAGCCTTGTATTTGCAAGTGATTGCTGGATTCTGTTGCTTTCTAGATACTAGGCTGCAATTTTATCTTGAGATTGTGGAAAATTGCAAATAGATGTGAATTGTGACCGCAATTGTGTCTGCAATCAGTTGAAGAAATCTATAAAACCTTAATATTGCAGTCACGATTGTAGTTGTGGATTGCAAATTAAAACCTTGAAGCTTCAAGTTATTAGTTCTCAGTTTTTCCTTTCTCACTGGAATAAAAAGGTGCACAATTGTCTTAAGGTGATGAGACATTCTGACCTTGTTGGCAGTTCTTTTTGTTTTAGATGATATAGTATAGTTTACTTGTTGCTATTATCAATGTAGATTGTGAAAAAACCTGTGTATAATTTGTAAGCATTGTTTTGTTGAAAAGAGAGAGAGATAAAGTTCTCACCAGTCTCAAACATCAGGCAGTTTAGAACGAACACAGCCTAAGTTGAGGATTTGTTTTGTATACTTAGACACACACACACAAGCTTGGGTTCTTTTTGAGTCCCCCTGTTTGAATGAACCAAGACATATGTGCTTCAATTTCTTGTGATGTAATCCATGCACCAATTTTCAAGCAATTAAAGGATGATCATTCATTTGTAGCACATAACATAAAATTCTCGCACTTTATTTACTTAACAAATTTGAAATAGCTATTAAACCATTTGGATATTTATACCTTTGCTAAAACAGACGATAAATGGATGATATTTAACATGATTAACATTCAAGAAGGAACTTGGGAGGGATGCTACCAGCTAAGTAATGTTAGGCTGTGCAATTTTTTTTTTCGATTCTAGAGATATATAATTGATTTTAACATATTTGGTTTCTCTAGAGTAGACTTTGTCTTGCTTCCAGAATTGATTATACTTGAAGTTATAAATGATAACCCCTAATTCTAAAATTGGTTTTTACACTCAAATGTATTATCCAACTCACTTTTATATGATGTATCTAAACATAAATCACTCTATCTTCAACTCAATTTTCGTCAGAATCGATTTTACAAAATCAATTCAGATTGTGTTTGGGGTTAGCTTCTACCCACCAAAAACATGTGTTTAGCCCCTTCCACTGTGGATAAAAAAGAAGCTATTTGTAGCATTTGAAAAACGCACGTCTACTGCAGAACTAAACATACACTGCGATACATAGCTTCAACGTGTGGCTATTGCTATGGGGACACGGAAGCAAACACGAGACTCTCAAATTTCTTTATTTTCTCTCTACAAAGCCCTGAACACATTCAAGTCACCCACTTACATACTCGTAATGGTTACCCACCCAACTGGTAAATGGCAAGATACACCAGAAACTAGTTTCAATTTTCAACTCTTTCCTTAAACTTTGTTTTCAGGAAAGTGATTGTCAGTTGCCATTACAGAGGAAGCAAAAGAAAGCAAGCATGTTTAATAACACAGCCACACCACAATACAACAGTGTAAATGACAAACAATACAAACACGCAAGCTTGCATGATAATTGATAAACAACACAATTCACATAAGCTTCTCAATTAGAATCAAACACAATACAAAACCACACCAAGTACCAACTTTGTGGCTGATATTAATGAGATGATCACGTATTTAAATTTAAATATAATGGAACTAATACAAAATAGTTAAAATCAAATGTTCCCTTTGCTGATTTAGAAGACAAAACATTGTACAATAAAATGTCCTCTGTGATCTAGTACCGCAAGGACTTTTTACACTTGGAGGGAAAATTGAAAAATCATTACAACAATTGCTTCTGCTTGACTTCAAGAATAGGAGGATCAACGTCAATTCCCATATTTGCTGCTGTGCCTGCTATAATTCTCATGGCTGATTCGATAGTCGAGCAATTCAAGTCCGGCAACTTCTCAGAAGCAATTGTACGCAACTGATCAATTGTGACTTTTCCCACTTTTTGTGCCTTAGGGTCTTTTGAACCCTTTTCCACCCCTAAACAACAAATCAGTATAGTAAAGAATTTGAAACTTGGAACACTGAATTCATTTATAAACAGAAAACAAGCATGTTTATAAATTGTGACTTGTTTTGGAACACTGAATGCCTGATAGTCTATCAGACCAATGACATAAGTATATCTGCCATGTTTTGTTTATTTAGATAAGTATGGTAAAGCAAGATTAATCATTCCAAGACTGAATTTGAGGTATCAAAACACAACACTTAACAATCTCTGCTATTATGGTCATGTACATCCCCCCAACTATAGAGTCTATTATATACATACTGTATAAATAAAATTTTGGATACAGAAAGGTAAGTTTTGTTCAAGATGGGGAGATTTAATGACAATGCAGAGTTCCACCTAGTGAACATAGGTGTAACCTTGTAACAAAAAAAAAATCTCATTCATTTATAGTGTAGGAGAAATTCTCATAAAATACAAGACACTGCCTGTATTTAACATATTCACAATAACCAAGTCTTATCCTACCAAGTGGGGTTGGCTACATGAATCAAGCGACGCCGTAGTGTTCTATCAGAACCATGTCTTTCTCCAACTCATTAATCTCTAGATCCTTCTTTTTTTTTGAACAAGAATCTCTATATCCTTCTTTAATAGTTTCTTTTATAATTTTAACATATTGTTGAACTAAATGTAAAATGTTATTTATATCACATCTAAGCTGTTGAGACCTGAGATTATTACTCTAAGAATATACAAGAATTTGATCTGTCAAATCAATTGTATACTAAATATCAAATATCAGTATATGGATGCTTAACAATATCTAAAAAGTGAATTGGTATGTGATTCACAAATGTGTTAGTTCACTCAATATCAAGGCAGTACAAGACCATATAGCTTACTGAGTCGAATAACACTTACACTACAGTTCAAGATCTAGTGATCCTTAGTCCTTAATTAATGACATTTGAGACAGGAAAGAAAAAGAAAAAACACAATGAAGGATGACAATGACTAGGGATGCATTTTTTAAAATCCAAAATCTAGTACCCGAAAACCTTCAGCTAGTGACTAAGAACTTTCGTGGTGTGTGGTTGCCGCTGGCCAAACATTTTTATTTTACACCGCCAAGAACAAAACCTAGGAGCACCACGTCAATCCCATAGTGTCTCATAGTTGGCCTTGCAACATATGCAGCACTGCCTTTATACTAAAGGTGTGTGCAAGTGTATGACACCAACACGACACCGACACTTGTGACTACATACGAGTACATCAATTTTCTCAAATACCACCGGTGTCTATATGTCAATGCCAGTGTTGTGTCCACCATCCGGTGTGTGTCTGTGTTTCATATCGTACAACCAGTAGACCGATAATAGGCTAGTTTACTAAGGATGCATAAGTGGCGAACGGTTGAATTATAATTTTTTCACAAGTTATATCACAAATAACATAACAAAGTATAAATGTGGTATAAGATAAGAAGAATATACCAGCAGCCTTAAGTAGTAGAACAGAAGCAGGTGGAGTCTTCAATATGAAAGTAAAACTTTTATCCTGCAAAGTTACAGAACAATAGAATAAGAAGAAAATGATTGAAATGACACAAAAAAGAAAAGAATAAGTTAGTTACATACATCAAAGACAGTGATTTCAACTGGAATGACATAACCGGGTTTATCAGCAGTTCTAGCATTGTAATCTTTACAGAAAGCCATAATGTTAACACCCTTTGAACCAAGAGCCGGTCCAACCGGTGGAGCCGGTGTTGCCTTCCCGGCTTCAAGAGCCAGCTTTATGATTCCAACCACTGGTTGCCACAGAATACAAAAATGTTCTAATTATAACATTGCAAATTTGAAATAAAATCGAAATTAATGAATGAATGAATTTGTTTAATACCTTTCTTGGCTTTGCCACCACCGGGTTTGGGAGGAGCCATGGCAGTGATTTTAAAGCGTCTTTGAGAGGTGGGAAGGGAAAGAGGGGTTTTGTTTTGAAGGGAGGTGCCATTGGGCTTTAAGGATAATTTAAGAGGAGTGGAGAACATAGAAGAAGATGAAGAAGAGCATAGCGACGGAGTGCAGAAGAGAGTGGACGCCATTGAATTCAATTCAATCCTCAGCAAAGTGGATTTGAGTTCGGATAAAATGAATACAGTATCCGCGCTATCCTAAACCTTCACAACTACTATTTATCTATTTTACATTTTCTTTCTTTCTTTTAAATATTTAACTAATGCTTTTCAACAAAAATATTATTCTTGAATAGGTCCATATGTATTTATATTCAGCTACCTCAAATAATACCCCAATAAGTTCAGTAGCCAAAAGATTTATTTGTATTGAATAACAACTATAGAGAAAAAAATTTCAACAATAAAAATTATCAAGACAATAGTTATAGACAAATTAAATAGACAAAGTTTCTTGCAAATAACCTATTTATTTACATTCGAAAAGACATTATTAATCTATTTATTAAACATTCAATTATAGATGAAATTGGCTTCTTGAAACGCATTTTTCCAAACGTTTCTAAATAGCGATTTTTATACTAAATTCCTAGGATTTGTTAATTTTAGTCCTTATTTTTTGTTAGAGATTAAATGCAAGACTAAAAACATTTTTTTTTTTGTAAATTTTATAAAATTTTGAAAACTTTCATATTTTAGTTCAAATCCAAGACTCTCCTACTTGTGTGTGTTTGAGTTTTTAGCTGGTTATGTTAACTTTAAATATTTACTCGTATATTTATTTTATTTTTACATAGGTGTCCCTTTCCTCCATTCTATCATTGTTTTCAAGTAAAAAGAGCCACCTTTAATTCATCAATTATTTTTAAAATTTTACTTTTTCAATCATATCTACACCAATGCTTCAATTTCATCAATTTTTTGTAGTTACGTATGTTTGAGCGAGACTAGTTTTAGATGGATGATCTCATGAGATTCTTTGTGTTGCATCTCTTCATCCAATTTACGACATTGATGTATTTGGTTCCATAGAAGGATCACGGGTCTTTCTTTGGAAGTGATTTTAAGGATTGGTTGGAGTTAAATTTGAACAAAATGAATGAGGTTAGTATGGGAATTGTGTGGTATGATGTATGGACTATAACTTGTCACTCTTTGCGGCACAAATTTATTTTTGAAAACTTGCTTATTAAACAATTCCCATACTAACATGAAGGCTTAATAATGCAAATTCCAAAATCTCAACCGTGATCAATAACACGAAGGAAAAAAAATCGAGGAAAAATTTGGTGTTGCTAAAGCCACACCATTACATGAACTACATCTGACCATGGTAGTGTCACAGGGAAAATGTTGCTTCAGTGAATCAAGAGTTTACTTGAGTTGGACTCGGAGGTTTAGATTTGTCATTCTTACAAGGAAGTAAATTTTTGTGCATATGCATTAGCTAATATAGAGTGTGACCAAAGTTCTTGGTAATATTTGAAGAGGTAGAAAAAAGTATAACTCGTCTTTTAGTCTCAAAATAAAGTTTTCTTTTTTCTTTCACATTTTACTCCTTCGTAATCTTTAGTCTCCGAAACTCCTTCGTAATCTTTAGTCTCCGAAGTATCACAATCTTTTTTAGAAGTGTATAAATATAATTAATCTCAAAATTAACTTTCCAATTATATTCAAACAATCTTGGTATATATTAAACCACTCACAAACAACCTTCTCTTTTTTGAAAACTTTTGTTGATTTATATTTACTTGGCATGTCCCTGTCCATTTTTCTAAGTTTGCAACTGATAATTATAAACTTTTAAATGTACTAATTTTGTTAAAAGTTTACAATAGGAGAAATTCTCTTTGCATCTTATAAATCCTACCTAAGAATTTCTCTTACAATAGTACTATAGAAACTTCCACATTAACTAACCTAATGACATGTCGAATATGACACAATCAAGCATGTCACAAAAACTAATTCTTTACTAACCAACCAACATTGACTTAGTACTAATAAAAGATCAATTGACTAGAACCTAATCAAATTCACTAACTAGATCTATCTATGACCAAGATTCTTTTAGTTAAACATATCTTTCACGTGATTATTGGTAACTAACTTGATTCTTGACCAGAGAAAAAAGCAAGAGCACCAACAAAAGGTGCATTAATATAAGTTGCTGGTTCTGACTGTTGATAATTATTTCTATCATCAGAGAAATTGTCACTGCTATCAGGACCACCAACAATGGCTCCAACAAGAACATTTGGGTTAGGTGAACCTGAATGAAGATATTGAAATCCATTGTTGCAAGAAATCATTTGAGGCTGCGCGCGAATGGAAGGTAAAGAAGAACCTCTATGGTGAATATGTTTTGGATATTTCTCACCAAAACCAACCATATAAGACATCTTTGTTGGATTATCACCTAAAATGTAATCAACTTGTTTTTTGGCCAATTTTATGAGGTTTTGTTCTGTGATTTTTGATGTACCACATAAAACAGCACCTCCATTTGTGTTGAGATACTTGGCGTATATTAAGAGAAGAAAGGATGTAGATGTCACATATTGTAAATTGCTCTCACTCCCTTTATACAGAATACCCCCTGCAAAATTAAATTTGTGTTAGTAAAAGCTTTCACATTATCAAAACTATGTTTGTGTTTATTTTATTTGTTTTTTAAGAAATTCTTTTCGCGCAAATGTTAAGACAAATCCCTTAAAAAATGTGAGCAATTTTAAAGGACATATATAATATGAATTTGGAATTTAACTTCCGACCACGTGCTTAAGGTATCGAGCTGCTTATTACCCGGGTCACACCACTTTATTAAAATTATATTATTTTGATTGTTAATTTGGTAAACTTTAGGGTCCGTTTGATGGTCAGGATAGGATAGAGACATGATATGATATAAGGCTGGATAGAGATAGGATATGATAAAGACATGATAAACATTAATCATACGATGTGTTTGATGCGCACATGATAACAAACATGATATCATTATAATTAAATGAAAAATTGCTCTCATAATTAATTAAATATTATAAAAATGGCATGTTATTAATTATTATGGAAAATACATGCTATCATTATTTTAAAAATGACAGAATATCAAGATAATAAATAAGGAATGATCTTCTAATCCTGTCAGGATAATTCCTAACCCAGCCTATACTCAGGATAGAAATTACAAGGATAGAAATTACAAAGGAAAGTCAGGATATGATAAGAAAATGGTTTATTTTATCCTATTCTTTTGGTGCATCAAACATAAGATTTAAGCAGGATATGATTAATGTATCATATCATGTCTCCCTATCCTAACCATCAAACGGACCCTTAAAGTTTATATATATAATTTGACCTTAGTTACCAATAAATTATGTGTTAATTATGTCCTTAATTGAAGAATTAGGATTGGTGACCTGGGGTGTACTGAGCCTGGAAACCAGGAGATCCTGGTAATAGAGAACAAATGTAATTGTCTGCATGAGCCTTGTATAACTGGAACTCTTCAGAATTTTTGTCCAAGAATTCCTGTCACAATGTGATAACCATAATCTATTAACTATAATGTGATTTATGTGTTGTAGATGGCATAAATCAAAGTAATCAGAGTTAAAGAAAAGGGTACCTTTGAAAGTAAGATTTTAGTTCCAGGTCGTTTATCATCCCAACTAAAGGTGTAACCATCATCGTCAGCGCCTAATGTGTGACCGTTAGATTGTATGAATTGCTTGTAGGAGCTAATTCCAGAAGCTCTATAAATCCATGATGCACCCCAAAGTAATTCATCCTATTTATTTATTAAACAATAATAACATCAGCATGTTGATGTATTAATATTAATTTCATAACGCACACATGTGATTAGTTTCGTTTTAAAAAAAACCGAAGATTGTTAAAGACTTTACATGGTATCCAGAGTAAGAGCAGTAAAATGGACAGACAACAGAATTAAGAGAGTCACTATAAGAGCCTCTGTAACGGTCTGCAAAATTGAATACCTACATAAGTCACATTAATTGATTAATTAGAGCATGAAAATTGAAAAATCAAACAATTTAAGAGATGAAAACTGGGAAAATTTGTGTTTTAGAAGAGGAACATACTTGGATGGCTGCTTGAAGCAATTTGGAGGAATATGTTGGATCAGAATCTCTGAATACTAATGAAGACGCTGCCAATGCAGCAGCCGTCTCAGCTGCGACATCAGAACCTGGATTTTGAGCCGAGACCTTATACACGTTGCGCGGAGTGTCCATGTCCTCCGGCCTTTCCCAACATCTGTGATCCATGTTAGGCTCTCCAACCTGCAAATATTAAGGATATTTAGAAACAAATTTTTAACTAATAAAATGTGTAATCGCGCACCCAAAACATGCTCAGAGCGCGGGCCACTCACTTGGACATACAATGTGTCTGGAGTTGTGGTGGCGGCCTTGAGAAGGTAATCCGTACTCCACCGGATAGCAGCTCTAGCATTGTCAACCTGATCTTGCATTGAGCTTCCAAATTCAATGACACTCCATGCTAACAATGTAGTAGTAAAAGCCATTGGAAGCCCGAACTTAAGGTTGTCACCAGCATCATAATAACCTCCAACTAGATCCACCTGAACCAATATACATATAGAGAATGATCGAATAATTAATTAACATGCATGTTATATTAAACTAATTATATATAAAAAATGAGGCATGCAAATGAGTGTGTATAATACATGATAAGAAGAGCCATCTGATAATCCAGAATCTCCTCTCCATGTTAGTTTCTGGTTGGATGGTAATCTTCCGGATCGTTGTCCTTCAAAGAAGAGAATGGATTTTTCAAGAGCTTCATGGTACTCTTGTGAAGTGAAAGCAAAGCTTAATTGATGATTGAATGAACAAAATGTTAACAATATAAACAGAAAGTGTAAATATAATGTGGTGGTAGAAGTTGAAGCCATCCCTTTTGGCCGTGTATGGAGGATTACAGCAATGGTTTATAACGGCAGGAAAATGCTTAGTGTTTATATAGAAGAAGTTGGAAGTTGGAAGTTTGGTTAAAATTGAATATCACGGGATCAACTGCGCCAAACAGGGCTATGGACTAGAAAGTTTAACCAATGATCACACTTCCTTGTCCTTATTGTTTATCGGATAATTGGAGAAAATGTATTTTTTATACTACTCTATAAAAAAAGAAATAGACTAGGTCCTTAACAAAAAAAAAAGAGAGACTAGGGATTAAAAAAAATCTCCATCTTGGTAAAATTTGATTGCAAGGGGTAAAATCTCTATCTATAGATAAAATATGCTACAAGCACGAAACATATCGATTAACTACTTGAGCAAGTAAAATAAATGGAACAAAAGTGAAAGTTAAGAAACTACATCAAGATACGCGTGCCCTATTCCTTTTCAAAAACTTAGCATGTGTTTGGTATTGCATTGGAACTTGCAAAATCACGGTGGAAAATCATGTTTGGGTAAAAGCTATGTTTTCCAGCTTTGGCCAAATCACGGTGTAATTACATTGAAAATTGGTTTTGGACTTCCAAACTTGTTTCCAAACACACACTTAGTTATATTATCTTGTTAATAAATCTATTATCAAAATATGATATATTAATATTATGATAGAATATATTTTATATTATGCAGTAGTAATATTTGTAAACAACCAATTTAAAAAAACAAAATTGATTGTTTTTTATTTTATTTATCGTACTCATACATATTCGCAGATGCATGTGATACTATTAAATCCACCTGTAATTTATCGTACTCATACATAGTTTTTTTCTTAAATTTTTTGTGTAAGTATTATATGAATATCATTTTTATCCAAGGGAATTGAGTAACTATTGTCCATGTATGTGGATATCTATTAATAATATTCAATAGACCAATGGATACATATGCACTTATATTAACCAATGTTCCATGTGCAGGGATAGCAATGGGGGCGATGTGGATGTTGGCAGTAATCCCATGTCACCTGTTATAATTATAAAGTAATACTATGTCACCCCTCAACTCAGTGATGATTAGCCTTGTGTTCACCCATACTCAAAGATGCATTTATTGTTAAGATTTTCAACGAATTTGATGATATCTCTAGATAGTTGCATTTTACAGTATCCAAATCAGAAGTGCGTGTCACAACACTGATAGTAAAGAATTTTCATTGACTACTCAACATGCCATGCTGCATGATTTCTCTAAAAGGAAGACATGCATCAGCATTTGTGCAATTCGTTAAAAAAGATGTTCTAGTATAGCATTAGTTTATCAAAATTTATGTGTGTAATAAATGTATAATTTTTTTAAATGGAGGCTATTGGGGCATTGTTGGAGGCTATTCAATGCCTTGAACTCGAGGTAGTCAATACTCAATTGGGTTGGGATTAGAATGTGGCATTGGTTGGCTAGAGGAGGGTGGTCAAGGTTGATTTGGGTGGTGGCACTGACTAGGTTTACATGAAACAGGGGAATAGTGGAAGGGGACGGTGAGGGTGTAAGGGCACGGCGAGGTGACATAAAGACTAGGTAGATTAATGAAGATATTTAATTGAATTTGTAGTACAGATTCAAAGTATTTTCCCTTAAAAATCAAAAGACTATATCGAAATTGTTAAGTCTAATGTCATGTCGCGATAATGTTAGAATCCCAACTCATCTACTTATGTGTGTGACTTTTCAATGACTATTAATATTTCATCTATCTAAAAGAAATAATCAGAAGTTTAAGATAAAAATAAAAGTTATAATACAAATATCCATAAGTAGAACTACAAGCACCTTTGTATTCCTTCCAAAAAAAAAAGTACCTCTATTACTCTCAAAGCAGATAAAGAACAATTTATTTATTTTACACTCAAACGCCTACTAAAAAATTCAAAATGATTCCGTAGCAAGTTTTAACCATAGGTATCCATGCAACGATAACTCAATGAGTTTGTCTTCCGTAAACAAGGTCACCGGTTTTTGTGAACAAAAATTAATTAGCAACTGGGGATTAAAATATTCAATGTAACCTTAAAAAAAAAAATCAATGTAACTTCTATCAATTTCATTCTATTGGACTCAAGATCAAGAAATGCACGTTATCAATGTGATTATTAGCGTAATTAACGCCAGGAAATTGGACTCATCAAACTTGTTAAAATTTTAGCCATTTGCGGTGCCAAAATTTAAGGCGCAGCTTGGTTTGAGGACTGTTAGCCGTATGGAGAAGTGTAATTTGTCCTTAGTAACAAAGTCACGGGGGTACACAATGAAAGTCACATGAAGAGTCAACCAACCTAGTTGAAAAGCACAAGTGAGAAACACAAGAGGTAGCAAAAGAGAGAACAGTGAGGGCAGTTACCTAAACTGTTTGCAGGCTAACATTTTCAATGGATTCTATAATGCCACAGAGCCAATCACAAAGAAGAAAAGAAACTTTACATATATCACGTGATAAGGATGTTCACACACATGTATTTCCACTCTTCTTTCGGTGGGAATTGGAAGAGTATATTAATATGCAATGCGTAAAGAGAAAGGGAAAAATTTGATGTGACTTGGATTTTGGGTTACACAGTCTAATAGCTCTCTAATATTAGTTGTACAAATATCACTCATCATTCTTTGTGATCATCAAATTTGCATATCATCCACACTTACTCCATGGTTTTTTTGACAAAAACAAAACGATATTCATCAATTCAAATTGCTAGAACACATCGGATATCAACATTGTTAAAAACGTAAAAGGTGAATCAGTGAACAAACTCATACTACCCAAGTTAATAACATACAACAACAAAATGACAACAAACAATATGATAAACAATAATACACATGCTTCCGGATCTACAACGCTGACGTCCAAACATTGATTAAATATGTGATTGACTGAAGCTAATCTTTCAATATGGAACCAAACAAATATTGCAACAAAACGCACACGAAATCAAACTACCCCGCACAAGATGACGAACAACACAGCGCCACACTTAAACGACGAAATCACTGAAAAGACATGAGAAAAAACTGAATATGAAGAAATTAAAATGGGATATATTAATTTCACTTATCCCAATTTAATTTCTTTAAAGCAATGCAATTTACAACCAACATTACATTATTTCTGGTAAAACAAGACTCAAATCCCGTAAACAAGACCTGGGGTTGAGCGTTGTAGTCTTGTAGATGAAAAAAAGATCGAGAGAAAAGAGTTCACGGAAAAAAGTTGTAGATGAAAAAAAGATTGAGAGAAAAGAATCAACGGAACAAAGCTTAGTCATTGACAAAACGAGTGGATACTTCACATCACTAGCAGTTATTAATAATAACTAATGCAACTTACAAACTTAATTTATTTATTAAAAAATCATTAAAAATAAAGAAAAAATAACAAGCATTTTCAAGGTTCTTGCTCGTTGAAATTCTTTTGAAGAGTATGTTAGGATAGACTGCAACTTTTTCTTTTATGAGACAATATTAACATTGTATGTGAAATCAATTACAAACCTTCCATTATACTTGAACAAAAAAAGAACAAGGCTGAAGGAGACCGAAATGTGTACGACAAATAAACGAATAATTGGTTATATAACTCTTAGAATTTATCAATAAAGAAAAATCTTTTGCAAACTCATATCACTGATGTTCGACTTACTTCAATCTGATCAAAATTTGACTTATTTGTTTTAACGTGAATACAACTTATCATGTTCAAGTTTAATGTGTGGGGTGGAGTATCGTGTCCTGATATGTTATACTTTGAACATTGCTCATGTATGTGTGTTCAATGATTGTATTAGGTATCTGTGTGCATGAACGTTACTTCATATAGATTCAAAAGAAAAAGTCTTCAACCTCATTCATTCAGTATACAAGCCAAGCATAAAATTTAGTGTAAAGCTGGAAAAAAGAAACTCCATAAATATAACAAGATTCTAAATTGTAACAATCAAATTGTTCATACAAATTGCGTTTGTAAGTCTGCTTTTACTTAAGTTTTTAAGTTGCATTAGTTAAGTTTGTAACATAGTAAAAGCAGAGCCACCAACAAAATTTGCACAGATTGCGTAACAATCACTCAAACATGAGAACAGGCATTATAATTATAACAAGATTCTATCAACTATACTTCCAATCATATTCTATCAGGGCAACAAGGAAAGCAAACATAACTAAGGAAAGCAAATGCCATTAAGCGTCAATCAAATCACAATAGGTAATAAATAAAACGGAGAATTCTAACATAGCAAATATTAGGATTCATCACAGGAAAATCACAAGATAATTAGCTTTGTATTAGAAATGGTAATACTGTGAAATTGAGAGTGATTATAAGTGGTCTCTGATTCTGAGGATAAACCGTGAGCCCTTTGCAATCCCTTAGCTGCCTCACCCTACATTCCTAGTCCAAAGTTTACGGATTTTGGAAAATAAAGACAGAGTCTAATGGGGTGAATGGGGGTTTGTAAATATTACTATGACAAACAACAATTCATGGTGGCATGCTAAAATTCTGCCATTAACAAATTGATACCTAATCCTAGACCATGCACCAGCCACCTTGTTTTCCTTTTCAAGTTTATAACAAATCTCAAGTTGGTATCCTATTAATTTAACTCCCCAACTTTGTTGGCTAAGGTTTGTGACTCGCTATTTGAGGGGGAAAAAAACTATCCTAATTTGTATAAACCTTAAACAGCCTTCCGAAGATACTGATGCCAGTTTTGGATTGTAATATCTTAAGACATTCTGTAAATTGCAACAAGCCTCTTTTCCTGCATCAATACGGCTTTTATTCCACTCCTGGATGCATTGCATTTGATCTTGACTTGGAAAATTAGGAAGCAGGTGACTTTGATTTTAAGGCATTAAATGCTTTCACAGCTGATTCATTTCACCCCACTCTGAAAGCATATTTTTTATTTAACACAATCGGTGGCTCAGTTATTTTACCATACCCTGCAATGAACTTACAAAATAATTGTCTAATAGGCCTAAAAGAACACAACTCCAGTCATATTTTTAGGCATTGGCCATGACATAATGGCTTGAATCAAATAGGGAGTTGGGAATTGTGAGGTGACTTAGTCTTGCATCGGGTAGAGAGAGATGCTTGGTGGGGTACTTAAGATGTTTGGTTATTTCCACTTGATAGCTATTAAAGGAGGGTTTCTCCAAGTTCTTATCAGAATCTTAACATGACCCCTTGATGCTCCCTAACCAACAATGATATATTGACATGACATGGATACTATCTTTCAAATGCAGAAGAATACCATCAAAACATACTACCACCATTTTCCTCAAATATGGTCGAAAGAAATTACTCACATCTATTTTGAGGCCGAATAGCATAACTAAATCCTTGTAATGATAATCATTCGTGAGTTCGAAAGGTTGTCTCTTCTATATCTTCCTCACAATCGCAGATTTAGTTTTCAAAAGAAATAGCAATCATGTAAGTTGTAACTCTTGAATAACTCATTTACTATGGGAATAGAAAATTTGTTAGGGATGGTTATCTTGTTAAGCGCCTGATAGTGCAGGCACATTCTGTAGATAACATCCTTCATTTTTACCAATATAACTGGACTTGAATAAGTAGTGATACTACGAGAATAACCCCCCTACACAACAGTTTCTGTTTTTCAATTTTACCAAGAATTAGATTCCAGTCAAAACTAATATTTTTCATAAGATCCTTTATAAGGGAACGGAAGTCTATATTTATAAATTTTCTATTCACAACAATAGAGAAGGGGAGCAATAGGCAATAGCAACCAGAACAGAAAACAAACTGACCATATCCCAACGATCCTAGTCTATCCAATTAGCTCACATCCCTACCAGACTCACCATGTCCCTACAATCCTAGTCTATCCAGAACAAGGAATTAACTTTTGGGTGGCACAGGGTTAAGACTTATGCCATAGATCCTGCTTGGGTCCAGTAATTTATTTCAAAGAACTCTCTCCCAACCTACCCCGTGTGAAACTCAGGATATCCAAGATTTGGATTCCCCACTATTTCAAAGAATCACAGCCACGATTGTTACATACAATTACTTCAGGAGAGTAACCCAATGACATGACATTCCTATATATACCTCTACATAGGCAAATCAATTATAAGATTGGACTATTCATGTTTACAACAAAATTAGAACTCTAGCAATAACAGTAGGAAAATTCCAATGCAAAATTTGTAGGTACAGAATTACAAAGCTAAAACGTAACTAGAATAAAAGCAACCATTGCAAGAAAAAATGTTCGCAAAGTATCATTATCAATACTTAGACAGAATATATTGTTCACAGCACTACACAAGAGTCTAAGATATTTATAGCACAATGATTTATGAATACCAACTACTATACCCATAAAATGTAACATGAAAATTTTCAGCTGTCATTGTAATGAAACCTGAACATTGCTGTGCAAGCAAACCAACATCTTCAACCATCTATCTACCTTGGCAAAACCATAATCTGTATCAATTTTTTCAGCACCAAAATTACAATTCAAATTCATCTTCAAGCTTCAACGCCTCAGCAGCAGCCTCTTCCTCTTCATCATCAATGACAAAATAAGGATTATGCGCCTCTGGCTTGAACTTATAACCCGTAAATACATAGAAAGCAAGTGTAGCCAACTCAGCAGCAACCACACTAGTCCAAGAATACCGGTATGAAGTAATAGTCTCCAACGCATAAACCACAACCCTAGTGAAGTAAATGTAAAAGATAACAACAATGTAGTAATGCCTGAACAAAGTCAACTTCATCAAATTCACCGCCGCTTTCCCATCCGTCCTAGCCGCCTCACGCAGATTCTTAATCGACCACACAATCGGAAACAACACAGCACAGCAACAAACAACATCAACAAGCAGGAAAATCTGTTTCCATGTAACCCAATCATGTCCATAAGGTCCACTCTCATCAATAACAACCTGAGCAATATTCGCAACAATTTGAAGCGGAATCACAATCATCAAAACCTTCTTTTCTTTATCCTGAAGAAACGGCTTCAAAAACGACCATCCAGTACCAATCAACACAATCAAAGTAAAAAGCGATATCCCTTTCAGAAAACTAAACATATAAAACAATATATCCCATCCATGAGCACTTCCAGTACGCTTAATATACGACTTATCTTCCGCCTCACACAACAGATTAACCGCTTTCAAAATTATAACCGCAAGCATGAAATAATGAATTCGAAACGCGGTTAATCTTTTCTTATACAAAACACTAATCCAAACCGCAGCAAGGGTAAAATAGACCAAAGAGAAGACAAAATAAACCCTAGGTAGAATTGTTCTACCAGCAGAAAGATAATCACGAACGTGACTTTTTCCATCGAGATTATACATAGCGGAATTAACATCCATAGAAACCTTAAGCTGTTGAGGATGACAATTAGCGAAAACGAGATTATACTGATCTGAATCGGTTTCATTGTAAAGAGTATTGAAGGATTCTTTACCGTTAAGAGAAGAGAAAGTGAAAACGGATTTAACGAGATCGGATTGAAGAGCGCAACGAATTTCACCGTCTTCGAGTTGTTGAAGAACGTGAAGCCATGAATCGAGAGTGCAGAGGAAGAAACCGACTTTGGAGAGATCGAGATTTGAGTTAGAGAGTGAGATTTTGGAAACGTTGAGTTCGAGAACACCGTTATGTGTGAATCCGAATTGATCGAAAGGGATGATGGGACGATCGTCGTTGCGGACCTCGGAGAAACGGATCTCGGAGAAGGTGGTTGGGAAGGTGGCGAGAAGGAGGAGAGGGAGGAGGAGGAGGTGGAGGTGGAAACGCTCCATCGTGTGATGAAACGTTTGAGATTTGGATTTGGATCTGAGAAATTTGTGAATTTGATTTAGGGTTATATGGTTATGATTATGAAGATTAAGGTATGGTGTCGGTGGATGATTGAAAATGAAAATTCACGACGTACCGAAAATGGGTATGTTACCTGAGACGCGGTTTGTTTGTTTGTTATTTTATTTGCTAGTGGTGGTTTTGTTGCTTACGGAAATTGTATTGAAAAGTTAATTTAGAGTGTGTAAGAATGGAAATTAGTGGGAATTTAATGAATTATAGACGTTTTCTTGGCATATGTCATGGAAATTTTGAATTGGTTTGTTCGTCTAGACGGTCAAATTTATTAATTACATGTTGGACCGGCCTATGTATTTTCCATATTATAATACCTCAAAAAATTACTACCATATTATAACTTTTTTTTTAGGGAGCCATATTATAGCTATTGTGAGAAAAGTAAGTCTAGTATTGTGATAAATATTGAGTCAAAAAGAAAAGTATAATGATAAATATTGTTCAAACTTCAAACTACTTCTCCACTCTATCTTATTTGTTGTTTCATGAAAATATTTTAATGTCACTTTTCTAAAATTAAGAATAGTACCTGTCAAGAAAAAATGAGACTAGTAAAAATTAAATTGAGATTGACTGGCCTTTGGCTTTCATCTTGTATATGCTTTGTGAGTTTAGTACATGAACAAATGCTTTAAAAATCTACTCAAATAAATCATTAGAAATAGAAAGTATAAGTGATGACATATTCTATATATTCTTCAAAAAAATAAAAACATAGTCTGTGTAATATCTCATTTGTTTGTAATGTTGGTTTGTTTTTTTTTTCCTTTAATGACAATTATATTACAGTAACAAGAAAACCTCAAGTTGAAATCATGAGAAGCTTATAGTATACACTAATTCTGTCATGGAAAATTATCCAAAGGAGTGTCTGCTCATGATTGTAGCTTAGGACATACACTGGAGTTTGGATTTGCTACAGAACCTGCAAGTTATTTTTGTGTTAGAATATAAAAATCTTTTGGTTGATTGAACACAAAAGGAGGACCATGCTTACATATATCAGCATAGCAAGGTTGTTTGGAGACTGGGTCGTCTTCGAATGAAGGCGGGATTTGGCCATAAACCATATCACAACTCATGTCTTCAAAATCTGAGATTAAATTCATATAGATGTCAATAAAAATTTAAAATGAACTGTTAACTTTGCAGGTAAAAAAATCCAAAAAGATTTGGTCAAGTCATACATATGTCATCATTGTAAAGAATGTGAACTTGAAGAACTTTTGGCTTGTAATGATCAAAAACAAGAAGACATACTTGGAATCATTGTTAATGGAAGTCCAAATTCATTAGTGAAAAAATCTTGGGTAGGAATCTTGCACATATTAACACACTGTCCAACACATCCACTGTTCTCCAGGTACCTGAACAAAAAAAATAATATTAAACAAAATTAACAAAAATTCATTAGAAGGCCATAATCAATGCAAAGATAGTTTCTACGAAATTAAATAGTTAAGCAGACAGCTCGATCGGTGAGCTGAGGGCCATCAAAGGAATAATAATCAGAAGGTCCAACCTTCGAACCATGGATAGTGGATACTAACATAGCGTGCTATAAATTAGCCTTAAAAAAAACCACTGATAGTCCCTGTTCAAGACTTTCCAGACTCGATTGATTACTTTCATTCATACAAAGTCCAGTCTAAATATATATCTGCATGTTTTGACACACAAACACACACGCTCATGCGCGCGCACATACATCTGTGTTTAAGTTTAATTACCAATCTCAAAGACATGAAATCTACCTGCATTTCTTTATATGGACGCCACTCTTTTGCTTCACCCCATTTATCTCCACTTCTATAACCTAGTACATACAAATAATCTAAAAATCAATGACAAGCAGAAAATATAAATAGAAATAACTTATAAGGCAAATGGCACATAACTTCCCTGATATTTCAGCCATTTTTTGTTTTCACACATGAATGTTACATAAACCTTATTTAGTTTCAAATAGAAAATAAAATGTTACGTTCTACACTTTAGCATCCCATGAGTAACATGAAAGGCGTGCCAATTCAAAAAGGTTGAGTTGCTTACTTGCAAGTTGCAAGCAGGCTTATCTCATGCATTCTCATTTTAACCCAAACTTCAGAGGGTTGTGAAAGTTACAAAATGTCTTATTCTTTAAAGTTAAAAATGACAGAAAATCAAGGAAACCAATGGCAAAACCCTAATATTATGCAGCTCCGCAAACCTACAAACCTCTCCAAAATGGAAGCAGTTGGACAATATCACATATCATGGAGAATTTTAAGTGTGCATGATAGCAGAAGTTCTTACTATGAAAAATTGACAATTAATGTTTGCAAAAACATGTTCCTAACTTCCAGTATATACAACATTTTTACTTTGTTATTGATAAACATTACAAGTTTTTTTTTTCCGGATGATTTTCCACCATTTGAAAACCGGTTCGGTCCACTGACAAATAAATGCATTGAAATGCAGAACGCTTGCAAACTTTTTTTAGACAAACCAAAGCTCTTATGAAGTTAAACAAATGCTAAATTGATAGGTAGCAATATAAATTACATAATTGGCGGATAGAATTTAGTAACAAAATCACCTCAGAAGGACCAACTAGCCAGTGGAAGAAAGGCACTGTCAATGCAGCATTAAACTCTGCAGCCCATCTTGTTGGTGGAAATAATTTCCTAAACTGCAATAAGGTAGTTAAAGTGACATTATTCCTTCGGTCAAAAGATTCATATTGCATGCATAATGTAGATATTTCAAACTAATATAGATCCAGGCATGAGAGCAGACTCCTATTTATAACAAGTTCGCAAGTTGGCTTAGGAAATTCTTCAATGAATAGCCGGGTTGGGACTCGAGCATTGTGTAGGAGGTTTAGCGCTCGATCCCTACTATGCATCTTCCCAAATCAAAGTTGCAAACCTTCTCATGGCTCAAAATTTCCACTACTTATTTAACAAAATTGAATGATATGAAAGGAGTAATGGATTATTCACTTTCATCTGAGAGATTATCTTAAAATTTTGTTAATTTTAATGCCTAAATTGTCAGATGCAGGACGTAAATGGAATCCTAATGACACCTCCAAACAGATTAGTAAGGACTCCTCTTTATAGGAGGCCTGCTAAAATATTGAGTTCGAGGCCTCTCTTGATATTGATTTTTATTAATTAATTATGCGTCCCTTTCTGGATGAGGCCTAAAGCAAACACCTTAGACTTTGTTTCGATAAACAACTTAATTTACAGCTTATAGCATAAGCGCTTATAAATAAGCTACTTCTATAACACAAAGATAAAATAAAGTCAGATGATTTTGGTGTTGAAAACAGTTTATAAACATGTTATAAGCTGTTTTTTACCTTCTTACAAAGAGTAAACACATAGATACCGTTAATTGTGAAAAAAGAGTAAAAACTCTATAACATCCACCTGAGCAGGCGCACCTGGAGGAAGCATAGAGAGAAGAACCTCACGAACAACTTGCTGCTGCTGCAAACGAGACCGACGCAACATTACTCTTTTCGACACATCCACAAAACTCTCATAATCATACTCCCAAATATCCAACAAACCCTTCTTTTCCTTCTTCTTCTTAGCATTCCCTATCACAGGCTCTGCAAATGGTTCCATTTTTCGTGCAAACAAAGTCATGAAAACCTTCTCAAAAATGCTGTCATTGTAACGTGTCTTTTGTCCCAAAGGAGCAGGTTCACCAGATGGTTCAGCTATACCACAACGAATAGTAGCAGTAGCACCATTTGCTCTTGGAGTATATTTTGGTGGAGTTATTAGCTGAGGAACAAGCTGAAAGTTAAGAACCACCATTGATTAATTCACACTCTTCACTTTCATCACACTTCCTTCTACTTGTACTTGATAAATAAATATGATTTTTGCCTCTAAAATGAAGTCCACCAAATATACTTATGAGTTTCTAGATTATGGATGGGGGTATATTGGTTCGTTGTAGTTTGTTATAGACCACACGTTCTTTTCTTTTTTATTTTCTTAATTTTGATGTAAAATTGATATATTAGAAATGGTGTAAAGAATAAAAATAATAAAGGGCAAGTATGTTCATGTTCATTAATAGAAAATCATAGTATAATAAGTTTACTTAAAAAAAAATAAAAAATAGAAAGCAAAGCTGATGGCTGGCTTTAATTCCTCGTGGCAATATATGGACTGCAAAAGGTTAAGACGGAAGCCACGTTTCTATTTCTCTCTGAAGTGACCCTTTTATCAATTATCTATTTGGGAGAACCAATAAATTTTTAGGAGTGTCATTTGAATTTTATTAAAAAAAAGTTTTTTGTACATAAAAAAATCTTCGACTATTTCCCCATTTAAAAAAAAAATCAAAATAGAACTTATATTAAACGACAAAAGATGTTCTTCTCAGTATAAGGTGTGTCAAAGAAAATTAATAAAGTTCAAATGCAACACTTCACAAAAAAATAAGAAGCAAAATAAAAACATATAACCAACATCTAAGCAATTTAAATGACACTGCCACCATCCAAATAATTCAATAGTGACATTCAAAGCATTTTTCTTCAATCACCACGTCGATAAATACATGACTGTTTCGCGATCCTTATTGAAATACATATTTTACAACTAATGATGTGACTAAAAGAGAAAAAAACAATAAACAATCAAATATAATATAGTGTTATTTAATAACTTTTAATTGTCAACTTATCATTATGCTATTTTCTTTTAGGGTTAAATATTTTTTGGTCTTTATTAATATGTCAATTTTTCGTTTTAGTCAGTCTAAAAATATTCTTCAACTTTTAGTTCTTAATTTTTTTTATCTTTACTTTTGGTCCATCCTTTAAACTCATATGTAGAATTCATATATTTGAATAAAATTTTGCAGAAAAATTCATAATATTATAAGAATCTCTTCCAAAAAAATAGAATTTTTTAACAAAACATGAATTTAATATGGATTTTTATATTTTATATGATTAAAAATTCTTTTTTTTTGTTTAGTTAAAAAAAATCTATTTTTTTTCTGGAATATTTTTTTACACATTTCTGCTTAATTTCATTAAAAAAAACAAAAAATAAATTAAAAATAGGGACTAAAGTAGTGATTGAAATTTTAGAAGAACCAAAAGTTGAAGGAAAATTTTAGATGAATGAAAACGAAAAGTTGATATATTATAAGGACTAAAAACATATTTAACCTTTTCTTTTATAATGAGATGGCCAAAATCCAAACATAGAGAAACTCCAAAGCATGAGAGAAAAAACACCTTTAAAATTATTAGAACGAAATTGCAATATCTCCGACGAAAGGTTATGGTATATCATCACGTCAATTTACTTTTTTTTATTAGCAAAATTTGAGTAAATAGAGTTGTTGCTCCTTAAAATTGTATAAATCGATCTAATTCATCCGCAATATTTTTTAAATATCTAATTATTCCTTCATTTTGCTTGACATCCATCAAATAAGTCTATGCAGAGTTTGACTATTAAGCACATAAAGAAGAACCAAATTGATAGATAATTTTAATGAAGTAATAAAAAAATGTTTCATTTTCTTCCTTTTCTCAATTCTGTTACCCAATTTCTCTTTTCCTCTCTTCTTCTTTCACTCCAGAACACTCACTTCTTATGTTCTTTCATTTTCTCTTTCTTCTTCACTAAGAGCCCTAAAAACAAACGCTCCATAATCACTAATCGACTGGAACTAAAGAAAGAGAAACAATTTGAAGAGGTAAGTTAATTCCACATAGTTATTTGTTTTTTCTGCTCTTCGCTCATCATCATTATCTTATAATGCTTCGTTCATCATTTTCTGCCACCTACTTTTTAGTGTCCAAGGCACCACGTGATTAGTGTTGAAAGCTTGGATAACTAGATGAGAATCAGACTCAAGCCAAATATTATGGTAACCTTTAGAATAAGCTATCTCAATAGCAATCATTGTTGCGGTTAATTCAGCAAACAAAACATTTTCACTTCCTAAGAATTGAGCAAAACAACCAAGAAAAACTCCTTCTGAATTCCTGAATATTCAAGCACCATCAATATTAATTTTAACCCATGTTTGAAGTGGAGGTGACCAAATAACCTCTTTAATAATTGGAGCTTTGGGAGCTTTCATGATTGATAATAAGTTTGATGATACATATTTCATATCATATTAAATTTGATATATTTTGATGATACATGGACTTAATTGATAATAAGTTTTACAATGTAGGGACGAATTTGATATATTTTGCGAAAAAATGTTTTATATTCTAAAGTTTATGTCAACTAAAAAACTATGTTGATATCAATTGCATTCAACAAAGGACTAAATTTATATTAATGGTGATAATGCATAATGCAGGGACATTAACATAAAAGACTAATTTGATATTAATGGTGATAATGCAGTGTATTTCTTTACCAAACAAAGAGACATATTTCTATCACCTACAAACTTACATAGTATATGCAATTAAAAATATCAAACTTACATAGTATAAGAAATTAAAAATATCTTTAAAAAAAGAAATTAAAATTAAATAGTAATTTTATCTTGAAATTTGTATACTTTATATTATTTTAAATGCATTATTTTATTATAAATAGTGTTGTTTTTTTAAAAATATTATCATTTAGAGTTGTTTTAACATATGTAAAAATAAAATCACTTGAGATAGACAAATTTTTGGTTTGTTTTTAGAAAAATCACATGAGATAGAGAAAAAATTTATTTGTTTTTGAATAATAAAAATAAAAGTCAACTCACGTAGCTATTTTTTTTTGAAACAGCATATATAGATAAGGAGTCTTTGGAATGTCCGATCTCTCTACCCTGCTCTACTATGGATAAAACAGTTTTAAAAACATAAGTACATAATTTTTATTCATTCATAACCCCATTTTGTCCAACATATTTCTTCATACAAATTACCCAAACACATGAAAAATAAACATAGACTAATGTTCCTCTCAACAATAAAAAATAAAAATAGACTAATGTTTTTCATTAAACTTAATAACTGCTTTTTCCAGCTGACTCCACTTCTGCTCCAATGTTCCAATGTATCCAACTGACATCCTCACCATCCCTGGTGTGATTCCAGCAAGTTTCTGTTCCTCCTCATTCAGCTCACTACTTGTGCTACTACCAGAGCAAGACATTAGGGTTTCATAATACCCTAAACTAACAGCCATAAAACCAAAATGAGCATAGTTTTGCAAGTAGCTCATGAATTGGTTAGCTTTCTCCACTGTCCCCATGTCAACACAAAGAATCCCACCATAACCATAACTTTTGTTGCCTATGGATTTCAACAGTTCATGGTGTGGGTGATCTTCAAGGCCAGGATAGATCACATTGAGTCCTAATTTTTTGAGCCTGGTTGCAAATTCCAATGCACGATGGCTGTGTTCTTTCATGCGAAGGCCCAAGTGTGGGATTCTCTCTGACAGTTCAAATGCTACCTTTGGGTTCATTGTTGGCCCCAACAGCATTATGGATCCTTGAATTCCCATCAATGTGTTCACAAAACTTGCAGACCCACACACAGCTCCTGTCATTTTCAAGGTTTCAAATCAGAGTTGTACACTTTTTTATTTTGAGAGGAGTACTTAGAAATATTATAAATCAGAATCAATATTACTTTTTTTTTAAAGGTGAATCAAAATGACTTAATTAAATTGGACAAATTAATAAATTGTGTAATAATATAAAGAATGAAGATTTATAAAGAAAAGTAAACAAAAAAAAACTTCAAAAACACCAATAGAAATATACTATTTTGCCACGTTATTAATATTACTCTATCTGTCTCTATTATAAGATAAACTTTTTTTTTGGATTCACTCAATAAAAATTATGTATTTAGCTCATAATATAGATCAAATACATAATTTATTGAATAAATTACAAAAAGAAATTTTTTAATAATAAAGACCGGAGGCATTTTAGAATTGATTTTATGATTTGGTAAAATGGAATTTTTTTTTAATCGTATGTTAGCGTAAAACTATACAATGTACGGTTTCACTCAAACAAATATAATGTTGGTAAATATTCTTTCAAAGAAAAAAGTTGTTGGTAAATTGAATAATATATTTTAAACAAAGGAAAGGAATAATTTTCATTTCTCAAAAAAATAAATTATTCAACTATTTGCCTAATATGGCGAAACATAAGTTTGGTAATTCATAATAGTGGTTATAATCATGTGAAAGGAAAGAGCCAAACCTGCAATAATGTCACCACCACCACTGATAAACTTAGTGATACTGTGAACAACCACATCTGCACCAAGTCGAGCAGGAGAAAGCACCATAGGAGCAAAGGTGTTATCAACCACCACAGTCACTCCCTTTTTGTGTGCAATCCTAGCTAGCTTTGGAATATTGGCCACATTCAAGCTTGGATTTGCAATTGACTCAAAATACAGCACTGTGGTCTTCCCTTCCACAATTGCATTCTCAACTGCTTCCAAATCGGATATGTCAACAAAAGTTGTGGTTATGTTGCATGTCCTCACAAAGAAATGCTGCAAAAGTGCATGGGTCCCACCATAAAGAGTATTAGAAGCCACAACATGTCCACCGTGACTGCAGAGCTGTAACAGAACTCCAGAAATGGCAGACATGCCACTGGCTGTACAATAGGCGGCCTCAGTACCTTCCAGGGCCGCCATCTTACGGCTCAGATTGAGGACGGTTGGGTTGAAATGACGGCTGTAGACGTAGTAATCGGCTTCATGACCAAGCTCTCCAGCAAATATTTTGCGGAGAGTATCTGGTTCCATGACGGTGAATGTGGCGGAGGCCTCAATCGACATGTTAACCCCGCCATGTTCGCCAAATTCATGGCGGGCATTGGCGAGTGCGGTCTCTGGGTCTATGTCAGACTCTTCATCATTGAATTTTGTTTTCTTGGTGTCATTGCACTTGGCAACCTGGTTTTCGAGGTTGCGTTTGTTGTTGGGAACATTAACATTAACCAACGTATCCGCCATGTATTCTCAAAAGGAAAAAACGAACAAGAGTTAGAGAAAAATAAGGTGGAGAGAGAAAGAGAAGTTATTGTGTACAATTTGCAAATGGAGTTAGACTAAACCCCTATTTATTTGTTTTTTGTGAGTTCACGTTTCATTTGTTGGTTATGAATCTAGACGTGATTTTTGTGTATGGGTGTACCTTTTTCATTTTTGGTTAAGGGTTAATCTAAAATGAAAAAGTTATTACGGATAATTGTAACAACAATGTAGGTGATTTGGATCCAACGGTTTTACACAGAGATATAGAGAAAGAGAAACATGACATATTTGGTTACTTTTTGGGGGTTATGTCTTTTTTTGACTCACCAACCAGATTTTTTTTCTCGTTTTAGGTGCATTCTAACATAAGCAACTGAAACATATCTGTCAAGGTGCATGAGGGAAAATACGACAAACGCATCTTACAGATCTCTTCTCTCAATTTATCAAATTTAATTTTCGGTCGAAATAATTAAAACATTCAAAAATATTTCTTTTTAAAGTTTTATGTGTTGAATACTCAATTTCTACAAAAAAAAAAAAAAAAATCTTCTTTCAATTTCAAAACAAATGCCCCTCTTTTTTGAATACTTTTTACCATTTCTCATAATTAATTGTCTCCGTGTTCTTTGTTTTGATTCTTCTTTTAGAACACAAGTTAATCCAAACCATAGGTATGTAGAGTCATAATAGTGGAGAAGGAAAGAATAAGAAGGAAAAAAAACGAAAGAAAAAAGTATTTTTTTTAATTAATTTTTTTTCCATTAAGAAGGCTTGATAATAATGGTAGAAAGTTTGATTAAAGCTGCATAGTTAAATAAAATTGGGAAAATCCCAGCCCCAAAATTGATATTGAAGATGTTTTTTTCACTAAAAATTGAAAGAAATAGAAAGGAAATATATGAACCTATGACCTTCAATTATTTTATCATTAGCTCAAATCATTTGAGTTACTCGTCCCTCCATAAAAATAGACGGTATTTGATCTTCCTTTTCTTTCTTTCAAAAAAATTCATCCTTTTCTTCCTTTTTCTTTTTCTCATATAACAAAAACATGACATAATTTTATTAAAATTAATTGCAGTCAAAGATACCTTCATTAAGAAAATTATTTTTTATTTACCAAAAAAAGAAAATTATTTATGTTATAAAAAAATAATTCTTAAAATGCTTTTTCGGTCAATGTTTTGATAACTATGAAATATGACCCCAAAAAATATAGAAATTTACACATTGATAATTAATAAAAGAGAGACAATTATTTTTACTAAATTATTATAATTATAATTATTATTATTATTATTATTAAGTATCTGTTTATTCACAATTATAAAAAATGCAAAGTGGAACATATTTATTTTAAAGTATTACAAGTAGTATTAATAAAATTTTACAATTCAAAAAGTAATTAATTAATAATACATGGAACATTTTTTTTTTGGTTACCTTTTGTATATTACATAGAACTTATTATTATCTTTTTGTTTTTAAATTTGTATAATCAATTCTATTATGTATTTAAATAATTTATGCCGAGCTATTTTACCTTTAAATTGTTTGCTGATTTATTTTTGAAATAAAAAACAATTATATTTTAAAAATTAAATATCCAACTTTAAAAAAAAATCTTACTTTTTTCATATACAACTTTTGATTTTTTTTTTGTGGTGACCGAGGATCGAAACCTGGACCTTGCATATATCATGCATTATCTGTATCAACTGAGCTAAACTCACAATGACCAACTTTTGATGTTTGGTATTACGCTTCTTTTTTAAAAAAAAAAAAACATAGTCATATTTTATCTATTTTAAATTTAATAATGTTTACTTTTGCTCTTCTTTTTTCACTAGGATGACAACATAACCAAATCACACAAGGCCTTTGTGGGTTGATTCTATTTTTTTTTTTGTAATAAAAGTAGATAGATGTTTTTTTTAAAGGCCAAAATATAACTCGATTAAAAAACTCTCTTCAAAGTATAAGGTGTGCCTAATATAAAGCAAAGAGAGTATATATTATAGATTGGCTAAAAATAATGCCAAAAAACAAAGCAAAACATTATAAAGGAGTATAACCCATAAAAACCAGAGGATTAAACCATCAATAGTTGAAGTCGTAAAAAAAAGTTTGGAATATACGACTTCAACCACCACCAAGAATAAATCTTAATACGATTTACTAAGTTGTCCAACGTTAATTCTTTGTTGCAGAAAATATGAACATTGCGCTCCTTCTAAATACACCAGATACCCACCAACCAGATCACTTTAAGACAAAACTTGACATCCTTCATGAACTCATGTAAACTACCGAATCTAAACCATGCTCTTCAATATCAGAGGGATGAAATGTTAAAATTCCGAACCAACTAAGAACACAATGCGAAATATTACCGAAGAAATCACAGACAAGAAAAAGGTCATTAGTAGATTCCTCTTTTCCACAATCTCCAAAACATACCAACGATCATGCGGTCAACACTCCACAACAAAATTAATTTCCTTTTAAAAGAAGATATATATATATATATATATATATTGTAATAATTATATGAAGCAAAATGATAGTATTATCTAAACATAAATACCACTGGCCTAATTCACACACACAAATCAATTAGACAATTATTTTATCTAAAAAAATAATCTTAAATTATAAATTTTAGAAATCAAGGATATAAAATATTTGAGTATTGAATTAAGTCATTCGAGCTACTGAGTTAACCTAAATTTTTCCCGAGCTTTAATTAAATTCAAGCTAAATATTGTTTGTATCAAACTTGAGTTGAATTTTGAGATAAATAAACTCTTATCGTATCAAGTTGAGTTGTTTTCGAGTACGATGTTTAATTGTGGGTTTACTCTCATTCTCTGATAATCGAACTCACAGTGACTCGTCGTATGATCCTTCTTGATATTGTTGGGGGGTTTTAGAATAAAAAAATGGAAGAACGATGAGTTATTTACAGGCACAACACCACATAGATTGTAACTAAATTCAATAGGGCGAGTAACACGTCCCTAATTGGCCCAAAATCTAATGATTAACCATACATCATCTGCAACGGGGTCGTACAAGTTCTGGTTATATTTTAAATTATATAATCTGAAAACATCTTTAAACGGTTCATATTATATAATTTGAAGAGTGCACAAATTATGTAAACACTTGTGCATCGGAGGTGTGGCACAATATGAGTTAATGTTTTGAACCCATCAAATACCAGAATTTTTGTGGTCCACAACACACAAAATCTTCTATAAATTTGTGTGTTCGATTCATTTACAAACCACACCATAAAACATTGAACACTTATCCAATAGACATGAACATTAAGCTATGTGTAATGAACTACAATATGAGAAAATCCAATATGTTTAGGGTCCACATTGATGTTATGTTGTCTGGGTTGAAGGATCAGATGGTCCAAATTAATGTTCGTCTCAATCGCGGAGATACAAGAAGGGTGGACAATGTTGAGTATCATCGTTCGTCGATCGACTTAGATGGAAACGTTCGGTTTAGCTAAATGAAGCTTCAGAACATCGACGACTTTAGAATCATGTTTTGTACATTTGGTAAGTATAGTTCGAAGGGATAAGTCGAGTCAGACTCTTCCTTGGTGAGATCTTTTAATGATATTCAGAAAAGTTTGATTCAGCCCATGACCTATAAAGAAATCAATGCTTGCATTGATGGACACGATGAAGAATTTAATTTCGTTGATCCGAAATCTTGTTTGTGTTTAATTATTTGCTGCAATAATTATTGTTGTGGTTTTACGTGTTAAAATCCGGTTGCGATCTTCTAATAGATTTTTCTCTATTATGTGTCCTGAATACTTTCGGATTATATAATAAAAAAAATACCCCAAAATCGTACCTTTTTAAATTATATAATTCAAACGAATACAAAATGGTAAAAGCAAAGGGCACACAATAAAAAGTACATTGGATAAAGAAATTAGAAAATTGTTGTTCTAACTTCAAAAACATCATATTAACACTTGGAAATACCTTAAAAGCCCCCAAAGGTAGTTAACTACCATTGATGAAGTCGGCAGCAGTTAACTGCCGCTGACCAGCGGCAGTTAACTGGCGCTGCATGAGATACATATTCTAGCCAGTAGCCAGAATCCATACACTCCATCATCACCATCTTCTCTCTAAAAAATTTAAATTTTCACTCTCTCTCAAAACTCTACCAAATCATCCAAAAAAAAATCCACTCAATCACAAGTAAGTTATCACTTATGCTATTGTCATAAATTTTAGTTAGTTATATATGTTTATAATTTTAGTTGTAGTTTAATTTTTAAATTTTAATTTTTTTTTTTAATATAGTTATGTTGTAGATCTGAAATGCTATTAACAAATATTATGAATACTTGTTATAATGGATGCATTTTGCTAAAATTTATATTTTTTTTCGAATTTCATAAAAATTTTAGGGTTTATGTAATAATGTTTGATGAGTTTTTCATTGATTATATTTAATTTCTTATTGTATAGATTTGAAATAATGGTCGGGTGGATCGACGTTCATGCACAATTCAACGACGAAGAACCTCAGAGGTTGAAGGTTCGGTGCCTTGGTATAACGCTAAGAGGTCTCAAGGATCAGCTGAATGAATTCAACCCCGAAGACACGAGGAAGGTGGAATACGTTCGGTATAAACGTCCAACGCTCGACGATGGGAGAATATCATTCACTTGGGTAGAATTGAAGAACGACGAAAACGTGACGAGCATGTTTTGGGAGCACAACATGTTCCAGTGGATCGATATATGTGCAACGTTGGTGAGATCAACTGAAGATATCATCAAAAGTCTGATTCCACCAGAAGATCGTGATTAGGTAGGGATCATGATTAGGTAGCGAATGCACCTTCCAAGTACAACAATTGTCTTATCCTGAAATGGAAATTCAAACTTGCTAAACGCAAGGACTCTAGCATTCGTCCGATATTTTCATTGTTAGGCTTGTTAATAGAGTGTTAAGAAATGGACCTCTTTTTTTGACACTTGGATACTGTCATTTAAACCAAACCTAAGAAGAATTTAATCTCTTGAATGGAACAATAGAAGTGTCGGATGAATGTTGGAGTTCTGGTGTTTAGCCACTTTGAATTTATCATTTCAGAGGTAAGACAATTGTTGTAGTTGAAAGGTGCAACTCGAACGTAAGTCGAAGATTTTTAGACTTTTGAGATGCACATTTTTTAATAAAATATTGTCCATGTCGATGCCTTCCCCAAACGAACTGAACAACATCTTTCAAAGATCTAAAGCTTTTAGTCATTAATATAAAGCATATCCATTTTTCAAATTCATAATTATGTATTTGTTCTACATAGTCATCGATTACTCACTTAATCTAAAAATAATTTTTTTTTGCTTATAATAACGATGTTGTGTACTACTTGATACTTGTGAAACAAACAAGGGCGGCGGTTTTGTCTTTTTGCTAGCGCCCACTCCCAGCTAGCTAATGCTATCCTCCGTGTCAAATCTGTGTGCTTTCAGTTTTGACGCTCAAACTCAAACAAATGGGAAGGATCCCAATATTTTCCCCATCAAAGGTGGAAATTATTTTGCTTTAGCCGACCTTTTCTAATCAAACTTTTCTCAATGTTTCATTTATTTATTCTCCTTTCTTTCATAATAATCTAAATTATCTTTCACAAAATAAAAGGTAAAATCAATTATGTTTAATCATTAAATGGTTAGGCTTTTATCCTATCAAACTTAAAAGTCATACAAATATGTAAAAAAATATTTTCATTTTTGTATAATTGCTCAATCATTAAAAATATTTAAGTTTATTTCAACCGAAATGTTTGAGTTTTATCATATCATATTTCTAAGTACAATATAATTTATATTGATTGACAATTATGAAATTTTATAATTTTAATATATATGAAAAAATTACACTTAAAGTGTACTACTACAACATATTAGGACAGAATTGTAGAAAGAAAACCGTGGACGGATTTGGGACTATAAAATTGCAATATGGGGCGGTCTATGGGCGTGGCTGGCTGTTAAATAAATACTTGGTGCTGTCTTGGTTTCATTTCAGAATGCAAAAAACACATAAATAACCCATTTTCCTTCTCAACCATATATTATTTTCATTTTGATTTTCTTCTTCATTAACAAACCACTACCAACAACATGTGTAGATCTGTTGATTATCCCTTACACTCACATATCAACCCTAATGGAGAAAGAGGTCCATTTACAATCACCAACTTAGATTTTGATGAACTAGTTCCAAAAGAAAACACCATGCTGGTTGCAAAGACTAAGAACATAAAGCACATGACCAACAACTACAAGTTGAAGTTAGAGGACATTCCAGAAGAAACAGAACTTGAAGATGAGACTCATCCTCAACTTGAAGAAGCTTGTGTCCACTTGGAAATGGATTTGCAAGTACTAAGGAAGTCTCTTGATATGGGACTTTGTGTACTTTGCCTTGGTGTTGGTTACATGGTTTCTACTAAATTTCGCCCACGGCCCAAGTTTTCTTCGATTTTATCATCATCCTCTTTTTTGTTCTTCTAACATATAGTACTACTATTCAATTTCCTTTTTTGCACATATCCATTTTGTATCAATTGCTTACTACGATAATGAAATTGTGAAGCATGAGTTTCTATCCTATCGAGTTTATTTCAAGTTCTCAACAATTCTTTTATTTGTAGTGGAAAAATAAAATATTTACATTTTTCAAGTTTGATGAATGAAATATGAACGGCTGTGTTTGGTAACACAAATAAGTTAGCTTATAGCTTGTTGGACTAGCTTATAAGCTTGTTTTTGTAGAATGAGTCGTGTTTGGTAAAAATCTTTTTTCGTTAGCTTATAGCGTTTTTTGAGAATCTAATTCAAGTAGCTTTTAGCTTTTTATATTTTCTTCCAATTTTAACCTTTTATGAATTTAGTTTAATTGAATTTTAATTAAAAAAAACTACCCATAACTGCCCACGTTTTGCATCATGGTATGGCTTTTCAAATTTTCTTGTTCGCATTCCTTTTTACATGCTCTTAATTCAATGATAGATAATTTTATATAAAATTTACAATAAATAGTGATGCAAGTTTAGTTTAAATAAAATTCATGAAAAGAAAGTTTTGTTAAATAAAAATTGTCAATTGAATTAATAAGTACATTTATCATCTGGGAGATGAAAATATTTTAAAATAAATTTAAACATTGAAAAAGAAATACATTAAGTAATAAAAATTGTATATATGATTTATAATGAAAAACACAAACATGTTCTCTTTTATATTTATCAGCTACTTCAACAGCTAATTTTACCAAACACTTTTTATTTTAATCAGCTAACTTTTTAGCTATAAGCTATCAGCCATCAGCTATAAGCTAACTTTTCAGCTATAAACTAGCTTATCAGTTATCAGCTAGCTTATAGCTTCTTTTTACCATAAGGGGTTTGGAGCTTAAAGAGTTGAAGCATCCACACAATTATTACAAATTTACAGATGATAAATGACAAAATATTTACATTTTACTTTTACAAACTGAATGAATGAAGGGGAGTAACTAACAATGTACATTTAATTTCACCCTAATTAAGTAAAAACAGGACAACCTTGAACCTCAAATCCTTTGGTCGTTGGACAATGAGCTAAAGGACAACCATCAAGATTATTTCCCCACCAATCAATACTTATTTCCTCTAATCCTAAACAAAGGTACAAAACCACACCCATGAAAGCAAGACCAGCATCCAATGCACCAGACAACACATAATTGTGACGTTGCCACCATTCTGGTTTATACCTATACACAACAAATCCAGACAAAAAACCAACAATGATCCAGCTAGTGTAATTCACTGCTGTAGCTGGTGGCATCATTCCAGTAGCACCTATCAACACAGGCATGTTGATGAGTTTAATCCACTCTTGTTGTGGAAAGGCTCTTGTAGCTAACCAAACAAGTAAAGGAGCAATGGCTCCACCAAGGAAGAACCAATTTATATTCTCGTAAGTTCCTAAGTTTCCGAAGATTCTTCTTGGACCAATTAAACCCCAAATAACTGATGCATCGTAGAATACTGTGTCACCTGGACATGTCCAAACTGAGGATGTGTCTTTGCATATGTCTGGTATGCTTTCCATTAACCACCATGCAGTACATAAATACACTAGAGCCGCAATTAGTGTTCCCACAACCTAATTATTAAGTTCAAAGGAAAAGGGTTTAATTATATCCATTTTTTTTATAAATTTAATCATGAAGTCTAAAATATGAAAGTAAGATGAATATTTAGAAATTAGACTGCGGTGAAAAATTTGACGCATTCTCACAGTCAACACAACTGTAACCGTTGGATCAAGATCAGGCGATTTAGATTTCAACGTAGATTTTGTTTTATTTTGAAATAAAAAATACTATTGAAGTTTAGATAATCTTATCTTCATCCAACGACCACATATGTGTTGATTGCCTGAACGCGTCAAATTGCAGACCGCAAGGCAATTCTGATTCAAATATTTGTTAGTGTGACAAACCTGAGCCATGAACATGGTTCTGGGAGGGATTTTCATGTAGTGGCCTAGTTTGAAGTCTTGCAAGAAAGTGATGGCTTGTGTCATACTAATGTAACCATAAACCTTGAAGCACATGTTAGCTACAGGATATCCAGGGTAGATATATCCTATGATGTACTCCGTGATTATGTTCAGCCCTGGACTCTATAATTAGAAATTAAGGCAATGAAAAGATTAATAAGAGACACAATTAATTAGATTTTTTATCTCTACTTTATGTTTTAAGTTAGTTTTTTTTGTTGATCTATGTATATACTAACCTGGTTTGTGATTGCGGTTATTATACCAATTGGGAGAGTGAAGAAGATTGCAATGCCACATGCTAACAGAACACCCCACCAAGGCAATTGAAGCTGTTCGTTGTAATACTCACATGCAAAAATGGTAGTTGCAATGGTTGCAATAAGTATGCACACAAACCACCACTCAGGAACCTGTTTGTACCTCCTCATAAGCTTGGTGTGAATGTCCATGCTCTTTTCATTAAAACTTGATTTGCTTTGCTCCCATATTTCTCTGTTTTTTAAATTATTCCATTTCATTCTTAAATTGTCTACATGACATATATATGCATAGTATAGAAGTTCAAATTTATTATAGTATATTCTTTTTAGAAAAAGGTGCATCTATAGATTATATAATCCTTTAACTTTTAAATAGAGTGAACCAGTTGGTTCAATATGTTCACTCGGAAACCAACCAATTGATAAGTTGTTCTGATCTAAGTTACAATGCAGTGTGGCTGAATCGGATTGAACTAAGTTCAACCGTGGTTGATCCAACCAATTATTTTTTTAATACTTATATATGCCATCTAGTTCAATTGTAGTTGAACAGGTGAACCAATTGAATCATGCTCAAATGTTTCATCTATTCAATCTTTGGTCAAATATTTAAAACATTAATAATGTTGATGTAATTGAGTAGATACACATAAAACATACCTTCCATGAAAGAGAGCAACATGCATAATGGTAGCAGTAAGTGCAGCAAAGCCAACACCATAGGTCATAGCAAAGAAAGTACTGAGGTGTAATCTTCCTTGTTTTTCATAAGCAGCAAGGTCCATATGGAAATTAGAGTCTATTATTTCTGTGATATTGTAAATCTCACCTTTTGAAGTAAAAAGTTGATTAGAGAAAATTGGAAACGTTTTGGCATTGTAAACATTGAACCAATAGCACAATGGAGTGAGAATGTACATAACAAACACAAATCCCACTGCCACGTTGGCAGTTGCAAACCATGGGCTTGCTAGTGGGCTTCCAAGGTAAGCTGAAATGGCAGACCAGTCAAGCCCAATTGCGCCGATGCCGAGACCCTTTAGGCCCGACCCAAGCTGTTGGGCCAACACACTATGAGGAAATACCCAACATATCCAAGAGAGTGAGGTTAACATTTGAAAAAGGTAACCAGGGAAAACGTAGTATGCAAAGCTGCACAAAAATGCTATAACGAAGAATTGAGATCGTGTTAAGCCTCCTTTTGTTCTTTCCTCCTTCTCATGCAAAGCCCTAAGTCACAGTGAGTGATTGTAAGATACTAAACAAAACAAACAAATAACAATGCATTATGCATTAGAGCATGTCTAATGGAAGACATTATAAAGTAGAGCAATGTTTATGTCTTCACAACAACAAATCTGAATTGTTTAGACACACAAATACAAAAGAGTAGAAAAGAAAGAGTCATCCTATATAGTATCACACAAAAGAATTTGTGGTTGTGCATTTTTATGTGCGTGTGTCTAAATGATTTGAATTTGTGGTTGTTACCACACAAAAGAATTAACTTAGTAGTATCACTTAATAATAATAAAGATCTCTCGTAATTCTCCACCATTTGAGTGAGTTTATGTTGCAATAATTAAGAAGAAAGTTAAAAGATGTAATTTATAAAAGCAATCTTCAAAACTAGTTTCTTTACAGTAAAAAATGAATTTATGTTGAAATTTGAATCCAATTATAGATGATAAAAAACTGATAGAACGGTTGAGGATTAAAAATTTTAAAAATGCGAGGTTAATTATGAATTGCATATACAATTACCATTAGAGTTTTCCCTCGATTTTTTTTTACCATTAGAGTAAAACTAGCTAGGTGGCTTCCTTAAACCCTATATGACATTTTAAACCCTTAAAAGTTGGTTAAAGAAGTCATTTCACTCCTCAGCATTAAAGTTTACAACTCATAACCCAATTTTTTCAAACTATATATTATACATTGTCCCAAGTTTACAAATATTTATTTTTTAGGTTTATTAAATATTAATTTTTGACAAATTAATATTGTTTTACAAATTACAAATTACAAATTTTCATGGGAGAAAATTAGTTTGCATCCATATCATAGTATCCACTATAAATTGTATTTTTGTGTATTAATCCCCTGGTTTCTAAAGTTATTGGCCATAGTACGTAATTCATAGAATCATAGTTCAGAAATAACGTTTAATCAAGAATTGTTTCAATCATGAATTTGACTTGGATTCTTCTGAATAATTTGTTCATTAGTTGAACTCATTAACTATTTGAGTTCAATCATTTGATTATTTTTCATAGGTTAGTATGAAAATTTGCAACAAAATTAAGAGTAAATTAATAAAGAAATAATTAATTTCATTTAAAGATTTAAAAAGAGTTTGTATATGAAAAGGGACACTTTCTTTTTTATGATTGTCATATATTTAGAGAAGTAGAGATACTAACTAACAAACAAAACTAGTATAAAACATCTGACGTCCATTTCTAGCATAACTGCCATAACATGGTAGGGAGAATCTTCACGTTCCTTCCAAAACATAGCCAGGATGTTTACTTTCATTTATTCTGGCAGTGTTTTCTTTTGAAATAATTAAATAAATGTGAATTTTAAAAAATCTTTTTCAATAAAATTACAAACAGATCTTACGTACCAACGGTGCAGAAAAGAAAAAAAAAAAGGACAATATTTATGTTCCATGATTTTATTATATGATGTTGGAAATTATATTCATTAATAGCATTATACTACTAACTTCCAAATTTAAAATCAGAAGAAGCGTAACTTGGAAAGTTTGGACCCCCACGTTTGAAAAGAATATCATGTTCAAGCATGTTCTTAGTTGAAATTCTCAAATAACTTAAGAAATACTATACGTGCAATTTAGTTGTTGCAGCCATTGACGTTTGACAAACAATAATTGAATCAAATGCTATTATGCAACGATATTATTGGTACTTGGTAGGTATATAGATATTTTTTGTGTGAAGAATCTAAGAGTAACTCTACCTAGTTATTATTACCTGAAGAGTGAAACTTGAACTAAATTTGCTGGCCACCACATTGCCGCTGGCTCCACCAGATATCTTCTAAATATACCAGCCCATCCGAAACCTAATACCTACCATTCAAAACCACCTTTTTTATTTATAAACTTTTTCTTATACTAGTTTAATTAATTTCAAGAGGGTATTTAAAATGGTTAATTAGGTGTTAAGAACGTGTTGATAATGATGCATGTATGTATAATTAACTAAAAGTCAACAAGATTAAATAAGAACTATAACATACCTGAGTGGTGATGATTACAAGGAAAGAAACACAAAAAGTTATATGTTGATGGTAAAAGACTTTAACAGCGGTAACAATATGAATGGCATAAACCGTGCCAGCACCAGAGTTAGCAAAAATAGTAATAAGAACATGTTCTTTGACATTGAAAGGACCAGGGTTCAACGTAAATTCCCATGATTTTCCTTTGAAGAAAATACGTTTTGTGATTTTTGAAGCCATGAGTTGACCCAAAGGAACAACAGCAATCTGAGCAGAGATGGCTGTAATAGTGAGAGGTTCTGTTCTGTACCAGAAAAACTGGTTTAGGAATGATAATAGGACACATGAAAGGGTTCCTAATACCCACATTCGGAACGTTAGAACTGGTAGAGATGGGTCATCTGTTGTTGGAACCGTTAGAGCCACTTGTTTGATGGGAGAATTTTCTTCTGATTCATTCTCCTTAGATACTGCAACATATATACAAGATTTAATTGTTCAATATATGTAACAAATTATATAATATATGGTAATGAAAGAAATTATAAATTTGAAAATGAAGGAGATGGATATGCATGTTTGCTTACGGAGAGGGGATGTGATATTATAATTTTCTTGTGATGATGATGCTTCCATTTGATATCTACAATTTTGATTCTGAAGATTTCTGTTTATGTATGTATAAACTATATTCTTGATTTTTCAAGAGAATAAAATTCAGCTAGGGAGGGTAGAGGAAGAATTAGGAGGCCATGACTAGCTAACAATGGACAATAGATAAATTGCAGCTATTGAATTATTGGCCAAACTATAAGTAATGTCTGGACCACATCCCAATTCCCAGCTTTGAGGACGTACAGTCCAATAATGGTCTTTTCACTAAAATAGACAACTACTACTATTATTCTTTAAAAATTCAAATAATATATATCCCTCTGATATTATCCCTTGAAAACAATTGGACGCGTCTCAATTGTTATATTTATTTGTCTCGTATTATTTACGACTTTGAAGTTGGTCAGATGATATTGACTTGCGACCTTGAAGTGTGTTCTTTTCAAGGTCTCTGATTCGATTCACCTTGATAACAAATTATGTGGGTTAGTTTACCTTCTTAAATAAGACACTTAGATACGAGTAATTAACAATACATGGCACCAAGTATGGACAACCAACAATGACATTAATGAATTTAATTTATAGTAAACCTAACAAACAGATTACATACAAAGGTGAGTATTAGGAGTATAAGAGGAGTATAAGTGAGTACTCCTAAAAATTATTAGGAGTATAAGAGGAGTATAAGTGAGTACTCCTAAAAATTCACAATCAACCACTTGTGAGAAATTTCAGATTGAATGAAACACAAACCATGAATTATCAATCTATTTGATTTCATTCAAAGGAAAAAACACTATGAATAATGAACAAATCTTCCATGGTCACAATCCCAAAACGAAAAATATTTGGATACATATGTAAAATAAAAATAAAATAAATAAATAATTTAGTCACATTAATTAATATTATTTTATTATATTCTCTTTTAATTTTTGGATGTGTTTGTCAAAATATTTTTATTTGGAGTTGTTCCTAAACAAATATTTATCACGAATAAAGGTCTCTCTTATGTTGCATTGTGCTCAAATTAAAATATTAATTAGTAAGATGGAAATATTCCACAATCCTATATATTGGATAGAAAAACTTCAATTTTGGGGGTTTTCAGTTGTAATCAAACAACACATCACATTGTTTCCCAAAGAAGATGCTTGCCGTGCCTGCCTCAATGACATGAGTTTCTCTCTGTTAAAGCAGTGTTCAAATCAAAAAGCAATAGAATGATATGATAAATATGTGCTACACTATGCAGATCACTCAATATTTAGTTATGATTGATATGAATATGCATAAATGATTTACAAATTATGTAACAAATTGGGATGAGACTTGAGTTGAGAGTACAATTATGTGCTCACTAAAAGTGAAAGCTGCAACAAATGAATCACATCCTTATCATAAGTTAAAAAGCAGTAAAAATTGGGATTTTCTTATTATTCTTTTTCATTCTGTTGGCACATAAGCAGTGTCTTAAGATTACAGAACCTTTTATTTCTGCTTAAACTTTCTCTCTACTTAGTTGAGAGATTCTCAGGCTGTGGATTGTGTAAATTCGAAGGGGTATTGGGTTTATGCAGGAAACAAGCAGATTATTACTCATTGTCATCACCAAAGTTTTAGCTACTGTTGTCTTTGTTAGGTTGGTGATCTTTATTTGCATCTATTTAGTAGTGAGGAAGCCATATTGAGAGTAAGTGCATATGTTTATTTATTGGAGGCAATATTTTTTCATGTGATTTCTTACTTTGTTCATTTGAAAACTATAAGAAAAAAAAAATCAATGTAAAGAATCAAATGATTTTTTTTTCCTCTGCATTGACATGGGATATGGCATAAAATGAGTTAAAAAAGAAAGGGTCAATGACCTTTGTCTCTGCTTGTTCTCAAGTTGAAGAGTTGTTTTTGAATCTTTTGGAACATTTTTTGCTTTGCCAACCAAACAGTCAATTTTATTTTTTCCATGTAAGACTCGATTATTATAATTAACTACCTCACCAACTAGGTGAAACTGAACCTGGCAATGAAAATAAACGATAGTCATCATCAAAATTTGACACCATCAGAATAACTACAGACAACTTCTCTGATGCAAATAAGCATGGACAAGGTGGATTTGGACCAGCTTACAATGTAAATATAGCTTTGTTACATACAATTCAAAAAATTCTGTAGCCTAGATTGTTCAAATGCACAAAACACTACTGCATGATATTAAAGGGCTGGCATTTGATGAGTAAGAAATTTTTATCAAAAGGTGATTTAAGAATTTTGCCACAGGAGATATTGAATTCAAGAGGACACATAACATAACTATATTATACTTTCATCATAGCTAAAGTCATACAGTAAATTTGAATCCCAGATGTATAAATTTTGTGATTCTGGTCGAATTCATCTAAGTATATTGATTGTCATAATGATTTCAAACAAGACAAACATCTATCTTTCATAACCTCATTGGCCTCATGATAGCTCAACTATCACCGGACGCTTTTTTGAACGACGATTTCTCTTCTTTTTTTCATGGATATAATCTAAACCAGAATTATGTTTTTGGTCAAGGGACGAATGCTTTTCACTGTCCTTTCCATAATCACATTCATCAACCTTGCTATCAATTTCACCATCCTCATTATCATCATCGGCGCCACTTTCTTCTTCTGAATCTATTTCACTTCCATCAGCAGCCAATGAACTCACAGGCTGACAACTGGAAACAGCTGACTCTGCAGCTGCCACAGCCTCAGGTGTATGAAGATCAGCAACACCAAGCACCAAATCCTGCCCGAAATCAAAACCAAAAATAAATAATTTGACAATCAACTATTTGCAAGTAAGTAATATGAATATAGACAGGTATGAAAGGGTTATTGGTATACAAAAAGCGATAGAACATTGACTGACCATTTCAATAACTTCGGATTCATTTCCTGTTAGCTCTTCAAAATCATATTTCTCTGGATGGTCCTACGTTCGTTTTTAAAATTGGAGGTATGAGGAAATAGGGAAAAAATAGCTAGAAAGCAGTAAAAATTATATCTTCAATTAGAAATCAAGTTTTAACCTTTGCATCATGCTCCAACTGCTTATTTGCTTCTGACATCACTCCTAAGAAGTCTTTAACCTTCCCTAAAACTGCATAAATAACACAAAGTATGGCCTTAAAAAATTGTAGTTTATATTTTTAACCTTCTTTAAAGAATCTGTTATATTCAGACGATAACTACATCATTTCTAGCTACTAGGATATAACCAGATATTGATATTCAACACTAGAATCTTAGGGCAAAAGGTAATATACTAACATTATATCATTCTTATCAATTACATTTGTATTGTTTCTCTTTGAACCATAATTTTAAAAGATTAACAACCACATACGCATATAGTTGTAAAAGAACGAAAACAATGCATGTGTGATAGTAGAGAAAACCCAATTAATATCATCATACACAAGTCAATGATTCAAGTTTATAATAGATGACCAATATGATACAAAATCTTTGAACTTTGAGTTTACAGTTTAAACTATGTGACTTATAAGAATAGCCTCCTCTAACAAGCAGACAATTGGGAGACAAGGTTGTGTATAAAGCACCACAGCATTATGTGAATCAAACCAGGAATAGGTTGAAGACCAGAATCCTTTTTGAGGATTTCATGGCAGGGTAGAAAAGTACATTGGTCTAATATTGGTCTCTTGCACTAGCAGGGAACACAATATGAGTGAATCACAGATCACATAAAGAAAGAGGTTTGTTTAAATCCGCTATACAATAGTGCTATATTGACAACATTTTGTACCATGGGTTTGTATGGCAAACACAATAAGCTAGCTTATAGATGATAAATTATAGCTTATAAGCTCATATGACTAAAAAAAAACATTTGGTAGCCATCATTTTCTCACGACCTTATAGTTTTTTTTATAAGCTAATTCAAGTAGCTTATATCTTATATTTTTTCTCTCAATTTCACTTCTGTTACCTTGAACTTGATTGAAAAAAATTAAATATTGATAAGCTAGTTCAGCTATTTTTATCAAACACTACAAATTCAATAGGCTATCTACTAGTATTTTTTACTAGAGAGAACAACAGAAAAAAAGGAATGAATTAGAAAGAGTACGCGTACGTTGGCTAGGAGGCAGAGGAGCAGTGAGGGAGGTTCCATCAATGGGAAGTCTGTTAGTTTGAGTGTTTGATTCTTTTTTAATATCACAAACAAGAAGAGTGGTTTCTGCAATGATAAAAGAAACAACTTCATCAAATCATTAGAAAATAAATTAATAATAGTAACAAATAAAAGAAAAAGAAAAAGAAAAAGAAAAACCTAAGGAAGAAAAAGGGGTATTCTTGTGCTCCAATCGAAGAAGCTCTTTGCTCCTTTCTCCTGTCATGAAGCAAATAAATGTTATGTTATTTTGAACTTGCTGGGAAACATGAACAACAATCGCGTAGGTTTAGCCGCTTAGCATATGTTACTTTGAACTGCCGAATCGATGTCTTTGTAAGTAAGTGTCACGGTTCTATTAATATTTTAAAATAATTATTATTAAAAGTTTTTCAATTTAATTTTTAGTCATGTTGGAAATAGTGATTTAATTGAAATTTTTTTAAAATAGATTTTGTCTTTATCAATTAAATATTTCATTATGCAATCAAAATATAAAGACATGGATCTAATTGATAATTTTTTACTAAAACAATGATTATTTTAAAATATTAATAAAATCAATGACTAATTTAAGAATGACTTACAAAGACAGTGATTGTTTACTTGCCGAAGTTCATTAGAGTCATGGTAAGGGGTCTCCCATGGTCTTTTCTCATGTAGGATCCTAACCATTGAAAGAATGTGTTTTAATTTAATATTTAAAAATGAAAAGATGATGTACTTAATGGTTGAGATTGAATGACTACATAGAGAGATTTTCATTAGAGAGGGTCCTCTCTATGGTAAGCCTCAAGCTTCAACGATGATGTTTACACAATATTTGTATTAATTGTTTAAAATGACTTTTTAATATTCGCAAATCATGCTCTGACATCTATGATATCTCCCATTCTTGATGCAACAGAGAATCTTGTCTGGCATAAGCAGGTTCCATTGAAAGTTTCCATTGTCGCTTGACGTTTGCGAAGGACAGATTACAAACTAAACTCAACTTTCAAAGGCGCGATATTGTTCATGCCGCAGACACTGTGTGTTTCGGGGTGTGGCAATGATGAGTCGGCATCCCATTTGTTCCTTCATTATGATGTTTTTGGTTCGTTATGGCAGCATATCAGGTCTTGGATTGGCCTGTCTGGAGCAGACATTTAAAATATTAGTGAGCATTTTTACCAATCTATTCATTATAAAGGTCATTCAAAGGCTCGACGGTCGTTCTTACAATTAATATGGCTGCTTTGTGTTTGGTTGGTATGGAATGAACGAAACAACAGACTGTTCAATGACATTGAAACATCTATAGAGCAGCTCTTAGAAAAAGTTAAATTTCATTCGTTGTGGTGGTTAAAAGCTAATAAAACTACTTTTGTGTACGGTTATCAGAGATGGTGGTCGGACCCTTTACTTTGTGTGGGTATCGACTGACCTTGTTATTGTAATTACACATTGTGACTGTTTGTTTTTCGGGTTGGATCCTCTGGTACACCTTGTACTGAGGAGTTTCCATCGCCGTTGTTAATATATCTCATTTTGTTTTTTTTTTTAAATATTCGCAAAATTTAAAAAATAATTATGTAAAAAAGAAAACATATTCTTTTTTTTTTGTTAAGTAAAAGAAAACATATTCTATAACTATGTAATTGATATTCTTTTTACTTTTGACTTATATATATCGAGTCCATAAAAGTGAACTAGATGTTAAATTTTATCAAGGTTTTTAAAATACGACTTTCCAAAAAAAATTATAATTATTAATTTTTCATGCATATGGCGTAGCGACACCTTGATGAGCGTGGGAGTGATAGGTAGTCCGAAATGCTTAAAATAAATGTGACTTCTCAAATTTGTTGAGGCAAAATTGGGTTCATAAAATGTGGAGGAAAGGGTAAAGATAATAGGATATGAGGTAAAATTCTCATTTGTTTGAGACAAGGGAAATGTTGTCCAACAAAAAAGGAAATGCATGATTAAATTCAGGAGGATTGTGAAGGTATAAAATCTTCAACCTTAATGCATGATCATATGAAACTCAGTTTTCACTTGTTGGACATTATTAGAAGATTTTGACTTTTGTAAAATCTATAATGATTGGGGGATGTTTAATTATTCTTTATGACAATATGCAATTAATATGAAATCCTTATGTTAATTGGACTCAGCAACTAGGGAATAGGTCAGGTCGGCCTACAGGGGCTTACGGTTTAGCCTACAACAGGTCAGGTCAGGTCAGGCTTTTTTCTTAATTAGAGAAGACCTAAGATTTTTTAGAAGCCTGTTTAACTTAAAAGGTCAGGCCACATGCCATTCAAAAAGCTTCTTAGGCCTATTAGGCCGACCTATTTAAGTAAAAACTAATAATATTATTTATTATTATATTATATTTTGTACTTTAAATTAAAATAAAAATTTGTTAAATTTTTCAGTAATTAAAGCTTATTAGTATATATTAATTTTTTACATATTTAAATGTATTATTATAAACTAAAATAATAATATGATATTATATAAAGTCAAATTCCTTAAAAATTCATATTGAAATATCAAAAGAAAGTTTAATCTAATTGATATATTAGTTCGCTAGTCTATTTAACTTAGATCATATTGTTTGTTTAAAGATGTTCATATGAAATAGGCTTTTAAACAGACTAGCAGATCGTGTCAGGCTTTCAGAAGGCTGGACTCAGGCCTAAAAAGTAAGTCTATGACAGGCCGCAGGCCAGACTTAAGCCTTCTAAAAAATTAGCAGGTCAGACTCAGACCTTAGAGAGTCTACCTCGGCCTAACCTATTTCCATCTCCGTCGCCCGTCACCAAAAGTTTCATAGGATTCTTTTCTTCTTTTTTTTACAAAAGTTTCATAGGATTCTTATATACAAGAAAAGATACTCATACTTTATAGTAATGATACTACTAGTTAGATAGCTGGAAGAACCTACAATTTTGAGGTGGCTGACCGTAAAAATGGGTTTGTTCCAATTTTAACACTACAAGTAATAAAAGAGGATTTTTAAACAAAAGTTAGTCTTAATAATTGGGTGTATTATTTGTGTTTTTTTTTATTACTCTGGGCAGGTTAAAGATAGTTCTTAGTTGGGCTATCTTGATGGCTTTAATTTAGAAAAACTGGAGAGTAAGGTTGAAAATTTATGAATAGATGCTATGATTTTTCATCCTTAATCATAAAGTACGAATGTTCTTATGGCAGGATACGTGAGACAATGGAAAAACGATTATTCATATTATTGATGATTGATGAGTGGAAAATGGCATATTCAGTTCTGATTTGAAATCATTCGGGCTATGAGTTGTTTATGTCATGGATATGAAAATTTTCCAGTTCTTAAATGTTCTTAAATAAGCCTAATTTTATTTTATAGTTCATGTTGTGTAAGTGGTTACAAGCAAACATGGGATTCACATTAATAAAACATGTTTACTCATACTTTATAGTTAAGTTTGTGCGGTTACTAGCAAATATGATTGCTCATAAGTTAGTAAGAGTAACGCCTGGCAACAAATTTAGCTAGTAAATGGAGTGATAATAGAAATGCACACTTTTTTTGGTCTGCATCCTCTAAGCATCGTGACCATGCTTAGGTAACACGTCAACACAAAGATTAACCCTCTCAGAAGCAGTATATACATGCGAGTATGGTAAAAAAAAATACATCTAAATTTTTACTTAAGAGTGTAATGAATTGTGGGGTGTTATTATTAATATGGGACAACTCCATTGAGTATGGCTCATATATATACATGGAAGAGGGGTAAGGGACGGAGAATGAATCGAGTTAGCGGAGTACTATATATATATATTGGTTGTAACGTTGTAAACCGTAATTCATCACGGAAAGAAATGGAACTATATTTGCAAAGACCATTGACCGAACTGAATGAACAGAGACGGTACCTCGTCTTCTTTTATATCTCTATATTGGTTTCTCTTATTACAAGCTCAGATGGAGGAGTGAAACCCAGCAGCATAGAGGGTTTAATTTATGAACTTCTAATGAATGAATACACAGAACAATTTCTAACAATTTGATGGGTAATTTATCTTTCACTAAAAAAAACTGCATTTAAGGAAATGATGGGTCCATAATATAAAAAAGTTGTTGGTGATAATTTTTATAAATACTTTTCAATGACTTGATAATTGATTTTTTTTTAAGGAAACTTGATAATTGTTTTTGTTTGTTTGTTTATCTCATGGCACAATGAAAGTGTGTTTCACTATTTGTTGATTAATTAACTTATAATGTTTCAATTCACTCCGTGGATCAAACGCGATCTTTGGTTTCTATTGAGTTTTGCGTCAATGTTCATTTTTCATTCAATAACTTGTAAAAAAATCATTCAACTACTAGTCCATCAAAAAAAAATTCATGCTACTACATGTACTATATTGTTGCTGTTGGTGCATATGTGTATCAATATTCAATAGGAAACATTCGACTGTTGACATATACACATCCAAAAATAAGGACAAACCAATCAATGATAATGTGAAAAATTTATTGCCAATGACTCCTTGATGTGGGAACAAATTATTTCCGATCATGTTTATTGTCCCACATCTAGTTTTAATACACACAAAATTTCAAACAAATAAATTGGAAGTGAACAAATAACTAGTGAGGTACTAGTACATGATTCACTCATTTGGATCCAAAACCAAACCATAAGAAATCAATTTTCAAAGATGTCAAATTCGAAAACCAAGATAATAGCTATTAGGAAGTGGGGAAGCAATATTAGTCCCTACACCTAAATATCCATTAGCTCCAATATTTGATGAAGAAACATTGGATTGTTCCATCATGCATTTGCTAGCAATTTTTCCAAGATTCTTCCTGAGGTCCTCAATAGAAACCTTTAATTGGAGCAATTCATTCAAGCCAAGTTCATCAACAGGGCTTTCCCACCAAAATTGCATTTGCCTAGCTTTTCTCACATGATCTATCTCTTCTCCTTGCTTCTTCTCAATGTCAAGATGGCTAAGAAGTTGAGTTAGTTGCAGGTTGAGATCGCGGACATTTGCATTTCTATGAGCCTCAACAAGTTGGTGAGAACTAGACTCTTGTGAAGGGTTTCGGCTAAGATACCGATCAATGATAGACTCCACTTCAGGATGGCCAAATGAAAATGCTTTATTGGCCGGTGAGAAAACCACTATTGCAATTTCCACCCCACAAAGAGTGCAAAGCTCGCTAGCCTTCTTGAAAAGTCCAGAACGGCGCTTAGAAAATGTAACTTGTAAATGACTTTTTTTAGGTATTTTTTCAATAGGGATTTTTTGACGACCCAAACTAGACTTTTTCTTTAACATGGTGTAAAGAAATGGAATGGCAGAAGAAGTAAGAAGGAGAATGAACTGCTTCTGCTTTTGTCGTTCCAGGAGTGGAAACTAACATGAGTATATATATTGCTAAATCTTTGATTTACATCTAACCCAATTAATTTTCCTTTTTATATGTTTTATTACTTTTTATTATTAGTCTAAAACTAGGAAGTTATATAATCTTTGATCTTAATACCTATTCAGATATGAAACGGAATTAGTTGGCACTTAAAATGTTTTTTGGTACAATAAATGAATTTTACTCCTACCATATTGCAACACACTGAATTCTTCTTGAAAGGAAAAAAAACATTGAGTTCTTAATATATTGAATTAGGTAAATAGGTCGTATGTTAAGAAGGATGGTGTGCAACTTTAGAGTGGTATGAATAACTTTTGACACACTTGAGCTAGATTCTTCTAATAAGGTTGTTTTTAGAGGTTACGGGCACACATAAACCGACTTTAAACATGAAGTGTATTTGCAACTTTGCACAACCTTTTACTTTTGAATTAATAAATAAGATATCATTTGCGCGATATCATTTACGCGCAATAATGAAGATTAATCATTCAAGTCAAATAGATGTACAGTGGACAATGAATCTCCTCTCAAGAGTTTTAGCGCTACTACATTTTATGGATTAATACGAGCATTTATTACTTTTTATGTTAAGTAGTCTAGTGGTTAAAAATTTCACAATTTTAAGATAAATTAATAGAAACACTGAGAATTGAATATCAACACATACATATATAATGCAGTGTTTCTACTTTCTATCAATTTAACTAAACTCGCGTGGATAAATAAAAATATATGAGATTTGAACTTGGACCCCTACATTCATTACTTTTTAATTATGCCGGTTTTGTCAAATATATTTAATATAAATACATTTCCTAAATTCTTTCTTATAAGATAAGATATTTTCATAGAAGTTAATTTTCAATCAAAATCATTTTTAAAAAGTGACGTGCTCATACCCATTCTTTTTAAAATGTTTGATTTGTTTACGAAAATATATATTTTTTTCTTTTGAAGGTTGTAAAAATTGGTCAACAAAATATTTTCCATTGATTTATATGAATACTTTTTTTGTTGGGAAACAAGAGAAAATTTATGTGTTCCTTCAAAAAAAAAGAGAGAAAATTTATGTGTATTCAAGGGCTTCATTCCAATTATGCTATACGCATTATTAAGAGGATTTTTTAAATCGAGTATTAAAGGTTTTTTTTTGTTGAGGGAAATCGAGTATTTAAAGGTTTACACTTGTTTCCATTCCAAAAAAAAAAGGCGTTGTTTGTCTTCTTTTTTTCTCTTGGACGGTCAGCAACCCAACAGCATTATTCTTTATTTATTTTTTTGGCAAAAATTATTTTATTTTGATAGTTTTATTTTACAGATTTTTTTAACAATTATGAGAGTATATACGCAAATATCAAATCATATGTCATCATTTAGTAAAAAGAACAAATAATTATATGCCATCATGTAAATCAAATTGAAATATTAATCTTTGTTTCCCAAATGTTTATCTTTGTGCTCGTATGTTAGCTAAGCATGTCAAAAATATAGAGCCAGAAATTCTTGTGCACGCGTGTGAAAATATTGAGTTTGTCCAAATTTTTATTTTTTTAAGTGGGTTAATGGGCAATTGGATTGGGTCAAATATAAAGAAAATATCGATTGAACCTGGACGAGTGCCCGGACTCGCTGGGTGGTGGCTCTGCCCCTGTCTTGGACTCCTTTTGTTGGATTGTAGGGGCCAGTCCACCCCATTTAACTAGTTAATGGAATCCCTTTTATAAAAAATTAAAAGGTAAAAACTAAATTTGATTGAGGATATTTTATAAAGATTAAAAAGATATTTCAACCTTGATATTTTAAATATTTTATTCTATATTAAAATGAAATTATACTATTTGAATAACTTTCAACTGTATATATAATGTTGTAAACTTCATGTATTGAATGAGAACTCTCAGTCTCAAATTCTCAATGATTATGTTGGTTAAGTTCTTATTCTACAACAAATTACTGAATGTGAAAGTGTTTCGGTTTCAACACTTGACATCAAATCTCATCATTCAGTTTCAACACTTGACACTAAATCTTATTAAAAAAGAAAAGAAACTTGACACCAAATCCTAATCTACATATGAATCCATACATAATTACATATACTAGGTTAAAAAAATAATCATAGAAATTTAAAATGTATACTAACAAATTGAACCACTAAACCCACTTGGATTGGTTTGGTGGTATTGAGGACATAGAAGTGTGGTTCTTCTCGAGATCTCAGTTCGATTCCCTTCGATACCAATTTAGGTGGATTAGTTTAACTTTTTCAAAAAAAAAATTGAACCACTTTGCATACGGATTTAGTTTAATGTTTTTTTAAACTACTTTGGACCAATTGAACCATTCCTAACCGATCCGCATATTCTTTTGGAGAAGTCGCAGTTTTGTTTTGGTCTCTCCATTTGATCCCCCAGTTAAAAACTATGACCGATTCATTATTTTGATTATCACGTAGCAAAAAACTAGGTGATCTAACAATATAAACAGGGCAAGTGAAAGGCGTACCATTAAAAATAGGCCACATAATTTATTACCACGTTATGTATAATTGAATGGTCAAAAAAATCATTGGTCTAAGTTCTTTTAAACGAGGATCAAAATTATGCAATTAGAAACAAGGGGGCCACAATTGCTATTTGCCAAAAGTAATCATCAAATTTCGAGATCAAAAATAGAGGAAGTAATATGAAACAAAAGAGGGGGCATGAAAAATTAGGAATACTGCAAAATACACTCCCGCCTGCAGGCAGGACCATTTTACCCCTGCACATGTTAACATGTGTTGTGTGAGTTAACTAGCGTAGCGCTAGTTAACTCACGCAGCAATCTGTCTTATACAAGACATAACGCCTCATTCATCACATAAATCTCAAAAATTCTCCAAAATCTCTCTAAAATCACCAAATTCAAAATTCCTTCAAGTTCAAATCAAACAACACTTCAATAACAAGTAAGTTTTCATAATCAAACACAATCAACCTTTATGTTAGATTTTTTCTCTTAAATTAGAAATTTTTAAGATTTAGGGTTTGTTTAAATTTTTGTTTTTTTGTCAAGAAATCATACAATGTTTGCATGAAAATGATGTGTGTTGCTTAAATGTTTAGATGTTTGCATGTTTATGTTGTAGGTTTTGAGTTTTAGAGAATTTTTTTAGATTTAGGGTTTGTTTAGAGAATTTTCTTTGATTATTTTTAATTTCTTATTGTGTAGATTTGAAACAATGGTCGGGTGGATCGACGTTCGTGCACAATTCAACGGCGGAGGACCTCAGAGGTTGAAGGTTCGGTGTCTTGGTATAACGCTAAGAGGTCTCAATGATCAGCTGGATGAATTCAACAAAGGAGTCAACCCCCGAGACACAAGGAAGGTGAAATATGTTCGGTATAAACGTCCAACGCTCGACGATGGAAGAGTATCATTCACTTGGGTGGAATTGACGAATGACGAAAACGTGACGACCATGTTTTGGGAGCACAGCATGTTTCAGTGGATCGATATGCGAGCAACGTTGGTGAGATCAACTGAAGATATCATCAAAAGTCTGATTCCGCCAAAAGATCATGATTAGGTGGCGGTCGTGATTAGGTAGGGAATGCACCTTCAAACTACAACAATTGTGTTACTTTGGACGGGGCAATTCAAACTTGTTAAACGACAGAACTCCAGCATTCGTCCGGAAGTGCTTTTGTTTCATTCGAAATGTTAAATTCTTGTTGGATTCATTTAAATGATGGTATTGAAGTGTCAAGGTATGGATCTTATTCCGTTGGCACTTGGATACTATCATTTAAAACCAAGACCAACGAGAATTTAACATTTTGAATGGAACAGAAGCACTTTCTGGATGGATGATGGAGTTCTGCTGCTTAGCAACTTTGAATTTGCACCATTCAGAGGTAACACAATTGTTGTAGTTGAAAGGTGCAATTCCGAATGTAATGTCATGTAACGATAGACCATATGTAAGAACTTTATGTAATGTAACTTTTATTCGAATTTATTCAATACGCGATTTTATTCGATTCCACGTTGAGTTTAATTAGACTTTTTATTCGAATTTATTTATTCAATACGCAACTTTATTCGATTTTATTTATTAGAATTCTTTATTCGATTCCACGGTGAGTTTAATTAGACTTTTTATTCGAATTTATTTATTCAATATGCAAATAAATACAAAATTAGAAAATAAATTCGATACCATTAAATATAATATTTTTTTATTCAATACATAATCATAAACATAAAATAAATGCAAAAATAAATACAAATTAAATACAAAATTAATAAATATAACTTTGATTTTATTAATATCATTCAAACATTACAAGAATTAATACATATATTTTACCCTCTTGGGGTGAAAAGTTATTTTCACCCTATTCGGTATGGGGTAAAAAGTTATTTTCACTCTCTTCGGTATACACCAATAGCTCTTGGGAAAAATAGTGATTCGTCCTGTTGGGGAAAAAGACATCAAGATCCCTTGAGGTAAATTTAAATTTGGTTCCTTTTATACCCCTGTGATGATTCTTTTTACCCACGGTAAAAAAAAAAATTGGGAGTAAAAGGAAGCAAACATAATTTTACCTCAAGGGATGATGTCATTTCCCCAACCCGCGAACCACTACTTCCCCCAAAAACTACTGGTATATACCTAAAGGAGTGTAAAGAGCCTAGATACTATAGAAGCAAAAAAGAAGAAGAGAAAGAGAGGGAGAGAGTGAGGAGGGAGAGAAAGTGAGATGGTGTGAGGGAATAGGGAAGTATAGAGGGGTATTTATAGGTGAGAATGGTAGTATCTATACTATATATAAAGGAAACTACCTCTTTCAACACACTTTTTGGGTTGGAATTTTCTTTCCAAAAATACCCTTAATTTTAAATACAAGTAACACATGTAACAAATAGATAAAAATATATTTAAATATTATAACAAATGTAACAAATACAATATGAATACATGTATATCTGTTTTTTTTCCTTTATCATTTAAAAAATATAATAACAAACTAGATGAGTATATTTATACTTACTTTTTCATTATCCTAATTATACTCTTAAACAACTTTTTCTATGATAAAGATTATTGTTTATGTCATTAAAAAAAGCAACAAACGTTTATATTTTTACTTTTAATTAAAACTAAAATTTCATAAAAAAAATACCGTTAATAATTTTCAAACATTACCGCAATAAAAAGAGCGGAAATACGAGCACGAAGTGCCCGTTTTTCGCTAGTAAGTTATAAAAAACATTAATGTGGTCAAAAAAAAAAACGTGTAAATGGTGTAAAAAACATGTATGTTGAATGTTGAACAACTGACCACCGTTCTTCAGTTTTGACCACCGTCCAACATGCACAAGTTAACTTGCGCATGACGCATAACGTGTGCAAATTAAGTCACGCAGCATGGCTTAACATACGCAGGGGCATTTTGATAAGTTTGACTGAGCAGGAGTGTATCTTGCTGGATGAAGAGCAGGATTCAAAAAATAGACAGAGCACAATCAAAGTTTCTGCTCCTTACACATAAAGCGAGAACATGCTTTGCCAGGTCATCTGCAACATTTCTTTTGTGTAAAGGTGATTCCAGGATTGGACAACAATGAATAAAATCATCCAAATAAAAATGTACTTGATCAAATATTCACACTAAAGTATGTCGATAAAAATTTCTTCATCATCATCAATATAAAATAATATCCGTGAAATCACAAGGCCAATTGCAAACAAAAACAAAACCCATCAAAGATAATTCTAATGCAATGAATAAAGCAGCAGACCGAAATCAATTCAATTGAACCAATAACAAAGATCAACCAAAAAAATCAACAAATTAAATCAACCAAAACTATCAGAAAATCACCCTCGTGCTTTACATAACTGATATATTCTTCCTTGAAGTCCATCTCTTTTTGATCTTTTCTATGGCTTCCTCCCTCATCTTCATAAGCTCGCGAAAACTTTGCTGATACTGGATTTCAATTGCTTCAATCTCCAACTGTAGCTCGTCTAAATGATCTTGGTCAAGTGCAGTAAGAGAACATTTGCTTGACATGTCAAGGTTTTCGGATAGACTGCAACATGAGACTGCTGAGTTCTCTGATTGATTACTGTTTCCATCTTCTTGAGCACAAATTCTGACATCTGAATCGGTGTTTAAGCCGTTTGATCCCTTGCAACATTCATGAAGAATAAAACAATCTTGCTCTACACCTTTAGCATCAGTGGAAATTACAGTCCCATACTCAGCTGAAATATCTGACGAAACAGATTCTTGTTTGTCCTGATCTTCCCCATCAAGCTGTGAGTGACCTAAATCCTCATACATTGCCTTCATATCAAAATTATTTGACCCCAATGTCCAATGGCAGGTTAACTGTTCATTCTGAGCTTCCAAAGGCCTGTACAAATTATCTGTTCCACATGAGTTCTCGCACAAGGGTTTCCAGTCAGGCACAAGCTTAAAAATCATGTCGTGTATTAGCTCAGCAATGACAGCTACATCCTCATCCTTGAGTTCCAGATGTTCCACCATCTCCTCCGCAATTGAAATTGTTGTGTCGGAATCGATATAGAATGGAAAATGGATATTCCTAGCTCCACCTACAGAAACATAAATTAATAAACATTTAGCACAAAGTAAAATTTAAAAAAAACCTGAATCATACTCACCATTAGCATCAGCAATTCGCAGTGTCAGTGAAATTGTCCTATCAGCATTCTTCTCCCCTCTTAATCTAAATTCATTGTTCTCCGTCTTCCTCAGGATATCATGATTTGATGAAACTTGAGAAGTTTCTTTATCTCTTTCCACAGAAGAGACAGGTGATGTCTGCTTGACGTTTGAATCTATCTCCATGGGATGGGGCTCACAAGTTGGTGGATTCATTGATTTGCTGGGGAGATTTGGCAGCAGCAGGTTATCATGATGGATCTCCTTCGTATTTCCAGTGGCAAGGAATGGATCTTCCAGCAGTTCAGATGCAGGCAATCTCATAGATGCTGGAACTAAACACTTCTCTATAAACTGCTTCACTTCAGGATCATTCACTTTAGCAAGAGCAGCCGGCTTTATACCCTGAATGAAGCAAAAAGCTGATGAGCAAAATCTAAGAACATAAAATCAGCAGAAATAAGTATTTTTATAGAGGAAAACAGAAACAACATGAAAAAATCAATGAACTCCAAAGCCTGCAAACTTACAGAGGTCACTTTCTTATATATCTGCGCCGGATTTTTGCATTCACTATACGGGTACTCGCAGGTGATCATTTCCAAGATACACATGCCAAAGGAATATACGTCAACAAGTTCATTGTATTCTTCTTCATAAAGCTCTGGGGCCATGAATTCTGGAGTACCTGTACCCATCAAAAGTAAAAAAAAAAAAAAAAACACTTAATTAACTTGAAAAGTTTAATCAAGTGGAAAGCTCTAGAGAGGCTAAAGCATCATACCAATGACACTCCGGGCAGTAGGTTGCTGCATGACGATTGCCAATCCTAGATCTCCAATCTTAACTTGTCCATTGTTCCCGTTAACGAAAATATTATCACATTTTAGATCCCTGTGAATAACAGGTGGGTTGTGACTGTGTAGATAGCACAACCCACGAAGAATCTGCCTCGCCCAGTTCTTGATAGCCTTCATATCCACATTCTTATGTTTCTTACGATACCTATGATACAGAACAAAAACAACATAAACAATCGATTACTCAAAACAAAGGTTAAAATCACAGAACAAACTCAATTCAACAAAACATACTGCCTCAAACTCCCAGAGGTGAACAATTCAGTTATCATGTTGATATTGCTGCTCTTCTCGTCCACCCAAGAGCTATACATCTTAATGATATTTTCGTGTTTCAGTGACTTGAGCAAGTGAACCTCAGAATACAACTTTTCCAAATTCTGCGGTGATTGCATAACATCCTCTATACTAATTTGATTCCAAGCAACTTCTATTCCATCTACTTCATCAAAAGCTTTATATCTATAATAACATAATAAACAACCCAAATAAATAATCAAAATCCAAACACACAAAAAATCAATTTAGTCCCTAAACTATCAAGCCATCCTCAATTTAGGGCCTACTTGGATTAACTTATTTGAGCTTATAGCTAGCATAAGTTTTTCTGCTTTTTTCATAAGTTCTCCAATATAGCAAATAAGCTGTTTATCCAAACACTTCCTAGATCGCTAAACTATGTAAATATAATACTAAATCCTAAATTATATAAAATTCTTCAAATCCGTTCCCTCCATTACGATATCAGATACTAAATTAACAGATTTTCATATACTTTATGAACTAAATTGACGAATTTCTTATATTTGGGAACTAATTATTATATTTACATAGTTTAGGTACTAAATTGATGATGGTTTATTCAAATAAAATTATAATAAAGTTAATAGAGAGAGAAACATACACAGTCTTGAAAGCTCCTTTCCCTAACATTTCATCATACTGTAGAAAAAAACGAAAATAGTCAAAATTCATGAACATAAATTCAATTATATAAACAAAAATTCAAAATCAATGAAGAAATCAAAAGCATACCCGTGCGTAACGCAAAGTTGGATCTTTCTCTACAACACCAACATCATCAATTTCAGAATCCATAAGAACGCGAAAAACAAGAAAATCCCCCTCACAAAAATCAAAGAGAGGAAACGAACGATTATTTAGGTTAACACTATAGGGTGAGAATACGAAGAGCGAGGTGGTTTTCAGAAAAAGCTTCGGAAGCAGCTGAATAAGGATCGAATGCCGAACGAAATCGGAGACGGAATCGACATCCGACGGAAGACATATTGGAGGATCGCATGGTGAAATTAGGGTTTTGAAAAGAACGACGCGATTGAATTGGATTGGTTAAGGAGAATCGAATCGAACGTAATTCCATATCTCACTTATCTGCATCTTCTTCGAATTGAATTTGAAACAACGATGACACAAACCCTAACCCTAACCCTAATTGAAAATGAAAGCGATAGAGAAAGGTTCAAAATTTGTTTGAAAAAGAATAGTTCTTTCTCGGTGTTAGTTTGAATAGAAGTGAATTATGATTAAGAGGTGTTTGATCTTTTTTATATTGGGGTTAGGGGGTTGTTACGCTAATTAATAGCCTGGTAGTTTCGTTTTATCTTTTTTATACTGTGCTTGCTATGCTATGAGAATGAGCGAATCTTTTTTATAAAATTAAGGCTTTTTCACTCTTCCAAATTTATCCGCAATTTTTTAAAAAAAATTTAAATTAAATAAAAGTTAATTAAGTTTCTTTAAAATAAATTAACACAATGTCACTGATAAGAGTTCAAAACAACTTTACACATTCAGCTATTCTGATTGATCGTGTGAGCAAAATTACTTTAGACCGTCAACTCATCATCATTAAACTCTAAAAATAATGTGAGTCTTCCTTTCTTAAAAAAATAAATAAATAATATGGGTCAAAATTTTACTTGATTGTGGTATTTATATTTTATAACTTTTTTTTTTAAGATTATAATCTATAACAATGTATGGCCCTTGTTTGGATAAACAACTTATAACATAAGTGCTAATGTGTTCGTTTTTGGGGGGAAAAAATTAATTATAAGAGGTGTCCATTTGTTTGTTACAACTATTTTTTTAATATAAACAAAAAATCTTCAAATGAAAAATGGTTTGAATCCAGTTTTGAGCATGCATCAACGTCAAAACTCTTAAAAATAGTCTGTCGTTCATTTGAATCTCACAAGGTTCAAAGAATTAATTTCCGCAACTTAAACAAGTAGAGGATATTTGGTTTACAACTAAAAATATATATATTTAGATGCAAGAAAATAAGATTGAGATATTTTCGAATAAAGATGTCTTAAAAAACCTAACATTCTGATATTATCCTTGTGTTTTCTTGTTTTTAGTGTCCTTCATGATGATTTTTAATAGAAAAATGTGTTTATATAGTTGTATCTAAACAATTTAAAAAATAATTATTTAAAAAATGATTTTTATTATGGTAAATAAATATAAAATATTTTTTTTATAAAATATCAAAATCATTTTTTTTAAAAAGATAACATTTCATTAAAGGATTCAACTGCAATTTAGGAACTTTTTCCGACATCTTTGGAGAGCTTTGGTGTCCCAGCCTATGCGTAAAGCTCACTACAAGCTTCTATTCATTCCCTCTTGTTTAAGTTGACTCTTTGATTGTTATTACCCCGATATTGCATGATGCGTTGTTGCTCTCCAACTTATCTTGGATAATATTCTTCATTCTCTCAAACTTGGGTCATCATGGACTATTGTAAATTCTTCCCCATACATTTGAGTTTTAAGAGTGAGTTTGGATGGGAAAATGTTCTGAGGTAATATAATATTTTGAAAGAATTTAGATATTTTGAGGTTAATTCCATTGCTTGGATAATTATTTGAAGAATTTTCAAAATGATGAAAATTTATGAAAGATTTTGTTCAAGTTAAATTTAGAAAATTTCAAATGACATCTAAAAGTTAAGAATTTCAAATTTCTTCATTGTTATGTTTTTTTTTCAAATTTTTCTTATTGGTCTTCAAATTTTCCAAAATTTTCAATTTAACCCCGATAAATTTCCTAAAAATCGCAAATTGACCCCTCAAAAGTTTCAAAAATTATAATCTAACCCCTCAATTTTTTAAAATTTACAAATTGACCCCTAATTCCAATTTTCAAATTTAGCCCAAGAAAATAAAAAATGATAAAGTTGCCCAAAAATGATGACAGTTAAATTTTGTATTACTCCATCCAAGAAAAAATATTGAGAAATGAAAGTAATTAAATTAAATCATCTAATTTTTTTTAAGCCAAATAGAAAATATAATAAATAAAATTGATTTTCTCTCTAATTATTCTCTTCTCTGCCCTCTCTCTAAGAACAAACAGTCTGCCGCCTCAAACCCCCAAAATCCAAATTGTTCTCTTTCAAGATGTAGCCTCTAGTTGCGGAGGTGCGACGAGAACGTTCTAAATTGCCTAGAATTATAACTTCTTTAAGTTTGAGTTAGATGTTGGTAGGATGCAAGATCCTTAGACTTGTTTTTTAGTTCTTCTGTTATTTTTGTCTTATCAACAAAAACAAAAAATTTAATCTATTTTCTAAATACTAAACTTAATACCTACGAAAAACTCATTCCTCCTCATTATTTAAATTTGCCACATCACCATATACGAGGGTAGATTTGTCTTTTTAAAACGATATTACCTCTATTTTCTCTATCTCGTCTCTTTTTAATTTGAATTTTAAATTTTATTATTAAATAAATTTTGTTATCTATAATAATTGATTTGTGAAGAGTTGAAGTATTGTGAAGTTTTTTTTGAGAAATAACATTGTGAAGTTAAAATTCATTAATGGATTCATATATGATATCAATATTAGCAAAATTTTGAAGTCATAGTTGAAGTCTAAATGTTTTTTAAGAAGTTGAAGTTTAAATGTTGATTGAAGAAGTTCAAGGTAAATTAAATCTTGCTTAAGTGAAATGAGAGAGATAAATTTAATTAACGTGAAGTTCAAATAAATTTTAGTTTGCTTTACAATTACTAAAAGAGATATAGTGTGTGCAAAAAATAGGAATTTGTTGAAGAAAGAAAATGTATAGCTTGTATGTTATGAGAAATATACAAGGCATCAAATTTATCTTCCATAACAAGATATAAAGGGAATGCGTGATTTTTTTGGATGGACTTTTCATTATTTCAGTTATACATTTAAAAAAAACATTCTTTTATAAATGATATATTGCTGGTGTTATTGAAAAAGATAAGAATTTTTATTATATTTGTTATATTGTTGGTAAAAGATAAACATAGTTTGATAGCATTTAAAAGTCATAAACATTTATACAAATAATGTTAATCAACATCAAAATTTCATGAAAAAAAATACTGCTTATATTTTACATTTGTTAATGTTGTAAAAAACGGATAGAAAGACATGGAATATACGTATGAACGCTAGTTCACGATAACGAAGATGAATACATGAAGAAGGTTCAATTTTTATGGCTTTATTAATAAATTAACTATTTTAAAACAAAATAATTGATCGTTCAAAATAAATTCTTAACATGACTACAAAAATTGTTAATAAATTCGTTTGGATTAGCTTATTTTGTAGCTTAGGTAAAGAAATGAGTTTTTATGTTAATTTATAAGTTTTCAATAACGAAAAATTATATATTTATAAATTGGTTTTTCATAAACTACACTGATAAGTTTACAAATAAATAAAAGTTTATTTATTTGCATAAACTCAAAATAAACATAATCCAAATAGACCCATGTATGAATTAACAAAAAGAAGTCTTTTAGAAGTCTACCAAACCTTGACTAATGCATAATTTATTCATCAAATAAATGGTAATAAAACAATTGATAAATAATTATTAGTTAATTTTAAATAAAAAAATCATTTTGAATATTGATAAATTATACACAATTAATTTTCTCTAGTTCTCGTGGATTCAACGCAATTCATGAGTTATACGTTTTAATCACAGACAACATTGTTAACTATATGCGCAAACCAATAATATATCTTGCAAATATGACTCACATAGTCATGAATTTCAATATTAAACACCAACAACAACAACATGCATGAATGACCAATATATTTTGCATGTAATGCATGTTTTCTTCATTTTCCACCTATTAAATATGATTCTTTGTGTCATACATGTCATATGAAAATAAATATTATATACAAGAGAAATACAAAGCGATTGTAAATTTTAACGCCTATTACATTTATGTATTATGTATTTATTATTTATCAAATAGCTTATCTTTTATAAGTATATGAACATAACTTTGTGATTTCTCCAAAAAAAAATGAATATAACTTTGTGACATTCTGTAATTTTATGGACAAATTTTGTCAAAAAAAAAAATTATGGACAAATTATAAATTATATAATCGAGCACTTTCAAATTACACGAGGAACATCAACAAAGTTATATTTCATTTGTTTTTGTCTACCTGTATGTTCCTCTTTTCCCTCTCTTTCTTCTTTTTGTACAAACATATAAAATCAAAGAGAGATTTTTACAAACACATGAGTAAAAAAAGTTGTTCTTCCTATATAAATACTAAGCAATTTTTTTTTTTTATGAAATATTGATTTTGATTAAAATCAAATATATAAATGTTTATGACTTTTAAATAGCAGCAAACCTTGTTTATCTTTTACCAATAATATAACAAAAATTACCTGAAAACAAATCAAACAAAGACGAGAACATGTGCGACGTCATTTCACTTTAAATATCTATCTTCTCACCATAAGGCTTCGACAATGAATTGAAAAGGATAGATATATAGATTGAAACTGAACTAAATTAAACACAAAAAAGAATGTTTGATATTTTATAGTTGTAGTTTTGGGTGGGAGCATGTAGAAAAACCGAAAATCTAAAAATACACAATATTCCCGATGTTGAATGGAACAATCTCAAACGACGACATGTGGTAAACCGAACCATATCCAGCAACAACATTCTTTTACATGGCATAATCAATGAACGAACATGTATAGTTCGTTGCTTAATCTGAATGAAGATTGAAACAATCATGTGTACTTTGCCTCGCAGTCAATATGCTTCGATCAACGATGTTGTCGACAATGCCGACGTCGTAAACGACGTTGCAACCAATGATTGATTATTGCATTTATTCATTTAATAATGTCACGTTTGTCGCAAAGGGATATAAATCTTCATTAATTCAATTGCTAGTTAAAAATTGTAAATGCTAACTTATGTCGTTAAGGCAAAAGTTAATGAATCAATCATACAAATATTTTGTTACATTCCCTTTGTTGAATTTAATTTTTTAAAGGTTTTGATAAATAATTTTATTTTAAAAAAAAGTTTTAATAAATTAAACACACAAAGTTTAAGATATTATTTCTACTTTTATCTTCCTTGTCAGGTCCGGTCTTGGGGGTGCGCAAGCAGCTCAACCAAGCCAGACCTCCAAAATCAATGGGCCTCAAAAAAATAAATTAAGTCAAATACACACACCCCACTTAAATATATAAAAAAAACATTTTACTTCTTTTTCTTTCTTTGGTACACGTTTGAGTTTTTTCTAGACTCTAATTCTCTTTTCTAGACATAAATCCGATGCTATCAAACCATTCCCAATTTGTATAATCACGTAATTAGTCAGTTTGAAAAGCTATCTCATTAAAAGAATCACAACAATAATTTATTTTTCGTATAAACTATTTGTTTTCTCTTTTCCACAACAGAGATGTGACAAATCCAAACAACACCGTTAAGTAAATTTCACATCTCGTTCACTTAATTTTTTTATTTCGTTTCAAGTTTAGAAGTTCTTCCGATTCTATTTTTTGATGAATCTTAGCTATTAAAAAAAATGCGTTTTGATTTTTCTGAGGACCTATTTTAAAAAGAGAATCGGTTCTCCTATTTCATAGGAAATATCATGTTCCTTATATAGATGGTAAATTCTTCCAACTTGTGGTCATTGGCTTATCTACTACTATTTCAAAAAAATTAACATTATACTCTAGCAAAATTTTAGAACTATTCTCAGTTAAATTCATAATCTTATTAATTTCACGGGTTTAATCGTCATATTACATAATAAAAGAAAAACTAATTTATTCAACTTTTGAAATTTATATTTTTTAGTTTATCTTCCAACTCTAACTAATCTATTATCTATATATGAAACTTAATGTCTACAAAAAATACAATCTTATTCATTCTTAATCTTTTGACACGTCATCGAAATTATATCTTTTGTGTCTTTTGCATCAACTTCCCCATGTATTTTCTCTCTTAAAACAAACTTACTCGATAAAACACAATAACTTAATATTTTTTTTAAAGAACAAACAAACTTAATCTTAATCTCAAACAAAATAAATTTTTCTATAATTCAACTTCTAAATATAAAAAGAGTTAAAAAAATTTACAATCTTCTATTCTCTAATTATGAAACTAATGTCTACAAAAAATATAATCTTACCCCCTCTTCGTCTTTTGACACGTCGTCAAAATTATACCCTTTTGTGTTTTTTGCTTCAACTCCCCTATATTTTTTTCTTCTTAAAAACAAATTAAAACAAACTAACTCGATAAAACACACTAACTTAATCTTTTTTTAAAGAACAAACAAATTTAATCTTTGTTTTAACAATCAAACAAATTTAATCTTAACCCCAATCAAAACAAATTTTCCTATAATTCAACTTTTAAATATCTAAAGAGTTAAAAAAAAATTACAAATTTTTTATTACAAGACATATACCTACATTTCAAAAAAATTACACATTTCCAAGATTGTTTCTTTTCTGAAAATAATTTGCCTTTGTTTTTTCTTTATCTTTTCTTAGTCAAAAGAACAAATATATTAAATAAAAAGAAATAAATAAAGAGACTGAGAGCATTAGAGCTGACTCAGGTACAACAAAAAACGGGGATACCACATAATAAACCAGACCAAGTGAATCGATCCAAATACATCCTAACAAAAATTCACTAATCAACAAGTGAATCTATACACGGGCGTGAAACCAGGTTAAAAAAAATAAAAGTTAACCTCTGTGAAAAACAATTAATGGATTGACCGTCAACACGGTATCAAAATTCAAGTGTCAATAACTCCCTAAACAAATCAACAAGCATAAAAGCTCTTTCGAGCTTGAAGTAGCAGAGTGTAGACAAACAAGACACTTTGAAACCTACATATCTCAACATATTTGAAAACAAGAGAGAATCAAATAAGTCAGGTCACCGTGTCATATTATAATTTTTTTTATTGTTGTAGATCATTAATTATTATATCTTTTAGAAAGATGACTATAAAAAACATTGAAAACATGATAAATGAGTCACTAAATAATATTGTTGAACAATTTATACACGGGACTCATAACGACATTTTATCAATAATGAAATCTTTACTATTTTAAATATTTCTACATAATATTACACTAACCTCCCCTGAGGCTTCTAAAATAACACAAATATCCACTCTATTTTTTTAACTAAACACTAATCTCCCTTTTTTTTAAATATTTTTTATCAAATTGACAAACACTTCTCTTATAATATAACACGGTTTAAACTTTGTTAATTCAATTTATTTTGAGCAATTAACTTATTCATATGAGTATGAACTCATTTAATTTTCTACTATTTTTTCTTTCCATTTTTCGCTTGGTGATTTTTCTCAACTTATTGTTCCTCATTCAAGATGGTTTAATTTTTAAACTCTAATATAAAACAGATATATCGAAAATTATTTCCTTTTCATTAATAAACCACAATATCCATCCACTAAAATTCTTCTCATTTTTATATTTTCTTGTGATCTCTTATGTAATTGGAGATGTTTGATTCTATTTGGTGGTAAAAACAAATGTTGTTATTGTTTTTCTATTCGAGAAAAAAAAACCTCATTTAACTTAATTTTGAAAAGAGAAAACAGATATAGACAAATCAACAAAAAAATATAATTTAACTTAACTGTGAAAAGAGAAAATAGATATAAACAAACTAAAATGACTGAAATTAAATTGTATATTTACAAAGTTATTGAAATAGATACCATGAGGGGAGATTGATGTCTTTGAAAAATTAGAAGGAGTGCTTGTGTTATTTAAGAAAATCTAAAGGAAAGTTAAAGTAATTTGTCCTTTCATCATTAACGTCGGCTTTATCATTAATTTTTATTTTTTATTTTCTCGCCCGTGCTTAGCACGGGTTTATTACTAGTTCTCTCTCTATATCTATATATATATATATATATATATATATATATATATATATATCATCATTTTGTAGATTTATCACTTATCGACCTAACTAATTTCCATTATCTTCATCTTGTACATTCATCACTTGCAAGCCTAAAACTATTTCCCTATATTTCACAAAGAAAAAAGATATTTTGTTTCCTCTTTAATTCTTCTCCTTATTATTCGATTCTTTTTATTTTATACTAGCATTCAGACAGGCCCGTTTGTCCATTCTTTTTATCGTGTTAATTAATACATTATATAAAATTTGATTTTTTTATTTATTATGAAATTTGGATTAAAATAATTTTAGTTTTTATAAAAATTATAGGTGTAAATAATGTATATTTTTCACTTTTGTATTGTAACATATATGCTTATCTTTTTTAATGATATCAAATAATATAAATCTTCATCGTTTTGAAAGATACCAACGAAATAACATTATTATAGTTAGATTTGTTTAAGGGTATAACTGAAAGTTAAAAAGTCAGCTCAAAATATGTATTCTCTTTATATATATATATTTATATATATATATATATATAATCATGTATTACCTTACTACATTGTACCCTTCATTTTAAGTATTTTATTCACCATTTTATCATTTCTACAATAATATTTAAATTATTAATTAAAAAATGGATAAATCTCATGAAAATACCCAATACACGTTTCAACACTCCTCCTTGCTGCGGAGGCCGTAAATCCCTAGCTTCCTCCTTAAAATTCGAACCTAAGTGGAAAAGACTTGGCAAACATATCTTGCGAATTGATTGAACTACCTTGTTGCCACACAATGCATGTTATCAAAAGCAGGAAAAGAAAAATTGAAGATTTTACACCAACATATTAGGGTCGTTTATGAGATTTTGGTAGTCTAGGGCGAACCTGCAATTTGGGTCATAACTAATAAATATATATAAACATCAAATTTGATTAAAAAAACTAAACAATTCTTTAAGGCTTAATAGACCTCTAAAAAGACATTTTGGGGCCCAAATTTTATACTTATTTTTTAGGGCCTAGGGCGGTCACCCTCTTCGCCCTGCCGTAGATACGGCCCTAAGCATATATACCACAAGAAGATATGCTATGAATGAGTTCGTCTACCTCTAAAGTATCCATGAGACGAATCAAACTTATGGGTAGGGATACAATGTACTATTTAACACCCTATTAAACAGATGCCATGAAGGCCAAACAAAGCAAATACATTTAGAACAAGGTGAAATTGAACGAGTTGAAATGAAGAAGAAGGGGTTCTAAGTCACGTGTATAATGTGCAAGCAAATATGACATAACAATTTAAAAGACAAATTAGTTTTAAAAAATATAAAATATAAAATAAATATTTTGTTTTAAAAAGGTAATTTAAAAAAACAAACAAACCCTCCCTTTAGTCCAAAGGTATTACTCCATTCAATTTAATCCCCACGTCAGGTAAATATAATAAGCAACTAATGAATGATATTTATATAGAGTCTATTCAATTTAGTCTTTACTATTAAGATATTAGAGAATAGGGATTAAATTATTTAACAAAAGGGATTATTTATTATACTTTTATAGTTTAGTGATTAAATTGAAAAGAAAGTGATACTTTAGATGCGTTTGATTTACTAAAAAAAATGAGATTGAACTTGACTATTTTTTTATTCTATCTGATATAAAAACTTTTAACGAAACTGGATAAAACATGTACCACGAAACTGAACAAACACATGAATTTTATCATAAGATGAATTTTTATTCAAAGTACATACCATCAAATATACCAAATACTTCCCTAAAAAAAAAAAATACCAAATACTCTTTTAGCTTTTGAAAAAGAACGATGATATCTTTCTCCAATCTAGTGTTGTATTGTATCTGTCATGACTTTTACTATGTAGCTAAACTCGCTTCTTCATTTAGAATTAAACGTATTTTTAAGGTTAAATTGCAATTTTTATCCCTTTATTTGTACAATTTTGCAGATTTAATCCCCTGTTTTAAAATTTGATTATTTTGGTCCCTCTATCGCCAAAGAATCCTCTCAGCAATTAGGCCGAAACATCTAACCCTTGGAAAATAAAGCAAAACCAGTAGGTTGCACTAGAGTTGAAGCTGAAGATGACAGAGGTGGCGAGATCAGTAGTTCATGAGGTTATAGGCGATAAAATCATCGACGTCGATGAACCAATCGTCAGTTACATCGTTAACGTCCTCGCCGACGAGGATTTCGACTTCGGCCTCGATGGCGAAGGCGCTTTCGATGCTCTCGGAGATCTCCTCGTCGCCGCCGGATGCGTTCCCGATTTCCCTGAGTGTCGCTCCGTTTGCAGCAAACTTTCGGATAGGTTTGGGAAGCATGGTTTGGTGAAGGCGAAACCAACGGTGCGAAGCCTTGCAGCACCGTTTCGGATGAACGAGGGTTTGGACGACGGTGAAGCTCCGAAGAAGAAACCGGAGCCGGTGGATGGTCCGCTTTTGTCCGAACGCGATAAGTTGAAGATTGAAAGGAGGAAGAGGAAAGATGAACGCCAGAGAGAGGTTCTAAATCTCAATTCAATTCAACTACATTCACAGTTTTTTAATTTTTTTATTAGTATTAGACTATTAGGTTTTGTTTAAATTGGTTAGTTGAGCATATCCATTGTTATTAGCACCTGCGACACTGTTTGGGAGAACTTATGAAAACGGCTTATCACATGTTCATAAGCTGTCTTTTAGCTTATTTTTATAAGCTGGTTTATTTGAGGTTATCTATTGCCATAAGCATATTTGAGCTCTGTAGCATTGACACTTTTAATCAAAGGCTTGTCCCAGTGAGTGTCTGATACATGGCAGCGTCTGACACCGACACATGTGATTACATTGAACTGTGTCATTTTCTCACATTATTATCGATTTCGACGCATCAGTATTGTGTCTGGTGTTTGTGTCTGTATGTGCTTCATAGGTTGCGAGACTGTTTGAAACTTATGAAAATGCCTTATCGCACATGCATAACTTATTTTCATAAGATCTCCAAGATAGCTAATGGGAACGGTTTACGGCGTATATAAAACAATTTAACTTATCTTTTGTTATAGAAATAGCTAATATGTAAGCAATTATCATGATAGACGCTTATGCTATGAGCTGCAAATTAAGTTGTTTATCCAAGCAGGGTAGTATTGATTTGAAAGTGATTATGAACAGGCGAAGTACCAATTGCATTTGGCGGAGATGGAAGCGGTGAGAGCAGGGATGCCTGTTGCGTGTGTGAAGCACGAGGCTGGTGGTGGACACACCGTGAAGGATATTCATATGGATAATTTCACTATCTCTGTTGGTGGTCATGATCTCATTCTTGATGGTTCTGTTACGCTCTCTTTTGGAAGACACTATGGTGAAGTTTTCCCTCTTCTTTCTCCATGTACTTTGGGTCTGTTTGGATTGTCTTATTTAAGAATATCTATTGACATAAGCACTTGTGAGACTATTTGAGATAGCTTATGGAAACCACTAACGCCGTGTTCATAAGCTATCTGATCCTTATTTCTATAAGCTCTCTAGGATAGTTTATGAAAACAACTTATAACTTACATGAAAGCAATAACACTTTATTTTATCTTATTATAGAAATAACTTATACATCAACACTTGTATGATAATGGCTTATGCTGAAAGCACTTAACTATGCTGTTTATCCAAACAGAGCCTTTGCAGTGTGTACTTGGACTTGAAACAATAAAAAAAAAGAATTGTTGTTATGTTTGTTGTGTGTAGTGTGTTGGGGATACAATTCATACACCCACGCACTTGGATAACGAGAGAGAAAAGGAGAGCACGATGATATTCAATCAGAGAATTTTTTATTGAATTTACCTTGTGTGCAAATAAGCTCACTTTGTAGTGCTTCACTTGATTTACAACAAAACCAACAAAACTAAATTAGTTTGAATTAATCTCAACACAGGGCTTGTTGGTAGAAACGGGACGGGAAAAACAACTTTCTTGAGGCACATGGCCATGCATGCCATAGACGGCATTCCCAGGAATTGTCAGATATTACATGTTGAGCAGGAAGTCGTTGGTGATGATACATCTGCTTTGCAGTGTGTTCTTAATACTGACATTGAGAGAGCTCAGCTTCTGGAGGAAGAAGCTCACTTAATAGCCAAACAGGTTCATATGTTATTCTTTAAAAGTGGGGTACTAGTATTGATGAAGTGTGGGGTTGTAGTAGCAGATCAATCTTTTAGATTGTGCATAAAATACATGAATTTGTATGTATAACAAATTATCAAGTTGTTAATAATGAACAATGTTGTTGTGGATGTCTGTTAGAGGGAATCCGAGGACAGTACTGAAAAGGGCACTGATGCGAATGGGGCAGTGAAAGGAGATGCTATTTCACAAAGGCTTGAGCAAATATACAAGAGGCTTGAGTTGATTGATGCTGATTCTGCAGAGTCACGAGCAGCCTCCATACTTGCGGTGGGTTTTTTAGTGATTTGTTGTATCAAGTTTATTAGATCTGCTAATGGAAAGGTTTTGTTGTTTTATATTATCCACTTGGAGTTAGTTGAAGTCTTATTGTTCATTAGATAAACAGTTTTCGAAATCATTATTGTACTGATCATTGGTGTTTTCAGGGTCTGAGTTTCTCTCCTGAGATGCAGAAGAAGGCAACGAAAACATTTTCTGGAGGGTGGAGGATGCGGATAGCTCTTGCTCGTGCATTGTTCATAGAACCTGATATGTTGCTTCTTGATGAGCCTACGGTAACTCGTCATTATAAGTTTCTTGCATGATTCATTTATCCCTTAATTTATAGAATTTTGGAACATTATTTTGTTTTATTTTGCTGCAGAACCATCTTGATCTCCATGCTGTCTTATGGCTTGAATCATACTTGGTTAAATGGCCGAAAACATTTATTGTTGTTTCTCATGCTCGAGAATTTTTAAACACGGTAATATATCGGCTGTTCTTGCTTGATTAGGTGCTTTGTTGATCAACTGCATTGTCTAAATGGGTTCCCGGCACATTTTTTTCAATCATTCTTTTCAACTGTATCTCCAGGTGGTTACTGATATAATTCACTTACAAAACCAAAAGCTAACTACTTATAAAGGGAATTATGATACTTTTGAGAGGACTCGGGAAGAACAAATTAAAAACCAACAAAAAGCAGTAGAGGCACACGAGCGTTCAAGAGCTCATATGCAGGTATACTTTTTAATTGTGCTATATTACTAATGCAGTATGGTCACTTCCGTAGTGGCCGGGGCTTTTACTCTTGGTTTTTATCATAATTATTGAGTCTAGCCCACTGCATTCGACCGATTTTTCTTTAGGTTAATTGTGCTTCTAGGAGCTATGGGTTAGTAAGATTAGCTTACTGACTTTCTATTTAGAACATTTTTCATTAACTTGTGAATTTACTCAACAAGAACCCCCAAATTATCTCACTGGGGGGGGGTTGATATGATACTTATACGGTTATATCACATGCCTGCATTCATTAATCATTTCATAAGTTTGGCATATCTTTCTTTTTTCGGATATTTGCTACCTTCAAAGTACTTGCCAACCTAAAATTATTACACAAGGAGTTAGGAGAGGGACAACACTTGGAAATGGGAGAAGATGAGATCATCACATATAGATAAAAGATACATTTTATTTATTTGACAAATATATAGTTATAAAAATACATATTGATTGAATATATGCTGTTATACCCATATCTTTTATTTTAAACAAAAATATTTAGTAATTATATATCATATTATATTAAACACCCGAGTTTGTACCAATGCAGCATTGGAGAGAAACAAGAATTTTATGTGAGACATACGATTCAAGAATACTATGAATGACCTGGTTAAGACTGAACTGAACTGTATCTAGACAGTTTTTTTTTAGTTAAATAAATTGGGAAAGAGGAAATTATTATTAATAAAGGTGACACAAGTGATCATTTTTCAACTTTCCCATACGGGATTTGAACCCTGCCCCTTGAGGTTATAAATTAAGCTCTTACTAGTAAATTGACACCCCACGGACATGTCTAGACAGTCCATGTGTATTACTATTAGTTTAGTATTAATGACAAACATGCGATCCTAGCTGCATGCACGCACAATCCTGAATTTGTTCCGAAGACTGCTTCTAATTGATTCCATAATATAAATATGGTATGTTGCCTCAAATATCTAGGATATTATAACTTTTCCCCTTAAGTTTGTCTGTGTGTATCACATGTACCATTAAGAGCCTTAGTGATTTTTTTTTGCATGTGGTCATTAAAGTTCATAAATGCTGTTGTGACCCCAGACTGAAGTTTTTCTTGACCAAAATAGCAAAAAATTTCAACATGCTTAGTTTTACTTTTTTCAAAATGCATGATTGGTTTGTGATATTGCTCCTAATTGGTTTTGGGAGAGCTTGGTTAAGCTTTGACAAAGTATTAGTTTCAATGATCTAATCCTAACTATAGATATATACTCCTAATATATTGCTCCTGATTGATGGTGCACTTGGACAAGCTTTGAAAAAGAGCACTTTTATGATTTAGGTGTTATAGAGCTTTTTGTTAGAAGCTAATCTTTCTAGCATCTAATCTAATAAAAGTATAAATCCCATTTCTTTGCTTTTTCAATAACTGATCCAATTACCATAATTTTTTTGGACATCTTTAATAAAAAAAAACTGCTGATTTTAATAAAAATGTGTTAACAAACGTGCCCTCTATCATAAGATATGCTAGTATGCTACTATAGCAAGATATTAGAACAGTTTTCCGTTTATGCTACCATCAGAAAATTTCCATGTTCTGCAATTCATATAACCTGTGGTAGTATTTTATTCTAGATTTTCTTTGACTTCTGACATGTGATGTTTTTCTTTTCTACCAGTCCTTCATTGACAAGTTCCGATATAATGCGAAGAGGGCGTCCCTTGTTCAATCTAGAATCAAGGTACTTGTTATTGCCTCTTTACCTTCTTATAAATTAAAGGCCCAAAATTTCGCCTGCAAGTTATAGCATGCTTTTTTGTATTGTATATTTGCTCGCTGGTTTGATTGTTTTGCATCTTATGTTTTAATCATTGAAGTAGATATATTTCACGTCTAAAACCTTTTTATTTCCTTGAAAAATGTTTCAGGCTCTGGATCGACTGGGCCATGTAGATGCAATTATTAATGATCCTGAGTATGAACTGTTAATTTATTTTGTTTCACTTATTGCATCACAAGTTCAAAATGTGTTTATTTATGTTCAAGTGTTTAACTCTGTTTTTATGGTGGGATGTAGCTACAAGTTTGAGTTCCCCACTCCAGATGATAGACCAGGCGCGCCAATTATAAGTTTCAGGTAGTACACTTCTCTCTTCTTTGGTTTGCTTTGTAAACAAAATAGGTTTATAAGCACCAATGAATACAAAAATATAAAGTTTGTCATGCACACAGTTTAGACCTTTATCCTTTATCTAATTTGGAAATGTTTGATCGTCTGTGCAGTGATGCATCATTTGGTTATCCCGGAGGGCCCATTCTATTTAGGAATTTGAACTTTGGGATTGATCTCGACAGCCGTATCGCAAGTAAGAATGCTTATCCTAGTCCTAAGAATGATTTGTCTCTCTTACCTTTTGGTTCAAATTTTATTGGCACTTTCTAGTAATCATTTTTATGATGTCATGGCCTTGTTTGTCAACATGTGGTGGGCATGTCATTCCTAGGTTTCTTTTTTTGGCAACCTAGTATTAAATAAGCCTATGCATGTCGGAGACTGTTGTTAAATTTATGACAGGATCCTGCCATATTGATGTGATTAAGATTATATGCTATATGTTTGCAGTGGTTGGACCAAATGGTATCGGTAAATCTACTATACTTAAGTTAATTGCTGGGGAACTACAGCCAAGTTCTGGGACTGTCTTCCGTTCTGCCAAGGTAATCTATATTGTCCTAAAACTTTACTACTACTAGCGGCTTCTTTTCGCTTCATGTTCATCACATACTTTTTAATGTTCTGTACTTCGTTTTCTGCTTCTTACATGACTTCGTATTTAATTTTTTGAATGTGCTTATTTTTCTTACAAGGTAAATGGTAGTGCTTTATTTTGCTTTATTTTGCTTCATTTTCTGCTTCTTATTGTTTACATGACTTCATTTTCTGATTCTTAATGTTTTGAAGCCTCAGTCTTAGTCTTAGTCTTGGTGCTTTATTTACATGACTTCATTTTCTGCTTAATGTTTTGAAGCCTCGTCTTAGTCTAGTCTTAGTCTCAGTGCTTTATTTACATGGCTTCATTTTTTGCTTCTTAATGTTTTGAAGCCTCAGTCTTGGTCTTTGTTTTGCTTTTTGCCAATCAGATATATGTTTAAAAAAATTTATATGTAAATGGCAGTGCTTTATTTTACTACATAACATTTATGAGTAAGAAATGATCAGTATGGATAATTATTTTTGGAAGTTCAGAAGGTAGACTTATTTTGTCTTAATCACGTCTTTTCATGCTTTCATATTATTTTCAATAATTGTTCACACATTCTCATTGTTTACAGGTTCGTATAGCAGTATTCAGTCAGCACCATGTTGATGGACTTGACTTATCCTCAAATCCTCTTCTTTATATGATGCGTTGCTATCCTGTAAGTTCCTTGTGCTTAGAGATAATTAACCGTTTTTCTGAGGAGTTATCTTTAATTGAAATATTCTTGGTCGACCATAACCGGAATTTCCTTCATCATAATCACTGATTGCCTTTATAGAAAAAAATATGGTTATTGTGTTTGCTGACTTACAATCATGATTTAAACCAATGTTATTTGCAATCGACTGTTAAGGCAGTTATGACCGACCGACACAACCTACATATCGCGTTTGCATGTTGTGATGCAGACTGAGATTAGAAATTTCGGAAAGAATGCAAAGATGAACTGAATATTAGTTAAAATTGTGCATACGTGAAAATTGATGATTTCTCTCTTCTTTTTTTCTCCTTTCATTGAAAAATGCACGAGTTCTTGTTTTTGTTGCATATTTTAATTATTTGTTTCCAAAGAGATAGTTTACCTTTTCTGATGGGAGGAATAAGATCTAAACTGTGGATGTTAGGCTGTAACATGCAATTATATTATTAACTTATTTGAATTTTCTGCAGGGAGTTCCCGAGCAAAAACTTCGAGGTCACTTGGGTTCTTTTGGTGTAACTGGAAATCTTGCACTTCAACCCATGTACACTTTGTCAGGTATAGTATCTGTAGTCCATGTTGTGAGTCGTGTGAGTGTGCATGTGTGTGTGTGTGTACTTTATAGTTTTGCATTGTAATATCTTGACTTCGATAAATGCTTTACTAGGCGGTCAGAAGAGTAGAGTTGCCTTTGCGAAGATAACTTTTAAGAAGCCACATATAATATTGCTTGATGAGCCATCCAATCATCTTGTAAGTTTTCCAGTCTCTCCAACATTGTTTATTACTTCTTATTGGTTGTTTACTATCATATTCTGTTACAGGGGAAGTATGCTAAATCTATTGATTTTATTTTTCCTTTCCTTTTGTGTTTTCCATGTCATGTTTATTATTATCTTTTCTCTTCTGAATATGGTATTTGAACAACTTCCATGTTGAGAAAATAGTTGGAGTTCCTTTTAGGGATTCAGAACTTCTCATAAGTCATAAGCTTCTAACCTGACCTTGTTATTTTAAACCTGGCCTTGGTATTTTAAGGAGATAGACTCAGTGCCCTGTACAAAGCTTCCTACATAGGGTCCCACATTCCGGATGTTGCAGCAGCTGTATCTATCTCCTAAAGTGACGAGCTCGGGTAATATCTATAGTGAGAAGATTGAAACCCTCATAGGTCCTGAGCATCTTGATAACTGTTCCTTTTCGGGGGGCCATGTAAACTATCCATACTATTTAATCCTAAACCAAACTTTTTGTAAACATATTGGGTGTTGGTAGAAAATTTAACTTTAGGAGGATTTTTTGAATTCTACCTGGTTCTAGGGCCGTGCTTGCGAGTAGGGGTGTTGGCTGGATGGGGTTGAGTAGTACTCCCCTGTTCCTCTTCCACCACACCACCCATCGTCCCTGTCTCCAACCCCCCATGGGGAGTTTCTCTTCCTAGTCTTTATCCATATGAAGATTCCGTAATTCATAAAAAGTAGAAAATAGTAAAACTAAAATCCAATAAACTGAAAAAAGTATATTAAAAATCACGATTTTAAGTTTACGTTCATAAGGATTGTTATTTTTTGGACTATTTGATAATAGTTTGACTTAATAAAATTATGCATATTTGAAAATACTTAATAGACTTTTAATACACACACATACACACTTTTATGAGAATTTTATTGTAATTATATCAAGGACATGGACCCGATGGGGTAGGGGTGTGATCCCCATCCTGAATGCAAGGCATGCACTGCTTAATGCAATGATTTGTTGAGTTTAGACTGAACATGTATATAAGAACATAATATTAAATATGTTTTTGTCCTTGTAATATGAGTTTTAGTTAGTACTCGTAACATACTTAACCCATGAACTTGTATTATATAGCATTCATTGTGATGGTATCATAACTCAGCTAATGGCAGCGGCACAATAAAATACTTTAAAGTGAATTTATCTCATGTGATGATCAAAGTTGATCATTTTAGTTTTAGTGGTTGCAACACATGTAGCATGTAATATTGTAACATCTAGATCGAGTGGTTAAAATATAAAACCAAAATTGATTGATATCTTTATTTGTAGGACTTGGATGCTGTTGAGGCGCTTATTCAAGGTCTTGTATTATTCCAAGGAGGCATTCTCATGGTATGCTGAATTCTCAGCGCTGATAACAATTTATTTTTAGTTACTATTTGATCGGAATACTCATAACAATTTTATGTCTAAATTGACCTATGCTTTTTGTCAGGTGAGTCACGATGAGCATCTCATCTCTGGAAGTGTGGAGGAGCTATGGATCGTATCCGATGGTAGAGTTGCACCATTCCATGGTACCTTTGCTGAGTATAAGAAGATGTTACACTCATCTTAGGAAAGAGTCTTAAGAATACCCTTCTATATAACAGGAAGATATATAGATGTCATTTTCATGTTCCTCATCTTAGCCGACCAAGATATGAACATACAGTTTTGTAATTTATCAAAATTATGTATAATCATTTGAATGAATTTTTATCATTTGACAGGGTAGAAGTGGTTGAATAGTGTTATATGATTGATTTGATTACAACTTTATAATTGAATATATCTTTTAATAAAATCTTTTATAATATAAAAACATCCTTTAACAATATGAATATTAAGTACACTATTTATTTTATTCAAAAAAAAAAAGTATACAATTTATTAAGCACGAAACATGGATGATTCAAAAGCTCAAACAATCCAGATCATTGTTGGAATTTTAATAATTTATTTTAAAGTTGTTATTATTACTAGCGTTCACGCAGATACTCTTGTTTCCGTCTTTATGCTTTCTGCTTTCTCTACCAACGTATGTATATACTTGACTGTGTTTATTTGTATAAATTAACCTACAATATGTTATCTACTATTATAATTTATTTAGCACTATGTAAAAGAGTAATATATAAAGTTTATGACATAAAAAATATTTAGTAATTGTATATCATATTATATTAAATACTCACGTTTGTACCCATGAAACATTAGAGAAACAGTAATTTTATTTGAGACATACGAGTCAAGAATACTATGAACGACATGGTTAAGACTGAACTGTATCTGGACATTTTTTTTTTTGGTTAAATGAATTAGGAAAGAGAAAAATATTATTAAAGGTGACACTAATGATCATTTTACAACTTTCCCATAAAAGATTTGAACCCCACTCTTACTAATGAATCGACACCTTATGCAAATGTCTAAACAGTCTACACAAGTCTTTTATGTCTATTACATTAGTTTAGTATTAATGACAAACATGCAATCCTAGCTACGCACGTACAATTCTAAACTTCTTATTGATTCCATAATATAAATATGATATGTTGCCTCAAATATCTAGGATATTATAACTTTTCCATTCAAGTTGGTCTGTGTGTATCACACGTACCATTAAGAGCCTTTTGCAACCGGTCATTAAAGTTCACAAATGCTGTTGTGGCCCAGATTGACGTTTTTCTTGACCAAATTAAAATATAAAAAAAAAATCAACATGCTTAGTTTTTATTTCAAAATGCATGAGTGGATTGTGATATTGCTCCTAATTGGTTCTGGGAGAACTTGGTTAAGCTTTGAAAAAGTATCAGTTTCAATGATCTAAGATATATACCCCGAAGTATCTAAGATAGCTGGCTCCAAACTGATTGATAGTGCACTTTGGACAAGCTTTGAAAAAGAGCACTTTTATGATTAAGGTTTTATAGAGCTTTTTGCTAGAAGCTACTCTTTCTAGCATCTAATAAAAGTATAAATCCCATTTCTTTGCTTTTTTCAATAACTGATCCAATTACCATAATTTTTTGGACATCTTTAATAAAAAAAAACTGCTTATTTTAATAAAAATGTGTTAATAAACATGCCCTCTATCATAAGATATGCTAGTATGCTACTATAGCAAGATATTACAACAGTTTTCCGTTTATGCTACCATCAGAAAATTTCCATGTTCTGCAATTCATAGAACTTGTGGTTTTATTCAAGATTCTCTTTGACTTCTGACATGTGATGTTTTTCTTTTCTACCAGTCCTTCATTGATCCGACATAACGCTAAGTTACTTGTTATTGCGAGTAGGGATGTTGACTGGATGGGGGTGAGTAGTACTCCCTTGCTCCTCTTCCACCATACTACCCCGCATCCCTGTCTCTAACCCCCCATGGGTGAGTTTATCCTTGTGAAGTAGAACGTTAATAAGAATTGTTATTTTTTGAACTATTTGATAATTGTTTTGACTTAATAAAATTATACATATTTGAAAATACTAATTAATAGACTTTTAATCCAGACACATACACACTTGTATGTGGATTTTAATCTAATTATGATCTGTTGAGTTTAGACTGACTTAAAACTAAGAAAGTGACACTGACATTTAAATAGTGTACTTTCTTATAATCCAGACATTAACATTGACAACTTAACAATGACAATTTAAATGTACAAAACTTAAACTAAAAAATTGACAATGACACTCAAAAATCAAGACACTGAGAGTGACAATTTAACTGTACAAAACTTAAACTTAAATTAACAATGACACTCAAATAGTGTACTTTCTTATAACCAAAACACTGACATTGACATTGACATTGATAATAACTGTATAATATTTAAACCAAGAAATTGACAATGACACTCAAATATGGTACTTTCCTATAACCAAGACACTGAGAATGGCAATTTAACTGTACAAAACTTAACCAATAAATTAACAATGACACTCAAATTAGTGTACTTTCTTATAACCAAGACACTGACATTGATAATAACTGTGCAATACTTAAACCAAGAAATTGACAATGACACTCAAATAATGTACTTTCGAATAATGTACTTTCCTATAACCTAGACACTAAGAGTGACAATTTAACTGTACAAAACTTAACCAATAAATTAACAATGACACTCAAATTAGTGTACTTTCTTATAACCAAGACACTGACATTGATAATAACTGTGCAATACTTAAACACCAAAAAATTGACAATGACACTCAAATAATGTACTTTCCTATAACCAAGACACTAAGAGTGACAATTTAACTGTACAAAACTTAACCAATAAATTAACAAAGACACCGACACTAAGAGTGACAATTTAACAATGACAATTTAACTGTGCAAAACTAAATTGATAATGACAGTCAAATAGTGTACTTTCTTATAACCAAGACACTGACACTCACATTGATAATAACTGTGCAATACTTAAACCAAGAAAAAATTGACAATGACACTCAAATAATGTACTTTTCTATAACCAAGACACTAAGAGTGACAATTTAACTGTACAAAACTTAACCAATAAATTAACAGTGACACTCAAATTAGTGTACTTTGTTATAACCAAGACACTGACATTGACAACAACTGTGCAATACTTAAACCAAAAAATTAACAATGACACACTCAAATAATGTACTTTCCTATAACCAAGACACTAAGAGTGACAATTTAACTGTACAAAACTTAACCAATAAATTAACAATGACACTTTTATAACCAAGACACTGACACTCAAATAATGTACTTTCCTATAATGAACTTTATACATTGTTTAATGGAAACTTCTACGGTACACTTCACAAATTAAGGTGTACCGATACTCTTACTCCATAAATTTATAAATTAATGACCATTTTATAAAATAAAAAGCTATTTGTCAATATTTATATTTTAGAAAACATCATTTCATAAAAAAAATACCATTTCATTGTTTATAATGAATCGTATTAAATTTTTAACATTTTCTTATAAAAAAATAATCAATATTCTTTAGTATGAGTAATAAATTTCAAAAAAAGTAAATTTTATTTTCGTCGAAACTTTTGATAAATAAAATTTAATTATTATAATTGTCAAATATAGAAAATAATTATTTTTCTTTAAAAAAAACAACTAATTTAATTGTTAATTTGATGATTTGGTGTATCGGTACACTCAAATTTTGAGTGTAACATAGAATTTACTTTTAATTATGCTTTTCATCAATATCCGATCAAACATAATTTTTTAAAATTGCTAAGCCTGAGTTTGACAAAACAACAGTTGGCTGAACAACATCACCTGTTTAAATTGATGAGTCTGAGTTTGGCAAAACAACAATCAACATTGTTTACCAGAGTAAAAACTGTTTAACTGAAACAATCAACACTGTTTACTTGAGTAAAAACTGTTTTATAGTTACATTCAGTATTATTTTATCAAACTACCTCAAAAAGCAACAAAAATAAAAGATGGAATGCAATAAAAATGACTAATCAAAAGAAAAATATATATATACAAAAGTCTGCACCAATAAATTGGTCATAACTGCAAAATCTGTTAAATCTATCAAAATGAAAAGAAAAAAAGAAAAAAAAGCGAACTGCTATGTGGTAACCGAAAGAAAAATAATAATAAAAAGAAAAAAGAATAATGAAAATGAACCGTTAATAATAAAAAGGAACTACTATCAAAAAAGGAATTGCAACGACGTTAGTGGCTTAAAAAGAACGACATTTTTGTGTGTTACCTTATTCAATTCCTTGCACATAAAAAATAATTAGGTCCGTCAAAAAGTGCGTGGTTATGGTTATTAGTTCAATTGCATGATGATGAGAGAGATGAAAGTAAGTGAGAAATGATTTTGGAATTGTGAGATTGAAAGAAAGATGATCCGATATTTTTCTTGAATACATGGTTCAATCCCCACCTGGATTTTGTTTTCTCTTTTTCTCTGAGCACTTGTATATAGTGCCACTATTTGAATACTCACTCCCTCCGGTCCTTATTATAAGAATTTTTTGGGTCCAATTTATAAGAAAATGTCACAACTTCTAAGGGTATATTTGTAAAAATATTCAAAAAGTTACATTTTTTTGTTGGTTTAGTCAAAAAGTCACATTAATTAACGATTATATTGATTTTGATGTTTTTAAGTTTTATTTCTTATAACAAGGATCGGAGGGAGTATATTATATTAAAGTAAGATTATTTTTATAAGGACAATGACATCTGATGTCTTTAATTTCCCTCCAATCCACCAAAAGGTATTTTCATAAAAATAATATTATTTAATTATTATTAGTAATAATTCATATAAGTTTGTTTTTCAATCCAAAATTTTCTCCCCGAAAAACGAATTGTTTGTTACCACCCTTTAATTATTTTTTTTTTGAAGAAGCCCTTTAAAAAAAATTGTTTGTTACAAAAATATTCAGATAATTGAATAACCACATCTTAGTTTAGGTTTGTTTTTTCTTCTGATTTAATCTAATTCCATCTTCTGATTTTACTATATTAACCCTAGATTTAATTTAATCAAAATGTTAATCTTTTATTCCTAAATGTTAACCCGAACGCAATATTAACCCTAGATTTAGCCTAATTCTATCGCCTGATTTTACTATATTAACCATAGATTTAATTTAATCAAAATGTTAATCTCTTATTCCTAAATGTTAACTCGAACACAATATTAAACCTATATTTAACCCTAGATATTACCAGTCATACCCTAAGGTACCAGACCAGAAGTTGTCCATGTTTCAATTAACTCATCTTATTTATGGAGGTACTATGAAGTTCTTATGCTTACAAAAAATATGAGGGTTCTAAGCGGCGCATCTGAATCGCACATTGAAGAGAGGAAGTTGTTTTCTGACTGGGTTTTAAGAGTCGGGGATGGTACAGCTGGGGATATCAATGATTTCGACATATCCGTTGAAATCCCGTCCGACTTGCTTATTCCAAGTTCAGGTAATCCTATTGCATCTATTGTTGAAAGCACTTACCCAAATTTGTTAGGAAACATTGGTAAAACAAGTTATTTTCAAAGTAGAGCAATATTGGCACCAGAGAATACAATTGTTGACGAGGTTAATGATTATGTGTTAAACTTGATTCCTGGTGAAGAAAAAAATTTATTTGAGTTATGATACACCTTACCACAAAAACATAGACGGTGACGCAGTGGACGACATCCACATATAGACGGTGACGCAGTGGACGACATCCACACGCCTGAATTTCTCAACACCATTGTTGCGTCCGGATTGCCAAATCATAGGTTGCGATTGAAAGTAGGATTACCTGTAATGTTATTGAGGAACATAGATCAAAATTTGGGTTTATGTAATGGTACAAGATTGATTATTACAAAGATGGGTAAATTTGTGCTCGAGGTAGAGGTAATATCTGGATCTAATGTCGGTGAAAAGGTGTTTATTCCAAGGTTATATTAACACCGTTTGATAATAGAATTCCTTTCAAATTTAAACGAAGGCAATTTCCTTTATCTGTCTCATTTGCAATGACTATTAACCAAGAGTCAGGGTCAGTTGTTGAAAAATGTTGGTGTCTATCACATGGACAATTGTACGTCGTAATATCGAGGGTTACTTCTAGGGATAGTTTAAAGATATTGATCAATGATGAGGACGAGCAAGATACTGATTTGTCATCAAATGTGGTCTACAGAGAAGTTTTCCGTAATGTGTAGGACTTTGTTTTGTAGTATTGTTGTTATTGCATATTGGTACTATTTTTATGTCGACGGACATTGGATTTTCTTTTCTTCAATAAACTATGCCATTAAATTTATATGTTATGTTACGGTACTAGGGTCGATGTCATGGAAATATTTTAATATGGTACAATACAAACGTTTGTGGAAATTAATATTATGAATTGAATTATACTATTATTTCCATTCAACTAAACTATTTACATACGTATTAGCGCTTTATTTGTTCTTCACGGGTCAATGGTCTAGTTCAGATAATTGGATAACCACATCTTAGTTTAGGTTTGTTTTTTCTTTTGTGTACAATATATAGAGTAGACATAGATCACACTTCTACTCGTTCTTTTAGCAACCTCACTTTCAACTTATTTCTTCTAAGCTCATTCCCAATAGATCACACTTATACTCATTCTTTTAGCAACCTCACTTTCAGTTTTTTTCTTTTAAGCTCATTCTCAACTTTGTCTCTTCCCTTCCTTCCAAAGAAACCTATAAAACACCACTATTTAGTTAGTACTATCTGCGCATAATAACCACATTCTCAAAACGACCAGCACAATAGTTAGTCTTATCTCAATACTCGTACTTTGCATTACAACATCAAATGGAAGAAAAACACTTAACACAACCCATGAATTATCAACATCTTCCCTCATTACAAACAATGGTATCTGCAAGACTATGGTAGAAACACAAGGTTACACATGTGAAGAACATAAGGTAAATATTACTAACATGTAATGGTTAGAATATGTTAAGTCATGTTAGCACTTACAAGCCCCAAACTTGTCTAGTTAAAAAATTTAAGGTATAAACTTTATTTGTAACCTGTCATAAAATTTGTTTTTATGTATGAATTTGGCTTGTGTTGAAAGTCATGTACGATTTTTTTTTTGGGGCTTGTGGTCTAGCACTTTTAGCTAATTAGACTTCTAAAAAGACATCGTTATCTTTTAAAAACCAAAATAGTCTAGTTCTATTTTTAAGTAAATCCATAGACTCTTATATGTCGACTTGACCTACTCTCAACCTTACTAACATGTTGCATTTCATATTCCATTTGCTTATGAACAAATTAAATTTTACCAATATAAATGGTTAACACACCCTCCATCAATTTTTAAAAATTTTTTACGTTTTCATATATATATATATATATAGGGTAATTCTAATGGGCACACACCTTAATTTTAGAATGTGTGTTAGAATCCTACACATTTTTGTTTTGGACTAAAAATACCCTCTCTCTTTCTTCAATTGTTATTAAATACATAGCTCTTAAAGTAATTTTCCTATCATCACCCAAAAGCTTCTCTCTTTCCCTCTCTCTCTCGAAAAACAATCAGGAATGAAGAAAACCTTCATTGTTTTTTACGGTTCCAATTAATCTACTACACCAAGCCTCTTTCCTTGATATAAGCCATATTTTGGTTTTTTTTTGAATAATTTTTTCAAAAATTCCTTTTTGGTACATTTTCCAGATTTTTTTTTAACAAAGGATTTTGATAGAAACCAATTTTTAGGATTTTGTAAACTCAATCTCATTTTTTCTTTTATAAAAAACCAGACCGAATCTAATTTTATTTTTAACTAGAGAAATCATTATTCATAATTTGAAGAGATGTTCTTGTCATCTAAATTTTTTGTTGACCCATGTGACTATGTGAGTTGGTGTGCCTTTTATCTATATTCATAAACAGCAACTCAAAAGCAATTGGAAGAATGGAGATGGCGATGGGTAAGAAGGTTAAACAAGCAGTTAACCAGTTAACCTCTTGAGAGAAAAGAGAGAAACTCGTGTCCTTTTGTTTTATAAATTGATGGTTATAATTTTATAAATAAGGGAAAGACTTCAAAAGCCATGTATTTAATCATGGTTGAAGAAAGAGAAAGGGTATTTTTGGTCCAAAACAAAAAGATGTAGGATGTTAACACACACATTCTAAAATTAAGGTGTGTGTGCATAAAAAAGAAAGTATGTAGTGAATTAAATATGTTCATTTTGTATGTTGATCATCCTAAAATATCATTTGTATATAATAAATGTGTAATTAACTTTAATTTTTCATCTTCTTAACCTCAATTGATATAGTTCATATTTCTTTACAAACAATTGTAAAAGTTCATTAAGTAATATCACAAATTTCACATAAAAATTGTTTTTGCTGTCTTAGGTAACAACAGAAGATGGCTACATCTTAAGCTTGCAGAGAATACCAGCAGGGCGGTCCGATAAGAGAGCAGACAAGCCACCTGTGTTAATACAACATGGTATTTTTTGTGTAAGTTTTAGTGCTGCAAATCTCATACAAATTACAATATTGCTTATGCAAAGACAACATGTTTAACTCCTATAATTTATTTTAGGATGCTAGTATATGGTTGTTCAATTCACCTGAAGAATCGTTGGGATTTATCTTAGCCGACAATGGATTTAATGTGTGGCTTGTCAACCGTCGTGGCACAAAATATAGCACCATGCATACATCACTAAATCCTAATGACATGGTTCTTATAACTATGATATACTTCAATATAAACACGCATTTAAGTTTTTCCTCTAAAAAAAGTTTTTTAGAATTTCACATTTTGATAAAAATTATAATTAATTATTGATTTATATCATGTGTATAGTCTTAGTGGGATTGGTCATGGGATGAATTGGCTAATTATGATCTTCCAGCTTCAGTCCAATATGTTTACAACCATACTGGTAAAAAAATCCACTATGCAGGTCATTCTCAGGTTAGTTTACTCCTAATTGATTATTATTATTATTATTATTATTATTATTATTATTATTATTATTATTATGTTTTTAGTGTGTAACAATGCTATAAGTTTTTCAGGGAACTTTGATGACTTTTGTTGCTTTATCTCAAGGGCAACTTTTGGATATGTTGAGATCAGCTGCATTACTTAGTCCAATTGCTTATATGAATCCAAATCCTTCAAAGGAAATAAGTCTTGTTGTTGGCCTCTTTTTATCTAATGTGAGACACACGAATAAAATTACACTCTATTTAACTATTATTTTAGAGCAATATGTATTAAATATTTATTTAATGCAATTATCAAAATGTTTTTCTTTTTTTAATATAACAGGAAATACACTGGTCAGACCTTTATCAGTTCATTCCTAACGTGTAAGAGAATAAATAACCCTTTTATCTACTTTTATTATATCTTTGCTAAAATGTTATAGTGCAAAAGAAAAATGTAAAACTAAAAAAATATCGTAGTAATAATATATCATATGTTTTTATGATTAGCAGGGATGTTATAACAAAATTTGTGAATGAAATATGTAACACTCTAAACCTCGACCTCACAAACATTTTGGCATTGTTTACAGGTACTTTATATGTTATTGATTGAATGATTAGTAAATTTTATGTATCAAAAAGATTACCACGATTATTGGTTTTATTTTTGTGTTCCTTATCTTAAAATTTTATAGGTCCGAATTGTTGCTTAAATTCTTCTAGAATAGATGTCTATCTTGATCATGTACCACAACCAACGTCAACTAAGAATTTGATCCATTTCTCTCAAAGTAAGTATAGTAACACTCAATATTTTTTACTGTTTGCTTGCTGTGATTAAATATAATTGGATTTAATTTGCATGTGCAATATGTGTAATACAATTTTACACATACATACAAATACGTCTCATTATGGTATAATTTGATTGGATGCATGTATAAAAAATTTATACTGTCATTGTATAAAAATTAATCTCAATATCATTTTTATGCATTTCTAATTAGGACTAATAATTTTTTTATTGACTTGACTATTGTATTATAAAATTTGAGTAGTGACAAGAACCGGAAAAATCACAAAGTATGATTATGTTCATCAAACACAAAATCTACTACACTATGGACATCGAACTCCTCCAACTTACGATATGACCAAAATCCCTACCGAATTTCCTCTTTTTCTAGGTGTTGGAGGGAAAGATATGTTACCTGACGTACAAGATGTGAATCTTTTGCTTAATGACCTCAAGGATCATGATTCAAACGAACGAGTGGTGTTGTTGAAGCATAATTATGCACATGTAGATTTCATCGCGGCTATCAATGCTAAACAAGTCGTTTATGATCCTATGATAGCTTTTTTCAATGCTCATTGATTTTACAATTATTATTGTGCTTCAAATATATCTATTATCTGTCTATTAATAATATGGGTCTTGTTAACCCATGTTCCTGGTTAGTGATTATTATGTTCAAGTCACGATTCATAAATGATGTAATCATTGTAATGTAATGGAAAATTTAAATGAATAAGAGATGTTAATGTCCAACCATGGTTGTCTTAACAAAACTATAACATATCATCCTTCAATATGAAAAAATAAACAAGTGAGTTTAATATCGAGTCAAAAACTAGTTCATTTCAAAACTACTTTTTTTGATGTCATTTTCTCTCGACTTAAAAAAATAAATATAAGATTGAACTTGAAAACTGTTTTTTACTCCATTTGATTTAAAATTTTTCAACGAGACGTGTCATACCCTAATTTTTGACCAATTTATTTTTATTTGTTCGTACGTTGATCGTCTTCAGTTGGTCGTTCGCGCGCTATTTCCTGTAATATCTGTTCTTATTCGTATTTGTGGTTGCATTTATTTTTCATTCGTCGTTTATATTTTAACGCTCGCGTATTAATTTCGTAATTTTTACTCGCGTTTTATGCGTATTTTAGTGTAGCGTAACGTTTGCGTTCTTAAAGTTCATTTTATTCACGTCGTCGTTTTATTGTTTTAATTAGCGTAAAGAAAGCCGCGTATCTCAGTCGTATCAGACGAAATTTTGGCAGAGAGGTATTTTAAAATACCTCATTTTTTGGTTCCGACGGGACATTTTTATTTTTATTATTCAATTTTCGTTTTTTGTTATTTAATTATTTTATTTAGTTATTTCTTTTTTTCCATTTTATTTATTTGTTGTTATTTAGTTATCTGTTTTATTTATTTATTTATTTTTATTTTAATGTCATTTAGTCCACTTGTCAATTTATCATTGGTTCTGGTCCAACTTTCTCTCCAAGTCTCAGCCAAGGGTGTTTTCGTCCATTCCATGTATCAGATACTTAAGGGTTTTTGTCATAGTTAATGAGGTCAGGCACAGATTTCCACAAAAACACCAATCCCATTCTCTTTCTATCTTTTTCGAATCAAACCACAAAAAAATCAAAAAATGATATGAATGTCTCAAGAACATTCATGAACATCAAAATTTCCAACGACTATTTTTTTTCGGATCAATAACAACAATAACACCACAACAGATCCGAATCAACACATCATCCAAGGTCATTTTCGACCTTAAAACAACAACACTCAAAACGCAAGCCACAAGCAAGGAACGGCCGAACCCCAAACATCATCAACCAAGGCCGAAAACGCAAAAGAAAGGAAAGGCCGAAAACGCAAAAGAAAGGAAAGGCCGAAACCGAACAGTACAAAGAACAAACCGGTAGTGAGGTAAATTTGTGTTTTACTTTCGAATTTGTTTTGTAGATCTAGGGTTTGTGTGAACTTATTTCAAAAAAACTGAGATTGGATTTGGATAGAGGAAGAAGAATAGAGCAGGCCGGTAATTTTTTTTTTTTGAAAAAAAGCAAAAAAAAAACTCCGGCGCGGCTGCGCTACGGCCGACCACCGCGCCGGAGGAGCTCTGGCCACCACTCCACTTCTTCTTCTTCGCCGGCCAGGTTCTAGAGAGAGGGAGGAGAGGTTTTTTGTGTTTAATTTTAGAGAGAGAGGGAGATGGATGAAATGAAGAGAAAGCCTTAAAAAGACCTTTTATACTCATTAATGAGTTGGGGCGGGTCACCCATGGGTCAACCCAGTACCCGCCCCAGCTCTTGCATCCATGACCCAGCCCATTTTTTATGCTACTGTTTTGCTGTATGCACACCCATATTGTTTCCTGCACCCCCTCCCAGTACATGTTTTTATAGCATTTTTTTATCATTTCATACATTATTTTTTTTATTTTCATACAACATTAGAGCCATGTTTCATGCATTTTTTATTAGTGTCTTAATTTTCATATCATGCATTTTTTTTTATTTAAATTTTATCTCTTATGTTCTAGTTCATTTTAGGCTTTAAAGTAACATTTCATGTTTTTCCATTTTGTCTAAAGTTTTAATTATCATGCATTTATTATCTTTTAGTTTATTTAATAGTTTAATTTCCATCTCTTGCATTTTGTTTAATTAGCATTTCAAGTATCATGCATTGTATAGTTTACCTATTAATTTAATTTCAAACTCATGCATTTTTCTAACTAATATTTCTTTTTCGAAAACTTGCGTTTCATACTTTTTTAAATATGCTTAATGTCATGCATTTTATTTGATAGTCATTCTAGTATGTGATGTTCTTTTTATGCTTAATATTTCGGTATATTGTGTTTTGCATTATCTCTAGTATAATCTCATGCATTTTTTTAATTTTTGTTATGTATTTATTTTTATCCTACTTAGTGTGTATAATTAGGGAATTGATGTAATTTATTTTCGTGCATTATTTTTCTTTTGAGACCATAGAATGTATTTAAGGTATGTGATATGTAATCGGCACACGCACTGACACACGCACCGACACTCCACTTTATTTATCGCTTTATGCTTATTTATTTTTCCGCCGTTACGCGATTTCATCGTTAGTTTAGAAAAAAATATTTTCTTCAAAAGAAAATCAAAAAAATCAAATTCAAATTTCTTTTAAGTAAACCTTGGCTTGTAACCCAAGTGTTTTTCCTTTTATTTTCCTTAATCAAATGTTAATTAATTTAATATCCACATTAGACATGGATTTCGTGCAATTAAAATTAACCAACTTCATCGTATTTTCTTCTCATGCCTTGAGGCCTCTCATCTCTTCTTAAAATCTTTTTTTTCAAAAAATGTTAAAATCAATTCAACTCATCAAATAAGTTCTTTAGCCGAACTACTTGATTTTGATCTCGATTTATTTGGGTAAGTAGGCAAAGGGTTTCGACCCTTCCAAATCAATAAAAATAACCAAAAACATGCTTCATCTTTCTCCTTTCTTTCACTTTAACTCTTAAACTTTTTTTTAATAAGTAAAATTAATTTAACGCAAGATTAGAGAATAGGTAGAAGGTTCCTATGGGATACCATAGTCGGTTCGGGTGTCCAACACCTTCCCCAATCGAAACCAACCTCCGAATCCAAGGTCTTATAAGGGTTTTTACTCACTTTTTCCCTTCCCGCGAATAAAAGTTGAGAGTTCAAAGATTAAAAGTTCAAATCCGATTAATGATTTTGATACCCGAAAATCACGAGCACAAGACGGATAAAACATGTACCACAAGACTGAACAAACCTAGGGATTTTTGTTCTCTTCAAATCATAAGACAATTTTTTTTCAAAGTATAGATCATACCATCGAATATAACAATTACTCTTTTACTTTTGAAAACGAATATTCCAATTTAGTGTTGTATCATTCTGTCATGTCTTTCACTATGTAGCTCACTAGTTCCTCATTTGGAATCAAACGCACCCTTTTAAGACTAAATTGCAATGTTTATCCTTCTATTTTCACAATTTTGCGGATTTAATCCCCTATTTGAAAATTTTGGTCCCTATATCAATTACTGCATATGAAAAGTTAATGAGTGCCATCAGTGCACTTTTTAATAACCTTTAATAGTTAGTTTTATTAAGAGAAATGATATTTGTACAACTAATATGTGACAACGTTTGCGACAACTTTCTTTCTCATATTCATATTATGTTTTTACTTTCTCTCTCTATTGCTTTGATTTTCGTGCTAATATCTACTGTTTTGTAAATCTATAGCTGTCCCATAAGTTGTCTAACAAATACTAGTTGTTCAAATAACACACATCTTTTATTAAAATATGTGTAATCAATGTATTAAAATTTGTAACATTTGACTTTTTTAAGGAATATTTTCTAAATTTGGGGTCCTTGAAGAGTGCCCTTAGAGCACTCGTTAACCAGACCCATTAAAGTATATACCTAACCTTTTTTTGACCGAATATACACTTAATTAATAAATAGTATACTTAATATTCAAATTGTTAAAATATATATTTTTATCAAAAGATTTTGTTAATGGATATATTCAGAAAGCTCTTAAAGTGTTGAAGGATATATTCAATTATAAAGTTCTTAAAGCTCTTAAATATCAAATAATTCATATAACACTATTCAACCACTTCTAACCTCTTATTAAAAAAAAAAAACCACTTGTAACCTCTTGTTAAAAATAAAAATAAAAACACTTCTACCCTGTCAAATGATATTATACATAATTTTGATAAATTACAAAACTGTATGTTCAAATCTTGGTCGGCTAAGAGGAGCAACATGAAAATGACATCTATATATCTTCCTGTTATATAGAAGGGTATTCTTAAGACTCACTTTCCTAAGATGAGTGTAATATCTTCTTATACTCAGCAAAGGTGCCATGGAATGGTGCCACTCTACCCTCGGATACAATCCAGAGCTCCGCCACACTTCCAGAGATGAGATGCTCATCGTGACTCACCTGACAAAAAGAATAGGTCAATTTAGACATAAAATTGTTATGTCCATTCCGATCAAATAGTAATTAAAAAATAAATAAATGTGATGTCATTAGATTTGAGAATTCAGTATACCATGAGAATGCCTCCTTAGAATAACACAAGACCTTGATCAGCGCCTCAACAACATCCAAGTCCTACAACATACAAATATCAGTCAATTTTGGTTTTATATTTTAGTCACTTGATCCAGATGTCACAATATTACACGCCACATGTATTGCAACCACTAAAACTAAAATGATCAACTTTGATCATCATGAGACAAATTCACTTTAACTGGAAGGATTTTAGTGTGCCACAGCCATTAGCTGAGTTATGATACCATCACAATGAATGCTATATAATACAAGTTCATGGGTTAAGTATGTTACGAGTACCAAACCAAAACTCATATATTACAAGGACAAAAACATATTTAACATTATGTTCTTACATAAATGTTCAGTCTAAACTCAACAGATGATGCATTAAGCAGTGCATGCCTTGCATTCAGGAGTGGGATATGGGATCACGCCCCTACCCCATTGGGTCCCTGTCCTTGATATAATTACAATAAAGTTCTCATAAATGTGTGTATGTGTATGTGTATGTATTAAAAGTCTATTAATTAGTATTTTCAAATATGTATTATTTTATTAAGTCAAACAATTATCAAATAGTCCAAAAAATAACAATCTTTATGATCGTAAACTTACAGTCGTGATTATTAATATACTTTTCTTTTTCTTCAGTTTATTGGATTTTAGTTTTACTATTTTCTACTTTTTTATGAATTACCGAATCTTCACATGGACGAGGGACGAGGGGTAGTATGGTGGAAAAGGAGCAGGGGAGTACTACTCACCCCCATCCAGTCAACATCCTTACTCGCATTGACGGCCCTAGAACTAGGTAAAATTCAAAAAATCCTCCTAAAGTCAAATTTTCCACCCACACCCAATTTGTTTACAAAAAGTTTGGTTCAAGACCATGGCCGGACCTTGCGATGTGCAAGAAGCTCAATTGAACCGGGCCTCCCCAAGGTATGAGCCTTCAAAAAAAATTGTAGGCCTATTAAAATTGTTTTATCTTGCTTTTGGTGTTAGATGGTTGTTTTTTGTGGGAGGGTGATTTGAGGTTCCTCATGTATACGGTAGTGATTTTCACCTTTGAGTGTACCGCATATACAACACCTTGTATTTACCTTTTAAAAATTTAAATAGAATATTGTTATTAAAAAAAATACATTTTTTATTTTATTATGGGCCTCTTCTCACTTGCAGAACCGATCCTCCGAATTCGTAGGAACGGCTCTATAATTAAGACAAAAAGTATTGATAGTTTACATTGCCCCCCAAAAAGGAACAGTTATCAAGATGCTCAGGACCTATGAGGGTTTCAATCTTCTCACTATAGCTATTACCCGAGCTCGTCATCTTGGGAGATAGATACAGCAGTTGCAACATTCCGGAATGTGGGACCCTGTGTAGGAAGCTTTGTACAGGGCACTGAGTCTATCTCCTTAAAATACCAAGGCCGGGTTTAAAATAACAAGGTCAGGTTAGAAGCTTATGACTTATGAGAAGTTCCGAATCCCTAAAAGGAACTCCAACTATTTTCTCAACATGGAAGTTGTTCAAATACCATATTCAGAAGAGAAGAGATAATAATAAACATGACATGGAAAACACAAAAGCAAAAGAAGGAAAAAAATCAATAGATTCAGCATACTTCCCCCGCAACAAAATATGATAGTGAACAACCAATAAGAAGTAATAAACAATGTTGGAGAGACCGGAAAACTTACAAGATGATTGGATGGCTCATCAAGCAATATTATAAGTTATCTTTGCAAAGGCAACTCTACTTTGAAGTGCAAGATTTCCAGTTACACCAAAAGAACCCAAGTGACCTCAAAGTTTTTGTTCGGGAACTCCCTGCAGAAAATTCAAATAAGTAAAGTTAATAATATAATTGCATGTTACAGCTTAACATCCACAGTTTAGATCTTATTCCTCCCACCAGAAAAAGTAAACTATCTCTTTGGAAACAAATAATTAAAATATGCAACAAAATCAAGAACTCGTGCATTTTTCAATGAAAAGAGAAAGAGAGAAAGAAGAGAGAGAAATCATCAATTTTCACGTATGCACAATTTTAACTAATATTCAGTTCATCTTTACATTCTTTAATCTTTCCTAAGTTTCTAATCTCAGTCTGCATCACAACATGCAAACACGATATGTAGGTTGTGTCAGTCGGTCATAGCTGCCTTTAATACGATTGTGAGAATGATTGAAAATGAGCTAACTAACTTTTAGTTGTCTAACTACCTTCTAACTGGATATAAAACTAATCTAACACAATAATAACCATGGTTAAGTTAGTAATGAACTATATACAATGAGGCCCAATAGCCTTAACAGTCAATTGCAAATAACATTGGTTTAAATCATGATTGTAAGTCAGCAAACACAATAAACATATTTTTTCTATAAAGGCAATCAGTGATTATGATGAAGGAAATTCCTGTTATAGTCGATCAAGAATATTTCAATTAAAGATAACTCCTCAGAAAAACTATAATTATCTCTAAGCACAAGGAACTTACAGGATAGCATATAATTTTAATCACATCAATACGGCAGGATCATGTCATAAATTTAACAACAGTCTCCGACATGCATAGGCTTATTTAACACTAGGTTGCCAAAAAATGAAACCTAGGAATGACATTCCCACCACATGTTGACAAACAAGGCATGACATCTTAAAAATGAAAACTAGAAAATGCTAATAAAATTTGAACGAAAAGGTAAAAGAGAAAAATCATTCTTAGGACTAGGATAAGCATTCTTGCGATACGGCTGTTAAGATCAATCCCAACGTTCAAATTCCTAAATTGAATGGGCCCTCCAGGATAACCAAATGATGCATCACTGCACAGACGATCACACATTTCCAAATTAGATAAGGGATAAGGTCTAAACTGTGTGCATGACAAACTTTATATTTTTTTATTCATTAGTATTTATAAACCTATTTTGTTTACAAAGCAAACCAAAGAAGAGAGAAGTGTTCTACCTGAAACTTATAATTGGTGCGCCCATAGTTGTCAATGCGGAAATGCGTCGCGGTGCGGCCAACCCAAGCGGTACGGGAGCGGGTCGCATAGCGGACGCTATTTCGGTGGCGTGGATACTAATACTAAAAAATATATTATTAACTAAGGGGTAAGAAAGTATAAAAAAATATATTTAGTATTAATATGAATTAAAAGTTAAAGATAATTAACTTATTTTCACTAACAATTATGTCCTCTAAATCTAACTCTGTTAATTTTAAGGACGTGAATAGTAAGCATATCACTTTGTTAAAAGCGACATGAGTAAAACACCAAAAGGAGTATATAAACAGGCTAACATTGGCGACTCTGAAACAAAAGGGGAATATCAACATACTAACTCTCTTAATGGAAACTATTAAAAAGAATTGCATGTACATTAAATTTTTAACGTTGATTTTCCTTTTGATAATAACATGGATGACATGAAAATCTATGCTTCATATTCTAACGTGACGTGAAAATCTATTAATTATTTGCATATCAAATATAAAGGAAAAGTGTGTCACTATTGTTGATTACACATTAACAAATCTCATTGACCAAAAAAAAGGTAAACAAATTACCTTGTGAAAATGAATGCATTGACAATAGGACTGTACACCTATCCTGAAAGGTAAGAGAAAGTTGTTTTGTAGTCAATAAAAGTCTAGCTAACTTCAATGGTTAATGCAACAAAAACAGCAGAATCAATTTGCAATGTTTGATCCTTTGTCAAGTAAAACCATGTCAGCAAATAGAGTTTGGCATTATTCATGTAGTGAGGTCAACATGTTTGGGTCAAAAGTAAAAACGCAATAAGAAATAGAGGTAACATTATCCATCATATACCTTTGAACATTTAAAATGCATATTTAGGATAAAAATTTGTTTTTAGAAAACTATATGCAAAGAATTTTTTTGGAATCTGAATTAACAAAACTACTCATGGGTAAGAAGCAGCCACATATATGTAAACTATATAAAATGTAGGCTCCAAAAAAGTTTTGTTTAACGATACATTTCAAGCTATGATTAAAACCCAAGATTATACCTTCAGTTTGATTGCCTCTCCAACGTCATTTACCATAACTCTTTTAAAATTGATGCATACAACCTGTCACCAAACAAAACCAAAGATTAAAAGCTCAAATATTTAGAATAAAACATGTCATCGTATATTTAGTCAAAATAACATGCCTTGCATATTCGGACATAAAGTAATTGAAACAAAATAATAAATAACATCTTTAGAAACTAAGAAAGTTGATTTAAAGCTCAAATTAACAAAAGAAACATCAGAGGAAGAATAAGAGAGCAAACAATGTTTAATTTGCTCTTGTACAATTATATTCAATCAAAGTCTACCCTTTTGTAGCAAAAACTCCAGACACAAAGATTATCAAAGAAAAAACCAAAAGAAAGAGACGTGTCATATTTAGATTCAAATTCCGATCTTCAACATTGTGCAAATATATATATATATATATATATATATATATTGGTTGAATCCCAATCTCAAGAAAATGGTAAAAGATTCTAAACTGCGTGAGTCAACTTAATATAAATCACAAACTACCATTTTATAGCCAAAAATCTAGACACAAAGAGTATCAAAGAAAAAACTAAAAGATTCAGATGTATCATATTTAGATCCAAATTTTGAACTTTAACATTATGCAAATATTTTAATTTGAATCTAAATCCCAATTTCAAGAAAATGGCAGATACTTACTCAAAACATGATTGAATAAGATACTACCTCTTAGTTAGATAATTTCACTCATCATCAGAAGAGAAAATGTAGATAAATTACTTATCTTTTTAGTTTTGTAGTTCGGAAAGCACATAAGTCAGAGTTGGAATCAGCTTCCAAGATGTAGATAGTCTCGCATGTTTTTGTTTAAAAAGGGATCTTTAAACAATCCTTATTAACTCACCAGCAGCTACTTTAGACCATTGCACATTACAATTTGGAAATTCAAATAGCAAAGGAAAGGTCAATATTATAATCCAGGAAATACAAATTTCAGTACACTTATTGAACACCAAAAAGTTTCTCATAAGTATTTGCAAGCTAGATGTCTCACTTTTTCTTTCAATTCATGTCGTGAAATCTTTCTTATCTAAAAGATTTCAAGCAAGTGATCATAAAAGATAAAAAAATAAATTAAAACTCTCAAACCAATATGAAGCTACTACCTTAACAAATAATTTACAACTTCTCTGACTTTAGTTGACTTATGGAACAAAAGAAATAAACCAAAAATAGTTGATATCAGCGCATTCATTAGTTAAAAGAAGGTTTACAAGAATGGATTTTTATCTTCCCTGCCATATAAATCTTTTAAGCTACATAAGTGAGAGAGTGAAAATTGATTTTGTTTGACTTATTATTGTCCCTTTTGCATTTTGTGTGGCATGTGTGATTTAAGCATTGTCTTTGTAATGATATCTATAATTGAATTTCAAATTGATAATGGAGGGAAAATTTGAAATAAAATTTGAAATTTGAATGTGTGTTAATAGCAAGAATGATTTTTTAATAATAAAAACTAAAAAAATAAGTAACGACTCAAATAATAGCATCAAAAGATGATCAAATAAGACACCAACTCTAATTTTTAATTTGAATGTGTGTGCAGCAGTATGCCACTTTCAAAAAAAATCAGAGCTAACTAAACTTATACCATAGTAAGAAATTGCCGAATAGGTAGGCAGAATGCACGTGCAGCGAATGAATAAGTGTAAATCAAGTAAGAAGTTGCCATGTAGAATAAGAAATTTCGCATCACTATGAAAATATAAGCCTAATCAAGTTTCCAAGGGATTAGAAACAAAGACTATTCATCATGTAATCCTTTCCAAGCTATTTTGTCTATAATGATAATATTACAAATTTGCCAACTGGGGCTATTTCAAAAATTATATGCATAAGTTGCGCTTTGTAAGTGAAAATTATAAAAAAATAGTTGTTATCACAAATTCAAAAAGGAAAGTGTTGGACATATTCATAAAAGTAGAATATCCAAAAAAAGAAAAAACAAGTAGCAAATATTTGATCCATAATTGGATAGGGAAATTTTATGGTCATATACACAATATGACAGCAAATTATTTCATTAAGAGACATCACGTAAAGTAGAATCAAATTAAGGTGGCAAACATGTGGATTGTTTTACACATTCAACTCTTTTTAGATTTTCCAAAGTATTTAATGAGGGTCATAATCTGTATTATCCAAACAGGGCTATAAACTATATTGTATTAGCCAAATAGGAAGGAATATAAAATCATCTCTTGCCAATTGCAATAAACATTAATGAGAGAACACCATGAAAGGAAAAGAAAACATCTCTGTGACAAAGATGAGTTAGGAAATTAAACCGTTTCAAACTGGTCTATAGCGAAGGAAAAGATCAATAAATTAATTAATCAAATAACAACCCCAGTAAAATCATGTAAATCCATATAAAGCTATTAAGTTACTGATGACTATAGTAGCAAGTAGCAACATCAAAACATCATTTAAATTCATATACTTGGTTGAAGTATGATTTTAAAATTGGGAAGGAGAGTGAATATCTAATTTTTCTTTGTTGAAATAAGATACTAACTCAAATATAAGCAATGTTGTGAGGTTAAAAAATGAGTAAAAAGCATTTACCTTCTTTGTCAATTGTCCCAAATTTGCAAAGGTTTATTCCTAAAAAAAGAAAAAATTGAAAACAATGCAATCAGTAAATAATCACAATGACTTAACAATATTGCTTATCTTACAAAACTGAATCCAAAGTGATATTTCCATCAAATCAAATTAGACCCTAACATAATGAGAACAATGAATCTAAGATAGCAATACCTTACAACCATATTGCTTGAACTCAGCCATATCATCATAGTATCCCTTATTCATTTCTGCACAAAACTCCATCAACATAACTAAATTAATACCATACTTCATCACATCACAACAACTCAAACAAAATCTCTTTCTATGATGTAGTTGTCATCGATGGAGGGACATCGACAACCGGCGGAGGAAGAGGGAGTTTTCGGCGAGAGAGAAGATTGGAGGATGATGTTTCAGAAGAGAGACTAGAGACTGGGTTTGTCTCATAGTACACTACAGAATTTGAAGAAAAACCAAAATTTTCATGCATAATTCAATGTCCAACATTCTTGTACTTGTAATTTCATCTCTAACTAATGAATTTAAGCCTACAAGAGAGAATCCACCTTAACAAATTCCTCTTCCAATTCTTCTTATCTCTTTCAATTAAGCATTCCTTGAGTAAGAAGACACACATGCAGCAACTTTAATCAACCCTTCATTGAGAAGAAAGGAAAATGATAAAATAAGCTTACATTATGGAAGAAGTTGAAGATCATGGCAGAATTTTGAGAGGGGAAGGAGATGAGAAAATGTCTTGTGTTTTTCTTACCAAAAAGTTTACTAAATTAACACTACATAAAGGAATTCACCATTTGGTCCTTCAATAAAAATGAAAAGACTAAAATACCCTTTCAACTCAATTTTATCATAATTCTCTATTAATCTGCATTTTCTTGGTTTAACTTAACATAATTCTAATTAATTTTCTTCCCACTAATAATTAGAAATGGGTGGTTACATTGGGTTTATCAAAACATGATTTTTTTTTAACAAGACCTTATGTTAAATTGAATTTTTTTTCTACAAAATATACTCGGAAATGATATTTTTTGGAGGGAAATTAAGCGATTCAAATTTTGTTGGTAAAAAGTGAATCTTATCTTAATTTTAATAATATACAAACACTGATAATTTTTAGAACTGATTGTGATTCATTGTCTCAATCTCAAACAACCACAAACATTGTCTCAATCTCATTTGGTATCTGATTCATACATCATCCATTTAGTACAATATTAGTCTAACAACCTAGTAGCACCTTAATTATATATAAAAAAACAGAAATGATAAGTGAACACATAAGTATTGACACAAAATCGACATCAGGGGCAATTTTGTCATTTCCGTCAAACTTTAATGGCATAATTGAGATTTCAATTAGAAATGAAGGGTGTTTTTGTTAATTCTTTCTCTCTTTCTTCCCTCTATCTAAACAACCACCATTAACCACCATCATCGTCGCCATCAGATTCTCAATTTTCACATCCACCTTCGTCCTTGAAATCATGATCTTCGTCCCCTCCCCATCGTTTTCGTCCTTAACCACCGTTCAAATCTGTAAACCGCTCGGTTCATCTTCTCCACCTACAACAACCGCCATGTCCTCTACGACCACCACCTGATGAAACTCACAGATCCGTCGTCAAAGAACAGATCTAAGGGTCGCGCGAGAACATGGTTAGAGAGAGAGAGAGAGAGAGAGAAATCACCAGTGAAATCAGGAGAGTGATGTCAAAGAATGATTGCTGATGAGTTCAAGAGAGTGACGCCGTGGTGGTGCGAACTGAGAAGAAGGGGGAGGGGATGAAACGACGGCAGACGATGGATGAAGAGAGAGGAGTCGTGGTGGGAGAGGAGAGAAAAAGAACATAGTGGGGGAGGAGAGAAGAGAGAGAAAGAAGGAAAAAATAAAAGAAAAAATAATAATGTAAAAATACTGTATTTTATATTGTGGTGTCTGTATTGTGTTTGATATTTTGTGTTCAATTATCATTGCCGATAAAAAAATGCATCTTAAGTCTCACACTAAGTAAAGCTATGTGATGTATATGCCCTGGCCAGAACTAATACTCTGCTTTTGGATATCATGTACTTGTTTTAATTGATTTGTTTTTACCCATTTATAGATGAAAAATACTATTTTTTTTTTGGTAACAACATGAAAAATACTATATGAAAAAGAGAAAATACCTGGTCACAATTTTTTTGGAACGGTCTTATATGCTTACAATGGTTAGGACACGCATTAAAATATATATCATTTAATTGTTTTAAAAATACATATTATTTAATTATTTTTCATTTTTACTTTTTATGACCGAATGGTTGTGACCGTTTAATACTTCTTCACGCAAAGCATATTTTGTCACACACCATTTATTACATTACGGAAAAAAAAATTCACTTCAGTCATAAGTTATTGTTGAAATAAAACTTCAACTTGGGAAGCAACACCTTGTAATTTTTTTTTTTTTTTTTAAGATTGTAAAGACTATGAATTAAAATATAAATTTTAAGTAAAGTATTAAGCATAGACTATGAGTTTTTTTTTAAGGAAAGCATAGGCTACGAGTTAAAATATACTCCCTCCGTTTTAAAATACATGTCCAATTTTTGCAATGTGCACTATTCATTTGACTTACTTTGACAATACTTTTTAACTAATGTATAAATACAAATATTAGCATGTAAGATGTTGTTTGATTCGTCTCAACAAATATTTTTAAAATATTAAATTTTTATAATTTTTTACTTTGATAATTAAAGATATTAACGGTCAAAATTGTGCATTGGCATATGTGAAATGGTTGACTTGGACATGTATTTTGAAACAGAGAGTAAATTTTAAGTAAAGAATTAAGCATGGTATTATAATTTGTTTCCTTACAACCATGAATGTGTCAAAAGAAATGAGAGCATAACTGGTCCAAGGAACGGCATTGCCAAATGAAGCTAAAGATAGGAAAAACGACATGAACTCAACGCTTTTATTCTTGATCACCAATTTCTGCAACCATAGATGATTAAGATCACATAATTAAGCCAATTAAACAATCCATATCAACCAACTTTGTTTGAAATAAAAAATTAAACATGATATATATTAAGTAGGTTTAAATGCTCTTTTGGTCCCTTAACTTGATTTCAAGTATCGGTTTGGTTCCATAAATAATAAAAAGTCCGTTTAAGTCCCTTAACTTTATTTAAAATATTAGTTTGGTCATTTCTGTTATTTTAATTCAAAAAAACGTTAAATTTATGGATCAAACTAATACTAATTAAATAAATTAAGGGATCAAACTAATACTAATTAAATAAGTTAAGAGACAAAAATTTAACGTTTTTTTGAATTAAACTAACAGAAAGGACCAAACTGATACTTTAAATAAAGTTAAGGGATCTAAACAGACGTTTTATTACTTATGAGATCAAAACAATAGTTAAAATTAAGTTAAGAGACCAAAAGAGCATTTAAGCCTATTAAGTACCAACCATGATAGATAAAGGCGAAGCATACATGCCAATACTGAGGAGATGCATACAGTTCCAACAGCAATAAATCGTTTGTTAACGGTGTGAAGTATAGTCAATGAAACTTTTTTAACTCTCCAGCACAGTCGCAAAGCCACCGTTACATTCTCCTTAGTTCATGCTTCTTACTTCTTAGGAAGATGTTTTCAATCTTGTAAAATTGTTATTATCCTATAATTTAATCATTGAATATTTTCTATTATAAAATAGGTTCTTTTAATTCTTAGAACCGTTCCTTTAAAAAGAAAACACATTGATGCCTTTTTAGCCCAATTCTTATTAGTTGTGCCTTAGTGGTGTGTCTCATGATTAATCTAATTTTTTTTTTGTTTTGTAAAATAACCAAAACCGTATAGATGCCTTTTTGAACACATTGCCTTCTTTGGAAGATCATAAACTAGCTAGTACCAAGGTTTTATCACTCGAGTCAAATCCATGATATATACTGGTTGGGATACATACTCTACATTTTTCAAAAGAAATTTTATTTAGAGAGAGAAAGATATGAAGATGAGATTGACAAAGCAACTTCTAAATTATTTCAAAAGTAATGCTATATATAACAAACCACTTTCTCACAAACAATAAATTGACCAATAACAATCAGTGCTTAGCTGAAATCAAGAGATAGCTGAAGATAAAAAAAAAAGTTTAGCAATAACGCGTCGTAAAAATTTCGGGATAATGTTTTGCACGAGACCCACTAATCTTATCTTTGTGGTTATGTCTCTTATAGATAAGACCCACAAAATCTTTTTAAGAAATAAATAGGATAAAAACCATTATCGGACAAAATTCTTATTTATTTTTATGAGTAAAAAATTGGATTAGGGGAACATACTCCATACAAATTAGGGAATCGCCTTCGATTAGAAGTATTTGATACTACATTGCTTACAAGTGTTTATGTTAATAGATAAACTCTAATAATACTAATAAAGAATAAAAAGCGTGAATTGAACTGAATTGAGATTTAGAACCCCCCCCTCTCTCTCTCTCTCTCTCTCTCCTTTCAATCTTCAACTTATCGCGTTCATACAAAAATGGCTCCAGGTTCTTCTTCGTGGCTTCACCGTCATCCAAACCCTCATTCATCCGAAAAGGTGTTGCAAGGCTTCGTACCGTTGGTTTCTCCTTCACCAAACCATGCTTCCCAAACTTATCCGAAAGTTTGCTGCAAATGGAGCGGCATTCAGGGAAATCGGGAACACATATGGCAACGACGAGGAGATCTCCAAGAGCATAAAAAATACCTTCGTTGTTGAGTCCGAAGTCAAAATCCTCGTCGGCGAGAACGTTAACGATGTAACTAATGATTGGTTCATCGACGTCGATGATTTTATCGCCTATAACCTTGTGAACTACTGATCTCACCACCTCTGTCATTTTCCGCTTCAACTCTGTAGTACAACTTACTGGTTTTGCTTTATTTTTTTAAGGGTAAAATGTTTCAGCCTAATTGCAAAAAATGGTTTTCTCTTTTAAAAATGGCTTTTTCTTTTCTTCTTCTTCTTCTTCTTCTTCTTCTTCTTCTCCTCTCTCTCTCTCTCTCTCTCTCTCTCTCTCTCTCTCTCTCTCTCTCTCTCGGTGGTTGTAACCACCATCTCCTTCCTCTTCAATTGTTTTCTTCAAAGCTCCAAGTGTAAAAACACCACCACAACAACCATCGTCCGCTGTAAGTTAGGATGTGTCTAATGGAGAAGACGAAGGTGATGGTGATGACTAGATTTTAAATCTCACGGCAATCACTGGATTTTTGATCTCTCACTCCGGTCGTCTCCTGTCGAGTTCATTCATATCCAGTTGCCAGTAGTCTCACTAGCGTTGTCACTTGCAGGTCTGCAAATAATATAAACATAACACAGTGTTGTAGAGAAGGTCGTCACTAATGCGGTGGTGGTGATCTGAGCGGTTTGCTGGCGGTGTGAGGGAGAAGAAAATATCTTTAGTGGTGGTGTGAGGAAGAGCAGACTAAACTGGTTGATCGCGGTGAAGACGATGGTGGTTGATGATGGAGGGTACGATGGCGAGGACAACGACAGAGGAAGATGGTGGTGGTGGTGAGAAGAATGGTGGTGTAAGGAGGAATTGTGAGAAGACAAAGAAGAGAAGAAGATACTGGTGTATGGGTTTTATAAAACTATCCTTGCTTTATGGTTGAAATGTCAAAAATGTCCACGGTGCTGTATGTGTGTCAAATATTTTATGTTTAGTTATCATTACTCTTAATTGATTGAGGGACCAAAATTATCAAACTTTAGAATAGGGGATTAATTCCGCAAAATTGTGAAAATAGAGAGACAAAAATTACAATTTAGTCTTAAAAGTGTGTGTTTGATTACAAATGAGGAACTAGTGAGCTACATAGTAAAAGACATGACAAAATAATACAACACAAAATTGGAGAAGATAACATTCTTTTTCAAAAGCTAAAGAGTATTTGATGGTATGGTATGTACTTTGTGTAAAAATTTGTCTTATGATTTAAAGAGAACACAAATCCCCGTGTTTGTTCAGTCTCGTAGTACATGTTTTATCCAGTCTCGTTAAATGTTTTTATATCAAATGGAGTAAAAAGAAGTTGTCAAGTTCAATATCATGTTTTTTAGTAAATCAAACATATCTAAAGTATCATTCTCTTTTCAATTTAATCACTAAACTATAAAAGTATAATAAGTAATCTCTTTTTTTAGATAGTATAATAAGTAATCCATAACTTATATGAAATATGTCAATTGAATCCCCAAGTATATGAAAATCTGTCAATTTAGTCTCTATTCCCTAATATCTTAATAGAAAAGACATAACTGATGGACTCTATATTTATGTGATTCATTAATTACTTACTATATTTACTTGGTGTAGGGACCAAATTGAAGAGAGTAATACCTTTTTGGACTAAATTGAGGGTTTGTTTGTTTTTTTTAAATTACCTTTTTAAAACAAAATATTCATTTTTTATTTTATATTTTTTAAAACTACTCTGTCTTTTGCACTAAATTGAGTATTCATAAATAATCCAAAAATTTCTTTTTTATTTTATTTTTAAATCTCTAAATTATTGAATATAAAAACATTTTTTTTATAATCCGTAACAAACAACTCATAATAAATAATCTTTAAATGAATAGTTATTAAAATGAAGAGAAAACAAATCAAGTGTTGATATTGTTATCACCTTTTTTCATAGAATCACTTTTTTTTTTGCTATACTTGTGCATATAATATCAACAACAAATTTGATTATGAATTTTTAGTATTTCTCATTTTACTTTCTAAAGTGCAACAACTCTATTAAGCATTAGGAGCCTTGGTTTCATGTAATATCGACAATCAACACAGAGATGGAGTTAGAAGGAGGACCAACAAATACCACGGTCTCCCTAGATTTTTATATAAAAAAAAAATCCATATTAATATGCTATTATATTTTTTGTCACTATAATTATTTTTTGTGAACTTTAAATGATAGTGTATAATGAATTTTTTTGGCTCAATTTATTTAGCCTTGAACACTCAAGTTTCTAAGCTCAATTACACTAACTATTATTTTGAATGCATATACAACAATGACAAATAAATTAAGGTTTTGTTTGCAATTGACAAAAGACATTAATCCTCAACGAATATTAATTTATGATTTCTTGTTGCAATTTCACTCAAAAAAATTATATATTACATGTAGTGTTATTTACGCACTCTCACATCAATGATTTAGTGCTCGTGATTTTATCTTGAGTTTATCCTCTTACCTTTACATTTTTTTTATTCATGTTTTCTTTCTTTATTATTCAAAAATGTTCTTTAGTCTAGTCACATTAAAGGTGAATTTTTTAAATCTTTGAAATTTCTTATAATTTTGGATACATATTATTGTAAATTTTAAATACATTTCAAAAGTTTTATAATATATTAATAGAAAATTATTATTATTTTATTTATGATTGATACCAATATTTGACTTGGTGCCACATCATTTTGTATTGATTAAGTCTAAGCATTTTTACTTTCATTTAAAACGGTAATTTAGGCATTGATTTTTTATTTTGTAAACGAAACAAAATTAAAAGGCACATTATGTTGTGAGGAGTATGAGCTGCTATTACATTTGAGGAGTTTTTTTTTTTACAAGATTATATTTGAGGAGTTAGTGTCTACATTTTCTAATAAACTAACTGCCTATTTTAATATATGGTTACGTTTCTTTTAATTTCAATATCAATAACACCAGTTTTCTTTTACATGAAAACTCATGCACAACCTATATAAAATCATCTTTTCTACGAGTCTAATACAAAATATTGGATTACATCTTCCTAAAAATATTTCTATTTCTTCTTACCGGTTTTGCATTTTGGTTTTAAATCAAAAAGGGTCTGTTAAATCATGGAAAATAGTGTATAATTACGTAGAAAATCCTTAAAAAAAATGCGATCAGCACGTTTCAGACTACCTCACTGTTTGTTCGTTCTACAGGTTTGATTTGGTTGTCAAAAACGTTGATAGAGTTGTAGCTGATGATCTAATTCAACAACAATCTCAAAAAGATAAGTTTATTAATCTCTCTTATTGTTTATATTTTATTGATTCTTTTATTTATATATTGATTATTATTAATAGAGATAATTTATGCCAAAATTTTACAACACATATTAAACTAAAAATTAGAGCCGATCGTAGACAGTAAAACTAAAAATTAGAAATTTTATCTCTTAATCTAATGATCAAGAGCCGGCCGATTAGAATCTCGATGTTCCTAGACATGATTCAAAACTCAATTTAGTCCAACCTTTTTATATATAAAAAGGAAAAGAGCGACTCATCTTTCTCTTTGTTTCATGTTATTATGGACAATTCTTCAACAACAAAAAACAAAGTTATTACAGAGAATTGGGTCGTGGCCTTCTAGAATTCTAAATTCATGTGTTTGGTACAATTAAGTTGAACAACAACAATTATGGCAGTACTATTTAACAGTGTTGTAACAAAAAATGTGAGCATATGAAACAGACACATGTTCGTCCCTTTAAAACGTGTATTCCACAACAAATTGAGTAATGTGGTTTTTAAAGGTTATCATGTACACCAGAGGAAATAACTTGTGTGCCAGAGGATTAACAAATTAAGAACGACACAAGTTACAAGTTATAATCGGCTAAATTACATAGGATCTTATAAACTTGAGGTTTTTGATCTTTAAGTTATTTTAGCCATTTTAAGTTTGAAGTTTGTAAGAGATTGGTCACTTAAATTATTTTGCTCACATGTAATCCTTTAAGTTTGTAATCGTTTTCAATTTAGTTCTTATGTTAACCAAAAGTTACAAAAACGATAATGTGGTAGAAGGAATAAATCAAATACGTTTACAAACTTAAAGGACTTATGTGTGACCAAAATAACTTAAATGACAAATCTGTTACAAACCTTAAACTTAAAGCATTTAAATGACCAACCAGTTACAAACCTCAAACTTAAAAGGTTAGGTGTGTCCAAAATAACTTAAATGACAAATCTGTTACAAACTTCAAACTTAAAGTACACCTGATACCTGATGTAATTTAACCATAATGGAATGATGTTGTTGGAACTTCTTACTATATATGTTTATGATTTATGCACATAATGAGACTGAAAAATCTAAAATAAATTTGAAAATTCAGTAGAAATCTTAAGTAGAATGTATGGTGAATCTGTATATAGTTTACATTAATCTATATGTGGTGTATGTGCATGCATAAAGTCATCCTTTTCTATCAGCTTATTTTCTTTCTCCATCAACAATTAGACTAGTTGATATGGAGCAACATTAATATCTCTCTCTCTTATATATATATATATATATATATATATAATATTCACATTAAGTAGTGTTTGAAGCAAGTTAATATATATTTTTTACTCATATTTTAACTATTTTATTCTTACTTTACTAAAACAAAGTATATCTTGAGCTCTCGTCAACCACAAAGTATTTTAACTAATTTATTTCTTAAATTGATGATGATCTAAACCGGAAAGAGTGGTAGCTAGTTCATGTCTTAAATTGATGATGATCTTAACTAATTGATTTCTTAAAAGTAACGTTTTAGCTATGTGATAAAAACTTAACCTAGATGACAATTAATTATGCTACATGTAATACAAGAAAACAACTAATTTCTTAGACTAGTTGCTAATTTAAAAAATCTTATTACGGATCATTAGTGATTGCATCAACCTGATGAAATGATTTTTTTTTAATTGAACCATGCCTCATAATGATTGTTCAGATTCAAGAGTTCTTACTCAGATAAACAGTGTGTTCAATCAACTGTTGTTCTGTTAGACTCATCAATTTAAATAGGTGACTGTTGTAGCAACTGTTCAGACTTATCAAATTTAAAAAATTTATGTTAGGTCAGGTATCAATGAAAAACAATAATTGAATGATCCAATTTTGTCCTACTTGTGAAAATCAACATTGTCAATTAACTTGTGAAAATGGTAAGTAGTAGAACAAAATTGATGATCATCTTAACTAATTGATTTATTAAAAGTAACATATTTTAGCTAAGTGATAAAAACTTAACCTAGATGGCAATTAATCCAATTACATGTATTACAAGAAAACAACTAACTTCTTAGACTAATTGATAATTTAAATTTTTTTATGTTATGAAACAACATTAATCACATATATATAATATATATCTACATTAAGTAGTGCTCGAAGCAAGCTAATAGATATCCTTACTCTCATAGATGAAATTGATGTAGAGAACATTTTAACATTCTAGATGTAAGTTAGAAAAATGATTTATGTGTAATGATGATTAGTGATTGCATCCATCTAATGAAATGACGTTGGTTTTTTTTTATTTTAAAAATTGAACCATGCCCCATAATAATTGTTTAGGTTAAACAGTTTTTACTCAGATAAACAGTATGTTCAGTCAACTGTTGTTCTGCCAGACTCGTCAATTTAAATAGGTGACTGTTGTAACCAACTGCTCAGACTTATCAAATTTAAAAAATTTATGTTAGATTAGGTATCAATGAAAAACAATAATTAAATGATCCAATTTTGTTCTACTACTTACCATTTTTACAAGTTAATTGACAATGTTGATTTTCACAAGTAGAACAAAATTGGATCATTCAATTATTGATTTTCATTGATATTTGACCTAACATAATTGTTTTTAAATTTATAAGCCTGAGCACTTGGCTACAACAGTCACCTGTTTAAATTGATGAGTCGAACAGAATAACAGTTGACTGAACATATTGTTTATCTGAGTAAGAATTCCTTAACCTGAACAATCATTATGAGGCATGGTTCAATTAAAAAAAAAACAACATCATTTCATTAGGTGGATGCAATCACTAATCATCCTTACACAATAATCACTTTTCTAACTTATATCTAGAATGTTAAAATGTTTTCTACATCAATTTCATCCAAGAGAGTAATGATATATATTAGCTTGCTTCAAGCACTCCTTAATATGAATATTATATATGTGTGTGTGAGAGATTAATGATGTTTCATAACATAAGATTTTTTTAAATTATCAACTAGTCTAAAAAGATATAGTTGTTTTCTTGTATTACATTTAACATGATTAATTGCCATCTAGGTTAAGTTTTGATCAGTTAGCTAAAACATGTTACTTTTAAGAAAAAAATTAGTTAAAATCATCATCAATTTTGTTCTACTATTTACCATTTTCACAAGTTATTTGACAATGTTGATTTTCACAAGTAGAACAAAATTGGATCATTCAATTATTGTTTTTCATTGATTCCTAACCTAACATAATTTTTTAAAATTTGATAAGTCTGAGCAGTTGGCTACAATAGTCACCTTTTTAAATTGATGAGTCTAGCAGAACAACAGTTGACTGAACACACTGTTTATCTAAGTAAGAACTCCTTAACCTGAACAATCATTATGGGGCATGATTCAATTTAAAAAAAAACCAACATCATTTCATTAGGTGTATGCAATCACTAATCATCCTTACACAGTAATTAGTTTTCTAACTTACATCTAGAATGTTAAAATGTTATCTACACCAACTTCATCTATGAGAGAAAGGATATCTATTAGCTTGCTTCAAACACTACTTAATGTGAATATATATCTCTTATTTCTAAAACTTGTTAGGTCTTGCTACAATTAAACTTAAAAATTTCTCTCTAATCACCTCTCATTTAATGCTAATCCTAATAACCCTAAAAATTTTCCCTCCTTCTATATGTGCAATTTAAAATTTCAAATAGACAGACCTAATAAAAGGGAAATTTGAAATTCAAAATATGCCTTGGTATTGTTACGTTCTTTCCACTTCTCATGCAACAATTAATGCACAATTTTAGCACTATTAGTTTCAGTGTTGAAATTCAAAACATAACCAGTCTTTTGGAATACCCCATGCACACAAACACGTTTTATATCCACTCAGCAAATTTTTGGGTGTTTCCAATGCAAAAATAGGTAGCTCTTCACCCTCCATTTATGCTATATATAAATGCAACTCAGAATGGACTGAACCACATCCTTACATTACATATGATGCGAATCTTCCATATCCAACATATCTGAACTCATTCAACCATCTATAAACTCCTCCATTCTTCTTAATCATCTTCAAAAGAACCTTCTTGTCGTACCCTAATTTTTGACCGATTTATTTTATTTTATTCGTACGTTGACGGTTTTTCAGTCGTTTTTTTGCGCACTAATTTTCGTAATATCTGTTTTTATTTCGTATGTGTGGTCGCATTTATTTTTTGTTCGCCGTTTATTTTTAATATCGCGCGCGTATCATTTCGTAATTTTTTCTCGCGTTTTTGTGCGTTTTTTTAGCGTAGCGTATCGTTTGCGTTCATCAAGTTATTTCATTCACGTCGTTGATTTATCGTTTTATTTAGCGTAATTAAGCCGCGTAATCTCAGTCGTGTCAGACGAAATTTCGGCAGAGAGGTATTTTAAAATACCTCATTTTTTGGTTCCGACGGGACATTTTTTATTTTATTATTTAATTTTCGTTTTTTATTTTTTATTATTTATTTAGTTATTTATTTTTCCATTTATTTAATCTGTTTTTATTCATTTATCAGTTTTTTTTTTTTTTAAGTCATTGTCCACTTGTCAATTCATCATTGGTCCAGTCCAACTTTTCCTCCAAGAAACTGCAGGGGTAATTTGGTCATTGTTATTGCATCAGTGAACAGTACTATAAAAGTACTGTTCACGCGTCAGTTTGGTCCCCCAAGTCAGAAAAGTCACAATCAAGTCAGATCAGTCAAAAAGTCCTCAAAAAAACACAATATTACTTTCTCTTTCCAAAATTTTGGATCAAACTCACAAAAATCTTCATGAACATGAAGAACATTCATGAACAACACAATTTTCCAGCATAGTTTCTTTCATCAAAAATCACTAGAATCTCATACAAACACCACCAAATCCATAACCAAGTTTCAAAATCATCAAAACCCAACAGTAACACATCATTTTCGAAATCCAAACAACCATACCCAACAACAATTTCGGCCAACCACAAATCCATACCTCAAAAATTATTTTCGGCCAAAAACAACACATAAACAAGGAAACCGAACCCAAGAACATCAAATCCGAACGTGAACGAAAAGCACCGCAAAGGAAAACAAACCGAAAAGGAAGAGCTAAACCGAAACAAAGAAAGAAGAAAACGAAAAGAAGTTGAAGAGGGAGCAGCTCAAAACCGAAAACAATAAGAACAAAAAAACTAGAGGTACTTTTTTCATGACTTTTTATGTTTTTTTGGTGGACTTTCTTTTGTAGATCTAGGATTGTTTGTTGTGTTTTGACATAAACTATGTGTGGATCCAAGTAGAGAAGAGGGAGATGAAGGTGTGGGTATAAATTTTTTTTAAAAAAAACAAGGTGGGTGCTCCGACGCGGCGGCGCTCCGGCCGACCACCGCGCCGGAGCTGCTCCGGCCACCACCCACCACCGTGCGCCACCCACCTCCTTCTTCCTCCTTTTTTTCGGTTGGGCTAGAGAGAAGGGAGAGCAATGTTTCAAAAAATTTTAGAGAGAAGATTGGTTTATGAAAATGAGAGAAAAAGCCATGCAAAAGCCTTTTATACTCACTTATGTGAGTTGGGGCGGGTCACCCATGGGTTGACCCAGTACCCACCCCAACTCTTGTGACCCTGTACCCAGCCCATTTGTTGTTTCTGATTGCTTCCTGCACCCCCATTTCTTTGCTCCCAGCACCTATTTTTGTAGCATTTCTTCATCCTTTCATGCATTATTTTTTTATTTTCATACAACATTAGAGCCATGCTTCATGCATTTTATTAGTGTCTTAATTTTTCATATCATGCATTTTTTTATTATTTGTTTTGTTTAAATTTTATCTCTTATGTTTTAGTTCATTTTAGGCTATGAAGTAACATTTCATATTTTTCTATTTTTGCCTAATGTTTTAATTATTATGCATGTATTACCTTTTAATAGTTTAATTCCTATTTTATGCATTGTGTTTAATTAGCATTTCAAGTATCATGCATTGTATAGTTTACCCATTAATTTAATTTCAAACTCATGCATTTTTCTAACTAATATTTTCTTTTTTTCGAAAACTTGTGTTTCATACTTTTTTAAAATACGCTTGATGTCATGCATTTTAGTTGGTAGTTATTCTCATATGTGATGTTCTTTTTATGCTTAATGTTTCGTTATATCTCATTTCGCATCATCTCTAGTATAATCTCATGCATCTTTTAATTTTTTGTTATGTATTTATTTATCATACTTAGTATGTAATTAGGGAATTGATGTAATTTATTTTCGCGCATCATTTTTTCTTTTGAGACCATAGAATGTATTTAGGGTATGTAATATGTAATCGGCACACGCACTGACACGCGCACCGACACTCCACTTTATTTATCGCTTTATGCCTGTTTATTTTTCCGCCGTTACGTGATTTCATCGTTAGTTTAGAAAAAATATTTTCTTCAAAAAAATCAATCAAGTCAAATTCAAATTTCTTTTAAGTAAACCTTGGTATGTAATTCAAGTGTTTTTTCCTTTTATTTTCCTTAATCAAATGTTAATTAAATATCCACATTAGACATGGATTTCGTAAAATTAAAATTAACCAACTTCATCGTATTTTCTTCTCATGCCTTGAGGCCTCTCATCTCTTCTTAAAATCTTTTCAAAAATGTTAAAATCAATTCAACTCATCAAATAAGTTCTTTAGCCGAACTACTTGATTTTGATCCCGATTTATTTGGGTAAGTAGGCAAAGGGTTTCGACCCTTCCAAATCAATAAAAATAACCAAAAACATGCTTCTTCTTTCTCCCTTCTTTCACTTTAAACTCTTAAACTTTTTAATAAGTAAAATCAATTTAGCGCAAGATTAGAGAATAGGTAGAAGGTTCCTATGGGATACCATAGTCGGTTCGGGTGCTTAACACCTTCCCCAATCGAAACCAACCTCCGAATCCAAGGTCTCATCAGGGTTTTTACTCACTTTTTTCCCTTCCCGCGAATAAAAGTTGAGAGTTCAATGATTCAAGGTTCAAATCTAATCAATGATTTTGACACCCGAAAATCACGAGCACAGAAATGGCGACTTCACTGGGAACCTTTTTGAGGGTTAAGCCTATTTTATCTTTCTTTACTTTTTGCGCTTTATTTGCCTATACTTTTGTAAATACGTGCCTTATTGTTTACTTTTTCGTGAGTGGCGAGATAAGTCCCCCTACCCGGACTTGAGAGGAAATTAGGATAGGATGGTGGTATAATCATAGTACCTTACCAAGAGTGATTTTTGGTTGTGGTACATGTGATAACCCCACTCGACTAAGGAATCTTGGAAGTATAATTTGTTAACATGAGTATTCATGTTTGGCATGCTATTTTCAAGTGACCGTCGAAGTTGAGAACCTAGAGTTGCATTTAACCCATCTCAGCCTTTTAGGATGTAGTGCGGTGGCTAAAATCATGAGTCAGTCTTGGTTTAGTCGTTACGCGATACTACACTCAAACTAGACTTCCTTGTGAATGTTATGGGACTAGGAGTATTCCTAGGCCTCAATGTATTCAAAAGGGGGTTGTAATTTAGGAACTTGGTAGAACCCGTGATAGAGGTACATTTGAAACCATAGTCCTTACCTATTGACGTGTTTTACCCTCAGCTCCAATTTTGTGGACTTAACCTCACCATGTTTTCTATGTTCTTTAGCATAATCATGCGTACATGCATTCATTCATAAACCTTTTTCTCATCAAAAAAAATCGAAGGACTTAAACGAGTTTTTGTAAACATCACAAAGGTATTGGACCTTGTAAGAATGAACACCAAGAAATACAACTTCAAAAATCTTAACTAAGCTTTTGCTTTTATTAAGAACTTCTCCCTTAGTTACACTCTTACCTTTTGAAAAGGAACTGATTGTAATATCTTTACGAGTTTTCAACTGAAACCATGTTCCTCTGCGATGTTTACAATTCACTTTGACAAATCCTTCGATAACAAAGATTGTATATTTCTGCATAAGCATATCATGCATCATTTGGCATTCATAGTTTCTAGTCCGTGTCTCACATGGTGTCTTCTCAATAAAAGGTCAATCCATCAGTCTACTCGCATCTACAACACTCGGGCAAATCAGAATGGATCACCTTGAACAAGAGAACCACAAGCTTCGTGAAGAGGTGACAACCCTCCGGGCCGAAAATGAGATTTTGAGGAACTTAGTATCTTTGATGACGGTTGCACAAAGTCACCCATTATCTCATCCTATTGCTAACACTCAAGCTCAGCCGGTTGCTTCCACTACCCCGATTTCAACGGTGTTCGCTAGTACTCCTCAAAATGCTATGTTGGAAGGTTATCTCTGGAGCACACCTTTAAGTTCTGACGAAGTATTCTGTCCTGTGGTCTCTGAGGTTCAAGCTCCTTTTGTGCAAATGACAACGCCTATCCCTCAATCGGGCCCTTTGTTCCCTCAAGCTGCTATGACTTACTCGTCTCCTTTGGTCAACACTGTTAAGCAAAACCATGAACCCATCCATCACTCAGAAGGTGTGGCTGCATGTGACCGGATAGATGAACTGGAAGAAAAGTTTGATAAAATACAGCTGGAATTGAAAGCTCTCCGTGGGACAGAACTGTTTGGCCAGGATGCTTATGACCTTTGCTTGGTTCCCAATGTCGTGATACCACCCAAATTTAAGGTCCCCGATTTTGAGAAGTACAAAGGGAACACTTGCCCTAAGGATCATCTGGTGATGTATGTGAGAAAGATGTCTGCTCATATCAAGGATGATGAACTTCTTATCCATTGTTTCCAAGAGAGTTTGATTGGTGCCGCACTGATATGGTACATGGGTCTGAACAAGGTTGATATCAAAACTTTTAATGATTTGTGCGAGACTTTTGTCCAGCGATACAACTACAACTTGAACTCGGCCCCAAAAAGAGGTGAATTGCAGGCCATGACCCAAGATGATAATGAATCCTTCAGAGTTTATGCCCAACGTTGGAGAGATTTCGCCGCACAAGTCCGTCCATCTCTGGAAGAGAAAGAATTGCCCGAGATTTTCCTTGATACTCTGGATCAATTCTATTATGAGCGTATGTTGACAAGTGCATCCGGCAGCTTCGCAGAGATGATAACCGCGGGTATGCGCATTGAAGAACTAGTCTGAAAAGGACATTTGGTCAAAGGAAGTTTTCCCACTGGTGGATCAGAGGATGAAGACCAGGAAGCAAGTATGGTGGAAGGTTGGCCTCAACAACAGTATTTGGCTTATCACCCTGTTGCCTCTATTATGCCAATCACAAACGTTGTTTCAAATCCAGTGTGTGAACCCCAGTTTCAACAACAACCTCGACAACAGGCTCCAAGAACACAGATTGATCCTATTCCTATGAAATATGCAGATTTGTTTCCAATATTGCTTGAAAGGAATTTGGTCTACACCAAGGCACCTCTTCCGTTGCCAGCAAAATTGCCAGCCCGGTACATACCCGATCGCTTTTGTGCCTTCCATCAAGGGGCACCAGGTCACGATATTGAAGACTGCTTTGCTTTGAAGAAAATAGTTCAGAAACTGGTCCAAAAGAACCTATGGTCATTCTAAAGTTTGAACTCTGACATGGAAGTTAACTGGATCATGATATTCGTTGACACGTGGAATGTTTAGTTGCACTTGGGTCGTTGCTGATGTTTCTTTCTACTACTCATTTGTTCAATTAATATGTTTGTTTGCTGTTTTATGTTGTTCAAAAAAAATCCTTTCGTCCCACCCGAGGCGAAAGTGAACTTGTTTAGGGCTTTTTGCTTTATGTATTTTTCATCATTAATTAAAAAGTCGCTTTGATCCCGACTTTGTTTTATTTTGTGCTTTTTCTGGAAAAATGGTAATACAAAAAACCAAAAAAAATTCTTTTTCTTTAATCATATTCGCATAATCATAATTTTCACTTATCTGTCAAAATCAATAATCAAAGCATGCATTAATAAACCCGTTGAACACCTTAATCTTGTACTCTCTCTCGACTTTGAGTTCCTTGTGTCTGAAACTGAAGAAAAGGAGGATGGATTCCCAATGAGAAATCTTGTCTACTGGGGCATCTCAGCCATTGAAGCTACAAAGAAGTATCAAGAAAGACTGTCCAAAAGGTGACATTCAATTGCAAAAATTGGCAATGAGATGTTATCATTTGCCTTGTATAAGATTTGTACTCCAGTACACACTTCAACAGGGGCAATCCCTCCCACCATCCCTCAGTATACAACATGAAGTTCAGAGTCCCGTCAATGGAAGTTCTGATGAAGGTTAAGCTTGTTGCACTTAAATGCATCGTGGTCTTATGTCATGGACGGTTATATCAAAAGGATGCAGCAAGTTTCGACAAAGAAGGCTCGTCGCCATGAATGTCAAAAAGTGGCCTTGTGCTCAAACATTTGTTATCTGATTTTTACCAGACTCCAGGGGCAAAAGAATGCCTAATTGTAAAGAATGGTGATGAACTTGTATGTCCTGTGAATACCGATGCAGTCAAGAAATACTTTGTTAAAGTGAAAAAGCTCGATAAGTCGCAAACATGAAAAGGCGGCTTAGGCAAAAAAGAGCGTCTCGGTGGACTGAAAACCCGAAAGGGCGGTCCACGCAAAAGTTAGAGACATGTAAAAAAAAGAGAATGATGAAAAATGGAAAATGTATATCCTGATAGGTCGAAACCCGCAAGGGCGATCTATGCAAAAGTTAAGGATTGTGACAAAGTAACTGCATCTGGTTGGACATGATTCACTTGGGGCATTTCAGCCGTCAAAAGACCTTCGCCTCGTGGCAAAGCAACTGCATCAAATCAGATATAGTTCACTTGGGGCATCCTAACCGTCGGAAGACCTTCGATCTGGAGAGTCCACAAATCAGTACTTGGAACAGTGAAATTCAAAGTTGGTAGGGAGAACAACGGTTATTGTGTTCAATGTACCTTTCCTATATAATTACCATTTTCCAAAATTTTCAAAATCTGTGGAGCCACGCTTTTGGCGGGCCACCACTCCATTTACATTAATTTGAGCCTGTGCCAATTTATTTGAAATTCTCATTTATCCTTTATTTGCGAAATTTTCTTCTATTTTTGATGTTAATATTTAAAGCAAAAAAATTCAAAAAATATAGTTTTTCCATGTCTTTTGAAATGCATAAACAACAGGTACATCTTCTTTGAACTTATGAGTAGTTGAAGCATACCTCAACATCCGTCTCAAGGACAGTTAAACTCTGCAAGTTAAGTGGGACCAAAGGCTATGAGATGACCTCTGTCAAAAAAAAAAGAAGAGAAAAAGTGAAAAAAGAAAAAGCTCGTTAAGTCGAAAACCCGAAAGGGCGGCTAAAGCCAAAAATGAGCGTCCCGGTGGATTGAAAACCCGAAAGGGCGATCCAGGCAAAAATTAGGGACATGCAAAAAAAAATATATATTCCTGGTGGATTGAAAACCCGAAAGGGCGGTCCAGGCAAAAGTTAGGGATTCAAAAAAAACAATACAAAAAAGTGATAAAAAGAAAACAAAGACAGAGGCATCACAATTCAAGTAGGCCAAATGGAAGAATGCACTTCATGCTGGTTTACAAATGGTGACTTGTGCCAATTTATTGTTTGATGGACTTGGTTCCTAGTGAATGGCGACTTCTGCCGATTTGTTCGTTTGATGGATTTTGTTCCCAGTGAATGACGACTTCTGCCAGAATGATTGGTTAATGGGTCGTCACCCTTCAGTGGTTTGATTAACGGGTTGTTACCTTTTAGTGGTTTGATTATTGGGTCTTTCCCTTTCAATGATTTGATTATGGAGCTTTACCCCATCAGTGGTTCGGTTAGCGGGCTGTACCCCGATAATGTTTTGATTCATCCCCAGTAATGATATCCCCATTGAAGATTGCCGAGTGTTTGTACTGCGATGTCGGTCCACCTCTTATCTTACTTGTCCAGTCTTGTTTCATCAAGTTATATACAATCATATGGTCGTACAAGTTTCCTGCATATATTCATACATTCATTCATATACATATTCATGCATATAAACATTCATGCATGTAACATGCACAATATCATTTATACATTATTGCTTTGACCCTCTTGTGTCTTATTTCAAGTGCATCGCATAAAAGTGTCATCCCCAATGTGTCTGATAAGTGTTGTCACCCTTAGTCTTGATGGGTCGTATCCCTTCAGTTTGGTCCTTTTTTCATCATTTCGTGTCAAGCGAATAGCTTGCAAACCTCCTTTGCTACCTGTGTGCCAAGCGAATAGCTTGCAAACACCTTTTGTTCCATGTGCGTCAAGCGAATAGCTTGCAAACCTCTTTTGGTACGTGTATGTCAAGCGAATAGCTTGCAAACACCTTTTGTTCCACGTGTGTCAAGCGAATAACTTGCAAACCTCTTTTGGTTCCGTGTGTGTCAAGCGAATAGCTTGCAGATCACTTTTGTTACATGTGTCAAGCGAATAGTTTGCAATACCTTTGAAGTCGGGTTTGATATCCTGCCTAATGCTTTTGAATCAGGTTAATACCCTGCAAATGCTCTGAATCAGGATAATAGCTCGCAATTACTTGTGTGTCAAACAACCATTTTACCAATGTCTTTTCAATCTTCCCGAATGACTATTCCAAAAGTGTCTTTTGTTAAATGCTTGAATGTTCGTCGTTACCTCAGTAAAGGTAATTGACAGTTTTACCCCTTCGTATGTTCGTCATTACCCCAGTAAAGGTAATTGACAGTTTTACCCTTTCGTATGTTCGTCATTACCCCAGTAAAGGTAATTGACAGTTTTACCCCTTCGTATGTTCGTCATTACCCCAGTAAAGGTAATTGACAGTCTTACCTTTTCGTATGTTCGTCATTACCCCAGTAAAGGTAATTGACAGTCTTACCCTTTTATATGTTCGTCATTACCCCAGTAAAGGTAATTGACAGTCTTACCCTTTCGTATGTTCGTCATTACCCCAGTAAAGGTAATTGACAGTCTTACCCTTTCGTATGTTCGTCATTACCCCGGTAAAGGTAATCGACAGTTTTACCCTTTTCGTATGTTCGTCATTACCCCGGTAAAGGTAATTGACAGTTTTACCCTTCGTAGGTCCGTCGTTACCCCAGTAAAGGTAATGGACTGTATTTCATTTCGTTTTGTTCGTCTTTATCACAGTAACGGTAACAGACATCTTTTCCTCCCCAGTAACGCTTATTATTTGATCCTCGAGTTGGTATTTTCGTCGTCATTGCATTCGTACTTGCATAACAGACAACTCATATTATTACATCCATAGAGCTTTCTCGATTTATAAGTTGGTCAAAAATTGGTGTACTTGATATTTAAGTCTCTCCGACCCGTCGTTTCAAAAATCTTCGTCTTTTTAAACCCTCGTGACGGAGAAACTTAAATAGGGGCATCTGTCGTACCCTAATTTTTGACCGATTTATTTTATTTTATTCGTACGTTGACGGTTTTTCAGTCGTTTTTTTGCGCACTAATTTTCGTAATATCTGTTTTTATTTCGTATGTGTGGTCGCATTTATTTTTCGTTCGCCGTTTATTTTTAATATCGCGCGCGTATCATTTCGTAATTTTTTCTCGCGTTTTTGTGCGTTTTTTTAGCGTAGCGTATCGTTTGCGTTCATCAAGTTATTTCATTCACGTCGTTGATTTATCGTTTTATTTAGCGTAATTAAGCCGCGTAATCTCAGTCGTGTCAGACGAAATTTCGGCAGAGAGGTATTTTAAAATACCTCATTTTTTGGTTCCGACGGGACATTTTTTATTTTATTATTTAATTTTCGTTTTTTATTTTTTATTATTTATTTAGTTATTTATTTTTCCATTTATTTAATCTGTTTTTATTCATTTATCAGTTTTATTATTTTTTTTTAAGTCATTGTCCACTTGTCAATTCATCATTGGTCCAGTCCAACTTTTCCTCCAAGAAACTGCAGGGGTAATTTGGTCATTGTTATTGCATCAGTGAACAGTACTATAAAAGTACTGTTCACGCGTCAGTTTGGTCCCCCAAGTCAGAAAAGTCACAATCAAGTCAGATCAGTCAAAAAGTCCTCAAAAAAACACAATATTACTTTCTCTTTCCAAAATTTTGGATCAAACTCACAAAAATCTTCATGAACATGAAGAACATTCATGAACAACACAATTTTCCAGCATAGTTTCTTTCATCAAAAATCACTAGAATCTCATACAAACACCACCAAATCCATAACCAAGTTTCAAAATCATCAAAACCCAACAGTAACACATCATTTTCGAAATCCAAACAACCATACCCAACAACAATTTCGGCCAACCACAAATCCATACCTCAAAAATTATTTTCGGCCAAAAACAACACATAAACAAGGAAACCGAACCCAAGAACATCAAATCCGAACGTGAACGAAAAGCACCGCAAAGGAAAACAAACCGAAAAGGAAGAGCTAAACCGAAACAAAGAAAGAAGAAAACGAAAAGAAGTTGAAGAGGGAGCAGCTCAAAACCGAAAACAATAAGAACAAAAAAACTAGAGGTACTTTTTTCATGACTTTTTATGTTTTTTTGGTGGACTTTCTTTTGTAGATCTAGGATTGTTTGTTGTGTTTTGACATAAACTATGTGTGGATCCAAGTAGAGAAGAGGGAGATGAAGGTGTGGGTATAAATTTTTTTTAAAAAAAACAAGGTGGGTGCTCCGACGCGGCGGCGCTCCGGCCGACCACCGCGCCGGAGCTGCTCCGGCCACCACCCACCACCGTGCGCCACCCACCTCCTTCTTCCTCCTTTTTTTCGGTTGGGCTAGAGAGAAGGGAGAGCAATGTTTCAAAAAATTTTAGAGAGAAGATTGGTTTATGAAAATGAGAGAAAAAGCCATGCAAAAGCCTTTTATACTCACTTATGTGAGTTGGGGCGGGTCACCCATGGGTTGACCCAGTACCCACCCCAACTCTTGTGACCCTGTACCCAGCCCATTTGTTGTTTCTGATTGCTTCCTGCACCCCCATTTCTTTGCTCCCAGCACCTATTTTTGTAGCATTTCTTCATCCTTTCATGCATTATTTTTTTATTTTCATACAACATTAGAGCCATGCTTCATGCATTTTATTAGTGTCTTAATTTTTCATATCATGCATTTTTTTATTATTTGTTTTGTTTAAATTTTATCTCTTATGTTTTAGTTCATTTTAGGCTATGAAGTAACATTTCATATTTTTCTATTTTTGCCTAATGTTTTAATTATTATGCATGTATTACCTTTTAATAGTTTAATTCCTATTTTATGCATTGTGTTTAATTAGCATTTCAAGTATCATGCATTGTATAGTTTACCCATTAATTTAATTTCAAACTCATGCATTTTTCTAACTAATATTTTCTTTTTTTCGAAAACTTGCGTTTCATACTTTTTTAAAATACGCTTGATGTCATGCATTTTAGTTGGTAGTTATTCTCATATGTGATGTTCTTTTTATGCTTAATGTTTCGTTATATCTCATTTCGCATCATCTCTAGTATAATCTCATGCATCTTTTAATTTTTTGTTATGTATTTATTTATCATACTTAGTATGTAATTAGGGAATTGATGTAATTTATTTTCGCGCATCATTTTTTCTTTTGAGACCATAGAATGTATTTAGGGTATGTAATATGTAATCGGCACACGCACTGACACGCGCACCGACACTCCACTTTATTTATCGCTTTATGCCTGTTTATTTTTCCGCCGTTACGTGATTTCATCGTTAGTTTAGAAAAAATATTTTCTTCAAAAAAATCAATCAAGTCAAATTCAAATTTCTTTTAAGTAAACCTTGGTATGTAATCCAAGTGTTTTTTCCTTTTATTTTCCTTAATCAAATGTTAATTAAATATCCACATTAGACATGGATTTCGTAAAATTAAAATTAACCAACTTCATCGTATTTTCTTCTCATGCCTTGAGGCCTCTCATCTCTTCTTAAAATCTTTTCAAAAATGTTAAAATCAATTCAACTCATCAAATAAGTTCTTTAGCCGAACTACTTGATTTTGATCCCGATTTATTTGGGTAAGTAGGCAAAGGGTTTCGACCCTTCCAAATCAATAAAAATAACCAAAAACATGCTTCTTCTTTCTCCCTTCTTTCACTTTAAACTCTTAAACTTTTTAATAAGTAAAATCAATTTAGCGCAAGATTAGAGAATAGGTAGAAGGTTCCTATGGGATACCATAGTCGGTTCGGGTGCTTAACACCTTCCCCAATCGAAACCAACCTCCGAATCCAAGGTCTCATAAGGGTTTTTACTCACTTTTTTCCCTTCCCGCGAATAAAAGTTGAGAGTTCAATGATTCAAGGTTCGAATCTAATCAATGATTTTGACACCCGAAAATCACGAGCACACTTCTCATACTCATTTATAATCGTTCCTGAGAAAGAAAGATAATACACCTGCAAAACCGTAATTGGATGTTCGGTGAGTGACTTTCTCATGTTTTTCTGGTAAGCAATTCAAAACACGTTGCATTAAATTTCTTGCTCCCTTTTCAGCTTCTTCAATCTATTCTCACACCTTCATAATATGAAAATCGATTTACCCTTCAATTTACCACTAAACATTGATATTTAAGTTTATCTCTTTAAAAATTACTTTGTTCTTTGGCTACATGTGAATTGTAATATGTCACAAAGTATAGTATTATATGTTCTTTAACCCTTAAATTTTGATTAAACTATATATAAATGTTGTGATTGGTTTTATAGAAAGTAATTTTAGTCTTTTAAATACATTTCTGTAATTTTGTGTGTGTGAAATCTTCTATAGGTTTCAAATTTTGAAGCAATACAAAAAGTGATAAGTTGATTACTTTGAAAGATGAATCACTGTTATGGAAATATTACAGCGCTCTCAGTTATGAGTCAAGGAGCTAATGTTTACATATTGAAACATAACCACTTTTTATGTCCTTGAAGCAAACATGGATCAGTGTACTTTTTTTCTTCTGTTTTATCTGGTGTCCTTCTATAGAAAAAAACAATCAACTAATTATCTACTTCATTGAAGGTAACTTAGATCTGTTTTTACTTTTCTCTTTTCTTTTATGCCATGTTGATTGTGATGAGAAAGACAATTTAATTCATAGAGGGAATGGAAGAATGCAGCGCAGAAATAAAAGAATAGGGGAGGGAAAGAATGTTGCTTGCATTGATGGCTACACAACCAGGCAGTTTACAAAGTAAAGAGTGCTTCAACCGAGAAGCCTAGGCTTTCTTCTCATTTTTTGTATCTTTTTCATAGTGTGTCATCTGTTAATTTCTTTTAATTTTCCTGGGAAATTAAGGATGTAATATAGTGGTATATATGAGAAGTTTAAAGTCTGCAACGTAAATTGTAAAATAAAATTAAGACATGTTTGTGTCCTCTTATTGACTTTGAAGTTTATTTGTGCCAAGCTACACAGGTATAGCTATGTAGTACTTTTCCATGTTAAATATATTTGTTATATTTTTTAAACCATGAATCGCTCTGTACTGATTTAAATGGATCTTTTGCTAATTATAAATTAACAATTATTCCATATTCCAAAACTTTGACAGTAGGAAGTATTAAAGAAATGAACTCAGTAAAGCCAACATTACAATTATCTTTTTGTTACGTTAGCATTTTATATAAAATAATTAATGTCGATCTCAATCTTTATGTTCAAAATGTGAAAAATTCTTCAAAATGTAACATTAAACTATATACTATGTTTCTTTAAAAAATCAAAAGATGTTTATTGGTACATGTTTATTTCAAGAGTATACCAAAAAAACATTTATTTGGAGATACAATATTTTTCCAATACTGTATAATTATCCGGACATAAATTTCGTTTTAATATATATTAAATCAGTTCAGCTTATAAGACATATGCGGCGCACGGGTCGGCAATCTATATATATATATATATATATATATATATATTAATGTTGTTTCATAACATAAGATTTTTTAAATTATCAATTAGTTTAAGAAATTAGTTGTTTTCTTTGTATTACATGTAACAAGATTAATTGTCATCTAGGTTAAGTTTTTATCACGTAGCTAAAACATGTTACTTTTAAGAAATCAATTAATTACCACTCTTTCTGGTTTAGATCATCATCAATTTAAGAAATCAATTAGTTAAAATACTTTGTGGATGAGGTTTGTGGTTGACGAGAGCTCAAGAAATACTTTGTTTTAGTAAAGTAAGAATAAATTAGTTAATATATGAGTAAAAAATAATTAAAATAAAAAATGTGAACAAGTTAAACTAATCAAAAAAATTAGTACTTTCTATATTTTGTGTTGGACCAAATTATGCTTTCCTACTCAAAAATTATGCTTTCCTACTTAAGAGATTGGTATAACTAGATAGAAATATTGTATTTTTCTAATTAGTTTGAAAATGTATACGTAATTTTGTCCAGTTTAGTCGATAGGATAAAGTTTGTTCAACTCTAAGAGATCAAATTAGTACCTTCATATTTTGTGGTGGACCAAATTATGCTTTCGTATTACCTAAGAGATTGGCTTAACTAATTTGAGAATGTATATGTAACTTTTTTTTTGTTGACAAAATGTATATGTAATTTTGTCGAGTTCAATCCTCTATAAAAAAAATAAGTATCAATTAGTCCCTCACAAATATGAAAGTACCAATTTGTTTCCTTAGAGCTCAACAAACTTGACCATTTTGTGATTGAAGGAGAAAATGAAAATTAAAGAAGAACCATAAATTTCCAAAATTTACTCATTTTTGGTTTTTTAAATTATTTTGGGACTAAACTGTTCCAAGAAGTTGTTGTAAGAACCTAAATATCTCCTTATCTATTTATCTTTGTAAAGGAAACTTGAATTATTCTCATATAAGTTTTAAGATGATGTCTAGAAAAGCTTCCTAACATCTCTAATATATTCTAAATTTTAATAAAATAAAGTTCTCACATGAGTTATCCTCCACTATATATCAATTTATATCTTATTAATGAACCACTGTTATCCTCAAAGTGGAATTGATTTACTATAGCCATTTAAAAAAAAAAATTGCAACGGTTTTCATTCACCTAGCCAATTATAAAGCATTTCCTAATTTCTTACACTATCACCTTTGGATATTAGATGTATCTCATAACATTCCTCCAAATATAACTTACAAAAAAATTCAATGTCTAATTTTTCATATTCATTCTTACCTTTTATAACACCAACTAATTCCACATTCCCTTCCTACATATTTGACAGTTTCAAATATGCGCAATTCATCTTTTTCTACTCACACATTCTATTTGATCGATGAAAAAATAATAATTTGTAGATTGATGAGTTATAATTTTTATAACGTATTATTGCCTTAGTTTATGACCATTGTGTATAAATATATGATTTTAGGTCATCTTTACTTTCTCTAAATAATTTTTAAGTGGTATTCTTCATTGTGTATGATAAATTTTGTCTCTCTTTCTTACTCTTCACACATCTCTTCATCTTTTTTTTTTGGCAAGATATATATTGAACTTCATCTATAATTCCGTCTAATATTTCTTCGTTTGATGGTTTCATTGCAGGTCTAAAGATGAGGTATATTTTGTTGAAGGGTCACTTCTTACATAAAAAGGTAGTCATCTTTACATAAATATTGAATTTTTTTCATTATTTTTTACTTATTATGTACTTTAGTGGTTTGTTATATTTATCATCCAATTTTGGATTATCTCTAGAATCACTCAACTGAAATTATATCTTTTTCACTAAGAATCTCACGTCTTTTTATCTATATTGATTATCTATGATAAGTATATTTGTCCTCTTGACACTATTCTTTTTATTATAAAAAAGGTCATGTTTATATGATACGAAATTTATTGCCATTATATTTGATGTTTTTTATTCATTTTTTGTTTGATATTTTGCACCAAATTTTGGGTTTTGTTCATCACCACTCTCAAGCAATAATTGGATAGAACATCTTCAATTTCGCAGTATCGTTTTTTCTACTCACTTCTACTCTTCATCTCTTGATTATCAATTGGTTTATATGACATGATAGGGAATCAAGTTACTCTTAGATTGGTCAAATATTTAAGCTCCACTTTTTATTTATTTATATGATGTTTGTTAGTCTACTTTTCCGACTTTCTTTCATATTTTATTTTATTCCTTAATGTGCATGTGAATTAAGTAAAGAAGATAAAGAATACTTTTATTTTAATTTTGTTGCATCATTGTTGCTCAATAAGAAGTTTATGAAAAATGGCTGTTCATTGTCACTCTCTTTAAGAAACCGTTGGATGGTAGCTCTTCAATTTGGTATTATAATTTTTCTTATGTTTTTTACTCTCCATCCCTTGGCTATTCTTTGCTTTATTCTTTTTTAAAATTTTAAAGTTTGTTTATATTCATGTAGTGTTAATTGTTATAAATTGTTATACATTTATTTTCACATTTATATTTTCAATATTTTTCTATCTATTTTTGATTTCTCTGATTTAAATTTATTTATTCAATTATTGAGTTTGCTCATTTTAAATTATAGGTAGTATCTTGAAGTTTCGCTATGAATCAAAAGAAAATCGTTGTTGGAGACATTCAATCAAAGAGAACAATCTGATGAGTTTATGAATATATATGTCTTATTTTCACTATTATGTCTTATTTTTCATGAGAATGATTGAAACAAAATCAAAGTTAGACATAGTGATTTTGAAGTAGTCATATAAAAAGAATATTGATGTAACTCAACTTAAAAGTTGTCCAAATATATTATATTTGTACATGTATTTTGGGTCTAAACATGGTTTGTTTAGTAGAGTTTATATCCTGGCATCAAATGATAGTCGAATAATTTTATCTAATATAAAATACTACTTACAAATGACAAAGTTGAAAGCTCTTTGAATATTTAATCTATTTTCCTTATTGTAAAAGTTTAGATGTTGATGTCATATATTTACTTTTACATTTTACTTATTTGGCCTAAATAATTTTTTTTTAAACGAAGTTAAGATTCAACATGTCATCTTATTCTTACAAATATCTCACTCTTGCATTTTAAATTGTCAATCAAACATGGTTTCTTCTATAATATATACGTAATTCGTCTTATAATTACATTATTATTTGATTAAAATTCTATTGAGAGAATATTATTTTATCTTAATAATTATTTTATTATTTATATGAAATAAATAATTGTGGAGATTGTTTTTTTAAACAGTTGATGATATATAAATAAAATTAATTTATTAAACCATGTCGTCATAATGTGCTTGAATGGAACATATGAAAAAATAACTATGTTGCGTATGACCTTTTTGAAGTAAAATAATTTCATTGATTCAAGTTAGAATAAAATTTTAACAAGATCTAACTATTTTTTCTTCTTTCTAAAACCTAAAAGCATGTTAAATAAAGAGAACATAAGAAAAATCTAAGGAGATGTAAACTAAACCAAGAAAACCGAAAAATATAAAAAATTTCTATTATAATTCACTATTCAACTACACTTTTATTGATTTCTATATACATAAAAACGACACATAATTTATGTCAAAATAAACTTTTAACCATCTCTCTTATTTGACAATGGCAAAAGATTTTAAAAATTTCAATGGATATATTTTTTTTAAAATAAAAAATGATTCATTAGAACTACCAAAATTGTTATTTCCAATAAACTTATAAAAATTCTAATGAAACTCGTGCAACACATGAGTTATATACCTAGTTTTTGTGTAAAATACATGTGTAAAATACATGAGTTATATTTCCAATAAACTTACTTACATCATTTTCTCCCACTTTCTCTTTACAACCAAACAAATCATACGAGTCTATTTGAGAGGAGGACTAATTTGGAAGGGAGAAGCGTGAATGACTTGTTTTTCTTTTCTAAATTAAGAAACCCATAAAAATAGTTTTAAAAATGAATGAAGTGTAATTGAATTATTATATAATATATATAATGATTTTTTTTTTTAAAATCTCAAATACATACTAAAATATAAACCCAGCCCTCAAAGATTCACCTCCCAAACATGTCTAATTTGAAATATTTGAAATTTGATTCATATTTTTTTTTTTAAAAAGCCAAAAAGATATATTATAAACACAACAAGACTCTTTAGCACAAGGCGTGCCAAAGGCCTAAAAAGAAACAGAGTTCAAACACACTCTACAATCGCCTCAAAAGCGAACTGAAGGCAAACTAAAAAAAAAAAGAACAAGCTAAACAACAGACAATAAGCAAGCTAACAATCTTTGCCGCCACAATTAATAATCAAAGTCGAAAATAGAGTATTTCGATTTCAACCACAAAAAAGATTGAAGCTTAATCCTTTCACAAATCGATTGAAGCTTATCTTCTTTCCTTTGAAAAACTCTATTAATACGCTATTTCCAAATTACCTAGACAACTGACATCCAAATAATATTCATGGATTCAATTGATTTTTTTTTCTTTTCGAAAAGCCACGAAGCCCTCCAAACTGATGAAAATGATTTTGAAAAGAGCCATGAAAAGTTGTTGAGAAGAGAAACCATCCCGCAATGAGCTGCCATATACCTCCAAAAAACCGTAATTTAGAAATAAGTGATCTCTGTCCTCATTCAGACCGCAATTAGCAACTGCTCAGCAACAAGTAACACGTGCCTTTGGGAAAGCTTGTCTCTTGTTGGAATTTGATTTAAAAATAGACGCCACGCAAAAATAGATACTTTGAGAGGCACCGCTTTTAACCACATAAAGTTGTTATTATTAATCTGCTGCTGACTGATATCAGTCTCTGTTAAATAAGAATAAGCAGAACTAACAATGTAACATTTAGAAGTATGTAAAGACCAAAACCATCTATCAACCTGTAATGTAACAGTCGTGAGCCTAGCGACACACTCCCCCAAAAGGTCCTCCTCCCAAGCAAACAACCTTCGGCGCCACCTCCACGTCTCCCCGTCAACACCCAACCCCTAGCAAACATACGAGCTACCGTCTTAAATTTATTCCCAGCTAACTCATACAATCTCACAAAGGCTTTGCACAACGGTTTCCCATCAAGCCAAGAATCAGCCCAAAACAAAGTAGACACTCCATCCCCCACTTGCGTGTTATATTGTCAAGCATCCATTTTGTATTTATCTGCCCTACACCATCTCTAACACCCTTAATTGTCTGCCACCACACCGACCCATCCCCCCCTCCAACACAATATAACCACCCCCTCCTCCCCATATCGCGCGCATAATACCCTATACCAAAAACTCTCCCTATCCTGAAGAATCCTCCACCACCACTTACCCAAGAGAGCATAATTAAACTTCTTCAATCTCCTAACATCCAAACCTCCCTCCTTCTTACTCAAACAAACATAATCCCATTTAATCCAAGTTATTTCCTAATATCCTCACTTTCCCCCCAAAAAAAACATTAAAAATAGATTCAAGGATAGAGATTATACATGAGGGGGACCAGAATGGAGGACAAGATAGACTTAAGCGAAATAAACCGACCCCCCATGGAAAGATTATGACTCTTCCAACCAGACAACCTTTTTTTAATCCTCTCAACCAAAGGGTACCAAAAAGCAAGCTTCCTTGGATCACCGCAAATAGGTAATCCCAAATACAGAAATGGAATTCTTCCATGTTTACAACTCAACACCGATGCTACTTCATGTAACCAAGACTCAGAAATATTAACCCCATATAACAATCTTTCATGGAAATTCACTTTCAAGCCAGACAATGATTCAAACAAAACCAACACCGCCTTTAATGCTCGAATATTTGCCCAACTTTTATCCCCCATCAAAAGAGTGTCATCAACAAATTGAAAATTAGAAATAGCCACATCTCCGTGTGTCTCCACCCCTGTAAGGTTTAAACAGCCCCTGATCAACGATGACTTTCATCATAACATGTAAACCTTCAGCCGCAATGAGAAAAAGAAACGGAGAAAACGGATCACCCTGACGAAGGCTCCTTTCCAGCTTAAACTCCTAAGTAGGGCTACGATTCAAAAAGACATAAATTGTTGGTGTTGAAATACATATGTCATCCACCTCTGCCACAAAATTGGAAAGTTCATCCTCTGCATCACTGAATCCAGATACTTCCAATCCACAAAGTCATATGCTTTTTCAAAGTCCACCTTAAACAATAAAAGGTCTTTCTTACACTTGTGGGCATCATCCACCAACTCATTAGCTATCAAAAGGCCATCCAGAATTTGACGACGAGGCACAAACGCTAACGGAGTCTTAGAGATAACACCCCCAATAACACTACGCAATTGGTTAGCTAGTACCTTAGAGAGAATCTTATATAAGAAATTTACCAAGGAGATTGGTCGAAAATCCGACAAACATTGGGGACTCTCAATCTTTGGAATCAAAGCAATGAAAGTGCTATTAATTCCTTTTGTCAACTTGCCATGGCGGTGAAAATCAACAAAGAATCAAACTAGATCATCCTTTAACAACTCCCAAAAATCTTTTACAAAACCAAGATTAATCTCCTCCACGGAGAAATGTGTAGTCAAAGTCACCCCCTTATCCTCAGACAACGAATCAAACATCAACTCCTCAACACCCAGCCACAGTAATCTAATCACTTTAAAGTGATTTTGGAAATGATTAAAAACAGCCCCACAGACACCATCAACCCCTTCAACCCGAATGCCATCAACTTGAATAGAAAAAATGGCATTTGACCTCCTTCTAGCAAACATAATACCATGGAAGAACTTATAATTAGCATCGCCTTCACGAAGCCAAGTCAACCTCGACTTTTGCCGATGAATACTAGCACGTAATTTTGATAAAGAAAGAAATTCCGATGATAAAACATGGATCTCCCCCACCTCCTCCTCTACTAAATTTTTCTCCTTTGATTTAATATCCAACCATGAAATACGATCCTTAACTGAATTAATTTTACTATCCAAATTCTACGTATGAGACTGATGCCACACCTTCAAGGAATCTTTAATTAATTTAAATTTTTCCTTAAGGACATAGCCGCCCCACCCATCAATCCGGAATGACTGCCATTTCTCCATCACAAACTCCTTGTAACCAGGTAAATCCGACCAATATTTCAACAAACTGTTCGGTCTGGGTCCCCAATTAGCTTCATCAACAATCAGTAAAATAGGGCAATGATCATACAACGATCTAGGCAAAGCTACATGCATACAATTCGGCCACAAAATGATCCACTCTTCAGATAAAGGAAACAGTCTAAGCGGCTCATGGACAACCCATCCCCACGATACCAAGTAAAGCTCCTACCACACAATGACAGATCCACCATCACGACATCATCAATAAAACTATTAAAACCTGAATAATATTCACTACGACCACCAGAGACCCTGCTTCTCCTTTCAGATTCCGAGCAAGTGATTTGTCATTTTATAATATAAACAAACTTTTTTTACTGATATACTCTTATTTATTGTATTTTAATTCATTTAACTACTTATTTAGAAAAAACTCATTTAACTACTTTACTAATTTCTTCTTAAAAACTACTCCCTCCGTCCCATAATATAAGCAAAAAAAAGTCATTTTCTTTGTCCCAAAATATAAGCAAAAAAGACAAACTTTTATCCTATTTAATCTTGTTTTTAAAAAAAATCTCTTTTCCAAGAAAAACTTTTGTTTATTCTCATAAAATTAAATGAAATTTACATTTAATTTTCTCTCTTTTTTATTTTTTCCATAACCAATAGCCAATGAAAATTGTTTTTACATCTTCCTATGAAACTTTTTTCAAAGAAAACACAAAAAAATATACTCCAATTTCTTTTAGTTTTCTTAATAAGTGTGATTTTTTTTTCCTTATAATTTGGGACGGAGGGAGTACTTATTACTAATGACTAATAATAAGAGTGTTTCAGTATATAAAACTAATTTTTATCTTAAAAATTAATGCACTAAATTTACACTTTTTATTATTTATTTAAGGAAACCTCAAAACACTTGCACTTTTTTTATCGAGATATAACATCATTCAAGTGGTTCAAAATAAATGTTAGTATCAGCACGTACATGATAAGTTTTCTTGAAAATGGCAAATGGCAGAAAATTAAGTTCTCTTGAAAATGGCAAATGGCAGAAAATTAAGTTCTATATAAAAAATGGCAGAGTTTTTTTTAGGGGAAAGAATGGTAGAAAATTAATTGCGCTCAATTTATTGTCCTTATACTGGTTAGTGGACTGAAAATAATATTGGCTGGTGGACCCAAAACGAAAATTTTGTTTCAAATTGGAACGAGGTGTCATATTGAATTCCATTCAAATATTTTTAAGAAAAATTATATTCGAAACACACATTTCAATATATTTTTTTATATTCTACCTCAACATACCTTACTGTTAAAAAATTATGTAGAGTCATATAAATTTGGTAGGATTCATACAAGAGAATGTGTTGAGACGTGTGTATTAGAAAGTATGTTTCTAACACTCTTTTATTTTTACACCATCAAAACTAGCTATGTCTTCTGATTTGTTTAAGTTGTTGTTAGTTTTTACCTCTTTTGGATCTAGTTCTCGATATAAATTGGAAAAAAGTTTTGCTAACTTGTGCCCAGAGCACAAGATAAAAAAACTAAATAAAGAAATGTAACCTAGGAAATCGTGCATTCATAACTTTAAAAACTTATATTTTCAATACAATATTTATTGTTTAATTTTATTTTAAGATCTTTATCTTGTACAAGTTAGCATTTCCCATTAAAAAAAGGTCTAATTTTGCCAACAACTTCATAAAAGAGAGGTAGAATATTGGAATAATGAAAAGAACCTTATTCCGAAGAATAAGCCCACCTCATAAAACTAAAAAGAAAATTGCTTTTTTAACATTTGAAACTTTCTAAAAACACATGGAAATTATGCAACTACTCCCAACGGTAGTTACTGCTGACACAAACCGACATCAATAATCTAACAAAAAAAATGACATTTTCAAACTAACCTAAACACTAACGTTTTCCTAAATTTATGTATATAAAAAATCCTATACTAACTACATTCCATGTTAATAGAATGAAAATTACTTACTTGTGTTATTGTTGAAGAAATTTGGCTGATTTTCGTGCAATTTGAATTTGGGTGATTTTAAATTTGAGTTTGTTTCCCTTACTATAACCAGAAAATGAAGTTTTTGGGTTGGTTTAATTACAGGTTGTAGCGGTAGTTAACTATCGATGGCTTCAGCGGTAGTTAATTGCTACCGATTTTTGCCAACAATTGTTAACAACTGTCAGAGGTAATTTCGTCTTGTCCTTGTGGTTTTAGGAAGTTTTCATTGTTAGAAAAGCAAGTTTCAACTAACAAACATGTTACTCCAAGAGCCAAACCTTCCTCTAAAAGTATTAAGTAGAGGACCCCATGTACTTACAAAGATTACCTCATTAAGAAACCCAAAATACCTAAAAGGCACGAAACCAACCTTACAATTCAACAATCTCTTAGCCGCCTACACAAAGAACTCCTTTACATTGATCTCAATTACACTGCTCTTAGAGAAGTTTTTTTTTTACGTTCTCTCTCTCTCTCTCTCATTCTCATAGAAGTTATCCTCCAAAACAAATGCAAGATTGAAGCAACAAAGATCATCTTCAAGTAACAAATGTGTTCCATAGTTGGTTCCCATATAAACATAGTATCATTTGCATATTAAAGACGGAAAATTATCAATCCCTCATCGACCGCCTTAAAACCCTAAAATTATTGAGAGACTCCAACTTAAGGACCATCCCACTCAGACCCTCTACCACCAATAAAAAAAGAAATCAATCAAGGATATCATTTTGCATAAGGCCCTTATGGATGTTTACCTCCCATTTGCGACACCCATTTATCGAAACACACGTGAGAAAATTCAAGCAAAAATTCAAAATCGCAACCTATCATGGAAGAAAAACATACCCACTATGTAATTCAAAAGCACCAAGCTAAATCATAGGATTTTTCGAAATCCACGTAAGGAGCATTATAAGGTATTTAATGCGTATTTGCTACTTTTGTTTTAGAAGAACAAAGGTGTCCAAATTCAACAAGAAAAAAGTCGCGACATAATGGTTCAAATAACCATGAGAACATAAAAGCATAATCATGCTTCACTCATTTTAACATTTTTGGATACAAGGCAAATATACACTGTCAACACACCTCTTTTAATAGAAGTTCACAATCTTTCTCACCGTTTCACTAAGACGATGACTTAATCAACGTTAATTTTTTCATGAAATTAAAGAAAAACGAATGAGCTTTTACGATTCATTTTCTTTCATTTCTTTTTGGCAAACTAGAGCCAACGACTCATCATTTCATGCGTGGAGAAGGGGAGGTATGCGAGTTTATACTAATGACGTTGTAGTTTTGAATGATTTTAACTGTATAAATTCATATGAATAATAGTACTAGTACATATTTTAGATTAAAGGGGAACGTAGCATGCATAGAAATCAGTGCGAAAAACTGTGACAGCCCACAACCATGTCTATGAGATATGGACATCCGTAGTTAGTGGCTACTGGCTAGTAGATCAGTATCTTAAACACAGTGCCAACTGCCAAATCAAATGAACTTAATTTCTCTATCATATGCTCAATCAAACTTTTCTCTATTTATAGGACGAACACTGTACATATATATATATTCCCTCAAAATTAGTCACAACACATGCAATATAGATGATCTACCTAATACAATTATATTAGTGCATTTATAAGTTTATACTATATTCTCAATAATCGACAGTGAGAGTGTTATAGACTCAAAATTACATTCATATTTTTAATTTCTAGGTTTGCAATTATTGGCAACCTAGTTATTCAATAAGCCTATGTATTGTGAAAGTGACTCAAAATTGGAGAAATTGGATTTTTGGAAGAGCAAATTCGGGTCCCGATGTGTCGTAACAATATAAATTTGTTACATATTTTATGGGCCAGATTTGTTACAATTTGTTACAATATGGGAGTTACTTTTACTATAAATATAGGCTTTGTATCATAGCAAACCTTGAGAGATAGAGGGGGCTGAAACAAGGTTTAGAAAGGCAACAACAAAACTAGGGTTTGTATAAAGTTTGTCTCTTTGGAACAAACACTAGGGTTTGAGGGTTGATTCACCTTGGGAAACACTATTAGGATTGAGTCTCTTGGTTACGGGAAGAGATTGGGGTTTTGGGTAGAATTAGGCGGAAGACTTATTCTTGTAACTCATTGACATCTCTTTTGTAACGTTACTCATCATATAGTGAAACGGAGGGCTGCTCTCTCCCCCAGATTAGGTCAATTTGGACTGAACTGGGTAAACAAATTCTTTTGTGTTCTCTCTTCTTTTCTCTCGTTGTTTTCTACTTTTGCTTGTGATTATAACTGTTACCCACTTGTATTGGTTGCTTGATTATTCCTTGCTCCACACATCAAGTATTTATTGGTGTGATTTTTCCATCGAATTCGCAACAATTGGCGCCACTGTGGGGCAAGGATCAAAGGATAATTAAGTACCATGGGTTCGAAGTGGGATATTGAGAAGTTTACCGGAGATAACGATTTTGGGTTATGGAAGGTAAAGATGGAAGCGGTGTTAATACAACAAAAGTGTGAGAAAACTTTGAAGGGTGAAGGTGTGTTACCGGTCACCATGTCACGAGCAGAGAAGACCGAGATGATGGACAAGGCTAGGAGTGCCATTGTCTTGTGCCTCGGGAATAAAGTTTTGAGAGAAGTAGCAAAGGATACAACCGCGACATCGATGTGGTCAAAGTTCGAATATTTGTATATGACAAAGTATTTGACTCATTGACAATTCCTAAAGCAACAACTCTACTCATTCAAGATGGTGGAGTCAAAGGCCGTCATGGAGCAACTCACGGAGTTCAACAAAATCATTGGTGATTTGGAGAACATTGAGGTACGTCTTGAGGATGCGGGTGCTCTGATGGTGTGGTGTTGTTTGGAGGATGAAGAAGGTGACGTGTCTCACCTTAGGAGTGATGCCTAGTAGAGCGGTGATCGTCTGGAGAGACGTTAAACACTCAACATCAGCCTGGAGAGGCGGTGGTAAGAATACTCATGATCAGTCTGGCGAGGTGGAGGCAACAATACTCATGATCTACCTGTTGAGGTGGAGTTTCAAGGTTGAAGACATAGTGGGATGTACGCATTTGCTAGGTGAGGTTGAGTACGCTCAACTTGAGGTGGGGTTGAACACACCGGTAATGGTACGGCTATGAAGGACCTTGGGTGCTATGCTCTATGGTGAGCAAAGGGGCAATGATCTACTTGTTGAGGTGGAGTTTCAAGGTTGAAGACATAGAAGGGATGTACGCATTTGCTAGTTGAGGTTGAGTATGCTCAGCTTGAGGTGGAGTTGAACACACCGGTAATGGTACTGCTATGGAATACCTTGAGTGCTATGCTCTATGGTAAGCAAGGGATTTCTTCATGAGGTTGAAGAATGTATAGCACGACTTGCGGGATTACTCTAAAAAAAGGCCAAGAGTGATTGGATCAAGGAGACCTTCAAGGAAACGGGTGGTGAATGCTTGTGGAACTACCTAAAATTCCTAGTGTAGTTGGACTGCAAGGACCTTCGAGAAGGCGGAAGACATTCTGATGGCTGAAGGGGTTGAGGTGTGTACTTGTGGATTACTCTAAAAGCCAAGGGTGATTGGGTACAAGTAGATCTTCAAGAAAGCGGGAGATGTCCTGTGTTAAAGAAGTATGGTATAGTCTTGTAGAACTACCTGAAATTCCTAGTGTAGTTTGATACAAGGATCTTCGAGAAGGTGGAAGACATTTCGATGGCTGAAGATGTTAAGGTGTAAACTTGTGGAGCTACTTAGTGTAGTGGGAAGCAAGGGAAAGAACAGCATGGTGGTTGTTGTTAAATTGACATCATCACTAATTTGAAGTCAAGGTGTAGATTGTTGTGAAAGTGACTCAAAATTGGAGAAATTGGATTTTTGGAAGAGCAAATTCGGGGCCCGATGTGTCGTAACAATATAAATTTGTTACATATTTTATGGGTCAGATTTGTTACAATTTGTTACAATATGGGAGTTACTTTTACTATAAATATAAGCTTTGTATCATAGCAAATCTTGAGAGATAGAGGGGGCTGAAACAAGGTTTAGAAAGGCAACAACAAAACTAGGGTTTGTATAGAGTTTGTCTCTTTGGAACAAACACTAGGGTTTGAGGGTTGATTCACTTTGGGAAACACTATTAGGATTGAGTCTCTTGGTTACGGGAAGAGATTGGAGCTTTGGGTAGAATTAGGCGGAAGACTTATTCTTGTAACTCATTGACATCTCTTTTGTAACGTTACTCATCATATAGTGAAACAGAGGGCTGCTCTCTCCTCCAGATTAGGTCAATTTGGACTGAACTGGGTAAACAAATTCTCTTGTGTTCTATCTTTTTTTCTCTCGTTTTCTACTTTTGCTTGTGATTATAACTGTTACCCACTTGTATTGGTTGCTTAATTATTCCTTGCTCCACACATCAAGTATTTATTGGTGTGATTTTTCCATCGAATTCGCAACACTATGCATGACGTAGACTCTTAAATTTGTGACATGATCCTGCAATATTGATGTGATAAAGATTATACGCTACATGTTTGCAGTGGTTGGACCAAATGGTATCGGTAAATCTACTATACTTAAGTTAACTGCTGGGAACTACAGCCAAGTTCAGGAACCATGGGGAGTTTCTCTCCCTAGTCTTTATCCACGTGAAGATTTCATAATTCACAAAAAAGTAGAAAATAGTAAAACTAAAATCAATAAACTGAAGAGAAAAAAAAGGTAGGGGTGTGATCCCCCTCCTAAATGCAAGGCATGCATTACTTAATGATTTGAGTTTAGACTGAACCAGTTTATCTTAAAAAACACAATCGATAAACAATACATTCTTTGAAAACACAGTTAATAAACAACATTTTCTTAGAAAACACAACTGATAAATAGTACTTTCTTTGAAAACACATCACATACAGTATTTTCTTAAAAAATACAATTGATAAATATTACTTTCTTTGAAAGCACAACTGATAAACAATACTTTTTTAAAACACACAACTCACAAACAGTAGAAAATTGATTGATATCTGATTCAAGGTCTTGTGTTGTTTTAAGGAGGCATTCTCATGGTATAATAGAAAATTGTGGAATGAAAAAAAAATTGCTAATAAGAACTTTTAATATTATTTTTTCATTGTGAATTGGAGGAAAGTTTGATGCATAAAAGTATTAGGCTAAAAAACAATTAAGAATGAGCTTAGAAGAAAAAAAGTTGATGAACTTCTTTCAACTTCTTTCTTCTAAGTTCATTCTTAATTGTTTTTTAGCCTAATACTTTTATGCATCAAACTTTCCTCTAATTTACAATTAAAAAATAATATTAAAAGTTCTTATTAGCCCTTTTTCATTCCACAATTTTCTATTATACCATGAGAATGCCTCCTTGGAACAACACAAAACCTTGAATCAGATATTAATCAATTTCCTACTGTTTGTGAGTTGTGTTTTTTAAGAAAGTATTGTTTATCAGCTGTGTTTTCAAAAGAAAGTACTATTTATCAATTGTGTTATTTAAGAAAACACTGTATGTGTTGTGTTTTCAAAGAAAGTACTATTTATCAGTTGTGTTTTCTAAGAATATGCTGTTTATCAATTGTGTTTTCTAAAATGTATTGTTTATCAGTTCTGTTTTTTAAGAAAATTGTTATGAGCATTATGATAAACTGGTTCAGTCTAAACTCAAATCATAGTCTTATCTTTTAAAAACCAAAATAGTCTAGTTCTATTTTTAAGTAAATCCATAGACTCTTGTATGTTGACTTGACCTACTCTCAACCTTACTAACATGTTGCATTCCACGTTCCATTTGCTTATGAACAAATTAAATTTTACCAATATAAATGGTTAATACATCCTCCATCAATTTTTAAAAGATTTTTACGTTTTCATATATATATATATATATATATATATATATATATATCTCCAGTAAAAAGAAAAAAGGAAGCATGTAGTGAATTAAATGTGTTCATTTTGTATGTTGATCATCCTAAAATATCATTTGTATATAAATGTGTAATGAACTTTAATAACACATTTTGTAAGTTCATTTTTTTTTTCATTTGCTCAAAAAAAACTTTAATTTTTCATCTTCTTAACTTGAACACACACACACACACACACACACACACACACACACACACACACACACACACACACACACACACACACACACATATACACACACACACCTAGTAATGTGCATTGACTCTTGTCTTATAAAAATTGAGTAGTGACAAGAACCGAAAAAATCACAAAGTATGATTATGTTCATCAAGCACAATATCTGCTACACTATGGACATTGAACTCTTCCAACTTACGACATGACCAAAATCCCTACCGAATTCCCTTTTTTTTCTAGGTGCTGGAGGTCAAGATATGCTATCTGACGTACAAGATGTGAATCTTTTGCTTAATGACCTCAAAGATCATGATTCTAACGAGCGAGTGGTATTGTTGAAGGATAATTATGCACATGTAGATTTCATTGCGGCTATCAATGCTAAACAAGTCGTTTATGATCCTATGATAGCTTTTTTCAATGCTCATTGATTTTACAATTATTAATGTGCTTCAAATATATCTATTATCTATCTATTAATAATATGGGTCTTGTTAACTCATGCCTCTGGTTAATGGTTATTATGTTTAAGTAAGTTGTATAAGGAATCTTAGATTTTGGGTGCTTCTAAAGATGAAATTTCAAGTAACGATTCACAAATGATGTAATGTAATGGAAAATTCAAATGAATAAGAGATGTTAATGTCCAACCATGATTGTCTTAACAAAACTATAACATATCACGGCCTCCCTCTAACACATGGCCGCCCTCCACACCATACCGGGCCGACAACACGCTACACCACAAACTTTCCCTCTCAACCAACAACCTCCAACACCATTTTCCTAACAAAGCATTATTAAACTCTCTAATTATCTTTACCCCCAAACCACTAACCTCCTTAAATAAACAGAATTCCAATCAACCCACAAGACATATTTTAACAAAACCAAACGACCACTCAAAGATAAGTGTTTAGATTGCAAGCCCGACATTCTAGAGTTAGAACTTTCTTTAATTTAAATTGAGAATGAGATCCAAAAGAGGTAGGAGAGTAAAAAATAACAACAACTAAAACAGATCGGGAGATATATAGCTAGCTGGCACCCTAACCACCTAAAAATAACATACTACACATAAAGAACAAACTTACGGAGATGACACTGAGACTACTGCACAACATCACCAAAAATACGAAAATATTTTGTTTCCTTAAGAATCACCCTACAACGAATCAGATTTAAATGGATAGGTGTCCCAGCCAAAAATAATTTCCACAAAAAAAAAAACATTGAAAGGAGTTGAACGCTTTCAAACATCGAATAAGATCTGAGGAAGTCTACTATGATCACAAACATATTAAAAGATTTTTTCTAGGCTAATGCTAGTAGTGCGAAATATCATATGACGAAATTTGACAATTATGTTGATTGCCTTATTCTACTTCCAACCATCGTGTATTAACATAATGGGGCTATATATTATTATTTTTATTAAAAAATTAATTTAATGCATCCATGTCCCATGTATTCCGTTGATGAGTGTATTGTATTTATGGGTGTACATGGGTTGGGTCAACCCAAAAAATCCATCAAATCCACCAAAACAACCCAAAAAAGTGGGTTGGGTTGGGTGATTGTGTGAATATGGTTTTAAAAAATGAAAAACCCATAAAAAATAACAGGTTTAGGGTAAAACCAGACCTAGAACCAATAAACCAACTTACCCAATAATGACCATATTTTTAGTTTCATTTTCACAGGAAGAAAGGAGAATAACAAAGGTTTTGTTGCAAATTATGATGTTGCATTTTATAGTTATTTTGATGCTAAAGCAATTTTACGGCATCCAATTTGGTTTGTTGCAAGTATTTTACGATGAAATTAGTTATTTAATATTAAAATTTAGGCTAAACTGCACTTTTCGACTCCTAAGTTTCAAAATATTGCGATTTTGGGCCCCTATTAATTTTTTTTACAATTTTGGCCCCTTTCGTCTCAAAATTGCTGAGAAGACGTCACATGTCCCAAAAAAGGGGCCATAATCGCAATTTTTTTAGAAGATAGAGGGTCAAAAGATCATATTTTCCTTATGTTATGTGGTCAAAAGAGCATATTTCCCTAAACATGGGGGTCACCTTTTTTTTTTCATAGTGTACCAAAATCGCAAATTTTTTAAACTTAAGGGGTGAAAAGTGCACTTTAGCCTAAAATTTATAATATCATGACACTAAAATGTAGTAAAAATAGGTTACACAATATTTTAAGAAATTAAAAAGTTAAGCAATTTTTATGAAAAAATATGAGGACTCGTTATTTAGGTCATTTAATATTAGCAAAATCAAAATAGAAAATAATTTGTGTAACCCACTACCCAACCTAAACCAAACTGGAAATGAGTGAGTTTACCCAAACTCACCCAAACCGGAGTACCATATATAGTTTGAGTCTTGGGTTTGATCAAATCCAACCCAAACCGACCTACGTACACCCTTAATTGTATTACTATAATCTTTTTATTAGAACATGCAAGTCTAGTGCCACAATATCAAGTTCGTCGGTTTTTCGTTGAAATTTTTTCATACCTACAGCAAGACTATTTTTTTAATAATAAAAAAGAAATTGATAATATAATGATATAGTATTTAAACAAAAAAAAAGTTTTTTATACGTATATGATCAAATACTATTCAACCAGAAAAAGTCGCGAAATAATGGTTTAAATAACAATGTGAACAAAGAAGCATAATCATGCTTCACTCATTTTAACATTTTAGAATGAGATAAGATCTACACTGTCGATACACATCTTAAAATAGAAGTTCACAATCTTTCTCACCGTTTCACTAATCAACATTAACTTTTCCATGAAATGAAATTAAAGAAAAACGAATGAACGTTGAGCTTTTACAATTCGTTTTCTTTCATTTGTTTTTGGCAAACTAGAGCTAACAACTCATCATTTCATGCGTGGAGAAGGGGTGCGAGTTTATAGTTATGACGTTGTAGTATTGAACGATTTTAAGTATATAAATTCATATATTCTTTTAAAAAAAAAAGTACATAAATTCATATATTTTAAGATTAAGGGGGAACATAGCATTCATAGAAATCAGTGCAAAAAACTGTGACAGCCATGTCTATGAGATATGGACGTTGGCGGCTCTATCTTAGTTGCTGGTAGATGATCAGTATCTTAAACACAGTGCCAACTGCCAAATCAAATGAACTTAATTTCTCTATCGTATGCTCAATCAAACTTTTCTCTATTTATAGGACAAACACTGTACATACTCCTTCACAATTAGTCCCAACACATGCAATATAGATGATCTACCTAATACAATTAAATTAGTGCATTTATAAGTTTATACTATATTCTCACGCATCGATAGTGAGAGTGTTATAGACTCAAAATTGCATTCATATTTGTAATTTCAGTTGCAAAATCATCCAATTTCTCTCTTTTTCGGGTTTGTTTTTAGCTAGTAAAAATGAGTACTGCAGAAATTGCTCGAACAGTAGTGGGTATCATAGGTGGGTCATACTAATTAAAAACATATGTACTTCAGGAATATTTTTTCTTTTTCTTGTGTTTTACTTTTTTGGTTATAATTTCCATCTTATTTTTGTTTTTTTTTGAAATAAATAATTTCCACCTTATTAATTTATCACTTTTTGCATTTTCTTCTCTCTTGACTTCAGGAAATGTCATCGCCGGTTGCATGTTCTTGTCTCCAGTGTAAGTTTATTTCTAGATCTCTCTTCCCTTGCATTTTTCAATTTTAACCTAAAAATTAAAAATACTAACATTTGTTGTTAATTTTTTTCAACATGTTCTTAATTATGCAGGCCAACATTTGTTGGGATATGCAAGAAAGGATCAGTGGAACAATACTCACCCGTACCATACTTAGCCACGTTGATGAACTGCATGGTTTGGACTCTCTACGGGTTGCCAATGGTGCACCCTCATAGTTTCCTTGTGGTGACCATCAATGGTGCAGGATGTGTGGTTGAGATCATCTATATCACACTCTTTCTCATATATTCTGACCGTAAAAAGAGGCTCAAAGTCTTCCTTGGTTTATTAGTGGAGCTTATTTTCATTTTCCTTCTCTCATTTGTTTCATTGACTATGCTTCACATCGTTAACAAACGTTCTGCTGTTGTTGGGACCATATGCATGCTCTTTAATATTGGCATGTATGCTTCACCTTTGTCTATTATGGTTAGTGCTTAATATATATCATGTTTAATTTTTTATTTAAGATAAAATTAGTTAATATTGATTGTTGAATTGGCTTAATTATGTGATATTAATAATCTATGGTTGCAGAAACTGGTGATCAAGACTAAAAGCGTTGAGTTCATGCCGTTTTTTCTTTCTTTGGCTTCATTTGGCAATGGTGTTTCTTGGACCATTTATGCTCTCATTCCTTTTGACCCATTCATTGCGGTAAGAAAACAAATTATAATACCATGCTTAATTCTTTGCTTAAAATTTATATTTTAACTCATAGTCTATGATTTCCTTAAAAAAAAAAAAAACTCATGGTATATGCTTAATTCTTTGCTTAAAATTTATATTTTAACTCATAGCCTTTACAATCTAAAAGAAAAAAATAACTCATAGTCTTTACAAGATGTTGCTTCCCAAATTGAAGTTTTATTTCAAGAATAACTTACGGCTGAACTGGAATTTCTTCCCGTAATGTAATAAAATATGGAAAATGGTGTGTGACAAAACATGCTTTTGCATGAAGAAGTATTAGATGGTCACAACCATTCGGCCATAACATTTAGACGCATATACATATTTTTTAAAAAGAAGAAATAAAAAATAATTAAATAATATATATTTTTAAAACAATTAAATGATATATATTTTAATGTGTGTGTCCAAACCATTGTAAGCATATAAGGCCGTTCAAAAGAAAAATTGTGACCAAGTATTTTCTCTTTTGCATATAGTATTTTCCATGTATAAATAGGTAATATATATATATATATATATATATATATATATATATATATTTCTATTTATAATTAAAATTTAAAATAAAGAAGAAAAAGGTATTCCTTAAAAAGAAATCAATTAAAACAAGTACATGATTTCCAAAGGGCATAGATAGGACATAGCTTTACTTAGTGTAAGACTTAAGATGCATTTTTATATTTATATTTTATGTTATAGCTGCTGAAATGAATAAATATATGACTATATATATATATATATAATGTATATAATTAAGGTTCTACTAGGGTTGTTAGACTAATATTGTACTAAATGGATTATATCTCAATCAGATACCAAATGGGATTGGGACAATGTTTGCAGTGGTACAACTGATTCTATATGCATCATATTACAAGTCAACCCAAGAGCAGATAGCAGCAAGAAAGAATAATGGAAAAGGAGAGATGAATCTGTCAGAAGTGGTAGTTGGCATGAGTAATGCTACTGTCCAAGACAACCCCAACAACAACAACAAGAAGAAGATAACTGCTATTGATCATTCTTCTCCAAGTGCCAAATGACTAATAATGGCACTCATGCATCCTCTTCCTCTGCCCAACCCATTGAGTCATTAATTAATTATGATCTTATAGTTTTTGGATTGATTCTTGTAATCTTATTTCTATTTTCAGGTTAATTTTCAGTTGTTAGTTACCATATCTTCAACCTTGTTAGAGACCAACACATGAATGTATGTGTTGTTTTGTTACTCTTTGCCTTTTTATTTCTAGTCTGTGTCACCAATTATTAGTCCCAATATATTTTTCAATAAAATTCCATTATGGTTGAGTTCTGTTTTTCTTCTTTAATTCAAACCCTTCTCTCATTCTTTCTTAAATATTATTATTTTTAAATACAAAAGAGAAGTGTTACACAATACTTAATGGGGTATTCCAAAATTTGCAATAGTATATAAAAATATAAAGGTTTGGGAAGGAAGCAAAGTGTGACACAAGTCATAATATCCTTATCATCTTAGTCTTACTCAACTGGGTAATATTTTGGATGATGAAGTAATTAATGGAAAAAATTATACAACAGTTTACATGGTTTTGATTTTGAACGAATTAGCAACTCCCCAACAAAAGCGCAACACAAAATTTTAAAGGGAAACGTTGGGACACTTGTTAACATTTTACTAATAATATTTTAGGATGAATTACATGTACCTTACTTAAAGTCTCTTTAAATTACACAAAGATATGTTCTAGTGTTTGACTCGACATTAACCTCCCTTGTTTATTTCTTCATTGAACACTCATCCCTCTTAAAGGATAACATGTTATAGTTTTGTTAAGACAACCATGGTTAGACATTAACATCTCTTATTCATTTGAATTTTCTATTATATTACATCATTTGCGAATCGTTCCTTGAAATATCATCTTTAGAACTACCCAAAATCTAAGATTCCTTATACAATTTACTTAAACATAATAACCACTAACGGGGGGGCATGGTCCCTGTGAGCATACATCAGTTGGCAGGGACATGCATTGTTATATGCAGAGGCCGGGGTTCGAACCCCGGACACCTCACTTATTCACCTTGAAAAAGGTGAATTCTAGCCACTAGGCAATCTGACATAAAAAAAAAACTAACTGGGGGCACGAGTTAACAAGACCTATATTATTAATAGATAGATAGATAGTAGATATATTTGAAGCACAATAATAGTTGTAAAATCAATGAGCATTGAAAAAAGCTATCATAGGATCACAAACGACTTGTTTAGCATTGATAGCCGCAATGAAATCTATTAAGGAATAATTATCATAAGAATTAATTGGAGAATATTTCAATCAATGTATATTGTCATAGTCTGTTAGTCAACTTGAAAATTAATAGGAGAATTTTGGAAATCAATGTATAGAGGTAACTGATTACTACTCACTCATAGTCAACCCTCTCTGGCTGTACAGTAGCAAAGCATATCTTTTCATTAATTATAGGTTCACAGAATTGTATTATATATATGTAACCTTCTGACTAGTAATATTCAAGCAATTCAAATATCATTCATATTATATTCTCTTATATGGTATCAGAGCCTCTCCAAGATCCATTGGGTTGGGCCACTTGCTATCAGGTTTTCGTTATCGGGCCACCCACCATTTATGTCCACGAACCAAGCCCAATAGTGCTGGTCGTGAGGGTGTGTGTTAAGAGTCCCACATCGGATAGATGATGGCCTGACAATGTGTTTATAAGTGGGGGCAATCCTCACCTTACAAGCCGATATTATATTCTCTTATATGGTATCAGCCGCTTTCTAGCTTAACAGCTTTTCGATCTACAAATTTTTCCCTCATCATGTCTTCTGCAACATCTACCAACAATAACAACACAATTCAGGTTGGCACCCACACTGTCACCATTCTCAACACTCAAAACTCAATCAAACTCAAGAGCAACAATTACCCAACATGGCATGTCCAAATGAATGCAATGGTACAAAGTTGTGTCTTGCTGAAACAGATGCAGATTACAACTATTGGAAAAGGCAAGATCAACTCATAATCCTTGCTATTATCACATTTGTCGATTAAAGCATCGTCACGACATTAGGCAATATCAAAACCTCAAAACAAGCTTAGGATACTCCCAACAAGATGTTTGCTAGTAAAACTCGTGCTCGTATCATGCACCTTAAAGAGAGACTCACTCGATTTACCAAAGGAGTGAGCCCAATCTCTGAATACCTTCACATCATCAAAGCAATTGCTGATGAATTAACCATCATCAACTCACCGTTGGATGATGTCGATCTGGTCATTCACACTCTGAATGGACTAGGATCAGAATACCGTGAGATTGTTACCGCTTTCCGCACACGTGAAAACCCGGTTAGTTTTGATGATCTTCATGATCTCATATCAGATTTTGAAAACTACCTCAACCGAGAGGAAAACAACACCTCTCCTCCAATCATTGCTACAACAAATGCTGCCTTCAAAGGCTAACCAAACAATTTCAAGAGAGGAACTACATCAGGTCCCTCAAACTCAAATTCCTTCCGATCTGCATCTCCTGCCAACCCTCACAGAATCATATGTCAATACTGTGACAAACCCAATCATTCAGCAAAAGTTTGCCACAAATTGCACGGATACCCAAAACGTCCAACGGGCCCTATGGCACATCATGCTCGTACTGCGTCTTGTCCAACTCCATATGATTGGATAATGGATTGTGGTGCAAATCATCACATAACCAATGCTTTGGATAACCTCCACGTCACTAATCCTTATTACGGTAATGATGTGCTGCTTGTAGATGATGGTTCTGGCTTGTACATTGTTAATACTGGTAAAACTTCTATTCAAACCAAATCTCATCCTCTTCATCTCTCAAATATTTTACATGTTGCAAAAATATCACAAAACCTATTGTCTATATAATCTTTATGCCAAACTAACCCTATCTCTGTTGAATTTTTCTCTGATTATTTTCTGGTGAAGGATCTGAAGACAAGGTCCCCTCTAATCAAAGGACACCATAAACATGGACTCTACATCATGCCTCAACCATCCACCATCCCAACTGCACTTACTGCCACCCATATCAACCATCCATGGTATCACATTCTTGGTCATCCATCTGATCGAATTCTGCGTCAATTTCCTTTCATTCAGCAAATAAAAATGAAGGATCAACAACCTTGCATCTCATGTAACTTAGTCAAGAGTCATAAGCTACCATTCTCTGTATCGAGTATTACTAGCCAAAAACCAGTTGAACTTATGTACACAGATGTATGGGGATCTTCTCCAATCAAATCAATAGATGGTTATTTATATTATTTGATTATTGTTGATCATTTTACAAAATATATTTGGTTCTATCCTTTAAAAAAAAATCAGATGTTTCCATTATTTTTCCAAATTTCAAAAACCTTGTTGAAAAATACTTTAACTTACCTATAGTCTCGATAAACTCTGACAATGGGGGAGAGTTCATCAAACTTAAAACTTTTTTCCTTAAACATGGCATATCACACTATACCACACGACCCCACACTCCGGAACTCAATGCCATTGTTGAGAGACGCCATAGACACATTGTTGAAACAAAAGCTCTACTCCATACAACAAAACTACCAACTCAATTTTGGACCTATGCCTTTCGTACAACAGTGTATCTCATTAACAGGCTTCCCACACCATCACTTCACATGAAATCTCCTTTCCAGACCCTTCACCATACTAACCCCAATCCAACCCATCTTCACTCTTTCAGATGTTTATGTTTCTCGTGGTTACGACCATACATATCCAACAAACTTCAACCAAGGTCCCAACCATGTATCTTCATTAGATATGCTGACACCCAATATGCATACCATTGTTTAGATATTTCCACCTGCAAAATCTACACCTCACGACATGTAAAATTTTATGACCATATGTTCCCATATAACACAAAACCAATACAACCCTCAGTTCATACTACCAATACACTTTTTGAACATTCCCTTCACACATTCCTTCAAGTCCAGCCATTAATTCCCCCATCAACTACACCAATATCCTCTAACACTTCATCCAGCCATGATCAAGAGGGTTTCGTGTCTTCAGAAGCTTCATCAGGTAATAATCAAATTAATTCATCACCTCCTATACATATTTTTGTACCCACTAACCCAACTGCAAATGCACCTGTCCTCACTCGTCAAATTACTCGATCGCAAAACAACATTTTCAAACCGAAAAAACTTTACCATGTTACCAAATACCTTTTAGCTGAGAATCTTGAACCAACAACTGTCAATGAAGCAATGAAACATGAACATTGTAGGAAAGCTATCAATGATGAGTTTGAAGCTCTGTTGAGAAATGGAACATGGTCTATGATTCCTCCACCGAAAAACACCAATATAGTAGGGCGCAAATGGTTGTTTCGCATCAAAAGACAAGCTGACGGTACCATCTCTCGGTATAAAGCCCGTCTTGTAGCAAAGGGATTTACTCAATGTCCTGGTATAGACTTTCATGAAACTCTTGCACCCGTTGTTCACTCTCAAACGATTAAGATCATCCTCACTTTAGCTCTAGGATACAAGTGGCAAATGCATCAATTGGATGTCAATAATGCATTCCTTCAAGGAGATCTTCAAGAACAAGTCTATATGTCACAACCTCCATGCCTAAAGGATTCTCAACACCCTAATTATGTGTGCAAATTGCATAAAGCCATTTATGGTCTCCGCCAAGCTCCTCGTGCGTGGCATGATGCATTGAAAAGTTTCACTCTGAGTTATGGTTTTCATTGTAGCAATAGTGATCCATCCTTGTTTATATATGATACAAATGGCATTAAGGCATACTTTTTGGTGTATGTTGATGACTTGCTCATCACGGGAAGTCAACCAAATTTTCTTCAGCAATTCATCATTGCTATCAAAGAAATTCTCACTCAAGAACATGGGTACTCCTCACTATTTCTTGGGCATTGAACTTATCCCTGCCTCTTTAGGTCTTCTCTTATCTCAACATAAACATATTCGAGACATTCTTCAACGTTTCGATATGGAAGGAGCTAAACCAGCCCCTACACCACTTTCAGGTACTGCAACACTCACATTACACGATGGAACGCCAGCCACAGATTCCACTACATATCGAAAGATCATAGAAGTACTGCAATATCTAAATCTCACCCGACCTGACATTTCCTTTTCCATAACTAAGCTTGCTCAATTCATGCACAAACCTACCACAATGCATCTTCAACACCTTAAAAGAATACTACACTACCTTAAGTCCACAATCAATCATGGTATTCTGCTCAGATCACCAACAAACTACAACTTAGTAGCGTACTCCGATGCGGATTGGGGAGGAAATGTGGATGATCGTACTTCAACTACTGCATACATCATTTTCTTAGGTCTGAATCCTATATCTTGGTTATCCAAAAAGCAACGCATAGTAGCGTGATCCTCCACCGAAGCCAAGTATAAAGCAGTATCTACAACTGCATGTGAGATCATGTGGCTTGTCAACCTCCTTATTGAGCTTCATGTTCCAATGTCTACACCATCGCGCTTATTATGTGACAATGTCGGAGCTACTTACTTATGTTCAAACCCTGTACTCCATTCTTGCATGAAACACATTTCCATGGATTACCACTTTGTGAGAGAACAAGTTCAAGCAAACCGACTGCATGTTTCTCATGTCTCTACCAAAGATCAACTTGCAGACATTCTGACCAAGCCCCTTCCGCTGGCAAAATTTAATGAACTCACTTCAAAGATCAAAGTTACCAATGGAAACTTTATCTTAAAGGGGCATATTAAGGAATAATTATCATAAGAATTAATTGGAGAATATTTCAATCAATGTATAATGTCATAGTCTGTTAGTCAACTTGAGAATTAATAGGAGAATTTTGGAAATCAATGTATAGAGGCAACCGATTACTACTCACTCATAGTCAACCCTCTCTTAGTTGTACAGTAGCAAAGCATATCTTTTCATTAATTATAGGTTCACAGAATTGTATTATATATGTAACCTACTGACTAGTAATATTCAAGCAATTCAAATATCATTCATATTATATTCTCTTATAAAATCTACATGTGCATAATTTACATTTTTCTTTTGCACGAATACATCCCCCGGTCCTTTAACTTATTTTAATTTCTCAGTTTGATCCCTTAACTATTAAACGTTTCAATTTGGTCCTTGTCTTTGATTTGATCCTTATCAATTTGGTCATTAATTTGATCCTATTTTATTAATTTTAAATCCCTAAAAAAGAATACTATTGGATAAAGGAGGTTCGTCATATCAAATAGTGTATCACAAACACCTAATATTAACCACATCAGATTTTATTATTAAAAAACCCCAGGAAATTTATAAAATAATATAAATTCATTTAGAAATAAAAATAATTTTCGAAAATAAAAAAATTAGAAAAAAAATTTACGAAATTTTTTTTAACGGATTTTTTTTAAAAAAATCTGGAATTTTTTTTTATTTCCACATTTTTTGTATAAAAAAACGAACTTTTTTAAAATATATTTTCTAATTATTTTCGAAAATATATTAGAAAAATGAATTTTTTCCAATATTTAAATTTCGAAAAATAAATTTTTTAAAATATATTTTCTAATTATGATTTTGGCTAATGATTCTAACAAAAATCCATTTTTCTAATATATTTCAAAATTTCCAAAATAGTTCAGTTTTTTCTTTCGAAATTAAAAGTTCGTTTTTTTATACAAAAACTAAACATTTGGTAATTAAAAAAATTTCCAGAATTTTTAAAAAAAAAATCCGTAAATTTATATTTCCTGAATTTTTTTGAAAATTTTTAATTTTCGAAAATTATTTTTCAAATTATTTTTTATTTCTTAATTAATATAAATGGATTTATATTATTTTTTAAATTTTCTGGGTTTATTTAATAATAAAATCTGATATGGCTAATAATAGGTGTTGGTGATACATGGTTAGATATGTTGAACCTCATTTATCCAACGGTCTTATTTTTTAAGGATTTAAAATTAATAAAATAAGATCAAATCGATGAGAAAAACAAAGATTAAGACCAAATTGAAACGTTTAATAGTTAAGGGATCAAACTGAGAAATTAAAATAAGTTAAAGGACCAGGGGATGTATTAAGCCTTCATTCACAAATTTTGTTGCAACATAATCATAAAAACATATGATATTATTATTACAATAGTTATAGGGTTAATTAAGTTTTTGGTCCCTATAAATATCTGCAGTTTTGTTTTTAGTCCATATAAAAATAAATCACACTTTTTAGTCCCTACAAAATTTTCTGTTAGTGTTTTTAGTTCCTGTTAAATTAAAATTTGTTTAATTATGGTTAAAATTTTAAATTTTTGAATGATTTTTTACATACTTATTTAAGACATTATAAAACGTTCCGCCGCAATAAGTTAGTTCAAAATTTTATTTTTAGGTCGAAATTTTCGTTAGTTTTATCTTGAATCTTTGGCGTTTAAAAATAATTATATTTAATTCATTACATGTTAAAAAATTCTAATTTTTTATAAAAGAGATTATTATAATGTTCTTAACATGTTTGTTAAAAATCATTTAAAAATATAAAAGTTTAAGTATAATTAAATAAATTTTAATTTAACAGGGACCAATACGTACTTTTAGCCCTTGTAAAATTAAAATTTGCTTTAATATTGTGTTTAAACTTTTAAATTTTTAACATATTTTTTACATACTTATTTAGAACATTATACAAAGTTCCTGCGCAAAAATGTAACTCAAAATTTTATTATTAGGTCCAAATTTTCATTGATATAATATTGAAAATTTGGCTTTTAGAAAAATTCATTACATGTTAAAAAATTAAAAGATTTTATAAAAGAGTGTCTTACAATGTTATGAACATGTCTGTTAAAAATCTTTTTAAAATTTAGAAGTTTAACCATAATTAAACCAATTTTAATTTAACAGGGACTAAAAACACTAACGGAAAATTTTGTAGGGACTAAAAAGTGTGATTTATTTTTATAGGGACTAAAAACAAAACTACAAATATTTATAGGGACCAAAAACTTAATTAACTCTTTTTAGTTTTACATTTTTCTTTTGCACTAAAACATTTTAGCAAAGATATAATAAAAGTAGATAAAAGGGATATTTATTCTCTTACACGTTAGGAATGAATTGATAAAGTACTGGTCAATATACTTCCTGTTATATTAAAAAAAGAAAAACATTTTCATAATTGCATCCAATAAATATTTAAGGGTTAATTAAGTTTTTGATCCCTATAAATATCTGCAGTTTCATTTTTAGTCCGTATAAAATAAAATCACACTTTTTAGTCCCTCTGACATCTTCCTTTAGCATTTTAGGGACCAAAAATGCTGACGTAATTTTTTACAGGGACTAAAAATGTTGATGGAAAATTTTATAGGGACTAAAAATGTTGATGGAAAATTTTACAGGGACTAAAAAGTGTGATTTTATTTTATAAGGACTAAAAACGAAACTGCAGATATTTATAAAGACCAAAAACTTAATTAACCCAATATTTAATACATATTACCCCAAAATAATAGTTAAATAGAGTGTTATCTTATTCGTGTGTGTCACATTAGCTAAAAAGAGGCCAACAACAAGACTTATTTCCTTTGAAGGATTTAGATTCATATAAGTAATTGGGCTAAATAATGCACCTGATCTCAACATATTCAAAAACTTCCCTTGAGGTAAAGCAACAAAAGCTATCAAAGTTCCCTGAAAAACATATAGCATTGTTACACACTAAAAACATAATAATAATAATAATAATAATCCATTAGGTGTGAACTAACCTGAGAATGACCTTCATAGTGGATTTTTTTACCAATATGATTGTAAACATATTGGACTGAAGCATTAAAGATCATAATTAGCCAATTCATCCGATGACCAATCCGAGTAAGCCTATACACATGATATAAATCAATAATCAGTTATAATCTTTTTTTTTATCAAAATGTTAAATTCTAAAAAACTTTTTTTACCGGTATGGTTGTAAAAAGATATTATCGCTACTATTAACCTCAATTTAGCTAAAAGATCACTGATCGATATTTCTTCACAAATAATACAACGAAGAGTCATAACATCTTGTAAAAGCAATTTCATTTTGGGTAAATTTGGTATTTTTCGCGCATAAATGTGCAAACTAATCATCAAAGTCTTATAATATCTAAATGGACGACAAATTCTCCTTAAAATTTTTAATGTGTTGCATACTCAAATATGAGCCTGAGCGCTAAGTCTTAAGAGATCCATGTCATTTTATCCAAAATTTCTCAATCAATTTCTCGCAATCCAAAGGTTTCTTAATCAATTTCCCCAAATTTGATTAATCAATGAAACATTACATAAAGGGATGTGCCACAACCTTTTAGGGAGGTTTTATTCCCTTTCGAATTCACGAATCTTCAATTTTGTGAAGATGATCTCATTGGAACAATTTGATTGTGTTGAGCAGTTGTAGCAGTAGTAATAACATATGCACTTAATTAATTAATTAATCAATTTTTTTAACAAGAGAAAGGGCTTACGATGGTTGACGTGAGGCTATATCCTCATAGTGGAATGGAGGATCAATGGATCATGGCCTTGTCCCATCATATGAAAAGATAGAAGATGTATACCACTGCCACTTTATTAATTAACGATGCTAATTAATTGCTCTACAATACCCCTTTGAATCAATCACTAATTAAATTTTATTTTTTTAAAAGTTTAACGGCAAAATTCATACATTAAAAAAAACTAGACAATTAGGATCGAACCCACATTCCACCTAGAGCTATCAATTTACGCAACCCTACAAATCTTATATACAAATGCAAAAAAAAGTTGCAAGCAAACCCTAGAAAACTCTAGGTTTGCCATTATTTTTTTTTTTACCAAAATGCCCCCTCTTGGATTTCAAATTGCAAAGACATGTGATAATTGTGTCCATTGATGGTATCAATGCAATCAAACAATGCCATTTGTATCATAGTTTCTTTTATAAAAAAAAATCACAATGATTTCCAAATCTTAAGATGCATTCTTGAGTAACAATAAAAAAGATTTTGTTAGCATAGATAAGAAAACAATGATTTCATTGTCACCATATACATAAAGGCTACATCTAGGTGCAATGTTCTATGCACCTTTGACAATATTTCAAATTTACAAAAAAAAAAAAAAAACTATACATCAAGACATAGAAGTTCTAATTTAATTATCAATAACAAGAGGGTTTGTCTTCTTTGGTTTCACTTTTTTAACTACACGATAAAATGATTTTGTTGCAATGCATTTCAATCTTTTTTGATGTCCTTCCACTTCTGGGTATTGTTGACTGATGACGAGGGTTCAGATACCAATTTGACTTCTAAAGTAGTGTACAAAGAAGTTATTCAAAATGTCCATTGATTATTGTTGTTGTTGCTAATTACCTATCGTAATGACATTTCATATGGAACCTGTGATATTTTATTGTTTTTTATGTAAATTGACAATGGCTTTTTCTTATATATTTATTGTGGTCATCATTGACCCGTGCGAAGCACGGGAGCACGATCTAGTTTGTCCTTAATTCATGAAACCACTGACCCAGATCCACAAAAGTAAACTAACATAACTGGCTAGGGCAAAATAATGGGTCTGTTTGTTTAAGATTTTTTTCTTTAAAAAATCACTTTTTTCATTTTTAAGTGTTTGTTTAGGATTTTTAGAAAAAATAATTTATCAAAAAAATCTATTTTAATCCTAAAATGAAAAGCTATTAGGATTAGTTTTTCTCAAAATCTATTTTTTTTTCAACAACAAAGAGGTAACACGTGTATAAGTTAAAACTCATTTTTTTTAAATAGATATTTTAAGGGTAGTATGCAAAAACAAATAACTTCATATTTTTCTAAAAAAAAATCTCTAGATTTTTTTAACATAAAATCTATTTTTTCTAAGCTGAAACAAAACTATTTGTCCTGTTAACCAAAGAAACGCGACCTTGTTCGGTAAGCATGTGCATGCCTCGACTATATATAAAGTTTTCATTCATGCAAATATATTGTCCTTATAAATTGTATTTGTACATGAGGCAGTGGCATAAGGAATAATAATTATGAATGTAAAGAAATATGATGTGATGATGAGTAGTGTTCCACAAACTACAAGTTCTCCTCCTACTCTTCCACATATGTATTCAGAAGAACTTCAACTTAAGCTTTACCAAGCTTTCATATTCTCAATTCCTATACTTTTTTCCATTATTCTCTTTCTCCTTTTTTACTTGTTCTATCTCAAGAGAAGAGCTTCTTCTTTCTCTCCACACTTACTTCCAAGGATCAATATTCCTCCAACTACCTATCGTTATTATTCATCTTCCTCGGTAAGTTCATTCATTACTTTTCATTTGGTTTATTTAGTTTCTAATAATACCAAAGTGGAGTGCGTAAAACCTAGCTCAACTGGCAAGTCGAAATTGTTAGGTTGAACACTTTCACACAGATTCGAACCAGGGACGACCTTACCGTGTGTGTGAGTTTTAGTAGATTAATTATTAAGTCATCTTATAGTTGTCTCTTGTTAATAATTTATAGCCTCGTCGACTGGATTTGACTTTGCAATTCTTGGACAAACTTCCTAGAGTTTTGTTTGATGAGGATTTACAAGCAAAGGATTCACTGTAAGTTTCTTATTTTTCCTTTTGGCTATGTTCATTTGTGTGTCTACACATGTTCTTTTTGTTTGAATGTTTATGTGGATTAAGGAGGTTTCAATTAGCTGAACTATAGTAGTTACTATTTGGTTTCTTTCTCTCTATTTTTTGTTTTTCAATTTTGTTTTTGCTCTTGAACTTATTATGCTTTGATCTTTATCCATTTAGAATGTATTCTATAGATATAGCTTTGTAAATTGGATGTACTACATGATATATTTTTGAGTTGTTATACTTTAATCAGTTCTTGGTTTGTCTTAAAAATTATACATTCAACGAATGTTGTTCTTTATGATATTTTTGACTAAAGGAATGTTGTTCTTGGAAGCTGAAAAACTGTTTAGAGAATCTTCAGTTCATGAATTACTGGTTAGAATATATTTATAATGGTATCCACTATTTAAAAAATAAGTGCTGCTTGAAAAGAAAGGTAGTCAAAAAGATAACTGGAATATATATTAATGATTTTTATTTTCTTTTGACAATAGAGAAAACGGATACTATACTTGAATGTGTCTCTGTTTCAACCAAGCAAAAAAAATTATTCAATAGAACCAAGCAAAATTAAGCAAAAAAAAATTCAAAAAATTTATTCAATAGAACCAAGCAAACATAATTTAAGGCCTAAAGTCTTTGCGGTTTGGGATGCATATAGCACTTGAAAGGTCTAACTAAATTGGAATAAAATTGCTCTTCTTTCATCAAATTTTGCTCACTCCCACATTGTGAGTTAAATCACGCAGATGTTAAATGCAATGTAACTTACGTTACGCTGAAACTCAACGTGAGTTAACTCATGTAAGTTATAATAATTCAACGTGAGTTAACTCACACATGTTATACTTCAGCTTATCGAGCGTGAGTTAACTCACGCGGAAAGTATTTTGCGTATGGGAGTGAGCGTTTTTTTTTTTTTGGAAGAGCAATTTTCAACTTGGAATCCACATGATGGGCCATATTTTTTGTTTGAAAAATTCCAATATTCAATCTTTGACTTCTCGTGATTTGATATGATATACTATATGATTGTTGGGTTATAAATATGAAGCTTTGGAATATAATGAGGCTAATCAATAGGTTGCCAAAAAATGTTGAAACAGATGTTGTGTATGTTTGGGAGAATTTGAGGTGAAGGAACAGTTGCTACAGATTCCATATTGCAAGCATGTGTTCCACATCGATTGCATACATCATTGGCTACAATCAAATTCAACTTGTCCACTTTGTAGATGTTCCATCATTCCCACTATCACCAAATTCCTTAATCCTGCACCCCCTATTAATATTATTATATCAGACCCACACCACCAAGATGCTATCAATTTGGATTCTCCATTACCAAATTCATCATTGCCAGATGATGCTGGTGCTTCCTCAAATATCATGTCAAGGGAATGATACATAATTTTGATTTTATTTAATTATGGTCTTTGATTTGAAGGGATGAATTTAATTAGCAGCTATATTATACACAAGGCTATTTTAGCTGTTTAATTACATTCAAAAATTATGAAATAACATTTAGTCCTTCTAATTTGTAACATTGAAAATTCACTTAGTTTGTGGAATGCAAACACAATTTCTACTTGAGAATTGTTCTTTTTTCCATTATAAGAAAGGGTAAACTTGTGAAGTGTACGAGAAGGAATAACATGTGCAAATAGAAAGGCATGACGTGCATTCAGTTTTGTTATCAAATAGTACTATGAATTTGTACTATCAAATGTATGTGTTTTTTGTTTAGTTCTTTGACTTCTTTAGCGTATTATCTCATGCAAGAATAACACAAAATAATGGTTGTTTAAAAATAGTTAACCGCAATGAAAGTGTGTGGTTAGTGAAAAATGGGGGAATTCGACCGATGTAAGTTAAAAAAACAAGACAACTTTTGTGATTAAATATGGAGAAGAATAACACACTATATTCTTTTTATTTTTATTTTGATGGAAATCTAACATATTCAGTTGAGAAAAAAAACACTCGAATGAATCTCAACTTAATGAAAAAACTACTCCTATATATATTGTGGTAGTAAAATCAATGAGTGTTGAAAAAAGCTATCATGAGATCATAAATCAATGAGTGTTGAAAAAAGCTATCATGGGATCATAAACGGCTTCTTTAGCATTGTCACCCGCTATAAAATCAGCATGTGCATAATCATCTTTGAACAATACCACGCGCTTATTAGCATCTTGATTGCCGAGATCATTGAGCAAAACCTTGACATCTTGTACATCAGATAGAAAATCTTTCCCTCCATAGCCAAGAAAAAGAGGGAATTCACTTGGGATTTTCGTCATGTCATAAGTTGGAGGAACCCTTTGTCCATAATGTTGTATATTTTGCACTTCATTAACATAATCATACTTTGCTATTTTTCCTGTTCTGATCACTACTCAAATTTCATAGTATAAGAGCCAGGTCAGTAAGAAAAATTATTCAATTCATAAGTGCATGAAAATAAAATGATATAAAAATTGTTTGGTACGTGCCGGTAATAAAATGCTGATTCATAAATCACATATAAAAATGTTGCTTTTAGTATACTTTGCGAAAAATGGATCAAGTTCTTTGTTGATGTTGGATGTGGTTCATAATCAAGATAGAAATGTATCTTAGAAGAATTTATGCAGCAATTCGGACCTAAAAAAAATCAACAATTGTGGTAATAAGTACTATTTATACATAAAATTTAAGTGAAATTTCCTCATCATGCCATTATTAACATCTAAGTACCTGTGAATAATGGCAATAGGCTGTTTGCGCAGTTAAGGGATAGACTGTCGCATATGGCCTCCACAAGTTTCAGTGCAGCATTCCTGCTCATTAGAATTAACAAAAAAATATATTATTTTTATTGATATATATATATTTTTTTGCTGATGCAGTTTTACCCATTTATTTTGCTCTCAAAGAGTTTTACAAAGATATAGTAAAAGCAGAGGAAAGGGTTATTTATTCTCTTACGCTTGAGGAATGAATTCACGAAGGCCTAACCAATATACTTCCTGATATATTAAAAAACAAAAGGAAAACATTTTCTTAATTGTAATAAACAAATATTTATATATATAGTTTATCCAAATACTGTTTTTTATTCTATCACTCACATTAGCTAAAAAGAGGTTGGCAGCAGCTTTTGTTATCCCTGCAGGAACTAAATTCATATGAGCGATTGGACTAAGTAATGCAGCTGATCTCAATATATTCAGAAACTTTCCTTGAGATAAAGCAACAAAAGCTATTAAAGTTCCCTAAAACATTTATATCATTCATCGTTACACACACGTACATTAATTAAAAATAGAGGAAATAAAACCAACTCACCTGTTGTGCCCAAAAAAATAAAACCTCACCTGAGAATGACCTACATAGTGAATTTTTTGACTTGTATGGCTGTAAACATATTGAACTGAAGTAGGAAGATCATAACTAGCTAATTCATCCCATGACCAATCCCAATAAGCCTATACATAACGAAATAAATAAATAATTAACTATAATTACTATTAACTAGTGAAAATTAGAAAAGATTGAAATATTGCATATGTATTGTATATTGTAAAGTACAAAAACCATTTCATTCGGATTTAGTGATGTGTGCATGGTGCTATATTTTGTGCCGCGACCATTGACAAGCCACACATCAAATCCATTGTCAGCTAAAATAAATCCTAATGATTCTTCTGGAGAATTGAACAACCATATTGCTGCATCCTGAAGTAAATATATATCATAGAAGTCAAATTAATAACATGTTGACTTTGCATATACAATAATATTGCAATTTGCATATGTAATACAAAACTTACACAAAAGAGACCATGTTGGATTAACACGGGTGGCTTGTCCGCTTTCTTACCAGACCGCCCTGTTGGGATCCTCTGCAGACTCAAGATGTAGCCATCCTCTGTTGTAACCTGAGTTAGCACAAAAACATTGACGGCAACCATTATATTTTATAACCAAGGAAATTTGAAATTCATTAGAGCTTACAATTTTTTATTTTGACAAAAGAGGTTATAATTTATTTTTTGACAAAAAAAAAAGGTTGCAATATGCTATAGTAATATTATTTACCTTATGTTCTTCACATAGGTAACCTTGTGGCTCAGCCAAAGTCTTACATATGCCATCACCGGTAACCGGAGAGAATGCTGAAAAATTGTTGGTTGTGTAAAGTGTTTTTCTTGCTTGTGTTGCTGTGATGCAAAGCAAAACTATTGAGATAAGACTAATTAGTACTCTGCTAGCCATTTTGACAATGTGGTTATGCTTAGTTATGCCTCTCTACAGAAGATGAAACTAGTGCTTTTTTATAGATTTCTATGGAGGGCAAAGACAAATTGTTGAGGATAATATTGCATTTTAATGCATGGTCGTAATAAGGTAATTATTGGTTGTGTTCTTCTAACATATCTGACTGTTGAAAGGTTATTGGCATTGATAAGGTAATTACTAATGTGATTTAATTACAAGTAATGAGCGTTCAATGGTTATTGGCATTGATAAGGTAATTACTAATGTGATTTTTTTACAACTAGTTAATATAGATCAAGTTAACAGCTTCAGCATATCTCACTATTATAGGACTTTGATATATTACTTCATAAAATACTTCTATATATAATTATTCTATGCGCAATTGATTGATCGCATTAAAATTTTGATGTGGTGATGATTTAAAGCTGGCATTCTTAATTTTGATGTGCTGGTGATAGATTAAAGCTGATATTCTTATTTCTTTTGTTAATGATTTGAATCAATGGACGACTTAATCCGTTGAGATGTTGTATTTGACTTGGTCCTCGATGACTTTAGTTTCTGGATCGCTTTGGCTTTTATTGTGATGTAAATATTGTTAATTTTTTATTTAGACACGTCTTGTGCTTAGAATAGTTTTTTTGTGTGATTTTTTCAGTTTTCTTGAAGAAAGTGTTTCATCAAATTACTTTTAAATTAATAGCTACATGAATTATTATGTAAGAAAAACTATTTAATATCATTAATTAAAGGTCTCTCTGAAATATCTTTAGACTATTTGATAAAAAAATGCAACAACCAATATGTCCGCTAGTATAAATATGATTATTTCACATTTATTTACAACACTTTACCGCTCAAAAAAGATGATTGGTGAGGTGTTATGGTCAACATTTATACAGTGACATGACCACGCTACTACTGATTTAATCTCCATATTTTTCTTATCTTATCTATTAAATGATTAGAAATATAAAAAAATAAATTTAAATGTATATTGAATAACTCTTATTGAGCCTAACTCAGTTGGTAAGAACATTGTCATTGACGGTTTTAAGGTCCGGTCAGTCCGGTAAGTTGTATGGGCTCTTGCCCAAACTTTTTGCAATTTCTTATGTAAGTCCCATTGAATTTCTTATATAAACCCCTATAAATTGGACAATTTCTTTAGCTTTTTGATTATTTGCTTGCAATTTTTAATGTAAACCCCTCTGAAATGTGTTGCAATTTTTTTTAACCCAAACTTTATAATAATCATGGCTCCGCCATTGGACATTGCATTATATATGCAGGAGTCGAAGTTTGAATTCTAAACACCCACTAATTCATCTTAAAATATAAATTTCTAATATTGAATAAAAAACAATCAACTATGTGCCAAGAAAACATACTACATGATAAATCATGTAATTTATATATATAGTTTATATATGTAGGATGTATCAAATGAGAGAATTGATTAACATGAAAGAATTAATATGAGCCCTTGGGTCTGAAATTACATCTTTAAAAAAGAATTTATCTTTAGGTTTTATAATTTTCTATTTTTCTTTAAAGAAAATTTTATTATTCTTTATATTCTAATTTAATCATCATCTCAAGCATGTTTCAAGTTTCACAAAAGAGTTGTCAAAGTTTAGTTTGACATCAAAGACACCCATCTATTTTATTCAATCAAAATGCTTCTAATTAATCCTTACCCTGCAATATAGCTCCTAATATAAATTAAAAAAACCATTGTTGATTTTGAATTTATCATCGTCAAAATGGATAATTTATATTAAATATTATATATGATAATAAAAGAATTGAAATTCCTAAATTGTCATCTAAATGCTCCAACTTCATCTATGAATCTTAGAAGTTCATCACACACCATTTCTTACATTAGTAGTTCTACATACAAGTACTTCTATCTCGGTTACCTTACCAAGGGAAAAAAATAAAGTTTTTAATGCAACGTTCAGAAAAGATGACCAAGGATAGTGATTCAAGTAGTATCGTCTGTGCCACCTAAGTTCAATCAGCTTCCCTAGGTATGTCACACTCCATAGGGCTTCATTTAGGCATTAAGGCTTTTGCATATAAAAATTAAATAGATCTCATAAAATAATTGAATAAGGGACTTGAATTAAATTGATCCAACAAACAAATAGAGGTTCATCTTAGAATCTTGCACCCAATTAAGGTTTAGTTACTCATGGTAATTAAAGACAAATTACAAAAAAAATAAAACATACTCTAGAGAAAAAGGTTGAGGAGAGACTCCTCCCTTGATGCTCATAGCGTTTTCTTTCCTCTTGAACCGCTTTGTTATGAATGATAATTTTTGAATGAGAAGATTTGTATTTACAGGTTAATTTTCTAGTGTGTTTGGGTTGCAAAACTAGTATGACCTTGATCATTGCCAAAGGTGCAAAACCTAGAACCCTTACCACCGTAAAGTCATTTTTTTCACGCCCAAAAGGCTTGATTGCATCAGAAGCATTAATCGAAGTCATAGATTCATCAATGGAATTAGGCGCAAAAACCACTTTGTTGTTACCTTCTTCTTGCACAACCAAATGATATACTTTGTTAATAGAGAGAAGAGGTTCCATAAATAAAACATGAGTTTTCACTACAAAAAACTTATCATTCTGACAATTGAAAAATAAATGACTTGATCCTCCAAACGAAAATTATGTGTTGAACGCATAGCTTCAACACGACATGGATGAGGAGAAATGCAAGTAAGTATGTGTGAATTGAGTTCTTCCCATATAGTTTTAATTTCAGTGAAGTAATTAAGAACACAGTTTGAACCTTCCCATATAGCATATTGCAAAGTAGAAATGCGAATTCTATATGTTTTGGAAAATCTTTCCTTCAATCTTCCCAAACATCAATAGCATGAACGTGAAAGATTACAGTTTATACATTATGAGGATAAATTGAGTTCAAAATCCAATAGTGAATGAGATGGTTGCATCTTTCTCATGCTCCTATGTTCAAATCATCAAGATATGGAACAGGAAAGGATCCATCAATGAAGGCTAATTATTTTTTCGCACCAAGAGTATGTTGCATTAATCTACTCCAAGCAAGATATTTGGAACCAGTAAGATGAGGTGTAACCGTCACTAAATTTGCTCCTTCACCATGAACATAGAAAACTGGATCCATATTTTGTTATGATTGTTGAAAACAACTATAATTTGGCGAGGAGGCATCATGAAAAATATGAATATGAAGAATTTATGAAAATTTGGAAGGAATTTTCAATAAAAAGGTGTAGAAAATTTATGTGGATTCATTCAAGTTAGGGTTTTAAAGGGTTGATTGTAACCGCTATGAATGCAGAAAAGCAATTAAGGAAAATATCATATCAATAGTTGTGAGGGGATTAAGTTTCATGTTAATACTCTAATTTATTTCTTTGATTGATCATGTACTCCAAGTGTTTCAACTATGCCTTCACTTATCACTCACCACACATCTCCATGTTTGGCAGATAACATGAGATCTATTTTACCTTTAAACTTATGATGATTCACTCAATTAACCGATAAAATAACATTACGCTTCAATAGTGGTTTATGATTGTAAACTTAAACCTAAGTCTCGCAACGAGCATTTACAAATGAATCCACGGCATGTCCTTTAGATTAAAAAATTGTCAATGTCTGCACTTCTTAATCAAAAAATCAACTTCAGAGTTTAATGTGGAAAAAGCATAACATGCGAGAATAAATCCATAGACATAGTGAAACAAAACTTATGTATAACTAGGAAGACCAAGTATTTACATTATAATCAAATATAACTGCACATAATCCCAACACAAAAGATTGCTCCCTAAGGGTGTGTTTGGATGGAGGGTTTAGGAGGGGAGGGATCGCTTTTATTTTTTAAATTACGAACAATGTAAAATGAGTTTTTGAATATTGAATTAACAACATGGTAAATGATCACATAATACTTCAAAAACACTTAATTTATTTTAAAAAACATTTTACATTGTTCGTAATTTAAAAAATAAAAGTGAGTTCTCCCCTCTCTTTCCCTTCTAAACCCTCAATCCAAACACACCCTAAGTGAATTTACCCTATCCCGCTTTCCAAACTCTCTGACTTGCTCTCACCACCTCTATAATATTTTGCTTCCAAGGATCAATTGATATTTAAAACCTATCAAAGTGATTCGGCCACATAATTTCCCTCGGTCTTGTTTTCTTTGGTTCTAATGCTTCAAGTATTTCTCATCCATGTCTTCTTTAAATCTTAGAATGCTGCTCTCCCTCTGCACAAAACACTCGTACCCTGCATGCTTTTCAATTTTACCCCTGCGCATGTTAAGTAGCACACGCATGTTAAGTAACGATATCAGTTCATACTCCAAGCACCATTTTCTTTCCCTCCACCTTCAAAAACCCAAAAAGTGAGATTTTTAGGGTCAAAATCCTCATCCCAAATCATTGCAAATCATCAGGAAGTAAGTTTCTACGCTCATCCAAATATCAGGTATTGCATCATCAAAACTCATCTTATTTTGCTGGTTTTTATGCTTGGTTCGTCTGGTTTCGTAGGCAATAGAGCAAGGTGCGCAAGTTAACTTGCGCAGACGTTAGGTGCTGCATGACTTAAGTCACGCAAGTGTTAATGTGTTGCGTGACTTAAGTCACGGCACTGTACAATCCATATTTTTGAATTTTTTGCGCCACTTTTGTTCTTGATTAGCTTGTTCCACATGTAATTTATTTATTCTCACTTTGTAAATTATTTTATTCAATAGATATATAGGTAGATGATTGACAATGTCGTGGGTGCAAATGTAGATATGCAAATGAAGACTAGGTTCTTTGTAAAGCTCACCGGCAAGTTGGACGAGTTGAAGACAAAACTTGACAACTTCTTTATCCATATTGGTTCAAATCATAGAACATATGATGTAATTTTAAATGCGCCAGGCGTGGACTTGGGGGAGGATAAGAAAGAGGACTTTTCGAAGACGGTGTATTTTCCACAACGTGTCGAAGATGATAGCGACGTAGCTAACATGTTTTACGTAATGGTTGAAGATAACACTTTACATCTTTTTGTTCGATCCGTTGAAGTGTAATATTTATTAACGTGTAATATCGTAATTTGTTCTAATTTGTGTCTGTATTATTGAATTTTAATGAATTTGTGTTTATGTAATTTAATGATGAATTTCGGTATTTTTTTAACCGTTTATGTGAGATTATGTGATTTACAAGATTTATGGACAAATTGGTGTAATTTGGATCGTTTATGCGTCATTAAGTGTGTTTAAGTGATTACGGGTCAATACCAGCGAATTTGTGAAATTTGAATCGTTTGGATCGTTATGCGTGATTATGTGATTGTGATAAAAACGATGTTTTTGTGTAATTTTGATTGATTATGTCGTATTATCCGATAATCTTGTTAAACTGTCGTAATTCGGTTCAATTATGAGCGTGTAAAAATTACGGGTCATTAATGACATTCATTGCATTGAATGCATACCAGTACAACAATTAATGTTGTACTGATATATCAGTACTGCGTGATTTAATTGGCGCAGATGTGTGAGTTAACTTGCGTAGTGTTTAATATTTGCGCTAGTTAACTCACGCAGCGCAAGTTAACTAACGCACAGTTCTACAATTGTGTTAGTTAACTAGCGTAGGGGTAAAACAGGCATGTCTGCAGGGTGGTAGTGTTTTGTGACAACCGACTCCATGATGTGTCTTTTAGAGAAAGTCTAATATAGTCACAACCCCAAATCAAAAAATTTAGCATACTCACATAAATGAAAAAAATTAAAACAAAAATAAATCAATCACAACGTTAAAAGAAAGACTTTATCTGTCTTCCGGTGCCAAAATTAAAAGAAAGACAAATATCTTGACTTTTTTGAATCCCCCATTCTGAAATATGAATTTTATTTCTTTATGTTCCTCTCCATTGAACTCTAATTTTGAGGTGTGACATGCATTAATGTTGGTACATCTTTTCGTCGAGATTCAATTTGAATTTAATATGTTGTTGAAGTTCAAATCCTTCCTCTAGACCCGGTCCTTGTTGGTGTATTGTTAACCACAATGAAAGTGTGAAGTTACTAAAAAAATGGGTGTAATTTTACTAATCTAAATTGAGAAATTTGCAGACTTATACCAGTGAATGAAAAATGAGAAGATGTATCTTATGTGTTAGGACTTTTTTAATTATCCAAAGAAAAATAAAGAGTAGGCATAATCTTGGTTTCAAAAGAACAATTGCAAATATGAATTAATGGTATTTGATTAAATATGAATTACATGATTAAATATAGAGAAGAATCTAGCATACTCCGCATTCTTTTTGTTTTAATTTTGACGGAAATCTAACATACTCAAATGAGAAGGGAAAAAAAGAACAAACTAATGAAATTCAACTTAATGAGAAAGTAACTACATACATCATAATCATCGTAAATCAATGAACGCTGAAAAAAGCTATCACAGGATCATAAACAACTTCTTTAGCATTGTCAGCCGCTATAAAATCAACATGTGCATAATCATCCTTGAACAATACCACACGCTTGCTAGCATCATGGTCATTATTGAGGTCATTGAGCAAAACCTTCACATCTTGTACATCAGATAGAGCATCTTGCCCTCCATAGCTGAGAAAAAGGGGGAATTCACTTGGGATTTTGGTTATGTCATAAGTTGGAGGAACCCTTTGTCCATAGTGTTGTATATTTTGTGCTTCATCAACATAATCATATTTTGATATTTGTCCTGTTCTGACCACTGTTTAAATTTCATAATACGAGAGTCAAGTCACTATACAAAAATAACAGTCTTATTCGTAAATGCATAAAAATCAAATGATTGAAGAATTATATATGATGTTCTAGAGTTTTATTGGGTATTGTACCATTTAGACAAAATTAATTTTAAATTTAAATTTGTTAAAAATAAATAAATATAAAAAATTACATGGCATTTAAAAATTGAATATTAAGTTATCATACTTAACAAAACTTAAGGATACCTAATTGTTCACTTTTTTAATTGAGACAAAGAAAGATATTATTAATTAAAATCAACACTAATATTCATTTTACAATTGCCTATGAGATTTGAACATGTCTTTTGAGATTATAAAGTCACACTCTTACTACTTAACTGAAATCTTGTTGACAAAGATCAAATTATATTTAATCATGAAAAAAAAAATATAAATGCTGCTTCTTTGGTAGACTTACATTGAGAAAAATGGATCAAGTTCTTCGTTGCTGTTGGTTGTGGTTCATGATCAAGATAAGAATCTATCTTAGAAGAATTTATGCAGCAATTTGGACCTATAGATTTTAAATGTAAGGAAGACAAAAGTAACATCAATAATTATGATAATAAGTATTTATACATAAAAAAATAAGTGAAATTTACGCATCATGCCAGTATTAACATCTAAAGTACCTGTGAATAATGGCAATAAGTGGTTTGCGCAGTTGAAGGATAGAATAGTGCAGATGCCATCCAGAAGTTTTATTCCAATATCCCTGCTCGTTAGAATTAACATAAGATTACCTTTTTCTTTTGCAAATCAAACATATTAATAAATAGTAAGGAAATAGGGTTATTTCTTCTCTTACGCATGTGGAACGAATTCACGGAGGCCTAACCAGTATATATCCTGTCATATTAAAAAAAAGGGAAATATTTTCATAATTGTATTCAATTGGTAATGTAATATTATACATAGTTTTATCTAAATAGTAGTATTTTCTGCCACTCACATTAGCTAAAAAGAGTTCCGCAGCAAGTTTTGTTAACATGGAAGGAATTTGAGTCATATGAGCAATTGGACTAAGTAATGCAGCCGATCTCAATACATTCAGAAGCTTTCCTTGAGATAAAGCGGCAAAAGCTATTAAAGTTCCCTAAAAAAATTATATCAATATTTGTTACATATATACATGAACTGTAGCTATTAAAAATATAAGAAATAAATAATCAATTTGAAATTAACTCACCTGAGAATGACCGACATAATGCATTTTTTGACCAGTATGATTGTACACATATTGTGCTGAAGTAGGTAGATCATAACTGGCTAATTCATCCCATGACCAATCCCAATAAGCCTATACAAAATGGAATAAAACAATGATTAATTATAATTTATAAATCAACTAATGAAAGTATGAAAATTTAAAAAGTGAAATGCATGTATATATATCATAAATAAGAATTAACCATGTCATTGGGACTTAGTGATGTGTGGTTGGTGCTATATTTTGTGCCTCGACCATTGATAAGCCACACATCAAATCCAATATCTGCTAAAATAAATCCCAACGATTCTTCTGGAGAATTAAGCAACCATACGGCAGCATCCTGAAATAAATCATAAGAATCAAATTAACATGTTGACTTTGCAAAAAAAACTCTTATGCGGTGACAAGATTTTGGCACACTAACAAATATGAGAAAGGTAAAAATAATTAATAATGTGTATTTTTATGTGTGTGTCCGAACCTTGTGACCAAAATCTCGTGATCACTTAAGTATTTCTTGACTTTGTATATGCAATATTGAAAATCATATTTGTATCAATAAAACTTACACAAAAGAGACCATGTTGGATTAATACAGGAGGCTTGTCCGCTTTCTTACCAGACCTCCCTCCTGGGATCCTCTGCAGGCTTAAGATGTAGCCATCATCTGTTGTAACCTTAGCCAACACAAAAATAAATATTGATGTAAAATATGGGATGTCAATTGAAGTGGTATTGATTATTTTACAAACAAAAATAATTAGATGATCTGTACATTATTATTTCATGTTACATATGCTACAGTTTCAAATGATACGTCGAATGGAGCATGGTATAATAATATTTACCTTATGTTCTTCACAAGTATAACCTTGTGTCTCTACTATAGTCTTACAAATACCATCATCATCATTGGTAACTAGAGATGATCTTGAAAAATCATTCCTTGTGTGAAGTGTTTTTCTTCCTTGGGCTGCTGCAATGCAAAACAAGACTATTGAGATAAGACAGACTACTCCTGTGTGTGTGCTAACCATTGTGAGAATGTGGTTATGCTTAACTAGTTATGTCTCTCCATACAAAATGAAAATAGCGGTATTTTATAGACTTCTTTGGAGGGTAGCAAAAGAAAAATTGTTGAGGATAATATCTGCAGTTTAAGGCATGGTTGTAATTAATTATTGTAACATGGTAATTATTTATGGTTTTGTTCTTCTAGGTTTTTATAATCAATAAGAAAATGGTCCAAATTAATAAACGATTTTCTTTTTTTGAAGGGAATGAACGGTTTTCTTAATCAATCAATATAGACATATCTAAGCGTTCAAAGTAGTTGGCATTGGTAAGTTGATTACTAAGATGATTTTATTTACAAGTAATAATTAATTAATATTTGTTAGACAACTTTGGTAATAAAAAAAAATAAATTGCTAGCTTGGATTCCTGTTCTTATAGAGAGTTGATTTATCTTAAAGATAGATGGATCATAAATTAACAGCTTGAACATATATAACCAAACGTTCTGAGATCACATGATTAGTACATCAATATACAATTCCATACTATAAAATTATGGTGGACATTTTCACAATGTTGTTATCAACGGTCTTAATTAAGTTTTTTTTTTTTTTTAGAGATCAACTGACTTAAGCTGTCATACTACTTTTATTGTAAACTATAAACTGTGTAGGGAATTAGTGATTCATAAAAAAAATCCTAAATAATAATTTTATTTCTTTTTAGTGTCAAAATAGGATAATTTTATTTATTATTTTAAAAAAAGTATCTGTTACCAATACCTTTCTAAGAAAATTAATTAAGTAATTAAAATAATGATTTAATTAAGATCCGTTGTTAGTATAAAAAGTTTTACGTGTTGATTAAATTATATCTATAATTATACATTTCATTTCATTTCATAGCATAAAATGAGAGTGGGCCTTTTTACAATGTTATCAATCGACCGAAGAATCTATAGTGGTGACAGCTTTTAACTTGTTAAACTTTAATGAAAATGTTATCAACTAACTTAATTCATATCGCTTTCATTGAGAGCGAAAAAAAATATTGTGGAGGTAGTTAGTGATTCATAATTTTTTTGTCTCAAGAAATATCTCAAATTTTAATTTTAATTCCTTTGAAATTTTCCATTAAGTTTTCGTCCTCAAATGTTTTATGTTGTGACTATTGGTTCATGTTTTTAAGTAAATTCTTGTGTATCTTTCAAAATTTTAATTTTATCTACGGTTATGTTTTATACATTATATAACTCTTGCAAAAGTTTAATCTTTTTTAACAAAGAATGAACAAAATATGAATTTTTCATATTTAAGCGTTTAAAAATTCATATTTGTTAAAAAATTTAATTTTGTGGAAGATATTTTAATATTCTAAACATTTTTATTCTTCAAAAAAATATTCTAAACATTTTTATAAAAATTCATTTAAAAATATAATAATACACACGAATTTACTAAAATACATGGATCAAAAGTAGTGAATGAAAATATTTGGAGATCAAAACTTGTTGAAATTTTTCAAGTCTAAAAACAATTTTATATCTATTTCAAGGGGTCAAAAGTTTAGTTAGCCCTGTTAATTATTATATGTTTCATCCCATAAAATTAGATTGAGCCTTTTACAATGTTTTTATCAACCGACTTACATAATACTACTTCCATTTTAATATTTCTTTTTTTACTATGAAACTATTTTGAAGTGATATATTCAAACCAAATATAGGAATAGTTATATTAAAATACATTCCATATATTAATGAATATTTATAAATAAAAATTAAATCATATTATATTTTGAATTAAATCACATTCCATATCTTTTTTTAACTAAAATATCAATGCTGAAATGATTGAATTTTTTTCTTTGACTAAAAATTATATATATATATATATATATAAAATTAATATAAGGTGCTGTTAACTTACTCCGACCTAAAAAACATGAAGAAGTATGTTACCAAGCCTACTCCCACCGTGTTTTGACTAAAAAACCAATTTCCACTACTATAAATCACTTCAAATTAAAAGATAGTTTTGTCAATTCCACTTTATTTTCCAAAACAAAAACAAAACACATAACCTTAATTACCTCTTCGGTACCATCCACGCATGGTTGTAAATTTACTCAGATGTTTTTCTTTTAATTTTGTTTGTCCTCGTCTATTGGATTTATACAAGTTGCAGTTTTTTTAATCAAAAAACTGCAAGATGCAGTTTTTAATTTTGGTTGAAAGTTACTTTCTTACTAATATTGTAGATTAATAAAATTCTTGAAAAGCCTTCAAGAACGTTCAATCCTTTTGTCATCATGCCCACTTCAATCGTTTTTCCCCCAAACAAATGACTATATAATTCCTAATTGTGTAGGTGCGTGTTCAGAGTTTAGTGGTGATTTTGCGGAGAACACGGTCATAGGAATTAAGGACTAGATTGTCATTAAGTTAAAGAAATTAAGACAAATTAGTAATTTAAAAATAAATTAAAAAGTATGTTACCATAATGCCCGTTCATAGAGTGGTGATTTTAAAATAGATACCAAGGATATTTTTGTGAAAAGCAAATGAGAGTAGACTTGCTAACTTACTCATTCATGTTTTTAGGTGGAAGTAAGTTTTTTTTTTAACCAAAGCAAATTTATTGCATATCATTAGTAATCAAGGGTACAAAGTATGAGGTAGCTCATGAAAAATATGGGGGCTAGGCGGGATAAGGCGGCTCTAGCAATACTATGAGCTACCCTATTTGCTTGCCTCCTAACAAACGACACTACATAGTCGGAATTACCATTCAATAAGCTCTTAATTTCGGTTACTAAATCACCAAATTCATTGAAAGGGACATTGTGAACTTTAATAGCATCCACCAATGTCTTGCTATCTGTTTCAAATGTTACGTAGTGCAGGTGGTTTGATATTGCCATTTTTAGAGAGTGAAGAAGACGTTTGGTTCAAATTGGGTAGTACGTCATGAGCTTGTGTAACAATGGAGGATGGTGTAGTGTTTATAGCTTCCCAAAACTTCGCATTACGACTCTTCCACAAGCTTCAGAGAGTCATGGCAACTAAGAGTCTGTCTTGTTCCTTCAACCTGATGAATAACTCAAACATCATAGCTAAGAAATTACTTACCCTAGTGAGCAACTCACGAATAATGTTGACAATGCCTAGTCGGTCCCAATGTAGAAAACAAAGAAGATGTGAGATTCTGCCAAAAGATCACAAGAGGCACATGATTCGGTGCACGGAATGCCATAGGTGGAAAGGTCGACCCTTGTTGGCAGACATTGATGCGCTTTTCGCCATAGAAAAGCACGAACTCGAGGTGGTAATTTGATATTCCAAATGAGCTTCCAATGGGAACTGTAACACCCTAATTTTTAATATTAGTTTATTAATTTAATTGTTAGATAATATTAGTATTATTATCATTAGCAGTTGTTTTGATTGTTTGACATTATTTATTTATTTTATTTGAATTAAATCAATTTTGACATGATTGAGTGAGGTTGTTTAGTTTAATTGAGATAGAGACATTGGACTAATAAGGGTAGTACATATAGAATAGAGCTTTAATTAATTATAATAGTTTAATTAAAAAGAGATTGAGAGAAAATAATTTTAAAGAAGAAAGTAGCATTTTTGGTGAGAATAGGGAAGTGAGGGTGCAAATAGTTAATGTATCTAAAGTTTATTTGGGAAAATAAAAATAAATAAATCTGAATTTTTAAAAAGATTAGTGAGAAACAAACTCAATGGAGAGCATAGAAAATTAGAGTTACAACAAACAAAGAAAAAGATTAGAGATAAAAAAAAAGTAGGGTTGTGGAGAAAAGAGGCAGAGAGAAGAGTTTAGGGAGAGATTCAATCGTAAAAATTCATCTATTCGGCAAACTAGAGGTAAGAGAGAAGTTTTATTCATCATAAGGATTATGTACTCATGTGAGTAGTGAAGGGTTGTTAGTTTTCGTTGTTTTCTTATTCCTTTGATGATTTATGATTAAATTTGTGTTCTTTTATGTACTGTGATTATCTGTTTGTTTTTTGTTCTAAATTTTGATATTTTCATGTTAAATTTGAGATTGAAATTTTGTGTTTTGGAATATGTAAGCAAAAGTGATTTGACCTTTTCAAACTAGAATTTGTTTGTGCTTCTCTCTTCTTTTTTTTTTTTTCTGTTTTCAACTAGAATCATCTGCTATTTTGTTAATGATCACCAAACACGAATTTCTAGGTTAATTGTTTATAACTTTAGCCTAGTTCTTTGTTCCTAGTTTAACACTTCCAGTTTAATTGTCCTGTTAAGTAGCATTATACACAAATTGCTAGGTTAATTGTCAACAAGATACTTGGAAAGTTCATTATATTTGTACCCTTAACTAGTTGGATTGGCTGGCATTGAGATAGTAAGTTTCCTAGTACCATAATAAGAATATTATTATATATATAGGTAAATAGAGCCAAGTCACTTGTGTATCTTGAAAAATTAACTTGAAACATGACCTGAACCACTACATTAATTCCTGGCACATGTTGGATTCATAGAATAGACAATAGAATAGAAAGAAAAAATAAATATACTAATGCTTCGAGGCAATTAGGCAAATTTAGATAAGAGACTTTAAAAGGACCATAACTAGAAACGAGAGAATATAGGTAGAGTAGGTTAATGCTTTAGTGTGAGAATTAGAATTAGAATATTGTTATTAGTATAAGGATTGGATCTTTAATTTAATTAATAATAGGGTATTCGTAAGAATAAATGTGTTGTGTATAATGTTTTGATAAATTGAATCGATGTTTTATTTGATGATGTGTAATAATGTGTTATTTGATGATGTATATTAATGTGTCTTTTTTACGGTGAGTATTGATGAGATATTTGACGATGTGTTGTTTAATGATGAATTATTTAATTATCTGTTATATAAAGATGTGTCATTTGAAGATGTGTTATACTAAGATGTGTTATTTAAAGATGTGTTCATATAAAGATGTATTATTTAAAAATGTGTTATTTGAAGATGTGTTGATACAAAGATGTGTCATTTAAAGATGTGTATTTGTCGAGTCATGTAAAGATGTGCATTGTTGAGTCATTATTTGATGTTCATGCATTCATGGTCAGTCCGATTTAAAGATGTGATTTAAAGACGGGGGATAAATCAGTAACATAACTCTGATATCCAAAACCGGTACCACATGCATATATAGTCGAGTAAGAGACATTGCATACATAACTGTAAGTCTATTTGAAGATGTGTAACTATTTAAAGATGTGATATTCAATGACGTGTTTCTATATGTTCATGAGTGAATGATTTGTATTTTATTAATGTCTACTTGATATTCTTAAATGTTGTTGATGTTTTTATGTTATTATAAGATGTTGATTGATGCCTATTTGATTTTTTTAAAATGAAATTTTATATTTAGATGTGAATATTATCTGACTGTGATGCATATTTGTCTAAATGTAATTGTTGTGTTCTTTTATATATCTATGCATTTGCTTATGCATTCTCTTATGTTAAATATATTCTCACCCTTTAGTAACGAGTTGGGCGCCTACACCCTTGTGGTGTAGATTTGCAGGAAGAAGAAGTTTAGTAGGAGTGAGTCTCTGAGGATGGTTTTGGAGCCTACTCGTTTACTTATCGCTTTTGGGAGTCTTTATCGAGTCGATGTTCTGATCTGTGACACTAGGGATTGGGGATTTATTTTATTTTATATTAGGTTTTAGAATTCTTTTAAATTCAGTTTTGATGTTGATACAAGTGATGTGAAAGTTATTTTGATATTTTGAAAATTTTAATTTGTTGCTACGTTTTTAATTTAAATAAAGTATTTTTGAATTGAAGAAGATGTATGACACCCTTGCATGTTTAATAAATTATTGTATTCTTATTAGAAAATAATATGTGGGGTTTACGGTGTTGCAGGAACTATTCAGAGGTTCAGAAGCATGGATGAGATCAATGCAAATTCTATATGCAGATTTAACCGTATAGTGACCATCAGTCGCCGCCCTCCACACACGGGAGTCATCTGCAGGCCGAGTGTATAAAGGTGTGCCGAGGATGGTGTTAGCCTCTGTGTGCTTGAAAAGCGATTGCACAATAATATACTCCTATGATATGGATCCTGGATTCATCAAATGACTAACTGTTACGTAGACATGGCAACGGGGCGGGTCGAGGGCGGGTTTAAGCCTCCCCGTCCTTGCCCCCCTTTGCATGCACCTTCCCCCGTCCCAAAACCATATTGGATGTATAAATTGAACACCCAACCCCGCCCCATCCGCAAAAACTCTATTTTTTTTTTATAAAATATTTACAAAATGCATATTTGTATATTTTTTTCATAGCAATAAAAAACAATAATTATATTAATAATTAAAGATCTAATCAACTTTTTTTAAAAGAGAAAAATGATTATAATAATTATGTTTCTAAATAGTAATAATATATTAAAATAGGTTGGTGTTTATGGAAATAAAATTATAAAATTTAATAAAGTAAATTTCAAAAAGTGGGTGCGGTGCGGGTGTAAGCATCCCCAGCCCCACCCCCGTACTAAAAAATCATATTTCCCCAACACCCGCACCCAGTTAAATAAGCTTTTCCCTGTTAAATTCGGGGAGGGGTGTTCGGGTCTGGACGGGGGTGGATTTTGTTGCCATGTCTACCGTTAGGTCCTCATAAGAAGGTGAAGGGGTAGTTGACTGTTTGAAGGATGGGAGGTTGCACACCCAAGGCATGTTCCACACATTAATTATGGTATCATCACCAATCTTCCATCTATGACTTAATGTAAGTAAGTGTTGAGTACTCCAAAGACTTCTCAAAGTATAGCTTGCATAATGGCCAACAGGGGCCTCCAAGAAATCCCTTTGCGGGTAAGATTTGGTTTGGAGAACTCGAGTAAGAAGTGAAACTTATGGGGCGAAAAGTGCACTTTAACCTAAATTAATGGAGTTAGGAGATATATGATATATTTATTTGTAAAGGGAGGAGAGAGAGATATGAAAGAGAGAGAGTGGATCGATGAGGGAGAGAGATAATATTTTTTGAGTAGAAAATAAAATGTATTTTTGTATTTTAAACAATTTGTACTTGAGGCAAAGAAATTGTATCATGATTTAACGAAAGATAAGAATTTTTTTCCCATATCTTGTCCTATGTTTTTACCTAAAAAGGAAACATTATTTATTTATTTTTTAAAAAATTGTTTAGTTTGACCTTTGATTATTAATAACAAAAAAGTTATATTAATCACAATGGTGGCAAAATGGGCTAATTGGTTCCACTTTGGCCCCTCGACCATCTATCCATCTAAAGCAAGTTAGGAGGGGTGATACCCGCCAACCTTTGTTCACCCCTCTAGATCGAGGCCTTAAAGTATAACAACTTGATCCTGATTGAAAAGAAATACTATTACCCTAGACTTGAAAACAACTTTGACATAATGTTCGGCCAGATTTCACCAAGGGAGTTCACCGAAATGGTTAAATTTGTATGCAAAGAAGGTGATGACTTGCTACCTCAAATATTCCAAACCATTTGTAGAAGCGATCTTAAACCCTTGGCTAGAGTCATGCATCATGTTCTAAGACACGACTATGTGTTACCTACTACTCACAACTTGGCCCTCAACAAGGGTAAATTAGTATTGATATACTGCATGATGAAGGAAAGTCACCGTAGGGAAGGTCATTCAGGAGGAGATTAAGAGTGCTAGGCACAATGGAATTTGATGTATCCCTCCTTGATCGCTAGCTTATCCATAGCGTAAGGCCTGGAGTTTGGAGATGGTGACATCAAACTAGTTTAAAAAAAGGTATTGTTTATAAGAAGTGTGTCAGCATGATTAATAAGAATGATGCAATAACTTAGGAGCAAGAAGGAGAAAAAGAATGTTGGGGAAGAAGGAAATTAGTACCACAACAACATATTAGTACTCAAACTTCTCTAGAATCAAGCCAACTCCACTCACTTGGTAGAGCTAGAACAAAAATCAACTCATTTTTGGCACTACATGAGGATATGTCTACTTGATAGAAGATAATGTTTGAAAGCTAATGAGGTATTGAGCTTATGGTGCTGGACCTTTTATATTCATAAGTTAGTAGTCTAGTTCTTTTAAGTTTTATCATATATGCTCTTTACAACCCTTATTTCAAAAGTTATGCAAATCCTATTATTGAAATTTCGGTCTCTTCCTTGTTCTTCTATTTTGCTATCTTTATTATTAACATGGCATTAGAGTTTGGGTCGATCCTCTGACTTCACCAAAATTTTGCTATTGAGTTCCCAAAAGTTTGGGGATATGTTTGCTTTACTTTTTATGGTTGATTATATCGTTCAAACTCAGGAATGGATCCCCTCCAGTGAAGTTTTCATTGGACTCTCTCCAGTTTTAATCTCACCCTTAAATGCATTTTTTTCTTTTTTTCTCTTTCTCTCTCATTGCAAATCAAAGGATGAAAATTCAATGGATTCTAATGTCACAGGAGACAATTGATTTATCTACAGTTGCACGTTATAGCACCAACGTTAAAAAAATAGTAAAAATGCATCTCGCACCATACGAGACCCATTAACGTCTCGCACGTTAAACGGCGCTTAAGCTGAATATCTCATTAGCTTTCAAACATTATCTTCTATCAAGTAGGCATATCCTCATGTAGTGCCAAAAATGATTTTTTTTTTTTTCTAGCTCTACCAAGTAAGTGGAGTTGTCTTGATTCTGAGGAAGTTTGAGTACTAATTTGTTGTTGCTGTGGTAGCGGTTATTGTGGTGGCATTTCCTTCTTGCTCCTTAGTTATTACAACATTCAGGGCCGATCTAAGTGCTAAACAACCCAAACAAGGGCTTTAAGTCTCAAAATTTTGGATAAAAAAAAGGCCTCTAAAAAATTAATTTGATTATAAGTATATACTGATTATCCAAAAGGCCTCAATTACTCTTGGTCATGGATTTAAATTTTGGTCTCCACAAAATTAATTTTATATAAATATTTTCTTAAAAAAATATTTTTAAAGGCCGCATTAATTTGTTTGCTTTAGACCTCTGGGCCGGCCTTGACAACATTCTTGTTAATCATGCTGACACACCTCTTATAAACAATACCATTTCTTAACTAGTTTGATGTCACCACCATATCCAAACTTCAGGCCTTACGCTCTGCATAAGCTAGTGACCAAGGAGGGATACATCAAATTCCATTGTGCCAAGTGAGCAGTCCTCTTAATCTCCTCCTCAATGACTTTTCCTACGGTGACTTAGATTTCCTTCATCATGCAATATATTAATACTAATTTGCCCTTGTTGAGGGCCAAGCTGTAAGTAGTAGGTAACACATAGTGTCTTAGAACATGATGCATGACTCTAGCCAAGGGTTTCAGATCGTTTCTACACATGGTTTGGAATCTTTAAGGTATCAAGTCATCACCTTCTTTTCATACAAATTTAACCATTTCCGTCAACTCCCTTGGTGAAATTTGGCCGAACATTATGTCAAAGTTGTTTTCAAGTCTAGGGTAAGATTTCTTTTCAATCAGGCTCAAGTTGTTATACTTTAAGGCCTCGATCTAGAGGGGTGAATAGATCGTACAATTCTAAAATTGTCAAATTTTGCAGCGGCTAACATTATTGATTGATAAGTCTAACCCAAACGATGCCAAGAAATTTGTATGAGTAGTTAAACTAAATCTTTGAAAAACGTATGACGCATTGGTGAATTCAAAGAAATATCAATTTGATGATGTTAGTTAATTTTTGAGTTGCCATTATGTTATGGTGATATCTGCCAACCTTTGTTGGCCATATCTGTCCTAACTTGCTTTTGATGGATTGATGGTCGAGGGGCCAAAGTGGAACCAATTAGCCCATTTTGTCACCTTTGTGATTAATATAACTTATTTGTTTATTAATAATCAAAGGTCAAACTAAACAATTTTTTCAAAAATAAATAAATAATGTTTTCTTTTCAGGTAAAACATAGGGCAAGATATGGGAAAAAAAAAATTATTATCTTTCATTAAATCATGATACAATTTCTTTGGCTCAAGTACAAATTGTTTAAAATATAAAAATATCTTTTATTTTCTACTCAAAAAATATTATCTCTCTCCCTCCTCGATCCACTCTCTCTCCTATACTCTCTCTTTCATATATCTCTCTCCCTCTCTACAAATAAATATATCCTCTCTCTCTCTCTTAACTCCTTTAATTTAGGTTAAAGTGCACTTTTCGTCTCATAAGTTTCAAAGTGCATTTTTCGTCTCATAAGTTTCACTTCTTACTCTCTCAAAGCCAAATATTACCCACAAAGGGATTTCTTGGAGGCCTCTGTTGGCCATAATTCAAGCTATACTTTGAGAAGTCTTTGGAGCACCCAACACTTGCTTACATTAGGTCATAGATGGAAGATTGGTGTACCAAAATTAATGTGTGGAACATGCCTTGGGTGCGCAACCTCCCATCCTTCGAACCGTCAACTACGCTCCACCTTCTTATGAGGACTTAATGGTTAGTCATTTGATGAATCTAGGATCCCTATCATGGGAGCATACTATTGTGCGGTCGCTTTTCAATCACACAGATGCTAACGCCATCCTTGCCACACCTTTATACTCACGGCCTGCATATGACTCCCAAGTGTGGAGGGCGGCGACTGATGGTTACTATACGGTTAAATCTGCATATAGAATTTGCAATGATCTCATCCATGCTTCAGAGCCTCTAAATAGTTCCCATTGGAAGCTCATTTGGAATCTCAAAGTACCAGCTCGAGTCTATACTTTTCTATGGCGAACAGCGCATCAATGCTTGCCAACAAGGGTTAACCCTTCCACATGTGGCATTCCGTGCACTGAATCATGTGTATCTTGTGATCTTTTGGCAGAATCTCACATCTCCTTTGTTTTATCCAAAGCCATTGAGTGTTTGGACCGACTAGGCATTAGCAACATTATTCGTTAGTTGCTCAGTAGGGCAAGTAATTTCTCAGCTATGATGTTTGATTTATTCACCAGGTTGAAGGAACAAGACAGACTCTTAGTTGCCATGACTCTCTGGAGCCTGTGGAAGAGTCGTAATGCGAAGCTTTGGGAAGCTACAGACACTACACCATCCTCCATTGTTATATAAGCTCATCACATGCTACACGAATGGAGATGCATGCAAAGAGCTAAGCATTTGGCGCGCCCCCAAGTCCATCATCCAATTTGGACTAAACCTTTTCTCAACTCTCTAAAAATGGCAATATCAAACCACCTGCCCTACGTAACATTTGAAACGGATAGCAAGACTTTGGTGGATGCTCTTAAAGTTCACAATGTCCCTCTCAATGAATTCGGTGATTTAGTAACTGAAATTAAGAGCTTATTGACTGGTAATCCCGACTATGTAGTGTCGTTTGTCAAGAGGCAAGCAAATATGGTAGCTCATAGTATTGCTAGAGTCGCCTTATCCCACCCTAGCCCCCATATTTTTCATGAGCTATCTCATACTTTGTACCCCTTGATTATTAATGATATGCAATAAATTTGCTTTAGTTCCAAAAAAAAAATAACTTGCTTTCACCTAAAAACATTAAGGAGTACGTTAGCAAACCTACTCCCATTTGTTTTTCACAAAAATATCCTTGGTATCTCTTTTAAATTCACCACTCTATGAATGGGCATTATGGTAACATACTTTTTAATTTATTTTGGGTTAATAGGTCTTTACCCCCCTGTTATATAAGTCATTTCTAGTCTTACACCCTGTAAAATTATTTTTTTTATTTACCCCCTGTAAAATATTTTTGTTTTGAAAATCGGAAATGACCTATATTACAGGGGTAAAGACCTATTAACCCTTTAATTTTTAAATTATTAATTTGTTTTAATTTCTTTAACTTATTGACAATCTAGTCCTTAATTCCTATGATCGTGTTCTCCGCAAAATCACCACTAAACTCTGAACACGCACCTACACAATTAGGAATTATATAGTCATTTGTTTGGGGGAAAAAACGATTGAAGTGGACATGATGACAAAAAGATTGAACGTTCTTTAAGGCTTTTCAAGAATTTTATTAATCTACAATATTAGTAATAAAGAAACTTTCAACCAAAATAAAAAATTGCATATTGTATTTTTTGATTAAAGACTTCAACTTGTATAAATCCAATAGACGAGGACAAACAAAATTAAAAGAAAAACATCTGAGTAAATTCACAATCGTGCGTGGATGGTACCGAAAAGGTAGTTAAGGTTATGTGTTTTGTTTTAGTTTTGGAAAATAAAGTAGAATTGACAAAATTATCCTTTAATTTGAAGTGAGTTGTAATTGTGGAAATTGATTTTTTAGTCAAAACACGGTGGGAGTAGGCTTGATAAGTTACTCCTTCATGTTTTTAGGTAGGAATAAGTTAGTGGCCCCCTATATTATATATACTAGCGGAAAGACGGACATTATCGTGTCCGTCTGTCCGCTTTTTCTATTGCGCTAACACATGTGATTATTTTATTATGTTTGTTTGTATAATTTTGATTAAAAAATTTAAATTTTAAAATAATAATGAAAATTATTGATATATTGATTTATAAACAAAATATTGTCAAGGTATATAACAAAATTATCTATGAACTCAACATATTTTAGTTTGCATGCATATAAAAAAATGATCATTTATTGTTTATTCTAATAGTAATTAGTACATCATAACATAAATGTATATATAAATGACATGTTATGTAAAAGAAACATTGTTATGATTGCGATAAAAAAATATCTTTAAAAACTACATTTTTCGTAAAATCTCCATCTTCTCATATTTTCCCTTCTTTAATGAGAACTTTTGTTGAATTTTGAGAAACTCCTTTTGATAAAGCTACATGTACCATGGTTGAAAACATGTCATGGAAGATAGATTCTCACATTGTGAATGGTCATCCCTTGTGACTTATTTATGGTAATTGCAAAATTTAGTCTAACGGAAAACTGTTTTCTACTAAGCACAAAGGGAAGTCATAAACTCACATTTGTTTTTAATTTAATTCTAGGCAAGAATGCTCTTTTTCCAGCATTGCTTCCTATTAAGATTTCCACATCTAACATATTATAAAATAAACCACAACATAACAATCGTGTCCCATTACACAGGTCATATCTAGGGTCTATGTTTCGCAACAACATTAAATGTGCACCTTTTTTTACTTTTAAAATATATGGTGGGATACTTCCTTGAGAAATTGAGTTTAAGAATTCATGTTGATATAAGTTATGAGTATCCCCTTCAACCTCGTCAAATGACAGCAAATTATGTCCGTCTCCTGGAAAATTGATAAGTATGTCATTCAATTTTTGAACATCATCATTTGTAGGTGTAATTATGGCTCTTTCGATCATATACAATGCATCTCATCCATGCAAATCTAATTATGGAAAAATATGATCAATAAAAGTTTGTATTGACTGTTCTCCTTTCCATGGTAATGCAATTTGAGGAGGTATTTTCACCATATCATTGGGTTTGGTATGTTCAACATTGGTCGCATATTTTGTACCAAATGTAGAACCTTGGTATTAGCCCACAAATAAGACCAAATAGTACATGCTTATATCATTTGTGTCTTACTACCTTTTTGAACAACTGGAAGTACTTGACGAAAATCTCCACTCATGATCATAATGTTTCCACCAAATGGAGCATCACAGTCTAAAATATCTTTTAGTGTTCGATCTAATGCTTCTAAACCGTATTCGTTTGTTATTGGGGATTCATCCCAAATTATGGCAGTTGCAACTCTAATAAGTTTTGCAAGATCTTTTTGCTTTTTTAAATTGCAGATGGAATTTGGTTGTACATCAAAAGGTAAATTAAATCGGGAGTGTGCAGTTCTACCACCCAGTAATAATGTTGCAGCTATACCAGATGACACGGTTGCTAAGAAATTTTTTCCTCTATTTCTCAAAGTTGCCATTAATGTTCGATAAAGGAATGTTTTATCTGTTCCGTCTGGACCATCAACAAAAAAAAAATACTTGACTCTGTTTACGATCAATGACATTCATAACGTTAGAGGATTTAAAGTCAAATCTTTAACATTATTTTTTACTTACAATTGTTAATAATATTTTTTTAGAGGATTTAAAGTCCAATCTTTAACATCATTTTTTGCTCACGTTTGTTACTAATATTTTTTTAGAGGATTTAAAGTTCAATTTTAACGATATTGTTTTGCTCACGTTTGTTACTAATATAGTTTTAGAGGATTTAAAGTCAAACCTTTAACAATATCTTTTACTCACGTTTGTTACTAATATTTTTTTAGAGGATTTAAAGTTCAATCTTTAATATATTTTTTTGTTCACGTTTGTTACTAATCTTTCTCGTAGAGAATTTAAAGTCAAATCTTTAACAATATTTTTTTTCACGTTTGTTACTAATCTTTTTTTAGAGGATTTAAAGTCCAATCTTTAACATTATTTTTTGCTCACATTTGTTACCAATTTTTTGTAAAGGATTTAAAGTACAATCTTTAACATTATTTTTTGCTCACGTTTGTTACATTTATTTTAATATTTAAATTAAATTTATTCGTATCTATTTGTTACAAGTGTTATTTGTATTTAAAATTAAGGGTATTTTTGGAAAGAAAAGTTCAACTCAAAGTGTACTGAAAGGGTAGTTTTCTTTATATATACTAGCGAAAAGACGAACACTCCGTGCCTGTCTTTCCGTTCTTTTTATTGCGTTAACGTTTGTAAATTATGAACGGTATTTTTTTTATGAAATTTTGGTTTTGATTAAAAGTAAAAATATGAATGATGGTTGCTTTTTTAAATGACACGAACAACAATATTTATTATTAAAAAAGTTGTTTAAGGGTATAATTGGGATAATAAAAAAGTAAGTATAAATATACTCATTTAGTTTGTTATATTTTTTAAATGATAAAGGGAAGGGAAAAAAACATATATACATATATTCATATCGTGTTTGTTACATTTGTTTGAATATTTAAATTTATTCTTATCTATTTGTTACATATGCTATTTGTATTGAAAATTAAGGGTATTTTTTGAAAGAAAATTTCAACCCAAAAGTATGTTGAAAGGGGTAGGGTAGTTTTCTTTATATATAGTGTGTGTGTCTATATATATATATATATATATATATATATATATATATTTACGTTTTCAATCAAGTCAATATTTGTTTTTATTGTTTCAAAAATATTCATTTTTTATAAATATTCTATCCTTGATATTTTCCTTAAAAACATTAAATCATTCAATTAGTTTTCATTAAAAAAAAGCATTCGATTAGTTTTAGTCAAAGAAAAAAAATTCAATCATTTCAACATTGATATTTTAGTAAAAAAAAATATGGAATGTGATTTAATTCATAATATAATATGATTTAATTTTTATTTATAAATATTCATTAATATATGGAATGTATTTTTAATATAACTATTCCTATATTTGGTTTGAATATATCACTTCAAAACAGTTTCATAGTAAAAAAGAAATATTAAAATGGAAGTAGTATTATGTAAGTCGGTTGATAAAAACTTTGTAAAAGGCCCAATCTAATTTTATGGGATGAAACATATAATATCTAACAGGGCTAACTAAATTTTTGACCCCTAGAAACAGATATAAATTGTTTTTAGACATTAAAAATTTCAACAAGTTGTGGTCTTCAAATGTTTTCATTCACTACTTTTGATCCATGTATTTTAGTAAACTCGTGTGTATCATTATATTTTTAAATGAATTTTATAAAAATGTTTAGAATATTAAAATATATTCCACAAAATTAAAATTTTTAACAAATATGAATTTTTAAGCGCTAAAAAATGAAAAATTCATATTTAATTCATTCTTTGTTAAAAAGGATTAAACTTTTGCAAGAGTGATATAATGTATAAAGCATGACTGTAGATAAAATCAAAATTTTAAAAGATACACAAGAATTTACTTAAAAACATGAACCTTTAAAAGATACACAAGAATTTACTTAAAAACATGAACCAATAGTCGCGACATAAAGCATTTGAGGACGAAAAATTTAATGAAAAATTTCAAAGGAATTCAAATTAAAATTTGAGATATTTCTAGAGAAAAAAATTATGAATCACTAACTCCCTTCACAATATTTTTTTTCTCTCAATGAAAACGATATGAATTAAGTTAGTTGATAACATTTTCATTAAAGTTTAACAAGTTAGAAGCTATGACCACTAAAGATTCTCCGGTCAATTGATAACATTGTAAAATGGCCCACTCTCATTTTATGGTATGAAATGAAATAAAATGTATAATTATAGATATAATTTAATCAACGGATCTTAATTAAATCATTATTTTGATTACTTAATCAATTTTCTTAGAAAGGTATTTTGTAACAGTAACCTTTTTTAAAATAATAAATAAAATTATCCTATTTTGACACTAAAAAGAAATAAATTAATATTTAGGATTCTTTTTTATGAGTCACTGGTTCCCTTACACGTACAGTTTTTATTTTGGAAAATGCTATTTATCTAGAAAAATAGCATCAAGAATTTTTCAAGAAACAGTTGGCAAGTTATGATTGCATGATTTATTTGTTCACTTCCTATTTTTCAGCCACACCTCCTTGAATTGTGGCAAATAGTGCATTGTGATTGGTTCCTCTTTATTCTTGAAGAATTCTTGATGTTATTTTTTTAGAGATATAGCATTGCTCTCTTATTTTACGATGAAAGTAGTATGAGTTGACAACAACATGGTGAAAAGGTCCACCTCATTTTACAGTATGAAAATGTATATTTATTGTACTAATTATTTGATCTTAGAACGTTTCGTTATATGTAACAAAACAAAAAAGTTTGGTTATATATGTTCAAGCTGTTAATTTGATCCATCTATCTTTAAGATAAATCAACTCTCTATGAGAACAAGATTCCAAGCTGGCAAGATAACATGGCAGTTATGTCATCAACCAAAATTGTCTAACAAATATTTATTTATTTTTTACCAAAATTGTTTAACAGATACGGAGTATTAATTCTCTCAAAAAAAGATACGGAGTATTAATTATTATTTGTAAATAAAATCATCTTCGTAATCAACTTATCAATGCCAGCTACTTTGAACGCTTATATATTTCTATATTGATTGATTGAGAAAACCGTTCATTCCCTTCAAAAAAAGAAAATCGTTTATTAATTTGGACCATTTTCTTATGGATTATAAAAACCTAGAAGAACAAAACCATAAATAATTACCATGTTACAATAATTAATTACAACCATGCCTTAAACTGCAGATATTATCCTCAACAATTTTTCTTTGCTACCCTCCAAAGAAGTCTATAAAATACCGCTATTTTCATTTTGTATGGAGAGACATAACTAGTTAAGCATAACCACATTCTCACAATGGTTAGCACACACACAGTAGTAGTCAGTCTTATTTCAATAGTCTTGTTTTGCATTGTAGCAGCCCAAGGAAGAAAAACACTTCACACAAGCAATGATTTTTCAGCATCATCTCCTGTTACCAATGATGATGATGGTATTTGTAAGATTATAGTAGAGACACAAGGTTATACTTGTGAAGAACATAAGGTAAATATTATTATACCATGCTCTATTCCATGTACCATTTGAAACTGTAACATATGTAACATGAAGTTATATTGTACCGATCAACTAATTTTTTTTTGTTTGTAAAGTAATCGATACCACTTCAATTGACATCCCATATTTTACATCAATATTTATTTTTGTGTTGACTCAGGTTACAACAGATGATGGCTACATCTTGAGCCTGCAAAGGATCCCGATGGGGAGGTCTGGTAAGAAAGCGGACAAGCCTCCTGTATTAATCCAACATGGTCTCTTTTGTGTAAGTTTTATTGATACAAATATGATTTTCAATATTGTATATACAAAGTCGAAAAATACTTGAGTGATCACGAGATTTTGGTCACAAGGTTCGGACGCACACATAAAAATACACATTATTAATTATTTTTACCTTTCTCATTTTTGTTAGTGTGCCAAAATCTTGCCATCGCATAAGAGTTTTTTGTGCAAAGTCAACATGTTAATTTGATTCCTATGATTTATTTCAGGATGCTGTTGTATGGTTGTTTAATTCTCCAGAAGAATCGTTGGGATTTATTTTAGCAGATATTGGATTTGATGTGTGGCTTATCAATGGTCGAGGAACAAAATATAGCACCAACCACACATCACTAAGTCCCAATGACATGGTTAATTCTTATTTAGGATATATATATATATATATATATATATATACACACACATACATGCATTTCACTTTTTAAATTTTCATACTTTCATTAGTTGATTTATAAATTATAATTAATTATTGTTTTATTCCATTTTGTATAGGCTTATTGGGATTGGTCATGGGATGAATTAGCTGGTTATGATCTACCTGCTTCAGCCCAATATGTGTACAACCATACTGGTCAAAAATTGCATTATGTTGGTCATTCTCAGGCGAGTTAATTTCAAATTGATTATTTTATTTCTTATATTTTTAATAGCTAGTGTGTTTGTGTATGTAACAAATATTGATATAAATTTTTCAGGGAACTTTGATAACTTTTGCTGCTTTATCTCAAGGAAAGCTTCTGAATGTATTAAGATCGGCTGCATTACTTAGTCCAATCGCTCATATGACTCAAATTCCTTCCATGTTAACAAAATTTGCTGCTGAACTCTTTTTAGCTAATGTGAGTGGCAGAAAATACTACTATTTAGATAAAACTATGTATGATATTACATTACCAATTGAATACAGTTATGAAAATATTTCCCTTTTTTTTAATATGACAGGATATATACTGGTTAGGCCTCCGTGAATTCGTTCCACATGCGTAAGAGAAGAAATAACTCTATTTCCTTACTCTTTATTAATATGCTTGATTTACAAAAGAAAAAGGTAAAACTGATCAACAGTAGAAATAATATATCTTATGTTAATTCTAATGAGCAGGGATATTGGAATAAAACTTCTAGATGGCATCTGCACTATTCTTAACCTCAACTGCACAAACCACTTATTGCCATTATTCACAGGTACTTTAGACGTTAATACTGGCATGATGCGTAAATTGCACTTATTTTTTATGTATAAATACTTATTATCATAATTATTGATGTTACTTTTGTCTTCCTTACATTTAAAATTTATAGGTCCAAATTGCTGCATAAATTCTTCTAAGGTAGATTCCTATCTTGATCATGAACCACAACCAACAGCAACGAAGAACTTGATCCATTTTTCTCAATGTAAGTCTACCAAAGAAGCAACATTTATATATTTTTTTCATGACTAAATATAATTTGATCTTTGTCAACAAGATTTCAGTTAGGTAGTAAGAGTGTGACTTTATAATCTCAAAGGACATGTTCAAATTTCAGAAACGGTTGTAAAATGAATATTAGTGTGATTTAAATTAATAGTATTTATCTTTATCTCTATTAAAAAAGTGAACAATTAGGTATCCTAAAATTTTGTTGAGTATGCTATACTTAATATTCAATTTTTTTAATGCCATGTCATTTTTTATATTTATTTATTTTTAACAAATTTAAATTTAAAATTAATTGTCTACATGATACAATACCCAATAAAACTCTAGAACATCATATAATTCTTCAATCATTTGATTTTTATGCATTTATGAATAGGACTATTATTTTTTTCATAGTGACTTGACTCTTGTATTATGAAATTTAAACAGTGGTCAGAACAGGACAAATATCAAAATATGATTATGTTGATGAAGCACAAAATATACAACACTATGGACAAAGGGTTCCTCCAACTTATGACATAACCAAAATCCCAAGTGAATTCCCCCTTTTTCTCAGCTATGGAGGGCAAGATACTCTATCTGATGTACAAGATGTGAAGGTTTTGCTCAATGACCTCAATAGTGACCATGATGCTAGCAAGCGTGTAGTATTGTTCAAGGATAATTATGCACATATTGATTTTATAGCTGGTGGCAATGCTAAAGAAGTCGTTTATGATCCCATGATAGTTTTTTTCAACGCTCATTGATTTTACGACGATTATTATGTATGTAATTGCTTTCTCATTAAGTTGAATTTTATTAGAGTGTGTTCTTTAGACTTCCTGTCAAAATTAAAATAAAAAGAATGTGGAGTATGCTAGATTCTTCTCTATATTTAATCATATAATTCATATTTAATCAAATAGCATTAATTCATATTTGCATTTGTTCTTTTGAAACCAAGATTATGCCTACTCTTTATTTTTCTTTGGATAATTAAAAAAGTCCTAACATAAAAAATATTCGGTTTTTTGTGGTTTTCAATTTTTTTGGATCGATTTACGATTTTATTTTGGATCGGTTTGAATTTGAACACCTCTAATACAGGTCAGTTCGTTTTGACAGCTCTAGTTTAGGTATCGGTTTTTCAAACTATATTAGTAGTGTTTGTTAACGGTAGAGATACTAAAATAGGGGAAGGAGAACTCTACCTGGCAAAAAAAAGTAGGGGAAGGAGAAAGAAATTAGAGTTTCAATAGTAGGGATTGCATAATTTATGAAAATAAGGGCTACAAAGAGAATATATAGTAAAAGCTTAAAGTACTAGACTACTAACATATAAACATAAGGGTTACGGAGAGAATATGTAGTAAAATCTTAAAAGTACTAGACTACTAACTTATAAATATAAGGGTTTCAATAGTAAAAAGACAACAGAGTGATCGAATATAAATGTTGTTGTGCAGAGCAGCGGTCGGGTTTAGATGGGGATTAAAACTGGAGAGAGTCTAGTGAAAACTTCACTGGAGGGGATCCATTCCCCAAATTCACTACCTTTCCTCTCTTTTATTGGCCTTTACCCTGAAACAGGAGAATTCTCATTCCTTCCAGTTTAATACACGCCTTAATTAACATTGTTTATTTTTAAAAGTAAATCCCTCCGTTTTTATTTTATTATATTTAATTGATTATTAATCATTTTAACACCATCAATCTTGATAAATTAATCATTTTACACCATCAATCTTGATAAATTATTATGATAGGATAACATATGGAAAGCAATACAATAACTGAACACATAATTTCTTATAATTTTTTTATTATTATTAACGTTAACAACTAAATTTTAATTAAAAAAAATTATACGAACGTTTCAGTCCTTGGAAAATTCTCATATAATGATAGTTAGGCTTCAGAAGATTCTCGGATAACGGAAGTTAGTCTTTAGAAGATTTTCATAAGATGAAAGTTAGTTTTTGGAAGTTTCTCATAGAACGGAAGTTAGTCTTTCGAAGTTTCTCATATAACAGAAGTTAGTCTTTGAAAGATTCTCATAAAACGAAAGTTAGTCTTTAGAAGTTTCTTACAGAACATAAGTTAGTCTTTAGAAGTTTCTCATATAACAGAAGTTGGTCTTTGAAAGATTCTCATATAACAGAAGTTTCATGGCTTTTCCCTGGATAACTTGTAAAACAAGTAACCAAAAGTGCTTATTATACATCATGAATTTACTACTTTCTAGCACTTATCACAACTTCTGCTCAAACTAACACTTTAGTACCCCTAAAGCTAGATGAGACTTTCTTTTCAATTTGTTTGGAGTTTAAATAATTGAAATCAGACAAGCGAAGAAGAATGGAGGGAGAAGTTTATATTTAAAAAGATAAGAGAGAATTGATTCACACTTTAAAAGATTTCTTGTAATCTTTGTGAGATCAATGTTTTTGCTAAAGCTTCAAACACTCTTATGTTGTTTTCTTGTATGCTTTGCAATGGTGCAAGTAATGTTGAGTCTTCCACTCCTATTTATAGAGTTTCTTGACCTCTTGTAGCCGTTGGAGGGTGACCAATGGTCTTGTGCCACGTGTCCTGGTCCCCACTAGCTTTTACTTGGAAATTTGGGTGAACATTCTGAACATCAAAATGTTGTTGTGTTCATCTGGGTTCATGTGGATGAAGGTCAGATGTGTTTATGGGTTTCATCATATGAATATCACATGAATTTCTGGGTTGTACTATGAATCTTGTTCTTTGTACGTACTTCAGAATGTTGTTGGAAATAAGCTTTTCCAGATCTTGTCTTGGAACTTGTGCAAGAGAGAAAAATGGATTTGTCACTTCAAGCTCATGCTTTAGGGATTGTGTGGTCCATGTGTTGTACCAACTCTCATACGTGTCTAACTCTGATTGAATGAGACAAGATTTTCTTTATTTGTTTTTTACTTTTCACCTACTATACTGTTCATAAAGCATGTGATGAGCTGAACATTCTGATCATCAAAATGTTCCTTTGTTTCACTTAGGATGATTTGTAAGACTTCCATTTGATGTAGTCAAATCCTAATAGTGAAACAACAATGAAGAGCAATGATTGTAACATCTAGGATGATATTCTCTTTAGAATATTCCTAGTAATTCAATGTTCATACTTCATAGTCTTGAATGAACTTTGAATATCCTTTTTGACATTAATCTTGTAAATGCATTTATTGCTTGATTGATCAATAACAATGTACTTTACTGAACATTTATTCATGTCATGTGTACCTTGCATGTTCTTGATAATGTTCTTGAGTTTTTGAGCTTGTATAAGAACAACATTCTGAACTCTGCTTGAAAATTCTGAACTCAAAGTTAGTTCATGAATTCAAATGTCCTTTGATTTCTTGTATCTTGGTATGATTTAAACCTCATTCTTGTTTTAGTAACTCAAGAGCACAAGTTGAATACCAAGAAATTAATCAAAGTCCATTAATTCTTTAATCATCAAGCTTTATTATCTTTAAAATTAATTAGGGTTTTTGCATCAACACCATCATCATCATCACATTTCAAAAGAAGAAGAAAAAATATCATCATCACCATCGGAGTGGCGTACAACTTGAGTTTGGGTTGGAAACTTCAGCACCGTTTAGCGTGCGCATAGTTAGTAGGTCATGCACGGTGCTTGCATTTCTCTTATTTTTATTTATTTTTGAAAAACTTAAACTAACTCATCGAAATTGACACATGAAAGAACCGAACGAGGTTTTTAGACAAAAACACTCCAAAATATCAAGTCAACATCATCCGACCAAACTAAATGGGTTACATGAGATTGATTATAATGCTTGTTAAGAATATTTCATTTAATAAACAATAATATATATTTATATAATTATGTAATACGTCCATCGATAGATTTGATTTTTAAAAAATGTTTATCGACATATTTAAATTGTCAAATTACAAACAAATTGAACACAAAATTGATAACAAATTATATGATAAATCTATTGTAAATAACTTGTTAATACAATTCAATTAATCGTTAACAAATTTTAAAAAGTGTCGCAAATCTTTATATGTTTATTTGAACACTCAATTATTTAAAAATTTCAAAGGCGTATTATTTTGTTTTAATATAAGCGTTAGATATCTTTCAGGTCCTTATAAATATATTAATTTTGTGTTTTAGTTCTTCTAAAAAATTTCTTCGATTTTTAATGCCTATAAATTTTTTATCACCACTTTTGATCCATATTTTTTATAAACAGTTTGTATAACATTTTTAATTTGACGAACTAAATTGCCAAATCAGTTACATCTTTTTTTTTTTTGAAACATTTATCAGTTGCATTTTTTAAATCAATATATATATATATATATATATATATATATATATATATATATATATAAACAAGGCACGTATGAATTAAACAAAATCAATGCTTGATGGGATTTCCAAAAATGTCAAAAACACCCTTTTGTTAAATCTGAATCGAAAATCAATAGCCTTTTTTAAATTCAATATATATTTAAAAGGCTAAATTGCATTTTTGGTCCTTTAACTATTTAAGTAGTATCGCTTTGGTCCCATAATTAAAATTCGATTTATTTTGCTCCTTTAACTTCTCTCTGTTACACATTTTGGTTTTTTTCCGTTAGTTTTAATTCAAAAATGTTAGATTTTCTTCATCTTCTTCTCCTCGTTTTCATCTTCATATCATCTCCATCAACCTTCAACAACAAGAATCCCATAAAAATTTCATAAGAAAATGTAGAAAACCTAACGTTTTTGAATTAAAACTAACGGAAATGACCAAAATGTGTAATAGAGAGAAGTTAAGGGACCAAAATAAATCGAATTTTAATTAAAGGACCAAAATGATTCTATCTAAATAGTTAAGAGATCAAAAATGCAATTTAACCTATTTAAAAAACACAATTCTAGTGGGTCACATAACATGTAAATCTTAGCTATTTTAAAGTTTTTATGTAGATCCAATGGTGGACATTTATATTACAAATAAATAAAAAAATAAAAAGTTCAAGTCTCCTATGGAAGGAGACCCATAAAGATCTCCCGTCGTAGCCGTTGTCTTGAGCTTATGGTGCTGGACCTTTTATATTCATAAGTTAGTAGTCCGGTTCTTTTTGGTTTTATTGTCTTGAGCTTATGGTGCTGGACCTTTTATATTCATAAGTTAGTAGTCCGGTTCTTTTTGGTTTTATTGTCTTGAGCTTATGGTGCTGGACCTTTTATATTCATAAGTTAGTAGTCCGGTTCTTTTAGGTTTTATCATATATGCTCTTTATAACCCTTATTTCAAAAGTTATGCAAATCCTATCCTATTATTGAAATTCCGTCTCTTCCTTGTTCCTCTATTTTGTTATCTCTATTATTAACATGACATTAGAGTTTGGGTCGATCCTCTGACTTCACCAAAATTATGCTATTGAGTTTTCAAAAGTTTTGGAATATGTTTGCTTTACTTTTTGGAAAATTTTACCTTATACGCTGATACATGTACTTTCACTCCTACAAATCTTTTCAAATTCCAATTTTACCCCTTTTTACTATTTAACTTTCTACACATTAATTTTTGAAAAACTGATACCTAAACTAGAGCTGCCAAAACGGACTAGCCTGTATTAGGGGTGTTCAAATCCAAACCGATCCAAAATAAAACCGCAAATCGATCGAAAAAACCAAAAAACACAAAAAACTGAATATTTTTGGATGTGTTTGGATGTTGTTTTGTGAAAACCCCTATGATCTGATTTCAGATCATTTTTTCGAAACCAAACCAAAACGAATCGCAAAAGTAAACATTAATACTTATTTATTCTTTTATTAGTATTATTACATTGAATTGTTATGTTGCTTATTGGTTTTTAATCTTCTATATTACACTAATTTAATCTATATTAATATTATTATTACTTCATATGTTTAAAAAATGGTCGATAATTATCATGCTGTCATTTTAAAATTTTAATATATTTTGCATTAAACCTATTATTTAACTATGTTTATGAAATATTAATAAAAAAATTATATTCTTCGAAAAAAGTAAATAAAAGAATACATATTTTGCATTTGGGATATCCGAATTAAACCACATATATTTGAATCAGATTGATTCGAAATGTGATTTTTATTTTGGTTCAGATGACATTTTGCCTCAAAACCGCATCGTGAACAGCCCTAGTCTGTATGGGCCGGTCCCGACAACCCGAATAAAATGTAGGACTTGGGCCTAAAAATTGTAGCCCCATTTTTTTCAAAGTTTTTTAGACCGACTCATAAAAGCCCGTAACTAGTTTGGGCTAACCCGTACAGACTACGTGTAGCCTGCGTAAAGAACCATTCTCCTTGAGTAAATACCCAACTTAGTCCTTGAATTTTCACCAATCAGCCAAATTCATCTCCAGATTTTTCGAAATATCTATTTAGTCCCTGAATTTTCAAAATGTCAATCAAAATGGTCCCTCCGTTAAGTTGGCCTGTTAACGGAGGTGACGTGTACTGTTAACCTCTTACGAGACATACCACGTCAGATGCCACACAAGCAAGGACTAATTTGGTCGAAAATGATGAAATTACGAAGGACCAAATTGATGGATTTTCAGAAAACTGAAAAATGCCCAACGGATCTCTTCTCCAACGGATCTTTATCATGAACGGCTCTTTTTTCCCAAATTTATAAATTCTGAACCCTAATGTTATAATTTGTGACCGCCAAATCAAAATCCCCAAAATTTCTTTTATGAATTGATCACAAAGTTCTTCCTCAATTCAAAAAACTTAAAACCCTAATTTTTTTTATTGAATTCGAAATCCAAAAATCAGTGGTTATTGTTCAAGCTTTGGTGTTCATAAATGATGGGTGGTGGGCGTATAGGCAAAAGCAGCTACAACAGTCGGTCTTCATCTTCAAGCTCTGTTACAATGGTGAAGTGAGAGTGCTTCATTGTTGGTATAATAAAATTTGTGCTGTAAGAAAAGCCAACACTGTCAATAATCCAAGAAGGCCTTTCTATGCCTGTCATCTGCCAAAGGTTTGTTTAACAATGGTTATGTGATGTATGTTATGGTTTGTTGAAATTGCCACTGATTTGATTTTTCTTTGTATAGGACGATGGTGAAATTGTCAATTCTTTGTCTGAGTTGATGAAGCTGATAAACTAGGTTATTTTAAAAACAATGGTGTTGGTCATGGAAGGAATGCAAGGTTGATGGAGAAGCCTAAGGATAGTGTCAGAGAAGAGGTTTGGAGGGCAAGGTTGATAGATAAATTTGATTATGTAGGAAGTGAGCTTAGGTTGATTTCGATATTGATAGGAGTATTGTGTTTGATTGAGTTGTTTAAGATATTTAGGTCTGTGTAATGTTGTAATCTTGTAATGAAAAGAGGTTGTCTATGAATGAAATCATCCTTTCTGTTAAATTTTTTTCCATCAAATTGGTCATTCTATCATTTGTCTATGCATCATATTGATCCCCAAATTTATAAAAATACCATCAAATAAGTCCTTGAATTTTCACAACAGAGATCACTATGATCCTTGGTATATAAATTTGTTGAACAATGTAAAATGTAAATAGACATACACTAATATTGTTGAAAATACCATCAAAAGTCATGAATTGGATGTTCATAATTCATTACATAGCCAAAAAAAAAAGAACATTACATATCCTTTAATTCATCAAGTCATCAAGTAATTTGATGTTCTTAAGTCATTACATATCCAAAACGACTAAAAGCATTAATTAATTAAACAAGTTCTAAAAGCATTAATTAAACTAGTCCAAAAGCATAATACATGCATCATTGCTTTGAAAATCTTGGGGTTGGGATAAACTCTATGTATTGGGGTTGAGTAGAAGCGGAAGGCCCGTAATTTGGATTTGGAACTCTAAAAAGTCTAGGAGCAGCTGGATTTTGTGGAGCAGGACCATATATCCTTGTACTCATAGGTCCTCTCGTGCCATATATCCTTGTACTCGTTCCCTGAAATAACATTAGTCACACCAGACCTTAAATTATAACACTATCCATCAAAGTAGTCATTAAGTTATGACAATATCCATCAAATAAGTCCTTAAATTATGACAATAAGTATCAAATCGATCCATATTTTGGTATCAGTTATACTTGTCTAGAAATTGCATCAGTTACAGGTCCATGATCTTGCTGCACCTCAGTAGCAACATTCTCAGCAACATTCTCTTGTTGCACCTCAGTAGCAACATTCTCAGCAACAGTTTCCACAGTTTCAGGCTCAGTATCAATCCAATCCTTTGGTCTCCTAGCCACAAACATAGCTCATCAACATCCATTTTCTCCCAAACGCAGAATTCACCATTGACATATTCCAGCCTCCGATGTTCATCTCGCTCTAAACACTCACCGTGATGCAGGATTAGCGTAACATAATCTTCCATCCTACAAATTTTGACTGGATTAGTCATAATCACAACCAAAACAATATAAAAAATGCAAATCACACTTCAATACCAACATCCGAAAACCCTTTTTATAAACTGGTTTAATCAACACGTGATTTCATTAATTACTAATATATTGTTCTTCATTTTTAATAACCAAACATAAAGACATGCAATTTTTAAGTTTCGGACCAAAAACCCTAAAATCATTAATCTAAAAAACGCAATCAAATACACTACACTCACAAACAAACATCAATCAAAATGTGATTTGAAGTTAAAAGTTGAAAAAAAGGAAGAAACAAAAAATCACAGAAAACTGAAACGGACACAAAAAAAGGGAGAAAACGAAAAACAGTGAATGAAACACGAAGTTGAACAGCGTTACCTTAACAAACGACGAAATCTGACTTCAAAACTATATCTTTTCCAAGGTTGATCGCCGGCGATGATGATGGTTTTGAAGAGGTGAAGAGGGTGAAGTTTTAGGCGGGGAAAGTGAAAGGTCGGGACTATTTTGATGAGTCTGAAGTGAAATGTGAGGATGAAAGCAAATGGTAATAGAGGGGTATAATTGGAAAAACAGGAAAAATTACACTGAAAAGTTAAATCTCGAATTTTTACCATTTTCATCAAATTCGTCCTTGTACACGTGGTTGTTTTGTTGCCACGTGTACAGGACAACACAACATGCATGATGACACATCATCCTCATTAACGGCCCTTTTGGACGGAGTGACCTTTCTGATGGACGTCTCTAAAATTCAAGGACTAAATAGATATTTCAAAAAATCTGGGGACGAACTTGGTTGATTGGTGAAAATTTAAAGACTAAGTTGAGTATTTACTCCATTATCCTTCTTCTCCTCTCGTCAATTCTCATCCTTTTACAGGTTACTTACTTTTCTAATTTTTCATTCATACCCACTAACTTATTTATATCAAAAACTCATCTTTTCATGTTGATTTTGCATATTTTATTACAATTGATTCTACTGTGTTGTTTTGATACGTGAATTTGATATATTATAACCGATGTATATCAGCTATGAAGTGTGCAATCAGCCAATCACTTACTTTTGCCTTTACATAGTATAGTGGCTTCTTGTAGAATGATATCATTATGTTACCATATATTAGCATTGATTCAAGAAATTGTAAAGATGTTTCATTGATTTCCCTCTTCTACAACCATTCTGGATTCTAACGTTTGTTACCATCAATTAATTTTTAGTTGTTGTCTCTACTTTCTTCGTAAAATCACATGTTTATGTTTTTTTTCTTCTTTTATTGTTGTGTCTTTTAAAGGATTTTAAAAAAATAAAAAAGTAAGGCGGGCTGGTATGTTGGCCCGGAAGCCCGTATAGGGCCGGGTTCAGTCTCTATTATTTGAGCCGTGTTTAATAAGGGTTTTTTATCCCAGATCTAAAAAGTTTATCATCCATTCAGCCAGCATGAAACGGGTCGTCCGTTTTGACAGCTCTAATCTAAACCATTATAGATTAAATTTGATTAGTTTAGTTTGATTTAGACCAAACATGAAAAATAATTTAACTAATTTGTCGGTTTGGTTTGGATCTTCAAATTCATTAGATAATTAGTTTGGTTCTACACGGTAAGTGGCACTCGACAAACCCAAATTGCCTCCGGTTCAATTTTCACAAACTTTCTCGGAATTTTACATATTATCCTTTAATTAAAGATCAAAGATCAAACGGTTTATATTACATGTTAAAAAATCAATACACAATCTCAACCGTTAATTTTAAACCGAAGAACAAACTCGCCTAACTGCATGACACAGTTACTGTGCTAAATCCAAAACCGGGACTTGACTTAAACTCTTCTACATCTTCTAGAATCTAAGACTATAGCTCGAAATGGATACAAAATTAAACCCAGAAATTACCAATTGCCCAAGTGGTCCCATTTTACTTTCTTATGTCGGTATCATCTTTTCTTTTGTATACGCGCTTTGCTTAGTCAATCATCCCCACCTAACTACAAGGAAAATAGTGACAATATCTTTGAATATCTTTTATTATCTCATTATGAAAATAAATTGAAATAAAGTAGTTTACACTGTAAATATCAAATCAAATCACACAATTGTTACCAAATAAAAACCCAATTCACACAGTCATGTCAATTGTTACCAAAAACAAAAATCAAATCATTCAAATTTCTAACGCGTTTTTAGGTTTTTTTTTTTTAAATATTATATAAATACTTATTTTATGAAAAGGTTTTAGACGATCAACTTAATTAGTATAAATTAACTTTTCTTTTTACAAAAAGTATAAATTAAATTTGTTATTTATTAAATATAAAATGTATTAAAATAAGTAGTCATCTCTCATCTCATATTCATTGAATTGAAGAGTAGTTAATACTAGAAAAAAATAAATTGATTTAGTCAAATAAAAATAATATAATAATTTTTTTTTTCCGTCCATCAAATAAAAAGTTAATGACAAATTCCATTTCAACCTTTGACAATTACACACGCAATACCCTTCACCTGCCTTACTAACTTTCCACGAAGTTTCATTCCTTTCAATTCAATCTTTATTTAACACTTGTCCTCTATATACTCCATTTTAATCTAACATCTCTTTTCAATTCTATACCTTATTTATTTCGTTAAAGCTTATACCAGTGAAATCATTTGAAAGAAGAATCAAGCATGGACATCAACAACAACAACAATGAAAATTCTTTTTGGCAATTTAGTGATCAACTAAGGCATCAAACATCAAATTTGGCTAATCTATCACTAAATGATTCAATTTGGAGCACCAACATGACCAAAAGACCTGATCAAAGAAGAAACTTTGATGTCAAAAATTCTGATTTCAACAACTCCTTCACTAATTTCAACTCAAAACCAAGTAGTGATCTCAATGATGGATGGAAGATGATGAACAATTCCAATGGACCACTTTTTTCCATGCCACACAATAATAACCCTTCTTTTGCTGGATTCAACAAGGGAATTTATTCATCTCCTTATGTTAACAACCTTAACAATAACACCAACAACCTTAACAACATCAATCTTAATGGTTACAAATCAGGTTTTAAGGTTGGTGATGAGTTTCAACTACCTAACAAAGGTGTGATCAAGAAGAATATCAACAACAATAACAACATCAATAAGAAGCATGGAGATAACACTGATGTTACCAAAGCTTCTGCTGACAAGAAGTTCAAAACTTTGCCACCATCTGAGTCCTTGCCTAGGAATGAAACCATTGGTGGCTATATCTTTGTTTGCAACAATGATACCATGGCAGAGAACCTCAAAAGACAGATCTTTGGTATGTTTTCTTTATCCCTTTTTTTATTTATCTATGAGATTATTGTTATTGCTTTGATAATTTTTCATTTTTTACATATGTGCTTCTTAGCTATAGGGATTGTGAATTTTATACAACAGGTTTTCTTGTTTTTAAATTCATATTTGTGGTGTTGAGCATGATTATCAGATCAAGATTTAAATTGTTAATAGAAAGATTTGTTTTTTGAACCGTGAATCGAATCTTATTATGAATAAAAATATTACCAATAAAAATTTAACATTTTTAAGTATACATAAACATAGCAAACTTATAAGCTAAGATATCATCCACTAATAACAAAAATAGTTCTAGATTCAAGTCACAAATCAGTGTCAAAAAAAAAAATACCTGACTAGCTTTACAAAGTTCAGGAATTTTTTTTTGACAATACTAAAGTTAGGTAGTGATTCACTATGATGAATCGAGATTCATCATAGTGAATCAAGATTCATTATAATGAAATTGTATTTAAGATGAGATTCATGTCAAATATAGACACACACTAAAGATCGGTATCGATTGGGTTCAGTTTTGTTCTAAATCAAAACATGACTCACATGTATGATAAGATACATGTGACCATGGAACTGAGATCTTACAAAAAAAAGTTAACTGAATCATCAATAGTCTATGGTGTTTATGTTGATTATTAGAGGAAGAAGCTTAATTTTCTCAGTATTTTGTCCCTTCCTATGAAATTTAACTTGTAATTTTGTTCTCTAAATTTTTGGTTTACCTGGTAAATATTGTAGGTCTGCCTCCAAGATACAGAGATTCAGTTAGAACAATAACTCCAGGGTTACCCCTTTTTCTGTACAACTATTCCACCCACCAACTCCATGGTATTTTTGAGGTATGTATCATGTTTGTGCATATATCTTCTATTATCATATTTGGAATTGGAATCAATCTTCAATATCAAGGGTACTAATATTTGGTTGTGTTTGTTTAGGCTGCAAGTTTTGGAGGAAGTAATATTGATCCAACAGCTTGGGAGGATAAGAAGTGCCCCGGCGAATCTCGTTTCCCTGCTCAGGTATAATCTCCAATCCAATTATTATCAGTCTATTCGATTGACTTGTTTGAGTTTTTCTACGGACAAAAATGCTTATGAGACCGTTTGACAGAGCTTTTTGAAAATAAGTTATGACACGTCCATAAGTTGTTCAACTTACTTCCATAAGCTCTTCTAAATAGTTTATGAGAACAGTTTAACTTTATTTTATCTTTTGTTATAGATACATCTTATATGATCAACACTTACGGTATAAGTGCTTAATTAAACTGTTTGTCTAAAGCTAATGAATTTGGACACATGATGTTTGCAGGTACAAGTGATCACTAGAAAAGTTTGTGAGCCATTAGAGGAGGATTCCTTTAGACCAATTCTTCATCACTATGACGGTCCTAAGTTTCGTCTTGAACTGAGCGTGTCTGAGGTATAATTTCATCATCAACTTGCACAATATTGATCTTTCACAGTTTTTCTTTAAATCTCTGAATTAAACTGTGTCTTAATTTTTCTTTCAGGCACTGTCTCTTTTGGATATTTTTGCTGATCAGAATAGTTTCAATGATATTTTCAAAGCTATACCGGCATAAAATGTAAGAAAATTGAAGAGAATACAAGAACATAAGTTATGAAGAAAATAGAAAATGAAGATTGTGGATCTGTAGAAAAGGGTCCCTACGATATGACAATGAATATGGTGGAAGAAGATTGGATATTGAGCCTATATATGTATAAGAGCTATGGTGTTATTTGTATAGAGGTTGTTATGCCTAATTTCCCCCCTTTTATTGTGAATGTATATGAACATCATTTAAAAGAATACAATAAGAATGAACTTATATAAACATAGCTTATGGCTATTGTTACGTACTCTAAACTATAAATTGAGGCTTAATGGAAGGAAAAGGCATCCATGTTGCAACTTTATATTAATAGTCGGAATTTGAATCCCAAACATTATTGTCAAATTCATTCGAGTGTCATAGCTCAACCACCTGAGCCACGCTCAGGACAGATTGAGAAATACTTCAATCACTTGAGCTACGCTCAGGACAGTTCGAGAGTTACTTGAAAAAATAGTTGGTCTGACTTGCTAGTAGTTTGGTTACCCAAGCCAAACTACTTAGATCAACCACTGTGTTGAATAACCTACACCAAAAATCATATATCCAGATGTGTTTTGCATATAAATCACACTAAAGTCACTGTAATTACAAAAAATTACACATACAAAATGTGCATATTAGAAAAGCAAAAGATAAGAAAGTTGCATATAAGGAAATACTTAATACTAGAGTCCTCACTCAAGTCCCTTTCAGAAGAGTCACTGATGCAAATTAAAACAAAATCATTTAGTAACATATGCCAACTAAATTATTAAACAATATTGACTAAAATAAACCCAAAACATAGTAGTGCTCATACACAGGTTGCACTGAACCTGCCATCTCCAACTATTCACGGTGAAAGATATACAATGCACAATGTGCAGAATGAAATGACTTTCAAAGGAAAATACCTTGAATGGAAGATTTAATTGGATTTGTAACATAGTAGTTCGCAAATGACATTTCTAAAATTTTAATAAGCTATAGTAGTTCGCAAATGACATTGCAAAAGTGACATAGATAATTAATGTTTTTTGATAAGTTATGCATGTAGGAGTATTAGAAAGATAATTAAAAGAGTAAAAGAAAAATCAAAAGAAGGACACTAATTAGAGCTGGACAAGATTTATAAAACATGAAGTGAAAACCGAAAGCAAGATTATGTGTTCAATTTCTCTCAATAATATAACACACTAATTATTGACATTTACAATAAAATAATTGCATAGCAAAAAATAATAGAACATTATTTTTCCCACCCTATGAACTTCTCGCGTGTCATATTCGGATTCTAAGATCCGAAATATTTCAACCTGTTTTTAGAGGTTTTATGGGTTTTTTTTTATGCAATTTGGATTCTAAAATTCGATCTGTATAAGGCGCGTGAGAAACTAATAAAATGGGAAAAGAACCGATCAAAATATTAATAGCTTAGCCTTTGACAACAAGTAGGAAAATAGATATAAAAGTCCATTTCATCACATGCAACCTTGGTCCATTTGAGATGGAAACGCATGAAAATTACACATTTAACTCCAATGATAGCTAACTATCGTTCGACTTCATTCGTTTTCTTTGTTCTCGAACAGTAGTTAGCTACCATTTGGGTTAAATGTGTAATTTTCACATGTTTTTACGCAAAAACTGAAGTGGAAAACAATGATCATGTGAGATAGAGTTAGGAAAATCCCCGGGGTCAAAAGAAGCCCATATGAAAAAGTTCCGGATGAAAAATCTCACAAAGCACCATGGAACTCTTTTTGTAATGGTTTTCTCTCAGACACCCAAAAATTATCATTTCACCTTCAACGAGAGCTAACTATCGCTCACTGTCTACGACAATTATCTGCCATTTTAGACATCTTACATATTTCAGACAACCTTCTTCCACCTATGTTATTCACTCACCAAATTTCTTCCCTATATTTCATCCATAATCCAAAAAGTTCAATTTTTTTTTTGCAAATAGTTGAAGAATGATTGCTTAGGTTTCAAACTGATTTGACGTCAAAAAACAGTTACTGCATCTTTTAACCCGTTTACATTGTTGCATTTTTTTATCATATTTTTTGTGGCCAATATATCACTAACATTATATAAATATATGTCTTTTATATTTTATGAGGTGGATAAAGCACTGACAATTTATGTGGATAATATTGTCCCGACTTTTGTATAAATATATGTCCCCTATTAATCTACAATTTATTTAATCGTTTGTTTTATTTTATTTTATTTTGTTATTCGCTCTTGTATCTAGTTCTGTCAAGTGAATCATGTCTTAGAATGAGAAAGTTGAAGCTCGTGTCCGACATGAAAGCTTTCAAGCGGATGATTAAGATCTTTTTACCCAACGTACAAGTTGGATGAGTTGAAGAGACAATTTAACAATACTTTCTTCATCTTGGTGAAAATCAAACAACACGTCATGTTGGTGTACAAGTAAATTGCATAGATCTAGGGGCCGATAACAACAATATGAATATTATTTATATTCTTGGGAAGCTTCAAGATGATGGCAATGTAAAATCCTTATGTTTTCTGGATGATTAAAAATAGTAAGGTCTATCTTTAGGTTCGTTCCAACAATAAGTTCCGAAAATATCAGTAGAGATTTGATGTAATGTTATGGAGTTTTAAGTTATTTGATGTAATGTTGTGTAATATTTTGTCAATTTTCATAATGTTAGATTGTTTTTGAATCTCAATCATTTGTGTATTGTTAATGTAATATCGAATTGGTGTAATGATATTGAATTATAAATGATAATATTTTGTTGTTGATTATGAGCGATGATTGTTCTTGAATTGGTGTATTGCTTGTTGAATGGTGTTAATGAGTTATAGGTGTTTGGACAACTTGTTTCCGGTCCTGATAGTGCATTTAAATGTTGCAGATTGTATTTAGCAAATGATTGGTAGTTAAATGTAGTAGGTGACAACGATAGTTAACTATCATTCCTGAGGTGTTAGTTAACTACCGTAGACCAACGAATTGTAGTTAATTATTGTTTTGAGTATTTTCGTCAGTTTAAGGTGTCTGGGAGCAAATGATGAAGCCTAAAGAGCAGTTTTCTTAAGAAAATCAATGATATACTTTAAAGAATTAAGGCTAAAATATGCATTTCATCCCTGTAATTAGGGGTCGTTTGAAATTTCATCCCTGAACTTACTAATCCTCCCATTTTGCCCCTGCAAATATTAATCATTTGAAAATTCGTCCATTAACCCACTTAATGACTGCCACGTCATCAAATTAGCAAAATGACACGGGAAAAGACAAAAATACCCTTTTTTAATTAAAAAATCTGGAAATAATTTAAAATCATAAAAAAAAATCTGAAAAAATTTTTTGAAAAAAAAAGTGAAAATTAAATTTTCAAAAATTATTTTTTTATTAATTTGAAAATTATATATTACTTTTTTTTTCGAAAAACTAATTTCTACTTTTTTCTTCATCTTTAAAAAAAAATTGGAATTTTTTTATGATTTTTATTTTTTTTTCCAGATTTTTTAATTAAAAAGGGTATTTTTGTCTTTTCCCATGCTATTTTGCTAATTTGATGACGTGGCAGTTATTAAATGGGTTAATGGACGAATTTTCAAATGATTAATATTTGCAGGGGTAAAATGGGAGGATTAGTAAGTTCAGGGATGAAATTTCAAACGACCCCTAATTACAGGGATGAAATGCATATTTAAGCCAAGAATTAACTTAGCCCACTCTATTAAAAAAACTTTGATTTGTTATGATATATTTACAATATTCACCTTTGACAAGTTAATCAATGATCTAAAACACTCATAATTTTTATCTATAACACTTACCATGTGAGTTGTTGATTTTAGAGGAGATAATTGTGTTAATTTTATGAGTTCAGTTTTGATATATTATCAACTTAAAACTCTTACACAATAAACAAATTACAATCATTGTGATTTTAAAATTATTATGATTAAATTCAAATATATTTTATTATTTCAATTGACGGTGTAAAAAAATCTTTAAACAAACTACGTATATAAATTAAATATATTTTATATTTGAATTTAATTGTAGTAGGTTGACAGTTCAAAACTGTTTTGTATAAACAACCAATTAAAATATTTTGAATTGTCATATTTAGCCTACGTTGATTAAAAAACATTAATTGATGTGACAATTCAAAATGTTTTGATTGAATTTCGTGCAAAATAGGTTTGCATTGTTGATCCACCACAATTAAACTCTTTGTATTTAGGCCAACCAACTCTAATAATACATGCCAAACAACATCAATTATTTTCATAAATGAACGAGACTTTGACACAATGATGACCAAGGCAGCCAAGACAAACACAAACTTTTTTTTGAAAAAGTCAAAATGGTGTGTGTACACACACACGTGTGTGTGTATATATAAGTCACCGCTAAACGCTTAAGCACAAGGAGTGTCAAACGCCTAGACACAATCAAAGTTCAAGCAATTATGTACACCGTCAACAAGGCGCAAAACAAAAAAGGAAGAAGAAGAACAAGCTAGAATATAGATTTTAAGCAAGCTAAAGGATTCCGCCGCCACATTTGATAATCGAAATCAAAAATAGCATATTTCGATTTCAACCATCAAGATGACTGAAGCTTTGCCCTTTCACCTAGCGCGAGCAAGTTGTCCTCTTTTCTTTGGAAAATTCTATTATTTCGTTCTTTCCATATTATCCATACAACTGATATTCATATAATGTGCATGGACTCAGTCGACTTCTTAAGAACTCCGCAAGCCACCAAACTGATGCACATGCTCGAAAAAAATGGCAAGGAAAATCTGTTGAGAAACCAAGCCATCTCGCCATAAGATTCCACAAACTACCAAAAAAGTTGCACGTAAGAAATAAATGTTTTATGTCCTCATTTGAACCGCAATTTGCAACACATCCTTGTTCAGATATTAGTAAGACCCTCCTTTGGAAGAGCTTATCTCTAGTAGAAATCCGATTAAGAAACAAACGCCGCGCAAAAATCAACACTTTTAGAGGCACCACTTTCAGCCACAGAAAATTGTTATTATTATTATTATGCTGCTGATGCCTATCATGCTCCGTTTCTGTTAAAAAATAATAAGCAGAACTAACAGTGTAACAGTTAGAAGCATGTAATGTCCATATCCATTTATCGATACGGTCAACCTGAAAAGAGAAATTAGTTAGGTGAACAATACACTCCCCCGACAACAAACTATAAAATCAATCACCAGTCAGAGATCAGACCATCATCTCTTAATGAATTATTTACTTACCACGAAACAATTCAGAACAAAAGTGCGAAGTTTTCTACATATAACATCGATGTTTAATTTTTTACCAAATGTTTAAAATTTAACCGATGTTGTTTTGGATGAACTAAGAGTGAGCTAGAATATCAAGGGGATATTTGGACATCCCGACTAGGTCGGCGTTCTTAATAAACCTATATCTTTTGTCATCCATTTATAATATATAAATTGAAAAAGAAGGAAAAAAAATGTATAAAATAGGGCCAAACCGAAACCCTAAAAAGGACACACACACAAAAAAAAACAAGAAGAAGAAAAGAAAAAACAAAGAAGAAGTCATATAGAAAACGAAAAATTGGGAAAAGCGAAATAGTCTCTAAAGAAATTCTCTCTAAGAAAAATATGTAAAAACTCCCACCAAATTGTTCTAAGTAGAATGCCCATGGTTAGCAAGCTTATCCGCACACTCATTGTCCTTTCTCAACCGGAGAGTCAGAGATGTCCATACCTTTAAAATTTCAATAAAAGCGCTTCATTGAAGAATAGATGAAGATTCACCCTTAGAGCGGGTTTGATAACAATTGAGTTTCTTTCTCTTATTCTTAGTCAAATATTATGTGAATGGGAGCTTTGTTGCCATATTTTTCTGCCGCTAAAGCATGTTGGATCAATCCAAGATCCTTCTGCTTTTACGGACATCTATGTGGATCAACAACCACAAAATGAGACTTCTCAAGTTGTGTTTCAGGTATAGATTCCTCTTGTTGAGTTTATGTATATTCTCGTTAGCTTGTGTGGGGATCGACTCATGTGTTGCTACTTAACCTGTGTAAATAAACATGTATATATCGTTTTTATATAATCTGTCATTTTAAATTTGAAATTTAATAATTGTTACTAAATATGAAAGACCACAAAAAATGTATTCCTATATAATGTCATAATTTTTCTAGAAGTGTATTAATTTTTGTTTTTCACATTTTTCCTCCATCAAAGATAATCATGGTCGTCTACTCGGACATAAAATATGAACAACTCTTTCGATCAAGATATTTGAAACTTGATTTCTCACCTTGTTAGAGATCAAGTTGTGTATTTTCTTGCATTCCCTGACTTCCCAAAAAAAAAGCATTGATATTGACTATAAACTAAATAGTAAATGTTGTCAATAAAAATGTAGTGAGGTAGCTGTGTTGCTAACTCACCTCATAGGTAATAAATGTGCTTTAATTTGTGCGAGTTAAATTTTGTTGTACTATGATTAGGAATCATGCATATAATCTCGGACTTTACTTGTTAGAGTGGCCAGAACCTATCAAAACAAAAATAACATATGGACCATTTTAACGTGTTAGAGACCACTAGCTTCAGAACGAAGTTAGATCCACAGTTGTCAAAACAAGCCAGCTGTTACTGCTGTCAACTAATTTCCACCATTTGATTAATCCAACGTTCCTTATTATTTCCCCAAAACAAGAGCAATGAAATCTCTAACTGCTAAATCAAAATCCAAATCGCCCTAACAGCTCAGTCCACAACTACGATTGGTTTCCTCACTTTTCTGGTCATATCTTCCTCTATAGCGTGTTCCTAATTTTCTTCAAATTGAAAATTGATCAAACAAGAACTGATTGTAAAGCAAGAATTGCACTTGTTGCAAAGATTGAAAACTTTGTAATTCATGAGTTTGTGGAGGGCCATAACCACAATTTACAGCTTCCACAAACAACACACGTACTATCATCACCGTATTTTCAACATCAGTTATGGAAGAATCCTTCATTTTTTTCATACACATAAGATGGATTGCTATGAACAAATTACAAATGTATTATGGGTTGATGCAAAATTGATTTTAGATTATGGATATTGTGGTGAGATTGTTTCTTTCAATTTCAGTTGAATGCAGCACTGGGCTGAATACGGTGCCACGATGATTAAGATTGGTGATGACATGCGCCAACTCCATCACCACCTCCACCACAATCGTTAAGCTTCTTCATCACCTAGCGTTATGTGATTTTGACTGAGCTGTTAGAGATTCCATTGCTCTTGTTTTGGGGAAATAATAAGGAACGTTGGATTAATAATTAGTTGACAACAGTAACAACAGGCTTGTTTTGATAGCCGTGGATCTAAATCCCTTCAGAACCGTGTAGAAAAAGCAAGGCCACTCATCCTACAGATAAGTCATCGGATAAAGCCAACTAAGTTTTAAAATAGGCTTAAATATGATAATTGTCCCTGTAATTTGGTCGAGTTTTCATTTTCGTCCCTGAAAAAAAAATTGAAAAACATCCCTGCAAATTTTTTTTGTTTTAAAAAGATCCCTGGCTCCACCTCATCATTGAGTTGGCATGGTTTTGCCCACGTGGCAGTTGCTGACTGTGCAACTTTTGCCACATGGCATGCCACGTAATAAAAAACATAAAAAATATTTTTAAAATTTTAAAAATAGTTTTTAAAAATAAAAAAAACTGAAAATAAATTTAAAAATTTCCAAATATTTTTTTTCGATCATAAAATTTTTAAATATTTTTTTTTCAAATTTTTTAATTTTAACAGTTTTTTTGGTCGGTAGATTCTAGGGTGAGGGCTCAATTAAGTCCCTCACTGGTGGATCAACAAAAAAACACCATTAGATTTGATCATTGGTCCAAATTTCTTAAGTGAGAACACCTACGTACTTTTACACGCAGTTCAACCTCACCTCTTCCCCAATATTGGATATTTCTTGATTTCCAGTTTTCTGATTTTCTTGTTTAGACTTTTAGGACATGGCTTTGATGTCCAACCATCGGTCCTGTTGGATTATTTTGTGCGCACAACGTCAATAGATTAACCACCACTTTTCATAGAACAATCCTCAGATTTAACGTATTTCACAACAAGGAATGTGTGCCATGGAATAGATTTTGGTCACTTTATTACATTTTTGAGGGAAGGTCACTTTATTACATGAAATTGATATAGTACCATATTTCACAACAACGCATAGACATTCATCTTAAGTTTCATGTTTATCCTGTGTCATATCTTTTAGTCTGAACAAAGTTGTGATTTTTTTAACTTTCATTAACAAGGCATGTGTTTTAAGATTGTGTAGTGTTGGGACATAGTTAAATGTGTTACAATAAAGATAGCAATTTATAAAATACTATTTCCAAGTCATTATTCAAAACAAGAATAGAGAAACTCCATAACTAAAAAAATCTCAGGAACACACGATATAAGATTGGAGGAGAGATGGAAAAATTGTGTGTAAAAGTAAGTAGTTGTTCTCAATTTATTTTTAATAAATTTAGACCAATAATTAGATCTAATGGTATTTTTTTTCATGATTCATCGGTGATGGACTTAATTGAACCCTCACCCTAGAATCTACCGTTTTTTTTGTCAAAAATTTAAATTTTTGAAGTTTTTTCTTTTAAAAAAAATAATTTTTTTGCAAAAGAAAGAGAAAATAACTTTTCAAAAAATAAAAATAAAGTTCTTGGAAAAAATCTGAAAATTATATGTTCAAATTTTTTTAAAATATTGACAATTTTATTATCAAATTTATATTCAGATTTTATTTAATTAAATAATTTTCCATTTTTTTCATATTTCAAAAAATTATATTTTTAAAAAATTTATAATCGGAAATTTTTTAATTTTTTTTTATGAATTTTTTAATTTTTTAAAATTATTTTCAGATTTTTTAATTTCAAAAAACAATTTTCAGAATTTTAAAAATGATTTTTAAAATTTAATAATATGTGGCATGCCACGTGACAAAAGTTGCAAAGTCAACAACTGCCACGTGGCCAAAACCATGCCACTTCAGCTGAATAGTGGGGTTAAGGACCTTTTTAAAACAATTTTTTTTAGGAATGTTTTTCAATTTTCTTTTGCAAGGACGAAAATCAAAACTGGACCAAATTACAGAGACGATTATCATATTAAAGCCTTTAAAATATTGTAAAGCAAAGGCACTGCAAAATGCAAATAATTAATTAAGAAAAATATAGATACAACAATAATGGCATTTTTTTTAGGGGCAACAATAATGACATAGATAGAAGTAGAACATATTGCAATTAATAGACACCCAAAACACCAAACCTTATGTGCCGGCTTATTATTTCTCCCTCCATCTTATACAATGTGTTTTATAAAGGGAATGAACACTTCTTCAGAAGATGATTATTTATCTTGAATTCAATTTTGTATGGTCTACAATATTATTCTTGATTATCAATTGGAGTGTTTTAAAGTAGTAGTGGTGATGGTTGAAGAGCTAAGCTGGCTATTTAATAAAATGAGGGCATTGTTGAAAAAAAAGTTAATATTGTTTTGAGATTCGTCGGATAAATATTACAGTAAAGAAATCTACAGTGATACATGTGTTAATAAACTATTAGTCGTATCACCAACTTTTAATTAAAGTTAATTCAATGGTCAAATAATCGGTGACGGGGCTAGGAATTTGATAGAGTTTGGGCAAAAATTTAACCGTAAATTTACATGTGATATAATATATAAATAATCATAAATCAAAATAATAGAGGCTCGTCATTTTATCAATAAAAATACAATTTAAAATAAGAGAGATGAAACATAATCTGCCAATAGTGTGCTTAAAAAAATTAGGAGGGAAATGCTCTTTCCAAGACCTCTTTGCGGCTAATCTTTGAATAATATCAACATCATCAAGTGACTTGAATAACCCCCACTCGGTGTAACATATCATCAAGTCATTGAACCACACATTGTTGATTTTGTTGGTAACAATTCTTTCTCACGGGCTTATAAGATTATTTTACTAGCTTATTGACAAGCTTGACAACTTGTGGACTTCCAACTTTTGTTGACGTTGGTAATAGCTCTGGTACACCTGCTATTGTTGAAGATACATAAATTAAAAGTTAAAATCTGATTTATTATGCTCTGTTGTAGAAGTAATTGTAAGTTATTTTAGGTATGAAGTGATTGTAAGTTGTAACTTAGTAGTATGTCATTTTGTCTAATAAGCTATTATGAATAGTGATTCAAATTTTGTTACCGTAAATTAAATGAGCAATGAAGTATATAAAATGAGCAATGGAGTATATATAAATTTTGATTTCTTTGAATATTAAGTATTTATGTGAGTATTGAGTATTAGTTTGGGTGAATGATATGATAGTTTATAGTTAGGGATAACTATTCTAGTTAAGTCACTTCAAGAATTTATTCAAAAAATTGATTATATTATTCAATTTCAAAATCCAATGATGTTGATTATAATATTTTACTATATTCATTAAACTAATTTTATTTGTAATTTTATGAATTATTATTTTTAGAACTGTAGTAGAATAGAAAATATAAAAAATAAAAAATAAAATAAGGATAAGTTTTAGTGACAACCACAATCGTTGATAGATGTCCTAAATGTTTTTAAAATGATATTCTTAAAATTACCTTCGGATTTGTCGGTAAGTAAAGATGGAAAACATGCAGTGATAAACATTTAACAATAATACACGAATATAGTTACAGAAATTAAGTCTACAGTGACATATTTTGGCTGTCATTAAAAGTCAAATTTATTGTAGTGATACAAAGAAAATATGAGTTGAGTTCGACATGTACCCAAACTCGTCGGTAGGTAAAACCGATCCTAGTCACATTAACATTATCAATTTCAATTTTTTTTTAAAGTATTGGCCTTGAAAGATATACAGGACACAATGTGCAGGAGGAAATTAAAATGCCATGCGTGCATTTCTTTGAGACTTGGGATGCTGAGGTGTTACCCGGTCACACTTAAGAATCAAAATGAAGGGACCAGACCAGAGGTTTATCGTAAAGTTATGTCACATTGTCATGTTTAATTTGTTGTACATGAATTGGTTTCAAGATTGACAACGGCAAATGAATATTACACAACATGCAAAACAAAATAGAGGTGAAGAATAACACCCTTTGATAGTTTGATATTTATATTTAGTGTTTAATTAATAGTGAGTTTATATTTAATTATTTCTTTTTGAAGGAGAGTTTAGTTTTAATTATTTCTTTTAGACCATTTACAATGGTTTTTTCTTTCAACACCATTCAATATCCACTTTTTCAATTTCCAACACTTCACGTCATTTTCTCTCTCTTAATTCAACACTCATTCAATTTTATCCACTTCAATGGTTTTTTCATTCAACACTCTACCCCACCACATTTTATTTCTTATTCTTATTTAATTTTATATTTTTGTTTTTATAATTACATAAAAATACAGTTATCGATTATAATTAAATTAAAAAACGCTTAATTTTTTTTTGTAAAAACAAAATGTATTTAAATAATTTATTTTTATTTTCTTAACTTAAAATGCAATACAACAAACTAAGCACGCGACACACAAATAACTTAAAATGCAAAACAATAAACTAAGCACACAACACACAAATAATTTATTTAGTACGATACAAATCATCTTCAATCACGAAACATTCCAAACTTTGTCCATATGTGCTTCACTAGATCTGCTTGCAATTCGTGATGAACATTTGTATCACGCAACTCGGATCTAGCACGCACATGATTTGCAAAAGCGGGTAACACCTCAGTCGAGTATGGTTGCGGTGTACTAGATCCACTTCCCTCAGATTGCTCAAAATCAGTCCATCGTTGAGCATATGTTTCTCGTTCATCTTCAACAATCATATTATGTAATATGATGCATGACCTCATGATGATACCCAAATCTCCTATGTCCCACAAGCGAGCTGGTTCACGGATGATTTTAAATCGAGCTTGAAGCACTCCAAATGCACGTTCGATGTCCTTCCGACATCCCTCCTGAACTTGTGCAAATAACTTATCGGGTTCACTTTGAGGAAGTCTAATCGATTTGATGAAAGTTGGATAAGAAGAGTAGATACCATCTGCTAGATAGTATGTCATATTATAGGGACGTTGGTTCACAACGAAATTCACCCTTGGAGCTCTTCCTTGTTCCACATCATCAAACACTGGTGACCGGTCTAGAACGTTTATATCGTTCAATGTTCCCGGACATCCAAAAAAGGCATGCCAGATCCATAGATCATGAGATGCATCTGCTTCAAGAATAACTGTGGTGGTTCCCTTATCCCCCTGGTTAATTGACCTTCTCATGCTTTAGGATAATTTTTCTACTCCCAATGCATGCAGTCAATACTCCCGATCATCCCTGGGAACCCCCGCATTTCACTAACATGTAGTATTCTTTGCAGGTCATCTTGGGTTGGTGCTCTCAGGTACACTTGCTCATACAATTGTATGATTCCTTTACAGAATCTACGCAAGCACTCCAATGTTGTAGTACCTCCGCATTTCATTCTCCGTTGACATATAACCATTAAACGGGGGTGTTTGAGATGAATATCTCATCATAGATCCATAATATGGATGAAAGTTTGGAACAGAGGATGACTGGTTGAAATTTGGTATAAAACCAAAATTAGGTATGTTTTGAGGCATGTTTTGAGGACGTTGGTTAAAAAATTGATTTCGATTTTGATAATTGTTGGGATTTTGGTAGTTAAATGGATAATTGGAATAATTTTGGGTGTTGAAATAGTTATTATTGAGATCCATTTCACTAAAAACAAGATTAAAACTTCACTTAGTTTGCTAATAGAAAGATAATAATAGATTAAGATAGTGAAAAACTTGATTTTTTTTCTGTGTCCAAATCAAATGAACCAAGTCTCTATTTATAGACAAAAAAATTATGAAATTTGGTAAAAAAAATTAAAACTAGTGTAAGCGCCGGGTAAAAACAAAAGCATTATATGCACCGTTAAAAACGTTAATACAATGTGCGAGTATTGTAATTTAACCGTACAAAATAAGAGATAGGATCATCTTTATTTAGTATTATTTTAATATATTTATTTTGAGAGATAAAAACACAATAAAATTTTAAAAAATATAAATAATTAATAGTGGTGTGACTCACAATCTACTTTTTTTTTTATCTTTTATTAAATGACATTTTCTATTTATTTTAAACAAATAAAGAAGATCTTTACTCATAAAATAAACTTTCGAAGAAAGACCGGATTGACCGTATATTATCTAATCAATGCAAATGGTTAGTGCGTAAGATACATGCTGTCGTACCCTAATTTTTGACCGATTCATTTTATTTTATTCGTACGTCGATCGTTTTTTCCAGTCGTCCGTTCGCGCGCGAATTCCCGTAATATCTGTGTTTGATTCGTATTTTGCGGTCGCGATTATTTTTCGTTCGTCGTTTATGTTTTGATATCGCGCGCGTATCGTTTCTGTAATTTTTTACTCGCGTTTTGTGCGTTTTTTAGCGTAGCGTAGCGCTTGCGTTCGTAAAATTTATTTTATTCACGTCGTTGATTTATTGTTTTAATTAGCGTAAAAAGCCGCGTAATCTCAGTCGTATCAGACGAAATTTCGGCAGAGAGGTATTTTAAAATACCTCATTTTTTGGTTCCGACGGGACATTTTTATTTTTATTTATTTAATTTTCGTTTTCCTTTTTTAACCATTTATTTAGTCATTTATTTTTTCATTTTACTTATTTATTGTTATTTATTTATCAGATTTATCAGATTTATTATTTATTTTAGTCCTTGTCCACATGTCATTGTATCATTGGTCCAATCCAACTTTTCCTCCAAGAAACTGCAGGGGTAATTTGGTCATTGTTATTGCATCAATGAACAGTACTATAAAAGTACTGTTCACGCGTCAGTTTGGACCCCCAAGGCAAAAAAAGGTCATAATCAGTCAGAATCAAGTCATAAATTATCACTAACACCAAATTACTTTCTCTCTCCGAAATTTTGGATCAAAACCACCAAAAACTCAAGAACACCAAGAACATTCATGAACATTCATAAACACAAAAAATTTTCCAGCAACAAATCACCTCACACAAACCCATTTTTCGGCCAAGATAAACACACCACACATAAACACATTTTTGGCCAATTTCTCAACACCACCAAGACCTATTTTCGGCCAAGTTAAACACACCCACCAAGACCCATTTTCGGCCAAATCAAATCACCTCACATATACCCATTTTTCGGCCAAGCCAATCATCACAACAACAACTCATTTTCGAAAAAAAGAACACAACAACCACAACCATTTTCAAGATCCAACCGAATTCAAGGTAAGGCAAGGCAAGGCATACACGAAGAAGAAAGAAAAAACGTGTTCAAGGGTGAAGAAAGAGGAAACCGAATAGAATAAGAAGAAGAAGAAGAACAAGGTAATTTCTTGACCCTTTTTTGATGTTTTTTGTGTAAACTATGTTTGTAGATCTAGGGTTTATGAGTGATGTTTTTGAGAATCTAAAGCTAAATCCATGTTTGGAAGAAGAAAAGGAAGAGAATGGCATGTTTTTTTTTTCAAAAAAATCAAGTTTGCCTCTCCGACGCGGCGGCGCTCCGGCCGGCCACCGCGTCGGACCACCATGCGCTACCCTCTACCTTTCTTCTCCGGCGAGGCTTTTGTTTAGAGAGAAGGGAGAGCAAAAATTTTTAGAGAGAGGAAATAAGAAAGAAATGAATGAAATGAGTAGAAAAATCTTATATATTCATTAATGGGAGCTGGGTGGGTCGACCCAGTACCCATACCCAGCTCCATACCCATGCCCAGCCCACTATGTTTCTACTGTTTTGCTATATTCACCTCCCTTCTGGCTTTCTGCACCCCCTGCCTTGTGTAGTATTTTTTTGTTCTTTCTTTTAATTTCATGTGCTTACCTCTTTAATTATTTCATTTAAATGTTACATTATATTTTCATGCATCTTCATTAGTATTTTAATTTTCACATCATGCATTTTATTTTTATTTTATCACTTATGTTTAGTGCATTTTAGGTTATGAAGTAACATTTCATTTTTTTATTTATTTTGGCCTAATGTTTTAATCATTATGCATGCATTATCTTTTAATTGTTTAATCACCATCTCATGCATATTTTATTGTTATTTTTTGATTGTCTTTATTTTTGTAGTAAGCGTAATAGAATATGTTATAATTTCATGCGTTTATTTTAATTAGTTAATTCATATGATTTTAAACCATAATTCATGCATTTTTTTTTTTATGTCTTAATTTTAACATCATGCATTTTTTTGCTTAGTTCATAGTTAATTTTCCCTTTCATATAAATTTTATTCATTTAAATATGCTAAAAATTTTCATGTACTTTTGTTTCTTTTTAATTTTGTTATTCGGCATTTAGGGTTATTTCGTATATTTGCATTTTTATAGCCTTGTTGTCTTTAATGTGTTTAAAATTGCATTTTAGTTCATAGGAATAATTCTCATATTAAAATATCATATGCATATTTAAATTTTCTTGTCATTTATTTTTATTTTTGGATTAGTGTGTAATTAGGAAATTGATGTAATTTATTTTCGCGTTTTTTCTCTTTCAAGACCATAGAATGTATCTAGGGTATGTAATATGTAATCGGCACACGCACTGACACGCGCACCGACACACCACTTTATTTATCGCTTTACGCTCTTTTATTTTTTCAATCCGCCGTTATGCGATTTCGTCGTTAGTTTAGAGAAAATATTTTCTTCAAAAATCAATCAAGTCAAATTCAATTTTATTTTAAGTAAACCTTGGTATGTAATCCAAGTGATTTTCTTTTTATTTTCCTTAATCAAATGTTAAGTAATTTAATATCCACATTAGACATGGATTTCGTATAATTAAAATTGACCAACTTCATCGTATTTTCTTCTCGTGCCTTGAGGCCTCTCATCTCTTCTTAAAATCTTTTCAAAAAATGTTAAAAATCGATTCAACTCATCAAATAAGTTCTTTAGCCGAACTACTTGATTTTGATCCCGATTTATTTGGGTAAGTAGGCAAAGGGTTTCGACCCTTCCAAATCAATAAAAATAACCAAAAACATGCTTCTTCTTTCTCCTTTCTTTCACTTTAACTCTTAACTTTTTTTTATAAGTAAAATTAATTTAGCGCAAGATTAGAGAATAGGTAGAAGGTTCCTATGGGATACCATAGTCGGTTAGGGTGCTTAACACCTTCCCCAATCGAAACCAACCTCTGAATCCAAGGTCTTAAGGGTTTTCACTCACTTTTTCCCTTCCCGCGAATAAAAGTTGAGAGTTCAATGATTCAAGGTTCAAACCCAATCAATGATTTTGATACCCGAAAATCACGAGCACAGAAATGGCGACTTCACTGGGAACCTTTTTGAGGGTTAAGCCTATTTTATCTTTCTTTACTTTTGCGCTTTATTTGCTTATACTTTTGTAAATACGTGCCTAATTGTTTACTTTTTTTCGTGAGTGGCGAGATAAGTCCCCCTACCCGGACTTGAGAGGAAATTAGGATAGGACGGTGGTATAATCATAGTACCTTACCAAGAGTGATTTTTGGTTGTGGTACATGTGATAACCCCACTCAACTAAGGAATCTTGGAAGTATAATTTGTTAACATGAGTATTCATGTTTGGCATGCTATTTTCAAGTGACCGTCGAAGTTGAGAACCTAGAGTTACATTTAAACCATCTCAGCCTTTAGGATGTAGTGCGGTGGCTAAAATCATGAGTCAGTCTTGGTTTAGTCGTTACGCGATACTACGCTCAAACTAGACTTCCTTATGAATGTTATGGGACTAGGAGTATTCTTAGGCCCCAATATATTCGAAAGGGGGTTGTAATTTGAGAACTTGGTAGAACCCGTGATACAGGTACATTTGAAACCATAGTCCTCACCTATTGACGTGTTTTACCCTCAGCTCCAACGTTGTGGACTTAACCCCACCATGTTTTCTATGTTCTTTAGCATAATCATGCATACATGCATTCATCCATAAATATATTTTTGCATCCGATGAAACATCGAAGGACTTATTTAAACTTTTCTTGTAAACATCTTTAGATATGGACAAAGTAAGGAGGTGCACCAGGAAGTATGTTTTCCACAAGTCGGATGTTTTAAAGCTAAGAGATTTGGCAAAGAAGGTAACTAGTCAGGAAGCTTTTCACGAGCGTCATGGGAGATTGTTGGGTATCCTCAAAACAGATGTTGAAAAAGGAATCTTGGAAACTTTGATCCAGTTCTACGATCCACTCTACCACTGCTTTACTTTCCCTGATTACCAATTGGTTCCCACCCTTGAAGAGTATTCCTACTTAGTTGGTCTACCAGTGCTTGATGAAATACCGTTCAGTGGCCTTGAACCCGTTCCTAAATTCGCAACTATTGCCGCAGCTCTCCACCTTGGAGCCTCTGTCATAAAAGCCCACCTCACTACCAAAGGAGGTCTTCTAGGCCTGTCTACTGATTTTCTTTACCAACAAGCTTCCACCTTTGCCGACGCAGCCAGTAATGAGGCATTCCATTCCATTTTAGCCTTACTCATATATGGCATTGTGCTTTTCCCAAACCTCGACAACTTTGTCGATATCCATGCTATCCAAATTTTTCTCACCAAAAACCCTGTCCCTACTTTGTTAGCCAATACATACCATTCTATCCATGACCGAACCCTCGCCAGACGTGGAACTGTCTTTTGTTGTGCGCCTTTACTCTACAAATGGTTTACCTCCCATCTACCTCAAACCCACTCATTTCAAGCCAATCAAGAGGGTCATCCGTGGTCTCGAAGAATCATGTCTCTAACTCCATCCGATATAGTCTGGTACCGTGCAACTAATGATGTGGAAGCTATCATTGTCAGTTGTGGTGAATATTCCAGTGTACCCCTTCTCGGTATACACGGGGGAATTAACTACAACCCCATTCTAGCCAGACGTCAGTTCGGATATCCGTTGAGAACTAAGCCAGATAATATTTATCTAGAGAATGAATTCTATCTCAATAACAAAGATCACCTGAACCAGAGAGGGTTGTTTGTGAAAGCTTGGCGTGGCATCCATAGACTTAGTAAAGGTCAATTAGGAAGAAGAGAAGGCTTTGTGCACGAATCCTACACCCAATGGGTCATTGACAGGGCTGCAGACTTTGGAATGCCTTATGTTTTACCGAGGTTCCTATCTTCAACCGTACCAGCACCAATCTTGCCTTTACCTCCTCAGACTGCGGAAGAGTATCAGTTACGTTTGGCTAAGTTAGAGCGTGAAAAGGCTGAGTGGGAAGGAAAGTATCAAGTAGCTAAGCGTGAGAATGACACCCTCATGAATTTGCTAGAAGAAGAGAATTGGAAAAATCATAAGAAAGATCAAGAGATTGCTGAGCTGAAAGAGCGTATCAGGGTGAAAGATGCTATACTTGAACAGGTTCCCAGGAGTAAGAAGAAACGCATGGATTTCTTCGCTGGTCCGCATTCAGATTTGGAGGAGTAGTCTGCTTCAAGAGCTTGAGATCTTCATCTTTTGTTTCCTTTTATTGTATTTTCTTAGTTTTCTATTATGTACTTCGAAGTCTATCCCTTGGCTCAGTTTGTAAAAAGGGAATTATCTTGTTTTTGCTTTTTATTTTTGTAATGAATGTTTAGGGTTGTTATGTTTACAAAAGATTGTTTCTATAAGTTCTTCGATGAATCAAAAAAAATTGCATTATTTTTGCATTTAGCATATCATGCATCATACTGCATCCATAAACTGTCAAAACCAAGTCTCATAATTCTCTCATTTCTGCCTCAGTCAAGGAAAGTGGCCCGGCGTATTCAGTACAAGCCTTCTCGCATCCACAACACTCGGGCAATTGTTAAAAAGAAGATGGATTTGATAGAACAAGAGAACAAGGACCTCAAAGAACAGGTTATTACACTCAGGGAAGGGATGGACAAGTTAACAGTTATGATGGAGGCTATAATGGCCAATCAGGCACAAGCGGCAGCTACCCAGCCGATTCTTGATGTTATCCCGGTTCAACCAGTTCTTGATGCTCAACCAATTCCTGTTGTTACGTCTGCTGCACCTAATTCTACTGTGGTTGTTTCGTCTGCCCAGACTGGTCCTACGCAACCAATCCTTACTGCCACGGCTGCTGGCACTGCACAGCCCACCCCGGCTGGTTTTTCTTTTGGAGATGCATCGAATATGTACAATGAAGGTCTTCGTCCTCCCGGTTTTGCTTATCACCCTCAGAACTACATGTCCAAAGAGTATCCTTGGAGTATGCCTCTTACAGCTAATGAAGGTGTACGCTTTGCTGGCCCAGAAATGCCAACTCCTTATGGACAACAGGCAACGCCACTTTTTCATCATGGACAGTTATTCCCTCAAGCTGTCATGAATCATACAGCACCCATTGTGCACACTGCTCAGCAGGAGGAAGGACCAATTTATCATTCGGGTAGTGTGGTAGGAGATGACAGAATGGTAAGTCTGGAAGAGAAGTATGACGTGGTGCAGAAAGAACTAAGGGCTCTTCGTGGTAAAGACATCTATGGTCAGAATGTGCACGATCTTTGTTTGGTCCCAAATGTGGTACTGCCTCCCAAGTTCAAGACTCCGGATTTCGTCAAATATGAAGGGAACACTTGTCCACAGAGTCACCTGGTTATGTATGTAAGGAAGATGACAGCCTACAAAGACAACGAACCTTTGCTCATTCATTGTTTCCAAGACAGTTTGACTGGTCCCGCACAAATATGGTATATGAATCTGAAGGGGATCACCACCTTCGAAGAACTGGCCAGGGCTTTCATACAGCAGTACAGGTATAACATACATCTGGGGCCCACCCGAAGGGAACTGCAAGCTATGACTCAAAAGGATAAAGAGTCTTTCAAGGAGTATGCTCTCCGCTTTATCCAAAAATCGGCCCAAATCCGCCCTGCTCTGGAGGAAAGAGAAATGGCTGATCTATTCTTCGAAACTTTGAGTCCCTACTACTCGGAGAAGATGATTGGTTGCGCATCGCAGAAGTTTACTGAGATGGTTGATGCGGGGGTTCGCATTGAAGATTTGGTCCGCAAAGGAATTTTGGCCAAAGAAGGTAGTGTATCAAGTGCTTCGTCAGGTGGGTCGTCTAATGGACCCAAGAAATTTGGAAACAGTTATCCAAAGAAGAGTGCTCAGGAAGTCAGTATGGTAGCCCAGGGGGGATCCCAGCCAATATATCCAAACTACCCCTTCATTGCCAATATTCCACCACCTTTTCCAGCTCCACAAAATCAACATTACCATCCACAAACGCCCCAGAGGCCCCCACCATTCTACCCGCCATTATACCAACAACCGTATCCGCAACCTTTCTACCAACAACCATATTACCCACCACCACCTCAACAACAACAGCCTCGTAATTGAGCCCCACAACAGCCAAATCGCCTACCCAGAAAAGAGTTTCCCCCCATACCCATGTTGTATGCAGACTTGCTACCCTCTTTATTAGAAAGGAATCTTGTGCAGACTAGGCAGCCTCCTCGCCTGTAGAACCCACTACCTCCATGGCACCGTGCTGATCTTACTTGTGCCTTTCACCAAGGGGCACCTGGGCATGATGTTGAGCATTGCTACCCGCTCAAAGAAGAAGTTCAGAGATTGATTCAAAGCAAAGAGTTGTCCTTTGAGGACACCAATTCCAATACTCAGAGTAACCCTTTGCCATCTCATGGGCCGGCCGTTAATATGATTCAAGAGGATCAAGATTTGAGTCTAATTCTCAGGGCTCAAGATATCAGAACTCCTTTGGTCCCGATTCACGCCAAGATGTGCGAAGTAAACATGTTTGACCACGATCACGATGCTTGTGAAGTGTGTTCTATGGATCCCCGAGGGTGTGAGAAAGTCCAGGAGGATATACAAGGATTGATTGACAGAAAAGAGCTGATTGTCAAGAAGGAATCCAAGAATGTTTGTGTTATTACTCCGGTGTTTAAGAATCTTGAGGTAGTCCGTGATAATGTGAAGTCAGACGTAACTCCTCTGGTGATTCGTTTGCCAGGACCTGTTCCCTATACTTCTCAGAAGGCTATACCCTACCGGTATGAGGCAACTATTGTGGAGAATGGTAAAGAGATCCCTCTGCACTCTGCAGACGCTGTCATAAATATAGCAGGTGTGGGTAAAGTAATGAGGAGTGGGCGTATTCTCCCTACTGTTGTGCGCAACGAGAATACTGCTCCGAATGTGCCAGTGTAGAATCTTGACAAGGGTAAAGGTGCCAGTCAATCTGAAGGGATCATTCAGGAAGGTAGTGATGAGATCTTGAAGCTGATCAAAAAGAGTGAATACAAGATAATCGATCAGTTGTTGTAAACCCCGTCCAAAATTTCCATAATGTCTTTACTTATGAACTCTGGAGCTCATAGGGACACTCTGATGAAGATTTTGGCTCAAGCATATGTGGATCCCGATGTTACCCTGGGGCAATTCGGGAGTATAGTGGGGAATGTAACTGCGTGTAATAACCTGAGCTTTAGTGATGAAGACCTCCCGGCGGAGGGAAGAAACCACAACTGGGCTTTGCACATTTCCGTCCTTTGTAAGTCAGACTCGATGTCGAATGTGTTGATAGACACCGGTTCCGCCCTCAATGTGATGGCAAAAACTACTTTGGAGAGGTTGGCATACCGTGGCGCCCAGTTGAGGCCAAGTGCGGTGATGGTAAAAGCATTCGATGGATCCAGGAAGTCGGTGATTGGGGACATAGACTTGCCTATCACGGTGGGCCCACATACATTCAAGGTTACATTCCAAGTCATGGACATTCAAGCTTCATACAGTTGCTTACTTGGACGACCGTGGATCCATGAGGCTGGGGCAGTGACCTCCACTCTTCATCAAAGGCTGAAGTTTGTAAGTTGTGGAAAGCTGATAACGGTAATTGGTGAATCAGCCCTATTGGTTAGTCATTTGTCTGCTTTCTCCTATATTGGTGCTGATGATGTAGAAGGAACTTCTTTTCAGGGGTTCTCTGCGGAAGGAGGAGCTGCTAAGAAGGGTGAGACTTGTATGGCCTCCTTGAAGGATGCCCGGAAGCTTGTACAAGATGGTAAAACAGGAGGCTGGGGTCAGTTGGTACAGCTGCCTGAGAACAAGCGTAAAGAAGGTCTCGGTTTCTCTACCAGTCAGTCGAGCGCCAGTTTCAAGCCAGTTGAGGGTATTTTTCACAGTGCTGGGTTTACTCATGCCCCACCTGAAACCAATGCTATCCTGGAAGATCAGTCGGAAGAGGTTGCACCTGTCTTTGTCACACCTGGAGGGGCCTGTTGCAATTGGATCGCTGTGGATATTCCTTCTGTGATGCATGTGTCTAAGTAATATGTTTGTCTACTTTTTCGTTTTTTAAGAAAACTCTTTTCGTCCTGCCCCAGACGAAAATGAAATCTTGTAGGGCTTTTGGTTTTATCTTCAAGTATTGTCGTTATTAATGAAAAACGTCGTTTCTATCATGACTGTTTTATTTTTATTTACTGCTTTTTCTGGAAAAATGGTAATAGAAAAATCCCCAAAAAAAAATTTCATTTCTCTTTTTCTTTTTAAATCAATCAAATTCAAAAGTCTGCATTTACTCATTTACTAAAATCAATCATAAATCATGTGCAGACTGAACATACATAAGCCCGTTGAGCACAGTGACCATATGCTTCTGCCCAACTTTGAATCCCCTGTTTACGAGGCTATGGTAGAGGAGGATGATGAGATTCCTGATGAGATCAGATGGATGTTAGAGCAAGAGAAAAAGATCATTCAGCCTCATGAGGAAGATTTAGAATTGATCAATCTGGGTACTGAGGAGGATAGAAAAGAGATTAAGATTGGAGCGTCATTGGAAGTTACCGTCAAAGGAAAGGTAATTGAACTTCTCAGAGAGTACGCTGACATTTTTGCTTGGTCATACAAAGACATGCCAGGATTAGATCATGACGTTGTAGAACATCGCTTACCTTTGAAACCTGAGTGTCCTCCAGTCAAACAGAAGCTCAGAAGGTCACATCCTGATATGGCTCTCAAGATCAAAGAAGAAGTACGGAAGCAGATTGATGCAGGCTTTCTAGTTACATCCGAGTATCCTCAGTGGTTGGCTAACATTGTGCCTGTTCCAAAGAAAGATGGTAAGGTCCGAATGTGTGTTGATTACCGAGATTTGAACAAGGCAAGTCCGAAGGATGATTTCCCTCTACCTCATATTGATGTATTGGTCGATAGTACTGCTCAATGCAAAGTTTTCTCCTTCATGGATGGTTTCTCTGGTTACAATCAGATCAAGATGGCTCCTGAAGATAGAGAAAAGACATCTTTCATCACGCCGTGGGGCGCTTTCTGCTATGTAGTAATGCCATTTGGTTTGATAAATGCTGGTGCCACATATCAGAGGGGTATGACCAAAATATTCCATGATATGATCCACAAAGAGATAGAAGTTTATGTGGATGATATGATTGTCAAATCTGGTACTGAAGAAGAACATGTTGAGTATCTGTTGAAGATGTTCCAGCGGTTGAGAAAGTACAAGCTCCGTTTGAATCCTAATAAATGTACTTTCGGTGTCCGATCAGGGAAACTTTTGGGTTTCATTGTTAGTCAGAAGGGTATTGAAGTAGATCCCGACAAAGTCAGAGCCATCCGGGATATGCCCGTTCCAAAAACAGAGAAACAAGTCAGAGGTTTTCTCGGAAGACTGAATTATATCTCCAGGTTTATCTCCAATATGACTGCTACTTGTGGGCCGATATTCAAGTTACTCCGCAAAGATCAAAGGATTGTTTGGACGGAAGATTGTCAGAAAGCCTTCGACAATATCAAGGAGTATTTGTTAGAACCTCCAATTCTTGTTCCTCCAGTTGAAGGAAGACCGTTGATCATGTACTTGACTGTGTTAGAAGATTCCATGGGTTGTGTACTCGGACAGCAAGATGAAACTGGTAGAAAAGAGCATGCAATCTATTACTTAAGCAAGAAGTTCACAGATTGTGAATCCCGGTACTCGGCACTTGAGAAGACTTGTTGTGCTTTAGCCTGGGCTACCAAACGTCTTCGGCACTATATGATCAATCATACCACTTGGTTGATATCCAAAATGGATCCAATCAAGTACCTCCTGGAGAAGTCTTCGATATCAGGAAGAATTGCTCGTTGGCAGATGTTATTGGCCGAGTTTGATATTGAATACCATACTCAGAAAGCAATCAAAGGGAGTATCCTTGCAGATCACTTGGCTCATCAACCGGTCGAAGATTATCAACCTGTTAAGTTTGATTTCCCTGATGAAGAGGTCATGTATTTGAAGATGAAAGATTGTGATGAACCGTTATTTGGTGAAGGTCCAGATCCTAAGTCTGAATGGGGTTTGATATTTGATGGGGCCGTTAATGCTTATGGCAATGGAGTTGGGCAGTCCTTGTCACACCTGAGGGTACTCACATCCCTTTTACTGCAAGGCTACGATTTGATTGTACAAACAACATGGCAGAATACGAAGCTTGCATCATGGGCATTGAAGAAGCAATCAATATGAGGATTAAGAATATTGATATATGTGGAGATTCAGCCTTGGTGATTAATCAGATCAAAGGGAAGTGGGAAACTCACCATGCTGGCTTGATTCCTTACAGAGATTATGCAAGACGGTTGTTAACTTTCTTTAACAAAGTGGAGTTGCGTCACATTCCCCGTGATGAGAATCAGATGGCAGATGCTTTGGCCACCTTGTCTTCGATGATCAAAGTAAATCGTCACAATGATGTGCCATTAATCAGTGTGCAGTTCCTTGAAAGGCCCGCTTATGTGTTTGCAGTTGAAGTACTTGCCGATGGGAAGCCATGGTTTCATGATATCAAGGTTTTCCTTCAAACTCAAGAGTATCCGCTTGGGGCATCTCACAAAGATAAGAGGACTTTGAGAAGACTGTCTGGTAATTTCTTCCTGAATGAAGATGTATTGTACAAAAGAAACTTTGATGCAATGTTGCTCAGGTGTGTGGATGAACGTGAAGCAGATTTATTGATGCATGAGATACATGAAGGTCCCTTTGGTACTCATTCCAGTGGACATGCAATGGCTAAGAAAGCATTGAGGGCAGGTTATTACTGGATAACGATGCAAAATGATTGTTATAATTATGCCAAGAAGTGCCACAAATGTCAGATTTATGCAGATAAGAGCCATGTACCACCATCTATGCTCAATGTTATCTCTTCTCCGTGGCCTTTCTCCATGTGGGGCATTGATATGATTGGTCGGATTGAACCAAAAGCTTCTAATGGACATCGTTTCATACTAGTGGCTATTGATTACTTCACCAAGTGGGTTGAAGCGGCATCGTTCGCCAATGTGACCAAGCAAGTAGTGGTTCGGTTCATCAAGAATAACATCATTTGCCGTTATGGTATTCCTAACAAGATCATCACGGATAATGGTACAAATTTGAACAACAACATGATGAAAGAATTGTGTGATGATTTCAAGATTGAACATCACAACTCTTCTCCGTACAGACCTCAGATGAATGGTGCGGTTGAGGCTGCAAATAAGAATATCAAGAAGATTGTGCAAAAGATGGTGGTTACTTACAAAGATTGGCATGAGATGTTACCCTATGCTTTACATGGATATCGTACTTCAGTGCGTACTTCAACAGGGGCAACCCCGTTCTCTTTGGTATATGGTATGGAAGCAGTGCTCCCTGTGGAGGTGGAAATCCCATCTTTGAGAGTCTTGATGGAGGCTGAATTAACTGAAGCTGAGTGGTGCCAGAGTAGGTATGATCAATTGAATTTGATTGAAGAGAAACGCATGACCGCTTTGTGTCACGGACAACTTTATCAGTCAAGGATGAAACAGGCGTTTGACAAGAAGGTTCATCCCCGTGAATTCAAAGAAGGAGACCTTGTGATCAAGTGTATCAAATATTTTCAACCAGACCCCAGGGGCAAGTGGTCTCCGAATTACGAAGGTCCTTATGTGGTCAAGAGAGCGTTCTCTGGTGGTGCTTTAATCCTTACAAATATGGATGGAGAAGATTTACCTCGTCCTGTGAATTCTGATGCAGTCAAGAAATACTTTGTCTAAAGATATGTGAAAAGAACAGCTCGGTAGGTCGAAAACCCGAAAGGGCGGCCTAAACCAAAAAAAGAGCGTCTCGGTAAGTCGAAAACCCGAAAGGGCGGCTTAGGCAAAAATTAGAGACACAAAAAAAAGAGAAGCAAAAAAAGAATTGAAAAAAAGAGTTTATCCTGATAGGTCGAAAACCCGAAAGGGCGGCCCATGCAAAAGTTAAGGACTATGACAAAGTAACTGCATCAGATCAAGCATCACCGTTTGGGGCACCTTAGCTGTCAGAAGTCCTCCGACACTAAAGCATCTAAACAGTGGTTCAAAGTTGTTAAGGAATGTAGTGGTTATTGTGTTCAATGTACCTTCCCATGTAATTACCATTTACCAACTTTTGTAATCCGTGGAGCCATGCCTTTGGCCGGTTACCACCCTTTTACATTAATTTGAGCCGGTGCACTCTTTTGGAATTCTTGTTTATTCTATATGCAAAATTTTCTTCTTCCATTTTTAATGTCAATACTTGAAGTAAAAACCTTGAAAAATTCTTTTACTTTTATGTTTTCTTTTGAAAACAAAAAAAACAAAAAAATGACAAGCATATTATCTGTAGGTTCATATATCACGGAAACATATGTCAACATCCATTCGAACACAGGTGAATTCAACAGAGTGGATCATAGTCTTGCAAAAAAAAAAAAAGAGTAGCAAAAAAAAAAGAAAAAGCAAAGTAGCGAAAAAAAGAAAAGCTCGCTAAGTCGAAAACCCGAAAGGGCGGCTTAAGCCAAAAATGAGCGTCCCGGTGGATTGAAAACCCGAAAGGGCGGTCCAGGCAAAAATTAGGGACATACAAAAAAAGAATATATTCCCGGTGGATTGAAAACCCGAAAGGGCGATCCAGGCAAAAGTTAGGGATTTCAAAAAAAAAAAGAAGAAAAAGAATACAAAAAAGCAATGACTATGTGAAGCACGATTTTGAGAAGGAATTTTGGTTCAGTTCAGAAATGGCAACCTCAGCCAGGTTTTTTGTGTTATGTGTTCCTTACCCAGCTTTGGTTTGGTTAACGGATGGCACTCCGTTTGTGTTTGATTCATCTCCAGTGATATTATCCCCAGTGAAGAATGCTAAGTGTTGGCACTGTAATACCGGGTCACTATCCTTACGACCTGCCCAATCTTGTTTCGTCAGTTTCACCAATATATTTTCATACATGTTCATTCATTCATGCATACATATCATGCATACTGAATATCATTCATATGCATTTTACCTGTGTGTCGTACTCCATGTGTATCCAGTAAAATTTGTCAGCACTACTGTGTTCATTTCGGTCTGTTTATCATTTAAGCTTCTTTCAAGTGGCAGGTCCCACCTTTTCAATTTTCCCCAGTATCCCGTTGAAGCATTTCGTACGAAGAGTACTTGTTTGTACCCGGTATTTCATTCAACAAAATTGCCTCAGTGGTAGTAACTCATCACCAGTATTTCATTTCGTATGTTTGTCGTTACCCCAGTAAAGGTAATTGACAGTTTTACCCTTTCGTATGTTCGTCATTACCCCAGTAAAGGTAATTGACAGTTTTACCCTTCGTATGTTTGTCGTTACCCCAGTAAAGGTAATTGACAGTTTTACCCTTCGTATGTTTGTCGTTACCCCAGTAAAGGTAATTGACAGTTTTACCCTTCGTATGTTTGTCGTTACCCCAGTAAAGGTAATTGACAGTTTTATCCTTTCGTATGTTTGTCGTTACCCCAGTAAAGGTAATTGACAGTTTTACCCTTTCGTATGTTTGTCGTTACCCCAGTAAAGGTAATTGACAGTTTTACCCTTCATATGTTTGTCGTTACCCCAGTAAAGGTAATTGACAGTTTTACCCTTCGTATGTTTGTCGTTACCCCAGTAAAGGTAATTGACAGTTTTACCCTTCGTATGTTCGTCATTACCCCAGTAAAGGTAATTGACAGTTTTACCCTTTCGTATGTTCGTCATTACCCCAGTAAAGGTAATTGACAGTTTTACCCTTTCGTATGTTCGTCATTACCCCAGTAAAGGTAATTGACAGTTTTACCCTTTCGTATGTTCGTCATTACCCCAGTAAAGGTAATTGACAGTTTTACCCTTTCGCAGGTTCGTCATTACCCCGATAAAGGTAATTGACACTTTTACTCATTCGTATGTTTATTGTTACCCCAGTAAAGGTAATGACCAGTTTTTCTGTTCGTACGTTCGTCGTTACCCCAGTAAAGGTAGCAGACATCGTTTCCTCCCCAGTAACATTTATCTGATTCTCGAGTTAGTGTTTTAGTTGTCATTGCATTCGTACTTGCATAACAGACAACTCATATCATCACATCCATAGAGCTTTCTCGATTTCTGAGTTGGTCAAAAATTGGTGTATTTGACATTTAAGTCTCTCCGACCCGTCGTTTCAAAAATATTCGTCTTTTTAAACCCTCGTGACGGAGAAACTTAAATAGGGGCATCTGTCGTACCCTAATTTTTGACCGATTCATTTTATTTTATTCGTACGTCGATCGTTTTTTCCAGTCGTCCGTTCGCGCGCGAATTCCCGTAATATCTGTGTTTGATTCGTATTTTGCGGTCGCGATTATTTTTCGTTCGTCGTTTATGTTTTGATATCGCGCGCGTATCGTTTCTGTAATTTTTTACTCGCGTTTTGTGCGTTTTTTAGCGTAGCGTAGCGCTTGCGTTCGTAAAATTTATTTTATTCACGTCGTTGATTTATTGTTTTAATTAGCGTAAAAAGCCGCGTAATCTCAGTCGTATCAGACGAAATTTCGGCAGAGAGGTATTTTAAAATACCTCATTTTTTGGTTCCGACGGGACATTTTTATTTTTATTTATTTAATTTTCGTTTTCCTTTTTTAACCATTTATTTAGTCATTTATTTTTTCATTTTACTTATTTATTGTTATTTATTTATCAGATTTATCAGATTTATTATTTATTTTAGTCCTTGTCCACATGTCATTGTATCATTGGTCCAATCCAACTTTTCCTCCAAGAAACTGCAGGGGTAATTTGGTCATTGTTATTGCATCAATGAACAGTACTATAAAAGTACTGTTCACGCGTCAGTTTGGGCCCCCAAGGCAAAAAAAGGTCATAATCAGTCAGAATCAAGTCATAAATTATCACTAACACCAAATTACTTTCTCTCTCCGAAATTTTGGATCAAAACCACCAAAAACTCAAGAACACCAAGAACATTCATGAATATTCATGAACACAAAAAATTTTCCAGCAACAAATCACCTCACACAAACCCATTTTTCGGCCAAGATAAACACACCACACATAAACACATTTTTGGCCAATTTCTCAACACCACCAAGACCTATTTTCGGCCAAGTTAAACACACCCACCAAGACCCATTTTCGGCCAAATCAAATCACCTCACATAAACCCATTTTTCGGCCAAGCCAATCATCACAACAACAACTCATTTTCGAAAAAAAGAACACAACAACCACAACCATTTTCAAGATCCAACCGAATTCAAGGTAAGGCAAGGCAAGGCATACACGAAGAAGAAAGAAAAAACGTGTTCAAGGGTGAAGAAAGAGGAAACCGAATAGAATAAGAAGAAGAAGAAGAACAAGGTAATTTCTTGACCCTTTTTTGATGTTTTTTGTGTAAACTATGTTTGTAGATCTAGGGTTTATGAGTGATGTTTTTGAGAATCTAAAGCTAAATCCATGTTTGGAAGAAGAAAAGGAAGAGAATGGCATGTTTTTTTTTTCAAAAAAATCAAGTTTGCCTCTCCGACGCGGCGGCGCTCCGGCCGGCCACCGCGTCGGACCACCATGCGCCACCCTCTACCTTTCTTCTCCGGCGAGGCTTTTGTTTAGAGAGAAGGGAGAGCAAAATTTTTTAGAGAGAGGAAATAAGAAAGAAATGAATGAAATGAGTAGAAAAATCTTATATATTCATTAATGGGAGCTGGGTGGGTCGACCCAGTACCCATACCCAGCTCCATACCCATGCCCAGCCCACTATGTTTCTACTGTTTTGCTATATTCACCTCCCTTCTGGCTTTCTGCACCCCCTGCCTTGTGTAGTATTTTTTTGTTCTTTCTTTTAATTTCATGTGCTTACCTCTTTAATTATTTCATTTAAATGTTACATTATATTTTCATGCATCTTCATTAGTATTTTAATTTTCACATCATGCATTTTATTTTTATTTTATCCCTTATGTTTAGTGCATTTTAGGTTATGAAGTAACATTTCATTTTTTTATTTATTTTGGCCTAATGTTTTAATCATTATGCATGCATTATCTTTTAATTGTTTAATCACCATCTCATGCATATTTTATTGTTATTTTTTGATTGTCTTTATTTTTGTAGTAAGCGTAATAGAATATGTTATAATTTCATGCGTTTATTTTAATTAGTTAATTCATATGATTTTAAACCATAATTCATGCATTTTTATTTTTATTTTATGTCTTAATTTTAACATCATGCATTTTTTTGCTTAGTTCATAGTTAATTTTCCCTTTCATATAAATTTTATTCATTTAAATATGCTAAAAATTTTCATGTACTTTTGTTTCTTTTTAATCTTGTTATTCGGCATTTAGGGTTATTTCGTATATTTGCATTTTTATAGCCTTGTTGTCTTTAATGTGTTTAAAATTGCATTTTAGTTCATAGGAATAATTCTCATATTAAAATATCATATGCATATTTAAATTTTCTTGTCATTTATTTTTATTTTTGGATTAGTGTGTAATTAGGAAATTGATGTAATTTATTTTCGCGTTTTTTCTCTTTCAAGACCATAGAATGTATCTAGGGTATGTATTATGTAATCGGCACACGCACTGACACGCGTACCGACACACCACTTTATTTATCGCTTTACGCTCTTTTATTTTTTCAATCCGCCGTTATGCGATTTCGTCGTTAGTTTAGAGAAAATATTTTCTTCAAAAATCAATCAAGTCAAATTCAATTTTATTTTAAGTAAACCTTGATATGTAATCCAAGTGATTTTCTTTTTATTTTCCTTAATCAAATGTTAAGTAATTTAATATCCACATTAGACATGGATTTCGTATAATTAAAATTGACCAACTTCATCGTATTTTCTTCTCGTGCCTTGAGGCCTCTCATCTCTTCTTAAAATCTTTTCAAAAAATGTTAAAAATTGATTCAACTCATCAAATAAGTTCTTTAGCCGAACTACTTGATTTTGATCCCGATTTATTTGGGTAAGTAGGCAAAGGGTTTCGACCCTTCCAAATCAATAAAAATAACCAAAAACATGCTTCTTCTTTCTCCTTTCTTTCACTTTAACTCTTAACTTTTTTTTATAAGTAAAATTAATTTAGCGCAAGATTAGAGAATAGGTAGAAGGTTCCTATGGGATACCATAGTCGGTTAGGGTGCTTAACACCTTCCCCAATCGAAACCAACCTCCGAATCCAAGGTCTTAAGGGTTTTCACTCACTTTTTCCCTTCCCGCGAATAAAAGTTGAGAGTTCAATGATTCAAGGTTCAAACCCAATCAATGATTTTGATACCCGAAAATCACGAGCACACATGCGTATTATAAACTTTGAGGTTTTAAGTCGGAATTCTCCTCCATATCATAAAAGAAATGAGTATATATCATAATTTTTTTATTTTGGAAAGAGAATACATAATTCATAGTTGTCCTATAACCGATTTAAGCAATGTGAATTATTGTACTCGAATGTCACTGTCGTTATAATTATTAATCAAAAACAAGAATACCTTGCCATGTTATGATATTTTGTTCAAAATATAATTTGTGTTAGTTAATTTTCACTAAAATACCTCTAATTATCTTATTTCTCTTTCTTAACACAACAATTATTATTGAGGATGATAAAATGATTCTCTCCAGTAAAATATAAATTTGAAAAGATAATCAAATTATTAGTAATATCGTCCAGATTTGAGTTACCGTAATTCGATTTTACCCACCCAAAATCAACATCAGAATAACCCGAATAGACCCACCGGCCACTTGTCTACCGGTCATTTGGGTAGCTCAGTTTGAGTCATTAGTAAAATATTGCCCAAACCTTCACTTGATTATTCCCCGTGAAACATGTGATCACTGATTCTTCCAAGTGGAAAGCAAAAGATTATATCCTAAAAAAGCAAGGGGATTCTTCTAAATTCTAATCGGAAAAAGATGAGAACAACCAACTGTCCTGTTGTGAAATATTTTTTTTTTTTTTTTACCTATAATGCTTATAGGCACTATCCAACAAAATTCCCACAAAAAATTAACTACTATCTCTTCGACTGAATTAACCATATGTTTGAACGTGTTTAACTAGATATGGATGGCAATGATACTTTTTGTTATTTTTCATCTTTTAATAAAGTATATGGATTATATTTGTTTAAATGGATATAAATTAAATTAGCTTTTTTATCTTGCCAAACGGTAAATAAATGTTGTTTCAATTGATAAGAAGTTGACTCGTATATGTAAAAGAAAATTTAACTTCTTTTTTTCAACATGAGAACCTGTCAGTAAGAAGTTTGAAAATAATTTTAAATGAGTCATATCATATAAGTTTTGATATATGTTCCAAGCCTAACAAATTTTTAAATATAACTCTCCTAAACTTTTTTAGAAGGTTTATCGAGTATAATCTAACAAATAATTATTTAAAAATTAAATTCAGATTCCTCCAAATAATCTCTCCTTTTGTGAATTGTAAAAAAAAAAAAATTAGATGTGGAAGTTTGTCAATTTTAACCAACAAAATAACCATCCTCCTCCTTCCTCCTTAAAAAAAAACAAACAAAATAACCAATTTATACAGGCTGCATTAATTGTGCGATAGAAAACCTGCCTGATACATATGACACAAACATCTCAGATGATACATATCGTCAATTGTTTGCCAAGCTTGCAATCCATGCATGACATTATTTTATACAAAAATAATTCCTCGTGCACTGCATGGAGATACTTACTAGAACACTTTTTATTATTTTTTTATAAAACAATTTTAAAGAAAGAAGGTAATGTCGCAATCCAAAACAATCATATGATGATGCAATGAAGACTTGCAAAAATCTTACGTGTATAGGGCAAAAAAAGATTCATGATGATAAGTTGAGTCCAACTCATTTTTATAAATCGGTTTGTAAAGTAGAAAATATTACTCTTTATAAACTATAATGACTTTATTTTTTCATCAGAATCGCTTACATCTAACAAATTTTATGCATGAATATAAATGATAGATGATAAAAATCGATAAGCTATAAAAAAAAATGCAAATCAATAAAAGTTAAATGAATCTGGTGAAAATTAACCACATGCCAAATGAGCTCGTCAAATGCGTTTGAACATAAGTATGAAATCAACGGGAATACGTGGCAAATTATTGAGATATCACTTTTTGTCAAATAAAATAATTGGTTGAATATAACACGTGATAAGTGAAATCCTGAATTAAAATTTTTGCTAGTAAAAAGTATCATGGCGTTCATATATGTTTTATGCATGCATGTGCAAAACGAATAGAATTAAATTCACTTTAGATCTGTTTTTGTATATTCCAGACACTGATGGACATGAATTGAATTTAAATTGTAATGTTGTAGGGTTGAAGTTTTAAGGGTGTTAATCCATGTAATTTAGACGAGATGTGAAAAAATATTTTATATTTATCATATGAAAAAATATTTGATCGAACTATAAAAATAGTCCTTGTAAAGAGGGAGGATGTCTTAAAATATCACATATATTTATAATTGGACTTGAGTATATAATGTTGTACTTTGAAAACAAATGCTCCTTTTTGGATAGAATGAAAACACAATTATTATTATTTTAGCTTTTTTTTTTAAAAAATTATTATTATTTATTTTATTGTGAATGAAGACTACGACATGTAGACTTTAGCAAATGGATTGAAACATGGGATTAAAAGAACTCTTAAACTTGTATAAAAAAATAAAAACTAAGAAACTTTGAATTGTGCTTTGATCGATTAGTAAGGAGTATACAACTAATAAGGTTACGCATTGATTGCCCGATAATGCAAAATCTATTACAATAACGTTTTTTTTAACCCTTCAATTTTTTTTGGAAAGAAGACACTAATAAATTGGAATTCGGCTGAGAGGTACCAAACAATTGTTTCACTCAAATTAAATTTAAGTTCTTTCGAACTATTCTTTTAATAAAACTCATTAATCATTTGATTCAGTCACTTGGTAATAGTACTAATTAGAAATGATGTCTATATTCAAAGAAATAAATGATGGAAAACAACCATCATAGTTTTAGCTTGAAGAATCAATTCCATTTGATTGTCTCCCTCGTGATTTTAGTGTTTTCTGTAATTTCGATAGTGTTTTGTAAATATTAAATTATTAATGACGAGCTTTAGATAAGGGTTTTGTGAGGCTATCAACTAATTGAATTGTGGCACAAACGTGATCAACTAACCTAGTCATGAACAAAGTGGACATCATTGATATTTATTTTGTGCAAGTGTGGTACACTGTGATTAAGACATGTATTACTCAAATTGTCAGAAAGAATAGGCGTTGTCGAAGGGATAACACTTGGGTGACATCGTGGTTGATGATATTAGCCAACCACAATGTCACAAGTGTACGGAAAAATAAAAAAAATCTTATGAAAGAGAGAGAAAAAAAAGCCACTTGTAACATTATGGTTGATCAATGTCACCAACCACAATGTCATCCAAATGGTTCCCATTGTTGAAGAGGATTCACCCAATTAGTGATAAGAAAGTTAATCCAGTTTAACTATAATGCAATGATGGCTAAAACTCGACACTCAACTTTGGTGGATGACCTTGCTACAACTCATTTCATGAATGATTTTCAAGATATAAAGGTTGAAACCATAGTAGACAAAGTAAGAAGAAGTTAAGGTGTAACCATCTTTATTTCCTTCCCCATCAGGATCAATCAGGATACACTAAGAGGGAATAGTTGGTTGATTACTGAAGAAGAATACCATGGAAGATAATTCCTTTGTGATAACGTATAACTTGTTTTATTGGTCGATTGTTGCATGATCTGAACAAGTTTATTGAATTATATATAAGAGAGGTGACCCATATTCTTATTGTCTTAAGATTTTGGGTGGAGGTGTTGCGTCTCCATCTCTCTTATGATCTTGGACATTGACTCATTGGTACTTCTAAAACTCCTCCAAAGTCGCCAATAAGTGGCATCATATCTTGGTTTAACTCGGTAGGAAAACATCAATGGGATCCTGGTGTTTGAATCAAATATAGGACAAAAAACTAACACTTGAGTGAAGATTGTTTAATTCATACGTGACTTGTTAAATTTTACATCGGCTATGAATATTTTAAGTGTTCAATATATAAGAGGTGACTCATATACATATTGCCTTAAGATTTTGGATGGATGCGATTCTCACTCTTTTGTAACATGAAGTATTAACACATTGTTGCTATGATACCACTTGGTAGGTAGTGAGGGAAGCAACATTGCCCAAATTTATATCTAGGCATGATAGTATCTATCTGAACTCAACCCGATTTGACTTTGACTAGGTTTAGATATGAGTTTGTGTTTTCCCTGATTTCAAAGCATGGGCACGGAACAGGTAACGAGGATATAGATAGCCCCCGAACCCACACTCAAACCCGTCGCAAATGTTAAAATTACTTATCACCTAAATCCCGAACTCATACCCAAATCGGTATGAAACAGGGATGAGATTCAATTTCTCATCCATGATGGATATGAGTAGAGTGACATGCAAGGTAAAATTTGTCCTCATCCCGCTCCATTGTCATGCCTATTTATATTAGTATCCTCACTTAATTTTGTTCTTGATTAACTCGTTCATTTTTGTCGGCGAGATAAACTAAACTGAAATTAACTCATACAATATTAATTTCGGAGTAAAGTTGAAATAAAACTGCTTTCATGAAAATAAAATAAAGCTACTAATGGTATATTAAAATAATAAAATTAGACTTATTTTTTAAAATAAAAATCGACATATTTACTTTCACTAAAAAAACGTTTATTTTAGGGTATACGAGGAAGTACATTATACTATTACATGTGCATAATATTGAGATTGCTAGGTACAATAAATCATGGGAGTTTTAAAAAAAAGATATTGGATAATAAAAAATTGACAATTTATTGGATGTCCGTATAAAATTATGCAAAAAAACAAATGTTAATTTGATGTAAAAAGAGAAAAAAAAAACAATTAATAAGATAACAATCGTACAAAAAAAATGGTGTTGGACAATTTTTGGTTTGTATAAATCTTAAGGAGAAGAGGAGAGTGAAGATGAAAAATGAAGAGATCTGAGAATCAATAGGATGATTGTCCATCTAATTAAAACTTACAAAATGAAAAGAAAAAAAAATGTAAACAAAATTAAGAAATTACTTTAAATGCCTTTGAATATTGTTGTTAATAAAAAAGGTTACGTCAATTATTTTTTGTTGAGGTACATCAATTATTTTTTGACATCATTGTTGCAAATAATTGAGATGTACTTGTGAATATTTTTATTATATTATTATTGTTATAAGAAATCAACCATCAAATTAATATATCTACATAGAAAAAGTTGAATGGTCCCATTGGCCTATTCTACCATAGTTTAGTTCTTATATTTCCCCTATAAATAGCATGATTATGAGTACATCTTCCACACAAGTTTCTTCTTCTCTTAACTTCACTTATCTCAAACTTAAGTCAATCAAGATCATACAAGATGTTTCCCATTTTCAAAAAGAAGCAAAAGATTAAGGGGACAGTGGTGTTGATGTGCAAGAATGCATTGGATTTGAATGATATTAAAGCAGGCCCTTCAATTAATGCAGGATTTAGCCTTGTTAGAGACGTTGTTGGTGGTGTTATTGATGGTGCTACTGCTATCTTAGGCCGTAGTGTTGGCCTCCAGTTGATCAGTGCCACCAAAACTGACAGTAATAATCTTAATAATATTACATATATAATATTTTCCTCTATATTTTTTCAGTATATAATATATAATACTATACCTTACACTTGTAATATTTAACTATATATTATGTTTTTCACATTTAAGTGTAGAGAAATGAGAAATTTTGAGTTTGAACTTAGATCCCGGCATATCAACGACTTTATATTGTCACGCACCGAATCATAAGCTAACTCATAATTTTAATTATCATTTTAGGAATGGGAAATGGGTTTGTTGGAGATCAGTTCTTTCTGGAGAAACGTGTTCCATTTTTACCAACCTTGGCAGCAAGACAGGATGCATTCAATGTTTATTTTGAATGGGATAATGATTTTGGAATACCAGGAGCATTTTACATTAAAAATTATACACAAGCTGAGTTCTACCTTGTGAGTTTAACTCTTGAAGACATACCTGGACATGATTCCATTACATTTCTTTGCAACTCATGGGTTTACAACGCAAAACAATATCGCAAGGACCGAATTTTCTTCGCCAATAAGGTAACTAAACTAAGCTATTATAAGTACCAAACAACTTTAACTTTGGTATCAAAATAACTTTTAAGCTCAAAAAGAGTCGGGCCAAACGCACCCTATGTTTAATTAATCTGTGTCATGTTATGTAATTATTTATGTTGCAGCCATACCTTCCACATGAAATGCCAGCTCCACTAGTTAACTACAGACATGTAGAATTGGATACTTTAAGGGGAGATGGAAAAGGAATGCGTGAGGAATGGGACAGAATCTATGATTATGATGTTTACAATGATTTGGGAAATCCAGATCAGAGTCGAGACCTTGCTCGTCCGATTCTTGGAGGTTCTTCCAAGTTTCCCTATCCTCGTAGGGGAAGAACCGGCAGAAAACCGACCAAGACAGGTTAGTTAATCTCTACGTTAATTTATCTCAAATTTTTCTTAGTAATATATGATTGAAAACTTTTTACCAATGAATATATATTATTTATATGATGATTCATTAATTTACAGATTCTATGAGTGAGAGACCAGCAGCTGATACTACCTATGTCCCAAGAGATGAAGTGTTTGGTCACTTGAAGCAAGCTGACTTCCTTGGATTTGGATTGAAAGGTTTAAATCAAAATGTGATACCTAAATTTCGCAATTTTTTTGACTTCGACAAAGAGTTTGATAATTTCGAAGAAGTACGTTGCCTCTTTGACGGAGGAGTTAAGCTACCTACAGATATCATCAGTGCTATTAGTCCTATAGCAATGGTAAAGGAAATCTTCCGAAGTGACGGTGAAAATTTCCTCAAGTATCCACCTCCCCATGTCATTCAAGGTTTGCTAATCTAATTCAATTGAATAACTTTTGCCTTTTGAGTAGGTCTTTTTGAATAATTACTTTACTCTCAAGTAATTAATTATTTATAATTTCTTTATTATTTGAAATTTACAGCTGATAAGTCTGCATGGATGACTGATGAAGAATTTGCAAGAGAAATGCTTGCTGGTGTAAATCCATGTGTGATTCAAAGACTTCAAGTAAGATAAAACTAAAAGTAGCATGTAATTCTTAATTTGTAAATTTGTAATTCTTCCTCATATGACATTTTTTTTCATTGATTTATGAATGATAGGTGTTTCCACCACAAAGCAAGCTAGAACCCAATGTCTATGGAGATCAAACGAGTACAATAACGAAAGAACACTTGGAGATTAACACGGATGGACTCACAGTAGAAAAGGTAAATATATGTGTATTGTATCAAAGAAAATCACACAAGACATTTTGATATAGTAGTGGTGATTCAAATGCACATTATATATGTTTTCATTGATTTATCTTCTTGATGTTGATTGATTTGTATTCATTTACTTGTGGAACAGGCAATTCAAGATGCGAGGTTATTCATTTTGGATTACCATGACCCATTCATGTCATACTTGAAGTTTATAAACAAACCTGTTCCAAAGTCTTATGCCACTAGGACAATCCTATTCTTGAAAGACGATGGGACTTTAAAGCCGTTAGCCATCGAACTAAGTTTGCCACACCCAGATGGCGAACAATATGGAGCTGTGAGTAAAGTGCTGTTGCCTCCAGAAGGACATGGTGTTCAAAGAACAATTTGGCAATTGGCCAAGGCTTATGTAGTTGTGAATGACGCCTGCTTTCACCAACTCATGAGTCACTGGTTGAATACCCATAGCGTGATTGAGCCATTCATCATAGCTACTAATAGGTGTCTCAGCGTGGTTCATCCTATTCATAAGCTTCTACAGCCTCACTATCGTGACACAATGAACATCAATGCACTTGCTCGAAGCTCATTGATCAGTGCAGGTGGCATTATAGAGCAGGCATTTTTGCCAGGACCGTACGCTGTTGAGATGTCTTCTGCAGTTTACAAGGATTGGGTTTTTCCTGACCAAGCACTACCTGCTGATCTTATCAAGAGGTTAATTATAAATTTATATATATTTAACTATATTATTTTGTTTCTGTTCTTGTGTTTTTGTGCACAGCTTGTTTAAAATGGTAGGTGCAAAAATATCCTCTTGGTATAGTTAAGCATTCGAATATGCGTTAAAATAAAATTTATGATTCTAAAATGACGTTTTTAAAAGTTTTATCATTTTGCTTCATTTAGAGGAATAGCTGTTCTGGATGCCAGTGCACCCCATGGACTTCGTCTTGTGATAGAAGACTACCCTTTTGCTGTTGATGGATTAGAGATATGGGATGCTATTAAGGCATGGGTCAAAGACTATGTCAGCTTGTACTACAAGACAGACGTGGCCATTCAAAGAGATTCCGAGCTCCAAGAGTTTTGGAAAGAAGTCGTAGAGATCGGTCATGGTGATCATAAAAATAAGCCTTGGTGGCCTGAGATGAATTCGATTGACGAGTTGGTGGAATCCTGCTCAATAATCATATGGCTTGCTTCCGCCTTCCACGCAGCTGTCAATTTCGGACAATATCCTTACGGTGGTTTAATCTTGAACCGACCAACTATGACAAGGAGGTTAATTCCTGAAAAGGGAACCAAAGAATACGCAGAGATGGAGAAAGATGACCAAAGGGCTTATTTGAGAACAATCACACCAAAGACTGAGGCCCTCATTGACCTTACAGTGATAGAGATATTGTCAAGGCATGCTTCTGATGAAGTTTACTTAGGGAAAAGAGAGAATGATGAATGGACAGCTGATGAAAAGGCAAGAGTAGCCTTCAAAAGGTTTGCAAAGAAGATGGAGGACATCGAGAAAAAAATCGAAAACAGAAACAAAGAACCAGATTTGCTTAACCGAACTGGCCCGGTTAAGATGCCCTACACTTTGCTTTTACCTTCCAGCGGAGAAGGCTTGACTTGCAGAGGAATTCCCAATAGTGTCTCTATCTAAGGATCTCTTTAAGCTGCACCTTTCAATAAAATACAAAGATGAGACTGATCTTGTCTATGTACAAGCATCTTTTGTTTGTTCAAATGTTGTATTTTGGTTTTGTAGACTCTGGTTTTCTTATGTTGTACTTTGAAATAACACATGCATAGATGAACATTAGTTTATTATGCATGATTGTCCTCTTTATGATAAAATAAATGTGATTTATCATAGTTTAGTATTTGCTCTTAATTTTGCATCTTATCAATATCACCAATAAGTGAGATATCACCATGCAATCATTAAAAACAAGGTCATTTCTATCTTCCTCCATAATGTATATAGAATTTCAAGACAGTAAATTGAAGAGATGTAATGCAATTACATAAAATGTATTGTTGCATTAAGAATGAAAATGATACATAACATAGTGCAAACAAAAACTAAGCATCATTAATCAAGATACATTCTTAGTTAATGCAAGCAAAAAGTAAGGTAAAATAGATATGAGCAACACTATGCATGTGGCACAACTACATGAAATAAAGAAATTGACAGCTTAATCTCGACTGCGATCGTTGAATCTCGTCACACCTTTCTCCTCCATTTTTTATCAACTACATTCCTCAAATCACTTGTCTCGACAATTATTTTGGGGTCTGTTTGCCTAAGGTATGAAATGACAATATTCTTACAGTCTGATTGGCAAGACACTTTTTTTAGCTTATTGCTTATGTCTTCGCATGCTTAAAAAAGACTCATTTGATAGTCACTTTCTCATGAGTTTATAGCTTATTTTTATGATCCTGTAATGTTACGCTTCTTAGAAAGCTATGAAATTAATGAATCCCAAGGAATGGACATATTCCAGTAACAGACTTGCAGGGAATAGGACATGTTGCCAAGACAGAGTCACTGATTAAACACCTTAAGATGAAAACGGGAAGAAGCAAAGTTGAACAAACCCTAAGCAAGTTAATGTTTGGTGTAGCAAAGAACATGATGGATGACATGTAAATGAAAATCAAAATTAGCATCTTATAAACTTTAAAGTTAAGCTAATTTTGATGTATTTTATTGATATATAAAATCGTTTCAAATGATTTTCTGTTAATGTCAAATTTTATAGACATGATGTAAGTTATAATATGTTTCAATCCAACAACAGTCAATTTTTCAATACGATTATCTCGTAAAAAATTATGAAAATGTGTCATATTTTTAAGTTTGACACGATAATGATAATGTCAATTGATCTCATCATTGAATCATAATTATATAACCAAACAAGCAAAACTGAATCACATACTAGAATTTTAATTAATAACTTTTATCCTATGAAGCATGGACACTCCTCAGATTAGGCGTGTTCTGGTGTTGGACACATGTCATGTCTGACACCGACACTTATAATTACACTGAATTATGTGATTTTTTTCAAATTATTAACAGAGTCAGAGTGTCCGTGTCGTGTCCGCTGTCTGTGTCCGTGCTTCATAGTTTTTATCTCAAAAATCGATCCAAATCAAACTACAAACATCCCTACTTAAATTACTTAAAGTTGATCTTATAAAAAATGAGCCATGCCATTGTAGGTCACACTAAACTGCTCAAGCAAAACCTTATCTTCATCTCCAGCAAAAAGAGAAGTGGAGCTGATTGTACTATGTTAAAACTGATTTTTGACCTTTTGGGCTTGAGACATAAATATTGTGGAGCCATGTGATGAGGATAATCGATTAATCAATGGCATATTTTGGAGTGTGGCTTTCCATTGGTTGTCTTGCTTTTGTGATGATATAGACTCCATGTATGTTTAGTCATCTTCGATAATTAGTCACATGCAACACAAGCATGAAAAACTTTGCATAATGATGAGTGATCCAACAATTATTATTGAATGTTAGGGGGGACAGACAGATTGTACATCTTGCAACAACACTTTAATTTCTATGTCATAAAAAAATTATCTAACTTTTAGAAAACTTGAATTATGGGTTAACGATATGCTCGGATATTTTTATAGACAAATTTACCTTAATCAAATCTATTTTTTCCCATAAAAAATAAATAAATTAACTTTTAAACCAAATACATTAACTTTTGTTGATCAATTTTTACTTACATTTTGAAACGGACGGAATACATATTTAAATAAGTTTCTAATGAATTATTAGACCATTGTTTAAAAATAAAATAAAAAAGAGCACATTTAAGTGATTAAACCTTGAATGTTTTGACAAGACTAGAGCTGACTTAAGCTTTGCAATTTCAAACCAATCTAGTATTTCACTACTATGGAGCACGGATTAAATCAGTTTTTAATTGCTTATTACAGGTTCCACGCAATATTTATGATCTTAACACACAAAAAACAATTTTAAGTGGCGCATTAATTGTAGGATGGCGAAACTTGCCTGATGTATATGACGCACATGTCATGTGGCTAATCTCATAATCGACTATTTTCCATGCTTGGGTGATAACGATCTCGTTATTATATTCAAAAATAATCCCTCGTGGAATGCATGGAGATACTTACAAAGTTATTAAAAAGGATTTTAAACTCAAAGTTCCTTACGAGAGGAATCTGAGAAAAATATCTATAGGAAAAATATCAGAGAAAAATATTGAAGAAAAAAAAAATCATTATTTTTTTCATGAAGATAAAATGAAATTTTATTCAAAACGCAAAGAATCCTAGCTAGCACGAGAAGTGTTAGGTTAGGAAATTTAACTAGCAACATAGAAAGAAAAAGTGTGTCGTATATATGCGGAATACTCAAAAAAACACTCATACATCAAATACAAACTTCTACAAACAAATCAAAAACACCCTCCATTGAGGGCCCTTGAAACCCATAAAAACTAAACACTAAAACCACAAAGTCATATCCCAAAAACCAAAGTCTAAACGCCCTCCAAAATAACCATCAAACTTACCAAAAATTTGTGCAATCACACCTTGTTTCTCTTCTGCAGTCGAGCGCAATTAAGCACAAGTAAAATCACCACCTAAAAAACACATAGCTCAAGAAGAAAACCCAAAAAAAAACATAACCCACAACTAACCACCACAAGCACAACCAGCAACACCACCACTACCAAAACTATCATTAACCACCACAAAAATCACAATTACTCCTTACTAAAAACCAGCACCAGCCACCACGAGGATCGCCACCAAAAACCAACACCATCCACCACAAGCATCACCACAAAAAACTACCACTTTACATTCAAACTTCCGACCCAACAACAACGACCACATTATTTTACCAACACCAATAACTACCCACGTCATCGTTAACTCAAAATAACACCAACAACCGTCACCTTATGTTGCTAACATCAACCACCACCCGCATCGCCGTTATCTCAAGATGCAAGACGAGACAAATCAAACACCATTAAGAACAATCTCCAACCAACATCAACCTCCATACAACAACAACTCAAAACTCATCCATTCAAACCCATAACACAACAACCGTAAGAGAGAAAAAATCATCAATCAAAACACCAACAACACCATAACACAGACATTATAACACATCAACTGTAACAGAAAACTCCTAATAGAAACACATACAGCAACCAAACAAAAAAAAACCTTTCTCTAGACCACTACAAGGAGCCCCTCCAATCTCGAAACCGATCGAAACACCTCAATCGTCACAAAAGCGCAAGACATGTGTCGCCGCTGAAAGACAACAATGATGAAGGACGAAAAAACCAAGACCAAGCCACTGGGATCTTGGTGTGAGAGTGATGCGGATGGCCAAACCGATCGTCGCACCACCCCTACATCTGCCGCTACATCGCGAAAGAGAGGTTTGATTGGGAGGGATGAGGGCGGCGTAAAAAAAATCATTATTAATAACTAATACTGCTTTTTTTAGGAGAATAACTATACTACTTAAATAAAATTATTAGTATAGTATTTCTTTAAAAAAAAAAACATTAGTATACTTTTCTATACATATTAATCATTGATTCTTAAAAAAAAGTAATCATCGATCAAACTTTGAACTAAAATAAATAAGAGACATATAATATATCCATCATTTATGCCACACCGTACCGAATCAGGAATCACACGTCTCCCTTCTTCGTCCTCTCAAAATGTCGTCGAATTGTTTTTTTTCTTGATTTATATGATTCTATCTCATACCGAGGAGTCCTTGTATCCGTGAAAGTTATTCATGCGTATGAACTCCTCAGTAAATGTGTTTGAACATTACATGCATGGTGTGAAACCATATTGTTGTTGAACAAACAAAAAAACATAGTGTGAAACCAACGAAGATGCGACTATTAATGGGAATATTGTACCTCTGCCAAACAATTGGTTGGTACTAGTTACTTGTTACTGTACTTGTTTGGACATAACAAGTAGTATGTGAAATCCTCAATTCAAAAAGTTGTTTGTAATTCATCCGTCTCATATACTATTACTTTTTATTAATAAATGAACAAATATATTAATTTAGTTTGCCAAAATTATGCTGAAACTGAGTCGAATTTAGTTCAACTTGATTCGATAAAATTCAGATTGATTCAAGTTCGTGACAAATTTTCATTCTAACTTAAATTTGACTCGATTTGAATTCGTAAACAATTCGATTCAGCTCTTAGTTTAGCTCAAATAAAAATAATTCCATGAGCACAAAAATAGCTCAAACAATTTTAACCAATCGACCACTTAAGCAAATGATGCAGCACTATGATCTATTCCCATAACATGTCAAACACCGTTTATAATATTACTGATCTATTCCTATAACATGTCAAACACCGTTTCTTTTATAGACCGTGTTGAGCTGTCAAAACGGGCGGCTCAGCCCTTACGGGCTTCGGGCTTTATCGGCCCGGGCCAAAAAGCCCGGTTTGAAAACGGGCTCGAAATATACTACCCAAACCCGGCCCGTATTAAAAATTACATTTTTTTTTATAAAAAAAGTATTATAAAATACTCCTAATAAATCTTTATAAATAATATTTTTAATATGTTTAAATAATGTCTAGCACAAAAATAAATTGTAAACATTTTTCGTACGAACGTCGTAAACTAAAATGGCGAGGAAAGCATTTTTAAATAAATTAGATATGTTATGGTTATAGATATTTATATATTCGATCTTTAAAATTATAAATAACAAAACGAGTAAATATAATCTTATATTACATGTATATTTCTGATAATTCATTGAATTTTCACTTTTATTTTTCACTTTGATAATCAACTAAGTAAAGAATTATTCGAAAAATATATAATTTATATGATTTTTTTGGTCATGCGGACTAACGGGCTACCCGCGGCCCGTTCAGGCTAGCCCTAACGGGTACCGGACTTTTTAGTGTCGGGCTAAAAAACCCTATTAAAATCCGGCTCAATATTTAAGACTCAAACCCTCTAATTAATCGGGTTAAACGGGCCGGCTCATACCGTTTTGACAGCTCTGCGGTCTTGCACTATATTGTTCACAAACTTTTTTGTTGATCGTATATTGTTCACAAACTTGCCGATGTGGGACCAAGTATGTTCACCCTACATTTCTTTTCTTCCTTCGATAGCTACACTCATGCAAACGTGATATATATGAATGGATAAATATGATAGTAATCATAAGGAATTAAAAGAGACGTTGCAAAATATGTGTAGGCAGTGAAGTTCAAACTTCAAACACTTTATATTTTCATATTTAAAATATGTGAGCTTCAATCACTAAATTATTTGGCTAAAAAAAAGAGACAATTAAACGTAGAATTGAGAAACATTGCTACAACAAAAAAAAAATTCATATATACAAATTCATAAGCAGGAAATATTGTATACATGTGTTTGTTTATTTAATGACACTTGTAACACAAAATATGACAATAAATGAACTGACTCATTAATCAAAGAGTCCAATTTATTTATTTAACAAACTTAATTTTTAACTCAAGTCCGATTCATTTGTTTCATGAACCAATTCAACAAATTAATTACCAAATCGAATCACGAACTATTATCGAATTCGTTCGGTTCATTGCTAGCTCTAGTCAAAATAAACATGGGTTATTTTATTTGGGTTCTTCTTCAATCACAGTGTCTCTCATTTTTAAGGATGCATAAAAAGAGAGAGTAATTATGTTTGTAAAACCATTTTAAGAAAAAATTATTCCTTGATCTTCTTTTGAAATAAAAAGGATCAAAAGAGAGAATAAGAAAACAATAAAAATATGAAAGAATTATCTCAAAAAATATTTCAGAATGATTATATAAATATCATTTCTCTTTTTAAGTGGATCGTTTCAACTAGCATATGAGTGATCCTGTTACAACTTCTCTTTATTCAAATCTTTTGATCCTTTTTTTTTTTTTGCCATAAGTAGATATGCATTTAGTGGCTATCAAAAAAAGATATGCATTTAGTACTAGTCCAACATTCCAAATGAATAGAATTGTGATCAAAAGTACATCACAATATGTGATAATTACTTCCTCGAGGTTATTTTTATAAGAAACAATTCAGTTTTTACATTAATTGAATAATCAATCTCTAAAAGTATTAATTATTCAATAAATCTAAAAAATGAATTGTTTTTTATTAAAAAGATCGAAAGGAGTAGTTAATTAGAAAAATTGGCAATCCATGAAGGATTTATAACATGTAATAACAGTAGTGCTATATCCAGCGAAAATAATTTCGCGAACATATAACACGAGCGTATTCTAACATGTACTAGCTTTCTCCTACAAAAATCATGTACTGGCTTTCAATTTTTTTTGTGCAAACTAACATTCAGTTTTTAATAGCTTTTTAAGTTATTTTTTTATTTTTCCCTAAAAAGAAGTTATTTTTTTATTTTGGATTTAATTTGTATACGTCTACGATATAACTTTTTGGGTTAAATATGTTTTTAGTCTCTATAAAATTACAAGCTTTTAAGTTTAGTACCTATAAAAAATTTATTCATTTTTAGTTCCTGGTTGCATTTTATAGAGACTATTTTGGAGGATTAAAAGTGTCCATTTTTTTGTAAAAAAATTTTAAAATAGGGACTATTCTTACAAAGTACAATATTATGAAGGTCTAACATTACCATTAAAATTTTATAAGGACTAAACTTATGATTTTATAAGGACTGAAAACATATTTAACCCAAATTTTTCTTACTCATGCATGCTATCAAATCATTATATGATGTCATATTTTTAGATAAGCTCCTAAAATATCTTAAAATATATCTATTTGACGTAATTTGATTTGATTGAATGCATGCATAAAAAAAAAAAATTACACCATCAATACATAAAAACTAAGGTGAACACAATGATATCTTTGAAATTTGGTTTGGCATGTACTCATCATCCAATTATTCAATATAATATCATAATTTTATATTTACTTATTTAATATAATATCATAATTTTATATTTACTTATTCAATATAATATCATAATTTTATATTTACTATTATTTAACTAAATTTTAGGTTACCTAAGAATTTATCAAAAGCTAATCTTTTTGTTTCTTATAACTATGGTTTTTATTCTTTATTAAAATTATAAAAGTCATGAGTCATAACTGCTTTGGCACACTAAATTAAAACGCAGCATTTTCAAGTAAAAAAACTTTCCTTTATTGCCAGTTGTGAACATTTCATGGAATATGTGTCGCCGGATTAAGCATTTTCCATGTAATAATTAGTGTTACCATGACACGATCAACATGTGATAATTAGTAAATTAAAATTTATTACTTCATCCTTCTTTCAAATGAGTGTCTCTTTAACAAAATAAATTTATTTTAAAATAAATTCAATGTAAATTTTTTTCAATTATCCTCTCTAATTAATGTTTATGTATACTACTTTCGTAGCAATGTATTTTACTTATGTGGAAAATACACTAATAGTTATTAAAAGTAGTTTAGTAAGAGAGTTATGTCTTTTGACAACTTTTAAAATAGAAGGTGTTGTTGATAAAATGTACTATGACACGATCAATTTGTATTACTATAGTATACAGTTTATTTCCTCTCAATATTACATCATAATATCGCCAATAAGTGACATATCAACATTAAAAAGAGATCATTAATCCATAATACCTACATAACTTTTCAACACATTGAATAGACATGAGAAAATCCTACGTATGCAATCTCTCAACCATTAGAAACAAGCATCCAAGACACAACAACAACATATTGCAGCACAACTGCATGAAATAAAAAATTGATAGATAAATTATTAGATATGGTATCAGATCAAAAAAAACTTAATTTTTATGTCAGAAAAAAAAAATTAAGAGGAGTGATTAATTACCATCCCTTCCAAAACCCATCACCTCTGGACTTTGTTTCTCCTGTAGGATTTGGAGGGTATTGTGGATTCTCTTGATTGGTAGGATAACCAACAGGAGGGGGAGCAGCAATTGGAGGTGGAGGATATGCTATATTGAAAACAAATTCAGATATCATATTAATATAGTCACTCAAATTTTGAATTTTTTTTTTTTTTTTAAGATTTCAAAAGGGATAATATAAGCCTTGAACATAGAGATATTTCTGAAGGAGTTCAAACTTATGCGGTTAGTTATGGTTTATATGATGCCCTGTGATTCATCATGAAGTGGCAAAAACCAAGTAGAGAAAGCTTGAAGGAAAAGTTATCTAAAGGAACGGTTTTATATAATATTAGAAAAGTGAAATTGATGAAACAAAAATTGTTTTTTAACAAGAGCTTTAAGTGCATGTTTGGATGAGCAATAAAATTGACAATATTACTCTGAATTAACTTTACAAAATCACACTAGCTCACCCTAACTTTTCGATTCTACCACTCATCCTAGCATGCACTAAATGGAGGAACATGTATACACATACAAATACAACAGAACTCAACTAATTAAAATATAATAAAATGTTTGGATTCAGAGACTTAATCTACCTGTGGACTGACCCGAATTCATCTTGAAACTGATGGAAGAGAGGGCACTAATCAAATTAGTGGAACCGTGAAAAAAAGCCTAGAATTAAGATAGGTTGAAATACAAGAGTGAAGAATATGTACCTAGTTTAACACTAATATATAGATGGAAACGAAGATAACAACATGGAAGATGAAATTATGATATATGGAAGGCAAAGGAAACAAACAAACGTTGGACGGCACACAAAGCCGGCAACTAAAACCAAACAGAATCTGAAAATGCAATTTTTTGCACTAGTGACGGTTTTGGCCGTCCCTTTCTTTTTGTAACCAAATCCATACTCCCACTTTGTGTTTATTTTCTGCTCATAAATCTTTAGGCATGTAAATCTATAAGTTCAATTTTCCAAATGTTTACTGCAAATAACACTAATATTTTAGCATTTTGGAATATCAGATTTCTTTAATAGTGTTCTCGTGTGGAACAACTCGAGGGAGGTTGAAGATGGTGGAGCTCGGACGAAGGTGCAGGCAGACTAACCACAAGTGTAAGATGCTCTAATACAGAGGGTCTTAAAATTTTGAGGGCTCAAATTTCTCTAAAAACATAAAATAGAAATGTTTTAGTACCCAAATTTTAATTTAGAACTTAATTATATGATAAATCTCAAACTTTGATGCCTTCAAAGTACTATTAAAGTCACAAATTTCTTTGTAAAAAATAAAAAATAAAGTCACAAATTTTTGTACAAATTTTTATGGATCCAAAATCCTGCCTATATCAATTTATGTGTCTAAAATTTTGAGGGCCCAAAATTGTAACATGACCTCTAAAATATTTAAGACTACTTTTGTTACGATGTAACTAACTTTACGTCTTTAATAATTCAGGAAGTATTTGACATTCAGTCAAAGTAAATCTAATGCAGTAAATGAGTAGGAAAATAATAGATACATGAATTAGGGCAAATCATGTTCTTCATATAAGAAGTGAAAGAGGCCTATTCATGGTCATTATATGTCTTTGGACCATAGGGCAACAACATCACATTCGATTGGTTTAACATCCTTATCACATGTTCATTCGATCGGTCTAACATCCTAAACGTAGTTCATTCCTCCTTTTTATATTCACTTAATTATCCTTCAATAGTATTAACTCGGTCTTATGGCGCTAAGTATTTTATATCAGACACAACCTCGAGCATCAAATCTAAAGGATGAAGACGCTCTAAGTGATCGAGCAACCAAAATATTTTACATATAATTCTACTATTATGAGTTTGATAATTAATATGATAAAATATATCATTTAAACTTTATTTTATTGTCTTGTAAGTACAATAAAGATGATTAAAAAAAATGCATAAACACCTCTAAAAAAATTGCAAGAACATCAGATTTATAAAGCGCATATTCAAATTCATGATTTTTCATTTCTCAATATTTATGTGAGTTTTGTTGTTCAATTCAAATAAGATTGAGTTTAACACATACTTAGTCTAAATTTAGATTCTTGTCATCATTTTAATAATGGAAGATTGTTGTTTATAGTAAAAGATTTGCTATCACACATCTGCAAATAAACAAAATATTTTTAACGATAGTTAACTACTGTTCGCTCCAAATGAAAAATTAAACCGCCAATTGTAGTTGAGGATATCAAAGATTATTTGAAGGCGTGTGATAGCTGTCATTGAAGTCTAAAGAGCAAATATTTTAATAACGTCCCAGGTCTAAATTGAGCCGAAAAGAGAATTAAGTCCAGCAATAAGGCATATTCGGGTCAGTTTTATTTCTTAGTAGCCACATGTAGGACATTTTTCTATTTATTGGCTGTGAAAATTACTAAAAGTACCACCATACAATATTCTTTTTTTTAACAAAAATAACTTACTATGTTTTTTTGTTCTCATCTGTACATTTTTTGTTTTTAGTTGATAAGTAGTAATTCGATCAAGTGCGACTTTATAGTCAGAAGAAATTACATGATAATTATATGTTCTAGAAAATATCTCCAAAACTAGTTTGGATTTTAAGGTTGAAGTTTGTTGAATGTGAGGGCTATTTGAGTAAAATTAAAAAGAAAAGTTGAATTTAATTTAAAATAAAATACCGAATGTAAATGACTTGGAACGGAATGAATGACGGTGAGTTCTGTTTGTGGATTCATTCAATGTCGATGTCTTTGACACAAATGTCAGACATTATTAATATAGTAAGTATCATCTATCTAATGCATAAATTTTTAGACCAAACTTAAAGTATCTGATTTATTTTTTTATTAAAAAAGGACGAATCGTTTGATTATATCTATAAAAAAAAACTGGTTTCTTTCGTCCAGTTGCTTTATTGAATAAAAGAAAGAGAAATCCTATATTTTGGATGAGGTGAAAAACGTTGAATTGACTCCCTCCAAATAAGAATTGCATGATGGTTTGAGAAAATGTAAATAAGACTAAACAGTGGTCAATTCTTATATAGAAAGGTAGCAGCCGTGTTTGGTTTTTCATTTCTTCCTTCCAGAAGCTAAACTGTTCCCATCACACGTTTCTTTTCTTTCTTTCTCTTCTAACTTCTACTTTTTTAACAAATTCAGATCTCAATATAGTAAGGAATTTCTATTTACTTATATTGTTTCTTCCATATTGATGTCTATTTTCATTGATTATTCTTGTGTTTTTTCAGATTCCTGATGGATGAGAACCTGAGAAGGAATGGAAGTGGGAGTTCCAGCTCAAGTTTGGGCAGCAGCTTTCATGATCATGAGGACACAGAGGATGATCAAACCATTGCTAACATGTTGGCTCAAGATGAAACTCTCCACGCCGGTACCAGACACCTTGGGAAGCGCCTTTCCCACTTAGATTCCATTCCGGTATATGTTTTTGAAAATATACAAGTTTGTTTATCAACTAACATCCTAAAATACAAGTTTTTCATAGGGCTGCCTACTTTACACAACCCTTTGTTTAGTTTTTGTGATATTGTATATTGTTACCTGCATTCTGAATTTGAGATGAGAATACTAATTCAGTATGTTGGCACTTGGCAGCATGCTCCCCGTGTTAATGGAGAGATTCCTGATGTCAATCACGCAACACTAGACCACGAGACGCTGTCAGAAAGGTGTCAAACACTAGCTTGATGTACAGTTATCGTTTTATGTTTTTGTTTTAAAACTACAGGAACCAACTGTTTTATTCACATATTTGTCTTTGTACTATAAATGAAATTAATATTGCCATGTTTGTATGCTTTGCATATTGGAAATTTTCAGTCAGATTGTTGCGAACGCTAAAGCAAACATGTTCAATTTCCTTGATCTTCTATGAGAGATTTATTCATGATACACCTTTTATTTTTAAATTTCTGTGAGAATTCTATATTTCTTTACATATTTCGTTATAGCGAAACCTTAGTTAAATCAAGAGATAATGTGATTGAGAATTTTGTGCCATAGAGAGTTGCAATTATGTTAATGACGGTGTATAATCATGGAACATTGGAAGGGAGGGAGCATAGCTGATGTGAAACAAAATCAAGATACTTGTTTTTATCAATAAGGTATTTTGTTCTATGTAGTAATTATGGTGCATCATTTTCTACAGGTTGGTTACATATGGCTTGTCAGAACTACAGATGGAGGGTGATGGGAATTGCCAGGTACTTAAGTTTCTTTCCTTAAAGAAAAAATTTGTATGCTATCTTACTTTTTACCCATTATTTGGCACTTTTGTTACATGTTTCTTCGTTTTATTGTCTAATATCTGTGAAAAACTTACTTAACAGTTCCGAGCTATAGCTGATCAGTTGTTCCAAAATCCTGATTACCACAAGTATGTGAGGAGGCAGGTCGTTAAGCAGGTAGGTTTGTTGCAGGCATAGACTTTTTAGTGCACAAATTTCATTCAGCTATTTTAAAATATTTCAGTGAAACACAATACGGCGTCCTCGCCTGTTTTTCTTACTTCATGCCGTTTGTACTAGCGATTGGACAGTGTTACAAAGTATTCAGTTTTCTCAGCAAGCCTATTATTCATATTCTAATCTATAACTTCTTTTTTGGCTTGTATTGTTTCTCCCAGCTAAAGCATCACAAAAAATTGTATGAGTCTTATGTACCAATGAAATACAAAAGCTACATCAAGCAGATGAAAAAGTTAGTTATCAGTACTTATCAATTTTACTTTGATTTCATTAGAGAGCAGAATATCAATGGCAAAACTAATTTGATATTTTCATGTTGTCTGGCAATAGATCAGGAGAGTGGGGAGATCATGTTAGTCTACAAGCAGCAGCAGACCGTGTGAGTAATCTAAATTCTATAGATCTCTAATTTAGCTAAATGCTTAACAAGTTTCATCTTTGTTTTCCTCCCTGAATACATATTTGTTGTCATTCCAAGGACTTTGTTGCACAATTAGGAGACTGCGAACCATTATATATCTAGATAGAATAAAGACCATAATTACAGCAGACTGATAAAAATATTGGTTTGTATGTGAAGACATCACCTACACCCATATAGCTAGTGTCTTCTACTTATATTGTTTTTGGGGTCAGTCGCTTCACACCACTATCCGAGATTGATATATATGGTCCACTTACACAACTAAACACAACCATGGGTCGTATGGTTATAGAGCATAGAGCAGTCAGCTTTGCTGTGGTAGAGAGTTAACCAAACTGTTTTCTTCTTCGTTTATTCGTTTTGGTAGAGAGTTAACCTTTGTCTTTACCATGTCAGAAATATGGCTCTGCTTATTCGTTTAGGAGTTAGTTGCTTTACTGATTATGTTTGCTATAATATTTTTCTTGATCTTACAAGGAAATTAATCTATTTCCTTTGCTCGTCTTACTAGGTTTAGGATAAGGTATTAGATAATATTATAAAGGGGGGATCTTGTTTGTTCGGTGTATATGGTTAATTTTAGTTTCTCTTTATAGTCTATTTTATGTAGAGGTTGTGGCATTTTGAACAATTTTTAGCCTGGTAGGCTCACTGTTTTCTTATAATTAAATTTTTTAGGAGGATATATCCTGTATCCAACATTGAGTAAGTAAACTAGTCTGTTTTTAAGCTCATCCAGAAGGATATTTCCAATTAATAGTACTATCTATAGTCTGTTTGATGTTAGTATCCCAGAAGGAAGCCAATTGGGAATATAAATAGTACTTCTGGGTGTGGGATGAGCAAAGGAAATTAATCTATTTCCTTTGCTTGTCTTACTAGGTTTAGGACTTCCTCAAGAGCTTAGCCATTAAAATTAGTGCTTTCAGAGCTGGGCTACAGAAAGGACTATCTATAGGCTCAATGAAGGTACATTGTACTCGCAGCGATTCTGTACCAAATATTGATATGAATGAAGCCACAAGTGTCAATAGGGTTAAGCAAAGGGGCTCTCTTTTATTTTTCATGGACTTAAGTCATATCAAACAAACAATATATATTGCCTACACTGAAATTCTACTTTTAGGGTGCTCATTTTTTGTTTATTTCCTATTCTATTGTTAATTTCTTGAAAAAAATTGCTTTCAATATTGAAAGTATGTAGTAACTAAGCAAGTGACGGCATACTTCTCTGTTACGGCATACTTCTCTGTTAATATATTTGTAAAATTGTTTTCTGACCTACTCATGGTTTTTCTTCAGTTTGATGCCAAAATTTGCTTGGTGACCTCTTTCAGAGACACTTGCTATATTGAGATCCTTCCGACTAACCAAAGGCCCACAAGAGGCAAGTATTGTTAATGTTGCTTTCTTTTGTTTGTCCTTATTTTGAAATCCTCCTTTAGAATTCTATTGTCTTATGTCTGGATTTTAAGGTCAATATTTAAGAATTTATTGACTACTATACTATATTCTTCAGTTAGTGTGCAATGTATTCAATCAAAATCATTAACATTCAAGTAGCTGAGCATGAGCTATTGGATGAAATGGTTCTTTGTTCTTTAAAGATTAATTATCAATCAAAACAGAGACACAGAATAAAAACAAATTTCATCCTTAATTCTTAGTTTATCCCTAACTCCCTGCTTTATACTTCATTCTTATTTATATCTGATTATGCTTCTTTTTGGAATTATAGAGCTATGGCTAAGCTTTTGGAGTGAAGTCCACTATAACTCATTGTACACAAGCGGAGGTGATGTATAAATAACTTTGAAATGGATTTTTCTTCTTACTTACTCTATCTTATCTTCATTGTCAGAAGTGCTGTCAAACAATAAGCTTATATTTTATTCCATCAATTTGCAGATGTTCCTTCTAGAGTACCAAAGAAAAAGTACTGGCTCTTCTAGAGAGATGGCAGATTATGAAATCATATGAAGAACCGAGTTTTATAATGGATACTATTTTTAAACCTTAGTAGTCCCTTCCCTTCTGGGGAAAACAGATTATGCATAATATTTAGCAAACTATCATATTTGTACATATTACATTATGTAAGCATAGCTAAACTCTGATTCATTTATCCTAACTTTCATTGTACAGTCTAATTTCCTGACAAGTAGAGTGCAAAATTTATTTCTCTTGCCTTTGAAGGTTAAGCAATTTGGTCTTTTATTATATCTTCTTCTCCCCTTGCTAAGGTCGCTTATGTTGCATTGGCGCTATTTAGATAAACAACCAAATTAAAATTTAATTTGTATACAAATAGATTTATGCATTACAAACAAACTAGTTAAATTTTTTGTAATCATTCATTGGGTTTAGATAATTTATCAATCCATCCCCTAAATTGCTCAAAAATGTCAAAATATATCGAACATAAGGGGGGCAGATTGAATAATCATGTTAGTTTATTAGTTGGAGCAACGGCGATATGCGATATTCAACTCGAAGTGGATATTGGGGAAATGGAAAACCGGTTGTAACAATTGTCATGTGGTTACTTAACAGTTAAGTTAACACACTATGGTATAAAAATGATTGTGACCTTGGGTAGGTAATGCATGTCCTTTGGTATGGAATTTAATGAAATGCAGGCATGGATATGAAAAGGACAACGATTGTAAACGTAGGAGATGAAAGGATGTCTCGCTAGATCTAATTTTTTGGCAAATATGCATGGCAGAGAAACGATGACATGTCGTGACAATATCTGCGTCTTAGATTGTATACATTATCATAGACTGAAAGATGGATGCAAATTACATGTTTAGTCGTGAGAGGTTGATATGGTTGACATGTCCAAATGTCTCCTTAGAAGATAGTCACTCAGTGATGTAAATAATTTGTATTGTAATGCTTATGCATTTCAAAGAGTTCTGAATGTAGTAAATAATACATGCATGCTTATTACTTAGTCTCACGGCAACTTGATTAATGAATTTTCAAAATCAAATATTTATATTGTTTGTTAATATTTATATATCGTTTGCAATAATAAAACCAACCCGATTCAAAACATATGGATTCAGATTTTTAGACCTTCCAAAATTGAATAATTAATATTTTACCTTAAAATTAATCTAAACTAAACCGTGAAGACCATCCCCCAACACATTTTCTTCACATATCGGAAAATCACTTCAGAGGTGGGAAAAACAATATTTCTAAATGAACTAGTGTACTTAACTCCTTTATCAACCAAGTTGTATATTATAAATACCACATTTTACACCATCTCGTACATCACATGCTAAACTAGTTTGAACAGAAAATCATGCATCTGAGTAGCATTAGCTGCAAAATCGTTTTTCCAAAGAAGAAATTCGTTCATGAAAGAAAAAACATCATTCAGATATATGCGAGCTCACTCTCAGCAAAGCTTATATGTGATGTTTTCAGCAAATCTATTATAAACTGAGCTCTCTTTTTTTCTTCCTATATCACATTTCATATGCCTTTAAATTACAACTTACCCCTCTTAAATAGCAAAGGGAAATCAATTATAAATAAACTATTGTAGTACATCTAACCTCAAAATTTTAGCATTCATCAAGCAAATGTTGCCACAACTCTATTCTCGTGCTCTCTGAAAACTGACACTCCTTTTTGGTATTCAGCTATCCATTCTACCATTATCGGCCTAGACCTTTAACTAATTAAAACTTGTAGGTAGATGATAAAAAAATAATGGACCTACGTGCATTCCCAGTTAAATCACAACTCATCACGAGTTTCAGGTTGCTCATCAACCTTTTCTTTGTTTTGGCCTTCTGAATTAGAGGATTGATCACTTTGAGAGGAACTATCAGTTGAGGTAGAATCAGAATTATCAGTGTTCTGCTCATTGCTCTCAGTTTCGTTCTTTGCAGGCTTCTGAATCTTGGGCTTGGGCTTGGGGATTCTATTAATACTGGCAACCTGTAATTATAGATTGAAAACCTCAACATGAATGGAACTGCTTTCATGGACATGTAAATCACGTGCCTATACACTGTCTTGAACTAGAAAAGTAGAAAATATGGTACCTTGTTTTGTAGATCCAACACCTTTAAGATTACTTCTTCAGATGTAAATGCAGGCTTACTAAATCCAGAAGTCCTTCAAAAGTTCAAAACAAAAACAGCAAAAAAATTAATAATTAATTACATTTTATTTAGAGCTATTATTACATGCACTGGAATTTACTCGATGAAAAAAATCAAGTCGATAGTCAATAATTTGGGAAGCTAAAAGGTTTACAAAGCTAGATTATGAAACTGGGTCAGAAATGGGGAAACATAGATCTAATACTGAGTATATTCTTTGATCAGTATATCAATGTGATACACGATGAGACACCAAGAATGAACAGTGGAAATGTATCTCCTTCTTGCACCCCAAGTATTCAAGAGCCTGGAAATGTTGTCAATGGCAGATGGCAAAACTTGTTCCGCCATATTAATGTGGAATTGTGAACTATTGACAGCCATGGAGAGTGGTGCTTCACAAAATTGTTTATGGCGGCTTCTATTTATAACACTGGAGCCACATCTTTCTCATGCACAATTCCTCCTCAAAACCAAAGACCCCTCTCACTCTACCTTCACTCCTAAAATCACCCACTAACAAATTATCCAACTAATCCTAACTGCTACAGTTACTGACGGGTTCAAATCCTGCCTGAATATCTAGCACTTGATGTAACGACCCGAACTGCTTTTAGGTTAGCCAACTGTCTCCACGAACCAACATGAGTCTTATCAGCATGTTTTGCCCTCATTTAACACGCTTTTTGAAAATATCCAAGAACGACACTCATTTCACAAGTGGTCCAAGTCAAGCATGTTTGATTGTAGAGTTTCTATATTCTAATTCTAGGCTATTGAAATGAAGATGCCTTTAATTAGTATAGACCATTTAAGGTTAGAAGAAACTATCGTATGAGGAAGAAACCTTAATTTAAGCTTATTTCACGATATAGACCAGTGCTACATAAATTGTCGCAAGTCAAAGTCCATGTAGTTTCTCAACCTTAGAAGAGTAACAAACTAAAAAGCACAGACAGAACAAAGATAAGATACACCACATTCACAGACAATGGAAACAAAAAACTTAAAAATATAGGGCATTATGTAGCTATAGTAGAACACATAAAATCAGTATAAACTCACCACATAACATTAATCTTAAATCAAACGAGAGAATTGATATTTTAAAAATTAACATAAGCCACTCTCAACATAATAAAATGACGTCATTTATCTAATTATTGCAGCATTCTCGTTTATATTGGCATATAAATACCCCAAGAATACAAAACGAGTTCACACACAGTTACTATTTTAAAGTGTTTATACTCTCTTGGTAACACAAGATGAAAGGACACCATTTTTGAAGATAACTTCTTTACCTTAGATCAACATTAAAATAATCATGTAAATAATTTAAAATAAATTTAAATAAACTAGATTCGAATAAAAAATGTATTCAAAACACACATGAAGTTTTATTTCTTAATAATGCATATAAAAATCAGTATTAAAGCCTAGGAAAACCAACAGCGAAATTAGAGATAAATGTTCATGCAAGCAACTACTCATGAAGATACTTCTTTTGACACTTGCAAAATTTGTGCAGGACAAGGTAAAGATAAAATGTTAAATATGTTTTTGGCCCCTAGAAAATATCCCCCTTTAGTCCTTACAAAAAAATCTCCCAAGTTTAGTCTTCAACTTATTTCATATCTTAAAGATTGGTCCCTCCCTTTTTTTTTTATTTTGACATGGCAGACGAAAATCAAAGTCAACACTTACCACGAGGACTTTTCCAATGATTTGGCATCCATGTGGTGTGGCAGCTCATTCAGTTTTGTTTTTAATTCGTTGTTTTAAAATGGTTGATGAATAATAATTTGGCTTAACATTTTAAAATGGCAAGGACTATTTTTGAAAACATGAAATAAGTGGGGGGGCAAACTTAGGTGACCAATTCTATACGGATTAAATTTAAATAGAGTATTTCGTAGGGACCAAAATTATATTTAACCCAAAAATAAACACTACAAGACCATCTAATTACTGAGGAACTTACTTCTTTTGCTCAGTTTCTTTCTCATCCAACCAGTTCTTTAACTTTTCTGCAACATCAATCACCTGGCAAAATAGCGATCCCAAAAAAGAAATGATTTTTCCAGAGGTAACAGATTAGTTTTAATAGATTCGAGAAGATTGAAACCAAGATAAATCAAATACCTCATCTACTCGGTCTTTTGGGAGCCAAGACTTCTTTGCTTTCCACTCTTCTACAATCTGTGCATGTCAGAAAAAGATCTATATAAAAATGCTTCATGTTGCATCAGCTAAACTTAATAGAGAGTTCAAGTCAAAATATTGTATAAGTCAAAATATACAGCTTCAGAAGATGGCTAATCAATTGCACATTGTACAAATTTGCTTTGTCCACCATTAACATAAAAAAAGCTTTTCTAAAAAAAGAACATTGTTGTAGAGCCAAAAGAAATATAATGGGTGTTTAATGGTTTCCATTTTTGGCCGTACGTCTTTTTGGTGAGTGTTCAAACGACATTCAACCCCACTTAGTGGGATAAGGCTTGGTTGCCGATGTTTAAAAAGGACATTCAGCCATATTTATTTCCCAATGTTGCCGGTGCATATATAGCCTTGAAATTAATCCCCAAAAGTGACTTTATTCAGATATTACCATAGCTGCGTGCGTGAAAGCTATATTTTATCATCTCTTTGGAAGCATAAATTCAAATATTGTCGTTCTCTGTTAAACTGAAATTCTCAAAGTTGTCGTACTTTATTCAGCAATTTTTGCTATGCTTTATTATGGAGTTCAATAATGTTGTCTTATTATGAGTATATATGTCATGCATAAATTTTCTAAAAAATTATTTTTAACATGAGATAGAATCTCACAAGTCGAGTTTAACTACACTCCACCAGTTTATCTAGAAACTCGAGTTTGACAACATTGACAACAACCACTACCACCAAAAGCCTTATTCCACAAGGTGTGGTCAAATACATGGATCAATCGATTTTTGGATTCTACCAGATACAAAATTTCAGTTTAAAAATGAACACATGTAAAATGAAACAAGCCAAAGCATAATAATCAGAAATTTGTTGATGGTACCTGTTTCAGCTCATTAATGTATTTACGGGCATGCTCAACTGCCGCTGGTCGAGCTGTAAGCTCTTTTAACCTAAAATAGATGTAGAACCCTTCAGAAAAACTTTACCATACTATACGAGTACATAGTAAACATGATAAGCTATTTTGAAACAGAAAATACAACAGACCTGAAGAAAATTGGGTCTCCAACAGCTTTTAACTGATCTAGACGCTCTTGAAACTCGGTAGCATTGGCATCTTCACCATCTGTATACAACCAATCTTGCACCTGACAGAATGCAAGAAGCCTAAGTCAAAAAATTTATCAATGACATTTCTTGTTTGTTGGCAAAGGAAAAGGGTTATAACCTCATCAAGCTTCTCAACAAAGGACTTGCGTTCCTCACTCGTAGAAACTTTTTCAAACTCCTCAAGAGTTTCAGTCTGATAAAAACAAGGAAAGCAATAAGACAAGTTGAAAAATAAATAGCTACATTATCAAGTACAAAAAATAAATAGTTAACTTTGTAACATCCTAAAAAAACAATAGACATCAAATTATAGTATGTAAAACCATAAAAATAAGAGTGGGAGGATTATTCCTAAATGCTACCCTCTCCCTGTAGAAAGCTACATGGCAATGAGAAAAAACATTTACTAACATAAGTAGATTATGGTGATTGCAATAAAAAGATTAAACATGAACTTGAGTTCATTTGCCTAGAGATTGGGGTATGTTTGGTTTTAAAAGATGCAGCTCATTCTTTCATTTCTTAATTGTATTCTGGTGACATTTTTTCCTAAAAAAATAAAAAACAAGCCAATGAGTTCAAACCTTTCCGTATAAACTTGAAGTGAACTAATTAAAGGACAATATTTAAGAGAATCTCTGAAAGATAATTAAAAAAATCTTGAAGGATGATGCTTTACATTGTAGAAAAGATGAAGGCCTTCAAGATTAAAAAAACCACAAGCATATTATTTTTTACCAACCTTTTCCTTAGTAGTATATATATATCCTTCTAAATTATTTTTAAACTCGGCTGTCCTTTTCCTTTCTTCATCTTTTTTGTCTAGTGCTTGTAATTTTGTTTTAGCTTCAGCAAGAAAATCTTTCGATAGAGACATCCCTGGTCCTGTTAACTTCTCAACAATCTGACACCAGTAAAAAGGAAGAGGCAAGAAGAGTATATTAGATCTCATTTCAATGTATCAATCTTTCTCATCCAGATAATCACCAGTAATTTTAATGACTACAAAGGGTGGTCGGTTAGCTTTCACCTTCAATGGTACCCTAAAGGTCCGCTTTTTCAGCTTTCTTTCTGTAGCGGGTTCAGCAGCAGCTTGCTCTTCTGTGCTCGTGTTGGATGTCTTATTAATACCACTATCACTTTGAACACTTTCATTGTTTTCCTCGGAATTGTTCTTAGCACCAGAATCATCTGATACATTTGACGAAATAGTTGAATTCTCTATGGTCAAATTCTTCTTGGGAACATCCACCCACTCTGTTATTTCAATAACAGCATCTGCCCGATCCAGAGAAAGAATTCCACTTCTACTAAGAGAGAAATGTATATTTGCCTTAATGGGGGATGACAGATTCCGAGATGAGTATCTATAAGAACAGAAAAGCCAAAAATAAAGGGAAGGAATCAGATATTTTAAGATTTTGTATCAAAACATCTCCTTGAGGGATTTAAATCAGCAATTATATCAATAAATGTTCAGTAAGTTTTTTATCCTTACTTCCCGCTTGTATCTGTTAAACCAGATATCTGGTATTGAGCAATTAAGGGAGAGGTAACACCAGGTGGTAAATGATGTTCACTCTCATAAGCTAGTGAAACTTCAAAGTCTTTGTCATGATTAATGGATCTGAACATCTGTTAAATAAACCGTATGACAATTGATTAGTAAAATTGGAGAATATAATTAATCATTTCACTTTTCTTATTATATGATTGCATAAAACATCAATTGATTTACCTTGCTCGGGAGTTTCTTCATCCGTGGTACAAGTAACTGCCTTGAACTTTCACTTTTCAGAAGATCAGGACCATTCAATTCCACCACAAACTCATATAAGGAACCATCAACCATTCCTAGTTTGCGGTTTAATTTGATTCCGTCACTTATATTTGCAGCATGCAGAGCAGCACCAAGAACTATTGCTTCATCAGCATCGAGATGCCTATCAAGTTCTTTTCTACCAAGGAACTCTTGAAGCTTAGCCTGTAATAATAGTTAACAGAATAACAATAGTAAACTTCTATACATCAACACCGGATTGCCAAGTAAAAATACTTGATTTGTAAAACTAGAGTGAAAACACTATCGAACAATACATAATAAAACGACAAAGTACTGTCGTTTTATTTGACAATAAAAAGATCAAATATAAGTTAACAACTATGTCATGATCTTTTTATATTATTGAAACTTAATCATGTTTATATTTGATATATAAAGAGGTTATGCAACTGAATCACAATAATGTTGTCTATCTCTATAGGAAGCTGGAATTGAATTAGTATAGGGAAGAACTCCCCAAATTACAGAATAATGTCGCAGTAATACTAGGATATGCTCCTCCCTGCCCAAAGGCCCAATATTCTTACTCAAGTGAATGGTCTACCTACCCTCTCATTCTTTCCTATTATTTATATCCTACTATTCCCCTCTCCCTAACTATGTACTAACAATCTAACAGTTTGGTTCTCCTAACATCTCTACATTAAAAGATGTATTTTTACATGCGAGCTGTCAGCTGGCCTCTGTTTTCCGCAAGTTAACCGAAAAATGGAAGTAGCAGCAGCACACAGCTTTACGTATAATACGGTCCTGTTTACCAATGCGTCAAAAAACTAGCTTTATGTTGTATATAACAAATGATAGTTGATACAAAGAAAACAAATGTTGACTATCGAAAAAATAATATAAATCATGGAGCTCTATCTTGTAGAAATACCAACAGATCTAATCCCACCAATACACATTGCAGAAAACATGATCCTAGAAGGAGAATGATTATTCAAACCTGTAATTTTGGCACTCTGGTAGCACCTCCAATTAACTCCACTGCGTATATTTGATCTCTTGACAAGCCTGAATGCTCAAGCAACTCTTTCAGCGGTAACAGAGATTTTTCCCAAATATCTTCACAGAGCTCTTCAAATTTCTCACGGGTTATTGTGCTCCTGTAAGAAAAGAAGTCTTGGATGAAGGATTTGTATGTGTAATACATGGTTTAATTACTTCATGCCATGATAGTTACAAAAATAGCTTCCTTGTCATTGTTTATATTTTAATTGTTCTCTGCATGCATTTCACTCGACAGGCTATAACATGCAAGGTAATTACATTTTTCAAATTATTTCCCAATTTCACAGTGGACACCTCTAGTTTCTAAATGACTCTTGTTGAGTGAGCACTGCCATGTGGCCTTATGCGTCAAAATTATTTTCATATTAGACGATTGTGGACCATTCACTTTTGAATTTTGACACTAAACTTAAAATAAAATACCCAGATACTTTATGCATAAAGGAAAACAGGCTAGTTTTTTTTTCCCATCTGGCATCAGACTTCATAGTGTTGTCTACTATTACAAAAACATGGAAATGAAAGGCCATACCACCTTGACAAAACAAAACCCACCAAAAAGAATGATTATGATCACATTCAGCACTCTATTGAGCACCATGTGCCAAAAACAGTAATGCAGTGCCACAAACCAAATAGAAATATGCTTCACTGAATTTGATTTTCCAAAAGACTATTTTAGATCAAACATTTTCCATGTTATCTTCATAATGATGTGGGATAACCCTTGGATTGTTCGGTAGATAATGTTGCGGTTGTTCAAAAGAATATGTTAGCTAGTGAAACAGCATAATTCAGCACACTTTTTGACAAAGACAAACACTGCGATCTATGTAGTACAAACCACCGACTTTAGTTTGGAATTATAGATATTAATACGCACAAGTTCATTGAACAAATGAGAAGCTTTGAACTAATCACCTACCTGAAATCAACATCACCGTGAAGCGATTCAACTGAAATGGGAGCTGCAGTGTTTGCACTAAGAATTTCTTTTGTTCGTTTAACCTGTTTCTTTAACTTAGCCATGGCCTTAGGAAATTTTCTCACATCTATTCCACCACCAACTTTTGCATTAAATTCATTAGCAAAATACTCTACCAATCTCATTTCCATATGCTGACCACCAAGCTCAGGGTTCCAACGCACATCCTTAACCTACATGAATTACGAAACAAGTGATCAAATTAAGAACAATAAGATACCCAGATTACACATTTAGTTGAGTACACACATTTAGAATGAATAAAATTCCAAACCCTTTAATCATAAAATTCTTCCTATATTGTTTGTTTCTTGTTGGCAATCATTGTCCCTCTATTTTGCACTTAGAGCCTGTTTGGGTTGACTTATTTGAGTTTATCTACTATTCTACTGCCATAAGTACTTGTGAGACTGATTATGAAAACAGCTCATGACATGTTCACAAAAAGTTCTCATATGTTTATAAGCTCTCTAAGGTAGCTTATAAAAACAGCTTATAGATTTAAACAAAAACAATTTAAATAGCTGAGAAAACATTTAAAATTTGTTGTCTTTTGTTATAGAAATAGTTTATCCATATGGGTTTATGCTACATGCAGATAATTAAGATGTGTATCCAAACAAGGCCTTATTCCTTCACTAACATCATAAATTCAAACTAAAACTAACGCATGCTTAATCAATTGCTTAAAACTAAACAAGTAAAAATTCCAACAAGTAAATTTCCATATTGATGAGTACAAATTATGAACACATTCTTCCAAACCATATATCATACCTGAAATTGATTCACCGAAACTGTCTTCCCATATTCTTTACTCTTATAAGATGAGAAATACACAAGTGCAGCATAGGTACTACTCGAACCCATATCATAGAAAACAACATGCCTCGACTCATTTGAGAAATCCTTATCTATCCCATACTGCAATGCTGCGCCGGAGTACTCATTAATCAACGAAAGCACATTAATCCCCGCCAACTCCGCCGCCTGAAGCAATCCTCTCCGTTCAGCTTGTCCAAAATAAGGCGGAACAGCAATCACAGCGTCTTTGATCGGAATTTTAGAATGAAACTCCGCCAAATTCGCAGCGTATGTCAAAATCATCGCCGTTAATTCCTCAGGCGAATACTCTGCACCGTTTTCGTCAACAACAAAACTCACTGTACCGCGTGAAGAATTCTCCTTTGCTTCGAAAGGTAAGTACATTGAATCTAGAAATTTCTTAGCCGAAGCGTAGGGTTTCCCGATTAAGTCACGCATTTGTGAGTAAACTTTTTGCGGATACCGTGCGACTAGACCAGCGGCTTCTTCACCGAGGAGACGGTCTCCGTCGTGAAATGAAACGAGAACCGGTGATTTCCGTTTGGACATTTCGTTGATCGCGACGGAGATCGGACTTTGACCGGGCTTTAGATTAACAACCGCTACTTTGAGCGATTCGGAACCGAGATCTACGCTGAATACAGCAGAATGCGAGGGAGAGAAGAGGAATGCGATAATCGATAAAATTAGCGTCAGCTTCGTGAGGAGCCGCGCCATTTTGTGGAAGAGAATTTGTGTTCGGTTCGTTCTCCGGCGAGTGAGTGTGATTTAGTTTGTTCTCCGGGGAGTTGAGATGGGTTTAATGGTGAGAAATAGAAAATCGAGTGATGGTGTTTGTTTACGTGGGAGTGACCGAAAAGAGAGAAGGTTTATCCAATGGTAAAAGGACACGTGGAATAATAGACACGTGGCGGAGAATGAGATGCTGTGTGATGTTGCGGTATGTTCGAGTCAATGGTCTAGTAGGTTCGGTGAATGACACTTATAGCCTTAACGTAGATCATACTCCAACTAAATAATAAATAGTCACATAATAATAATTCTTTGTTTAACATCATTATGCAATCTTAGTTAAAATAATATATGACGTTCTTGTATTTTTAATTAATTATGGTTGTTTTTATACATCTAAGGATGCGTTTATATGTTAAACAACAAACAACACAAATAATTTATTGTATCAAATGATTTCTCGTGAACAAAAGTGTATTTTTGTAATTTAGACAAGTTATACATGTGATAAAAAGTTTTTGTTATGGTCTAGTGAGAGACGTAAATTTTAGGTTTTGTCTTGTCTATTGCCTTTAGTTTATTGTGTCTCTGAAACAAACTTACAAATCAAACATTGTACAATTAGGATTTGTCTTGTCGTTTATTTTTTAATAGATTAAACGCACATCAAAAATTATTTTAACTAATAAAGTGTACAATCAACTATTTTGAAATTTTGCTATATATTAAAAGGCTAAAGTGTAACTCGTTACACATTCAAGGACAAAAAATGACTACCCATGTAGTTACACAACATAGGTATTGTTTATAGGTTATACCATGTATGTAATACATCAAAATTTGTGTAAGATCTAATTTTTTATTTTATTTTAAGGACTAAGATCTAATATATATATATATATATATATATATATATATATACTAGTTTAGATATCCGGCGTTGCCCGGTTTAATTATTATAAGCAAAATTTTATGTACATGCACATATATAGATTTGAATAATTCATCTGACTTTGTACGCGAGAAGTAACATGTTATAATCATATAAAAATATTAAATAGTGATTTCGTAAAAAAGACAATGCTCAAATAATTTTAAGATAACTGACCTTCGTTGTATTGGTCAAGTGGTCATTGTTACCAGACAATTTCGAACATCCAGTTTGCAATGGGTCTTTAAAATAATGAAAAACATTCATAACTAAGTTTTGTTCAAAATCGCCCTACATTAAAGAAAACATAATTGATAATAAAAAATATAATTAATCATTGTACAAAAAAAAAATTAACCAGTTTAATCTGACATGTTTCAATTTATAAATTCCAATAGCGTTGCATGTTAATGAATCATCAAAACACAATTTTTTGCTCCATATTGTTGGAGAAATAGTTTATCACTCGAACCGTAAACAAAAATCTGAGTTCTCTAGAAGAGTCGATTTGTCGAAGATATAACTCATTAATTTCACCATGATTGTCACGGAGTAATATTTAGTAATGAATTCACAATAACATTATCAATCAATAAATACAATTTAAAATAAAAAAGTGTAAATTTAATATTTTACCCTTGCAACATAAGACTCTTGAAGGTCCACAACACTTTTCTTTAAAAAAAATGCACTTTTACCGTCAAATATAACAAAAAAAATAGTTGAATCAGTGTGATCAGTCACCTTAATTTGGAAGTTATACCTATTTAAATCACACTAGCATCAACATGAGTGTAAGTTTTGGTAACTCTGTAATTAAAATTAGCATAAAATGAAATAAGTCTGATTTTTCAAAAAAAAAAAAAGTAAGGAAGTCGTAAGTACCTAAAGACAAATGACACATAGTCATCCTCACATCTCCAACAGTGATATCAATCATCTTTCTCTCTAACCCTAACGAAACAATATTTTGATGGACATCCACGACTGGACCATTCTGATTTAGAGTATGTGCCTTTCACAATATCATCCATATCGATTAAATCAATCTGGTCTCAATCTTTGAAGTTAGGCATTCTCCACATTCTAACGATCTTAATCTTAAATCTCCATGCTTTGTATTTATTATTGATGGTTATGTTTTCAATGAAATCAGATTTTGTAGCCATAATTTCGGAAAAAATAAAAAAGAAAAAATAATGATGAAATTTATGATTTGGTTATTTAGTAATCAAAATTGAATGAAGGTATTGTAAGGATCTGCGTAAATATCATTAGAAATTTTTAAGACGTTGTTTGAAAAGTTGTCTTCAAAAATCAAAAAATAAAAATAACAAAAAGATGAAAACATGTTGTATTTAAAAGTAGCTTTAAAAAATGGTTTATATATATATATATATATATATATATATATATATATTAAAAATCAAAGCATATGTAAAAGAAATAATAGAATTGGTGTTTGTCATACTTGAAGAAAGAAAAAAGTTAGATCAAAAGAAAGTTTGGATTTTCGTCTGTGCTCACGTGAATATGTGATTTACAAAAACTCTTTTATTTATAGGTAAAGTTTGCATTAGAATATGCTCATAAAAGATAATATATTAACTAATTGAAGCCATTTTTTCTTCCAAAAGAAAAACTAATTGAATAATACGGTGCTAAAAGATTACATAATAACTAACTGAAGCTTCTATTTCCTAAAAAAACAAACTAATTGGAGTATTTTTATCATAAAATAAGACCATCTAATAAATTTTGTTGAGATATTTATGAAAGATATAAAAATTTATTTTTATTTGAAAAAACTCTTAATGTATCAATAGCACACATGCATAAAAAAATTATAAAATTAATTAAAAATGTATAAGCAGCACACATGCATAAAAATAAATACAAAATTAATTTAAATAATCATGTTAAAAATATGGTATAATTTTTTAAAATCAATTGTACTATGTATTAAATTTAAAATTTTAATTAAATTATAATAGTTTTTGGTAGAATGACTTTTTAGTGGATATGATGAAAATTTAAAGAAATGTTTGAAAATTCAAAGAAAAAACCTGCTTTTAACACAAATTTTTTTTTTTTGAAACAAATAATGCTAAAAGTGAAGTAGACATTAATTAATTAAACAAAAAATTATTTAAAAAATAAAGTGAAGTATTTAATTCCCTAAAAAAAGTGAAATGTTTAAAGGATATGATTGAAAGTATTATATTTTTTTTAGGAAAGTATTATATATTTTTTCTTAAATTGAAAGGAGGGTTGAAAGTATTATATGTAGTTTGTTGAGATATTTCTGCTACATAAAATATTAGGAATTCAATAAAAGAATTAAATAAAATATTTAGTGGATAAGATCAAAAGTTTGTTGAGATATTTATGTCAAATAAAATATTTGTTTAAAAAAATAGATAATTAATAAAAATTTATTAGCTTGCCTAAGTCTGAAATTTATTCTAGTCGTAATGTTCATGATCCTTTGAAGCAGGCTCTAATTGACATTCTTGGGGTCCAGGCAATTTTGGGAACTGGTAAATGTTTGGGCTTATCGTCTATGGTGGGAAAGGATCGTAATGCGACTTTCTCCTATATCAAAGACCGTGTTTGGAAGAAAATAAATTCTTGGAGTAGTAAATGTTTATCTAAGGCAGAGCGCGAGGTTATGATCAAATCTGTTCTATAGGCTATTCCGTCGTATGTCATGAGTATTTTTCAACTGTCGTCCACTCTGATTGAGACTATTGAAAAGATGATGAATTCTTTTTGGTAGGGTCATGGTAGAACTACTCAGCGAGGTGTTAATTGGATGAGGTGGGAGAGGTTATCCGTTCCTAAGGTCCATGGTGGTATGGGTTTCAAGGATCTCTCCGCTTTCAATTTGGCTATGCTTGGTAAGCAAGGGTGGAAGTTTCTTTCAGAGCCTGACTCCCTTGTTTGCCGTATTTTTAAAGCACAATATTTTCCATCTTGTAACTATCTTAATGCCCACCTTGGTCACAATCCTAGTTATGTGTGGCGTAGTATTTTGCGCGCTAGATTTATTGTTCGAGGTGGTGCTCGTTGGAGTATTGGGTCTGGTGTGTCTATTTCTATCTTGAACGAACCATGGTTGCCTAATGGTGAGTGCATTAGTGGCGACATAATAGGTGCCCATTTTGTTCAAAACATCACTATTAATAATTTGATGAATCTTTATGATAAAAGATGGAACGAAGAGGTAATTCGACAGGTGTTCAGTGTTGACATTGCTGAGAGAATTCTTTAAACACCGCTTCTTGGTCAAGTACTATAGGACCGTCTCATTTGGAAAGCAGAGAGGAATGGTAGGTATTCTGTTCGTAGTGCTTACAGGTTATGTGTCTCAGAATTCGTTGACTCTTTTCACCTTCAACGCCCAAGGTTTTAGTCTGGAATCTGGAAGCTCAAAGTTCCCCCAAAAGTTAAGAATCTTGTGTGGCGTATGTGTCGGGGCTGCCTACCGACTCGGGTTCGCCTTCTTGATAAAGGCGTTCAATGTCCAACTAATTGTGTCAGTTGTCCTTCTAATCATGAAGACGTGTCTCATATTTTTTTTGAATGTCCTTTTGCTATCCATGTTTGAAAAATGATAGGTCTTTGAGGAACGATTCAACATGCTCTGTCTTCTAGTACTTTGGAAATTGATGTTATTTTCATGTTACTGGAGACCTTGTTTGCTGAGCTTAATCAACGGTTGACTTATTTGTTTTGGAGCCTTTGGAAGCATAGGAATCTGCGAGTTTGGAACGATGTCACGGAAGTAAGTGCTATGGTTGTTGAGCGAGCTAAGAATTTGGTTGTTGATTGGCAAATTGCTAACTTCCCTGGTGTAGCTGATTCCACCCCTCTTCAGCAAGTGCAACGACCTGTTGGAGGGGGGAGTTCGTCTGTGGTTAACACTTCTGCATCTGTGGCTTCCGTCTGGCAACGACCTTTGTTGGGTAGGTACAAGTGTAACATTGATGCTGCATTCTCATCTCACTTTAATAGCACTGGTATTGGCATTCGTGTTCGAGATTCTGAATGCACCTTTGTTTTGGCTAAGGTTGTTAGTTACCCTTGCCGTTATTCAGTGGATGTCGGAGAGACTTTGGGATTATATACTGCTTTGCAGTGGCTTAGCGACATGCAATTTGACAACGTTGATTTCAAAACTGATTCCAAGCTTACTTGTGATGCCTTTCATGCTACTCGAGGCGACTATTCTGAGTTTGGTTGTATTATTTCTTCATGTCGCTCTCTAGTTAACTCTTTTTTTTACCAACTCCAGGGTGGAGTTTATTCGACGAGTTGATCATGTTCTCACATGAGAAGCCACATTACTAGCTAGTCCCACCATTTATTTTCATATACCTGATTGTATTGAAACTGTTATTATTAATGAAATGCTATAAGCATATTTCCTTAAAAAAAAAATATTGAGAATAAACGTGGAAGCAACACGTGGCATAAAAAACCTTACTTTATATATATACTATTGATATTTCCACAACATGGGTATTTGTATCCTTTATAATACAAATCGGGAAGGTCTGGCTTGTTCTTATGTCATTTTTAGTAAGAAAAGGAGGACTGTATTTGAAAATCAAGCAAAATATAAACTACTAAAAAGAGAGATCAAGCAGTGATATGCAAGGGGAAGGTGTTCAATGGATAATTTCAGGGAAAGTTATACAAATGGTTGGATCAGAGAGATAGTGATTCTACTTGTGTGCAATCACAAATGTGACAGGCAACAATGCTATATGATAAAAATCGAATGATCCAGATTTCAACAACAATGTTTAAACAAAAATAAAAAACCGACATAAATTTGAGTATTATCTGACGGTTTCAAGATGCTTTCTACATGCAATAGCAACTGCACCTGATCCAATTCAAGGTTCTTATGTTATGGGTGGTTGTTTCAGCATATAGGATTCCTAGATTGCTGAATATTCTTCGGTGCATTGAAAAAAAACATTTACTCTAACCAAACTAGCTCTCAAAACTCAGAAAAACTATGAAATGTAACGATTACAAGTGCATGCTCATGAAACCCGAGCTTGTGTCACTTTAAACCAAAGAGATTTGTTCAACTCACTGAAGTTTTTGTCTACGGTATCTAACAATGCATACTATGCATTTAACCATCAAAAACAGATATACGCACATTTCCTCAACCAAATGTAACAACTTAAACTTTTCAACGAAGACAAATGGTCAAGATTTCACGAACGCAAAAATATTCTCCACTTTATAAAGAAAAGGTACAAAGTCTGGTGAGTAAAACGAAATTGATTTATTGATTTATTAACTAAAATCACAACAATCACGTCCGCCTTCTCAAGGCACTTGCTGCTGAGTTGCTCTGGATTTCTTTCTCATTGTCCAAAATGCAGCAAAGTAACGATTCTGCAAAGAGGATCACAATTCTGTTAGCATATATAATAATGAATAGATAGATACGACGTTTACTATGAGTATTTAAAATTTGAAATGTGCAGAAATGTTAAGTCTTTATTGAGTTATGTAAAAGTGCTGAATTGGGATTGGCCGACATTCAATATAAAAATGAACATGCTTGAAACTTTAATGATTTTTCGGCTGTGTCGTGGTGATTTTTTATGCCAATTAAGTCTGTAAATTAAAAAAAAATTAAAAAATTAAACAAAACTACCACGGCAATTTTATTTTAAAGAATAATGCACTACTGAAAACATAATCAATATATGCTACTAAATTAGGAGTACAAAACTATTTGTCAAAATAATCAAAAAATTGTATAAATCATCAAACACAAAATTACAAAATCAACAATTGGGATAAATTATCAAACATAATATTACATGATTCAACGTTTGGGTTTATTAAAATTTCGTTCCATGTAAAGTTTCTGAAGGTGTATATATGTCAACTTTTTTTGGGGGGACAAATAGTCTAGTGGCTTTTTTTGAGACCAAATAGTCTAGTGGCTAAGTTCCCTACCAACCAAGCTAAGTTCGCAGGGACGTATAATGTCAGCTTTAATACCTACTGTCAATGGATTCTACATAGAGGGAGAGAGGGATATATATATATATATATATATATATATATATATATGGGATTTGTTAGAACACACCCACTATTTTTTATGTGGGAGTGTTTTAGCAAACCCACTATTTTTTATGTGGGAGTGTTTTAGCAAACTACACCTTAAGGTGTACTTAACTACTTTTTAGTTATCATTTGCTAAAATACTCCTAAAAAAAATAAGTGTGTGTATTGTAGCAAATGCCTATAGGAGTTGCTAACGCACACCCACTTATTTTTTAGAAGGTGTGTTATAGCAACATACACCTTAAGGTGTGTTTAACAACTTTGCTAAAACACACCTTAATAAAAACTAGTGGGTGTATCCTAACAAACCCATACATATATATATATATAGAGGCTTCGTTGACACCAGATGTAAGTCAAATGATTTTCACCAAATCTCATCCACTAATTTAAGTTAATCCAATGGCTCCCATATGTCGAACTAAAAAGAAACTAAAGTGAGGTACATGCAATTTCTGTCTCATTCTCTTCTAATAAGACTTTGTTTGGCGATCTCTCCTTTCTTCTCCCGTAATCATATATGATTATTTCTTACATAAAGGCGTCTTTCCAAAGCACTCATTTGAGATCTTCCATTTGACACAACTCAGAATTTAAGATTTCAAATAAATATTAAAGTAAAATCATACCAATTTGTGGTTATTGTCACTGATGAAATTATACAATCAAATGGAAATTCACGAGTCTCAAGTTAGTGCCTTGAAACACTCAAATTCTCAATTACATCAATTACAAAATCCTAAAAAGCTATTTTAGTTTCAAAATTTGGGATAATTGTTTTAAGTGGCGTCATAATCATAGTATAATATACTATACAATTTCAAATTGATCTTCATAGCCATTTCAGACTGGGTAAATATTTTTCTTGAAGGTAATTTGAAATTCAAGTTTCATCTTTTTAGTTGGAGGGTTTTCCAGATCTACGTTTTGATGAAATTTTGCTGACAACAACATCACAAGAGAAGAAGAAAAAAAAAGGAACAGTGTACCGACCGCACTAATGTTAACAGATGGGAGCCATTGGATCAAATTAAATTAATGGGTGAGATTTGGTATTAGTCATTTGACTTACAACTATATATATAAATAAATAAACTGAGTAAACCCTGAGAAGGGAACAAAGAGAGAATTAGAATCTGCTCGTCAAAATTGACCTGCTTACATTTTAAATTAACTTTTGTAGAATGCAAATTTAATTGATCCAATCGTTGAATCACATTATGTTACTACATTATTGTACAAAAAATTTAAATAATCTGGACACTTATGAGTATGTATTCTATCAATTTATTTATACGTAAAATAGTGTACTGTATATAAGTTAAAAAATAGTTATGCATACATCAAATAATTTTCGAATTTTATAGACTTGGTCTAAACGATAACTTTCAATTCATGTGTGGGTGTGTGTGTTGGCCAATTCAAATTTCTTAATTTAAACAAGCAACTATAAACTTGTGATATTTAACAAGATTAACTAGACTACAGGTGAATAAAAAATAAGAAACAGGGTGGAGGTTGAAGAACAGTTGTGGGCAATTAGAAGCTTACTTGCATCATTGATTTAGGATTGGTCGTGTAGGTTGTCTCAACAGTCCTTTCTTTCTGCAATCCATGACAAGATCATGTGAATATGATTAGTCACTTGCATAAACACAAGGGACATCATCCAAGTCAAACGAGATTACCTCAAATTCAAATCCATACTGCAATGCAATCCTTTTAACATCTTCCAAACTTAATTCAATGGACATTTCCTACAAACAAATTACAAATTAGATAATACAGAGACACACATATGATGTGCTATTATATGTGAAAAGAATCTTACATCATCTTGTCCATATGTATCTGCAAAGTGATAAAGTAGAGGTCCCAAATTTATCCAAACCTGTGATGGTGTCAATTTCATCCAGTATGAAGGACAATATTGAAATGAGAATGGCAACAAGAGCACAAACAAACGATGAAGGGAAAAACGACGAGATACACAAGATCTATTTGAATTTCGATTAAAGAACTTACTCCTCCGTCTTTCAAAATTTTTGAAATAATTTCAATGTACTCAACAATATTGTGAGCAGTATCAATAAAGAAACAAGTTACAACTGCATCCCATGCACCTGCATGACCATTGTAAAGTCTAGTTAGAATTACAATAGGGATAGAGTGTTATATTATAGATAATTTAGATAATGGTTTGTCTAGAATTGCAATTATATTGTCAAGTTCAACTTATGCAAAGTAACTTTTCACTAGTATTTATCTCAATATAGGAAAAGCATGATCGGTGTGCCGTACGCCCTCTGTTGTATTTAAAAACTTCATGTCTAACAACAGACTACAGACAAAATTTACACAGCAGTTTGTGCATGTTAAAATTGAAACTGAGAAAGTTCAAGGTTAGTGGAAAGAAATCATTGAGTTTCAATTTGAAATTTTGAAGCAGCTATAGATAGCTTTATTTTATGTTTGTACGATAACATTGGCAGTATGTAAGTTTGGTCTACACTTAACAAATATTTAAAGCAGTCCAGTTTAACTCAGACCGTACACTAAAAAGTGGCTACCATTACATCATATATTACTACTATTGATCAAAAGTTGAAAATATATTTGGACTAATTGCCTCTCAGACTCTCTAAGCTCAAGCATTTATAGCATCTTGTTTTGTAATCATGGTAGAAGTGCAAGAGTATCTAATTAAAATCCTGTGATCCTCTTGTTTTGCTCAATTTGCATGATGGATCAACAAAGAACAAAGCTTGCACGTAAGGAAAAGAACAAGAAGACTAATACTTGCGGTTTTCTCTTTAGAGTAACCGATATAATATAACAATTAAGAACGAAATATAATTACAAATACTTCTCCCCTACCTTTTTGGCTTGGATCACTGTAGACTTCAACAAAGTCACCTCCACACATGGAAAAGCCTTCCGTAATTCCTGCACTGCTCTCGCACATTGCAACACAGTATGATTAAAATAAATATATATATATATATATTATATCAAACAATCTATTGATAATTTAGTGTTTCTACAAGCTATCCACGTCTCCTTTTTCTATATTTGAACGTGGGAACACATTATTTGAATAGGTCTTGTTTTTTAACCTAACAATAAAGAAAGAAGGTAATAAAATCAAATACTGTGACCAAGAGCAACTTTAGTGCATCATATAGCCCATTCGTTTGGCTCATTTTGAGTGCCTCACTGAAATACTTTCGAATTTAAACAAGGAAGCTAGCTGGAGAGAAGCAAAATTCACATTTATTTAAGAAAATCAATTGGCAGAAATATAAATATTAAGAATGAAAAATATCATTTAGTGGGAAAAAGTTTGAAACTTGTCACCACCATTCTACCTCTCGTTCGCAATCATCTTCTCCCTGTCTTCATGAATCTCTTATATTAAAGATGGAAGAATAGGCTTGTATTGGCATTTATTTCTCCCCTTAAATATGGGAAAAAAGTGACCGATCGTATTGGCTCTATGTGATGCTCGAAAGTTTCATGGAATATCCATAGTAGATTCTTAAAGGGGAAAATCCCTTTTATATTAATCGTTCAGGAGCATTGTTTTGTTTTCTGAAAACTCTCCCATTAGTTTTATGCCAAAGGAGGGACCTATATATGTTTCCTTTCTTTTTATTCATTCTTTCCTTCTAATTAATTTTCTTTTATTAAAAGAACCCAAGCATGTACCTGGCAGGATGAATATCTGGTATCGTAACAGGACGAAGTTGATCACTATCTGAAAGTGAATTGCAATTGCTGTGAATCCAAGGATATATTGTCCACTCACCAGCAGTTTGGCAACTTAAATTATCCAAAGAGCCAATTGATTGGAGAAAAAAACAAAAAAAGATAATCAGAAGAGCAATCTTTGCATTGTGACTTATCAATAAGTAATTTGTAACATTAAAAATATCGAGATGGAAGAGACAACACTTGTTCTTACTGGTTAAGAATAAAACTTGAGCATATCATCATGTAATAAGAAAATTCATTTCCCTGACAGATAAATCCTGCACCATAATAAATGCATTTGTTAGACATAGGACAAAATCTCATCTGAAGGTAATTTATATGCAAGCCTGGCAATAGACACAAACCTAAACTTGAAATGTTCAAAGCCAGCCTACCAAGTCCAGCACCAGGAACTAAACAAGCAGGTGGACTGTTTGAGAAATTTTATGAGTTTAGCAAAACATAAATCGTGCAAACAATCTTCAGCTCAAATAAGAACTTTCCATTTATATTAAGAGCATTACAGTCTACCTCTCTTCACTACGATTAGGAAATAAGAGATTAAGCTCTTCAAGAATAGGCTTGTAGCACTGATCTCGCTCCTTCTGACCCTAATAAGATACAATTGTGGAAGGAAAAAGTGGGTAACAATTTAAGTTTTGAATCTTTGATATGATGATCATAGTTAGAATATTTCAAACATAATAGCAACAAAAACAGTACCTCTACAGACCAGTCCCTAACTATGTTCCTTATAATACATCGTACCTGAGACAAAAGCATTAATAAAATGTATTTAAGTAGGCAGCAAAACAGTATGAGAACCATCACTTCACTAGAACTGTTATGCTATCAGAACAATGCAAAACACATAGCATCAACAGGGAAAATTGGCAATAGCAGCACTGTATTTTTATACATGTTTCCTTTATGGGTTTAGTTGACTAGCGGAAGAGTCTCAATCTTCACAAGACTCGGATTCTATTCCTGATTCTTGCAAAATAAGAGGTCAATTAGACAGAAGTAGTTCTTTGTGTAGATAGGAGAGCAGATTTATGAATTACAGCAAGTCTACATCCAGCTACTCTCTTACTCTCGAGCATTCAAATCCTACTGTTCTTCTCATCTTCTGTCCTATTTCTTTAACTTTATCAACTACCCCGATTAGGATTTTTTTTCAAGCAAAATTGAGAATTTGCCTAATCAAAATTCTACTTCATTCTCCATTGAAATTAACACAAAACCCATCAAACCCCAACCTGTGTCCCCTAAATTAACAAGTTCTGTCCAGTCACTACCTACCTTGTATTGTTGATTCGTACAAGAAAACCTCTACCCATTAAAATCAATATCCTTTCATATCAGCAGTGGAACAAAACACAACCAAAAAGAATGGATGCTGGAAACATAAACATACCTTATCCACATCAACTAAAGGAACATTCAACTGGAAAGATGGATCCAACCATTGTTGCTGTGATGAGGTATCTGTGACCTGAAATAATGACAAGGGATAATAAAAAAGGAAGATGTAAGATTAACAACACATTCATTAGTATCTACAAAAGTGATGCTTATTGGAAGACAAAGTCTGTTTGATTCTAGATTTTGGTGGAAGTTATAAATCATTGCTCTGAGAAAAAGTGCATGGGGACACTGAACTTTTCCATTAGCTTTGGCCAAAATCTGAACCAAATCAACAACTCAACTAAAAATTGCTTAGCAGTTCGAACTTGGTGCATATACTGACATTTTTATCAAATCATTGTCATAGGTATATAATAGCAGTCAAACCAGAAAGCGAATTATATTTTCCCAGAAATGGACACACAAGAAGAACAAATTGAGATGAAAGAAAGCGGATAAAAATTATAGGAACTTCTTCATCTCCTCCATAAAACAACCGGTCATAATAATCAAGACGCAATAAAATTCTGCCAGCAACAAGGTCTCACCGTGCCATTCCTCAACATGAACTCTCATAATAAAACAATGGTGTGAAATATGTATTCTTCACGGTGTACTTCAACTTTCAATATACGACTGAGATAATGAAAGATGATATTTAGCTCTGGAATCTCTAGGTAGACATGTCTAGGTTGTTGTTGACTTAGTTGTAATGCAAAACCATGATTATTTGCAAACAGATTTGAGAGAGGGGAAGAAAGACTGAAAGAGAGAAGAGGAGGAGGAGCGAATTAAAGAAAAAAAAAGGTGCTGTCACCACAAGTAGAATTATCCAATTACTCTGAAAGGTATCAAGAACCGTTTATTTTAAGAATAGCCATTTCGTTAACACCAATTTAGCAAAAGGAATGCACAACAAATGACCAACTTAGATAGCAACTCTAAAAAATGAAAAAATTACTATGACACAGACAAGAAGAAATTACATTTTCATTCGAATCAGCAATAGTTCTTTCATCATATCCACTAGTCTCCTTAGCATGTATCGTGTTTGAAGGATGGCTACCAGTATTTGACTGATGGTGACTCTCAATGCTCATCTCCTGTTGTTATCTACAGAGTCAAATTTCTAAATGAAAAAAACAATGATAGAGCCAACAAAACAGCACAGTTCTTATGTATTGAACTAAGCAAGACATGGAGTCATGAATGCAGAAGAAACCTCATTGGGATGCAGCAGTACTGATGATCTGCATGAATCATTGTTGCTTTTCACACAACCATGTCGATTAGATACAGAACATGTTATTCTCAATGGGGCTGATTCACATGAACAAGAATCAATCCCTTCACGAAATAAATGGTCGTTTTGGGCATATTCAGGATGTTGATCTTCACTTAAATCTATGTCCTGACTCATATCAATTGGAGGTTCAAATGCCTACAAAAGTTCATTATGCCTGTATCAAATATCAAATAATGCCATAACATAAAAAGGAGCAAGCCACTAAAAGAGTAGGTTCGCACCTGAAGCATGCTAAATATGAAATGAGAGTTCAACGATATACACCTGCACCATTGGAAGACACAAAAAAAACCATAAATTTCTGAGAATCAAAACTTCAAATTAAATTTCCATTTCTTAATCAAACTCGGCCTCTCCACTATTAAGTAAAGCATCAAATAAACTATTTTTTCATAAGAGGAAAACAGGTCTACTGACATGCACATGTTTTTACAGCTGCCTCTATCTACATTATAAATACCATGAAGAGAGAGTATGTTTGTGTGTATGCTGAAAACCCAGTGTTTTGACTACAGTGCAGACTCGATATGTATAAAATAAATGTAATAAATACAAAGATACAAATTTACTAATAATTATATTTTTTACTTTTATAATACAACTAACCTAAACATTTTCAGAAGGATACACATTTCTAATATTGGTGTTTCTTATGAACTTAATTTTTTGCAAAATCCAAAACATGCTTTGACAGAAGCTTTTCTACAAAAGCCAAAAACTTTTAAAACAGCTTACTAATGTGCACTTTCAAAAGTTTCAGTCATTAAAATTCTCCATGTGGTTTTATGATAGGGAATAAAAGTTAGCCATGCAGCCACAAGTTCAATTCATCCCCTGTTCTAAGTGCCATAAGCATCAACTTCAGAATATCTCAGCATTTTTTACCTCAATATATAAGATTAAAAAAAAGCAAGAAAATGTACCGGCGTAATCTTTGAAACTTTAGAGGATAGTGGGATAACAAAGCCTACAAACACAAGAAAAAGGTTTAGCAAACAAGGCAACGTAAGAATTAAGGGAAACTGCTAGAAGCAATTATGTGAAAGCAACAAAAGAACTGTTAGAAACTATAGACTTTTAGACATTACACACTGTGTAGTATATTAATGCTCTAAAGTAGGAGCTAAATAAGAGTTGATACTCAATCATTCGTCTAATAAACCATGTACATGGGAATGAATTTATTTTACGACGCTAACATATCAGTCACGCAATTTCACCCATATTCTCCCCTATTGAAAAATTTACAAATGGTATACAACCAAGTTTCAAATGAAAACAAAAGCAAGAGAACGTGGCAACCTAGAAAAGGTGAGATCCATAAGGCATTTTCCAATTTCCACTCCCTTCATATTTTGCATCCCTATATCCAACGGCAATGGTTATGAGTTCAAAAGGCTCAATTGATACATTCCAAATTGGCCAAACAGTACATGTCTTGTTCAAGTTAGGATTAGGAAGACCCGTAAAAGTCGAAATAACAGTGCAACTCTGAGAAATATCAGGCCTATCTCTTGCTCAAGCATCAACCCAGTGACATCAAGCAGATTCAGAGGCGAAAAATACCTTATGTGCAGATGGAAGCTTCCTAAAAGATCTCTCGTATCTTCTAACATCCTCGTCCGCAGCATCAGGATAGCTACATCAGAAGACAGCGAAAAAAGGCTTAAGTTTTACTTTCATAGTAGGATTCAATAATATAGAGAAATGTGAGAAAAATTGCATGAAAGCGAGAAAGGAAAAATTGATCTGAAAAGTACAATATGTATTAACTTTTTTTATAAATGTTAATTGTTAGTATATTGTTACAGGGAGGAGGGAAATTTAGCAGCAATGATCGAACCCTGGCCCTCCTTCTTAAACTCCTCCACCATACCAACCTCTTTAACTACCGGGTTGTGTAACCCGGGATTGTGCATATGAATTAGCACAATGTGAACATTTTTGTATAGATTTTGAAACAGATAATTATGGATTAGCACTTTGCAGAACCCACTCTGTTTCAACTAACTAACTGTAACTGACTAAATGACACTAAGGCCTATTTGGACTCATTTGAGTTTATCTACTAATATAAGTTTTGTGATACTGTTTGGGAGAACTTATTGTTCATAAGCTGCTTTCAGCTTATATTCATAATTTCTCCAATATAGCTTATGAAAACAATTTATAGCTTGCACAAAAACAAATCAACTTTATTTTATCTTTCCTAGAGAAATAACTTATACTTAAGCACTTATCATGATAAGCGCTTTTTGAAGGATCATAGCAATTCGATATCTTTTTGAACTATTTACATGCGGTGTGTGTATTCATCATTTTGATTGAATTCATAACATCAACATTAGCATACATTAAATTGATCTAACTGCTTAAAATGAAAATAAAATTCAAAAAAATTGAAAAGAAAAAGTGCAAAAATAACATAACGAATCGTTGAATGTAAAAAATTGAATTAAAGAGTGGAGAAAGAAAGAATGATTTTACTTCAGGTAAGCGCTAATGATACGTCTTAGAGATTGGATTTCAAGAGCTTCTTCAAGCTTCAAACGACGACGTTGTTCCTCTTCAGCGTCTTCCATAACCGTCTTCCACAGTGTTCCAGTACTCGAGAAGAAGCAGCGTAAATAAACTTTGAATTGAAGTCAGATTAAATTATTGGGTCGGGTCGGGTACCTCTTATTCCAATGGGCGGATATATATTAAGGCCCAATAAAACTTGTACAAGGATAATAAGTATAAAACGTTGGAAGCTTTTCTTTTTCCACCCTTAATTATTTTAAAACCGCCTTATTTTATTTCTGGATTAAATGCACTTTGATCTACGGGTGTTCGCAGTGCGGTTTGGTTCAGTTTTGAGATTAAAAGTCATCAAAAACGCAAGATAAAAAAGCATGCGGTTTGGTTTGGTTCGGTTGACTTTTAAAATACAATCTGAACCAAACCAAATCAAACCAATGCGGTTTGGGTTGGATCGGTTGGTGCGGTTTTTACGAGACAATACAATTTTTTATTTTCAACATTAAAATTAAGTTAAAAAGGCAAAACACAGCCTATTTTCAGCAATGTTTCCGACAATGTTTTAAAATTCATTCCACATTAATTACCTTTTCCTTTTCATCAAACAACATAAACCTAATTAAAAACATGGACAAAAATAAAAATACTAAGATTTTATCATTTTCATTTCTTCAAAAGAATTTTTTTTATCATTTTCTTTTTTGAGCACAAATTTTTTATCATTTTCTAAAAGTTCAAGTAACGCATAAATACATTTTTGCAATAAAAAGCAAAGAAGAAACATAACAAGAGAAAAAATATGTCATTTTATAAAATTTTCCATTGAGTTTCCATGAGTATTGGTCTAGGTGACATAGATTTAATTAATGTTTTTATTATGTTGTGGTTTGGTTTGGTTTATTTCAGTTGGTAAAATGAAAACCGCAAACCAAACCAAACCAAACCATGTAGTTGAGTAAAAAAGTGATCCAAATACATTCAAACCAAGTGCGACTTTTTGCGGTTTTGGTTTAGGTTGATTCAATTTGCAGTTTTTTATTAGATTGATTCGGTTTTGAACACCCCTACATTTTGATCCTTGTCTTTTCGGTGAGAACTCTGTTTTGCCTTTCTGTAATTTTTTATTTCAATCTTGTAATTAAAAAAAAAAAAAACTTTCGTGACATTTGACGATACAAAACAGAAAATGTGACAAAAGGTTAAATTAAAATTCGCTTAAATGACAAATGTAAAATTATCTTTAATGCTAAAATTTGATGCCGAGAGATTTAAAAGAGAAGAATATTTAGACTATAAAGTTGGAATCACAAGTTTTATTTTTTTGAAAAAAAAAGCAAACCGAAATTGCTCAAATGGAAAGGAAAAAACTGCACTTTAGGTTATAATAAAAAAGTACATCAGAAGTATACTTTTTTATTTCAATAAAACAAAGAGTTGTTTGCTATACCTAAAAAGAATATTGGTTTAATTGCTTTTTCGTCCCTTAACTATTTAATTAGTATCGCTTTAGTCCTTTGATTAAAATTTAATTTATTTTGGTCCTTTAAGTTTCTCTTCGTTACATATTTTGGTCATTTCCGTTAGTTTTAATTCAAAAACGTAAGGGTTTAATAAAAAATATAATTATTGTATACGTGTCATTATGACATTTGCTCTAGAAATTTTTATTATATTTTTTCCTCATCTTCATCTTCATTAAATTTTTCCAGATCTTCATCTTCTCACAGCAAAATAAAATCTCTTTTCTTCTCTTCTCTTTTCAACAAAAACAATTCCATCATATCATTTCAGCAATAGCAATTCCAACAACTCTAGCAAAATTTCTTTCTCAAATCATTTCTTTCTCAAATTGTAAATTGTTGAATTTGTTTTCCCCAATTGCAAAACCCTAATCAAACCTTCGTTTTCCCCAATTCTGGAACCCTTACCGTTTTTCCGTTTTCCCCAATTGAAGAACCCTACTCGATTTCGTTTTTCCCAATTGATGTGGTTGATGTGTTATGATTATTGATAGTTGAAAGATGATGAAGATTATGATTATGATTTTTTTTTATGGTTTTGGAATTTGTATGGAAAATATATTGGGAAGATGTTAGAAATGATTTTTCTTGATTATAGTTTTTGTAATAAAATTTGGATTTCTTTTTGTTTATGAAGTTATGGGTTTGTGTATGAATTTTATGAGTTTTTGGGTTTTTTTTTTTCTGTTGTTGTTGATGGTGTTCTTGCTGAGTTATAAACTTTAACGTTTTTTTTATAATAAAACTAACGGAAAGGTCAAAATATGTAACGGAGAGAAAGTTAAGATACCAAAATAAATCAAGTTTTAATTAAGGGACCAAAACGATACTAATAAAATAATTAAGGGACTAAAATAGCAATTAAGCCAAAAATATTTTACTCCACCCTATAAAGAGTACACTTTGGATGTTCCACGTTGATTGAGAGGGCCAATACTCAGAATTCCCTACTCAACTTTGTACTTTCTAATTTTTGTAGCGACGTTTCATCTCTGATGTACTTGGTAGAAGCTTTAGGAGCTTCAACCTTTCTTCTTTTGAAGTATTTTTCAGCTTCAAATATTCTACTTGTTTAAAACCACCCAAAACCCTCCCTTTAACGTTTCTTGTCGAAGGTGACTCCTATTTTAAGAAACATCAAGAATGTTCTCTTTTCTATACTTGTTTTAACATTCACTCCTTTGTTAAGTTAAATCAATGTGGAACCCTCTATTTTATGTAAAACCAATTTATAAAGGATGGAGCTCACAGTATTTTTATCCTATAGAAGAGTTGATGTTGAAAATATCTGCAGAGATTTATCCATCAAATCTTATAAAATTCAATTGAACAACATAAGAGTTTAAGTGTTGTTGCTTGCACAAACTCGGATTCTTAACATGGGACTTTGGCTTGAGAAGTTAATATATGAATATACACATTTTATTTTATTTTTGACTCGGACAAAACACATTTTTTTGTTATTTTTTTCGTGTGCATTTTTTTATCTCTTGCAATAAATTGCCAAATATTTCAGCCACGTTGCATGTCCATGCACTTAGCCTCTTAACTCGTATCAATTTTTCTATCTTTTTTAAAGTCATTGAATATTTTGCTCAAAATAATCATTGCTCTAGTATAGTACACTGAAAGAATCGTTCTTCACTCATAGAAGTAAAATATGCCTTATTTTGTCACCGGTCATTGCTATACTATTAGGACATAATAAATAATAAAATACTCAAATTTACCCGGCTTCAATTGATCCCACCACAACTTGATTCTAATTAGTTCACAAGTTCAATTAATCTAGTAAAAATATTAAATTTATTAGGTTAGATGTCATGATTGAGATTGAAGTCTATTTATAAAAAAAAATTCAATTCTAATTAATTCATATTCCCTACTAATTTGGATCATCATCATCATCAAGAGTTAGACGTGAGACATTCATTAATGATGCTTGAGGTTGCGATGAAAGGGATGTTGTTAGAGTTGATCTTTTGCTATCATCATTCTTTCTTTCCATTTCTTTTGGCTCGCCAGTCATATTATTATTATTATCACTGGACCATCGACCCGTGCGATGGGTCATACAACTATAATAATATATAAGAATAAGAATAAAATATATTACATTATAGATTTGATATGTAATTGAAATTAAAATACCTCTAATGTTTTGTAAAAAAAAAAGGAGATTTAAAAAATCGATTAAAAATATGATTTTCAGATTCTAACCATTAACATGGTAAAATTGGTTGTTTACAAAAATGTTAATTTAAAACTTAGGCTTAATAAGGTCTAAAAATACATTGTTTTAAAAGAGAATTTTTTTTAAGGATTCAAAGGGAACTTATAGTTACAAAATGTGGGGCATATTACATCTATTTAACATATAAATAATAAATACAACCTACATTTATCTATCCCTTGAAAACAAAAACAAAAAAAACTCTCATAGGAACCTATATGTAGTAACACAATTTTTTTTTCCATAGAAAACTTATAATTACAACGTGTGGAGTATATTACATCCATTTAACATATGTTTTTTTCTCTAAAAATAGTAATCAATATAAGAAGAACATAAACCAATATACATAAAAATTACTCCAAGTAAAATCCTCAGATGCAAAAGCATTAACATATATTTTTTATACATGTTATGTTTGTGTAAACTTTTCATTTACTTGTTGATTTAATTCCATCAATCTAGTCTTTGAGCGTGCCTTGATATGCATTGAAAAGAGAATGACAATTTATGTTGATGAAAATATATGTTAATGATTACGTTGGAATTGATCAAAATGGATGAGAGAGATGTTATTATGCATTACACATGAACCATATAAAGTAATGACATTAATAACATGTTGTGAGAATTCAAATTTAATTTTCAAATTAGCAAGATTGTTTAGGAGTATTAATTGCGTGGAGAAAGGAGAGAAATTTTTAGATTAGAATTATGGTTAAGTATAGCTCGACCGATTAAGATTTATAAATAAGAGATTTAATTCCACCAATCTAGTCTTTAAGTGTGCCTTGATATGCATTGAAAAGATGATGACAATTTAATGTTGATGGATATAGATGTTAATGATTACGTTAGAATTGATCAAAATGGATGGGAGAGATGTTATTATACATTAAACATGAATCATCTAAAGTAATAGCTTGACCAGTTAAGATTTATAAATAAGAGATCACTATAGCCTCCAAACAATTTCAATCAATAATAAAAACTAGTAAACCTTACACATTAAGCTTTTATTACGAAAAAGTTAAGTATTATCACTAGAGAAAAATTATCATAAGGGTGATAATAAAATAAAATTAAATTCATGTAAGGGTGCTTATACATTGTCAAGTGAGTAACACATTGTCCATATTCCTTCAAAAAAAAAAACACATTGTCCATATGTTTTTTTTTACCTTCTTATACACGTAATTATCGCATGCAAAAAATGAGGAAAAACCTATTAATTAATATCTAATAAATAGTCAAACACTCCTCCACAATTAAGGATCGTAAAATTGTCAAAGATGGAATCTACGGATATACATAATTGATAATTGCATATTTAGGTTTACCGGAGACCCTTTTGTTACGAATTAAAATAAAAATGATTTTGACATAAAATAATTTAGAGATTATATTTTAGAGATTTTGTGAATAATCAGAATCTATTTTGTGTTTGTTTACCGTAATAAAAATCATTTTTTTTAAACAAATAATCTCGTTTATTTGGATACAACTATATTAAAGAGATTTTTTGTTACAAAATTAGTTCAATTTTTTAAATCATATTTCCCCTCTCCTCTAAAAAAAATCTATTTTTTTTTTTTGAAGAAATCAAAATGGAATTATATATCAACCAGGGATAGCGGTGCCCAAACACAAGGAGTGTCTAGGAAACCACTATAAAATACAAAGATTCAGGAACAACAAAACAAAAGCAAATTAGCCAATACCCAGACAATCTAAAGGTCTTAACCACCATATCTGCGTGTCATGAACAAACACAACATGTTTAGCCTTTAGACACCCTAAAGCTAACAATTTGACCTTATCTAACAGACAAGGCACAAGAGTAACAGATTTATTGAACAATCTATTATTACGCTCGTGCCACATCACCCAAGTACATAAGAGCCATATGAGCTGCATGAACGACCTCTTTGCTTTGCCACCACCTGCCTGTTGAGAAAACTGCACCAGATGATCTATAATAACATTAGAGTCCACCCCATCAAAACCAATCCAACCGCGCACCTGCTACCGTAAAAGAACAAACACGGGACATGATAAAAATAAATGCTCGGCCGTCTCAACGTGACCGCAACCAGACACACAAAGGACCTCATCCGCAGGAACAACACCTCGAAAAGCCAAATTGGCTTTTGTTGGAAGCCGATCCCGGATCAGACGCCACGCAAAAACCGAGATCTTCACATGGACCTGAGGATGCCACACCAACTCGATGGGTAAATCCAGCCGAGCCTCATCACCTCCAGTCAACAAATCATAGGCACCCCTCATCATCTATTTTTTGAGAAGCTGCTCTTAACAACTTCTCATTTGAAGATGTTTTTAGATTATGATTTTTTTTTAAAATCTGTAACAAACAGATGCAAAACTCTTAAAAGTGGTTATTTTCTTAAAAAAAATATAACAAACGGGCTCTAAGTTTATTATTAGATCATCTACAACAGAGCACCCTAAACTAGGTGTTTAAATTGAATTCATATGTTCACATCACTCATTTTACCGTAATACTTAATAAGCATATATTTTCTCCAACCCAGCACCTTAAAAGAAATTATTAAAGAGGTTCCACAAATAATTTTATATCATTACAATTCAACAAAATTTATTTATTTTATTAAGATTTATTAAATGGGACCTATGACAAATGGAGAGAGAGAGAGAGAGAGATGGTGCTTCCACAACCACCTTTCTCCATAGTCACCCATGTATTATACTCCATAATGAGGGTGCTTATTTAATGTAGTGCTAAATAGGTGAAGCACCCACCATTGTGGATGTCTTAGGAATAGCATTTCATGAAAGAAAAATTATTCATGTGTCACGACTCTCCTCTATCGAAGCTCTCACCTCTCCTCCGAAATGATGCTACTAGAGCCTTCTCTTTGTGGTTTTAGTTCTCCTTTTGTTTTTGTTTTTTTCTTCTTTTATCCTTTGTAACAAAAAAAATACTATAATATTCACAAGAACCCTTGATAAAATTACATGAACTTGAAAAATACGAAGATTAACATGAATTTATTCTCATTTTCGCATCCTTTTCTTTAAGAATTGTTTTATATTCTCAAGAATATTTTTATATCCGAAATTGTAATTTGGATATTCAACAATCGATTCAAATTAAAATACATTATATATAATCAAATTATAGCGGTTTTGAAGTTAATAGAATAGAAAATATTTTTTTTGACGAAAGAAAATATAACTTTTGTTATTTCTTTTTCGGTGCATTTTTATTTTATTTTTTACAATAAATTGTCAAATATTCACCCACGTTGCATGTCTATGCTCTTATAAACTCGTGCCAAAAAATTTCCCCTACTTTTTTGAAGTTATCTTGAATGCGACAGATCCACATTTTGCTCATAATAATCATTGCTCTAGCAGTAGACTGAAAGAGTAGTTCTTCATTCATAAAAATAAAAATAAATACATGCCTTAATTGTCACCAGTCATGGCTATAATTTAGATATAATAAAATACCCAGATTTGTAGGCTTCAATTGATCCCACAAATTGATTCTAATTAATTCATATCCTGGCTAATTAATTTGTACTACTATTATTATCATTATCATGAGTTACAATAGAGAGGTTGTGACTTTGAATCCTTTTCTTTCTCTTCTCAAGGAAATTTTGAAGTGATCGCTTGATGGAAAATCCATGTGAGACATGCATTTGTAATGCACTAGGTTGCATTGAGAGGGATAGTGCTGGAGTTGATCCTTTGTTGCTACCATTCTTTCCTTCCATTTGTTCACTTGCCAACCATATTATAGCTCTTGCCTTCAACAAAATTTCGACCAATAATAAAAAAATACATTAAGATTTATATTATGAAAAAGATAAGTATATTCACTAGAGAAAATTGTCATATTAATTATTTTTGTTGAGAAAAATAAGTTATACATTGATCATTAACACAGTGTAGTCAAGGGAGTTTATTTGTGCATGTTTTATTGTCAACAAATATTTGTCCATGTTTTTTTTTGCCATACACGTAATTATCGCATGCAAAAAGTTAGGAAAATAATTATTAAATGTCAATTATAAACTGCCAAATTTTCTTCCACAAAATAAGGATGAAGAAATCGTCAAAACCTGAAGTTCCTTTTCGTCAAATTTGTGGTGTCCATTGTGAGGATTTGCAACAAGTTTCTTGTTTACGTTCAACTTCTCATTCCTACAAAAAAAAATCCATTTGTTTTCCAAGAAATTAACAAAAACCATAGACGATGATGAACAAGAGGAAAAAAACTTTGAAATCACTTACATTGATTTATGAGATGATGAATCCAAAAAACAATTTCGTTTCATCGTGATGTCAATTTTGAACTCTTGCTTTGCAATGTAGCCTCTTATACACAAAGAAGAAACAATATTAATATGAGAGTATGAGAAATGCTACATAATGGAGAACAAAGGATATATAGAGAGAAGAAGACACATCACACATGCACTATATATATATATATATTTCAAAGTTGATTAATGCATGAGACATATATTTCAAGGGTGATATATATAGGTGTCGGGGCATAGAAAATTTTGTGAATTGAATGACTAAGACACGTGGGAAATGAGTTACACATGTCAAAAACTTTTGTATAGCATTGTAGCTCTCATTAGTAAGTACATTTGTATTGAAAATCAATTAACACCACACAGTAACTCGATGTGTATTTTCACGTGCGTTCTATTTCTTTGCAGCTACATTTGCTTGCCCTTTAGAAGTGGAAATTACCCTAAATGGAAATTTTGCTTTCTTTGTGTAACCATACTCAATGCATTATGTTTTTTTAGTGTTTCCATTTATTTCACGTGATGAAATTCAGATCATGAAATTTAAATCACACCATTTTATTTCACTCTCTTTTGTATATTTCACCGGAAGTGTTTTATGAGCTTATGTACGATTGGGACCAAAAGAATCCAAGAGTAATACACAGCTTTTAAATTTTCAACTACTTAATCGATTCGTATATTATAGGGGTTTTTTTTTTTTTTGACAAATCGTATATTATAGGTTTTTGTTTCTTAAATCCATTATTTCATATTGGTACTATTAGCATTAGCTGCTTTTTTGTTCTTCTTTTGCACTTTACTTTTTCTATATACTTTTTTCCCTTAACATTTCCTGATGCTGACTTTTTTTCCCTTTACTTTTAAGACTGCTGAGATACTTCGGGAGATATTTTAGACCTGCCAGATAATTCTCTCAAGAGACAATAAAAACTTTCAAAATTTTATTTGATTGATATAGAATGCAATTATTTAATTTAAAATAATTTTACATATTCTGTCCAAAAAAAATCGGTAGTAAAAAAAAATATACACAGTCAATTGTGTTTTACTATTTAAACATTTATTTTTACACTAACTTGAATTTGTTTGTTCAATTAAGAGACCAATCAAACACGGTTGTCGTAAGCTTAACTCAGTTGGCAGAAACGATTATATAGAACCAACTTAACTCCAAAACAATTATGGAGTCTTCGTTGAATTTGAATGAGAGGTTTGTTTGTTTGGGAGCATGACTTGGTGGAAAATACGATTACGTTCTGAATTATTTTCCTCTCTCACATGTCGATGATCTTTGGTCTTGTAACATGACACTAATAATAGGGTTTACTCGGTTAGTTTAGCTTCCTCCGTGCTCTCAGTACGTAACATTCGAGATGGAGGGAGTCCATTCAGATGAGAAATTTCAGCTCTTGGCTAAGATTTGAAAAAGTTAGACACCTTCTAAGTCATTGTCTTGGTAAATAAAGTTCAAAATGTTTGATGAATAAAACAAGTTTACTCAAAATATTCACACTGATCAAAGTTTCTCCGACGTACGAGGCTTGCATGTCACATGATCACCTTATATTATGAGTCATGAAATAGTGTCATCCTCATCTTTTCCCAAACTAAAGTTCATAGTCAAACACCAATTTTGTTTGATGGAAATTGATGAGACTGATTTCATGTTGATTAGTCAAACACCAATTATTATGAATTATGATCACAAACAACATTGTGACCTTAGTGTATAATCTTATACACATTCAAAACTTAGTTAAACTTAATCATGCCAAAACTGTTTAGGCCACCTCTAACAATAAATATATAGTACTCGAATTATATAACATTGGTGGGTGATGTGTCCCCTATTCTTCCTCAATTTTATAAATTTACGAAACGTAGTCACCACATGGGTTTTATTTGATTATGCTCTTGCTGAAATAGAAAAAGTACCCACGTTCCTTTATTTAAAATAAAAAATAAAAAAATACCCATGTGCCACGTGCTAGACACCGTTCATGTGGCCATGAGAAAATAAGTGTGTAGTAGTGTACTAGACTACTAGTGTTGCTTTCACAAGTTGAATCCCTCCTTGCAAGTGGAAACCCAAGTTTTTCAGTTTTTCTAAGAACACGTGCACAAATGCTTTGAGGTTTTTTCTTAGTAGTAAGAGGCAGAACACCTACCACATATGCCTTGAGTACTACAATATCCCCAAATAAAGGATCCCTTTGAATAAATTTAATGGAATCAAGAAAGTTGGTTGTGCTATTAAATTTTTGAAAAGATAATTGTTGCTAAGTAATTGTTTTACAATTAATTGAACAAGTAATGTTTACATATTGCATATAAAAAGAAGTAATTTTTTTTTTTGAGTTTTGACTCAAAATTTGATGTTTGGATTTTAGTAAAATTGTGGCATGTTGTAGCACACGATTTGGTTCTCAAGTTTGGAGCGAGTCATTGAAAATATCGTGTCATAGAAGCTTGGGATCGTAGCACGATTTGAGGATAACGTTTAGACTGTACTTTGTACAAACGTGAAATCATGGCACATAGGATGCAAATTGCGGCACAATTTGACCGGATCTAAAATGTTATTTAAGCACTCGATGACCCATTTGTTGAAAGAACTTGAGAATCTCATGGAAACCAAATGAGATAACTTTTAGGAAACTTAGAAACTAAAGGTTGAAGGTCTTTGAATGAGGTTCAAAGCTTCAAGATGTGAACCTCTTTTGGAGAACCAAACGAGAGGACTCTTTGGAAATGGTTGGTATCTTTGGAGAGAGATTCACGGGGTTGGGAGACACATGAGTGGAGAGTGAGCAATTTGGGTGAATCTTGAAGAACCCAACAATATATATCCTTAGGAAATTAAAAGCTAAGAGTTGGTTATTTTTGGATGAGAGAAATAATTGAGCCTCTTGTCCATGTGAAAAGATTGAGAAACGGGTAAAAATTAAGTTTGTCTTTGGAGGGCTTGTTGAAAATAATTTCTTAGAAACCATTTTTTATTTTCTATATTATTTCTCTCTTTATCTTGTGCTATTTCTTTGGTTCAATTGTGGTTTTGCTTTACACTTGATTGCTAGATTGAATCTATATCTGTTGTTGTTGATTGTGGTTATTTAGGTTATTGGTTGCCATTGATACTGACCCCATACATCTAAGTTTATTAGTGTGATTTTAAGAGTCCGAATGTACAACACTTTTTTTGGGGTTAAGGTTGTGTCGTTGATTTGGAAAGCCCAAAAGAAAGTAGTTTTCTTTGAGAGGACGATCTATGTTGAACAACTGGTGGATCATATTATCTTCCCTTATGGAATTGGTTTTGTGAAAATTCCTCTAGACATAATTGTACCTATTATGAGTTAAGGGTGGAACTTTTCCTCTATTGAGATAAAAAGCAGAGTGTGAGAGAGATTGTGCCAAATCTTGCGGCGTGGTGGGGGTAGTTTGTCCGACGTTTATTCTCCTCCTCTGGTGTCTGTTCTTTCGATTTGGGTGATTTATTTGGAGTTTTGTTTAGCCTATGCTTATTCTTTTGTTATTTCAACTGTTTTTTCATCCATTTTGTTGATTGCATTGCTTCTTTCATTTTTCTTTTTATCTTTGTGGTGATTTTTAAGTACTTCTTGTATTTTTGTAGTCTATGGTTTTCTTATCTATTAATATATTGGGAAATATTAACAAGTTTCTACGGAGCACGACTTTAAATAATAAATTTTTTATAAAGATGTGTGTGTTGAATGCATTGAAAATTAAAAATTTTCACTTTTGTAAAGAATATTTTCTTATTTTAAAATGTTTTAAGTGTGTCCTGGTGATAATCGCTAAATAATAAATTTCATGAACTCATTTTGTGATGTAAATGTTAAATTGGTTGAAATGAAGCATATTGGAACTAGTCTCACTTTGTCCAATATGGTAAATGAGAAAGGAGGTCAAGATTATATATATTGGTTCAAATTCTTTGTAACAAGATGTACCACTCGAAAATACTTTAAGATTGTACGTGACTTTCTTCTTTTCTCTTATACTCAGGGACGGATCCATAAATCCATCGTATTGGGGACTAAAAAATTAATATGATATATCAATATTGTATCCTGTGCATTCACAACTATGTGACTTTATGCAGTCACGGACAAATATTTCAGTCGTTCATTAAAAGTGTACAATTTAGGTTTTAAACTCAGTATTTTAGATTTCAACCGAATTGCATGCATTCACAACTATGTGATTTTAAAATATGAACCATCCAATATTTAATCAAACGGCCAAAGTACGTGTAACCGTTTAGAATCGCACTAAATCCAATTCGAATTCACAAATATTGACATATAATATTTGCATAACATTTATATATTATAATATAAGCTTATTGAGATAAAATTAGGATAACGCTTGGAATATCTTTTACAAGTTTAAATGGCTTTATAATAAGACATGCTTTTGCCCCCACCGAATCCATCCCTGCTCATCTTCTTCTCTTAGTGTGTTGTGAGATGTAGTTTAGAATTTAGATATTTGCTTTAAAAAATGTTGGTTTGGGGACCATGGGGTTGAGAGAAGTTATGCATTGTAAATTTCTTTTCACATAGTATTGTTTTATTGGTTTCTCAGGTTTTATAGTTTTCTTTTATTGGTTTCTCAGGTTTTATAGTTTTCTTTTCTGCATTATATTCTTCTTGTAATGTGATTTTGTTACTAAATTTTTCTATCTTGTTTTTTCTAACCCGTAAATGTATCCTTTGACACCTCATGATACCATGTTATAGCAAGTTTAATAGAACATATTTCTCATGTTATAAATGAGCAATATGATGAATGCATTAGGATGAAAGCAGCATAGTTCACAACTATATTAGTATTTACCGAGAAAATATATTACAACTATACCGTTTTTTCTTAGTATGGAACTGACTTTGAATAATCGGTAGAAATGAAGTACACATTTCAATTGTTATTGTTATATACACATGAATTTTACATGACACAGTGTCAAATTGATGAGAGTCTTAATAATGGTAAACAAGACTTGTCTGGCAGAGAAGAGCATCAAGTTACTAAGTCTCTACCTGGGTTGCTGTTTTTTTCACTGCTTGGTGTCAAAATGTACCGAGAAAGTGCTTGAACATTTACTCTTACCAATACAAGTCAAATGAGTTGATACATACCACTAAAAATTCAAAATATAAACAATTGCTGTGTTTACAACAAACATTCTAACTCAATAAAGAATTGTTGTGTTTACTGCTGCAAAAATTAACACTATGTGGACCTGCTCATCTGTCGCAACATCTTTCTATCAAGAAGGTACCTATTAGAGATATAGGTTAGCTACTAGTTAGTATTAGTCATTTAGTAGTATATATAGTTGTAATCACCTCGTTAAAAGATATCTCTTATCATTTGTAGTGTGAAAAATATGACATAATTTAAACATGCATATATGCATTTTATGCATGTACTTTAGTTAAGGCCTTTGATGCTGAAATGAACATGATATTCAATTGCAGTCATGCTTACATGTCAATCGCTCTCCCAAAGTCATGTCCATCGCATTCAAATTTAAATTAATAACAAATAACATGCTGCATTTTTTTTAACGGAAATAATATGCTGCATTTTTTAAATTATTTTTTCTCTCAAAAAAAACATGTTGTATTTTTGTTTTTAAATAGAGTTTGGACAAATTTAAATTTTTCTGAACAGTAAACCATGGGATGCAATTTATTATTCAAATGAGTTCAATCCTTTGAGATTATAGATCGAAAGTTAGAGATTATCAATGCTCCATAAAAGTTTAGCTTGAGTACCACTTAAGTACATAGCTGAGTTATAACCTAACATTCACACCCCATAAGAAGGAAGAATTAGGCTCAAATCCCACTCTATTAGCTAGTAAATATTGAATTATTTGCTATAAAGACCAGCAAAAGAAAAAAGACAATGCCTTACATTTTTAAAAAAATAATATTGATTTTTTCACACTTAAAACTCCACAATCCATGTTATCATAAACGTAGCTCAGTTGATAAAGATATTACATTATATATGTAAGGGTTAGAGTTCGAACTTCAAATCCTCACCTATTCACCTTAAATGTGAAATTTTAACCACTAAATTTACTTGACAAAAAAAAACTCAACATCCACCTCATTATCAAAAAAATATTTTACATTCACTTTGTACCTCTCTGAATTTTAGAGAGAAAATAAAGAGAGAAAAAATAAAATAAAAAAGATCGAGACAGAAAATATAAGAGAGAGATAGATATAAATTAAAGAAGGAGGAAGAAAAAGAGAAAGAGAGGAAGGAGATGATCCAGTTTACTCTCTCCGACCCACTTTTTTTTTGTTACATCACTTTTTTTTATATTTTTTTTATTCCTATCTTTTTCATTTAATTACCACCGCATAGCTAAAGGTATGAATTCCTTTTGGGCACTACAGTCATGTGCTGAAAATTAGTCTTTGAACATAGACATTGTAGGAGTTAGAAGATGCCTTTATTTATTTTTGTGTAGTTCCATGTTTATGGTGCGTTGAACTTAAACAAACTTAATACACTCGATTGGACCTAATTGGTTAAGTCATGTGTTTACGTGATATGATGTTTTGGTGGATGTAATGTGATATGTTCAACTCCTTACAACAAATAAATCTTAAAACTCTCGTAATTTTTCATTTTGGGGTTGGAGGGTCAGACTAAATTAGACATATATACTTCAATTATAATCGACCAACCTAATTTGAAGTTTCTAAGTTGAAAATAATTATTTTTTGTATATTTATTTGTCCCCTCCCAATCTTAAAGGATAGTTTACCTAGACTTTGAATGGTATGTAAAGTATAACCATTAACTATTCTAAGTAGAATCTGAATTCAAATTATATCAAAAGATTTGTCATAATGAAGTTTATTGGTCACTAGACTTCAATCACTTTGTTATAGTCTCTTGCATATGGTTTATTTTTTGAATTGTTTTATAAATATAATGATGATACTTGAGTTACCAGTTAATAAGAAGCTATTTAAAATCTTCGTGTATGAAGAGGGAGATCCAACTCTTTTTTTATCATATGGTCCTTGCAAGAATATGCATTCAATGGAAGTAATATTTATCAACTTATTGGAAATTAATGCTCAGTTTCAGACTCAGAATCTAGATGAAGCTCATGTCTACTTTCTTCAATTTAGTGTTGTAATGATCCTTGACCATCCATTTCACCCGGTTATTGGTGATTATATTCATATCATATATATCACACAAATATACGTATTGGAATGGAAGTTATGGAGTTGACTACTTCATCCTTTCTTGTTATAATTGGGTATTATTTTCAATTTATCCCATGTAATTGTAATTTGGATTTCAATGCGCGCAGTTATCTATTGTTCGCATTTACACCGTCAACACATGATTGATATATTTAGAAATCTAAAATACTAAACTTGAAATTAAAATCGTCGATTTTCAATTCAACGATCATCGATTAAGGCAATAAGTGACACCAAAGAATGTGAATTCCTTGAATTCATGGTTTAGGAATCAAACCATATATCCCATTTGTTTCTTAAGAAAAACTAAAAAAATTCTTTGTCCGTCACTTTCCTTTCAATTGTTCAATAAAACATGACACTTTACCAAAATGATAATAACAATAGAATGATAACAACAAATGGAGTTACATGACGTGCTTCAATAACTGATCCATAATATGTCTCCCCCTTCCTTGAATTCTACCATGAGGGGAGTTTTGTAATAATAGATCGTCATTTTTTAGGGGTGGATAGAGATTTTATTACTAGTCTGTCATATTTTATTAGAGAAACAAAGTAGAAGAGGAGAAAGAGAATATGTGATTTTGATTCATGATTGATATTTTTGGGCAAGTAAAATTAAATATTTAAGTACCGATTCAAAAGTTTCTTTGAACTTCTTCCGTTAATTAAGTTTTTGGTCCCTATAAATATCTGCAGTTTCGTTTTTAGTCCTTATAAAATAAAATCACACTTTTTAAAGCATTTTTAGTCCCTATAAAATTTTCCATCAACATTTTTAGTCCCTGTAAAAATTTTACGTCAGCATTTTTGGTCCCTAAAATGCTAAAGGAAAATGTCACCAGGACTAAAAAGTGTGATTTTATTTTATAGGAACTAAAAACAAAACTGCAGATATTTATAGAGACCAAAAACTTAATTAACCCTTAAACAAAGTCTTTAAACTTCAGCTCAAAAAAAAAAAAAAGTCTCTTTGAACTTATCTTCTTAACTAACACTTAAAAGTTAAAACATATAATAAAATTGATCAAGCTTAAAACAACGTTTGCGTGGCCACAATCACAAATAAAAATGATTTGGATATACACACATAAATCAATCATACATATTACTTAATTTATTTTTCTTTTATCTTTTTTCACTTATGTCTGTGCCAAAGCCCGAATATATGAATATTTTTCTTCGACCTACCGCATTTTCGACCAAGTGATTAAATGTGTTGCATGCATATGGTTTTCGACCAAAGATAAGGAGAAATAATCTGAACTTACAATTAGAGTGTATAGAAGTTATTTTCCGATGTCTTGTAATTATGTCAAGCGTAGGACTCTAAGTATAGAAAGTTATTTCTACTACTAATTTAGACCATAAGATTTAATAGTAGTTTTTCCTACAACGTCAATATCTATCAATTTGTAATAATAACAAGGTGCAAAATCCTTGATTCCTGAAAGTTCTGTAGCACCCGCGCCATGGGAGCAAACAGGTTCATGAGTGGACATATAGACAGGTTTAAGCCACCATCATATTCCATCCAATTTAATTACTTTTTTTTTTTGGTAGATCAATTTAATTACTTTATTACTGCTTTATTTTTACTTTTTCTTTACTAAATTCTGCACTTCTTCTTTCATTTTCTTCTTCTTTCTTTTGAATGCTCATTTGAGTCTTATTTCTTTTAAATTCTCATTTAATAACTTGTTTTATTAAGAAAATAGACCATAAATCGCTAAACTCAAAGAACCCAAAAAGAATTTTAATTCAATCGTTGTCTGTTTTTGAATACTGTTTTTTTTTTGAACAAGTTAAAATGAAATATATTAGATTACCACAAGTGATTCATCTCCCACAAGATGTGCAAAAGAGAAACACCAAGCACAAACAAGTTACAGTCTGTATTCAAAGCTACAGCAACACACCCATACAAAATAAAGGATGTCGCCACCGATCATTGTAACTGAAGGCGAAGCTGGACATATTTGTCTTTAGCCAAATAAAAGACATAAACCTGACCTTATCTTCTAAACTATCCGATGTCAGTGACTTAAGCTGAAAAATCCTGTTATTTCTTTCCTTCTGGATAACCCAGACACTGGCAATGACATGCCAGATTACCAAACTAATGTAGATGATCACTAACTTGAATACTGTTGTTTGTATTACCAAAGATCGGTATAAACAATTATATAAAAGAGTCGATTACCATAACCCTATAAAGTAGTTACTTAATGGATACTAAGCACTTAATTTAGACGTGTACACAAAAACGCCTATAATTGGATAACCATAAATTGCAACCACTTTATTCATTAGCAGCTACCAATAAAATATGGTGTGACAAATATTTCTATTTATTATGAGAAAATAGTTTTGTTCACATTTTAATATGGAAAATATCCGAATATAACTTTATTTTTCTACTTCTTCATTTTGCTTGGATATGGAAATTTCGCACAAAGAAATTAGATACTTTTTGTTACCGACTATAAATTTCCATAAATTAGATAACTTTAAGTAAGCTATAATATCCGAGATACTTCCCTAATTTTTTTTAATCCAAGTTACTTAAATATCTGAATAGAAGCTTCACACTATTTTTTTTTAAGAAGTTAAAATGAAATTTATTTAAAATACAAAGAATCTTAGCAAGAATAAGGAATGTTAGGCCTAGAAGACTTAAAAAACAACATATAAAGGAAAAATGTGTAGTATATATACGGAACATCCAAACAAACACGTATCAAATACAAACTTTTACTAACAAACAAACAACACCCTTCACTGAGGACCCTCGAAACCAATAAAAAATTAAACACCAAATCAAAAAGTCATCTCCAAACGTCAAAGTCCAAACGCCTGCGCAATCGCAGAAACAAATCTTATGTCAAACCGTTGGAAAACCTCTCCAAAATAATCATAAAACCAACCAAATTCTATGTAACCGCACCTTAAACAAGCCACACTGTCTAACATCCATGAATTTGAAAACTCCATCAACAACAAACTCATAGAAGAAAACCCACAAAAAGCATAACCACCACTAGCCACCACAAGCACCAACACCACCACCACCACCAAAACTACCATTAAGCACCACAAAAACCACCATTAATCCTCACCAAAAACCAGCACCAGCCACCACGAAAACTAATAAACCTCACTGACCCTCCCATCAGCCACCACCACACACCCCCTAGCCACCACACAACCACCATGAAAACAACAACGGAAACAGCTGCGACGTTTTTGGTGCTCTCTATCACCACCACCACACCACTCCAAGTCGGATTCTTCTCTCCACCTATCCACCAAAATAGCTTCGCACTAATTTAATATGAAAAATATCCAATATAAGTCTTTTTCATTGAATTACTATATTATTAATGCGAAATTTTTACAATCGTTGAACAATGACTAATCCATACGAGAGATCCTGTAAAAAAAAATACAAGTTCTCATTTGTCAACCGAATTTATTTGATAAACAAGAGTTAGATATCAAAGTTCCAATCACTTGTTAGAGAGATCGAATATATTCGATGCACACTTTTTTTTTTTTTAGGGAACGAAACGCACAATTGGTCATTGCTTTTAAATAATATTTTTTGACGGCACTTCTAAATCTAAATATCTAAATGATAATAAAATCATAGTTTGTTTTGGCACTCCTTTTTTATTATGAATTCTATCCAAACTTTATTGCGTCAGACGGGATGGACCCAAGATAAGGTCAAGTCAATATCACATTTTGATTTTTGTTTATTTTTAGAAATGTTTTAACTAGTTTTAATGTACAATTAATTATATCTATATTTTATGCTAGCCACGTGGAAAAAAATAGGAGCATTGATGACAGCATGCATTATTTTTTCCACAAAAAAAACTCCGTCAAAGAATGAGACGAGAGATGTGGCAATGAATCAAAGTTTATGTTTTGGGTTCTGAGAGAATGTGGCACTTCAACAAAATACACTTTAGTCTAGTTACATTTTCTTTCATTGTGTTTGTGTTGTTTTTCGGTATTGATTCATTTGATGGTGCAAAATGGGTATCCAAGATGTATGCATCCACACCCCATTACTCATTGAATTATCAAAGGGTTCAAAAGAAACATTCAGGATCTACCCTTTCATCATACAAGGTGTATATATAATATGAATGAATACTTTGTCCAACAATTCTCTTCTTTTTTCTTCCCACATACATGTGATTTTGATTTTGATTTTGTGCACACCTAGGTAAAGATTAATTAATGTTTGATTAATATTTTTGTTTTGGTGTTGATTTTGTACATGTAGGAGGATGAGGGAAGATATAATTCAATGGCCTACAATGGAGAATTGAATTTAGATAACAAATTGCCTATAAGAAGATCAATGAAAGGAGATAGAAATTTGGAGAAGGTTGAAGGAAGTCTTGCAAAAGCAAGAGCATTGATAAAACAAGCCTTGTTGAGAACCAATGACACCGAACTGCCTCTTGAGAATTCTCATGATTATGTTCCACAAGGAGACATCTACAGAAATGCCTTTGCTTTTCATAGGTAAGATTTTATGAACTTTATCATGAGAGACGGACAATAATTTTACTCATCAAAAAGAGAGAAGAAAAAAGATGTTTTTCTACTACGTGAATGATTATATTAGATTAGAGGCATGGGGTCTTATGACTTATGAGGTAGATAGTTATTTGGTTTGATTTTTGTTATTAAAAACTAGTACATGATGATGATGATGATAATATTCATAATTTTGTGAGAAAATATAGCCTTATTTTTTCCCCTTCAATTTCTCAGCATCTAATCTATTGCGTTTTATGAACAATTTGTTTAGAGTGAAGCTCATTTAACATTTGTATTCTCAAATTGACACCTCATGAAAAGTAGAATCAAGGTGAAATCCCACTCAATCAGCTAGGAAAGAATTTTTTGTTATAAAGAGTGATGCTTTGAAAGAATTGTTATATTTTCAATAGATAACAAAGTGAAAGCATAGAATATCGCAACAAGTAATATAGAGTAAGTAGCGTATCAATCTCATAGGGATCGGAGTAGATAAGTTCTAAGTATTTTCAAATGTTAAATTTAGTTGTTTAAGATCCAAAATGACAAATCACAAAAATAAGATTTTAAGATTCTAAGACACACTATTGATATACCTTTGCAAATGAAGACTTGTTGTCGTTTTATAGTACAAGTCATTTCTTATCTTTTTGTACCCTTTAGTATTTTTCCATGTGATGGTCTTTTTCTTAACCATTAAACATAGGAATATTCCTTATCCCTTTGGTGTACTATTCAATCATTTGAGACTCTTTCATTTCTTATCTTTTTGTATCCTTTAGTATTTTTTCATGTGAGGGTCTTTTTCTTAACTATTAAACATATGAATATTCCTTATCCCTTTGGTGTACTATTTAATCATTTGAGACTCTTTTATCTTCATCTCCAAGTTTAAGATGTACTCGGGCTCATTTTAGTGCATATTCATTAGACCAAGTCTAATACCATGTAACATTATAGCTTCCTACAACTTTCGCCGAATTGTACTATTTGGTACTTTCTCCTATGAATTGTCCTTGTTTTATCTCATAGGAATCAACAGATTCATTTTTCCTCGTACTATAATCATTAGAGCCAACTCCGTTAAACTTAGTACCCCAAGACTTGCATATAAGAGACCTAAGGTTGTACACTTGTACTACCTGTATTGAGAGTTCTTCAACGATGTAACTCCAAACTCTTTTCCAATGCTAAATCTTCTTACATCAACAACATGTTTCCGAGTGTTAATCTTTGAACATCTTCACATAACCTCTCATTCAAACCAACACTAGCAAGCATAAAAGGTTCTTAAAACTTAAATATATATTAAAATTGAAACAAATGTTCCTGAAACAATAAAAGACTAATTAAGATAAATTAAATTAAAGTGCTTTTTTGTTTTTGGGGTCAAGTTTTTATTCTTTTTGGGTTAAGCATAAAAGGTTCTTCCGAGCGAGAAAATTAGGTACAACATATTCATGTGTTTTTTTTTAAAATTTTTTTTATAAGCAACAACCAATTAGACCATTTATCCTTCATATCTCATCTCAGGAGAAGGAAACGATAAATAAAAAATGACAAAAAAATATTTTAGATAAAGTTTGAATTCGGATTCTCCTGAACAATTCATCATTACCGAAACTAGTTAACCACTTGAGTTAAACCATTTGTCATCAATTTTTTAGTTGTTTTTATTGAAGGTGTATTAGAGTCTTGCATTGTATAGGTTTTCGAGCTATTGTATGTAGGATTTTTCTATCAAGTTCAAATCCTTGTATGTATAGACGTGGTTGGATTAATATGCTATCATAGCATTAAGAATTTTATATATTAGATGTGAAGATGGATATTGAAGTTGTGGAAATTGTATGCACATACTTGGTTGAGATCCAAACATATTTAATATTTGTTCATTCGTTTGAATTGGTTTTACATAATGATGATATAGGAGTTACCACTTAATGGAGAAGCTATTTAAAATCTTTGTGTATGAAGAGGGAGAACCTCCTCTTTTTCACTATGGTCCTTGCAAAAATATATATTCAATGGAGGGAATATTTATCAACTTACTGGAAAACAATACTTTGTTTCGGACTCAGAATCCAAATGAAGCTCATGTCTACTTTCTTCCATTTAGTGTTGTTATGATCCTTGAGCATCTCTTTCACCCAGTTATTCGTGACAAAGCTGTTTTGGGAAGAACTATTGGTGATTATGTTCATATCATATCACACAAATATGCATATTGGAATAGAAGTTATGGAGCTGACCATTTCATGCTTTCTTGTCATGATTGGGTACTTATTTGTCAATTTTTCTCCGTTAATTATAGTGCATGTGTTTATGGTTTAGGTCTTTAAGAATTGCAACCATTCAATCTTGCTCATTAGCAGCTATGAAATATAGTGTGAGTATGTGACTAATATTTTTATATTTCATGAAAATGGTTTTGTGCATAGGGACCAAGGGCAACATGGTATGTGAAGGAATTGTATTTCATTGCAATTCGAGTACTTTGCAATGCGAATATCTCAGAGCATTTCAATCCAAAGAAAGACGCATCATTTCCTGAAATCAATTTGGTAACAGGGGAAACAACCGGTTTACTTGGTGGCTATCCAACATGGAACAGAACAATTTTGGCTTTCTTTGCAGGACAAATGCATGGTAGAATTAGACCCGTGCTTTTCCAACATTGGAAGAACAAAGACAAAGATGTGTTAGTTTATGAAAAACTTCCTGAAAAAATTTCATACCATGAAACAATGAAGATGAGTAAATATTGTATTTGTCCAAGTGGGTGGGAAGTGGCAAGTCCAAGAATTGTTGAGGCAATTTATGCTGAATGTGTACCTATTATAATATCACAACAATATGTACTTCCTTTTAGTGATGTTCTTAATTGGGATTCTTTCTCTGTTCAAATTGAAGTTAGTGAAATTCCCAAGCTTAAGGATATTCTGTTGGGTATTTCTGAGGAGAAATATATGAGATTGCAAGAGGGTGTTAAGCAAGTTCAAAGACATTTTGTAGTGAATAATCCTCCTAAAAGATATGATGTATTTCATATGATTATTCATTCTATATGGCTTAGGAGGTTGAATGTACTTGTGAAATAAGTCATAAATCATAATCTTATTGTAGTAACAGATGTGAGAAAGATAAATGGAACATTGTTTATATACATACAGTACAATGACAAAAATGGCGTGACAAACATTTAATTAGTTTTAATATTTCTCAACCATTTGTGTTTACATTTGATTGCTTATCTTCCTTTTCTCGCGTATGATAATATTTTTTCCCCACTTTCTTTTTCAACTTATTAGGGGGATTGAAGTGAAACCTGCCGATGCGCTTCCATTCATTAAATGAAAGCTTCACGTTATTCAGGTTATTATTTGAGTTTCTTGACGGTTTTTGAGCCACAAAATCACCATCTCTTTTCTCTATAACATAACTTGTGAGAATTTGAGCCACAAAATAGGAAGTCCCATAGCCTCCATGATGGGTAAGCTCTTTTTTTAGTGGTGGCTGGAGTTTGAATTCCGGTCCTTACATATATTATGCATTGTCCATACTAACTGAGTTAAGTTCGCGAGGAAATGACGAGGGAGCTCTATTGGAGGAGAAGAATTTCTTTCTTTTGTGAAAAAGAATTGCTTATAATTTACATGCGTTAACTCTACATGCTTCCTCTTATATAATTTTTCTAGAGTGAAATGTAACGGTAGATCCAACCTATTGTGATTGATACAAATACTATATGAACTCTCATATGAATCTCCAGCCATTCTGCCACAAATTCCGCTACAACCTTCTCCAAGAGTTCCAACTTGATGCTTCATTTGATTCCTTGGTTTGATACTTGATATACCTATGAGAAACTATTACTCATAAGATCGTGCAACATAAAATGAGTGGAAAAATGTCCTTATTTCCCAATAAAATCACCCATAAACTATTTTGACCCATAAATAAGGGGAGAAACGGCTGAATTTGGAACCTGGACAGAGAATGGAACAGAAACGGTTGAAACAGGAATCAGGATCGGGATTGGAAACGTGGTAATAATTTTGAGTATAAGAATGAGGCTCAAATTCAAATATATGATCTATCTATCTATATATTTCAATTTTGTTTTTAATTGATTCATTCATTTTTGGACAACACAACGCTATCGCCCCTCCACCAAGATCAAATTTAATTTTAATGGGCGGTATCATACCCCTTCACATTTCCGATGATGTTCGCCCTATTCTCGAAGGACACTCCAAGCTTGCTTGTAGTGACTGGCATGTAACTTTTAAATCTACCTACGTGAATCACACAGGTATATCCCTAACCCTAATTCTGTATTCCTTTTGCAGGAATCTATCTGATATGGATATGGTTGTTTTGGTTGTGTTGGAAAGAAACATGTGTGAAAGCAAGGCTGGACAGACTTCTAGGCGTAGTTAATCAATTAAATATGATGGTGTTTATGACTTTATGTATGTGGTATTTATGTCATTCATGTTGTGTCATGTGCATTCTCTTCTCTTTCAGAAGGTTTGTGTCTTCACACATTGTCGGACGGAACCCCTCCTTTTCTTTTTAATTGCTTATTTTAAATTCCGTAAGTCTTTGAGTTTAACATTAATCTTCTGTTTGTGAAAAAAGTATAGAATTCATGAAATTGTCATTTAAACCTTTAATACAGTCCAATTTTTATTTTGAAACCTAGTTTATACTTAATTGCCAAGAGTGAACAAAATTGAATTGCAAATTTTTTATTTATGGTGAATTTAGCTTTGGCAAAGATCTTGATTTACATGAAAACCTTTGTCCATTACATTCTAGAGACATTATTGAAATGGTATATAGTCGGTGCTTGATATTATATAGATGGTATTCATATTTGAGAAATTTTATTTACTCTAAAATATTTGTTTAGTTGTTCTTTATAATTTTTGTAGTAAGTTGACATGAGGTATTATCGAGAAATTTATTAAATGAAAATGTTTGTATGATTATAATCATATTGTGATTGTAACGAGTGTTAATCACAACGAAAGATCGCATTTGAATGGTTATTTTGGGATGAAAGTTAATTGAGAATCAATGGCTATGACTAGATGTATGATATCGTGGTTGCTTCAAATATGCTGGTTTGATAATTGAGTATGCACTTGGATAAATATTTCAGGATATGATTGAGTATTTTTTGGCTTGTCAATTGTCATTGGTGTACACTAAAACTTTTGGATGTTCCTAGTAGCTTGTTTTAGCTCTTGAACTAATGTATGTTGTCTGGCTTAGACTCTTAACTCTAGCTGGTGTGATATGAATATTTGGAGATTACTGTCAACATTGATATCATCGAGTATGGAACTTTTGTGGATCCTTAGTTCTTTACACATCTTATGGATGGATTATAGAGTTTAATTTTATTTTTTTTAAACAAGCAAATTTTATTAAACAACCATATCAAGATGAACAGAGATCGGTAAAACTGAGAATACAATCTAAAGGCGCCGTATATATACGGAACAACTGAAAGTAAACACCTTATGAACAACACCCACCAAAATACATGTCACCTTCTAAAATAGACTCATTCATAAAAACGACCACCAGAAAACGATATCTAACCACCTATCGTCACTGCTCACCCTAAAAAAAACACCCCTCAAATTAATTATTACTTTTCTATCATTAAGAGTTGTAGTATCCATTATGATTTTAACACTTACTTTAAAGAAAATAGAAACATCTAAATTGATGAGTGAACCAAGTGTCATTTGTGGAGGAAAATCATAATGACGTGTGGTTGTGTCATACGATCACATTGATATTATTATTGGAGATTTTTTTAGAAAGTTTAGACACATTGAAATTAAGATATTGAGTATCCCTCATGATTCTTATAATTGATAAAAGAAAATTGAGTTGGCTTTGTTCCCGATATGAGTAAAATTGGGGATGGAAAAAATATTGATCAAGCATTCAAGTTCTTTACCATCCAACTGTTATTATTAAGATGGCATCTTATACCGTTAGAAAATGCATTTCAAGCAATTATAGATGAGAAATTAAAGAGATTTTGCATGCCTCGTCAAAGTTCATATTGAGTGAGTGCCACTTATATAATATGTCAAAGTTGTTATTGAAGTTATATTAGAGTTTACGTTGTTAAGGTGAAATCCCACTCTTAGCTAAGTAAAAAAATTCTTTGCTGTAAAGTAGCGGGAAAAAAGAAGAGAGGCAATGGGTTACATTAAAAAAAGAATTGGTTTGAGTTTTTGGCACTTCAAATTTTACAACCACCCTCAATCATATCTCTCACTTCCTTTCTTTCTTTAACATGAAATTATATACAAATACCATTATACAGCATATATTTCCTTATATATCAAATATAAATATATTTTGTCAAAATAAATCCAATATAAATATATACTTAAAAAACTAAAAGTATAAATCAAACAAATCCTTTTCTTTATAAGAAATGAGATTTTTGGGATATGAATAAACAAACCGTGCATAAATCTAAGTGACTCTTTCTTAAATCTAAGCAATCTTTTCGTAGGAGTTTGTACCTGATCCAATTGTGAGACAATGATTAATTTTATGTGTCTACAAGAAACTAAGTGGGTGGGAGAAAAAAATGAAAGAATTAGATAGTTTAGGATTTAAGTTTTGGTACATTGAGGAAGTTAAATCGAGAAATAGGGTAGACACCATTATGGATAAAGAGTTGAAGAAAGATATTGTGGATGTTAAAAGGATAGGAAATCAGATTGTAGCTCTAAAGTTTGTAGTGAAAAAAGACACCTTTAATTTAATTAGCACCTACGCACCTCAATAGGGATAAATTAACACTTTAAAGTAAAGTTTTGCGAGGAGTTAGAAAGGCTTAAATCTGGATATCTCGTTATTCGAGAGAATTTAAATGGGAATATAGAGAAAAGATTTTTCTAGGCGGGAATTTAAATGGGCATATAGGGAGTTATTCGAGAGGTTTCGAGGGAGCGCATGGGGGGTATGGTCTCGGGGAGATAAATGCGGAGGGTAAATCCATTTTAGATTTTTTATTGGCTTTTGATCTTACTAGCTAATCCATGTTTTAGAAAAAAGAGAGGAGCGTCTTATCGCTTACAAAAGTGGGGTGCCATGTTCTCAGATTGATTTCATTCTTATTAAGAAATCGGACAGAAAGATATGTTTGGATTATAAAGTCATACTTGGAGAGAGCTTAACTACCCAACATAGAGTTGTTTACACCGATTTTTGGTAATGTAAACTCCATTATCCATCAATGGTATCCATCTATGGTTTTAGGACATAAATGTCGATCGAGGTGACAAATGTATGTTTAAAGAGTGATCGTTCAAACCTCGCGGTTTATGACATCACTTCATGCATTCTTTAAGAACATTAATGTCAGAATTGCTTCCAACATCTTGTAATAACAAGTTGTCTCATGACAACATGATATAAAATTGCTCAAGTGAGCATGTTAAAAAGAAATAGAATAAAGATGAAAAGAAATGCAAAAGAAAAAGGAAAGTAAAACAAGAACAATGATATTAAATTGCATGAATGCAAATGGTGGTTGGAATCTTTCAATCCATACACTCATGAACCCGTTTGCTCCGTGGCGTGGGTGTTAGAGATTTTGGAAATCAAAAAACCAACCATTTGTTCTTATTACAAACTGATATATATATATATATATATATATATATATATATATATTGACCTTTGTAGGAAAAACTATCAAAAACTACCAATAACTTCCTATACTTAGAGCCCTACACTTGGCATAATTACAAGACATTAGAAAATAACTTGAATAAACTTCAGCCTTGTTTTGTTACTGCATCTTCAAATTATTTCTCCTTGTCTTTGGTCGAAATTGCGGTGTGTCGAAGTCTTTGTTATTGGTCGAAATCCCTTTGCACTTTGTAGCATGTCGAAATAACCCATCTGCCTTGTCGAAAACATAATCATGAGTTCAACCAAATATTTCATTTTTGGTACTAACAAGAGTGTTGGTGATGGATGTAAGGGTTAAAAGGAGTGCAAAAAGAAGAAGCCATAACGAGGCTCAGCGAATCAAGTGGTGGTATTTAAAGTGTGAAAAACAAAGGATCTTTCAACACAAGATCTTAAAGGGAGGTTTCAAGAAACCACAAAGAAGAGCTAATAATATGTGGGACAAGATGATGCGTGAGATTAAAGTAGTAGCAAAAGAGAAGTTGGGAGAATCAAGAGGTTTTGGATCTAGCAATAAAGAATCTTGATGGTGGAAGGACAATGTTCAGAGTAAAGTTCGAACCAAAAGAGATTGTTTTAAAGATTGGTTTAAGTGTAAAGATGCTGACACTTGGGGTAAATATAAGATATCTAGGAAAGAGGCTAAGAAGACGGTGACCGAAACGAGAACTCAAGCTTTTGAAGGACTGTACCAATCTTTAGGTACCAAGGAAGGAGATAAATCTATATATAAGCTTGCTAAGGGAGGAGAAAGAAAGACAAGAGACATGGCTGGTGAAGTGTAAAGAGATATAAGGGAGTTCATATAGTTTGTTGAATTTGTTATATTTGAAAATCACAAATATATACTTATAATTTTAATTTATATAAAAAAAATTAAAATATCGTTTGTAATTGACATGTAAAATTTCTCTAAAATATTGTTGATAATCTACACGCAATAAAAGGAGCAGAAAAACTGGAGCGTAATATATACTTGTGGTTGATATTGTTTAGTTGTGGCCCAACCCGTTATTTTTCAAATATTTTTGACAGACAGGGTTGAGGTTGTTTTGTTTTCAAATATTTGTGTGAGAAAAAGGTACTATATAATACTTCAATCCAATCAAATCCAGAAAAAGAAATACATTCTGAACGGAGGGGTTAGGGTTGATTCGAGTGATCAGAAGAGAAGAAAGAATGGCATCCAGAAAAAGAATGGCAGCAGAAACGGGAGGAGGAGGAGGTTAATAGATTTAGTAATTCATTTAGTTAGAGTTAGTTTTATCTTGTTTTAAAAGTTTGTTTAGAAACTTGCATGACAAGTAACTTGTAAGTTAAGAAATAAGTTTGTTATGAGAGTTTGTTACATCAAGATGATGTATATATACTTCATAACCTTGTAAATACTTTAGTAATGCAATTCATCAATAAATTGCCTATGTCTTTCTCATATTCCTCTCTCTCTCACTCAATAAAACTTCAAGAACCCTAAATTCAAGATTCTTCAATTTCTGCATAGTTTTCATTGTTGTTATTCATTCAAGCATCATCCATTGTTCTATCAGAGGTTTGCCTGATGATTGCTGGGAATATGTCTTATCGAAACTCTTCAACAACGATAATGATAGTGTCGAGGACCGTAATCATTGCTTAGAGACTCTATCCCTTGTATCTAAACAGTTCCTCTCTGTCTCAAACAGTTTTCTGTATTCCATGGCATTATTCTATAATATATCTCCCCTCTTTCGCCCCTTCCAAAGGTTTCCAAAACTCACCTCCCTCGATCTATCATGCTTCCGTGGTGACCTTAGCGCACTTCTCTCTCGAGCCCCTCCTTCTGTTTCCCTCACATCCCTCAACCTCTCCATCCACCCCAACTTCCCTACATTAGGGCTACTAACTATTCTCAGAAAGACTGCTGTATCATCAACCTTGACCTTTCTCACATGTTCCAACGTCGGCTCTCTATACCACACTGACATCTCTTTCATTGCTGATTCTTTTCCTTTCCTCCAACAACTGGATATCAGTTTCCCCAAAACAATAACCGGCAATGGCTACGACACTGACACATATAATAATGCTCTAAAGGCTCTTACTCAAAAGCTTTCAAAACTTCGCAAGGTTAATCTCTCTGTACAGGAACTGTGAGCTTTTAGAAGAGGTGGTTATGTTCGATTGCCCTTTCCTAACACGTGCTGGTATTGCTACTGCAATCTGCCAGAGGCCCACTTTGATTTCTCTCTCTGTTAGAAACTTTACAGAAGCAATTGAAACGAATAAAGTTACTCCATACTTCGCTGATTCATTGGGGTGTTTGAAGGGATTAACTTGTCTTGATTTTTCTTTTTCATGCATTTCTGATTTCTTGCTTTGCTCTCTAGCACTTGAAGCTCTTCCTTTGAGGAAACTTATCCTCCAAGATTGCTTCGATTATACATATTATGGGATCTGCTATCTACTGTCAAAGTGTCGATTTCTACAGCTTCTAGATCTTCAAGATGGAAAGTTTTTGAATGATCAGCGTATCAATGAGTTGTCTGTATATCTTGCTGATTTGGTGTCTATAAACGTCAGCAGTTGTTACCAGCTCACCTATTCAGCCTTCTTTGCACTCCTTAGGAACTGTCCTTTGCTCGCTGAGATCAGAATGGAGTTAACAGGTATTGGAAATGGCTCAAGACCGTCAATGGATTTGGATTCCATTGTATACCATCAAGTGAAGTCTCTCCATTTGGCTAACAATTCACGTTTGCAAGATGAAGACATCAACGTGTTTGCTTTCATGTTCCCTAACTTTCAACTTCTGGATTTGAGCTCTTGCCATTGCATATCTGAAATAGATATTTATATAGTCTTTAAGAGATGTCTTAACATTAAGTATTTGAACTTTGCCTTCTGCTCATGGGCTAATTTATTTTCGATCAACAGCTTCCAAACTGGAGGTCTTGAACTTGTCCCATTCAAGAATTGATAATAGAGCACTGTATACAATCTCAAAGATTTGCCCTCGGCTTCTACAACTTGACGTGGAACATTGTTATTATGTCACAGAGAAGGGAGTCCGGCGAGTGGTAGAAAACTGCATTCACCTGAGAGAGATTAATTTGCGATCTTGTTGTAAAGTGTCTACTAATGTTGTTACCTGGATGATATTATCAAGGCCATCATTGAAAAAAAATAGTGGCTCCACCTCATTTTCGTCCCCGTGACAATGATAGGAAACTCCTCTCTGGGAGATGTCTTGTTTGCTAGTTATTCTAGAAGTGCTCTGATAGAACGTAAGTTTTTTATGTTTCAGATGTTCCTTCTTTTAGATTTTTTCTTTATTTTGTTGAAAATGTATGTGAACTTCCATTTGTAATTTATTTTGTTACTTGTCTGCTTGCACGAGAATACATTTCATTGTTATTATTTGAATGAAATACATGTCATATTAGAGTTCATAAAAATAATCTGATTTTGTTACATAGAATGTGAACATTTCTTTTCTCTTGACATGCTAAATTTTTGTGGGATCCTCATTCGCACTCGGCAGAGCTTTGAAATCTATATTGTGGGATATAACATCTGATTGCAATGGTAGAAAACCTATCATATTAGAGGAGTTATTACAGTGTAAGTATATATATGTCACATGAAGTCATGCTTTCCTTTGCCTTTGAGCTAGCTATACTCTATGTTTTTCTATAACAACAATGATGCGTGTATCATTTCAGTGTCGTTCTTTGAACAAATCTATAGATGGTTCTGTCGGCATTCAACCTGAAGACGATGCATTTTGAGTTTCCATCTCCATCTAACTTGTTTGTGAGCCATTGTTAAAAAGTGCATTTGTACATGTTTTATATTGATTGGTCACATAGAGATAAATATTCAAACTCATGCCAAGTTCCTTTATGATAGTGCCGAGTAGTCTTTCACAACTATTCCGCCATGGAATGGTTGTCTGGTTCTATTGATCCCAAGATGTTCCCAATAAGATATGATACAATTCATACATTATATTTTACAGAATCAAAAAAACTTTAAGAATGAGGGAACTCATAACTCATCAGTAGATACAGTTCTAATTATTGTTTAGAGTTTAGACAACACAGAACTCATTGATTGTCTACTCTAAAACATGCAGAAGATCTTACTTTGTAAAGGCATTGACTTTGATGCTTTGGAAAACCATAAAAGAAAAACACAGATAAGAGTGTGGGATCGATAAACATGATAAACATATGGGAGTGAGCATCATAATTCAGATAGAGTCATTCCTTCCCCATATATAATAACAGCACTCTCGCTGATTAGCTCACGATCGATTCATTTCTTTTTCATTCGAAGGCCAAAAAAGCCAACCTAAAATCAACAGTGTAAAGAAATTCCAATGCATCGAAGGTAATAAATCAATGACCGCAACAAGTTAAAAAAAATCTTCATAATTATATAATAACTCCTTGACCATAACTGTGCAGATTATTATGTAAAAAAAGAAAGAAGAAAACTGCAGATTATTGCAATTCCAAACAAGCAACTTGTTTTATGTGTTGTATTTTTAGTTATTATATTATATTTCAAAAGTTAATTAAATGTAGTCCATCCAAAATATGTTGTACATGTTTACTTGCTTACTTGGTGAAAGAATTATGTATGAGGTGTAATGTTTACTAACGTCCACCTCAGATTATGAGATTGCATAAAACCTTACGGACAGTGACTATGTCCACCTCAGATTGCATAACAATAGTGTATTGTTTTGTAGGTTTCCTCTTATTTGATTTGGGAAGATTTTGATGCAGTCGTGTCGGCAGTCAAATTCGATAAGTTTCTTGTGCTCTATTTTATTTATTATTAGTACTATTTATTTGTTCGGATCTTTCTTTCTAATTTCTTATTTGTGATAATTCTATGCCTAGTTTTTATACTATAGTATGATTGGAAATTAATGTTGATTATATGACCCAAAACACTAAATCCCCCTGTTTCCCACCTCACACCCCTCAACCTCTCCAACAACCCAACCTTCCCTGCAATAGGGTTGCAAACTATTCTGAATAACACTAAATCAACCTTGACCTCCTCGGCTCTCTATCCCACACTGACATATACTTTTTTGCTGATTCTTTCCCTTTCCCAAAACAATAACCGGAAATGGCTACAAACGGTGATGCTAATAATAATGCTCTAAAGCTTCTTACTCAAAAGCTTTCAAAACTCCGCAATGTTAATCTCTCTGGTAATTTTTACATTAATGACTCATTGTTTTTTCAACTGTGTGAGATTCTACAAGAAGTGGTTTTGTTTGATTGCCCTTTCCTAACACGTGCCGGTATTGCTACTGCAATCCACCAGAGACTGACTTTGAATTCTTTCTATGTTAGAAGCTTTACGGAAGCAATAGAAACAAATAAAGTTACTCTTGTTAATTCATTGGGGAGTTTGAAGGGATTAACTTGTCTTGATTTGTCTTTTTTCATGCATTTCTGATTTCTTGCTTTGCTCTTTAGCACTTAAAGCTCTTCCTTTGAGGAAACAATCCCTCCAAGGTTGCTTCAGTTATACATATTATGGGATCTATTATCTATTATCATTTGTTTCTTACTTTTCCTTGATATGGTCTAATGATTATGCTATACCCGTAAGTAGATCTCGTATTAACAGGTGAAGCTGCCCAGTTAGCATATAAATATCCAACAACTCAAGAGTATTCCAATGTCTTGCACAAGAATTTGGATGTTGGAAGATAGAGATTGGTTGCTCTCTAATGTAGTAGAAACTTAGAAGTTGATTGTTCAATTGCTGATAAAGAATGCAATGTGTATTTTCCACTATATAGATTGCTGATGGGGAAGCCTAATCTAGAATGCATTATTTTACTTGCCATCTACGAAAGAATTTCTTTTTGCTCTTTCAACATAAAGAGTTTAACACTTCAACATGCTGTTCTTATCCAATCATTTATATGTAATCATTCTCTATACCTAATTCTGAAAAAATTATCTCGTGGATTGATTGCGTTTATAAAATCTGAGGAAATTTTTTCTAACTTGTGCTTGTTTTGAAGTGTTGTGGTGCATGCTACTTCACTCCCGATTTGTTGCTTGCATTTTGGTGCACCTTTTCAATATTATTTGTACCAACTAAACTATTAAGTTCTAAATTAGTTTTTCTTTCTACTTTGAGCACTTGACTACTATAGTAGATATTGTTTCATTCAAAATTTGTTTAAAGACGGTTTTTATTCATGGAACTACGTTTTTATTTATTTTTTGACAAGAGGAACTACGTTTTTATAAATTCAAGAGGATGGGGACTTAAACGATAAATCTCAACTTGTGAATGTTCAATTGGTATACAGTTTCACCCATTTCCTAATAATAAATTCTGGATTTATATTTTTTACTTAATTTCACTTTCGACATCTCTAAATATTGAGAATTTGCGATTGTACGATTTGAATTTTCATTATTTTGAGCATCATCTGTCTATGAGGCACCCAACTCTCGCAACCAGCATGACTTTTCATCTCTATCATTATAGGGTGACTTTTGGTGTTTTTTTACTATAAAAAAAAAATTAGTTGAATATAAGAATTTGGTGTCACCCCAATAAATAATGTTCACTCAACACAAACTTTGGCAATTGATTAACTATCAACTAAATTAGTGTGAGACGTTACAACAATGAAAGTTATCATGTTATAAGTTCGGCTCTTGAGCTCAAAATTTGTAGGGTTTACGGCTAATAGATTGCCATGATCACAATATGTAAAATAAATAAACTATTAGTTTTCTTTTCTGTTCAAACAAAACCTTTTTTTTTAAGAAGCAAAAAACTAGTATTAATTTATATTGGTATGATTATAATATATTTTCAATGAACCATATCATCTTATCCATTTGAGTAATAAGTTTTTTCTATAGATTCAAAAAGAAGTTCCTACAAAAGGCAAGACTTATTTTTATTAAAAGATCCACAAACCAAATAAAATTACATGTTTATACTATTGAATGGTTGTACAAAATATCATTTTATCATTTCTCTTTTTATAGATATGGCTAAATCACAACCGGGCACCCAATGACGAAAACAACTACACATTTTTGAATTATATATAGAAATCATATTTTTGAATGAAATTTTGAAGAAAAATTCATAATATTATAAGAATCTCTCCTAAAAAGATTAGAATTTTTTAACAAAACATGAATTTAATATGAATTTTTATATTTTTTACGTTTAAAAATCCATATTTAATTTTCTTTGTTAAATTATATATTTTTTTTGAATATTTTTTACAATATTCTACACAATTTCATTAAAAAAATACAAAAAATTACTTTAAAATAGGGACCAAAAGTAACGATAAATTTTAAAGGGACTAAAATGAAAAAATTGGTATATTTATAAGGACCAAAAATATATTTAATCCAAAATTAAATATGCAAATATATTTGTAAATCAAATCAAATTTTATAGCTGCGAACGAATTTCAAACATTGGAGGCACTCTTCTTCAATTCATTCTTGACATCACTTACTTATATAGAATCTTTGCAGCTCCCTCTGCGTACACCTTATTTGGATATATCTTTGTTATGTTTTTATTTTAAATCGACGGGTAACACTAATTTTGGTCTGTGAGGCTTATGATCAAATTGTTTTGCTATTTTCCAAATCTTACAATTCAATTCAAAACAGTTCACTATTGACAATTCATAAAATAAGCTTCATGATTCAAGACCTGAGTGTTGTAATTTGATAACCATGACATAGATGCATACACATTTGTCACCACCAAAAATAGTGACTCAATAAGAGGTAACATGTGAGTCATGAATACAGGAACAAACAAACACCTCAATTACTAGCTTCATTAAAATAAGCCTTAATATACATATTCAAAATATAGTACATATATACCTCAACAAAAAAACAAAAAAAAAATTCCCCTATTTGTATTAGAATCGTAATTAAACTTTGCACCTGTTAGCATTGTAGTCACAACCTTCATATACCTCTAACCCAGGTTGCCCTAACTGAGACTCTTCAAAGCAAGCACAACGCTTACTCATCTTCCCGGTCAAAGCAATTTCTATTGGTCTCTTAACCAACCTAGGGTAGCCCACATCACACCATACCTGATCAAAACATGTAAATTTGTGTCATAATCGGAATTTATGCAGGTAGGTTATGCTGCTAATTATAAAATATGCCGACAATTTCAGTTGGTTGCAACAGATTTCCACATTATTTTGATTAGCTAAACAACGTAGTTTGATTGTAATTAAATTAGAGTGATTGGATAGCATTGTATAATATGATAATCATGACTCACAACCATCCTGAACTTGATGTATCATATATGTAATTGTTATTGGGAGAATAGCATATGTTAATAAAATACAGAAAACAGGATTAAGAATAATGACAATAGTCTATACCTCACCGCCCTCATCTTGGCTCCATTTTGAACTGCATTGAGGTTGTTTAGCCTCTTCAATCTTCTGCTTTTCTAGAAGCTGAGCACCTCTTGCCGCCTTAGCTTCGACCCCTTTCAAATATTTTGTAGGATTCCCTCGGCTATCATAGTATCGACCAGCTAACTTGCCAACATACCTACATAAATAAGGATAAGTATTGAATTAACATTCAGGTAATATGCTGACATAATAAAGGGAACTGATTGTCCGATTTAGCTAAAATCAAATTAATTTTCAATTCCTAATAATCTATTAGCATGCATCAATTTTATAAAAACAATAAAATGATTACAAATTAACACTCTGGAAGAGTCCATATTTCAGACTATCCTATCGAGACTGGCAAACAACCAAGCCAACTCATTAATCTCTAGATCTTTCTTAATAGTTTCTCTTATAGTTTTTCTAGGTCTTCCTCTCCCTCTAGTGATTTGACTACCCTCTATTTGATCTACTCTCCTTACTACATAATCTACGGGTCTTCTCTCTACATGTCTAAACCACCTAATCCTAGTTTCCACGATCTTTGCTACTATAGGTGCTGCCCCAGCTCTCTCTAATGTCGTCATTTCTAATCATATCCCGTTTAGTCTTACCACACATCCAACGCAACAACCTTATCTCTGCTATGCTCATAACAGTGCAAGAGCATGTGGAACATACACTTGAGAAAGCCGTCATAACTAATGTAATGAAGAAGGTAAGCTATTATCCTATCCTTCCAAAGCAAGCATATCTTTAATCAGATACTTAAAAGTTAAAACAAAATAGCAGATTGAAGGAAATATGACTCACTTGTAAGATCTTAAGTAGAAATCCCTCCAGTCAACTACACTCTTGACCTGCACGCAGTTTAATTTAAGGTAAGGTTTACATCTATCTTCCAGATTAATTCAGGTTAATTAAAAAAATAAATTGAAAGTTCTAAATTCAAGGAGAGAAGAACAGGAAAACAAGAAACGGCATAATAACAACCTCAGTGCTAGACAGACCGCGCAATGAGTCAGTGAGTCCATCTCCTGCATGATCAACAAAAAGGAATATTAAGAATTAAAATACATACTATATTGTTCAAGAAATAAATTGTTTCTAGGAGCAGCAATAGCAGGAAATTTTTTGGCAATAGTACCATGGTATATTATAACATTTCAAACCTAGATCTATACAGGACAGGGCCTTTTGATTTTCACTCCAAAGAAATTGCAGCTAGGGTTAATCTAATCTTATTTTTGCCAAGCATTTGTCTTCTATTTTCCCCTTTCTATGTTTTGATTTTAATGCATTCGATGTCATAAAAAATTAGTCAAAATTTAGTCAAACCCAAATGAAACAGAGAAATATAAAAAATTAGTCAAAATTATATCCTTGGATTTGGGTACTTATGAATCAGTTTTTTTTATCACTCTACATTTAGAACATCATACATGCTATCAGTTCTCAACAACAAAGTATAACCAATGTAGGATACAAATGAAGAATAATGAAAAACTCAATAAAATTTCATCCATTTAAAGTGAAATTCAACTATTTTACCTGTGAAATTTCCAGAGAAGAAAGCACGAGAAGCATCCCTGAAATCATGAAATCCCCACCAAGAAAAACATGAGTTCAAATGGGTAAATTACATTGGATTAGAAATACAAACTGAACAAAAACATGGATGAAGCAGGAAAGAGGGTTTGAGAACATACCTTCCAGCAAAGTGATTATAACTTCCTCCTGGACCATAATGTGATTTTCCCTTGGTTACATCAAACACAGACCTATAAAAAACAGATACACATTACATTATTATTAGAGTTCACAAAAACTGTAACTATGCCATTATCTGCCAATTACGAAATTTGCAAACGGTAATAATACATGCACACCCACTTTTTGTACACTCTATGGTTTATCGGGTTCAAAAATATGGTTAATTCAACTGAGTTCATCATTAATTATGAATTAACCATAATGAGTTGAATTAATCATCAAATCAGTTGATTTAACCATATTTTTTCATACACGCTTGATTAATCGATAATTAATCAAGTGTGACTGATGTATAAAAAATTGGTGACCATTTGATTTGAAAATCAGATAAGAGAGAAAAACAGTACCCACCCAAGAATTCCTATAAGGATTGGCAACCCTGGATCAGTTCCATTGAACAATGCAAGCTCTTCAGTAGTGAACAATTTCTGAACACAGAAATTCAAAGTCAATAGTTACGATATTTGCATATATATTTTTAATGATGAAAACATCAAAACCCATAATTAAAAATATTATATTAAAAAAATAAAAAATTGTTGGTTTGAAAAAGTGACCTGTGAAGTGATGGAAAATCGGAGAAGAAGAGCAAGGAAAAGGACGAAAAGGGCAAAACCAGAAATCGGAGAAGTTGCTAGTGTCTTTAACGACATCGATTTGTTCTGTTTTTACTGTTTCACTTCAAAACAGAGAATCGTACTTGTCCCAAGTCCCAACACCTTTAACTTACGATTTGGAACATAATTTATATAAGTTAGTTTTTTGTTACAACAGAACAGAGAACCTATTTTTCAAAACAGAATTTTTATCTTATATAGGTTAGTATTTTTCAAAACAGAATTTTTATCTTAATTTAAATGGATCGAACAATTCATTTTAAAAATCAATTTTCTAAAAAAATAAAATCACTTTTAATACTTTTGCAACCGTTTTTGTTACGGCTTTAAAAAAATAATCTAAAAACAGTTTCAAATGAGATGTGCTTATTAAATTAAATTCAGCTTCTCAAAAAATAGATCTTTTTAGAGGAGAGAGAAAATATCGTTTAAAAGATTGAACTAATTTTGTAATAAAAAAATTCCTTCCTTTTATATAGTTGTATCCAAACAAATTAAATTATTTGTTTAAAAAAGTGATTTTTACCATGGTAAATCAAACGTAAAATAGATTCTGATTTTTCATAAAATCTCTAAAATATAATCTTTATTTTATGTGAAAATCACTTTTATTTTAATTTGTAACAAACGGGCCCTAACAGTTAATTACTTCATCCGCTTTTTTAAGCGTCGTTTTAGAATATTTACATCATAGTAGCGAATTGTATTTTTTGCATATTTTCTTCCTATTATATCTTCATTTTAATCCACCAATATATTACTATTTTTTTAACACACTTTCTCTTTCCAATAAATTTAACATGTTAACAAACATTTTTTAGTTACTATCTTTTTCTCCAACAAATTCTCTCATAACAAACAATTGTCAATTTTGTAAATATTGTTCTTCTATCTTGTCAAATGAATCTTCAACTATTTCTCCATCTTCACATCCCATCGGCCGCTCCAATGAGTCTTCTTTTCTTTCTTCCTTTTGAACATTCACGAGTCTTTTATTTTATTTTTCTCTCAGGTCTATTCTTTTACTTTGCATTTGAAATTTTTAACAGTTACTATTAATCTTATTTATTGAATTTTAACTATTCATAGAACGGTTATTATAGGTAAAAAAAATTTGTTTAAATTTTAAGATAACAAGAAACAAACTTTGTTTAAAAAAAAACAAACAAACTTTTGTTTTTCAAATATAAAATATTAATTAGTTTATTGAAAAAGATAAGTGTAATTGATAAAAGGTATAACTGACAAATCATACCCTTAAAATACAAAATTGGCAGTTAAATAGAAATGAAAAATCCACATTATAACAACACTTAAAAAGGAACAAATGGGTAATAAATTAAAAGTATGTATTATAGATACGTCATAATAAATCATTTAATAAACGTGATAATAAATCATAAGTTTGTTATTAACGACTTTTGATTTTGTCATTTTACATTTTACCAAGGATCCTTTAATAATTTCTAAGTGTTAGAATATGTTTTTGGTCCTTATAAAATTGGGAATTTCTAAGTTTAGTCCCTACTTAATTTAATAGGTTTTTTAGTCCCTACAAAAAAAATACTTCTAATTTTAGTCCCTGTTACAACAAAGTTTGTTTAATTATCCTTAATCTCTTAAATTTTAGTTTATAACACTATAAAAGGTTTATTTACTAAAATTTAGAATTTTTTAACATGAAACGAATTAAATATGAATATTTTAAAACGACAACAGTTTAAGATAAAATTAACAAAATTTGGATGTAGAAATCAAATTTTGCGATAATTTTTTGCAGAGGAACTTTTAGTAATATTCTTAGCACGTCTGCGAAAAATTGTTCAAAAACTCAAGAGTTTAAGCATAAATTAAACAAATTTGAATTGAGGAGGGACTAATATTGACTGTAGAAATTTTTTTTAGGGACTAAAAGAACTATTAAAATTAAGTACGAACTAAACTTAAAGAGTCTCAATTTTATAGGGACCAAAAACATATTTAACCTTAATTTCAATATACACAATAATTATTAAGAATTTTAAAATTAACGTTTTTATCTCTAAAAAATAACGTTTTTTAAAAATAAAAAGACACTTATCTGAAAAGCTCAACAGTGAAGATGTATTCATACACAAAGTCTATAGCAAGCCTAAAAAAAAAATTAGACTATTTTCTAGTAATTCTAAAAAAAAAAAATTAGACTATTTTAATGTCGTATTTTGCATTTCTATTTTCAAATGTAGTAATTGAAAGAATTGAAATAATCCTAATGGAAGCATAGACACATAGACAGCACTTACACGGTTACACCATTAACATTAGAGATTTTCTTCTTATCTCACCCCTCATTCCTCTCGTGCACCTAATAAAATACACAATTTATCTCGTGTTTCATATCACTTACGATAAATGAGTAATTTTTATTAACCGTTATTTACATTTGAATAGAAGGTAAGCGGGCAACAAGCTGCGCCGCTAGATTTTTTTAGATGGCAAAACCAATCCAAAAATTAGAATTTTTTTTTTTTTACAAATAGAAAAATGTTATTGACTTTATTAATACATATAATGTTATTGTACATATCAAAATAATTGCAATATCTGGATTTTCAGACATATAATCAATATGATGATTTACATATTCTCTCCACAGTATGCATGAGAGTTTCGATAGAATCAAAATAACATATGTAGTTTAATGTGATATTATACAGCAAAAAACTGTTTAGAAAATAGAAAATATATATAGACACACTACATTATATGAAATATTTAATAATAGGATAAAAAATATTTAGTTTCTTGAGATATTTAGACAAAAAATATTTGATAATAAAATTGTTAATTTGAAAGAACAATTAAAAAATGTTAAATTTATTGAGAAAATGCATTAGTATAAAATTAGAAAGAAAGAAAAAAGGTCGGATATAACGAAATTTCACATGTGTCGTTTATTTGAGGCATTTACACTACGTGAAAAATTGCTTTTTAATTAAACAATTGTTAATATGTTTTTAACACATGTGCATAATACACAAAATATAAATCGAGTTTAATTGTGGTGCATTGACAGTGTAAAGACATGTTACACAGTCGACCCTGATTTATAGAAGAATCTCGCCATTGGAGATTCCTCAAGTTTGCACCATTGTGGTCGGTGTTTGCATTAAAAGGTTAATTCACTTAGTTCGTTAGGAAAACTAGTTTTTGGAATGACACTTCGAGGGGTGATATGCCTTTTCGGGATAAATATCCGAGATTGTTCTCCATCTCAGATCAAAAAGAGGAGAGTATTGGAGAGTTGCATGGGGAGCATAGTTTGGGTGAGGTGTGGAACTTCATTTGGGAGAGGCGATTATTTGTGTGGGAGGAACAATTATTGGAAGACCTTATAGACGACCTAGTGGGGTTTCGGTTAGGTGAAGAGGAGGATGGGTGGAGGTGGAGGTTGGATGAAGATGGTAGGTTTTCGGTCAAATCTTCTTATAAGAAGGTGGAAGGTTTGGTGTTGACAGCAGATGTATGGGGATAGGAGGAGAAAAAAGTGTTTTCTCAAGTTTGGAAGAGTCCTGCACCATCCAAGGTGGTAGCTTTCTCTTGGAAGCTTTTGATTAATCGTATTCCAACTAGGGTGAACCTTGATATGAGAAATGTCCTTCCTCCAGATGTTTCAACTCTTTGTGTGTTGTGCGGTAATGAGGCGGAAACGACAAACCATCTCTTCCTCCACTGTCCATTGTCTAGCCGTGTTTGGAGGGATTTGATGTTGTGGCTTGAGTGTGATTTTTTAATTCCTCCCAATTTGTTTATTCTTTGTCAATGTTGGAATGGTTGGGTGAGGAATAAAAAAATTTGTCGTGGTATGCGGCTTATTTGGCACGCTTCTATTTGGGTGATTTGGAAAGCTCGGAATAATCGGATATTTAACGATCAAGTAACGGCGATGGATGAATTAGTGGAGGAAATGAAGGTGTTATCTTGGATATGGACGTTTAATCGGGTCAATATTCCGGTTTGTATGTATTATGAATAGTGTTGAAATCCGAAGGAATGTCTTAAGCGATAACTGTTTTGTTCCGAGTCTCCTGGAGGTTTTTGTATGCATTGGTTTAAGCTGCTACATTTGGATTGTCATTGGCTGGTGTGCGGCTGCTGTTTTTGTTTGTAGCAGGAAGTGCTGTTCAGTTTTAATTCCTCTGTTATGCTTTTTCAGCTACCAGGCGCGCCTATGCTCTCTTTTTTGTGTTCGGTTCTGCTATACAGCAGTACTTCGTTGACAAAATTTTTGGTTTGGGGAGGTTAGTGTGAAGAAGATTTCCTTCATAGACTTGGCTGGGTTTTGATGACAACAAACTCACATCACAAAAGAAGAAAAATTATATGGAGGCACAAGATGAAGATTAAGAATAAAGATTAATGCCTAGGCTTCTTGGTTATACTCTTTGTAAGTATGACATTTATCTTTTCATTTATCATTCTTTAATTATGGAACAACTTAGAATGCTCAGAAAATAATTACAAACATTTTTCTAAGTCTGCATATGAAGCAATGCCTAAAGCTCTCTTAAAAATAAATCACACACTCACAATGATTATAATATAAATGTGATTTTGCATGAAAATATTTTTTGCATGAATAATTTCAGCATGGTCTAACTATGCATTATGATTGGAATTTAAATTGTACCTGCCATGTCTTTTCATTCAAATTGTTTATGAATAGGTGTCATTTTAAATATGTGTCTATTCATTGACAAAACTTTTTGAAAAGTAGTGTTGCTTCATAAACATCTTTTTAGCCTCTATAAATTCAATTGAGAATCAAAACATTTTACACACAACAACTTTCATTATCTCAATTGACATTTTCAATATCACTTGCTTTCAAACTTTTATTCAAATTGTTTGGAAAACTTTGCCCACACTTTAACATTCATTAAAAGGTTTTCTGAGCACTAAGTCCATTTGTTTAAGAGTGATATTGATAAGATTATACAGTCATACACATTTGATATTCTTCAATTACATTGTTGTAAAGTTTCTCATCATTTGTTGGTGGGAATTGTTGTAAAAGATAGTGGAGTGCTATCTTGTTTCTTTGTGAGAATTTCATCATAGGTTTGGTGAAGATTCTTGTTGTAAAAGATAGGGGGGTGCTATCTTGGTGTGTAGAGAAATATTGTTAGGGGGCCTTTGGGATTAAGGTTGCTTTGTAACAAAGATTCTTTACATAGTGAAATCCTTCGCGGGGTGTGAAGGGAGTGGAGTACCCTAAGGTTTAGAGGGGAACCACTATAACTCTCTTGTGTTATTTCTTCTTCCCTTACTCTTTTATTTTTCCGCATTCATACCTTCATCATTATTTACCGGAAAAATTATCAACAACGCTAAACTAAGAAAAATTAACCAATATTGCTAGAAACCTAATTCACCCCCCCTCTTAGGTTACAAACTGAACTTACAATTGGCATCAGAGCAAGAGTAAAGATAACTTGCTTCTTTGATCCAGAAAATGGCTTCCGCTAAACCATTTCTAGCAGAAGGTCCTAATTCAAACCGACCACCATGTTTCACCGGAGATCATTATGATTTTTGGAAAATTAGGATGACAACGTATCTAGAAGCCCAAGGTGAAGAAATTTGGGATGCTGTCCAGAATGGTCCTTATGTTCCCACTACAAATGTGAATGGTGTGATAGGTATCAAACCACAAACATCATGGGATGATGATGACCGAAAAAAAAGGTTATTTGACAAAAAGGCAAAGAACATTCTTCAATCCTCTCTTGGGATGGATGAGTTTTTCAGAATTTCTAACTGTACAACGGCCAAAGAAATCTGGGACACTTTGGAAACAACACATGAAGGAACAGAAGAAGTAAAACGTTCCAGATTGAATACCCTCTCTCAAGAGTACGAGATGTTTAGAATGCAACCAGGAGAAAAGATTCTAGACATGCAGAAGAGATTTTCACATCTTATCAATCATCTTGCAGCCCTTGGAAAAACCTTGTCCAACAATGAAATAAACTTGAAGATTCTCAGGTCACTAACAAGGGAATGGCAACCAAAAGTAACAGCCATATCTGAAAAGAAAAGTCTTTCAAACATGTCGTTGGCAGCAATTTTTGGAAAATTACAAGAGCATGAAATTGAACTTGCAAGACTAGAACAACATGAAGAAGGAGTAAAGAAACATAAGAATATTTCATTAAAGGCAGAATCCAGCGTTCTCCAACAAGATGATAGCACCGATGATGATGAAAACATCAATGTTCTTGTGAAGAAATTAGGTAAATTCCTCCAAAAGGATAAAAACTTTAAATTTGGAAATAAAAGAAAGTTTCACAAGAAGAAAGATGTTTCTACATCAAGTCAAAGTTTCACATGCTTTGAATGTGGAAAAGAGGGACATGTGAAGGCAGACTGTCCAACCCTTGCAAAGAAGAGTAGTCAGAAAGGCAAGAAAGATTTCAAGCCAAGGAGGGCGTATATTGCTTGGGAGGACAACGATATAAGTTCATCTTCAGAATCAGAGGATGACGAATATGCAAATTTAACATTAATGGCGTCACACCACTCTGATGATGAACAAGAGGTAAGTGATTCTGAATTAAATTTTAAACCTTCTTATGAAGAATTACAAAATGCATTTGATGAATTGTTTGAAGAATTCATTAATCTTTCTAAAACTTGTGCAAAGCAAAAGAAACAAAATGTATCTCTAGAAAGAAAAGTTTTTGATGCACAAGAAGAATTAGAAAAGGTTAAAGGTTCTTCATGTAATAAATGTAAAGAACATCAAACAACAATTGCTCAATTAAATCAAGCAATCAAATTTTTTGAAAAAGGTCACAACAGTTTGGAAGATGTGCTAAGCCGACAAAGATATTCAAACAACAAAACCGGGCTTGGTTTTTCTAAATTTGATAAACCAAACACCAATAAAACGGTCTTTGTTAAAGCAAGCACAAATCCCAACAACATAGAAACCAAGAAAATGCATGTTGTTAATTCTTCCAAGAATGTGAATCAAAGAATTAATTTTAAAAGAAGAAATTATTCTAACAATTCTTTTAAGAAAAATAATTCAAATGTTAAGAATAATTTCTCTAAAGGAAATAATTTTGGTTCACATCAAGTTCTTAATTTAACATGTTTTTATTGCAACATAAAAGGGCATACTCCAAATACTTGCTACATAAGAAACTTTGGTGTTCCTTATGGTGAGTATATTTGGATAAAGAAAGGTATTAACCCACAAGGACCCAAAAGAAAAATGGGTACCTAGAAAGTTCTATTAATTATTTTGTAGGTACTTGAAGACCATATGCAAATCTTCTCAAATTAGGATTGGTTTTCAAGATACAAGACCACATGATATGGGTTGATTATGATTTATTTGTGGTTAAATAATGGCTACAACTTCAAAGAGATGAACACGCGTGTACGAAATTATTTTGACTACGGTGAAAGGTACACATTTAATTATCATGAAAATTATTTGCATACATGAAAGTTGTTTCTTTGGACTTTGAAAATAAGTTTTATATGAATTGGAAATCATTTTCAAGAATGCACGTGCCATTTTATACATACAAAGTTTTAAGATTAAAAATTTGATAGTTAAAAGGAATGCATTTAGAGAAACTATTATGTCTTATATTTGTTAAAAAAAAAATGGTACAATGATTTATTTGAGGCGTAAACTCGTACTTTTGGTCGCTAAAATTTTGTAGCTAAATTGATATGTTCTGTTTATAAAGCATGTGAATAGGTTGCTTTGTTATAAAAGGAGTGACTATAAATTGTCATATATCACAAGTGCATGCTTTGAAGATAATTTTGTTGTTTAGTGCAAGGACGTATTATATTTAGTATTAACGATCTCTTATCATGTGTACAAAATAATGTGCATAATTGTGAAGAAGATAAATTGTTTTTATATAACGTTTATTATTTCCCTTATATTACGACCCTTTGGATTTTACCCTTTTTCTTCTTTTTGATGATGTCAAAAGGGGGAGAAAGTGTATGTTTGTGTTTTGTGCTTAAACTGTTTCAGGTTATCAAATTGCAAACCAAAGGGGGAGACATACAAGATAGGGGGAGTTTCATTGAGCAAACATTGTCAAAAGGATATGGTTTGTCATCATCAAAAAGGGGGAGATTGTGAAGAAGATTTCCTTCATAGACTTGGCTGGGTTTTGATGACAACAAACTCACATCACAAAAGAAGAAAAATTATATGGAGGCACAAGATGAAGATTAAGAATAAAGATTAATGCCTAGGCTTCTTGGTTATACTCTTTGTAAGTATGACATTTATCTTTTCATTTATCATTCTTTAATTATGGAACAACTTAGAATGCTCAGAAAATAATTACAAACATTTTTCTAAGTCTGCATATGAAGCAATGCCTAAAGCTCTCTTAAAAATAAATCACACACTCACAATGATTATAATATAAATGTGATTTTGCATGAAAATATTTTTTGCATGAATAATTTCAGCATGGTCTAACTATGCATTATGATTGGAATTTAAATTGTACCTGCCATGTCTTTTCATTCAAATTGTTTATGAATAGGTGTCATTTTAAATATGTGTCTATTCATTGACAAAACTTTTTGAAAAGTAGTGTTGCTTCATAAACATCTTTTTAGCCTCTATAAATTCAATTGAGAATCAAAACATTTTACACACAACAACTTTCATTATCTCAATTGACATTTTCAATATCACTTGCTTTCAAACTTTTATTCAAATTGTTTGGAAAACTTTGCCCACACTTTAACATTCATTAAAAGGTTTTCTGAGCACTAAGTCCATTTGTTTAAGAGTGATATTGATAAGATTATACAGTCATACACATTTGATATTCTTCAATTACATTGTTGTAAAGTTTCTCATCATTTGTTGGTGGGAATTGTTGTAAAAGATAGTGGAGTGCTATCTTGTTTCTTTGTGAGAATTTCATCATAGGTTTGGTGAAGATTCTTGTTGTAAAAGATAGGGGGGTGCTATCTTGGTGTGTAGAGAAATATTGTTAGGGGGCCTTTGGGATTAAGGTTGCTTTGTAACAAAGATTCTTTACATAGTGAAATCCTTCGCGGGGTGTGAAGGGAGTGGAGTACCCTAAGGTTTAGAGGGGAACCACTATAACTCTCTTGTGTTATTTCTTCTTCCCTTACTCTTTTATTTTTCCGCATTCATACCTTCATCATTATTTACCGGAAAAATTATCAACAACGCTAAACTAAGAAAAATTAACCAATATTGCTAGAAACCTAATTCACCCCCCCTCTTAGGTTACAAACTGAACTTACAGTTAGCAGCTCCTTTTATTTTTTGGGTTAGGTTCATTATGTATACGGAACATATTTTAGGTTGGTGTTCCGCATATTTTCAGCACCTTGTAAATTTCCCGTTGTTCTTGCTTGGTGTGTCTTACCCCGGCAAGTTTTAATAAATTTGACTGATTCAATAAAAACTTAGTTAGTTAGAAAGTAAGTTTGAGGTAGTTAGTTAGCTTGTTAATTACGTAACAACTTAACGAACTTACTTGTGGGTTAAGTAACCATTGGTTGTTATGGAGTTTGTTACACCCCATGGTGTGTCTTAAGCCGGCAAGTTTTAATAAATTTGGTTGATTCAATAGATTAGTTAGTTAGAAAGTAAGTTTGAGGTAGTTAGTTAACTTGTGAATTACGTAACAACTTAACGAACTTACTTGTGGGTTAAGTAGCCATTGGTTGTTATGGAGTTTGTTACACCCCTTGATGTATATATACTCTAGTATCACTTGTGAATACAATGAGATTCATTACTATTAAATAAAGTTTGTTTTCAATTTTCTATTCTCGCAATTTCTTCTCAAACCCTTAAAACCACATAGTAGTTTCACACTCTTCTTCGAAATTGTTCTATCAATTGGAACAATTTGATACTAGAGAATTAATGATGGGTTATGGGTCGGATCAATTTTGTTAAATTTCATCCGGGTCGGATTTCTACTTTGAAATTTTGAAGAATGGTTCAAAATGAGTTTGGGAACATGTCTATGTTGAGTATTGTAGTGTGTGGTTTGAATTCAACAAGCTTTTTTGGCGTGTAAAGGAAGTATCCGTCTACGACAACTTGATATTCCACGAGATGGTGCTTATAAACTGGCACTTGCAACCGAACACGGTTGTAGAGATTTCCTCGTTCCATTTGTGATGTTGTACATAAACATTGTAGAGACTTCCTTTAAGGAACACATATGAATGCAAAAAAGTTCATTTGGTCTATTGGGATAAAGTTTATTAACCTAAATAATTTGGTGGCTTGGGTCTTTGAACTACCAGGGACATCCATAAAACTTTGCATAGTGTTTGACCAAAAAATTAAAAAAAAAAAATTGCATGGTGAAAGTTGTTTGGGACCTATTTACTCGACCTCGTGATCTTTGGGTTCAAGTTATTTGTCACAAATATAAGTGTGGTCACAATATAATCGCAAAAGTTGTTATTTCCAAACAAGGATTAAACCTTTGGAGAGGTATTTGTGATAAATGAAACAAGTAACAATCTTGGTCGGCATATTCAGAATGAAGTTAACATAAACTTTTGGATGGATAGGTGGAACCAATGAAGAATTCATATAGATGGATCCCTCATGTATATGAAAAAATCTAGGCTTAATAGTAGTTTTGACCCCCTAAGTATTAGAAAGTTGCGATTATAGCCCCTTAACAAAATAAATTACAATTCAACCCTATAAGTTTTGCCCCTTTTGCAGTTTTGGCTCCCGAACAAATTTTGACTCAGTCAACACACACGTGGCACCTCACTTATGTGAGTTGGATGCTACATGTGTAATTTTCAATTTAAAAATAATTAAAAAAAATCCAAATATGTATTTTTGAATTAAAAAATAAATAAAAAATAAAAATGAAAAGAAATGGCACGTGAGCTTCTAAGCAAAAGTTCCAGAAACAATTTTCTTCCTTCCTCTTCATGTTCTTCTTTCATTCCTCTTCAATAATCTCTTCATACAACTTTATCAAAAAACTCAAAAACAACCATGGGTGAAAAATTCATAAATTAAATGAAAAATTAAACCTAAAATTTCAACAATCAACATCCAAATCTTCTACCTCTAACAACATCATCATCAACAACATCAACCCATTAAACTATTAAAAACTTAAATCTGAAGAATAACACGTACGAAAATTGAGAATCGCTGCTTTCTAATGTTATGGGGTGTTTGTTTTTTATGTTTTCGATTGGAGGTGTTGTCTTGTGAGAGTAAATCTGCAGCTTATGTTGTTGCTGTTACGACTATTCTTGTTTCTTCTGCTGTTGTGGTTTATATTTCAATTGCTATTTATGCCTTTACTCACTAGATTTGAAATTGAAATCATGTTTGATTGTTATATCTTTTGATATATGAAATGGATTAAATTGAATTTAGGAAAGAAGAAATTTCGAGTTTTTTTAAGAAGAAATCACGTGCCATTCCTTTTTCATTTTTATTATTTATTTATTTTTTAATTCAAAAATACATATTTGGATTTTTTAATTAAAAATTACACATGTGGCATCGAACTCACTTAAATGAGGTGCCACGTGTGCGTTGTTGACTGAATCAAAATTTGCTCGGGAGTCAAAACTGCAAAAGGGGCAAAATTTAGAGGGTTGAGTTGTAATTTAATTTATTAAGGAGCTAAAATCACAACTTTCTAATATCCCAATCTTTTTCCCTCACCCTACTACCCCTGCATTCTCAGCATTCTCATTCGGAGCACCTTTTCGCACAAGCTGCATCCACGAAGCCATTGCAGTGTCGCCATTGAAATCGAAAGTAAGAATGTGGAGGTCGATACTCTCAAGACAAAGATGTGTTCCTCTTCGTAACTTCAACGCCGCCTCTGCTTCACCACCGATTCAGGTTCTTCCTCTCTCTAATTTCATACTAAACCCTACACAATCAACTACACCTTCTTCTTCCCTAGCTTTTCCTCAAATTTCACTTCTTTCCAACAACCCTAGATTCTTCTCTCAACAAATCGCTACTCAAAACGAGGATGGTGCTGTTCATCTCGAAAATGATGATGTTGCTGTTCAGATTGATGATGGTAATGAAAACGTTGTTGGAGTAGAAGAGGAAGAACAGGTTTATCAGATTGATGATGAAAAATTGGAGAAAGTTGTGTTTTTTCTGCAGAATGAAGAAGTTAGTGATGATGGGTCATTCGAGTCTTCTCTAGATAATATGAATTTGAATGTACATCAAGATTTTCTCATCAAAGCAATTGAAAAGATCGAAACTGTTTCTGTTCAGAATCTTGTTAGGTTTTTGAAGTGGGTCTGGAGTGAGAATTCGCGTGAGGTTTCAACTCAAGTTCTAGAGTTTTTTGTTGTTACAATATGTAACAGTGGTGGTTCATTGAGGGACAAAGATGTTTACTCTTTGTGGGATTTGGTGAAGGAAATTGGGGAGAAAGAGAATGGGGTTGTTAATGTTGCTATTCTTAATGAGTTGGTAAGTTCGTTTTCGAAACTGGGAAAAGGGAAGGCTGCCTTAGGGGTTTTGGAGAAATTTGATGGGTTTCAGTGTGTACCGGATGCAGACAGTTATTACTTTACGATTAAAGGTCTTTGTAGGAGATTGGATTTTGATTTGGCGTGTTCTGTGTGTCAGAAGATGGTTGATGCACAGAGGATTCCTGATGGTGAGAAAATTGGTAGAATGTTGTCTTGGTTGTGTAAGGGTGAAAAGGTGAAAGAAGCTCATGCGGTCTACATGGCAGCGATGGAGAATAAGATGTATCCGCCATTGTCTTCTGTTGGTTTTTTGGTTGGTAATTTGTGTCATAAGAATGAAACTGTACAACTGGCTTTGGAGCTGTTGAATGACATCCCTGTGGATAGGAGGAAACGTGCAATAAAGCCGTTTTCGGCTGTTGTTCGAGCCTTGTGTAGGATTAAAGATGTTGATCAGGCAAAGGAGTTGGTTTTGAAAATGATTGCTGATGGTCCGCTTCCTGGAAATGCTGTTTTCAATTATGTTATTACCGGTTATTCCAAAGTTGGGGAAATGGGACAAGCTGTGGAGATGTTGAGGTTGCTTGAGAGTAGGGGTTTGAAACCGGATGTGTACTCGTATTCTGTTATTGCTAGTGCTTATTCGAATGGAGGTGAGATGGAAGAGGCTAGGAAGATCTTGGAGGAAGCTAAAAAGAATCATTCGAAGTTAAGCCCTGTCATGTATCACACTCTAATCCGCGGATATTGCAAATTGGAACGGTTTGATGAGGCTTTGGAGTTGTTGACTGAGATGAAGGATTTCGGGGTACGTGCTTCTGCTGATGAATATGAGAAGCTAATCCAGTCTCTCTGCTTGAAGGCTTTGGATTGGGAAAGAGCAGAAAAGCTGCAAGAAGAAATGAAAGAAAAGGGTTTACATCTCAGGGGCATTACTAGAGCCCTAGTTAGAGCTGTCAAGGAGGCAGAAAAGGAGGCTGTGGAGGCACAAAGTGAAAGTTTAGTGGCTTGAACATGAGAAGCCTGGTATTTGTAATTCTTTTTTTTTATTAGGTTACAATCTCCATGCCAAAAACTACTGAGAGGATAAATTTTCTGAAGTTATTGTTGATGAGTTCGACGTCTCTTACTAGGTTTTTTGATATAATCAAACTTGTTTAATTCCCCCAGTTTAGTGTTGACACTCGTATAATCAGATTTCTTTATTTTCTGCTAATTAATGTCACACAATAACTACATAGCACTTACATTGTGCTGTTTCAGTGCCTCTTTCATACGTGTTTCCTTTCAAATACATGCTAATGGATAGTGTTGCATGTAATAAACACTTCAATTTTTTAACAAATGCCTTTTCTTCTATTTTTCATGTCCCTTGTATATTTTTATTATTGCTGGTATTGCATGTTTCATTTTCAGTTTCACGTGTATTCTTTGTATTACTATTAGGCTTAGCTTAAAGTGTAGCATACTTATTTAATTGAGAGAAATCTACAAAATGCATCTGCAAGAAGTATACTCTGACATACAGTTAAAGGGGAATACTTTCTTTTTGTTGCTCTTATAGGTCTCCTGATAAACTTCTCTTAAATTATTTTTCATTGTATCTGTGTATGGTCATAGTCAGTATTGTCATGAGGAAAGCACCAAATAATTATCACCATTGCACTATGATAGAAACTGATACGCACCAAGTTTCCTGACATTGCTCCCTCCCATTGGCAAAGGGAATTATTTTTTGGGATTTCAAGCTATAAATGATGCCTGATCTTGTTCTGCTGATGAAGATGATCAAATTTTAGTGATCAATAAGAAAATATATTGTTAATGGTAACTCCGGTTCTGTGTTTCATTTTCTACCTGTTATTTTTTTCCATAGGCTATCTCTCTGATTTACATTTACTGCATCAGTACACTCTTTAGGCAGAGAAACTATAGATGCTCCTGCAATGTAAATAGGTATAGGATAGGAGTTGTCAAATAGTAAACATGCTTCATTCTCTAATCTTGCATGCATTTTGAAATTGGAAGAGTAAGAGCTTTATTTTAGTAGGTAATCAAAATGAACTGCAATGTAAGCCTTATCTATATGATCTTTGGACAGCTAGAGCCACTTTTAGAGAGATTTCACGTTCCTCCCTTTTCTTCTCTTGAATTTTCTTCTGAGCAGGGCTTGCATTGGACAAGTTAACGGAGATTCCATTACAGACCTCTTTGTCTTGCTTTATTGTTGATGATAATACTTCTTGACCCCCCCTTCTGGCTCCCATTGCATTGGTCACTGATTCCTTTTTCCTCGAATCACTTTCTTTCAAATATTCGTTTTTAACTGTTGGTTAATTTAACTAAGCAGTTGTTCACTTGATATGGTAATAGTCTACGGGATCTTCCTACATTTAGGATTGGTTTATCTCCACGGGAACTAGCAACATCTATGAATATAATTGATCTCAACAAACTTGTAAAATCCACCCTCTTTTATTGTTGTCCTTGGAGCAGTCATGAATTTCATTTGTAATTCAATATTTCTCTCTTTTATGTCTGTCTGCTTCCAAAATATTAACATTTTTTACCTGCCATATTCGAGATACTCATCGGTATCCTTACCAAAGTCTGGGTCTTTTTTCTTTCATAAATTACTTATCATACTTAGGGGTTGTATGGACCGGCTTATTTAAGCTTTTCTACTGACATAAGTGCTTATGGAACTGTCTGGGAGAAAATATCATAAGAGTTATGAGCTCCCATAAGCTCCACTAACAAGCTTATGAATTCCCAAAAGCTTATGACCCAAAACACGAAACATGCAGACTTCTCACATCTTACCTAAACCAAAATCCTAAACACGCTGAACCCTTGCAACGCTAACATCCAATCCAAGTGAACCCTCACAATTCTCTATAAGCTCTGCCACACAACTCTTTCGTCAATCTGCAACTCTCCTCTTCTCCGCTCTTTAAACTCAGGAAATCATCCATGTTCATTGTTACCCGTGTTCAATTTGTCTATTCCATCTTGTGATTTTTGCTTGTTCCTGATTTTTTGTGTAGTTTTTGCATGTTCTTGGCAATAATAATGGGATTAGACTACTGATGGAGGGTTATGGATCTCAAGTGTTAAGGATAGGTAGATATATCATATCACTTTTGGTTGAATAACATTTATGTGAAAGGAGTGGTGTTGGAAGTTGGAAATCTGAATTTACTTGAGTAAAGTGAATTCTGATGAGAATTTAAGGTTCTGTTTATGCTTGTTTTAAAGTTCTGCTGAGAATTTTTGGGGTTATTGATTGTGCTTGATATGCACTTTATTACGGCTGCATCTTACTGATTTCTGTTCTGGTGGTGATGTTGATTTTTTGTCATTGTTAATTAATCGGTGCAAAGGTGGCTTCACTCTTCATTAATTTTTTACGTACCATTTTAATATTGAAAAAAAAGGAATACATACAGCGGTTTTTTCGAACCATGTATGCTTTAACTAAGGTAGTGGAAGCTCTGAAGTTATGGTATGGAATTGGATGAAGTCTGGTTTGTTTCTTACTGGTACTTCACAAGCTTCTAAAGTGGCTAGTAAATTTATGGAAGCTTAGACCCCGTTTACTTTGTGGAAACATTTTATATTTTCATTTTCTAAACCATGTGTTCATTTTAACTTGTTATTACGAAGACGTAACACTCTTGAAGTGAACCATTGTACCATTGTGTAGATTCACGATCAATTGTAGATAATGCAGTCTTAATTACGGTTGCATTACAGAGATACAAAACTCTGGAGTGAATTTTTCTTGTTCTTTTTTTGAGGGGTTAGTTCAAGCAGCATGATATAGGCACGCAGTGTGTGATGTTGTAAGAAAGTGTTTTGCATAGATTGATTTTGGTAGCTGAAACTTGATTGATGATGGTATAGTTGTTGATTATCTGCATCGTTATCGTGTGATTGATGACAACACACTCCAATTCACTTTTTTCAACATGTTTTCTTCTATTAGTTTAAATTCCCACGGATCACATCAAATCAAATTAACTTGAGACTCACATAATTTAGTATATTTGAATTTCAAGGCAATACTTCTAAATACTGTTACATTCATTCGAGAAAAAAATATTGGGTGATCAAACCAGTTCAAGTTGAAAAAAATATAAATCCAAGAAAAAATCATTTGTTATTGATTCAATTCAAAATTTCAAACCATTCAAATTAACCCAATTAGTATAGTTTGACTCATGAAGGTTCATCACGTTAATCCGTTAATACAAGACTCCTGCATATTATTCAAACTTTTTGTTGTACTTTTATTTCAAATGCTCAGCAGCACCATTAACTTTGCCACATTCATTTTGATATGATGCCCAGTCTCACGTCTATTGCTATGTAGAAAAGTGCTAAAACATTTTATTTCTAACAATTACTCTTTTATTTTGTTAAATCATTGTGAATTCTACTATTTATACGAAACTCACATTGATTTTAACGCTGCTCTTATTTTATATTATTTGCTCTATTTATTTCAAGTTTTATTAGAGTAGTGATCAAACTCCATATCTAATAATTTACAATACTAATACACCTAGCACATAAATTATTTGCGTTACAAGCTAGAAACATATTATTGATATTTTTTTCCTTACGTTGTAAATATTGCCTGACCTAAAACTAGAGAAATTTTATTTTGACAACATATAAGTTGTCCTATACTATATATTACTACTCTGCAACCATTTTTTCATTTTTTTATTACTTTCTTTCTTTGCCTCGGTTTGCGTCAGGCTTAAATTTGCATGATAAGGATATGGTGTGCATACATGACAATCTTTTTGGTTGTTCAAATATTACATCTCTAAAACTATGACCTAAGAAAAGGAAAAAAGAGAACTGTATTTAAACGTAACATAAAAATCCCAATATTAAAATGTACCCATACAATTGGAGCGCACACATATTGAACATTAATACTATGAGAAATACTTAACAACTTCGAATCATGCAAGAGAGAACACAACCAAGAGTTAACATGATTCTGATAGAAACTCGAATTAAAAGAAAAGAAACAATTGTATTATTGAATTGAAAATTGATGTATTACAGAGGATAACCACGGTAACCCAGAGCAAAAGCTCCTCAGAGGAGAGACATTTCTCTCTACCCAAACCCTAAGGTTCTAATTGAACAAATGATCCAAAAGATAACCCTCACTCTCAATTCTCATTCCTTTGTATAACCAACTCCACTTTCTCTCATGTAACTAACTCCCCCTCTAAGCGGGCATATGTGTACATATTAGATCCTATCAATACCACCCCTTAAAATTTGCCTTGTCGTCAAGGCAGAGAAAGAATAACTCCCAATTGCTTGCTTTATATGGTTGAACCCAATGGAGTCCCTGCGAACTAGTCCATGCATGGATATCAACAAATACTCCCTGAAATAATGTGGAATGGGTGAGCACGTGATCACTAAAATATTTAAGAACTTCAATTCTGAAATATGATTCCCTTGCTGCCCACTCTTTTCTTCACACCAAAACTTGCCTCTGTCAAATACAAAGTTGAGCAATCCATGGAAGGTGAGGAATATTCTCCAACAAACTTCATTAACAACAACTGCCATAGGAAATTTGAATTCTCTTGAGTGTTGCTGGCTCATAAAGAATGATGAATACCCAGATATCATGTTGAAAGAAGATGTAGAGTGTCCTTTACTTCCATACACACACATCATTGCATCCCACACCATAAGTTCATATGATTTTGCTCCAAATTGAATACAGGAACCTTGTATCCTAGAAACAAGCCCATATTTCCTATCTCCTTTAAACAATGTAGATTCCCAAAAAGAATTCTTATCATCATAAGATCCCACCATGTACACATGCATCTTTTCCCCAATTGGCAACACTAATAAATCATCACATGATGATAAATGACCAAGAAGAACTTCCTGACTTAAAACCACAACAACACCAAAAATTGTCCAGAAGTATTTAAAAACGTCCATAAGCATCCCTTGTTGTGCAATCCCACTCATCAACGGGTTCTCATCTTTCCCTCTTTGTTTCATGACAAAAATTATTATAAGCAAATCTAATCTTACTACCAATGAAGGGCATACAAACTTATTTGGTCCATCAATAAGACTTTTAACCCACGGTATAAGCTTGTTACTCTTGTCTATGCCATAACCCCCATAATATTTTGCTTGAGAAGAATTAACCGCATTGGTTGTGTTATTAGTTTGAGAAGAATAAACACAAACTGTGTGGGACTTTATCTTTCTTGTACTCCAAATTTGAGCATCTGATGAAGACACGTGTAATAAGCTGTTATTGTGCAAAATGGATGGCAAATATTTGTGCATGTGGCCCATTATGTGTAAAGTGATACACAATTCACCAATTTCCTTTTTTGCCCCTGTCTTCTCTAGAACCTTCTCGTCTTCAACAACGAAGCCACACTCGTGAACGGAATTGCAACCAGAGTACGGTGGTTCCGACGACTTTAATGGCGGTCCATCAACGGAATCCTGTAGATACAGTGGTTTCGGCGGTGGTGCTCGCCGTGGAACTGTTGTCACGGGCTGACTGGAGTCCGGAGGTGGTTACGGCGAAAGCGAATCTGATACCTCCTTTGTGATTGATTCTGCGTGGATGATGTCCGACGATGGTTGAAAATTGATCAACCTTCGTGAAACAAGTGCCTCAGTCAAAGACATTTCATCCTTCTCCTTTGTTGCTGAGCTTAAATTCAAGTTCAATTTCATCTTCTCCTCTGTTTCTTCAATTTTGCTATGAACTGAATCACCATCAGAGGTTTCTCCCTCCTGAGTCACACCTTTGGAACCAAGCTTTTTACTCAATTCTGTCAGAATCACACTCTGTTGAAGCATCTGTTGAGCGAGTTGCTGCATCTGAGAAGCAACACTTTGCAGTGTGGTTGTCACAGTTTCCATCTGAGTCTCTAATGCATCTACCAGTCGCCGATGGTGGTGAGAGTTGATCCGGTAGGTCGGACCAATTGATAGAAACTCGAATTAAAAGAAAAGAAACAATTGTATTATTGAATTGAAAATTGATGTATTAGAGAGGATAACCACTGTAACCCAGAGCAAAAGCTCCTCAGAGGAGAGACATTTCTCTCTGCCCAAACCCTAAGGTTCTAACTGAACAAATGATCCAAAAGATAACCCTCACTCTCAATTCTCATTCCTTTGTATAACCAACTCCACTTTCTCTCATGTAACTAACTCCTCCTCTAAGTGGGCCTATGTGTACATATTAGATCCTATCAGATTCCAATGATGCTCTTGTGTAACTCAAATAATACAGGTAAAAGGTTACACAACTCCATTTTAAGCACTCTGATACAAATCATCATCTCCAAAGTTAAAAACACGGATTTAACTACATATTATGAATGTAAATGTGATGATTTTAAATATTTCCTTCTCCTTCAAAAAAAAAAAAAATTGAAAAAATTAACATGTTATTTCAAGTAAAATCTGAAATATAGACAATATATGCATAGGTAGCTTTTTGAAAAGTGTAGGTTTTTTGAAAAATTAAGATGGATCATCAAGATTCTGATATATCCACCGTAATACCAAACATAAGTTTAGTCTTTCTTATCCTACGATCACACTCTGAACTTGATCAGTGTAGTATATTTTATATTCTTAGCCACCAAGCATACCCTTGCTAGTCATCCTTATTGTGCGAAGGGGATTGCAATAAGATCTATTGCTATTACTCGATCTAACACTGAATAACACATAATTAAACAATAACACATAACAATTGTCTTCCACCCTAACAGTTGTCTTCTAAACAATAACACATAATTAAACATTTAAATAATATATATTATTATTTTTAAACAAAGTGGAGTACTGAACAAGTTTTCATGCGACATGGTCTCTAATTTTACCTATGCTACATGTTTGTCCTTTTCACTTTGGAGCTTCTTCGTGTTGTAAGCACAACCCTTTAATTTGTGGATTTCAACTTTGTAAAAAAAGTTGGTTTATAATTCACATTTTTAAGGTGAATAAGTGAAATGTTTAAGGTTTGAACCCGAACCCCTACATATATAATACAATGTTTCTACTAAACGAGTTAAACTTACGTAGACATTTAATGATTTTGTTCAAAAAAACATAGACACTTAATGATTTAATTTACTTTGAAAAGAAAATATACATGGTTGGTCGAGTATGATAAAATAGCTCAAAGAACTCCAAGAGTTATTTTATTTTATTTTTAATTGTCAATAAAACTTGAAAAAAGACCAAAGAGGCAATTCTCTTAATTTTACTCCCTCATTTTTTTAAATTGTTGTTATTTCTATGTTAATTGCAAAGTTTAAATTGACATTAACCGTTATTTTTTTCTTCAAATATTTACTTAAAGTTTGTATGAGACAGGGTTTTTAAAGAGTTTTAGAAGGGCTAAGACTATATTTTAAAGTAGATTTGGTATTTTACTTTTTTCTAAAGAAAACATGATAAACGATCACATTCTATTTCAAGCATATAGTTATTTGATTTGAAAAATATTTTATAGTGTTCTTAATTTAAATTAGAAAAGTAAATCATCTCCTCTAAAATCCTCAATCAAAACAAACCCTAAGGTTTTTTAGCTTTGTATTTAGACACACATTTTTTTGAATGAATATCAATTTTAGTCTCTGAAAAAAATCACAATACTCAATTTAATTCCTAAGAAAAATTAAAGATATGTTTACTCCGTCTTATTCTTGGTTTGATTGAAAATAAAGTGAAAAAAAGGAGAGAAAAAAACGTTAGTGGTTTGATAATAGAGGTGAAAGGAAAGAAATATGTATTTTTATTTCTTTTGAAAAAGGAACGTTGATCCCTGAATCTCTTTGTCTAGCTAAACGCAACACTTTGGTTTATGATGCAACAAATGTGAATGCTCTTTATGAATCTGCTCAACGAAGTGTAACAATTCTGAATACTTTGTGGAGTGACTTATCTTCAGATGATCAAGGCTCGAATTAGTCTCTTTGGCTACCAATAGCTTCTAACCCTGAGATTGCATTAAAACCCGATCCAAGAAGAGTATCTTTCCCACTGATCAACAGTCAAGCTGTTATTTTGGGGTGTTAAATTGGGTGTCACAGTCAAGGTTGTTAAAATCGGGATTTTGCTTGAGGTCAAAAGAGAAGAGCAAATTCAACAATCGTAAAATCACAAGCAAAATCGAAAAATTTTACTCAACTACTTTTGTAGCATCGATATAAGAAATTGTAAAATCGCAAATAGATGAATTTTACAAAAAAATAACAATACTAAATATATGTCATTAATGATACATAGTCATAAATCACTTAGTTTATAAGAAATCGTAAAATCGCAACAAAATCGATGAATTTAACAAAAATTAAAATAATACTAAATATATGTTATAAATGGTATATAGTCATAAATCACTTATTTTATAAAAAATCGTAAAACCGCAATCAAAATCGATGAATTTTGTCTATTATAGTATTCTACTATGAATTTGAGTCGTTGAAGGTGAAGAAAATCGTAAAATCCTAAATTTTATGATTTAAGCTGAAATTTTGACAACAATAATCACAACTGTGTAGAATTTTATCCATTTAGTTGAGCCTATGGTTGAGTTGTTAGGCCTATGGTTGTTAAATTAAAAGAGTTTCATGATTACATGGCTATATGTTTACTTGTTTGCTTTTCATTTTTTGTTTTGTTTTGTGTGTTTGCCTTTATAAAAAATTTCTTTTGAAAAAGAGAAATATGTATATTTATAAAATAACATAAATATTCTTAAGCGAAAATCGGATTGATAAAATAAATTAAAATAACTTTTTGACTGCAATCAATGAGAAGTATTTTTTTTAATTATATAAATCAAATAATGCAGAAATAATTTTATAAAAACTATCAAAAACTCAACCCCTGGTAATTTTCTCGCGGTTCAATTTAATTATCTATAAAAAAGTGTGTTCAAGAAATATTTCTTTTTGATTATACAAAATTTAATAATGTTGAAATATTTTTATTAAAACTAATAAAAACTTGATTCTTTGACAATTTTTTTGTGGTTCAATTTAATTATATACAAAAAAAAATACCAAACTAATCCCTGATATTTTTCAAATTGAGGACAAATTAGTTTATCTACTATAGTGATTATGGACTAATTTGTCATTCGAATAAAATTATTAATGAATAATTTGAGCATTATTTTTGAGGAAAATGCTTTTTTTTTGAATGTTTTTTGAGGAAAATGCTAAAAAACTGAAATAGATTTCTTAAACAAGGTCCTTATATTTATTAGCTAGACTCTTATTATTATTTTTTTTATAAAAGACTATATTAGATTGTAAGAAAATTTCCGAGGGACCGAATTGGATTGTGATGCATATTTGGACAAACAAATTATCTTAGAACTAACGATAAAAATGTGTCAATTTATTTTTTTGGTTAAATAAGTTTTTGCTATGTATAAATATATCACATCTGTTCGTCATAAAAAAAAAATATCACACCTGTTTTTTTTATTTATTTATATTTTTTGGATATTTATAGAGATAAAATATCTTATTCAACGTTATAATTTGGAGACCGAAACATAAACATAAAAAGGAGGAGACGCGGTAGTATATAAGTAACGGTTCCACTTCAAAGTTTGTAGAGTGCAATTCAACTAACGCTTATAGTTTATAGGTGCTGTTTTGCTGAGAAATGGGTCAGTCTCGTGCGTCACGCTCTTCTGCTCACGACAACAACAGGTTTCTTTCTTTCTCATTCTTCTTTCTTGCTTGCAAATCAAACTTTCTTCTGCTGTGTACTTCACATTATACAATGATATATATGAAATGAAATAAACCCTAAATTATTATTATATATACTTTCTTGGTTGTAATATGGATCAAGAAAGTTTGGACGTTGTTTGAGAATTAGGGTTTAACTTTTACATCATCAACTTTTTGACTCAGGACTAGGGATTCTTGTATACTATGAAATCCAATTTTCTCTCTTGTTTATGTTATTGTTATGCTTATACCAATTCATTATTTATGCAAAAGAAGAGGACATATTTAGTGTGAGTGTAAAAGGCTAGATAAATCGATCTTGACTATACAGCCAAGGTCGTTTTTACTTAAATCTTGTTTATACAAGATTAATGCCTTTCTTTAAGAGTGTATTGTCACTTGACAAAGGGTCGTAGGTGTGTGTTTGTGTATTTTGCTTTTGAGAGATCATCGTTGTCTTTTAGGGTTTGATTTTGGAGAAGAGATGGAAGTGGGTGATTTATCTTTTTCGAAACTGAGAAAATTTTAAAATTTTAATTATAATTGAATAAGAATGATTATATTAGAGTCAGCTGTTGAACTTGAGAGTTTTCTTAAACTAGGAGAGCTTCCGTAGACTCGACTCGTAACCTTTAAATGACACGTAGACGTAATATATTACCGTTAAAACTAATAATTCGACTACCAATTCAATTATTAAGCAAAATAGAAAACCGCAATCTTGCTATTAAATGGAGAATTAGACTACATGACAGAACTAAAAGAATCAAACTGAAAGAATAAAATCTCATTCCAAAGAATAATAAGTTAAATGGTGATCCCAATAAAAAGGTGAAATTGAAAGAGTATAATGAAAATGTTAAATCATGAAATTGATATCCAATAGAGACTAAAGATTCAGACCTGCAAAATATTGCTCCTAGCATCGGGGGGTTCTAACCGAGGTTGAAAGAGGGAAATAAAATCATCGGAGATTGTGCAGTACTTTCTGCTGGCCTTTGCTAGAGATTTGTCGATCAAAGGTGTTTTCTAGAAGGACAAAAGCTTGTCTGCAAAGGGAACTCTACGTGAAATTTTAAAGAGGGGCCGAGTCTTTGCTCAAAGGTCTGAGCTTGGGTGAAGCTTCAATCGGAAATAGGTTGGAGGTCTAAATCCCAATTGAAGTTTTGAAGGACAAAGGTATCACTTGAATGCCTGAGAGCTCATGAGAGGCTATGATCGAAAAAGCTAAATGGAACAAATGAAACATACTCAAAGCTGCATTTTGGACATTTTTTCATTTGGTGCCATAAATCTTGCTAACCTGTGACTTAAATTGTTTTCTTCCTGAGTTGATATAAATTTACTAAAGTATACTGAAAAACGAGTCTCTGTGCTTGTTGACTTGCTCTTGCTACCTAAACATCAAGTTTACTCGTCAGAGTTTACAAGTTAACTCGCGAGTCTCACAACAATCGAAAGGTTATGTGATTTACCCTTATTTAATTCCTCTTATTATTTTTCTTTTGAATAAGAATGTTTTCTTAACACCAGATTTCCTGCCTTTCTTTCACTTATCAACTCCTCCATCAAAATTTACACTTCGCTGAACTTTTATATATCTTGATTATTTTTTTTTGAGAGGATATATATCTTGATTCTATCTTCTTATCTTATGCTGAAAGTGGTGTTTATACTTCCTATGTACAAACATTTTACTTTTTTTTCTTTTTCTAACTGTTCAAATGGATGCTACAGAACTAGGAAACCTTGTTTATTATAGAACCAGTTCTTCTCTCTCATTAATGTTATTGCCGTGCTTATGCCATTTTTTCTTTTTACAATTATGTTTGTTTTAGACAAAAGAGAAGAGTACTATTAGGTGGTCTGGTATGAGCAAGAATGGGGTCTACTAAGCGAGAGCGTGAAATATGAGAGACATAGCTGTTTTGCTTAAACATAGTTTTGATCATTCATTAATAAAGATTTTGCCTCTGATAAGAGCACGTAGTCACTGGACATCACTTCGTAATTCATATGTATTCATGTGTCTTGCTCTTTTGTCCTTCAGGATTACTCTGAAATCCTTATAATTTTTTCAGGGGTGGATTTTGGACAACGAAGGGGGGATAATTCAACTTTTTCACATTGAGAAAAATAAACAATGAATAAGGATTGGAAGATTATTTCATTGTTTTCATTTAGTGGCTGTGGTTAAATTAATTTACATTTCAAGTCACTTTTATTTCTTATTCATTTTTTCTAATTGTTCATAAAACTTGGAACGGTACTAAAAACCATCTTAGGGCTTGTCTGGTTTCCTAAGGTAGGGTTGGTTATTAGGATCAAATTAGTTCTAATATCTTATCAAAAATCATCTTTACAGAAAATTAATTAAATATAATCTGAACAATTTAAAAGAATGACATGATCAACCGTGTTCAACTGCTTATTCATTTTTGTTCAACTCATCGAAAATTTCAGTTAGATGTTGTGGATTTTATTCTTCTTACAGCTCCGGAAAGTGTAGTCATGTAGCTTCTAGTTACTACGGGCTTCGCCTAACATGTGACGTGGCAGGAATATCATACTCCCTGCGTCCCATATTAAAAGTCACTTGGGAGAGGGGGTTAAGTGACTGGATTAGTTGGTTTTAGATTGTACAAACTATCGGTAATTATGAGGGAAGCGGCTGCTTTTTATAATCTTCATTGATCATATCTTAATGAAATTTCAATTTTCTCTTGTTTTATAAGCGGCCTAGGCCTTTACTGTGCTATAGGTCAAACCAAGTTGAATTTCATGTATATTTTTCTTCTCCACTTTCTGCACTCGCCGCCCACAACAAGACAACAGGCAATTTTGGATTACCTTTAGGTGTTTAGTTGTTTACTGTTCTGTCCAATCGGTTTAGAAGATTTTCCAAGCGTATAGGTTTGTTCATGAGTTTCAACTTCCAAAGGTGTAAAGTACAAAGTGGGAAAGTTATAGGCTGTTAATATTTATGCAAGAATACATTTCTTTCTATTCTTTCATTCTTTACTGATTGTCCTTTTTATGTGAGAATATATATTGGATGTTTAAGATAGACATTTAGCAGGTCTATGATTAATATTGTTTAAAACAAGTATGTAATAGGGTTTTGAATCAAAACTAAGAAATATATGTATGTCTTTCGTGCATCAGCTTTGAGGCATACATGGTTATTACAGGTTCGTCATTTTAGATATCATGGAATCTTAAACTGTTTTTATCCAATAAGGTGGTTGCATTTTCAGGTTTGAAGATGAAAATTAGAAATAACAAATTCAATCTGAAATGTTCTCCCTGTGAATAGTTGCATAATATCGGTTCTTTTTCTTATTCATATTTAATAAACTTCATCCCTTCAGCAGGGGTAGGTGGACTTATGAAAGAAGCAATGTGTGCTTCTTGTTATCCCAGATTTTATTTTTAGTTTTAGTAGATTTTTGTTTTGAAGCATGCCCTTCGATGCATTGAAATTCTCTTGAATGCTTAATGCCACATATGTTGTAACGTTGTTTCTTTCTTTGCTTTCTGCTTTTAGGTCCAAGAGAAAAAAGGCCGCTTTAAATGCTGATGATATAGAAACTTCATATGCAGGTGATTTTCATTAACACATTATCGTTTTCCATCAAAAGACCGATATTATATTCAGTAACACCGTTTTCTAAATGCTGTAGGCATGGGAATAACTGATGGAAAAGTATCACTATATCACTGTAATTACTGCAAAAAAAATATTTCAGGGAAGATTCACATCAAATGCGCTGTGTGTCAAGATTTTGATCTCTGCATAGAGTGCTTCTCTGTTGGTGCTGAGTTGACTCCTCATAAAAGCAATCATCCATATCGGGTTATGGTATGAAATCTTCTTTGAGTTGTTCCTGTTTTATAATTATTGTGTTACTTTCACGTAGTCACGTCTTTTTTTTTTTCTTTTCTGAAAATAAAATTGGAGGAATGTACAATATCTAGGGTGGAGGGAGACCACAAAATGTTATTGGCCAAACAGATAAAAAAAATGTTTCGTTTTAAATGGTCTATCATTAGACATGATGCTGTTTTATCCATGTAGCCGATCCTTAGGTGAACTTGGATCGGAAACAACGAGTCTAAATATTTAAAATAATGCTAAAAAACTTTACACATGACATATATACTTTTATAATATCATCAAGACAACTAAAATAAAAAATTTCAACTCCATAATAAAAAAGTCGCAAGTCAACATAATAAAGCAAAGTACTAAAAATGATCAAGGTGACGATTAACATGGTGAACTTAAAAGATTGGACTATCAAGGCGAAGTTAACAAATAACCATTGATTTAATAATAATCTAAGGCAATGGTCAAGAATTTATAGGAGTGACCTATTAGTCAAGCAAAGCGGCAGGAAACATATTAAATCTGACTATTGCATTTATTTATTATTGAATCAATGATTATATTTTAACTTCACCATGATGGTCAACTCTAAGTCCACCATACGAACCGTCACCTATGATTAAACTACATAATTGATCAAATACACATAATTAACCAAAAAAAAGTCCCTAAAGTTTGAACATTTTAAAAGAAGAGTTAATTTCTTCAAATGACCATTCCTTCAATGACATCATCTCCATTGTCATCGTCATCTTCATCAAATTCTGTCCTAGATGACAAAGGATCTTCAACATCTGCATCGTCAGTGAGTGTCTTGGTTGCAACTTGTAGACTATTTTCGTTCGTTTTACTCTCAGTATTGTGGATGGGATGGAATCTTTTTTGATTTCGTTTTTTTTATATCTTTCCTTTTCTTGTAATAAAATTTTGTTTCCTAAAATAAAATGAAGAATCGGCAGGGTTGAACTAAATACTAGAGATTACACTAACTGTCTAGATATGAAGTCCTTTGATGGTGATAATTTGCTGCATGAAAAACAGATTGTTAGTAACTTGGAAAACTATTAGTACTTGCTTTTGTAGTCTATAAATATTGTGCAGTATCACATTAGGATGATAGCTATTCTTTTCCCTCAGAAAATACTTTTCGTTCAATATGTTGAAATATGCCGTTTCTGACTTGTTCCATGTGCTTTAGTCAGATATACTTATACATAAATTCTCTTATAAAGGGTGACTTTCTGAACTCTGTAATGAGCATAGCACAAATTTTCGTCCTATTTATTTCCTTTATGACTAACATAATGAGATAAAAGCTGAATGAAATTCTCAACTCTTTTTTGATTTGTGTACTTTCAGCATACATGTATCTTTTAAAGCTGAAGGCAATAATATTTCATTTTGAATGAAGTTTCCAGCATGGATGAATTTGTGTACTACTTGAAGTTTTAAAATATATTTCTTTTTACAGGATAGTCTATCTTTTCCGCTTACATCTCCAGATTGGAGTGCAGGTGAAGAGAAGTTACTTCTTGAGGTATGTGGTCTGAGTACGTGGAACTTTTTTATCTTCTTTCTTCTTACCTGCTATATGTTAAATGTTGTTTGCATTTTTACCTTATTTCTTTTTTTATCAAAATTGTGTATTATAACAAGCTTGTTTTGTTTTAGGCCATTGACACGTATGGATTTGGGAATTGGAACGGTGTTGCTGAAAATGTTGGGACAAAAAGCAAATCTCAGTGTATTGACCACTATAATGCTGTATATCTGAATTCACCATGTTTTCCTCTACCTGTAAGGCTATTTGACAACTTTGTTATTGATAGCATACATACAACTTGTGCTTGAATGCATGGTGTAATTGTTTGTATGTGCACGTAGGATTTGTCTTATTCTATGGGAAAGAACAAAGAGGAACTCCTTGCCATGGCAAAGGGACATCAACTCAATAAAGGTTTGCTTCTTAATGATCTAAATCAAAGTTTGTGGAGATTTTGCATGCTTGACTTGATTACTTTGTTTTATTCAACAACAATCACAACAGCCGTGACTTGATTTCTTTATTCTATGATATTAAGTTATCTCTAATGATTATGCTATACCCGTAAGTAGATTTCGTATTAATAGGAGAAGCTTCTCAATTAATTTAGAATATCCAACAACTTGAGCTACAGTATTCCAATGCCATGCACAAGGTGAATTTGTTTACCTTTTTTTTTTGGAAACTCGGTATCCGACCCAAAGACCGACTAATCCGAGGGGTCCAATCCCACAGTCCACTTGTGAATTTGTTTACTTACCACAATAATTTCAAAAGATGTATATGTCTTGCATGTTGGAAGATATTGGTTATTCTCAAATGTAGTTTCACTGACAGAATCTGGACACAGTTTTGGGAAAGTTTGGTTATTAAAGGGAGAAACTTAGAAGTTGTTTGTTCAATTGCTGATAAAAAAAGCATTGTGTATTTTCCACACGCAACTATAGATTTATGACGTGGAAGCCCATCCAGAATACATATTTTTAGTTGCCCTGAACAAAATAATTTCTTTAGCTCTTTTATAACATAACAAGTTTAATACTTCAACGTGTTATGCCTATGCAGCCGTTTATATCTTAATATTTTCTTTGGCTAATTCTGAAAAAATTCTCCCGCGAATTGACAGCGTTTGTAAAATCTGAGGAAAGTTTTCTAACTTGTGCTTGTTTTACTGGTCACTTTTCTTTGGATCATATATACTCTCTGCTTGTCTTGTTTTTAAGTGTTGGGGTGCATGCATTCTGTACTCTCCGATTTTTTGGTTGCATTTTGCAATGTCAAGTTTCATGGATGTTAGTTTTATAAAACAAGCTTTTGTTCCATGTTATGTTTTTCATGCAGATTTTCCTTCAAATGCAGAAATGACTCTGAAAGAATCTCACCTTTCTGATGGAATAAAGTAAACCTCTCCGATTAACTCTGATTATTTAAATTTGTTCATTTATGATTGCTAATGCTTTGGTGCAACATCTCAGCTCTGAAGAATCTAAGAAGGCAGAGACCACTAATCAAAACATGTCTAGCCCAACCTCAGGTGCAATCTATAGCTTGCAAAAAGTTTTTCTTTACCATTTCGTAGTGACATTCTATGTCAATGGTTATAATTTATATGGGTGATATGAATTCAGCACACAATGAAGCTCTTCCAAGTATAATCAAGAAGGCTTCCAATGTGAGCCAGAATAACGACGGAGTTAAGGTGGAAGGTATGTTTTCTTATTTTGTTGCTGAAGTAGGAATTTCTGTCGATGAGTTCGCTGCTTTTGACTGTAATGTAAAAATTCGCAAGTTTAAGAATTTTGAACGACTAAATTTCTGTTTTGTCTCTTGAGAATTTCAGAACATTATTTTGATCTTCAAATATTACTACATCAATTTTGTCCGTGAGGGATAATCTTTTGAATGCCCTTGAACATCCATTGATCAAATTAATATTTGAAAATTCTTTAACATACCTGATAAAGGGTTTGCCACTTTTTTGTGATAAGAGATAAAACATTTACCATATGATTGCTTGTGGAATTTAATCTTGAACAGACTATGGGATGACAAAATTTTATATCCACACACACCTAGCGTTGGGCTTGAAGGCTTAACACTGTTTGAATTGAGATTTCCTTAACAATAGAGATGCCATAATTGGGGAATACATTTCCTCTCTTACCCTAAGTACAACATACAAATCCCTGAAGGAACCGGCTTGTAAGATGAGAGACATCTTATACTTATAAACATTTTTCCAGATCATATCACATTCAGTGTGAGACTGTCAAAACACACCCCTCATGCCCAGGATTGAACATCCAACACGTAAGCCGAGTGACCCAATAGAGAGTAGCTGTATGGGTCTAGGCTAGGCTTTGATACCATCTTTGAATTTGGATTGAGCCTAAAAACCCTATAAAATTGGCAAGTAAGAAGAGAGATGTCTCTCACTTATAAACACTTCTTCAGACATATTATTCCATCCAATATGGAGACTCGGAATTGTAATGCATAAAAGATGTTTGGAGACTAGGTATTTATTTGTAGAAATAGAAAAATAGGTAAAAAAATACAATGTTTTACAAGATAATTAGAACTGATAAATGGACATTGAAAACATTTGAGGAACACAAATATCGATTTAAGTTGAACATGTGCACAATTAATTCTACTGGACATGAAATTAGGTAAGTGGAAATTTCTGATAGGTTGCGCTGTTTTTGAATCTTCATCGATGTGATACGAGATCATGGATGAATATAAAATGGAAATACTGGAGCAGCGAAAAGCAAATGCTGCATCAGATTACACACTCCAGGATGTTTGAGAGTCCTTAATTTCTCCATCTCCCCTCCCTTCCCTCCGAAAAACGGAATAACTTTTCTAACTAATCATTAGGTCTACATATATCTCCAAATAGAATTGTTATTCTATTTATTATCTTGGATGCAGTTATTATTAACCAAATCGGGTCCCAGTCCCTACTCTCTTCTGTGTTCTTCGGGTCTTCCTGACATCTGTCTTTTTTTAATTTGGGGTCTGCTAACAGTAATACACTTGGGGCTTTGCTCTTGACACAAGTAGTTTAGGTTTTACTGTCATATAAAATTTAATGTTTCATTTTTTTAAATATTTAGTTTGTATTTTCATGTGCTTACTTAACTGGTAAATTGGAGTACATGTATTAATACATTCAATTGCAATTTTTTGTTTTGTTAGTAGAATCTCAAGCAGGTTGGAGCACTGGTGAAAAGAAACCTAAATTATCTGGGGAATATAAGCCATCTATGGAAGTATTGAGAGGGTACAATTCTAACAGAGGTGAATTTGAAATTGAATACGACAATGATGCTGAGCAAGTTTTGGCAGAAATGGAATTTAAGGACACTGATACTGAAGCTGAACGTGAAATGAAACTGCAGGTGCTCCGTGGCTACGGAAAAAAGTAAGGGAACTTCACTTTATTGTCTTTTTTTTTTTTTTTGTTCTTCCGAATAAAAGAAAACAAAATTAACCATCTAGAAATGGTCTTGGAAACAATCTTGTAAATTTCAAGATTGTTTGCATATAAACCATCTACGGATAGACTGATTCTGAGTTAACATGTCTTCTGCTGCTGTATCGTGTCTTTAAATTTTAAGCAGCAAACTTGGATAAGTTGTATTGCAAAAATCATGTAAACTGTTTCTTTTAGGATATATTTTGATTCAATTTTTCTCCTGTCTTCCTTCATATCTGATATGTAAGTATGAAAATTTCTTGGCAGGTTAGATGAACGAAAGCGCAGAAAAGAATTTATACTTGAAAGAAATTTACTTTGTTCCGATCCTTTTGAGAAATTTCTCTCACCAGAAGAGCTTCAAATATGTGAACAGTACAAGGTCTTCACGCGGTTTCACTCAAAAGAAGAGCATGAGGAGTTGCTTCAAACTTCTATTCGAGAACACCGACTTGCCAAAAGAATAAAAGACTTAAAGGTATTACGTTCTGCTATGCATTCTGCTGCTGTGAAAATACTTTATTTGCATATATTGTAGTTATTTCCTCTAGTTTATAAAGGGTGGCTGAGGATATAATGCTGACTGCACTTGAAACAGAGGTCTTGCTCCTTTTTTCCACCAACTCCCGGTTCTAGATTTTGCGCCCCACCTCGAAACTGAAAAGTAGTATGTTGCATTTGACTGGGATTTGGTCCAATCACACTTTGTCCCATAGAACTCCCCATAGAAAAGGTTGAGTTACTACAACTCCCCTTTATCCACATAGTCCACTCATAATTGATTTGCCAAAATAGAGGACCCTCGAGACTAGTTTGGGTTCTGCCTGCTGTGTGATCTAGGTTTTCATTTTATCAATCACGCCACCGAGTGATGATATTACGGTGTTAACGTGCCACTCATATACAAGTTTTTATTACTTTAGGAAGGGGCTATGTTGGTGAGTTTCAAAGAAAGAGATGCTTTATGCACATGACCCATAGTTGGAGCCGCAGCTTGAATTTCCTCCTTGGTCAAACTATATCAGTTATAGCCACATGATTCACATCTGCCAAAATATGCTGATATGCCATTTACATTTGCAATATCTTGCAGGAAGCTAGAATTGCTGGCTGTGTAACTTCTGATGAAGCTTATCAATTTATTGAACAAAAGAGGACAAAAGAAGCTGAACAAAGTAACTGTAAAGAAAGTGGTCAGATTGGAACAAGTTGCAAGACAGAATCATTTCCTAATATCAAGGATGCACCGCCGGCGATACAAGCTATCACAAAGACACTAGAAGAATGGGATATCAGTGATTTTGAAGGGGCTGAATTGCTATCTGAATCCGTAAGAAATTTTTCTCCCTTGGTTTTTTACCACTTCATTTTTCTTTTTATGTTGCTATTTCTTTATTAGCTTTGATTGGCTTTTTAATTTTATTTTTGGACGAGGCTATGTACATTTCACCCTCTCTTCCCTACACCTGACAATGGTTCTATGGCATTGATTAACATGCAGGAGATAAAGATTTGTAATGAGATCAGAATGCTACCGCCACACTTTCTCAACATTACTCGGATCATGCAACTAGAAATTTCAAAAGGCAGAGTAACCAAGAAATCTGATGCATATCCACTGTTCAAGTTCTCTCCAAGCAAGATTGACAGAATTTATGATATGCTTGTGGAAAAAGGAGTTGTTCAAGCATAATGATATGCTTTGTATTCTGTAACAGTGTAAATGGTTACCCCTTATAAGGTCAATTTTGTACCATTTTATTTGTTGTCAGCTTCTTTGCCCATACTGAAATAATTAGGAAAAAAAAACCTAGTTAATACACTCTACCAGAATAAGAAAGAGATAATTCATTTCAAAGAGGAAGGATTTATCTATTTTCACGAGGTAGCATGATTAAGAGACCATTTTATTGGTTTTTCACATTTTCCCTCTACGGGAGATATTTCTATTTCACCATGTTTACGTATTTTGCAAGGTTAAAGAATTGGAAAGGGATAACTTATTATGATGCTTCTAAGAAGCGAAGAAGCTATTCAAGAAAAAAAATTGAATAGATTCTTGAGTGAAGTCTCGACAATCTTATAATTTTGTTGGGATGATTGCATAAATTGTTTGAGCAAATACTCAAGTTCTTGTAATATGTTTTCTGGATGATTTTGACGATACAGTTGAAAGAGGTATTGAGGCCTTCAGAAATATTGATTATTATCTCTCTGGTAATTGTTGCCATATTGATTTTAAGCCGGTCTTTTCTCGTACTGTTTATTGATAAAGCTAATTTCTTCCTTATTTAGGCAAAAACCGGTTTTATGATCTCCTAGACAGAGGTCAAATTGCAACACTTGAGCTGTCTTCTCTTCTTGCATGTTTTTCATCTGTTGAGGAATTTTTGCCACATGCTCAAACAATTCCTTCGCAGTTTTTGCGAGAAGTTTATTTTGAGCTAAGAGTGTGGATATGTGGCCGTCTAGCACCATGGATTCTATAATCTTGACAATATCTGCAACATACTTTGACATCACTGAACCTATTGTTGTTGTTCTTATTCATTTCAAAAGATGTAAATTTGAGCGGTATCATCAAAACCATGATTAGGGCATTTTCTTAGCATAGACTTGTAACGTTCTCATACCTTCTAGAGGGATTTTGTTGTACTTTAGGAGAAGACAACTATTGTTGTCTTGGCATATTGAACTTTACTTTGAGGATAAAAGCGATTGATGAATTTATTCTCCAATTCATTCCAATTTGTCGTCACCGTTGTAGTTTGATCTAAGTATCAATCCTTGACTTTTCCAATAAATGAATGTGGGAATAGCCCCGTGAATATCGTCTCTTCTTCAAACTCATAAGTCATAAGCACCTAATGAACTTGCTATTTCATAGAATTCCCCCAAATGGACTATGGTTTTCTCACAGTCCATTCCTGCGAACGAATTAGCCTACATGGTATTCAAAAGTCCAGCCTTTATTTCTATTTTCCTTTGATTTGGTCCTAATCAATGAACATGTCCCTGTTGCCTCTGACTATTGATGTTCATTTGTGGAGGTGGAGTTGGATGATCATCACCATGATTTGTCATGTTTAATGTTTTTGGTGGATTTGAAGATTTTTTATTTGTTTTGAAATTGTACTAACATTGATCAGAAGATAACTTATGATATGTGTATTTGTTTAATGCAATCGGAAGATACGTCCTGATCAATACCAAAACACAAAAAATCAGCATTTGTTGTTGCATTTTCTGTTACATGCAACTCTAGGTGTTTTGATTTATTTGTTATTGATTTTGATTTGTGATGTATTTGTAGTTATTGTTGATTGTTGAACCTCCCATTGATTTGAAATCGAACATTGATGAACTTGGGGTGCATGTTGTTGATATTGCACATGTATTTGAATTTGCGCTTTCTCGATAGAATATTAACAAAAGAGATTGTGATTCAATATTTAATATTTCATTGAGATTGGTTACACATCCATGAACATTTGTGTGTGAGAGGAGATGAATCAAAGACAATTTTGAATATTATGATTAAATTTTAAGTAAATTTAAATGTAGCTAGCACTATTTGAGGTGTGACTTATTTTTTTGACTATTCACCTAGTTAGACTTGCCAATTAAGGATTAATAGCAGTTTTGACCCCCTAAGTATCACAAACTTGCGATTTTGGCTCCTATAAAAAACAATAACTAATCAGCCCTCTAAGTTTACCCCCTTTTGCAATTTTGACCCCCTGGTCCAATTTTGATCCAGTCAATGCACACGTGGCACCTCACTTAAGTGAGTAGGATGAAAGGATGAAAAAGCAAAACATATCCTTAACGGGATGGTACTGACTTTCATACAGGTGATGCATGGCTGTCCTCAGCTCGTGTCGTGAGATGTTTGGTTAAATCCTACAATGAGTTAAACCCTTGTTTTGTGTTGTTGAGACATGCGCCTAAGGAGAAAGTCTTTGCAACCGCAGTGAGCCGAGGAGCCGATTGATGTGCCAACGCTACTAATTGAGCACCATCACGCAGTTGTGATGCTAGTAAGAAGGGAGTCGGCGCCTTTTGAATTCGAAGCACTTTCTAGTGTGCGCTGTTTTTTGATTGCAGCTGGCGAGCAAGAAAACAGATGCACGAACGCGCAACTCAATCCCTTGCTTGTTTCTTTACTAAATAGAAAATTTTCTAGCTTGTTCGGTAAAGTCCAGTTCTTGGCCTTCTCTTGCAGGTGACGACGACGTCAAATTAGCGGCGGAGAAAGACTCGGTATTCAGGCGAGCTTCCTGGTGGTGTGGTACATAGTGGGTTTAGTACACCCTGCCAAAACAAACGGCTCCGAAACAAACTAAAAGGTGCATGCCGCACTCACGAGGGACAACCAGTGAGATATTGAAGGAAGGTGGAGATGATGTTAAGTTTGCATGGTGATCGGCAGTGAGGGATGCTTACCTTCTTTTTAGAGAAAGGGGAAAAGGGCAACCTATCTTACTAATAATAATAAAGGGGTGAGATAGGCGACATGTATCTTGCTTCCAAGTCGGCCCGCCCGCGAGGAATCAAGAGATCTTTGCTGGTGCTGACTTGGATATCGGGCGACGGAAAAAGGCTCCCAGAAGTGACGAGCAGTCACGGTTGAAGCTTGGCTTTAGGCAATAGGCTAGCAATATATGCTTGGCTATTGCGAAGCGCTTACCAAGCGAGAATGATTTGTTCCTCTCTCTGGATGCACGAACCTCCAATACTTTATCTGATAGGGGCTACCGTTGCGGGTCGAGCGTCTTTAAAACCTTAGCTCCACGCGTGTATTTGTAAAATAAAATAAAAAAAGAATGAAAGAGTGAGGTGCCATTTATTTATTTTTCAAATAAAAATTGCACACGTGGCATCCTACTCACTTAAGTGAGGTGCCACGTGTGTGTTGGCTAGCTGGGTAAACTTAGGGGGCTGATTAGTTATTGTTTTTTATAGGGGGTCAAAATCGCAAGTTCGTGATACTTAGGGGGCCGAAACTGCTATTAAGCCTAAAATTAAAAAAAAATTTAAAAAGTAAGTCCTCCTTTCTAGAAATCCTTCATTCAAACATAGGTTTTTGAATACATTGAACTAATATTAATATTATACAAAAATGTATAAAGTACATTGAATTAATACAGTATTTGAAAATGTATAAAATACATTGAATTAATATAATATTTGAAAATGTATAAAATACATTGAATATGTTGAACCCAAAAGAGAGAAAAAAATATATAAAGAGCAAGAATTGTATAAAATACCATACCGTGTTGTAAAAATACATAAGGCTCGATTCCACTACAAAGTTGACAGAATTTCGACTTTGGAGAGTGCAGAGCAACCAAGGCTTACTGAGAAATGGGTCACAAGAACAGGTTTGTTTGTTTCATCTCTGCACTTCTTCTTGGTTGCTTGCTTGCCATCAAAGCTAATTATTACATTCTTCTGTTGTAATATTTATTTGTGTTGTAATATTGTTTCTTTCATTGCTGTCTGCTTTTAGATCCAAGAAAAAAAGTGCTGCTTTTGGATCCAAGAAAAAAGAGGCTGCTTTAAACGTTGAGGGTTTAGAAACTTCTTTTGGAGGTGATTTTCATTAATATATATATATTTTTTTATATACCTTTAATTAACACATTATGTTTTCAATCAAAAAGGTCGTTATTAAATTATGTAATGCCATTTTCTAAATGTGGTAGGCATGAGAGTCCCTGAGGACAAGGTATCACTATATCAGTGTAAATGTAATTACTGCAAAAAATATATTTCAGGGAAGACTCGCATCAAATGCGCCGTGTGTCAAGATTTGGATCTTTGCATAGGCTGCTTTTCTGCTGGTACTGAAGTGACACCTCATAAAAGCAATCATTCATATCGGGTTATGGTATGAAATCTTCTTTGAGTTGTTGCTTGTTTTATAATTATTGTATTACTTTCATATAGTCACATCTTGTTTTTTTCCTAAAATAAAATTGGAGGAATCCACAATTAACACTTGCTTTAGTAGTCTATAAATATTGTGCAGTATCACATTAGGATGATGGCTATTCTTTTCCCTCAGAAAATACTTTTCACAAAATATGTTGAAATAAGCAGTTTCTGACTTGTTCCATGTGCTTTAATCAGCAATGCTTATATAACATTTCTCTCTTATAGAATGCTTTTCTGAACTCTGTACTAAGCATAGCGCAAACTTTAAGTTGAATGAAAATTTTCTTGATTTGTGCACTTTCAGCATACATGTAGCTTTTAAAGTTTTGAAGGGAAGTGAAATTCCATTATGAATGAAGTTTTCAGCAAGGATGAATTTGTGCAGTACTTGATGTTTTAAAATATTTTTTTATGATCTATCTTTTCTGCTTACATGTCCAGATATTGGAGTGCGCATGAAGAGTTGTTACTTCTTGAGGTATGTGGTTTGAGCATGTCCAGATATTGGAGTGCGGTACTTGTTTTGTTTTAGGCCCTTGACATGTATGGATTTGTGAATTGTAATGGTGTTGCTGAACATGTTGGGACGAAAAGCGAATCTCAGTGTATTGGCCACTATAATGATGTATATCTGAATTCCCCATCTTTTCCTCTACCTGTAAGGCTATTTGACAACTCTTTTTATTGATAGCATACATACAACATGTGTTTGAATGCATGGTGTAATTGTTTGTATTTGTGGACGTAGGATTTGTCTTATTCTATGGGAAAGAACAAAAAGGAACTCATTGCCATGGTAAATGGAGATCAACTCAATAAAGGTTTGCTTCTTAATGATCTAAATCACCATTTGTTGAGATTTTGCATCCTTGACTTGATTACCTTGTTTTATTTAACCACAACCAAGCCTTGTAACTTTTCAAGGTCTTTCTCTGCCTTCAGTGATTTAACTACTCTCCATATTATCTACTATCTTTACTGCCGAATCTACAGGTCTTCTCTCTACATGCCCAAACCATCTAAGCTTGCTTTCCATCATCTTCTCTACCATTGGTGCTACGCACCCCAACTCTCTCTCTCTCTCTCTCTCTCTCTCTCTAATGATATTATTTCTAATCATATCTCGCCTGGTCTTACCACACATTTAACACAACATCCTCATCTCTGCTACGCTTAAGTTAATTTCATGATTGTTCTCGATAATCCAACACTTTGTCCCATTCAACATTTGCAGTCTTACAATTGTCCGATAAAATTTTCCCTTCAAATTGAGTGATACTTTCGTATCACATAAAACAAATGATTTCATCCTCCATTTCGGCCATCCAGCTTGAATTTGATGGTCTACACCTCAATTTGTTTACTTTGTTTTATTCAATGAACCTAAATACATGCTATGTATCTAAGTGGTTGTGTTGACAAGCAAGAGAAACAATAGCTATGTGTAACCAAGTGAAGTATATAGATCATGTCCACCAAACTTATTATATGAGTAGCTTATATCTTTGCCCTCCAAAAATTAAAATCTTATATGTTAATCCCTCCAAGACTTGGTGAATACATCTTCTAGCTAGCCTGGTAGTCATTTGAGTTGACATATTGGGCAGTTGTGTCTCTGGATGATATCTTCTCTTTGACAAAATGAAAATCTATCTCAATTCTGAAATGTATTGTTATCTCACAATACATTAAATTTCGTACTCCCCGGTTTGTTGGTTGCATTTTTATAATACAAGCTTTTGTTCCATGTTATGTCTTATGCAGAATTTCCTCCAAATGCAGAGCTGACTCTGAAAGAACCTCTGCTTTCTTATGGAATAAGGTAAACCTTACCAATTTACTCTGATTTTTTAAATTTGTTCATTTATGACTGCTAATCCTTTGGTATAACATCTCAGCTTGAAGATTCTAAGAAGGCTGCCACTAATGAAACAATGTCTAAGCCAACCTCAGGTACAATCTTTAGCTTGAGAAAATTCTTTCTTTACCATTTCATAGTAAAATTTAATGTTAATGGGTATAATTTATATGGGTGATATGAATTCAGCAAGCAATAAATCTCTTTCAAGAATAATCAAGAAGGCTTCCAATGTGAGCCAGAATAATGAGTTACCGCAGAAGGTATGTTTCCTGAGTATGGAATGAAAGTTATTGCCCCTTATTTTGTTACTGAAGTAGGAATTGCTATTGATGAGTTTGCTGCTCATGATTGAATTTGGATTCAGCCTAAAACCACCCATGAAATCGGCTTTTAAGATGAGAGATGTCTTTCATTTATAAACACTTTTAAGACATATTATTCCATATACACTACTAGAAATTCCCGTATTCCGCAGGAAACTCGTTTCCTCTGGATTTTGCCAAGGATTTAGGTTCCCAAGTAATACCTTCGTAGGTAATTATTTGCTGATCCGCAGGAAAGGTATATCCGCAGCAAATTTAAAAATATCCGCAGGTAGGACTGGAAATGAGTCGAGTTGAACTACATATTTCAAAAGTGTTTTTTATAAATTAAAAAAAAAATATTTTTTTGTCAAATAAAAGTGTGTATATATATATATATATATAGGTCTTTGACCTTTAAAAAACATTAAATAAAACTATAAAGCATTTGGTTTCAAGAGTCAAGACCATTAGCTATTTACTATTGTCCGTATACGACAAGTATTTGTTTTACAATGTAGTACTTTGCTATGCGCTGCGCTTATATATACACTCATTCTCTCTAATATTTCCAAAACCTTCCCAATGTGGGACTATTTTTTAGCACATGTTTGTGCAAAAGGTATTAACTTTTTTTCATCTCTCTATTATTAAAATTATCATTGATATTTAATCAAATTAGTAATAATTCCTATGAAAAAAGTATATAATTATTAAAAGAAGTTTGTAATAAATTACACATTATCGAGCTGGTTCATAAACCAAACGAGTCAAACCATACTCAGTTCAAGTTCAACTCATTTATTTAACAAGCTTAATTTTCAACTCAAGTTCGGCTCATTTGGTTCATGAACCAAGTTCAACGAATCATTTATCGAATCGAGTATCGAGTTAATTTTCGAGTTGGTTCGATTCATTGCCAGCCCTATCCGCAGGAAACAATAGGTCAGTGTTTAGGGGAATTTTCATGCCCATAACCATATTTCCTGCGACAGATACCTCCGCAGTAAACAACACAAGAAAATCCGCAAATAAAGCTGCAAGAAACTGATTTATCTATTTTATTAAAAATTAATGCATTTCAATGAATTCCAGGATGATAAAAATTTAAAAAAATGCATTCCATAATGACAAAAAATTTAAACTAGAGAAGCATTTCAGCGATTAGAAAAAATTAGATGTGTAGAACAATAGAATGTTTAACAAATATAAAGATGTGCTGGAAAAGGAACATGAATCCCCAACATCTTCAGTAAGCTTCTAACCCATTCCTCCTTGCATCATCTCAGAATTCTCAATTCTAAAAGCATAGAGAACACTTGAAATGCATTGACGCCTAGAGACGTGAAGAACAAACATCTTACCGAGGAACTTGAGACACACATTAGATATCCCTGCTCCATTGGTATCTACTAATTTCTCTTTCGGAACTAGTATATAACAGGCTAAAATGTCGCTTTCCCATCTTAAGCAATGCATACAGGATCAACACCTTGTGTGATAAGTAATCCTTTTATGTGTTTCTGATGCTTTTGGCAACTGGAATATCTTTATAGCTATCTCCTTTGACTGGGATATCTTTGGAAAATGTTCTTGCTTCAGTCTTATTTCCAAAAACATAGTCCATATACCTGAATCCCAAAATGATAGAAACTAGTCAATACTATAGATGAGCTACTAGACTTGTTGCTTCCATTGTCTATGGCTTCAACGTCATCTATAGACTCATTGCTACCAATGTGGTTGTGAAGTTCTGTTTCTTGCATGAGGTTTAAACATATAAATATGATTAACATAAACATATCAAAACAGAGGGACAATAAACAAGTGGACAGTGTTAATACCAACATCTTAGCTCATAAGCTTCGTGTACTTCTGGATTGATCAGAACTAAACTTGTGTTTATAGTTTCAAAGAAACACCTGAAAAAGAACATATTCAACAATGAGATATATGAGTCTTTTTTGCACCAAATATGCAATAATCACCAACTCTTACACATTGCAATACCTTGAAAGTCCCCAACTTAGAGATATTTGATTACAGCTACTTGGGATTTACCAGCAATGTCCAGCAAATCACCACCAAGAACTTCCTAATCTTTAACCTCAAATCCATATTGCTACTCCATGACTAAATCCATGTTAGTCTCAACCCTGCCTATCCTCAATTTCAACCACATGCAACCAAACTACCATGCATAGCCACATGATAATCGTGAAACACATAAAGAGAGAAACCATAAAATCTTCTATATCTCATGGAGACAAGCTATAGACTTTTCAAACTTAAAACATGCCACGAGTAAAACAATTTAAAAAACAACTAATGTGCAACAAATTTTCAAGGCTGATGGTTCCCCACAAACAACATGTTAGCAAATAAGTCATTTTATTCATAAAAGCAACAAGTCTTTAATTTCCATGTGAAATTTTGGTACACACCACTTCTATCCACTCCACAGTGCATGAAAAATGTCGGATAGAAACTTATTACAAAAGCTTGATACAACACTTAAAAAAATTCTAGAAATGTTTATAGTTTGATATATAACTTAATTTTATTCTGATTATTATTATGGGATCCTTGAATAGAATAATAGATTAAGAGAGGTCTCAGGGGGAACCAATACCCTTCTTAATGAGCATATCATACACCCTGTCAATTTTCATGGTATCCATATTCTTGAACATTTGATGAGCATCGGACTTTGAAGAGACACTTCTAGCAATCATTTGTACCGACGGGTCCTCTTGCATCGTCAGATACACGGTTGGAGACAACCTTGACTCAACACAAATGTTTCTCCTAATCGAAAATTACATCCTACGGTTTCAGAAGAAAAAAAATTAGAAGCAATGTACAGTTTTAAAATGCAAACATGGCAGAAGAAAAAGATTCTTAAAACTTCAGAAAGCAAATATGCTACAGTGTATCTTGTTGCTTTGACAACACTTGATGTAGCTGGCCCTGCAGGTCGGGTACCAGCTGAGTCTGGAGACATCAATGCATTTGGAACCCTGTGACAGTTTGGGACCACATGAGTACTTTCTCTTGCCCTGCGAGCACTTCTTTCAGCTTCATTTCTTCTCTTATTTGCCAGATATATATCTGCTTCAGTTGATTAGCAGGAACCAACAACAATTGCTTCATGCGGCCTTGTTCAACAAATGTCAGAAAACTGTTCAATTTTCCAAAAAGAGAAAAAAAAATGAATGTTCATAACAATTTAATGGCATCCATGTCTCAAACCTTAAGCTCTTGAATTCTTTTCAGATATCTATGTTTAGTGATAACAATTCTAAGAAATTCTTTGTGTTTTTCCTTAGTAGGAAAGCGCATTAACACGTCATATTTCCGGCATATTGCCTTTTCCTCGGGTGTTAAATCCTTCTCAAATGGATTTAGATATAGAAAGTTTCTTTCAATTGTAAATTTCTTCTTGTGCTCTCTTGAAAGTAATCGTTACTGACCATGACCTTGTAATGGTTACTGGCCTTTGACTTATGTGTTCAGTGCTTTTCTGTTGGAGCTGAACTCACACCCAACAAAACCAATCATGATTACAGGGTCATGGTCAGCAACCATTACGTTCAAATGTTTTACTTTGATGTTTTGTTAAGAAAATTGCATTACTACTAGTTTTGGCAACATTGTTGTTATTATTGTTTTCTTTCTTCATATTTGTTTTTTAATATGGAAGAGAGCACAAGAAGAAATTTATACTTGAAAGAAATTTGCTATATCCAAATCCATTTGAGAAAGATTTAACACCCAAGGAAAAGGCAATATGCCGGAAATATGACGTGTTAATGTGCTTTCATACTAAGGAAAAGCACAATGAATTTCTTAGAACTGTTATCTCTAGACATAGATATCTGAAAAGAATTCAAGAGCTTAAGTTTTGAGACATGGATGCCATTAAATTGTTATGAACATTCACTTTTTTTCTCTTTCGAAAATTGAACAGTTTTCTGACATTAGTTGAACATGGCCGGATGAAGCAATTGTTGTTGGTTGCTGCAGTTCAGCTAAAGCATATATATATCTGGAAAATAAGAGAAGAAATGAAGCTGAAGGAAGTGCTCAACGGGCAAGAGAAAGTACTCATGTGGTCCCAAAAAATCACTGGGTTCCGAATGCATTGATGTCACCAGACTCTGCTGGTACCAGACCTGCAGGGCCAGCCACATCAAGTGCTGTCAAAGCAACATGATACTTTGTAGCAGATTTAATTTCTGAATTGTAAGAATCGTTTTCTTCTACCATGTTTGCATTTTAAAACTGTACATTGCTTCAAATTTTTTTCCTGAAACCGCCAGATGTAATTTTTCTACCAGGAGAAATGTTTGTGCTGCGAGTTAAGGTTGTCTCCAACTGTGTATCTGAGGATGCAAGAGGACATGTCGGTACAAATGATTGCTGGAGGTGTCTCTTCAAAGTCCGATACGCATCAAATGTTCAAGAATATGGATACCATGAAAATTGACAGGGTATATGATATGCTCATTAAGAAGGGTATTGGTTCCCCTAGAGACCTCTTTTATCTATTATTCTATTCAACAACCTCTTGATAATAATTAGAATAGAATTAAGTTAAATATCAAACTATAAACATTTCTAGAAAACTTTGAAGAGTTGTATCAAGCTTTTGTAATAAGTTTCTATCCGACATTTTCCATGCACTGTGGAGTGTATAGAAGTGGTGTGTACCGAAAATTCACATGGGAATTAAAGACTTGTTGCTTTTATGAATAAAATGACTTATTTGCTAACATGTTGTTTTTGGGGGACCATCAGCCTTGAAAATTTGTTGCACATGAGTTGTGTTTTTAATTGTTTTACTCGTGACATGTTTTAAGTTTGAAAAGTCTATAGCTTGTCTCCATATGAGATATAGAAGATTTTATGGTTTCTCTCTTTATGTGTTTTGCCATTATCATGTGGCTATACATGCTAGTTTGTTTGAAAAGTCTATAGCTTGTCTCCATATGAGATATAGAAGATTTTATGGTTTCTCTCTTTATGTGTTTTGCCATTATCATGTGGCTATACATGCTAGTTTGGTTTGCATATGGTTGAAATTGAGGATAGGCAGGGTTGAGACTAATGTGGATTTAGTCATGGATTAACACTATGGGTTTGAGGTTAAAGATTAGGAGGTTCTCAATGATGACCTTGAAAATATCATCCGGGAAACAATTTTAGTGGACACTTTACGACAATGTTGCAAATTAATCTCTCTCAGATGTGTGCAGTTTTCTAGCGCTAACCTCAATCCCTTCTCAAAGACATGGTAACACTGACCTATTGTTTTATGCGAAATTTTTTAGACTTGTTGCGGATATACCTTTCCCGCGGATTCTAAAATCTTCAGCAAATAATTACCCACGGAGGTATTACTTGGGAACCTAAATCCTTTGCAAAATCCGGAGGAAACGGGTTTCCTGCGGAATTTAACAAGAAACCATAGGTAATTCCGCAGGAAATGCGGGAATATCTAGTAGTGGCAATTTGGGTCAAAGTCACATTTTATTTTATATCATGCTGGTGGTGTTCATGTAGAAGTGTTTGAGGTTTTGAAGTCTTGGATCAAGTTTGCAGAATACAAGTCAATGATAACTTCAATATGAGGCAGGTAAAAAAGTTAAACTCGCCATAAAATAAAAGAAGGGGAAGAGTGAATCTAAGGACAGTGCTATACAGGGTGCACCAAAACAGCAAAGCCAAGTTGTAAAGTTAATTTGGTTTTTCTTTAGTAAATCAATTAATTGCCAAATGATCACATGAGTTAGTAGGCACATGAATTCAAATATTTAATCTGAAAAAATAAAAAAGGAAAAGTTCTTCAAATAGTGAAAATAGCATCATACCCGATTTTGGTAATATGAAGTCAATGACTTGACGTGTCAGGTTTGTAAACAGTATGGAACCATCTACTTGCAAAAATACAATGAACACTCATGTTGTGAAAGTGACTCAAAATTAGAGAAATTGAAGTTTGTTGAAGCTGTCAAAATCGGAGCACGATTTTTGGGACCAGAATTGGTACTTCCATTCGTAAAAAATCGGAGCACGATCTGGCAAAATCGGAGCACGATTTTGCACAAATGCGTAAAAATAAAACGTATTTTTGGGTCTGATTTTGTTCCAATTTATGAGGGATTCTTTTACTATAAATATAGGCTTTGTATCAAAGTAAACCTTGAGATAGAGGGGGTTGAAACAATGATTTAGAAAGACAACAACAAAAATAGGGTTTGTCTCTTTGGAACAAACACTAGGGTTTGAGGGTTGATTCACCTTGAGAAACACTATTAGGATTGAGTCTCTTGGTTACGGGAAGAGATTGGGACTTTGGGTAGAATTAGGCGGGAGACTTTATAACCCATTGATATCTTTTTTGTAAAGTTACTCATCATTATAGTGGAACAGAGGGCTGCTCTCCACCCCCCACCACCCCCCAGATTAGGTCAATTTGGACTGAACTGGGTAAACAAATTCTTTTGTGTTCTCTCTTCTTTTCTCTCGATGTTTTCTACTTTTGCTTGTGATTATAACTGTTACCCACTTGTATTGGTTGCTTGATTATTCCTTGCTCCACACATCAAGTATTTATTGGTGTGATTTTTCCTTGAATTCACAACGCGCCCACCGTGGGGCAAGGATCAAAGGATAATCTAGTATCATGGGTTCAAAGTGGGATATGGAGAAGTTTACCAGAGATAACGATTTTGGGTTATGGAAGGTAAAGATGGAAGCAGTGTTAATACAACAAAAGGGTGAGAAAGCTTTGAAGGGTGAAGGTGCGTTGTAACACCCCGAAATCCCGACTTAAAAATTTCATTCAAATAATCAGAGTATATCACAATAAATCAGGATGTCACACTTCATAAAATCTTTTAAATCAAATCGAATAATAAATTATTCTTAAACAATATTCAAACATAGCAGCGGAATTCATAAACTTCTCAAAATCTTAAATAAATAAGTCTCGGCACAAAAACCTCATAAAACATCTCAAATCAAGTTACGTCGCAAACATCATAATAAATCAACATGATACATAAAAGGAATAGAAATAATAATAATCCCCATCCCGTTACGTATCAGAGCTCCTAAGACTCCACAAGAACCTCTCACATCGACGAACCTAAGCTTGGTCACCTGCACTTGCCCACAAGGCGGCAATTCCAACAGAAGGGGTGAGATTCACAACAATTATATTAACATATAATTCAAATGATTATGCTTAACATCAACAACAATAATAATAATCGTCACATATAACTAAGAACATCTCATACATCTGCGTATAATAAAATCATCTCAGGACATCTTCACATAACAAACGTCTCATAACATCTCATACACTGGACTCGACTAAATGCAACTCTAACATCTTAACATCATGCATGTGGTACCAATATTTTAGCTTTAATAAGCTTCACCGTCGCTTTGAGCAAATGTTCCACCGTCGCTTTGAGCATAAGCTCCACCGTCTCAAAATATGCAAATGCATGGACTCGACTCTTTAATTCTTAAACAAGACATTACAACGTCTTAACATCAAATACGACTCTTTATCGACACATGCAATTATACAATACATGGCAGCAGCTCAGCACACTTAACATATATATTTACAGCACATAGTTATCATCACAAACATCATTTGTACTTCGTTCATAAACCTCACTTAATAATCATTTTAATCATAGATTAACACCAACGTCTTAAAATCATCTTACAGCGTCATTACAGGTTCTAATTTAGGTCTTAAACATCTCTAATGCTATCCAAAAGTCTACCCTCAAAGCCTCGCTCAAAACAGAGTTCTAAAACTCAAGTTATAGTGGTCTGAGACCACATTGCTCGCTGTGGCGAGTGGGACTGCTCGCCACGGCGAGCTACTTAAATTGCGTTCTGCCACTTGCTCGCTACGGCGAGTGATGTTGCTCGCCTCGCGCGCACTAAAGGGTTGCTCGCCACAGCGAGCTCAGCTGCTCGCCTCGCGAGTGAATACCTAACTGCTATTCACGGCGAGCGGGTCTGCTCGCCACGGTGAGCTATCGCAGAGGGGTTATGGGTTCACTCGAAACCTCGCCAAAACTCGTCCAATTCTTCGTTTTATGCTTCTAATCTATCAGGATTATAGTCCTAGTGATTAATCTAGGTTCTGTAACAGGTTTCTACACCAATTCACATCATTCTAACATCAATTCATCCAAAAATCCCCTAAACCCTAGTTTATGAAATCCCTCAAAATTACCTCCTAATTCCTTCGTTAATCATAAATAGATGAATTACAGTAATATAATTGAAGTTAGGCTCACCCTTACCTGGTAATATTGCAGAATTGGGGTTCCCTCTTCTCTAGCCACTTTTCTCCCTTCTTGCCAAGAGTCTGTAACGTACTGACTGTTTCTTTCTAACCCTAACTCCCTTATATAATTCTTTCTATTCTCACTTATCCCCACAACTCTATCTTATTTATGAAAACAACCCCATCTCCCAAAATATTTGTTTTTATATCACATCTTAATTTTCATTACATATTTTATTTTATTAAACAATAAAATAAACGTCACACCACAACATCATCTCATACGTCACAAACATCATTAAAATCATATAATATATAATAATATACTATATACTCTAATAAAATAATTAAATAAATAAAGTGGGCGTTACATGCGTTACCGGTCACCATATCATGAGCAGAGAAGACCGAGATAGTGGACAAGGCCAAGAGTGTCATTGTCTTGTGCCTTGGGAATAAAGTTTCGAGAGAAGTAGCAAAGGAATCAACCGCGGCATCGATGTGGTCAAAGTTCGAATATTTGTATATGACAAAGTCTTTGACTCATCGGCAATTCCTAAAGCAACAACTTTACTTATACAAGATGGTAGACTCAAAGGCCATCATGGAGCAACTCGTGGAGTTCAACAAAATCATTGGTGATTTGGAGAACATTGAGGTGCGTCTTGAGGATGCGGGTGCTCTGATGGTGTGGTGTTGTTTGGAGGATGAAAATGGTGATGTGTCTCTCCTTGGGATTGATGCCTAGTGGAGCGGTGGTCGTATGGAGAGACGTTAAACACTCAACATCATCCTGGAGAGGCAGTGGTAAGAATACTCATGATCAGTCTGGAGAGACGGAGGCAACAATACTCATGATCTACCTGTTAAGGTGGAGTTTCAAGGTTGAAGACATAGTGGGATGTACGCATTTGCTAGTTGAGGTTGAGTACGCTCAACTTGAGGTGGAGTTGAACACACCGGTAATGGTACGACTATGGAGGACCTTGGGTGCTATGCTCTATGGCGAGCAAGGGATTTCTTCATGAAGACGGAAGGCATTCCGGAGGTTGAAAAATGTATAGCATGACTTGCGGGATTACCCTAAAAAAAGGCCAAGGGTGATTGGATGCAAGGTGATCTTCAAGGAAGCGGGAGATGTCCTGTGTTGAAGATGTTATGGTGAATGCTTGTGGAACTACCTAAAATTCCTAGTGTAGTTGGACTGCAAGGACCTTCGAGAAGGCGGAAGACATTCCGATGGCTGAAGGGGTTAAGGTGTGTACTTGTGGATTACTCTAAAAGCCAAGGGTAATTGGGCACAAGTAGATCTTCAAGGAAGCGGGAGATATTCCGTATTGAAGAGGTTGAGGTGTAAACTTGTGGAGCTACTTGGTGTAGTGGGAAGCAAGGGAAAGAGCAACATGGTGGTTGATGTTGAATTGGCATCATCACTAATTTAGAGTCAAGGTGGAGATTGTTGTGAAAGTGACTCAAAATTGGAGAAATTGAAGTTTGCTGAAGCTATCAAAATCGGAGCACGATTTGAGAAATCGGAGCATGGTTTTTGGGACCAGAATTGGCACATTCATTCGTAAAAAATCGGAGCACGATTTTGCGCAGATGCATAAAAATAAAACGTATTTTTGGGCTTGATTTTGTTCCAATTTATGAGGGATTCTTTTACTATAAATATAGGCTTTGTATCAGAGTAAACCTTGAGATAGAGGGGGCTGAAACAAGGGTTTACAAAGACAACAACAAAACTAGGGTTTGTATAGAGTCTGTCTCTTTGAAACAAACACTAGGGTTTGAGGGTTGATTCACCTTGGGAAACACTATTAGGATTGAGTCTCTTGGTTACGAGAAGAGATTGGGACTTTGAGTAGAATTAGGCGGGAGACTTATTCTTGTAACTCATTGATATCTCTTTTGTAAAGTTACTCATCATTATAGTGGAACGGAGGATTGCTCTCTACTCCAGATTAGGACAATTTGGACTGAACTGGGTAAACAAATTCTTTTGTGTTCTCTCTTCTTTTCTCTCTCGCTGTTTTCTACTTTTGCTTGTGATTATAACTATTACCCACTTGTATTTGTTGCTTGATTATTCTTTGTTCTACACATCAAGTTTTTAATGGTGTGATTTTTCATCGAATTCACAACAACTCCAACATGATGGCTCACAAACAAGTCTGCTGGAAACTCACAATGCACCCGGCTCCAGGTTGAATGCCGACAGAACCATCCATGGATTTGTTCTGAGACCAGACAACGTGTTGAAAACTACATTGAAATCAACCAAGCACCATTGTTGTTATTTCTATTTTACAGCAAAACATATACAGTATAGCTAGCTTGAAGGCAAAGGAAAGCATGACTTCACGTGACATATATATACTTACACTATGATAACCCCTCTAATTATAATATGTTTTCTCGTTTCTACCATGGCGATCAGAAAGTTATATTACCCAATATAGATTTCAAAGCTCTACAAAGTGCGAATAAAGATCCTACAACAATTTCGCACGTCAAAAGAAAAGAAAATCTTTGCATTCTATGTAACAAAATCAGATTATTTTAAAGAACTCTACTATGAAGTGTATTATTATTAAAATAATAGAAATTAAATGCATAATCGTGCAGTTATCGTGCATCAGTAGCAAATTAAAACAAATGGAAGTTTTCATTTTTAACAAGAAAGAAAAAGTCTAAGAGAAGTAATATCTGAAACATAAAAAACTTAAGCGGAGTTTCCTATCAAACAAGACATCGCCCAAAGAGGAGTTTCCTATCAGTCACAGGGACGAAAATGAGGCGGAGCTGTTATTTTTCTCAAGGATGACCTTGAAACATTATCCAGGAAACAATTTTAGTGGACACTATATGACAATGTTGCGAATTAATCTCTCATATGTGGGCAGCTTTCGATACAAGGGATAGATTCTCTGAGTAATGATTACGGTCCTCGACGCTATCGTTCTCGTTGTTCAGGAGTTTCGGTATCACGTATACCCATCAATCCTCTGGTAAACAATGAAAATCTCTCGTTGCCATTCCTTTTCGTTCACTGGATAACAAGTTCACTGCCATTCTTTCTTTTCAAATCGCGGTCAAACTAACCCTCTCAGAGGAAACCAAATATGTTATGTATATTTTGCCTAGAGTTCAGGTAAATATATATATATATATATATATATATATATATATATATATATATAGGTAGCGTGGAAAACAAGTAATAAAATTTATACCAAAAGATCCCTAATATATCCGGGGTTTGCTAACTAATATATATATTTAAGATTTGTTAATTTAGACCAACAAAAATCAAGCATGTTCAAGTTAGCAAAAGTGTACATTTTCAGTCGCGGAGCTCCTAAGGAGCCTATGGGAGCAGTGGCTCCCCCACTAAATAAATATTAAACTAAATTATATAGGTAAATACCATAAAACATCTCACATTCAGATAAAATTACTAGACCCTCTTTCACTTGGCTCCCCTTGATTAGATAAAATTGTATATGACTTTTGTTAGTATTATTCGCTCCCCCTAATATTTTAGGCAAGATCCGCCACTGCACCTTTTCATTTAGACAAAAACTAATATCCACTTATATAAACTAATTTAAAATAAGAGATAGTTTAGTAAATATCCCTTAAGTTATTTGCTATAAAATAAAAGTGGGTCTAATTTAGCAAATTGGTGCAAGTTAACAAATATTTTTTAATGAAAATTAAGTAACCTCAAGTTATTTGTAATAAAATAAAAGTGGGTCTAAGTTAACAAATTGGTGCAAGTTAACAAATATGGTTTAATGAAAATTAATAAAGTAACGCGCAAGCTATTATAGTTTTAAATAATAAAGATGAAGGATATTTTTGTCCAAATGAAAATGTGCACTTTTGTTAACTTTAATCTTCATGTTTTTTTGTTGGTCTAAGTTAGCAAACTCTTATATATAATTGATATGGTAGGCTTTAATTTCCTCACTATCGTGATTAACGTTAAGATAATGAGTTGTACACATCCCATGCCTCATGTACTGAACAAACAATCACAGAAAAAGCTTTAGAACTTACAGAGACCGATTTCATCTGGCATAAATCAATCTAATCTCAATTTTCTACTTATATCTTGAGCTGCAAAATTTACAAGAAGGTTATTAATATTTTAATGAAGATCTGAAGGTATCCTCTCTAATAAGTAGAAAACTACAACAAAGGAAAATCTCAATAAATTTTTAACATACTTATCAACACAAATCTCATTCAAGAAAAACTCTTTTATATCAAGTGCAAATTGATCAAGATCATACATAAGTTTGAGCAAGCTGCTATTTTATGTTGAAAAGCTTTCAAGCAAAACTTACTTCAAAGAGAATTCAACATTTATAAAAAAAATAAGTCTCTTTTCAAAAGAGCAAAACGAAATTTATAAAAGGTTTGCCCGTGAAAGCAAGTGAATAGACCCGTCGACGTTGAATGAAGTTGTTGTAAAAAGATATAAAGTGATCAAAGAAAAAAGAAGTTGAGATTAAGTTATAGTTCAACTATCTAATGGAAAATATCACTGTATTGTGAGGACTTGAGTAACTCATATTAGATGAACTAGTATAACTTTTGTGTGTAATCTTTCTTCTCTTATCTCCTTTATGTTTACAAGTTATACACACACTTCACTTACTACTTCACTTGCTATTTTATTTGATTATTGATTTGCTAACTAACTAAACAATTCCAAGTTGTACTTGAAAAATTAATTTTTTTTATTAAATCATAATTCAATCCCACATTTATTGAGATATTATCTTACTTCAATTTTAATTAAAAAATATTTTCATTAAAAAAATAGAAAATATTACACATTTGTTCCTTCATACATGTCATTTTAAAAAAAAATATCGTTAATTTTTATTTGTCATTTTGATAGTTTAAGTTTGTGCTCTTCAATTTTATTTTAGTTTTCAATTTGTGGATTTTACTCTTTTCTTTAAAAAGTCATTATAATAAGGGTTAATAAGTCTTTGCCCCCCTGTAATTTGGACGAATTCCGGTTTACCCCCCTGTAAAAAAAAAGTTTAGATTCCGTCCCTGAAATATGAAGATTCTTTCGAAAACGCCCCTGGCCCCATTTGACACACTCCACTTGCTGACGTGGCACGCCACTGTGTATTTAATTTAGTTTTTATTTATTTTTTAATATGACATGTGTGTAATTATTTAACACATCATTAATTCCTAATTTTTTTATTTCAATATTGGAAAAAAAATATGAAAAATAAATGAAAATTTTTTAAAATAAAAATAAATAAAAATTCAGATTTTAAAAAAAAAATTAAGTTCCAGAGCTTTTTTTTAAACCAGAAAAAATATTCAGATTTTTAAATTAATTTATTAAAAAGCTAAAATTATTTTAAAAATCAGAAAAAAAAATCCTATTTTTTAAAAAAATTTGAAAAATTGAAAAAAAACAGATTTTTTTCAAAAAAAAAATGAGATTTTTATTTTGAAAATTAAATTCTAGAATTAGAAAAAAATTCAAATATTTTTTTAAAATTAAAAAAATAGATAATATTATTATTTATAATTTTAATTTAATTCGAATTGTTTTTGAATTTTTTATATAGTTTTTTCAGAAATTTCAAAATTTATTAAGTTTGAGAATTACCATGGTAATACCATATGGGTTTTTCTTTCATTGATGGAAAACATATTAAGTTAGAATTTAGAAAAGAATTTAAAAAATTTATTCCTAAATTTTTATGAATTCTTTTTCCAAATTAAAAAAATAAAAAATTCATTTTTTTTTCTTCCGAAATTAGGAAGAATTTTAAAAAAAATTCTGGATCTTGATAAAAATTAAAAAAAAATCATATTTTTTTTCCAAAAAAAAATCCGCAACTTAATATTCAAATAAAAATCAGAATTTTTTTAATTTTTGAAAAAAAATATGATTTTTTCCGTTTTTTCAAATTTAAAAAAAAATATTTTTTTTCTGATTTTTAAAATAGTTTTAGCTTTTTAATAAATTAATTAAAAAATCTGAATGTTTTTCCTGATTTAAAAAAAAAAACTCAGGAACTTAATTTTTTTTAAAAAAATCTGATTTCTTTTTTTTTTAAATTTTTTCTTCTGTTTTTTATATTTTTTTCCCAATTTTGATTTTTAAAAAAAAAGAATTAATGATGTGTTAAAGAATTACACACATGTCATGTTAAAAAACTAAATTAAATACACAGTGGTGTGCCACGTCAGCAAGTGGAGTGTGTCAAATGGGGTCAGGGGCGTTTTCGAAAGAATCTTCATATTTCAGGGACGGAATCTTTTTTTACACAGGGGTAAACTGAAATTCGCTCAAATTACAGGGGGCAAAGACATATTAACCTTATAATAAATAGTTGAAAAGTTTGAAAATGAATTTATGGTGATACACCACGCCCATCAAAGAAAACATATCTATTTCCAAAAGAAAATGGAAAATTTATATAAAAAAATGACATGATATTAAATAATTGGATGATGATACACATACGCAACAAAAAATTTGGGTTTTAAGGTTTTAGAGTTAACAAAAGAAAATTAATGATTTATCGTTAGCTTGAACTAAACTTGAAGGCACATTATCAATAATTGATTGATCGAAATTATAAAGGTATTTGACATCTTAAACAACTTAGAAGAAAAAAGTGTTGAACAAGTCAAAAAAGATTAAACACATTTTAGGTTTTTAAATTAAATTGGTAGTAAACAAGTTAATCTTTAATTTGTAATAAGTCTTATCCTTCTCGCAGAAGCTGGAGAAGAAAACGAGCGAAAATGGAAGGGATTGAAGGAGAACGAAGCAGTTACAAACTCAAACCTTCACGAATCAACAACGAAGATATACTGTTCTGCATCGACATTGATCCACAATCCATGGCGGAGATGAAAGGTGCTACCAGTGGTAGAAGACCCTTCACTCGTTTAGACGCAATTAAACAAGCCATCATTCTCTTTGTTAATGCTAAACTCACCATCAATCCTCATCATCGTTTCGCTATCGCTACTCTCTCTGATTCCGTTTCTTGGGTAATTCATTCATCTTTCTAAAATTGGATGAGTTTGAATCCTAATCCATCAAAGATCATTGCATGTTTCGATTGACTTATTTGAGTTTATCTTATGAGATAGGTTTTAATTATGACATTGTCCATAAGCGGTTTTCAGCTTATTGAATATGTAGTTTTGCAACTGAATTAGCTTATAAATATGAAATGACATCAAAAAGATATATTTAATTAATATTTTAAAACAAATTCAATTATGATTACAAGGGTAAAATTGGAATAAAATACGATAAGCTAAGCTCTAAGCTACTTGAATTTGCTTATCAAAAAACACTATAAGCTAGTAAAAATCAGCTATAAGCCCATGAGAAAGTGACAGTTACCAAACGGGTTTTTACTAGTCAAATGAACTTATAAGACATAAGCTGTAAGCTATAAGCTCAAAATGGTTTGTATTTAGATATGATCTCTGATTGAACATTGTGTCATTGTCTTTCCTATTCATATTTTGAGAGCTTATTCTTTTCCTTCAAATTTGATGTGCTATCTAGGCATTGGACTTTAGCATAGACAGTAGTATAAATGTTTTTTCAGGGTTTCCCAATGTTGGAACAGGGTGCTCAAAGCATGTATTGAACACAGTTTTTTGTGTTATGCTTTTTATAACTACTACAGCTGAAGAAAGAGTTTAGCAGTGAAGCTGAGTCAACAATTGCAGCAATGCGAGGGCTTTCGGCTACTACATCTAGCAGTCAACCAGACCTTACTACTTTGTTCCGACTGGCTGCTCATGAAGCTAAAAAATCCCGTATGCAGGGTCACATTTTAAGAGTGGTGAGTGGTGGTGGTGGCTGCCATCAGTGATTTGTCAAATCACCCCATCTTTCTTGGTTTGTTTAAATATATTATCATGTGCATGGTTTGAACTTTGAAGTCTTCAAAATTTATTGTTTACTTGACATTTTTGTCATGAATTATAATATGGTGTTTGCTATTCTTTCTAGATTTTATTCTACTGCAGATCAACAGTCCACCCAAGACATCAGTGGCCTGTGAACCAGAAGCTCTTCACTTTTGATGTCATGTATCTTCATGACAAGCCTGGACCTGACAATTGCCCTCAAGAGATCTATGATTCACTGGTGGAAGCTCTTGAACATGTTACTGAATATGAGGGTTATATCTTGGAGAGTGGACAAGGGTTGGCAAGGGTTCTTTTCCGTCATGTGTTAATTCTATTGTGTCATCCTCAGCAGCGCTGCGCACAAGATTATATGGAAATACCTAAATCACTTGTGAAGAAGGTTCCTCAGGCGGAGCCAATGCTTACTGAAGATAATGTTCCATCTAGTCAGTGAAAATGGCATTGTGTAATTAGTTCTCCTATCTCATTTAGGTTACTGATTCAATGTGTTTGGCTTCTTTAATTGCAAAAATATCTTGTTAATGTAATATTTGACACACGTATATGCTCTGGTGATATCCTGTAAATGATGTGTATCTTGTTTTATTTTATAAATGTCCAATTAATGTCTTAATTTCAAAAATGTGTGCGTTTATATCATTTATTTACTTCAAAACTATAGTTATGGACATTTCCATTTTATTTAAGAAATGGAGAGGATCTCAACCCCATAAATGTTATAGTTTTTCTTAAAAGAAATATATAAAATCTAGCATTTCCATTTTATACTAATATTTATCTAGTAACTGATACTAGTTCTTACTATCTTCAAAACAAAAAATTGCACCAAAGGAATCTGCTTGTATTTTAAAACATAACATAAAATCTAGCATTTTATATACACACTTGTGATCCAATAGAGGCCGTGCAAATGGAAGGGAGATACCTAATTCCATGGAAGAGATCTAATTCAATAGTTCTTCTGGCTAGTTCAACTTCGAAACCATAATTTAAAGAGGTGTACTGTGTACATGTGAATGTGTGCGTGCGTGCACAGATGCGTGCGAGTTTGTGTGTTGTTTAGATGACATGCCATGTATCCTAATAAATAAGATGAGGGCATTATATGGTATAATGCATATGGTTAACTTGAACTTGTTATGTTCTAAATTACTTTACTGAGTTGAGGCCAAACAAATCAATTTTAACAAGACTAATGGTTAAAGGGATAGTACGTTGAAAAAGAGAGAGTTTAATAATATACTAACATTTAAGGCGGTGTTGGTTTCAGATCTTAAAATGTGTCCGTCTCAAAGTAGATTAGTTTGACTTTTAAGAAAACTAGGATAGTATGTTTTTTCCTCACAAACAAGATATAGCTCGCATTACAAGAGTTTGTATACCATATGTAAATTTGCACATGTTAAAAAGTTTAAAATAACATGTTTGTATTAGAACTTGTGTATTTTATAATAAATAATTGTTATTTTTCAATACAAAATTACTGTTTTTAGTTGCTTTAAGACTATGTACAATTGTTTACATATTCTACACCCTCTTTTTTCACTTTTTACACTCCACATCATCCTCTCTCTTCCATCTAATAATTCAACATCCATTCAACTTTTACTCACTACAATGGTTTTGTTTAATAAAATTCAACACTCTATACCACCATTTTTATTTCATATTCTTATTTTCTTTTATGTTTTCGTTTTTGTGATTATATATTAATAACAATTATCGATTGAAATTAAATTAAAACAATTTAGAGTTAAATAATTTTTTTCCCATCGAAGTAGAAGAATAATTAGGGGGTATTTGAGATGAATAAGGCATCATTGATCCATAATATGGACGATAATTTGGATTAGACGACGGCGTATGAAATTTGGAGGAAATCCATAATTTGGTATATTTTGGGGACCTTGTTGGTTGGAAGATTCATTTTGAAATCTATAGTTGTTGGGATTTGGGTAATTGAAAGGGTAATTAGTAGAATTTTGGGTGTTAAAAGGGTTATTGTTGGGATCCATTTCACTAAAAAGATGTTTATAGCTACAAACAAGAGTTTATTGAAGGCTAAATAGAAAAATTAGAGGGGAAAAATTCGATTTTTTTTCTATGTCCAAATCAAATGAACCAATTCTCTATTTATAAAAGAAAATGATGAATTTTGGTGAAAACAAAAATTTAAAAAATTGATTTACTATGAAATAATTAACCCCAAATAATTAGGATGAGATAAAAATCTGAAAAATCACAACAACCAATAAGATTTGTAAGTGTTTTAAGCGACTCCCACTCCCTCCTTATTCACACCTGTTGAATTTTTTCAACCCCAAACAATCCACCTCACATTCAACACTTGTTGCAACCATTCAACTACTTAATAATTTTTTCAACTAACCCATTGTAACTAGTCAAACATGTGCAATGTTTGCACATATTAAACATACCAATATCACAAAATGTAGGAAAGAAAATCATCCTTATTACAAAACCAAACAAAGTCCAAGATCCAACTGCACTATAGCTCACACTTAAATCCAAAGTATTGTACAAGGGTCTTGCTAACGAGTGCCTCTGGGACATTCTTTAAGGATCTGAAATTTAGTAATTATTCTTTTAAAAGATCAACAGTTACAATTTTCAATGCATTATATACATAACTTTTTATAAAAATTTACCATTTAAAGTATTTAAAAATGCCCCAAAAACACTTGTTAACATTTCCCTTAGGATTATTTATAACTGAACTAAAACATAAGATAAACAGCACTGTCACACTTCAACAAGCCTTTTAATGCATGAATGATTGTGCCCTATGATGTATTGGTAGTGTTTCCACCAATTAACAAGGTTCCTTGTAATGCCTATGTGCATATATTTTGGTGTAATGCTATGTGACAATTTAGGTGCTTAAGTTTATTTTGATGCTAATGACCAATTACTACTTCATTAGGTTCTTAACTATATTTTTATGCTAATGACCAAGTACTTTATCATTAAGCTAATTTTGATGTAGTGACAATGTTGGGTTTGAATGAATCATTGCTTTATGAAATTATCTATGATCATATTATTAGGGATTAAATCATTACAGGCATACTTTCATTGGTATAATTTAGCCATACCATTTTGGTCGAATTTAAGGACCATACCATTTCAAAATACAAAGACATTCATTCAATACAACAACATGATTCAAAATACAGATACATTCATTTAAGACTAGGATTTAATCAAAATACATAGACATTCATTTCATAATTGATTCATTCATTCATAATCAACAATCCAGAGACATAATTCATTGATACAACAAGGCTTTGAAAGCCAAAATACTACAATCTAACCATCAACCTATTTCAATCTTCACATTACTCCAACTGCTGGCTCTGATTGCAGCTTAGTATTGTTCCTAAGACTAGGCAAACATCAATACAACATAATCCAAAACTCAGAGAAATTTTCAACCAAAATGTTGTCTTCTCAAGCACAGTCTTTAACTTCGTATATTTTTTCTCCAATTTCGCAATCTTCACATCCCTTTCATCAATGAATTCGTCATCAACTAACTTGAAAAAACTACAGCCTTTGTCATACGAATTTTTGTAGTTTCTACAACCCCGGAACTTTTTTCCACAATTTGGATTCTGACTATGTTCGAACAACAACATCTTCACCACACCTGCATTCAAAAATTCCTCTTTTTCTCAGATTCGAACCCACCGAACCAGAAGACTGATTCATTTGCTTCGACATTTTCCAGATTTCAGATTCGAATGCAAAGAGCGACGGCGAAGGCTATGGATTTCGAAGAAAAGATCTGATGAAGAAAAATAATAGGATTTTGAAGAGGGAGAAGGAGAGGAAGAGGGCAAGACGAGAGAGAGAGGAACTCAAATTTTGGGTTTCAGTGGTTTTTATGTTCCTTATATACCTGTCACGTAGGATCCAATAGGGAAGCGCCACGTAATCACATCATAATGGCACAATTAGTGTTTTGACGGGAAGACGTTTTTGACATAAGTTAGTGGAGTTAAATGACCAATTTCATGATTTTAGGACTTAAGGGACCAAAACGAAAATTAAGAATTAGTTAGGGGACCATTGGCTTAATTTAGCCTTTAACTCTTATTCAACTTTTACATTCTTCAATAGTTTTTCATTCAACACTCTACCCCACCACTTTTTATTTCATATTCTTATTTAATTTTATATTTTTGTTTTCATGATTACATAAAATTACAATTATCGATTATAATTAAATTAAAATAATAAACACTTAACAATTTATCTTTTAGGTTTTTGTAAAAACAAAATTTATTTAAATAATTTATTTTTATTTTCTTATCTTATATTATTAATAAAAATATTCATATGTGTCCAAATCAAATGAACCAAGTCTATATTTATAGACACGAAAAAATCATGAATTTTGGTAAAAAAAAATCATTTGCAAGAAATAATTGAGTTCAAATAATTAAGATGAGAAAAATTCAGTCAACCAACCAGCAAGCACCACATGTTCCTTCTTATCCACCAACCTCTTCTCTCTCCGCATCTACTACCACGCCCACTTGCGCATGCGCTCTTTCCTCCAACATGTTTGCGCCGCATGGCCAGCATTATATGGCCCTTTTCAACTTTCAACATGTCGAGAGTTTTCATCACATCTCTCTTCCACATCATTTAGTCCTCATTGCACAAATTTCAACATGTTTGTGCCGCGTGGCCTGCATTATATGGACCCACTAAGTCAGTGCATTGGTTGCTTATGCCTCTCAAGCTTGTAAACTCTTAATTTATAGCCAAGCTCACCACTCAATGTTTCAAAACTGACCGATGTGGGACTAAGTTTTGTTCTTGTAAAGCAATATCTTCCCTTATTGTTACAAAGTTCAGGGTCCTTTTTCATACATCTATTGTATTTTTTGTTAATTACATATTTTTTATTTGTAAATTATCGATTATTATATTTGAATGTATCGCGAACCTAAACAGCATACCGACTATGTATACCTCGTACGTACCTAATTCTTTTAAAAATGGCGAACCGCGTACCGGAACCCATACTACGTACCAAAACGTATTATGAACCGTGTGAGTATGGTCTATAGTAATTAGCAATATCTAAAGGCTCCATAGTCTTCTAAACTGTGTTCCTAACTCAATCCATTCTTTCTTCCCTTCAAGTTGGTAGACAAGTTTTCAACTTTAAGTTGAAATGGGTCAAGTCTAAATTTTTTTTTAAGAGTTTATATTTTTTTTAAGGAAATAAGTTCGGGGGTTGAAAATACATTTAAGTCAAATATATTTAATTTTTAAAAGAAGTCGAATATTAACAATTTGTTAGTTGAAGAAATATGTTTTCTAAAAAAAATTATTAGTTACTCCCTTCGTAATGAAATATAAGCGAATGTGATAGTTTAAAAATTAATTTATGTGAACTAAATTTTTAACGATATACATTTACTTTTCAACTATCTTGTTTAAAAAAACAATATCGCTTTATTTATATTTCATTCTAGAACACTCATCTTCATGGTCTTTAACATAACTTTTGTTTTTAATTTCTATTATAAAATAGTTTATATATGCTTATACATTTTTTTTTGGAAAGAGGCTTATATATGCTTATACATAAAAGCTAAAACTTACCACGATCAACATTTATGTGATAAGTTGCAAATAAGTTTTTTAAACAAAAAAATATATGATTTTAAAAAACAAATGAAAACTAAATATAGAATGCACTAATTAGTAAAGAATTATTAATTAGTGAGACTTTCATTTGAAAAGACAAATGAGACCAAAACCAAAACAAAGACTTGAAAAAAACAAGAGAAGAAAACAAAACACCTTCGGGAGCGGGTGGTTGAAGAAAAGAACCGGTGGTAGCTCCTTCCAATCACATTTTCCATTTTCATCAAAATTCAATCTTCAAATTTCATTCTTCTTTCTTCGATTCATTACATATAAACACTCTTTTCTGAATTCAATTCATCAAAATTCAAAAGGGGCAAAATGGGAATGAAACAAGTTATTAAGAATCTCGATGCATTTCCTCGCACAGAGGATCATTTGTTGCAGAAAACTCAATCTGGTGCTCTTGGTAATTCTCATTTTTGTTCTTCCCTGATCCATTTGTTTCTTAAAGTTTAGATTTTTTTTTTTTGTTTAATTTATGAGAAATTTGTGATTTTTATTTGATTTTATATGTTTTTTTGTTATTTGGTTGCAGTTTCGATCATTGGTTTGATTATAATGGCTACGTTGTTTCTTCACGAGTTGGGTTATTATCTTACAACTTACACTGTTCATCAGGTTTGAATTTTTTTAACTTCAATTTAGTAAATTAATTAATTTTGCTTTTTTTGTATTTAATTTTGGAATAAGGCCATGTTTGGATAAACAACTTAATTTGCAGCTTATAGCATAAGTGCTTATCGTGATATGTGCCTATGTATAAGTTAATTCTAGGACAAAAGATAAAGTTAGTTATATAAGTTTTTTTCATAAGCCATCTTGAAGAACTTATGAAAATAAGGGAAAACATGTTATGAACATGTCAAAAGTTGTTTTCATAAGTTCTCTCAAATAATTTCACAAGTGCTTATGCTTGTAGATAAGCTCAAATAAGCCAATCTAAAAAGGCACTAAAGTTCTCTCATCTTTTGCAGATGTCTGTAGACCTGAAGCGTGGAGAAACTCTTCCGATTCATATAAATATGACATTCCCTTCTTTACCTTGTGATGGTTAGCACTGGCATTTTATCTGCTTCATGTCGATTTCGAGTTTCATTCTTGGTTTTGATGTTTATTCAGATTTGTTAGTCTGTACAATGGCGAAGATTCTAATTATTTTTCTGTGATTCTCTGTTGGCAGTTTTAAGCGTGGACGCCATTGATATGTCTGGCAAACATGAGGTGGATCTTGATACAAACATATGGAAAGTAAGCTTGTTAGTAAACCATTTTAGTTTTCTTTTTGTGTTTTGGTTTTCTAGAAGTATGCATTTTGCTTCATTTTATATAGTTTCTTAATATGTTGGTATCCACTATAGGGTTATTCAAAGTCTTGTATCCTTCCATGTCGGGAAAAAAAATAGAACCCTCTTCTCTCGTAAGCTGTGAAAGTAAAACAAATATTTATTTATCATATTGCTTACTTTGGAAGATTTAGGTAAGTGCCAAGTGTGCATTAATCTCTAGTTTTACCCTCAGCTTAATACTGATACGTGTTGCAAATTTTTCGTTCAAACCTTGATTAACGACCAAACAGAGGGTGAATTTGAAGTTTCCAATGTGAGGTTCGTTGGGGTGTAATTATCCATATCTTATTATACTAAAGGAGCTCCACAAAATGGCCTCATCTTTGAAGATAGCTCAGACTGTTTGATATTCTGACGTTGACTTAATAGGTTCTCCTATTGATGGAAGTTTCACTTCTGGGTATTATGTCATATTAGTCAACAGTGCGAGATAATAGTGCTATCGTGGCAACACGCTGTGTTACAGAAAATTACTGTTGTAGATGCATGTTGTTTAAAAAGTTTTAGTGGAGAAGGGATGGTAGCAATTTCACGGCCAATTTGAAATTGTAGCAGCTAGTATACCAACAATGGACCAAAAATATTTTGCCCAACCTCTTTCTTCATCAGTTATCTCTTTGTTTGACTTTGAAGAAAGTTTCCCCTCGTTGGGGAGACTATATATATGGTACTTATACGTGATAATCAAGTTTCTTCACATAAACCCGTGAATCCAGTGTTTCTTTAGAGGCCAAAATACATTGAGATAGGTTGTTTCTTTTTTTATCGAATAGAAGATCCTATTTAGAGACAGCATTATCAACTTGTAGATGCAGATGTTTTCACTTAGTCCTTTGGTGTTCTTGGATAAATTATATTTGAATCAGCATCACGTATGATCTATATGCAGATGTTTTCACTTAGTCCTTTGGTGTCCTAATTGTTAAATATGCACAGTGGTTGTTACTTGTCAATTAATAGGGCATTGAGTTATGTGTCAAGTGAATTTATACACCCTTTTTAGTATTCTTTATCCCTGTATCATTAATGGTTATTTATGCTAATTTGTTTGGACTTATTGCAGCTTCGTTTGAACAGTTATGGACAGATAATTGGCACTGAATATATATCTGATCTTGTTGAAAAGGGACATGAACATGATCACGATCATGGCACTCACAAGCATGGTAATGTCTTTTTTCATCATGCATATAATTTCAAAACTATAGGTTAAAACAACATGGTTTGCATTTGATTGGGTTATTTTCATTTCCTTTTTATTTTATTTTTTTAGGGGGTGGGGGTGGGATAAAGTGATTCTCTCCTACCACAACTCATTCTGTCTAGTCCTAAATGTTGGACTGAAGATCTCAGTTAAAGGATGGATGCATGAGATGATGAGAGAATTAATGTCATTTCAAAGATACCAATTTCAGTAGAAAATACACATACTATTGTTATTAGAAACTATTATTAAATTTAAAAATATATCTGCCTTAGCTTAAGCTTTTGGGAGAGTATTTCTTGGCACGGCATCAGAGCCTCTATGATCATGTGAGATATAGTTTGCGCTTTGTTGCTGCATTCTTTCGAATAAATGTTAAATTTAGCATTAGGTTGGCTAAGCATATGCACTATTCACTCTTAATCCCCATAGGGCTCTTATGTAAGAGGCCCGTTTTAACGTGTAAAATTCATTGGTGTGCTTTGACCCAATAAGTTAAACCTTCGGCACAGTTCGACAAAAACCATCTATTATTAAACTACAGGCTGGTTCTATGTTTCATAAATTTATGTTGATAGAATAAGCTACTGCTTTAACATTTATCTCTACTCTCCATCCAACATTTATTACCTACAACATGGCAAAGAGGAGAGGGAAACCATTGATTTTCAAGGAGAAGAGAAACAAAAGTAATTTACAATTATACCCTTAGAATAATAAATTCTACCTACCTGTGTCCTTATATGTAAGATCCTCTTGTAAAATTTGTTTGTCCCTTTTTATATGTCCCTCTTCAAGTTACAAGATACATTAATTACTTTTTCACAAAAATACCCCTAGTGAAATGGAAAAAAAATAGACATTGATTCAAAGGGGTCTTATATATAGGGAGGGAGGTAGTATCTTTGAATGCCAAGTTGTATCACGTAGTGGCAGTAGTTGAGGATGCCAGACCATGGTGGCGTGAAGGATGTCATGAAGCGACAATAAAGGTGTGAAGCATGGTGTCAATGGCAGAGGGCATGGGTGACAATAGATGTGATGGAGGGTGCCAGCCAGATGGCGATGGTTGAGGTTGTCTGGGTGCCTAGCATAGGCAGTGGGTGTCAGGTGGCGGCAGTGGTGGTTTAAGTTGGAAGATTCTCGGCAGTGGAGAGTGGTGATGGCATAAAGGTAGTGGCTGCCCAACATTGATGGCAGTAGAGTTTGTCGTACCCATGTTTTCTTCCTTCCGAATTCCTCCCAATGTTGGAGGGGAGCTAAAATTGAGAGGATGCATCTTGGCTACCTCAATTCCCTCCAAAATTTTGAACCAAACAAAGAACGTTTATAAATACTCATCTTCTCTTCAATGTCCCCCTGCCAAACACCTTAAGCTTAAGTGGTATGGTACATCTCTATTACGAATCACACTCAAAACATTCATCCATTTCATCCACCCTTGCTGAATCCTATGATTTAATTTCTCTCTATTTCCCTGATTTTGTATAATGAGCCCAAGACTGCTCGTCATATTGAATGCCAGAAATCATGTTTTTCTAAATTCATATTGAAGATTAACTAGTGTGACGTTAACTGTTAAACACTTATGACAAATATAGAGATCACAACTTGTTTTAGACTTACATTCTGTTATAGTTCTTTTCTGGTCACTTACAGCCTTTTAAAAATTGTCAACAGATGATGGTAAAGATCATCATGAGCATTCAGAACAAAAAATTCACTTACAAACCTTTGATGAAGCCACTGAAAATACCATCAAGAAGGTGAAGGAGGCATTAAAAAATGGAGAAGGATGCAGGGTATAAATATTGAAGGAAGACCACTATATCATGAATTGTTTGTGATATTTTTTGTCCAATTTGAAAGAAACTTAATATTTAGTTTAATTCTGTTGCAGGTTTATGGCGTTTTAGATGTTCAAAGGGTTGCTGGAAATTTCCATATTTCAGTGCATGGGCTAAACATATATGTTGCACAAATGGTAAAATATTTTTCTTTCTTCATTAATCTTTGAAAAAAAAATCAATATTTCAGACTTCAGTGCACTGACTAAACATATATGCATATTATAATTCCTTGAAATATTTTATCCTAAAACTTACAGGTTCCGGTATCTTCAATAGAAGTTAACATCACATAAAACTGAATCACATCTTTGAGTTCTTTTTTTTTTTTTTTATTCTGTCCCAAATAAATGCAAATAAGTAAATAAAGTATGTCGATTTTACTAGTGCATAACTTACTAAGCAGATTGAATTTACTGCCAAAGAAATAACTGTTGAGTTTGCAAATAAGTTTATTGCAATGTGACATTAGGCAGCTTCTATTAGACCTTCTTGTCCTAAATTTGCTTACAAAGATGTTCGTCATACTCATGAATTGTTGTTTATCAGATACCTAATTTGGTAGTGATGTTTTTCTCCAGATCTTCGATGCAGGAAAGAATGTGAATGTTAGTCACGTTATCCATGATTTGTCATTTGGCCCCAAATATCCAGGAATTCATAACCCACTTGATGAGACATCAAGGATTCTGCATGATGCGAGTGGAACTTTTAAATACTATATAAAGGTTTGAATATTGAGCTCTTTCTTGAATATTGTTTTAACATGGCCTGACTAACAGTTCAGTTTTCAAATTATGATGCAGATTGTTCCAACTGAATACAGATATATCTCTAAAGAAGTTCTACCGACTAATCAGTTCTCAGTTACAGAATACTTTTCCCCCATTACTAGTCAATTTGATCGGACATGGCCAGGTTGGATTTAGTTTGAAGTTGGCATTATACATTTTTGAGTTTTGGCTTCAGTTTTCAAATGTTAATTAATTCCTGTTGATTTTGCATATGCAGCTGTGTACTTTTTGTATGATCTATCGCCTATTACTGTCACTATCAAGGAAGAGCGCCGTAGTTTTCTTCATTTTATTACTCGGCTTTGTGCCGTGCTAGGTGGAACCTTTGCTGTAACAGGTAATTTTTTCTTTAACATGAATATCTCCTACGTGTGTACACATGATTATAGTTTTAAGCTATAGCTTTGGCTAAATAATATATATTTTTAAAACAAAAATCACAATATATAAAATAGAAAATGGCCGGTTCTTATCACTGAGTTGTATTGGTTCGACTGTATCTGTACCGGTTCACCGATTATGACTTATGAGATCTACCGGTTTTCGGGTTAAGGAGACTAGTGTAGACACCTGGTTCTCAGTTCGGCGACAAATCGAATGCGGCAGTCCAGGCCAGTTTTCACAACACGTATTAGATATGAATCTTTGTTCTGGCTTTATATGTTTTACGTAAAGAGAACATAATTTGCATAATTCAACTCTGGATTAGCATTTTCAGCAAGAATTCAAGCTAACCAGGGTTGTAACGATGTTCACAATTAAGTTATTAAATGTTGATTTTCTGGAATCCTTATAGATCAAAATTCTTCCTGCCTTACTTCATTTTGTTTCTTGCTCTCAAATTCTGTAAAACCAACACATTTACATCATCAACAGGGATGCTGGACCGTTGGATGTACAGACTCGTGGAAGCTGCAACTAAACCAAAGACTAAAAAGTAGATCTTGAAGACATGATAATTTCAAGCAACTCTCCTGCATCTCCAAGAGATTCCAGGCACTATTTGGAATTTACTTCAATACTCACAGATTTGAAATGCAGCAGCAAAGTTGAATCAAGCATCAACGTTTGAACTTTCACAGTTGTGTTCATAAAATTCCTTGTAGTGTCTGACATCAAACATTAGTTGATCTTAATCTCTATTGTTTTGGAATGGATGTTTTGAATATAGTGAATGAGGTATATTATCAGTTTTCCTGTAGTTGTGCAACTCCACGCAGTTGATTTTTTTTATATTCTAAATTAGCATTAGACTTGTGAGATTGTTGTTAGTACACATTATTAGTTCTTTCTCTTTCTCAAGAAAAAAATTAACAAATTTTGTTCTGAAAATCAAGTGTTATATCTTTAACAAAGTTTTGTGGGTTGCATTTTTAAATGCATAAACACTTCAGATTCAATTTGTAATATTTGATGTTCAAGAAGAAAACTATATGACAATTTTAATATTTAAAGGTATATGGAATCTAATGGTGACTTGGTGGTGCAATGGATTGGTTGCAGTTGCAATATCATGTAGTCAAGTAGTTAGGTAAATCACAACCTTTGTGTTGGGGCGTTTTTCATAAAAAAAATTAGCAAATCAGATCCAACTTTGGGACTTTATAAATTACTCTTTCAAGATTTTAATCCTCTTTTGTTTTCATATAGTAAAGAATTTGCTTCACGAGAGTTTGATCAATCTATAATTATGTTTGACCTTTGAAATGAGGGAACACGTAATTTCTTTCTACTAAACAAGTTTCCATATCATCATATCGTAGTGGCAGTTTCATAGTACTAAGCATTACTCACATGCTAATTACAAAAGTTACTGGATTCTCTTGGATTCATGAAATTAAATGCATACACATTGTGAATAACAATGTTAAAGATCACTTTTTTTTAACCCCAGACATTACATATATTATACATTGTCCCTACCAACTGAACTAAGCTCATGGAGATAAAGATGTTTAAACACTAATGATTTAGGACTCATACAGAAAGAAGAAGAAAAAATAACTATGAGGATCGCAAAAGACATAAAGAGGCCTTATGCCAAGTGACTCTGAGGATTAATCAGTTATCTTGATGCAAAAATTTAATAATGAAAAATATGTGAGACACATAAAATAAGCACATTGAAACCTTCACTCTTCAAATATATTTATATTTAACAAAACATTCCTAGAGTATATGTCTGCATTCTGCAGTTTCAAATACTACTGCACATGGTGGAATCAAATTTTTTGGTCCACACGCTAGAATGCCAATCTTAGTATCATAGAAAATTGAGTAAGATAAATAAAAGAAACAACAAAATCCTTTATAGTTTTGAAAAACTGATCTAAACCAGTGGTATCAACTACTGTCATTGGTGCTGCTCTTGTTGCATCCTTTGCAGTTGATGTGGTTGTCTTTGAGTTTCTTGCTGCTGCTGACTTGAAATAATATTTTGATTAGAAGATCGAATCTGCCTATTTGTTTCCCATCTGATATATTCCATTAGGAGAGAATTCATGCTGATTGCAATCCCAAATCCAGTGAATGTTGCAAGAAGAACCGAGAAAATCGCACTAACATTAAGCTACAAGTAGAAACATCAAATGTTAACGTAAATGACTTATTCATAAAATTGAAATGGAGAAAAATGACAAGCAAATCATGATGTGAAGTGGATAATCTTACTATAGAATAGAAGATATGAGCAAACAGGATGACAAATGCGAACTGGAAGCAAGCATAAGCCCATATGTAACTCCTGCTCACTGCCAACGAAAAAACAAATGTTATTTAAAATTCGTTGAACATATTAATTATTTCCAGCTAACAAGCGATTATTGTAACAAGTTACTAGGTAACTACCATGTCTGTGGAAGCAAAAGATTAGTAGAAAAGTTTAATGAACAGGAAAATTCACAGGGTATACATGTCTTGTTCTAATCACCACTCATGTTAAAAACAATGAAACACAGACAAGACAATGAAATGACACTTACACACCTGTAATAATTTGATAAAATATAAGTGATTGGATGTAATCACATTCCAATACAATTTGACAATCGTTGTAAAGTATGAAACACAGGTTGTTCCTTTATTCCAATTCTTGCTAAATCCATTGGTATATCCCAAATTTCAAACAAATTCTTTGAAGATACAATTATGATTTTGTTTCAGATTAGGTTCAAATACTACCATTCAACGGTTTTAGGGGCTCAAGGCACAATTCTATCAAGCACTTTATTTGAAAGATATTCATACGGGGTTCATGGCCTAAAAAATAATCGGCCCAAAAAGGAAATGAAAAAATATAATTAAGGGAACTAAAGTTACTTTGGCATGCTAAGGGAAAAAGAAGAAAGTGAGTTTACCCATGGTTGAAGCAATGATAGATGAAAGGAGACCTAAAATGCAGGAGAAAGGCAATGAAATGGCGAGAGCACGTGGGCCCAAATCTGTAACCTGGTACACTAGAAATTTGAGTCAGAAATACTTCCATCTTGTACAAATACAAAAATTTTAAAGAATACAATTAGTGACCCATTGGTTTGACCAGTGACTCAGTACTTTGACTGGGTCGATCACCGGTCCGGTTTTAAAAACACTAATTCTATTCGTAAAATGATCAAACAAAGATCGGTAGCATACCAGTAGTTCCTCCAGAAAGCAAAAGTATGCAAGCATGCTGACCAAGACAAGTACTGGTACGTCCTGCCAGATCCTGTACAGTATTATAATTAGAAAAGGCAGTGGGGGGGACTTATGACACACAAAGACTGTCTATTCTATTCTCTAAGAAACTCAACTACATTTTTTCCCACATGGCATGTTCTCTTTCAATAATAGTTTCAGGTCAAAACAAAGAAAATACCGAAGAGAAATACAAAACAATCTACTATTTGGTAACATTTTCTCAGTTCCTTTAGTTTATAGGTCTGTTATGTTTCTTTTTGTGTAGAAGAAAGGAATGTAACAAATATTAACTTGTGATGGAATGTCATATTTTTCATTGACTCCATACAAGGACAAGGTTCAATACAATAGCTAATCATTCCTAATATATTTGCCTAATTAGAAAAGCCAGTGATTGCCTAGTAAGTTGTCAGATTTATAGTCTAAGCATTGTTTCCTCATAATTATGCGATGTTGGAGGATAGCCAGATCACTAGACGCAGAGGAAAGACCTAGAAAAACTATCACAGAAAGTATTAGGAAATATTTGGAAATTAATGAGTTGGACCGAAATATGGTTTATGATAAAACATTATGGGGTAATTTGATTCATGTAGCCAACCCCACTTAGTGGGAAAAGGCTTGGTTGTTGTTCAAATTCTGTAATAACCTTTTCTGGTCCCGCAGAGACACACATTTCAGAATTGTCTATAATTTCATGTTTGTTAGACAGCCCAACAGCCATTTACATACAGATTAGTCTTTTTGACTCGTTCAGTGAATACCAGATTTTCGTCCATATCTTTGAGCGATTTCTCTTCATTAGGTACAGCAGTTTTTCAAGTACTGAATATTTATATATATATATATATATAAAGTTAACTTGCAAATTCCGAAACCTAATGACCCTAGACTACAACCAGCCTTAGATGATCTTGTAATTTGGACCACAAGGCCAACAAATAAGCATGACAAGAACATTGTAGGTTTCTCTCTTATATGTTAGTTTGATGAGGAATGGAACTGAACAAAGAAATGATTAGCACATTGAAACAATTCAACATTACCTGTAGTTAGTTACTGCTCTTTGTTGTGATGCATTCAATGTATGCCGAACAACAGTCGGAGGACTAGAAATTTTCAAGAGTGTTACTGGAAGATTCCGGACATCCTGCTTGCAGACATCACATGTCTTATTTCCTTTGATACTAAACCACTTTACTGCACAGTCTTGGTGCGCAAGGGCAAGCTCACCTTTACAACTGCAATCCATCCTAAGAGTATCTCCCCCTTCTGCAAGCTCTACCAAACAAATCCTGCAAACTGCTTCTTCTTCCGGAATATCCTCGGAAGCATCTTCAATGACTGAAATGAAACAACGTGACAAAATGCAAAAAACAATTTACTATTTAGACTATATATGCAGATAAAAGTAGTTATTATTGAAAATGCAAATGTAATTCCGATGGGAAATGATCTTCTCATGTTGAATTTTTTAAATAAGCTTGTCATAGCACAATTTTGTGCCGAAATCTCTTCATAAATATTCATAAATTTTGATAGGGCAACATCGCCTATTTAATATCTATAAAGATAAAAAGATAGAGGATCATTCACAAAGAAAACAAAATAAATGTCAAAAGATAACAAGAAAGTTAACATACACAGTTATCGAATTTATTTTTTATCATAAAAAGGTTATCGTGAAGATTTAAAAGGGATACATAGAATAAATTAAGTTAAGTTCTATATATCATGAAGATTTACCAATCTCTTGCATTGAATCACTGCGGGTTGAAATGCCATCAGTAGTTGCTGGCTGTGGTCTTGCTGAAATTACACGAACCAGACGCCTAGTATCCGTAGCAGGCCTTAAATTAGTGGCTTTGACATTAACCGGAACTGAAAATGATCGAGTCATATGCTTATTCACTTTTGATTTCTGTACAGAAAAGACAATTTTCATCAATGTAGCATACTTCAAGTATCATATTTTCATATATAAAAATGTAGAAAGACCATTACTATGAGAACAGCATAAACATACATTTGAATCAGAACCACCCTCTACATGTCTTCCATGTACATTCTCTGCACCTGAATTAGCAATTGGAGTAACCGGTAACGAATGCGCTGCTTTACTTGATGAAGGGAACAGAATCTTATTAAGTGAATGGGACCTTGAAGTTGAAGGCTTATTATCCAAAGGACCATTATCTGACGATAAAGTATCAGAAACAATCAAAACTCTCTTTTCAGAATCTTCTGAACAAGTTTTTGTCCTAAAGCTTCTATCAGAAAGTAAATTTTTCATAGAGGACTTGACTTTGGTAGAATGTGGCCTTGGTGGCAGTCCTCTAGTGGAACCTGGACTTGATAATGTAGGACCATCTGTCTTAGTAGAAGATGATAATGCACTTTCTAGTGTCCTTGTTGGTATTTGTAGAGATGAAAGACTAGGCCTTCTAGACTGTGAAATCAACAAATTTTGGTCATTATTTCCACTTCTGGCAATGTCTAAAAATATATCAAACTCAAAGTTGGTACATTAAAATGTGGAAAGTGACAAATAAAACTAGATGCTAAAAAAGGAAACTTTATTTTAGCCCAGATGCTAAAAAATATAAATATGTATTATTTGCTCATTAAAATGTGGAAAGTGACACAAAAATATCTAATGGAAAAGAAAAACTAGCATCATTTATTTAACCGAGTTGGATTTCAGAATTGAACAATTATACGTCGGACTTTACTTAACTCCTAACCAAACTTGGGATTACAAGTGTCCTCTTCTGGGAACCAAAAAAAATATATTGGAGAAAATAAAAAAGGAAACTTTATTTATGCCCAAAAGCTAAAAATTATAAATTTATATCATCTTCTACCCTATGGTTCAAACCAATGGAAACCCATTTGATCTAAAGAAAAAACATGCAACATAAGCAAAAGGGTCATGAGCATTGAGATTTTCAAACAAAGAAGCAAAAGGGGGTTGTGCAGAATCACCTGATGATGAAGAAGAGAAGAATCTGACATCATTGAAACTGCATCAGTTTGAAGTTCAACACCTTCCTTCTCCATCAAAGATAGATTCAGGTGAAAGTTTGAAGAGAAAATTGCAATAATTAGCAACAACTTGAAATATAATAGGAAATGGAAAAAGTTTGAATAGGAAATGAGAGTGATGTAGAAACTAACTAGAAAGAAATTTGGATTATTGATTAAAAAATTGTTACATGTGGATTAATTTTTATAAGATATGATTAGATAGTAGAAAATAAGAAGAAATTAAGACTTGAGAAAGAAAATATTTTTAGTTTTTTTTTTCTTTATTTGTTTGATAGAAAAATAAAAAAGAGAAATAATATTATTTTGAAAAAGACAGAGAGGGGGGAAGATTATTATTTTTAATAACATAAAATTGAAGCTAATAAAGAAAAAATGTAGACTGTCTTTTTCTTATGCACCAAATGAAAGACTCTTATTATCTTTTGTTCACTTTCTCTCTTTCCCTTTTTTACCAGACAAATTGCAGCATACTTTAATTAATACTTAAAATTGTTATGACCCCACCACCAACTTGTGACCATCATGAACATGATATTTTAATTCTACTACCAATTATATATAAATAAAATTATAATTAGCTTATATTTTTGAAGGAAAAAGGTTATTCGGCTCTGATTTTAATTATTAAAGACATCTTACCATCAAGAATCAACGTAACTGATTGGTGCGTAATGTATATGAATATTGTAAATTTGGAATATTAAATTTAATTTCTACCTATAAAAAAATTGGTGACATGTTTAAATTTTAATTTTAATTTCTACTTAATTTTTGTAGGTACTCGATGAGATGAGCCTAAGCTTCGATCATGATCCCGTGAGCTACTCGAGTGGCTAGGGACACTCACTTTAAAGTTGAAACCGCGCAATAAAAGTAAACTAGAGATGGAGGAAGGATGAGAGTCTTTTTCAAATAATCATTTTAAAAGATGCTATAATTTTTTTACATTTTGATTATTTGCTCTTTTATTTTATGAATGAAGTAATTAAGGAAGTAAACATCCTACTTCTTTATCTCCCCATCTTTAAACTCCACAATTTTAATCTAATACAATAAATTTTCAAATCAAATTTTATAACATATAGTTTTTGAAATGCTTGAATTGTCAAAATGGTCCATGAAAACCATAAACATAAGCCATGCTAATTATCCTAAAGAACTAGTCATAAATACAATATATTAATTGTGTTCTAGCTTTGATTCACCATTAAATTGTTTAGTTAATTTGTTTCTACTATCTTGAATTAGTTAGCAAAGATGTTACATAACATATGTGGAAGCTAAAGTTTGAACCTAAATATCCTATTTATTTACATGAAAGAAGTGAATTTCTAACAATTGAGTTATTTTAAAAAAAAAATGTTTTGTTAATTTAAATGTAAGAAAATGATAGTTTTTTATTTTGAGTGGTCAGTATCAAATATTAATGAGAAAAAATAACGAAAATTGCTGACAAAATTCACGAATCCTAGTGTCCATTTTTCATTGATTAGTCAAACTCACTCTTCTTGTTTGACGGAATACATGTAGAGTTTAAAATACCCAATCACAATTTTTTTCTTTTTTTGCTAGATTTCATTTCGTAATAATATTTTTCTAGTATTAATTATTTGTTGGCCACGTTTTTATTGTGAAGGATATCTGTTGGCCACGTTAATGTGTTGTCTTAAAAATGTTTTTTTTTTTTCCTATCTCTTCTGTATAGAGCTAAATTTATGAATGGCTAATGGATTCTATTTCTGTGGATTGTCTGCACGGGACGTATATCCACTATCAATCGTGGTGTCATTTGTTCTTTGTTCTATTCCTTTTCACATTACCTTGTACTGAATATCACATCAAATATCATCGACTACCGTTACCTTCTTTATCCCTTCTCACCTTAAACTTGTTATTAAAAGATGAGGAGTGATATTTGTACAACTAATATCAGACAATTTTGATGACAACTACTTTTTTTCTCTTGTGATTGGACAAAAACAATGGAGAGAAATAATAAAAGAGAATAAAAACACTTGTGAGTATGAGAGAGTTGTTTCAAAAGTTATCAAAAATTGGTTGTACAAATATCATTTCTCTTAAAAGATATCAAATTCCCAATTCACTTATTGATAAAATGTACAATGGATGCTTTCCACATGTAACAAATACAATAGTACTCTTTGGTTGTTGTTATAAGAAAAAATAACTTTTTATATTTGTCGAATAATTGATGTTTTTGGTCAATAATATAGACTAGATGCATCAAATATCTATTGAATCTAAAAAGTGATATATTTTTTTATAATATTGATTGGATTGAGTATAAGTTTTGTGTATTTCTCATAATCTCAAAAACTTTATGGTAAAACTCTAAAACTTAATGGTAAAAATTCTTATGATGTTATAACTATGCCTAAATAATTTGATCGTGACTATATGCTTACTCGGAACAAAAATGCAATTTTGCACGTTTAGTTAAAAAAATCAAAATAAATTAAGACTTATTCAAAATGCTTTAAAATTTTGCATATCCATTCTATGTATTGTAATAAATGTTTGTACGATCAATCAACTCAAAATTCAATTTTTAAGTCAATATTTTCGTTGTTTTCTTTTTTGAATTTTTTGGGCTTTAAAAATTCATAATTAATCGGTCTCTCGTCGAAAAATTATAATTTTTTTGTGAAAGGTCATATTTTAACATTTTAAATATATCTGCAAAAAATCATAAAAAATTTCAATTTCTAAGTCACTTTTTCTGAACTTCATGTATATTAGAGGGTCAAAAATATATAAGAAGAATCTCAAATTACAAAGTTAGAATATGTGTTTTCATTTTTACAATGTCATTTTTCAGACTATGCGTATATTACATGATCAATTTAAACAATTAATTCTTGTTTTTAAATAATATTAGTATGTATTTATTTTTGGACACGATTCAATTTGTGGAATGATTTTTAAACATTGAATGATGGTCTTTAATTCAAATGATCAAATAGTTTGAGTTGGTTTTGGTGTTAAAAGTGCATAATGGACACTTAACCAAGGGATGACAATGGGTACCCTATGGATAGGGTACTACACTATCCTTCCTCATACCACATTTGTAAAAAATACTCGTACCTGAGTCTGTATCCTCGTGGGCAACAACTTTAGTGCTCTTTCCCATACCTTATGGATACCTTAGTGTCCACACCCGCACACATTACCCGCACTTTAACTATGAAAAGACAATAAAAATATCATAATTGAAATAAAACTATGGTTCAATTTTTTTTAAATCAACTCATAAAATAGTATGAATCGTAGTATTTAACAAAATAAAAAACATCCAAAACATCCTTCAAGAATTGTATGCCAGTAGGAGTGATCAGCTATTTTATTAAGTAGTTTTTAGGTTTAGGCTTTAGACTTAAATAGCTAAATTAATTATACAAAATTAAATAAAGTATTTATCATATTTTAAAAATATGTATATGCGGGTTGCGGGACTGGGCATTAGAGTACCCATACCCGTACCCATGCCCATTTAAATATGCGGGTAATACATGTACCCAAGCTCATACTTATGAAAGCAGTGTTTTACCCTACCCATTTATGAGTATTTTTTGCGGGTACCATCGAGTCTGGGTCCAATTGACATCTCTAACTTAACCCGAAAACCAATTGATCGTTTGGGATATCACGTTTGGTCAAATTCGATCCAACCCAAACTGCAAACACCTCTATTCATAATTGAATGACATTGACTATTTGTGTCCTTTGTTCATATTAAAATTTACCTACAAATTAAATCTATTTTATAAAATAAGCTTCAAATGATTTTGTTCGAATGATTAAGGAACTCCTCCAAATAACTAATCATTGAAAGAACTGGAATTAAATTTATGAGTAAAACAATTATTTATTTGTTAGACTATAATTACCTAACGATCAAACTTTTAATTATCAAATCCTCTTTCACTACATATCGAAAAGTTAAAAAAAAAATGTATAAAATAAAAGATTTCTACCACTAAGTTACTCGTAAATGATAGACAACTAATAAAAATGTTTATAAGTATTAAAACTATGAGACCCTAATTTAATGGGATTCTCAAGAGGTTTGTGTATGTGTGAGTGTTGGGAGAGCTTTATTTACTCCATTGAATTGACCATTGACTAAATTTGAGATTGATTCATTGGCATATAGAGTGAGAATCAAAAGGAAGTGTGTGTGAGAATGGAAATGGAAGGTGCTTAGCAGGTTCCTCTTTTAGTGACCAAGACCAAGTCGCCAACCCACATACACCAACCAATAACCAAAACACAACACAAGTCTTATACTTACGTATGAATATTCAAACGATGACGTCATCAAAACGACATCGTTACCTTTATTTGTCTTCCAGAACGAGCAGAATCATCAACCCCACCCACCAATCTCACGTGTATCTATGGAGCTTACCAAGATCAAAATCTCAGCGGACTTCAAGGCTAAAAAAAAGTTTATATAGATACCTATAGATCATCGACAACGGAAGTTGAACCGATCACAAATAAATTAATTTTTTACCAAATCAGTCTTTATTAGAATAAAGTGTAATCTTTATGTAGAAATGACTAATGATATAATCATTCATTAGATTCTCTTTTAGTCCTTATAATTAGTTTTATCAGCAATTAACTTTATTCCTTTTTTCTCAAAAAACTGTATTCTGTTTACATTTTTCTCATTTTAAGATTTAAACACCTTGATTATTAATAGTAATAAGAATTGGGATGATGGTTTTTAGTGGCGAAACTAGAAATTTTAGAGTCCGCACAAAAATTATATAGCTAAGAATTCTTGTGCGGGAGCGTGTGAAAATATTGAGTTTGTTCAATTTTTTTTTAAATGGATTAATGGGCTATTGGGTTGGGTAAAATATAAAGAAAGTATCGATTGAGTCCGAACGACTGCCGCGGTCACCGGGTAGTCGTTCCGCCCTGATGGGTTTTTCTTGTAGTGCAGTTGAGGATGATGGTTAATTAAGGTGAAGTTTGTCTACATAATCAAAAGAAATTTCCGAGTGCAAGGCTTATTTCAATCCAATACAAGAAAATAACTTTGTAGGAGACACATTTTTCTTAGTTAATTTTATATATTTTTAATAAAAGAAAATGATATATATTAACGGAAACTCTTTCTCTCTAGATCAAACATATATTTTTTTCTTTATGTAGTTTTTCCATTTATAGTTTGTTCCTCACTCTACATTCGCTTTGTAACATATCAAATTGGATCCTCTACAGAATTGTTAGACCTAGATATAGGTGGTTCTAACCATCCTACCATAGTGGTCACACTACTATTCTATATATAGTGTTGCCAAGAATTAAGTTAAACTATCACGTGTCATATCACATGGTGCCGCCCTTAAGAATGTACCACTGTTTTTCCCAAATCCAAAGTAGGATCTACCCTTACGTTCACACTTTTGACTAAAAATGCAAAATATTTAAAATGCAAAAAATACTAAAAATCCAACCATAAATACCCAACATGACACACATGTTTCCTTCCCTCTAACTCTTCTTCTCTTTTATTTTCCTTTCATTGTACGGTCACTTGACATGATCAAAACCATGTCTGATTCCCCACCAAATGAGTTTTTTCAATTCTATCATCAAAATTTCCCCAATCAAACCCCTCCTTACACTTCCATTGCTACTAACACCACCCCTGCTTCCACTTTACCCCCTGAATCAACCATGATGAATCCAAGCTCACCAACCTCAGCCAGCAACTTGGGTCCATCTGAAGGCCGTGTGTCAAAGCCTATACGGAGAAGATCAAGGGCTTCGCGGCGAACGCCGACGACTTTACTTAACACGGACACTACCAATTTCCGTGCCATGGTTCAACAATTCACCGGAGGCCCTATTGCACCTTTTGCAGCAGCTGCCACATCATCATCACCACCTAATTTCTCAACCCTAGCAGGCCTAGGGCTTGGCCCACGGGCTTCACATCCTATGAATCAAGCTATGATGTCTCATCCTTTCTACCAACAACAGCTTCAACAGCAGCAACAACAACAATATCAACAACAACACTACAATATGTATAGTGGCAACGTTAATACACAAGTAGGAGGAGATCATGATAACATGTTTTTTCAGAGAATAATGAGCAATCCAAGACCTACAAACAATGATAATAATATTAATAATGTTGTTAGTGATCATATTCATGGAGGAGAAGGTGGTTTCTTTCCAAGAACTTCTTCTTCTTGAGATTCATCGATTATTATCTCTTGGTAGGAACACGGATAGTGGTTTATTTTTCTTTCTTTTCTTTGGTCGTATGGGGTGGCGGAGGCATGAAAGTGACACGTAAATTAAAGCAGACGAATTAGGTTGCAAACTTGGCCTAAAATTGTTGACCAACTACTCTACTATAATATTTTATTTATTTACACTATACTACTTTCTTTATTTTTTTATTTGTAGTCTTATTCTTATTATTAATTATTACTACTGTTTCTTTTTTAACTTTTGTAATAACTTTAGGGTTTCTTTTTTGTGTGTGCACTAGGCTATGTTTCTAGATCACTTTGCTTGGCGTTGCAAACACGTTTGTTTATTTATTATTATTAATCTTTCTATCATATAATTACTTTGACATTTGCAAAAAGTATTTGTCCAAAATAGCAAGTGTATGAAGAATCCTATTTAGTTTCTAATGTCGCATTAATTGCTTTATTCTAATAGTAATGTTATATTCATGAATCTCAAATTATTACTATTATATTTTAGTTTACATATATGTTTTTTTTTCAGTAAAAAAATATATATGTTTTTTTTAAAAAGAGTTTACATATATGCTATCGAGAGTACATCAATAACTTTTTTTTTGTTGAAGAAATCAAAATCGATTTAATATATCACCAAGAAACAGCAGTTCCCAAGCACAAGGAGTGCCTAGGAGACCACCAACAGTTTACAGAGGTTCAGGAACAACAAAAACAAAAGCAAATTAGTCAATCCCCAAACACACTAAATGGCTTGACCACCAACTCTGAGTACCATAAAAAAACACAACTTTTTTAGCCTTCAGGCAACCTAAAGCTAACACCTTGACCTTATCTAGCAGGCGAGGCACAAACGTTACAGTATTATTGAACAATCTATTATTACGCTCGTTCCATATCACCCAAGTACACAAGAGCCATATGAGCTGCATGAATGACCTCTTAGTTTTGCCAACACCCGTCTGCTGAGAAAATTGTGCCAGATGATCTAGTATAACATTAGAATCCACCCCATCAAAGCCAATCCAACCACGCACCTGTTGCCATAAAGGTACAAACACGGAACAAGATAAAAATAAGTGATCAGCCGTCTCTACGTGACCGCAACCAGTCACACAAATGACATCATCCGCATGAATAACACCATGGAAAGCCAAATTAGCTTTTGTTGGAAGGCGATCTTGAATCAGCCGCCACGCAAAAACCGAGACCTTCACAGGGACCTGATGATGCCACACCAACTCGACATGTAAATCCAGCTGAGCCTCAACACCATCAGTCAACAAATCATAGGCTCCCCTCACGGAGTAACCCTCTGCAACATCAGGAAGCCACTCCCAAGAATCTGAAATGTTAGGAACCAAAAAGAAATTAGATAGTAACGCTCTACACTCCTCTAACAGAGCCTCCTCCCACGCCCACAGCCTACGCCGCCACCTCCAACCCTCCCCATCCACCTCCAGCCCCTGAGAGAACATAGATGCAACCGAAATGGTTTTGTTCTCAGCCAGGTCAAATAAACGCGGAAAACGCTCACAAAGCGGGGAACCTCCAAACCACCTATGCGACCAAAAGAGCGTTGTAGTCCCATCACCCACCCTCCGCCTAACACTATCACTAAACTACCCACCACCAACGTCACCCACCCCATCACAAATCCTACCTACCTCCCGCCACCACGAAGAAACACTCCGGGCCCCCACCTCCAACCTCCCACCACCTTCGCCATAACGGGCGACTAAAATACGATACCACAAACCTTCCCTATCCACTAACATCCTCTAGCACCATTTGTCTAGTAAGGCCACATTAAACTCCTTCAACCTCTTCACCCCCAAACCTCCATGCTCTTTTTGGAACATAAGGTCTTCCAACCTATCCAAGTAATTTTTCTACAATCCTCACTCCCACCCCCAAAAAAAATTATTCAATAAAGATTCAATGGAAGAGATTATACCTGTTGGAGCTTTGAAGAAGGAAAGAGCATAGACAGGCAGAGAAGTTAAAACAGATTTGAGAAGAATCAAGCGACCACCGAAAGAGAGAAATCTACTATTCCAACCTTACAATCTAGATTTAACACGATTCACAATAGGTTCCCAAAACTTAAGTCTCCGCGGATCAGCATCGATAGGCAAGCCTAGATACATAAAAGGAATTTTTCCCACTTTACAACGCAAGACCATTGCTGCCTCATTTAACCAAGACTCGAAAATATTACTACCCACCAATAAACTTTTATTAAAGTTCACTTTCAGCCCAGACATAGATTCGAAGATCACAAGCGCTGCTCGCATAACCCACACATTTGCCCAACTTTTATTCCCTACCAACAGAGTATCATCTGCAAACTGAAGGTGAGAAACCACAACCTGGTTAACCGTGCCCACTGCATACCCTGTGAATAAATTATTCTCAACCAAAGTTTTCATCACAATATTAAGACCTTCAGCTGCAAGTAAAAACAAAAAAGGGGAGAGGGGGTCCCCTTGACGTAACCCTCTCTGTAAACGGAACTCCTCAGTATGACTGTCATTGACAAGAGCAGCAGCAATAGCAGAACTCACACATTCTCGAATCCACTTCCGTCACAGAACCAGAAAAGACATCTCTTTCATCACCGAATCCAAATAACCCCAATCAACAGAGTCATAGGCGTTTTCAAAATCCACTTTGAAAAGCATAAGCTCCTTATTAAGCTTACGAGTCTCATCGACAACCTCATTAGTAATAAGAATGCCATCTAAAATTTTCTGATTTTTAACAAAAGCCGACTGAGTCTCGGCCACTACACTACTCATCACCTGCCTCAATTTGTTGGCTAACACTTTTGCTAGGATTTTATACAAGCTACCCACCAAAGAGATTGGCCGAAAATCGTTAAGCCTCTGGGGATTGTCCACCTTCAGAATAAGAGCGATGAACGTTGCATTGATACCCTTCGCCAACTTGCCATTTCTGTGAAACTCGGAAACAAACCTCATAACGTCATTTTTCATCTCAGCCCAGAACTCTTTAATAAAACCAAAATTGACACCATCAGGGCTAGGGCTCTTAAAGCTATCACAATCCCAAATGGCATCCTTAACTTCATTCTTAGAAAAATGTTTAATAAGGCTCCCTCCCTCCCCCACCGACAGAGTCCGAAACTGAAGATTAGAGATACCAGGTCTTTCCACATCGAGCGCCTTATAATGCTGTTCAAAATGCTTAAACAGAGCATCTCGAACCGAATGAACTCCCTCAATTTGTGAAGAAGATTTCCTTCTTAGACTTGGCTGGGTTTTGATGACAACAAACTCACATCACAAAAGAAGAAAAATTATATGGAGGCTCAAGTTGAAGAATGAAGATGATGGGACTTAGGCTTCATAGTTATATTCTTGTAAGTATGGTTCTTATCTTTGACACTATCATTCTTGACAAAACTTAGAATGCTCATAAAATAATTACTAACATTTTTCTAAATCCCCCATATGAAGCAATGCTTAAAGCTCTTTGAAAATAAATCACACACTCACAACGATTTTCATAAAAGTGTGATTTTGCATTAAAATATATTTTTGATCTTGAAAAATCATTTAATAAATTTGTTTCAGCACGTATATTTTATTTGGCCAAAATTGTTTATACAAAAGAAAAATATATAGCATGTCTTTTTTTGAAGGCATGTCAACGGCTATATTTGCTTCAGCATGTTTTCAATGTTATATATTTAAATATGCATTGTATCCATTGGCCATAAATATTTTTGGTGCCGTTGGATTTTTTTTAAAGAAATTATTTTGACTATTTGATCATTATATATCCAACAAATGTTTTTCAATTTACTGTCAACGGCCAGTTTTTTTAAAATGTAATTTCATACTCATTTTTATGAATAGATGCCTTTTTAAATATGTGTCTATTCATTGACAAAACTTTTTGAAAAGTAGTGTTGCTTCATAAACATCTTTTTAGCCTCTATAAATTCCATTGAGAATCAAAGCATTATATACAACAACTTTCATTATCTCAATTGACATTTTCAATATCACTTGCTTTCAAACTTTTATTCAAATTGTTTGGAAAACTTTGCCCACACTTTAACATTCATTAAAAGGTTTTCTGAGCACTAAGTCCATTTGTTTAAGAGTGATATTGATAAGATTATACATCCATACACATTTGATATTCTTCAATTACATTGTTGTAAAGTTTCTCATCATTTGTTGGTGGGAATTGTTGTAAAAGATAGTGGAGTGTTATCTTGTTTCTTTGTGAGAATTTCATCATAGGTTTGGTGAAGATTCTTGTTGTAAAAGATAGTGGGGTGCTATCTTGGTGTGTAGAGAAATATTGTTAGGGGGCCTTTGGGATTAAGGTTGCTTTGTAACAAAGATTCTTTACATAGTGAAATCCTTCGCGGGGTGTGAAGGGAGTGGAGTACCCTAAGGTTTAGAGGGGAACCACTATAACTCTCTTGTGTTATTTCTTCTTCCCTTACTCTTTTATTTTTCCGCATTCATACCTTCATCATTATTTACCGAAAAAATTATCAACAACGCTAAACTAAGAAAAATTAACCAATATTGCTAGAAAGATTAAGGTTGCTTTGTAACAAAGATTCTTTACATAGTGAAATCCTTCGCGGGGTGTGAAGGGAGTGGAGTACCCTAAGGTTTAGCCGAAACATCATACAACTCATTACAATCATCCGTTGACAGATCAAGAATTTCACCTCTACTATCCAACGTTGCCATCTTCTCCTTCAACGCCCCAATCTGCGCAGGAATATTCTGCGAGTGGGCCTTATGCCAATTTTTCAACGCCGACTTAATTAATTTGAACTTTTCCTTGAGCACATAACCTCCCCACCCATCCACCTGAAGAGAACTTCAGGTAGTCTTCACAAATTGCTTGTAACTCGGTAAGTCCGACCAAACTTTAAGAAACCGTGAAGGACGCGGTCCCCAATTTTCTTCATCCACCGTAAGAAACAAAGGACAATGATATGATAAACCTCGAAGATGAGCGACTTGAACACAATTCGGCCACACTATGCACCAATCCTCCGTCAGCAGAAACCGATCAATGCGGCTCATAGACTTACCGTCCCCCTTAAACCAAGTGAAATTACGGCCGCATAACGGTAAATCACACAACTCATTCTCAACAATAAATTGATTGAAGGGACCAAAATCCATCACCCCTCCTGAAGCACTCACAAAGCGTCTTTCTTCCCTGCATCTAACCGCATTAAAGTCGCCACAAACACACACATTCTTACCCCTCAATTATAGCATTCAATCCTTCGGTCATATTTTGTGAAATATCTTTCATATTAAATTATAAGTCGTTTTTTATCATTTAACATCAATTAAAGAAAGTAATTAATTTTTTATAAAAAAATAGAAATTATAGGTTATTATACAAAGTTAACATTTATTAATGGTATTAGGAAGATAAATTAAATAATTTTAAAAAAGAGTGATAAATAGTTAAGTTATAATTGAAAAAATAATATTTAATGATTTGGTATTGTAAAAAATCTTATATTTTGTAAAAATATCTTTTTTAAAACGATTTATCATTTAAGACGGAAGGAGTAAGATAGAAGAAGCAATAAGATAGAAGAAGCAATATTCATATTCTGAAGCACTTTTTTTCTTCACTAATCTTGCACGTGATTTGTGGACTTGTGTCATTTATTATTACTAGGAGTTATTTTTAAATTTGTTATATAATATAGACTATTATTTTTTGAAAAAGGTATACATTATTATTATTATTATTATTATTATTATTATTATAAGGGTATGTGCTGACTTTTCCTATTCCACGAGCAATGACCACTCTATTTTGTTTGATGATGATCGATAATAATACAATTGGGACCCTTTTTTCATGAAAAAGAGATTAGCACATCAATGAAAAGTCATATATTAGTAGTACTATATAGATAGATTAAATAATGTTACTTTAGCAGTTGGATATGTGGAATTTGCAAGCTATCCTTACCAAATTCCATTGACGTAGGTGACTGTGAGTCCCATAGCTAGCAGTACTAATTAAATTTCACTAAATCTTTTAATTAAGTTGACTGGATTTTCTTGTTGGTGCGTTCTACACTCGTTACTACGTACTTTAAAATTGTTTGAGATCATTTATGCTTTCCAACACTTTGGTTTTTACATTCAACCTTTTTTTTTAACAAACTAAAACGAAATAATATAGTGTTGAACGGACAATTCTCCCCAACATAAAGAGTGCACATATAATCAAAAGTATGTGTTACAACTTCACAAAATCACAGAAAAAGCAAAAAATTACACATATAAGGCTACCCTATGTAAAACATATAGGGTTAACCCACCTATGTTTAATATTGAAAGGAAGATATGGATTTTTCGCTTTTATCTACTAAAAAAAACCCAACTTAATTCTATCAAGCAATTTAGGTAACGTTTCGATTTTTGTTTGAAACAACATGAGTTGCATTCTTTTCAAATAACTCAAACTGAAGTTAACCAAACGATATGCATGATGTTTCTCATTCTTCTTGTGAAGCCACACAATTTAGGTAACGTTTCGATTTTTGTCTGAAACAACGTGAGTTGCATTCTTCTTTTTCAAATAACCCAAACTGAAGTTAACCAAATAATATGCATGATGTTTCTCAGTCTTCTTGTGAAGCCACACAACGAACCAAAATGGAAAGCAAAATCAAATAATTGAAAAGGAGTCACTTAAGAAACGCCCATCCATTGCTAAATAAGAATCCAATGCTTTCAAAGTGATTACACCTCAAAAAACAAATGATTCACTAAATCCTCTTGATTGCAACTCTAGATACATACATTCAAATGTGGTTGAAGAATTCCGCGCGTAACTAAATTTTCCTTTGTAGCAATATGGTTCCTAAAAAGTCATCAAGTAAAAATAAACATCTTTGAATGAAATGTTTTATTCCATATGATATCGTGTAAGTCATCATGATTGGGAGCCTCAACTTCCGTCAAAAAGTGATAAACCCCTCGAACATTATAAATTTTGTAGATTGATAGCTTCCACCTCCAATAGTCATCATCATCATCATCCTTCAAAACAACATTAGCCATAAGAATACAACATTTTCCCACGTCTCCTCCTCGCATGCAAATAAATGACGCCGCCACTTCCGACCATCACCCCATAGCCTCCACTTCCAAAAATTATTCATGTTTGCAATTTGTTTTCAACAATTTACCAACATTATCGAATATAAGATTTAGATGTTTTTCTTCAAAAAAAAAAAAGATTTAGATATTTATTTTATTGGCTTTAATTATAGTAAATTTATCTACCGTCATTTTGATTATATGCGGTTTACGCTTTGTTGGCATTTCAAAGTTTGCTTTTGTTTTCCTTCAAAAAAAAAAAGTTTGCTTTTGTTTAGAGTGTCCGGTTTTTATCATCTATGCATGTTTATCCTCTCATTGTCAAAATGGTGACCGTCTAGGTTTGTTTACTTTTTCTTTTACTTTCTTTTTCCTTTTAAACTTTCATATAGAATAAACCATACATACACACCAAGATTATGAGACTTGTTCCTTCAAAAAGATTATGAGACTTGTATTAAAAAATGGTTAACAACATGCATTAGTTTTGTGAATGAATTAGTGAAATTGGTTAACAAAACAACTTAAATTTTGTGCTAAAGCCATTTAAAAACAAATTTGTGCTACAAAAGTTCTTCTTAATATTAAAAACAATGACAAAAGAAAATAAAATACAATTCAGTGTATACATACGGTAAAGATTATCAATTATCGTAAATGTGTCCCATATTTATGTTTGGATAACATTTGTTGATTCCCATTTGAGGTTGGTTTAGTTGTTGGTTTGAGATCTTGGAGTTTTCTTCTTTCATGATCTCATGTTCGATTCATGGTCGAGTCTATATAGAGTTTTGCTCTGAATAGAGCTCCGAAAGTGAACGGTGAGATTGGTCCTCAATTCATCGAATACTGAGTTTAAAAAAAAATAGTATTTGCGGATTTGATCACAGTAACATATATTATAGGCTTTTATATGTGCTTAGTCCCTGCAAATAGGGGTCATTTAAAAGTTGGTCCTTGTATTCCTTAACCCTAGTATTTTGCCCTTCCAAAATTTAATCACTTAAAATTTCGTCCCTCACCCCACTTAATCACCACTACATCACTAATTACAGGGGTATTTTTGTAATTTCACGTTTGTAATTACAGTGATGTGACGGCAACTAACTGGGCCGATGGACTAATTTTTAAGTGATTAAATTTTGGTATGACAAAATACCAGGATTAAGGAATACAGAGACCATTTTTTAAATGACATCTATTTGCAGGGACTAAACATAGATTAATCTATGTTATATCGGTTATTGTCTTGATGTTAAAAAAAATAATTCGATGATCATCATTTTGAAAGTGACTCCTAGAATTCATACTCGTGAATCATGTGGGGGATATATAGATTGCTAGTGTGAAACCACCGAAAGCAGCCTACAAGTATTAGTATTTGGCAACAAATAGATATTGCCGTATTGGTATTGTATTGGGGGATTTGCAAAGAAGTCATTTTCATTTGTACCCTTTTGTAATTGTAATTTTGTACAACTCACACAAATAATCATTTTTTACACGAAACCAGATATTATTTGATATGTTTGAATGTTCTTTTGTGAAAATTTCGGATTAAATCGAATTTTGAATATATTATTCTAAAACAAACCAAATTGAACCGCATATATATTTATATATATATATATATATATATATATATATATATATATATATATATATATATATATATATATATATATCCTGTCAACCCGAAGAATTAATTTATAATGTTATCTCCTGTTATAATGTTATTTCCTAGTAATTTACTAAAGTATCAACATGAATATCTAAATAACTTTTATCCTTGAAGTGTTATTTTCTGGAAAAAGAAAAAAATCAATGAAAGTTAGGTAGAGTCGATAATGTAGCTAATAGCTATAGTTTAACATAGATAGATTGCTATAGATTCTTAAAAACTACGGCACTCAAATCATGTCAACAAAAGTTGTCATTGTTAAGTGAATAATAATGAAGCTATTCGTCTTGTAGTTGGAAATATGCTCTCAGCAGGAATCTATCACCTATTGTTTTTGGTGAATACTAGGTGCTTGTTTTGTACTTGTACGTAAGAGTAGAAATATATCAAACATGCCTGTTTTATTTCCCAAAGTTAAGACTCAGCTAATTGTTAGAATGTCATTCCCTTTAATTAAATTAATATAACATTTTTAACTTGCGTGTAAAAGTCGATCGAATCATAACTTTCGAACGAGTCATAACTTTCGATCGAACTGAATTTTTTCAACAAGTGAACAATTTTGATGTGTCTATTGAGCAACAAACTTAACTTGTAAAAGTTTGACACCACATTTAAGTCCTTTTTAGTCTTGATTGAGGTCGTCGGATAGAAATTAAGTCCACGTCTAATAAGTTATAGGCTAAACGCCAAGTATTAATGTAGGCCAACGTGTATATAATTCAAAAATATATTTATGAAAGCATCATAATGAATTTTCCTACATCCTTTGAATCAAATTAAACAGGTTGTACCTACCTCCACATCTCCCAACTATTGCTATCTTTTAGCTTCTTAGAATATTGATTGAGATATCCACTACGACAATCATATTTCTACACGGAAAACCCACAGTAAATAACTAAAGGTTTAGGCATTTCATCAATTTTGCAGGAAATCTCACAATTCCACAAATTATTAAGTGCAACTAATCTCAACCAGAAAAACGGTCAAAATAGAAATTGAAATATAATAGAAGTGCACGTTTGAAGCATAGGTTAATTTAAAAGGTAGTAGAGCTTAAATACTCTTATAAAACACGAGTTTAACCCAAAATGACCGGATGCAGCATCATCAAAATGTGCAGAAATTAAATTATTCCATTACAGCTCAAGAAAATACATTTAACACCATTCAATCATGTTCAAAGTATATTGCAAACCCATAATAAATACTGGAATAAAAAAAGAAGTACAAGATAGTTTCTCATCACCATTGCATTACTCCATTTTAATGAAGTAGCAAATGAGAGCACGAAGTAGTACACGAAGAGCTCTAACTCTCTTCTAGTAACTCCACAAATATTTAACATCTCATTTTGCTGTTTTGTATAAACTTGTACTAATCAAATATATCCTCTTCCCATTACTAGTAATCTGAACATACTATAATTGTTATTCTACAACAACCAAATTTAACAGGGGCACTACAAACACACTTCGAACAAAATTTTCCACCTACATTTAACATGGCCAAAGCCATGGAGATATTCTCACCCTTCAGGGCCCTATCTCTCAAGTCTCAAGTTGGTGTGGATGAAAGCAAGTAAAATATATTGAACATTTTGAGGCTGAAATCTGAACAATAAAAATAAAGGAAGTGACAAAATATTCACTGTCATAAAGTCAATTAATGACTCTAATCAGAAACAAAAGTTCAGGGCAGGTACTCAAACAACACTTTGATGTATATGAAGACATAATGCTGAAAATTCGGACCACGCCAGTAAAATTGAAGGTCCCTTCTGCAACGTTGAAACTGTTTCTTGATACAAGACTAAGCACAGAATTTTGCAGCATAAATCTCATGGGAAGTTGCTAATCATATTCTAACAACAATCCAGCAAATCCATTTATGTACGCCTATGATTTGTTTGTGTCTTTCCCATTATTCTGGGGATTAAGCTCATTGTCATCAAAATATTCTTCAAAAAATTCTTCATCACTATCCTCCTCATGATCATCATAATACTCTTCATCCTCGTCATCCTTACCATTTTGAAGAAAAATTGATTCATCGTTTGATTGCTGACCTCTTATACTTTCTTGAATTCGATCACATATGGCAGTCCCCTGATATATACCCATGCAGTGACAACCAACAGAGAAAAAAGTTTAAAAGCTAGGTATTAATTATCTTGCATAATGAAAGTCACATAATATTTCAGCATAAATTAGCTCACCATCTTATGACAACCTTCTTCAAACATTTCTAGAAATCCAGCAACCATACGATCAGCATTTTCCACCCACTCATTCTGATGCATACCAGCATTCTTTGCAACAGTTTGGATCTAGATAAACAAAAAAGATGTGCACAACAATCAAAATTCCAATCCACTGCAGGAAATTTTAAAATGTATGGTGCCATAAGTTATAGTTGCGAGTGAATGTTCATAGCCTACTGCATAAATATTTGATGTCCTTAAGTTTTGACAATCTACTTTCTCAATTAAGAATCTCGACGATTCACTGTTGTTTCACCCTTAAACATTGCCTTCATGTAGAAAAAATGCTTTTTATTCTCTGCCCTTTGTTCACATGAACATGAATCTCACCCGATACATTGCTCCCTCTTATCTCATATTGACTCTACTTTCAGTTTATCAAAAGTTTAACTTCTTAATGGCTTTTAGTTTATTTGTGTTTATACAACTGAAAATGGAAAGAAACAAGGAAAAACTTCTTGATGCCTTTTTATGCTGAACTAAAATAACATGACTGCATCCTTTTTATTTTCTTATTAAAATATGACTGAACGAATTATCAGCAAGTCCACCAAAATTAAAATACAATCATTTATTTAAGGTGTTGTGATAACAGTTATCAAGTTGCAAGAAAATACCAAAATTTAATGCCACCCAGAACGTGGTTTTTTTAATTCAAGAACAATAAAAATATGAGAATTTTTGTATTGAATGTGAAAACAAAATGGTCGGACACGGTTTGTCTAAAAAAAATGATGCCATTGATATAGTGAGCTAAGGACAATGAAAATATGAGAATGTAGCCACTAACAATGGCTGTAAATAATCTAGCAGAGGATGGAGTGTCAACAGCAAGATTTAGGCAAAATAAAGACCTGACAACAAGGAAGGCAAAAGTTTTAAAGACAAGGCTACCAGTTAACAGTTCCTTAAACAACCATTGCAAGAAAAATACAAATGTAAGTTTGACGGCAAGAGAAGGGACACAGAACCTAATAGTTGAACTTGTGGAAGAGCTACTGCTCCATCAAAGTAATAAATAGGGAAGAGAAGCGAAGTGCTACAGTGCATCACTTCTACTTCTCTGCCACAGTTAGAACCACCATTTTATGATCTTTTTTCACTTCGCAACCTCTTCCCTTGCCCCATCCCCAAGTGCATGCACAGTGAACTATACAACTTATTCAAATAATATGGCATATAATAAATTATAGACCTTTTACACCAACCTTTTCTTGCTGTTCTCTTACTTTCTCCTGCAAAGTTTTCAGTCTCCTATTCACGCGCAATCGCTTTTCCTGTTCATTTTAAATACCAACACAGAAAAACATAAGCTCCTCCTCAAATGGTAGACAATATTAAGGACAATATAAGAGTGAACAACTCAATCAATCGTGTATCATATAACGAGATATAAACCAAGATCACACCTTAACATAGCTCACACCAAGGTCTTTTCTTGAGTACCCACGATCCAAGTTACGCAGCACATACTGGTTATAGTCTTTCACAATCCTCATTATTATATCTGATGTGGATATACCTTCAGTCCGTTGGGTTTCCTTAAATCTTCCAACTGCCTTAACCTGCATCGAAATAATACAGCATGTTATATATGCAGTCCCAGTGAAATTTAAGGAAAAAAGATAATGAAATTTACTGATACATACAAATTCATACACATCATTTGCAGCACCACTGGTATCAGCATATCTGTCAACATTTCATTGCAAAACCCAAGACATTAGCTATATAATGCATTCAAATGCTTAAACAGCATGTCAATAACAACGTAGGTCTATAAAAATAAAAACCAGGATTACAAACTCAAACAGTACCGAAGAACTAGGAGTTTGGGAGTTGAAACAGGAAATGACTCTTATGTAAATTCTCAGACACGAAGAATTAGGAGTTTGGGAGTTGAACTAGGAGTTTGGGAGTTGAAACCAGGATTATAATAATTTAAACAAATGACATAATTCAATCTAATTAATGTATGTTGTGACGGACACTGTTTCAGACACGACTTCAATCAGACGTGTCCGTTATACAAGCTTATAAAAATATAGAAAAACGAAACAAAATGGAATCTTACGGAAGAGAATCATGAGCTACAAAATCAATCTTATTTTTATCAAGAAACTCTTGATTAATAACCCAAGGTGCATCAGGTATCACTTCGTCCACCCATCTACGCACAAAAAAAATAAATCATACATCAATTAGTTACAATTACACAAACACAAAAAACGCATAACAACAATATTACATACTTGCAGTGACGAAGAGACTCATAACGTTCATCTTCAGTCATAACTGTTTTTCCTTTATACTTATGTGTCACTGCATCGCTGCAGCATCCAACAAGAAGATACGTATTCGGAAATCTACAATTGAATGAAAAAAAGTGATTATATAAAATAATCGATTAATTGAGGATTAATTAAGTAGACAATGAAGATTGAAGAGTAATGGAGATTACGATTTTTTGGCTTGTTCAAGAGAACGAGCGTGGCCGAAGTGAAAGAGATCGTAGATTCCATCGGCGTAGACACGAACGGGGCGGTCTTCAGGCGGAGGAAGGTGAGGGATGGTGGAAGATGACGTCATGTTTCCGATCCCGATTGATTGATCGATGGTATTTTGTTCGGTGTTTTTCGCTTTCTCTAATTTTCTTAGCGATTCCGCGTTGTTTCTGCTTTTTTATTTATTTTTAAATTTTTGTGATACCCTTTATTTTTCTTGCCTTAAATTGAACACAAGTTCTTTTCGTGAAAAAAGATACTACGTGTGGGACTCGGAATATTCCTCAAATTTCTAGCTGTGTCTGTGACGTGTGAAACATTTTGTGAATTTTTGTTTGGTAATCATAAGTCATGTGAGTTAGGTTTGGGACTCACCAACGTGAGATAGATGACCTTAAATTTAAAGAACATTTACAAAAGTATTTATAAATCATAGATCATCATATCGACAACTTAATTACTCTAAGCAGGGTTAGATTGAAATACCAATGTTACAACAATGTTGTAAATAACTCTGTTTGTTTGTTTGTCTATGGATACATGCTAGATTGTAGCTAGGCATTATAGGAAATAAGAGACCTACAATTAGACAACATGGTATCTAGTTTGTTCTCATAGTAATTAAGATTTGATACCGCATTAAAAATATTTGACAATCACTCACAAAATTGACCTGCTCTAATCCATAGTTTTTAACAATTTTGATGTATGTTGTGGTGATGTAGACTCACACTCAATCACTCAACCAAATGAGTGGAGAACTATGGAGTTGGCTTGGACAAGAGGACCTAAATTGTTACTGAAGCAAATGTCAATATCAAATTTCTCTTCGATTGAGAATAGAGCACAATCAACATTACATTTCAACCAATTTTGGTTAGGTTTTCTCCAAGATAAATTTGCAATGGTATGATAGAATCCTTATGAGCGCAGTTGCAAAACATGTAGTCTCAAAGTGTGTCAAGCGCAAGGTTGATTGTCATTGATACATCAACCAATCTTTACTCCTAATGGCAAGTTTAACAATTGCTTTATAGCACATAACACATTTGATTTAGCATTGGATGCTTCGGTGGTGCAGGTTGAATCTAGTGGGGAGGCAACAACGAAATAATCTTCAACAAAAATGTTTAATCTCCATGGTCTTTGTGGACAGTCATTTTGTCCCATCTTAGCCAATTCCTACAACGACCACCATTTTTGTTTGACCCCCAATAAAAGGCATTCATTATGTGCCATCTTTCTTCACCAAGAGTAGTAGAAAGAAGGAAAGCTCCCATACAATATGAAGGAATAGCATGGGCTATTGATTTTATAAGAACTTTTTTGCCTTCTTTTAAAAGGGATCTAGAACTTCAAATTTATATATGCTTTCAGATGTGATCTTTTAGAAAAGAGAAGATATATTTTTTGTCTCTATCAACCATAGATGGAAGACCAATATATTTACCTTGTCCCGTAAATCCCACAACTCCCGAGATATTAGGTATTGGCACACATGTAGTATTGGTGTTGTGACTGAATGCAATGATTGTGTTTTTTGATAATTAGTAGCCTAACCACTAGTTGCCTTATAAGTGTCGAGAATTTGCTTTGGTGTTGCCATTTTAGAGAATGTAGTCTTGCAGAAAGAAAGATGTCATCTACAAAAATGAGGTGACTAGTATATGGGTTACCTTTACAAATACAAGTACAATGAAGGATACATATACTCTCATGATGTCGAATAAAAGCAGTAAGACCTTCAAATCATATAATATATAAGCAAGGTTAGAGGGGATCACGGTGGCGTTGTCAGGACCCTATGTGCAGGCGTGTAGTAGAAATGCACCTTTTGCGGTCACAAAAGAGAAAGGTGATGCAATGAATGGTGCAAGGGTTATATTTGAGGGTGTTCAAACCAAAAAAACATAGGATTATTGGGATAAATCCAAGAAGTTTAGGAGGTTCACTTGAATCCCTTGGGTAATAGGTGGCTCCGCCTATGGGATCACCTTGGTGCATGCCACAAATAGGAGTTATAGGACCAACACATTCATTATTAAGCAACACGTCGTAGCTTACTAATCACACACATTGCATAATTCAACGTATCTAAAATGTCAAAGAAGCTCTTTTTTTTGCACTGCAGTCTCAATATAGCTCCACTTGACCCTTTGAAATGCCTTACTGACATCTAGTTTTAGATCAACAAGGCCTTCTTTGCCATCAGTTTTTCGCTTCATATAATGGAGAATCTTAAAAGCGAGTAGCACTTAGGTGACATTGTGGTTGGTGACATTGGTCAACCACAATGTCATAAGTGACTTTCTTCTATCTCTTTCACAAGATTTTTTTTATTTTTGATACACTTGTGACATTGTGGTTGGTCAATGTCACCAACCACAATGTCACCCGAGTGCTACCCCTTAAAAGTACATAAGGTATTATCTAGAATTTCTCTACCAGGAACAAAAGCAACTTGTGAATCTGAAATGCTATTATGAAGAACATGTTTGAGATGATTAGTAAGGAAGTTGGAAAGAATTTTGTAAATGACATTACAATGAGAGATGTTGCAGACTAATACAATAAAGAGTCATGTTAACTTGTACCATAAGGGCACATGTTTAGCAACCCAAAAAGGACAACTTTACATTGGAAAACATAATATATTAACTTTTAAGAAGTTGAATGCACGACTTTTTATACGTATATTTCTTTAATAAGTTCCTTAACACGTGTCCTTGCAAGGATTGAAGGCATTGTAATACAGGCTGACTAATATATTTCAGAAATCACAACTAACACTAAATTTTAGTCATCGATTCTCTATATTTAATTAAGTACATGCCATTTATTTTCTTGTCAATTCAAATCTCTTGCAATTTATTTCCTGTAATTTACTTTTCTCCACATTTAAATTTACGCACTTTTTCATGCACATTTAAATTTATGCCCTTTACATTATGCAATTTAAATTTTCCACTTTACATTTTCCTATTTACTTTTCAAAGTCGTTTACATTTCTTGCACTTGTAAAAAAATTTCCACTTTAGTCAAATTTACTTTTATTCATTTTGCACTTGTTGAAATATTTTTACACCATTCACATTCCATTTTTCCACTCATCCAAATGTAGAAAGTTTTTACACTTAAATCATATATTTTTCTTCATTAATTTTGTTAAGTGTTTGCATTTTCAAAAACAGTTTAGACACTATTATTTTTCTAAGAAATATATGAACTTTACGACAACCACTCCAACACAACACTTCTTCCATTCCACAACTAGTATACGCACTTTTGATTTCACACACTAGCTTACTTTTTAACTTGTCAAAGACCCCACAATGAAAGAATGGATACTACACCATACGTAGCTTGAATTGTGCCCAACTTGGCATCTAAAATTCCATCCTTTGGATATATAATACTTTGCTTTGAAAGCTTTGGAAATGATTTTTTTTTAAATGGCAAAATTTATTCTCGTCGAGTATTATGCAAGACGCACAAGCAACTCGCGGAAAGACGGGGAACAAAATACAAAAAAGGTGTCGTATATATACGGAACACCAAAACCAACCCAAAAATCCAAGATGGCAATAAGCAACGAGACTGAAATATACTTGCATGGAGCAAGCATACCACCGCCTCACTCCCGAAAAAACCCTACGCACAGCCAAAGCCCATAAGCAACACCGAAAACCTGCTCGGAAATAATAGTATCTTGGTTTGTTAGTAATTTCCAAACTTACTTTCCTGATATAGCCAAATTGAAGTCATAAAAGTGTCGAAGTCCCGTGTCTCTTTATTATTTCCAGATGAAAAGCTTATCCCAAATCCTATTGTTAATTCCATTCCAACTCGCCTTATTTGAATCCCACCAAAATGAATTAATCATTTTCTCCATTTCTTCACCTAGCATTACTAACAACAAATTTAAACTTACACAATAAGTTGGGATTGCTTGTGCAACTTATTTTACCAAGACCTATTTTCATGCCTTAGACAGCCTTTTACATGACCATTGATATATCTTTCTCCATGCCTGATCTTTCAAGTAATCAATCATTGCATTCTTTTTCCAGCCCAACATAGAAGGCATACCCACACATTTACCATTACACATGTGTTATGCGACTCTTAAGATAACATTTATTTTCTCCCAAGATAGCATTTATACCCATAGAAAGATTAGGTGAGTATTAGTACTCTGGGAAGGATGTGACAAACTCATTGTAAATCTACTGAGGATAAGAAAATACATGTTGTAAGATCAAGAGTGGTCTAAGGTGTAGGTGTGGGTTATGAAGGTTCTCTAAGCACTATTGTGAAATCTCAATGTTGTGAGGACTAGACTAGCTCACATTAAATTAATTGTGATACTTCTTGTGCATGATCTCTCTAACTCTACTATTTACTTGTTAAGTGTATACAAATCACACCACACATACACTTGCGTACTTTTGTATAAGAATACTTATTTTAATAGTGTATTGTTTTCCAAGTTTAACTTGAGAATGGTTTTTACTAAGTGCAGTATAAATTTCAAAAGGGGCACAATTAAAATTCATTTTTCTTGTGACTGTTATTTTCACATCATGTTCAGCGGTTGACATGCATTCACCATAACTCAAATTCTCATGTATGATTTCCAGATATTATTCTCATCATACTCTAGGAACTCTCATATGTAGTTCACTATATTCTAATCAGCTTTCATGGACAAAAAGCTTGTTGGTAAAATAAAGACTTGTATCCAAAATAAGATCTTATACATTGACACCTTAATTGGGTTTTCCTCTTCACCTTAGACATTTGAGAACTCTTCCCATGATTAGATGATGATAGATATGAAAAAGGAACACTTCATTGTCCACCTCCTTGATGGATATTCCTCTACCAAAATGCCAAATTTCTCCCATTTTTTCCTTGATTATATGGGTTACAGATTTCCCTAGTTATCGAGAACCTTCCCACTAGATGTAATGTTAGTGCGCCTTTCCTTCTGCGTATTCCTCAAGTTGAATGTCCAACCGTCCAAGTCTTCCCTATCATCATTCAGAGTTGAATTCTCCATACGACTTAGTGTTTCATTTTGTGCTTCTGTTGCTCTTCATTATTGTTAATAAGGATTACTTCCTCTAATGGACGAGAGAAAGCGTGTCTCTCTATTATATGCACTAAAAATTACTCAAATGCATTTTAATACATGATACAAATATGCAAATTGTTTGTGAATATGAAAGAGCGCCTAAATCCGTATTTGTTTATGCAACTGTTTCAATCGTATTTGTTTATGCAACTGTTTCAAAGCATCTCATGTGTGAGACATAGTTTGTGCTATACAATGCAACAAAAAAAAAAGTTTGTGGTATACAAGATTTTAGCTAAATATTGTCCTTTATAATATTATTGATTGATTATTGATGTATGGTAGAGACATGGATATAAATGATCAATTGAATTTTATGGATATACATTATATTGAGAGACAAAATATTTTTTTTTAGACGATTGATAGACAAAATGATGTTAAGTGGATATGATCTATGTGAGAAAAAAATAAAAAAATAGATTTAGTTTTATCCTCAATAAAATTGATGCCGCTTGGGAATAGTATAAGATATATTTTTTTTTGACAAGAATAATATAAGATATTTATATTGCCCAATATGAGTATTTCTCAATCATTTGAAGTTCATTACAATCAGTTGGTTTATAGTAAAAATATTTTTGAAGGATGATTTTTCATATAAAGTCGGTATCTATCATATTAAAAAGATGCACATTTTTAAATAAAAATACATCTCAAAATGGATTTATTATTATATTTATCGAAGATGTTGCTAATTAAAAATCTAAGCATACATGGATAATCTATTATTAGATCTGAGTTTTTTTTTAAGAATATTATTAGGTTGGGTTTGTTAATCTAAATTTGATGATGGAGACAATATTGATTAAAACAAATTATAAGAACCTCGGGTCTTCGATTTTGTCAACAAAAAAAAAAAAATCTTGGGTCTTGCATCAACTTACTTACACTTTTGACGAATACCCACTAAATGATGAGGTTATGACCCGTTTGTTATAGATTCTAAAAAAATATATTTTTCTTTGTATTTTTAAAAATAGTTTTTTGAAAATTTACTCAAAAATAGTATAAGTTATTTCAAACTCATTTGTTATAAGCTAAAAAATATATTTTGACATTCACTAACCTAAATATTCATTGTTTGAGATTTTACATAGTAAAAATCGCATATTTTTTTCAAAATGATATATTTCAAAAATGATTTTTATTAAAAGCTATTTGAAATAGCTTTTTTTTTAGAGATTTTTTTCAAAATTTTAGTATAAAAAAAATTATAACAAAATTATGAAATATCTAGAATGACATTTTAAGATAAGCTATTCCAAACCGATTTTTTATTTGAAGCTTTCTTTAAAAATTTCTTTGTTAAAAAACTTTAACAAAAATATGTTACACTAAAAAAATCCATTTTAAAAAAAGCTATAACAAACGGACCCTATATCTTCCTACTAAAATACCCCTGCACACACATGTATTGTAACAATGAACATTTTTCATAAATTAATTATGGTTAATTTGATAATTTGTATGATCATTATTTTAAAAATTTTATCAATGAAAAACTGTCCCATGTATGACAATTTGACATTTTTAGTGGCAATCTTCCTTTTCTACATGTCACACATAAAAAATAGTAATTGATGGTAAAATAGTAGCAAGTGTACTGATGTGTCGACAAATAGTTTATAAAAGAGTTTATCTTCAGAGGATTGTCTAGTTTTAACTTCACTACTATGATTATGGTTACAGTGTTTGGCAATACGGTTGGTTTTAATTCCTTGAGGGAGGGAGGGAGGGAGAGAGAGAGAGTGAGAGAGAGAGAGTAGGTTAAGTCTGATTTTCTTCCTAGAACTATTTGGGTAACTACAAGTGCAAACGATGATGTTTTAGGTGAGTCATAACCCTTGAAGGTTTAAAAACACCAAAGTAAGTAACAATTATCATTAGTTTATGTCTAAACCTAATCAATAATTGAATGGTTAAAATAGGTCAAGTCAACAAAGTTAAGGTTAGTAATCATTGTGACCTAAATCGATTTATGAACGTTTGTCGCATAAAAAGCATTAAGGACAATATTAACTAAATAAAATAGCAAAGTAATCGTCTCAAATTCATAGAATCGTTTAAAGTTACATAATTATACAATTACATGGAAGTTCCTCTTTAACGACCTACCATAGAGAGGATTAGTTACAAATATCTTCTAAATATATACAATTATATGAATCAAAAGGCATGAGGAAATGATCACTAGTTGAAACTCTTAAATGACTCCAGTTGCTTCAATCCTTATGAAGTTGTGTTTCCTCCATCGTCTGCTTGTCAAAAGGTGTTTTTTCCACTAACCTAGATGCTTGGTATTTATATGCGAGCGTTACGCTAATTTTTAGGGAAAGTTAGATCACGATGCGAGCGTTACGCTAATTTTTAGGGAAAGTTTCCACTTTCTTTACAAATTTTGACTAAAAAACATAAACTACCTACTTTTACTCTAAAATTACACTAAAATACGACAAAAATCCCCATATGAGAGAGAGAGAGGATAAAGTCTGGTAAGGAAAAGAGAGAGGTGACAAATATTAGTGGGATGAGAAATGAGAAGAAGAGGGGAAAAGAAGTATGATCATAAAAGACTGAAAAAGATGGAAGAACAAGAAATAGTAAAAAAGGATATAGCTTGACAAATTTATAAAAATAAAAGAGAGATATGAAAAAAGATAGAAACCAAAAACAGATAGAAACAAACGCAATATGAAAAAAAGTCAGGTAAATGACATTTGCACAACTAAAAAGGTGAGTGACAATCAAAAAGGTGAGCAGTAACTAAAAAGGTGAGTTGCATCGTAAAATGAAATTATCTAACAAAAAGATAAAAAGAGATTGACAGAGTAAAACTATTGATTAACTTCGACCAGATATAAGAAATTGACGCAGTATGGAAAAAAAAAGAGGTAAAGGACACCGACACATTGGATACAATGTTGAGTGATAGCTAAAAAGCAGAGTTGCATTGTAAAATGAAATTATGACATCAGATAAGATAGTGAGTGACAGCTATAAAGATGACTGACAACTAAAAAGGTGAATTGCGTTGTAAAATGAAATTATGTGACAAAAAGGAGAGAGATTGACGGAGTAAAGCTATTGAGTAGTTATGACCATAAAAACTGACGCAATATGAAGAAAAAAATAATCAAGTAAAGGACATTCGTAGAGCGGATAAAATGGCGAGTGACAGCTAAAAAGACGAACTACATATAAAATGAAATTATCTCACAAAAAAGGAGAGATTGATGGAGTAAAGCTATCAATAGTTATGACCAGATAAAAACTGACGCGGTATGGAAAAAATCAAGTAAAAGACATTCGCACAAATAGATAAAATGGTGACTGACAACTAAAAAGGTTAGTGACAACCAAAAAGACAAATGAAAACTAAAAAGTAGTTACATTGTGAAATGAAATCACGTGACAAAGAAGAGAGAGATTGGTGGAGTCGAACTATTGAGCAGCTATGTCGAGATTGAACCTAACACGATATGGAAAAAAATCAGGTAAAAGACATCCGCACAAACAGATAAAATGGTGAGTGACAACTAAAAAGGTGAGTGACAACCAAATAGATTAGTGACAACCAAAAAATAATTACATTGTAAAATAAAATTATGTGACAAAAAAGAGAGACATTGATGGAGTCAAACTATTGAGTAGCTATAACGAGATTGAACCTAACATGGTATGTAAAATAATCAGGTAAAGGACATCCACATAATGGATAAAATGGTGTATGACAACCAAAAAGATGAGTAGCATTATAAAATACAAAAAATTTCAAAAAAAAAAGACTATTTAGATAATAAATTTGGTGATGTATCCATTAATGTAGAGTAAATTTGGATTTTCTGCAACACATGACATTCCTAAATTATAGAGATGGTTAAAAATAAATCTGATCAATTTTCTCACATATCTTTATGCTAGTGACTAAGTATCAAGGAACACGAGACTTCAGTGAATTTAAAGTTAACACCGATGGTAGACAATTCAATCTTTGTCTTAGAGATCTCATAGAGAAGATTCATATGGATAAAAATAACTCACTTGTTAGATTAATTAGCACAAATGATTTTGTTCATTAAAAGGTTAAAAGCTTCTGAAACAAATTTTTTTATTTTTATTATTTTTTTAGGGGAAAATTTTATTTTTTTATTGATAGTTTAAATGGTAAAGAACATTTTTTAGAATTTAGAATGAATGCGATAAAACACACACAATGACCGATAAATACAAGGAATTTCATTATTTTAACAATAACAAACATTCTTATATATTTGATTCAGGTCAAAGAAAATAAAATAAAAAGATTTAATATTTGACCAAAGTCAAAGAAAATAAAATGAATTCCTTATTTTTCATTTTGAAAGAGATGAATTACTTATTTTGTTTTGTGATAAAATCAAATAAGTCCTTTGACCAAAAAAGTAAAAACATTACACCGGTCAAAGAAAATCAATGTGATTCCTTATTTTCTTCTGTGTTAAAATCAAATTAGATCTTTTAGCAAAATAAAATACAAAAAACCCTTCAAAAAATGTTTACATGCAAAGAAAATTAAATGGAATTTCTCTGGTAATAAAATTAAATGAGATATCCCCGTAAGCTTAGCACAGTTGATAAAATATTGCATATTATATATAGAAGTCGGGGTTCAAACTCCAACTCTCTACAATTAAATTGTGTGAGTACTAGACATCTTGACCAAAAATAAAATAAAAAATTAAATGAGATTTTTGACGAAAATTAGAAAAATTACATTTTAATAAGAAGCCCAATCCATGTTTATTTGAAAAGGCCCATCATCATTAAAAAATAATCATATTTTTTAACTAATCTTAAGTTTTTTTTTTTAGGTTTGTGCTAACGAGTGCTTGAGGGCAATGATTAAAGAATCCATTAATAGAAATTTTGTATTGAAAATACAAATTTTTACTTTTATCTTAATAATAATTACACAATTATAATAATTTAACCAATACTTCAAGGGCATTAGTTAGCACTCTCCTTTTTTTTATAATAAACCAATCGTAAGTTAATTAAACCCTAACAAAAAAATAAAATAAAACCCATTTTCTAGATTCCATGACAACTATAAAACCCACCCACCTTACCTCATTGTAGTTTGCATCTTTAGAAACAACACAACATAGTTTCGCACTGAACTCAACTGAAAGAAAAAAAAACCGAAACTCTCGCCGGAATAATCGCCGGCGTTTCTCACCGGCCACCGGAGAAAAACCATCCAGGTTTTCGTTTTTTGATTTTCATTTTCGATTTTGAATTTTCATCGTGGCATTGCAAAAACTCAATTCAATTACGTTGCAGTAGATCAAACCTTCACTCTGCACCGCGATTCAATTTTTCTGATTTCTTTTTCGTTGTTAATTGTTAATTCAAAGTGTGTTTGAAGTTGCATTCATTTTCATTTCTTTTTTGTTGTTAATTGTTTAATTCAAACATGAAACCATGAACTTGTAATTAATTTATACAGTTTCTACAATTTTGCTTCAATTTTTGTTAACTGTTTGTTTGCATGATAGTTTTATCGTTGAATCTTTGTTTGAGTAATTTGCTGAATCTGTTTGTGTTTGTTTCAGTTCAATTGAGAAGGCGGTAATGGATGAGTTTCAGGCAGGAATTGACAATGTGGATTCTGGTCCTGAGGCGAAAATCACAGAAAACACCCCGTTGATGAATACTTCGGATGAAATTCGAGGTGGTAAGATATTTGCATTGAAGTACTTATCTCATTTGTGCAATCTGTTATATCATGTCTGTAAATTTCTGTGATGTTTGTAAATTTTTGTGTTTGGATTTAGGGTGCATTTGTTTGAGGATTTTTTGAAAGAAAAATCACTTTTATCATTTTAATAGTGTTTTATTAAAAAAAATACTCTATCGGTTAATATGCTAACAAGTGTTGGAAGGCATTGTTTAAGGATACCAGAAAATGGTAATAGAGAAATGACAACCTTAAATGGTAGGAGTAATAGAGAAATGATAGTTGTACAATCATTTTATGACAACTTTTGAACAACTTTCTCTCTCATATTATGTTTTAGTCTCTCTCTTCCTCTCTCTCTTTCTCTTTTGTTTTTGACCAATAAGGAGAGAGAAAAAGAAGGTTGTCAAAAATTGTCATCAAATTGTTCTACAACTCATAGAAATATTTTCTTGAAAACACAAGTCAAACATATGAAAAAGTAATAAATACACATATTTTTATGCAAAAGTTACTACTTTTGATTACTTAAACAATGCCCCAAAGGGTGCTTGTTAGCATTTCCAACAAATAATTTTTAACCTTAAAATGAAAAACTAATGGTAGTAGCATTTCCAAAATCAAATTTTTTTTTTCTAAAAAAAAGAAACTTTAGTGTAAGAACCTCAAATAAAAAAAAGAGTTTTATGATAGTAAACAAATGGAAATGAGTTTTTTTCAAAAATCTCTAAAAAGAAAGTTTTTGATTTTTTTAAAGCATAATCATTTTTTTTAAGCTAAAACAAAGGCAGCTTAAATTACCAAGTCTCTTGTGTTAATATATGGGTTGTTACTATTTTACAACAATTTTTTAAAATGTATGCATGATCATTTTTTGCATTGAAACGTTGTGCAAGTAATTTGCTGAATCTGGTTTACTTTGCTTTAGTTCCATTCCAAGGAGATTTGTATCCGAATGAGGCAATGGATGTGATTCAGGTAGGACTTGAAAATTTAGATTCTGGTTATGAGGCAAAAATGACTGAAAACACCCCGGGGACTAACACTTCAGAGAAATTCCGAGGCGGTGAGATATTCACATTGAACTAGTTATCTCATTTGTGCAATCTGTTATATCATGCTTGTAAATTTGTGTCAGATTTAGGATGCATTTGTTTGAGATTTTTTTTTTCAGAAAAAATCTGTTTTTTAAAAGAAAAGATCATTTTATTATTTTAATAGCGCTTCTTTAAGATTTTTTAGAAAATACTTTTGTTAAAAAAATATCTTGTGCTTATGATAGTTGTGCCAATTTGATTTCTTAAAGTGCATGTGCTTAATCTGCAGAGCTTAGGTATCATTTTATTGACACCGTGAAAAAAAATAAACTATTAATTTACAAAGTCTCTTGTGTCAATCTATGGAGCCTTACTATTTTACTGCTATTTTTTAAAATGTTCGAATGATAGTTTATTTTTTCTTTGAACCGTTGTCCAAGTAGTTTGCCGAATTTGATTTTCTTTGCTTTAGCTCCATTTGAAGAAGATTTCTATCAGAAGTCTGCAATGGATGTGCTTCAGGCAGGACTTGAAAATGTAGATTCAGGTTATGAGGCAAAAACGACTGATAAAACCCCGGTGACGAACACTTCAGAGAAATTTCGAGGTGGTAAGATATTCACATTGAACTAGTTATCTCATTTGTGCTATCTGTTAGATCATGCTTGTAAATTTTTTCCTATATAGTCGTGCCCTGGATGGAAATTGCTTTTCTCTTTTGTATACTTGGAGAGTCGGTCATTTATTGAGTTCCTGCGTCTCGATGTATTATTACCGCGATTTAGCAAAGCTACAGACTGTAGCTTCTGAAAGGACGTGCACCGAGTTTTATATCACCGTGAATACATAAAGGCCTATTAAATTACTAAGTCTCTTGTGTTAATGATAGTTGCAATTAGTTTGATTTTTAAAGTACAACGTGCTTAATCTGTAGAGCTTAGGCATCATTTTTTAATTTACGGTAAAGATTAACTTCTCTGAATCTTTGGGTAAGTAGTTTGCTGATTCTGGTTGTCTTTGCTTTAGTTCCATTCCAAGAAGATTTTTACCCAAAGGAGGCAATGGATGTGCTTCAGGTAGGAATTGAAAATGTAGATTTTGGTTATGAGGCAAACGTGACTGAAAACACCCCAGTGACGAACACTTCAGAGAAATTCCAAGGTGGTAAGATATTCACATTGAACTAGTTATCACATTTTTGCTATCTGTTATGTCATGCTTGTAATTTTTTTCCTATATAGTCATGTCTGAAATGGAAATATGGTTTTTTCGATTTTGTATGTTTCGAAAGTCGGTCTTTTATTGAATTCCCACGTCTTGATTTATTTATTACCGCGATTTTAGCAGACCGACAAACTGTATCTTCAGGAAGGACATGCGCCGAATTTTATATCAACATGAAAGAAACAAGCTATTAAATAAGAGAGTCTCGTGTTAATGATAGTTGCACTAATGTGATTTTTAGAAGTACAACTTGCTTAATCTGTAGAGCTTAGGCATCTTTTTTAATTTAGGGTAAAGATGAACTTTGCTGAATCTTTGTCCAAGTAGTTTGCTGATTCTGGTTGTCTTTGCTTTATTTCCCATTCCAAGAAGATTTGTATCAGAAGGCGGGAGCAGGACTTAAAAATGTAGATTCTGGTTATGAGAAGAAAATGACTGAAAACACCCCCATGACTGATACTTCAGAGAAAATCCGAGGTGGTAAGATATTCACATTGAACTAGTTATCTCATTTGTGCAATCTGTTATGCCATACTTGCAATTTTTCTTCCTATATAGTCATGTCTGAAATGGACATATGGTTTTTTCGATTTTGTATGTTTCGAAAGTCTGTCTTTTATTGAATTCCCACGTCTTGATGTATTATTACCGCGAGTTTAGCAAACCGACAAACTGTATTGTCAGGGAGGACATGCGCCGAATTTTATATATACGTGAAAGAAACAGGTTATTAAATTAAAAAGTCCCGTGTTAATGATAGTTGCACTAATTTGATTTTTAAAAGTGCAACTTGCTTAATCTGTAGTGCTTAGGAATCTTTTTTAAATTTAGGGTAAAGATTAACTTCGCTGAACCTTTGTCCAAGTAGTTTGCTGATTCTTGTCTTTGCTTTATTTCCATTCCGAGAAGATTTGTATCAGCAGGCTGCAATGGATGTGCTTCAGGCAGGAGCAGGACTTAAAAATGTAGATTCTGGTTATGAGAAGAAAATGACTGAAGACACCCCCTTGACTGACAATTCAGAGAAAATCCGAGGTGGTAAGATATTCACATTGAACTAGTTATCTCATTTGTGCAATATGTTATGCCATGCTTATAATTTTTTTCCTATATAGTCGTCTCCGAATTGGAAATATGGTTTTCTAGTTTGTATGTTTGGAAAGTCAGTTATGTATTGAATGCTACGTCTCGATATATTATTACCGCGATTTCAGTAAAGCAACAAACTGTAGCTTCAGGATGGACACACACCGAATTTTATATCGCCGTGAAAACAAACAGGCTATTAAATTACAAAATCTCCTATGTTAATCATAGTTGTACCAATTTGATTTTTAAAAGTACACATGCTTAATTTGTATAGCTTAGGTATCATTTATTGATTTCATGATTTTTTGGTATGTGAAATTGGACTTTTAATTTGTTACCCAACTTATTTGGCATACATATGTCAAAGAATTTTAATAGATGTTAAATTGTTAATCCATGCAGTTAGTTCCTTATAGGTGCCTGATTCACATGATTCATGATAGCTTATTTATTGTCATATAATGTGCTTTGATTAGTTGGGCACTTTTTCATAAGGTGTAATATGCAAATCAATGTTTTAGAAACCAAATTTAGAAGATCTCTAGGTTATGGTTCAATTGCTTTTAACTTCTCTAATGAAGACAAAACTCTAGTTGGGCCACTCAAATAACCAAACTGTTGATAGTGTCGATCCACGGTTTAACTATTTGTACTGTCTAGTTTGGTTCGATTTTTAAGTCATTGATGCAAATAGAACTTTGTGATTGCACAAACTTGGATACATGTCACTTATTGGCAATTATTTCCTTCATAACAGGTGCTGAATCCAGATGTCGGAGAAGAAGTAAATATTTATCTTACCCATACACAAATAGTGGACCAAGAGATAAAGATTTGCCAGCTGAAACAGAAGAGTCGAAAACTCCATGTGTTGTTAAAGAAAAGGCTTCAAGCAGAACTAGTAAACCTTCAAATGGATCTATTTTATCTGATAAATTGGTTAGCAAGAGATTCCAAAATAACTGGTACAGAAAATTCATCAGCTGTAGTAGTATGTCTAGCATTTCAGATTTCGTAAGTGCAAGTTCCGGTGATTTACTCTCAGGACTATTTTCTGCTGCTGTTGATTGTATGTCTCCAATTGAGGATAAAAACTTTGATTTGGTTGAGTGGTTCTTCTGCAAAAAAAGAATATTAGAATATCATGATGAGGCTGAACTTGCTACTTTTTTGGTTAGTTTGAATGGGGGGATAACAGCGAAACCTGGTGGCAATGATTTACTGAATACCAAAAGTGGGAAGAAGAGAGAGAATACTAAAGCGGAAAATGCAGCAAGGCGTAAGATGAAACCTCTTTCTGGTCTATCAGATATGAAGGGTAATGTGTCTATAGGTGACTGCACAAGTTCTGGGAAAAAACTTCAACCAAAGAGGAAGGTGGAAGAAATAACTTCATTGCATCAGCTGCAAAGTCCGGAGACAACTATAAATGAGAGTGGCAATATATGCAGCTCAGTCCCTGAAACTCAAAATCATAATGTCCTTGCTTCTGAAAAAAAGACCAGGCCTAAAAAGAAACAAAAGTCGGATGCTGAACAAGAGTATCAAGGTGCTCAGCTTGCTTCTCATTTCCATTCGAAGAGTACTGAATGCAGCTCACTAGTAATAGATTTGCAGTTTATGTCCCCATCTCTACCTGTTGATATTCAACAGAAAAGCAATGGTGAAAATAAGGAAGAACAAGTTTTTAAAGTTTCAAATCCAGAGATACGTGTCTCCCAAGGCGAACTTGATGGAAATGTTACTCGCAGTAACTTGTTAGTGAGTACATCAGAGGCTGGTACTGCCTCCCAGGAAGAATTTGCTGCAAATACTACTAATCATAACATGTCGGTAAATGCTGCATCAGAGCTTGGTTCAGTATACCAGGCAAGATTTGTTGGCACTGCCTCCATAAATAAAAGAGAGAAGAAGAAGAAAACGAAGAAAGCACCATCAGAGGCTGGTACTGCCTCCCAGGAAGGATTTGCAGCAAATACTACTAATCATAACATGTCGGTAAATGCTGCATCAGAGCTTGGTTCAGTATACCAGGCAAGATTTGTTGGCACTGCTTCCATAAATGAAAGAGAGAAGAAGAAAAGAACGAAGAAAGCACCACAGGAGCATCCCAATACTAAACATGCTAGAGAGATACCTGATTTGAACAACATTAGCTTTGAGTCCAGTTCAACAAGAAAAGAATCCGGACCTGTCAACTTCCTTTCATCTGAATTGAAGTCAGGGCACCCAAGAAGCTTAGCCGCTTGTTCGAGCCGTACCAAAACTGTTAACTTAGGTGGAGTAGAGTACAATGGAGAATCACCTGGAACCTTTCTCTTTCTACAATTCGCACCAGGAATTGATATCCCATCAAAAGAGGATTTGTTGAAAACATTTTGCCGGTTTGGTCCGCTGAAAGCATCCGAAACTCAGTTGATGAAAGATAATGGTAGCGCTCAAGTTGTTTTTGTCAGAAGCATAGATGCTGCAGATGCACTTCGCAGTTTAGAGCAGAATAACCCATTTGGTGCAGCTCTTGTGGGCTACAGGCTCCATCCTCCTCCTGCTGTGGCTCCACCATTGGAGCAATGCATGACACCAACTCAACCAAGGCTGCATCATCCTCCTGTGGCGGCTTCACCATTAGAGCAATTCAAGACACCAACTCAACCAAGGCTCCATCATCCTCCTGCAGCAGCTCCACCATTGACGCAACTCATAACACCTACTCAACCAAGGCTCCATCATCCTCCTGCTGCGGCTCTACCATTGCCAACTCAATCAAGGCTCCATCCTCCTCCTGCCGCAGCTCCACCATTGGAACAACTCATGACACCAACTCAACCAACTAGGTCTATGCCAATGCCTGGTGAGACACCTCCTCCTCTTGAGATTATGAAGCAGAACTTGCAGATGATGACATCAGCGCTGGAGAAGTCAGGGAATAATCTTTCTCCCCAGATGAAAGCCAAATTGGAAAGTGAAATAAAAAATCTCCTGACTAAGATGAACAAGGCTAAAGTATGAACATTAGTATGGGAAGTTTTCCTATTTAAATTAAGCATCATTGTATTGAGATTTTTAAGTAGTTTAAATCACCTGTCAAAAAAAAAGTAGATTAGATTAGACTAGTTTGGGTTTCTGTTCTAGTTCTTCTTCAGCTGTTGGTCTGTTGTTGTAACTTTGTACTTTCCTGCCGATTCTTTGCCTTTGCACAAAATGGCGCAAGGATATCAATTCATGGTTGTCATTGGACTATTTCATCCAGATCAAATATTTATCAAGCCTTCCATTTTCATATTAATGCTGTTTTTTGTGTGTAATGATAAATGTTATTCAAGTTAGTGTTATGTTGTGAGTGGAATAAAACTCTCAATCTCTCTATCACACCACTCCTTAACTCTCTCAGCCCATCCACTAATATAAACTTATATAGGTTAATAAAGCAATTTTTTTCCGTATCGTTATTTTTTAAATATATTTAACTTTAAAATAAAAATTAGAATAGTATTCTAGTGAAATGTATTTTACATTCTTTTCTGAGAACAATGTATTTTACATTCTTAGTTATACTCATTCATTTTGTTTCATCTTTTTGGAGCAACTTAAATTGATATATCATCCACAACAGTAAAATAAAAGTTAATCACCCACAATTATCTTGATTATTCCACTTCAGCAATTCACCCGGTAATAATCACATTATCATGGCCCGCATGCGACTCTCATGGCGCAGTGTCCACAACCGTCTTATATCTTTGGATAGTGAAATGACATGAAACATTATCATGGCCCGCATGCATGAACACCATTATTTCCTTTAGTTCTCTCTTCTCAGCTCTCACCTATGTGGCTATGTATATGATTCTCATCTTCGAGTTGTCTCTGGATTCAAAGCTTTGTCGTGGACTGTGGTATGACTTTGCAAGCCGTCATAGTGGTATTCTATTCCTTATCAAATTTTGCTGAATTCTTAACTTGAGAAAACAAGACCACACTCTTTGACAAGAAGTTTGAAAGATTTCCAATATGTAACGTTATTAATTTTTATTTTTTGAAAACAAATAGGATTATCTTAAAACATTTTGTCTAAGTACAATTGATGTCTAATAAGAGGAGGAACTCTGCTCTTTACCCAACCAAAAATGCTCATTCTCAACTGAAATGACTATAATACCCATGCTCACGCAGGTGTTATACCCCGCTTGAGTTAACTCACGTTAGTTTTAAGATTTCATGCATAATCATTGATGTTGCAAGTAACAAAGGCTGCAACAATAACAAAGGCCAAAGAAATGTGGATGTGAAACAACTAATGCTTTTAAAGAAATTCTGAGTAACTAGACCATTAAGCCATCGTATCCAACACTACACTTAAATCCAATGACTCTGCAGTGGCTGCACCGCGCCACAGAGGATTGCCTTTTCCTCACATTGAACAGATTGATAGGGTGAAAAGATTTTAACTATAATTTAATGAAAAGCAAACTAAAGAGGTACAACCACGTGACCAGTTCAGAAGGGTCAACAAGTTTGCAAGGATGTCAAAGTAATTTAATGAAGTAACACAAAGATATACACAAGTTGGCATTACTTGCAACATTAATGATTACGCATGAAATTTTAAAACTAGCGCGAGTTAAATCACACATGATTAACACACATGTATGAGTTAATTTACGCTGGGGCAATTTCAGAAGTTTGGTTGTGAATGAGCAAAACGTGTTGGGAAAATAGTAGAATTCTAACCGAAGGATATTCTTCCATTCAGCAGGCCTCTAACTCATGATGGGTCTGATGGGCCAACATATCATCAACCTTATTCTTGTGAGAATTTCTTTTCCTACCTTGCTTCTCGCGCGCTCAACAACATTTCAAGTTATATCATCCAAACGGTGTAAAAACATGTTAAAAACTCATTCAACATTTTGAATTTCATAATCCAAAACAGTGTGGAGAGTGAAAAAATAAACTCTCTATTCCTATTTCTGATAGTGTGAACAAAAGTTACACCTAAGTTGGGTTTTGACTTTTCTTTCCTCCATCTAGTTCACATCTTAGTCTAATTTAGTCTTGTATGTCTTCAGCAAACATCATACATTCATGTCATTTTGCTGGTAGACAATCTCATTCAACATTTCAGAAAAATGATAGTGTCAACATCTTATAAATTGTGTTTTCTTAAAAAAATAAATTGTGTCAACACTTCTTGATCTCTTCAAATATTCCATTTTTTTCGATTAAAAGAAAAAATCCTTTTTTTTAGAGACTAAGAATTCCTTAAAAACCAATTTTCTTTTTAGCATCCAAATATATTTTGTTATTTTTTTTTAACCATATCTTTTTATTTATTTACTTTATAGCATTCAAATATCATTTCTCTTCAAATATCTACAACTATGTCAAAAATATGAACACTTTAATGGATGGATTACTATGATTTGATGGTGAGTGGATCGAAAAAAAATGATTTGATGGTGACTGGACTTAAAGGCCTATATCATATTGATTATTTGAATAAGTAATTTTATATATCTTTAAATATCCTACGAGCTAATAAATCAACAAGATTTAGTTTTTTATTTTATTTATAACATGATATTTAAAAAATGTGACTTTTTTAAATTCTATTTTAAAACAATAATAACTTTTAAATTATCAAAAATTGATGTAATATGTTTACATTGGAATAAAGATTATTAAACTTGTGATTTAATACAAAATACAAAATTTAATAAAAAATATTACTAATATTAAAGAAAAGACAGGCACTCACGTGCCCATTTTTTTGTTCTTTTTATTATGCTAACGTTTGAAAATTATGAACGGTGTTTTTTTTTTTTTTTTTTTTTTATGAAATTTTGATTTTGATTAAAACTAAAAATATAAATTTTTGTTGCCTTCAAGTTATAATAAACCAAACTAACTATGATTATATATTTCAATGACACCATCAATATAACAAAAAAAAATTTAAATTCCTTTTTTTTAATGACAGCACCAACAATCTTTATTATAGAAAAAATTGTTTAAAGGTATAAATAATAATATACTCATCTAGTTTATTACACTTTTTAAATGATAAAGGGAAAAAAAATCTCTAAAAAAATGATAAAGAAAAAAAATAGACATATGTATATATTCATATCGTGTTTGTTACATTTTTTTAATATTTAAATTTATTCTTGTTACATGTGTTATTTGTATTGAAAATTGATGTCATTTTTAAAAAAGAAAAAGTCAACCTAAAAGAGCTGAAATAAGTTTATTTTCTTTATATACAATATAGATTAAATAGTGTAAGTCAATTTAATTGACATAAAAAATGTTATTCTTTGTTATCCGTCCTTGAATTTTCACAGGTCGGTCAAATTCATCCCTCAATTAAGCGAAATATCAACTTCGTCTCTGAATTTGTCAGACGTTCATCAAAAAGGTCCCTCTATCCAAGTGCTCCTTTAGCCATGTTGATTTGTCGTCCTGTATGCTGTGTTGTCTTGTACACGTGGCAAGAAGGAAGCCACGTGTTCAAGGACTAATTTGATTGAATTGGAAAAAAGTTTAGTTTTCACTTTTCAGTTTTTTTTCCTGCTTTTCCCATTTTGTCCCTGCATTACACATACCTCATTCTTCACATTTCACTCAGAACCATCAAAAACGTCCTTGACTCTTCTCTTCCCGCTAAAACTTTCTCTATTCTCACCCCTCCAAAATCACCATCATCTCCGACGATTCTCACGTTTTTGAAAGAGCAAATTTTGCTAGATAGTGTACCCTTTATTAGTCACACGTCTAACTTGTACACATATTCTGCAAGGAACAATTTGATATCTAATTAAACAATTCAAGGACTTATTTGATGTTTTTAATATAACGTATGGATCTATTTAATAGATAGAGCAATAATTCAGGGACTAATTTGTTGGAAATATTATTACAGAAAGGATTCCTCAATCATCTTCAACCTCTTTTCATTAGAACTTTACACACGCCTAGAACAATACAATATCATGTTAAAAATCTCAAACAAGTAAATTATGACCATCACAAACTTAATCAACCTGAGCTCAATTCCTACACACTCAACTTTATCCATCAACCTTGCTCTCAAAACCTCTTCATTGCAACTTTCCTTAGCCTTAGCCTTAACCATGGACTGAACCTTCTCCATCAATCTTGCCTTTCTTCCATGACAACATCAATTCTATTGTTTTTAAAGTATCCTAGTTCTTTAGCTTCATTAACCCAAACAAAAAATTCACAATTTTCAACATCATCATGTACAAAAGAAAATTCGAAATCAGTCATGTGTTGTTCAAACCAAGATGACATCACATGTTTAATAGTTATAGAAACTTTTGGCAAAGGGCAAGCATTGAATGACCTTCCTGACTTTTTTACAGTATTGGATTTTCTAACAACATAAATTCTAGGACACCAACATTCAAGCACTCCAACATCACCATTAAACTTGGAGCTTGAAGATGAAGCTCGACTTTCATAACTGTTTTTTCCCATATTCCCACCCCATCATTTCAGATTCAATTTCAATAGTTTTGCTTCAAATTTTTTTGAGCATTTTGACTTTCAGATTCAATGCGAAAAAGTTAGGGTTTGAAGATTTTTGAATTGGGGGAGAACTGGACCACTTATTACTGGAGGAAATTTTGGTGATTTTGGAGTGTAGATCGCAGATTGTGTAATTAGGGTTCCAATTTTATACAATTGGGGAAGAAAGAGCAGTTGGGGAAGAAAAGAGCCATTTGAAAAGAAAGGATAAACATTTTCTGCAAATCAATCAGTTTAGTCCTTTGAAATGTTTGTTTTTATCGGCCAAATTAGTCCCTACCTACGTGGCGTCTGACATGTGAAGGGTTAACAGCCATGTCAGCCCCGTTAACGCTCCGTTTGAACAGAAGGATTAACTTGATTGACATTTAACAAATTCAGGGATTAAATTGATATTACGCATAATTGAGGGATACATTTGACAGCCCCGTGAAAATTCAGGGACGAAGTTGATGATTCACTCACTCAAAGTGTTTCCACCCTCTCCCCATTTGGATTCTAAAATCATGTAAACATTTCTGAAATTCTATTTTGTCAAAAAAAAAAGGTTCATCATGTAAATGATAGGTTCAAATTTTAAAATTCGTAAAGTTGATTGTTTGGCGTTCAAATTATAAAATCTAGATGTGTAACAATACTGAAAAGAAAAACACGTTATGGATTATAGATGTCGAAATTTGAGGGAGATATTTGCAATATTGAGAGGTGTGGAAATAATTTCCATAATTATAACTCTAATTGAATTATATAAAAAAGTAGGTATGACAACAAAATTCATACTCATGGATACCCGCCCTAACCAACACAAACTTTGACAGGAAAACCCATTTTGACTAGGTTGAGGTTTTTCCCGAATTCAAAAGACGAGACAAGACGAGTATGTAATGGAGACATTAATACCCACCCTACCCCGTTTGTTTAAAATACACGATTGCGCCTCTTTTATTTAGAAATTATCCAAACCCAAGTTTTTTTTTGTACACCTTTGGTTCACTTATATGTTTTTGTCTCATCATTTCGCTGCACTCTATCACTTTTGTGACTCTCTCTCTCTCTCTCTCTCTCATTCTCTTGGGCTGATTGACCGCCCTCTCTTCCACATAACCTCCGCTAGCTTCACCATCATAAGGAAGCCGTCACCACTTTCTTCAAACTCCTCATCCCCGTTCTTATTGCAAGTTTTACCATTTTACTTTTCTTGTTTGGGGACGGATACTAGATTCAGTTTTTGGTTTATGAGTTTAGGTTTGGTGAATTTTCGAGATTTGATTCAGAATTCACTATGGTGGTAGGAATGGATATATCTATACCCATTGGATAATAGGTGGTTGAGATTCAATCATTCATTCTCGTCAAATATTTTGCTTATAATAGTGACATGAGGAAGTACTATGTATTGAGTCTTGTTAACTAGTGCATTTATGACACTTATTAAAAATACAAAAATAAAAATAATCGATAAATTTTAAGTAGAAAATTTTATTTTTTAAAGTTTTAAAGCATTAAATACACCTTTTTCAAAACAAAATTTCTTTTTTTACGACATTTGATTCCATACTCCTTTCAGAAGCTTCAATTAGGCTTAAATGCACCCTGAACTACATGCGCGTTTTTTTCTTCTTCTTTGGTGGTCCCTATCTTTTATTCCTGTTTTTCTCTTTGAGCGGTTATTGTAGAGACAAAAATATTGAAACAAAAAGCGTTGACCGGATTTTTTTCCGCAAAGCGTTGACTGTCTTTGAGCTGCATTTATTTAAAAATAAAAGAAAATAAATACTATTGAGCTTTACGTTTTCTAAAAATAAAAAAAAATAAATACCATTTTCTTTTTAGAAAAAATAAATACTAGAGTATCTCAAAAAAAAAAAAAACAATTTGAACGATGGAAATAAAATTTCGACATGATGAGCTGTTCTGATTAATATTTTTCTAAAATTGGAGGGAGGGAGTGTTTTAATTAATATAAATAAATTATTTAAGACGTGTGATTAATTTAAATAAATTATTGAGGTTTATGTAATAACAAGCAAATCTTGTAAAAGAAATATAATAACAAGCAAAAAAAAACCAAGAATTATCATTATTAACACATGGATCGAGTATATGTAAGACAAAATTCTTTGAGTCTAGTATGATTATAATAGGTGATAAAATTCTCCCTCTCTCTTTCTCTCTCTCTCTCAAGAGATTTATTTAAAAAAATGTAATAATAAGAAAAAAATATTATTATTAACACATGGATCAAGTATATGTAAAGACAAAATTCTTCAAGTCAGATAAGATCATAATAGGTGACAAAATCCTCTCCCTCTCTCTCTCAAAAGATCTATATAATAAAAGTGTAATAACAAGCAAAAAATACCAAGAACTATTATTATTAACACATGGATCGAGCATCAGTAAAGACAAAATTCTTCGAGTTAGGTAAGATCATAATAGGTGACAAAACTCTCTCTCTCTCTAGATTTATATTGTTGCATACATAAAACTGAATACAAACCCATAACCTCTAATTAAACTGAAAGATATTTTTTTACCATTTCATCTAAGTGGTCTTGGATTATAAGTAATATTCATTGATAAAAGAAACAAGGATTTATATCAAAATAAAATAAATATTGCCAAAATAATATTTAAATTTTAAGTGTTGATGCTAATTAAATGGTCGTTTTATATTATTTTTATTTTTTACATTGAGATATGAAGCTAAACAAATTAACCCATGTGTATCAGATCTTAAATTTGAATGTAAAAATGACATCGTTTCTACAAATCCAAAAAAATTCACAAAAGAGAGGGGATACAACCAAAACCCTCAAGGAAAATAAAAGAGGGAAAAGAAAGATCAAAACAGATAGATTGCCAAAAAGCTTGAGGGACAACTTCCTACCAAAGAGATGGCGAGACAAATGGTTGGAGGCACCTACCTTAAACCTTTGCTCTCTTCAACCTGTTGGTTTGACACGTTCTTCTTTATTTGGACCACCAATTGAAATTGATGACTTATGTTTTTAGCCAAATCAACAATCTCTTCTTTACAAGCCATGTTAATGTTAGCCAATGATTCACTTAGAAAATCCATAGTTTGTTATGCCATGGTAGGAAAAAAATCCTAAAACTTACATGTCATGAATAATATTTTCATTAAAGTTTGACAAGTTAAAGTCTGTCACCACTATGGAACTACCTCCTAAAGGAAGTGAACATGATATTACTTCCTATTGATGCTCCACACAAAAGAAAGTGTCAATTAAGTCTGAATCATCATAACGATTCTTATCAAATTTAACTCGATCAGAGGACATTTCTATTTATGCTTTAGAACCATCTCTATTTTGTGGTTGAGTTACTATTAGCCAAATTTCTCATTAATTTGAGTGTGAATAACCTGTAAAACATATTCAGAGCTATTATTAGCAATAACATTGATTGTTAACTTGATTCAAAGTTATCTCCCTATGTATGCTTCGTTGCTATTTTTTTGCAACAATATTGATAACTTTGAGTTCATCTTTCTATGCTCATGACTCATTGATTTTATTTTTAGTCGCAATAATCAATGCCATAATCAATTTGTTAAGCCCACAAGTGCACGGTTTTATCATCATAATAAAAGTATCGATCTCATAGAGACTTGCGAATAATATCAAGGCTTCCTTTTTTCTCTTAAGTGTGAAAATAAAAAGTGTTTTTGTTTTTTTTAGAAGATGAATGATTAAAAATGCTTGGATTGTTTCGGAAACATGCAATGATAAAAATGCCTCGGAATCATTGGAGTTCATCATTACAACTAACATTTCAAATCATGTTTCTCTTTTTTTTTGCTTGGGAAATGCAAGTTTAAGGATGAAATATTCTCTTTTGTATCAATTAATCCATCTCTGTTAATAAAAGAAGTGTCTCACCAACATGGCTCCCTATTCTCATGGTTTTCATATTGGCATGGTGTTAATACCAAAATTAAAATATTTGGACGAAATCATGATTATATTTTCGACAAGTTAGATGAGTTATTTCGACATGTTGCAAAGTGCAAATGAATTTCGACCAAGAGCATACCAACTTCGACATACTGCATTTTCGAGCAAGTGCTTTAATGTGTTACGTGCATATGGTTTTCGACCAAAGATAAGGAGAAATAATTTGAAGTTATAATTGGAGTGCAATAAGATAAAGTGGAGCATGACAACAAACAAGGTTGAGGTTCATATAAGTTATTTTCTAGTGCCTTAGAAAGTTATAGGAAGTTATTTCTACTTACCGTAATATTTAGTGGTTGTTTTTCCTACAAGATATATATATATATATATATATATATATATATATATATATATATATATATCAGTTTGTATTAAGAACAAATGGTTGAATCCTATTTTCTAAAAGCCTTGTAAAAACCCCGCCACATTGGCAAATGAGTTTCAAGGACAGATAAAGATGGATTCCAATCACCTTTTACATTTTCTGCAATTTAATATTACTTTGTTCTTGCTTTATTTTTCTTTTTCTTTTGCAATTTGCATTCTTTTCATCTTTCTTTACTTTCCTTCCTTTTAAATATGCTCACTCGAGTATTTTCTATTATGTTGTCATGAGACAAATTTTTATTAAAAGATGTTGAATGCAATTCTAACATTAATAAGAACAATAATTTTGTTCTTAAAGAATGCATGAAGTGATATAATAAATCGCGAGACTTGAACGAACACTTTAAAGACATTTATCCAGTCCTAAAGCGTCGATGGATAATGAAGTTTACATTACCAAAAATCAGCGTAAACACATGGCTCATTAAACGAAAATTTGGTAGGCCATTCTCATGCTTCAAACCTTTTGTCTAACATTATATGTCGAGCAAACTTCCTTCACTTTTGCTTTATCAGAAGATTGCTTAAATTTTGATTAAGTAGAATAAGGCTAAATTAAATGAATGTACTTCCATATGAAAAGAAAGAAATTGGGATTATAGAAAGTTTGTCGTAAGACTACTTTCCATGATCCCAAAACTTAGAAAAATTACTCTAGCATCGTAACGATGACCTACCTAAATAAAATAATGAAAACAAACAAAGAAAAATCAAGAAAACTTATAATGAAAATGCAAGTACAAGAACTATAATCAACTTTAAACCTAATCTTTAAGCCTCTCATAATCTATAAATACATGAAAGTTTGAAAGATCAAGGCAAATGTTCATTCTGCATTGAATATTCAACTTGTTCTTAAAATCTAAAGTCACAAACTCTTCGAACAAGCAAACTACAACTCCCTACTATACATGCCCATCACCTATATTCTGAGTTTGTTTTAAGTCATCTCAAGCACGAGTTGAGAAACTTTTTAAGTTAAGAAATTGATCTTCAACCATAATACACTTTTAATATCATAATCATTTTATCTTTAACACGCTAGTTCATAAGAGATATGCGAATCACATATTCTAAGTGTGTTCATATTATCATAAACTTTAACACAAGTTGAGTGTAAACTAGATCATAAGCACCATCATACTCGTAATTTTCTCAAGTCTATCCTTTATGTTAGATTGAGAGACATTGTGTAAAAATCCTTTCTAGTTTGAAATGTGAAAGATTAAAGGGCACCAAAGTGCTCACCAGATTTAACTTTTAATTTGCTAAGTTGCAAGAGTCTAACTATTTCTTTTAAACCTAACTCTCACGTGGACTGTGGTACATAAAGATCAAAACCTTTTTTAATGACATGTTAGAAACTTTTTTAACAAAACTAAATAAACTACTTTAGACAAATTATGTGTTATATCTATAAAGAAATGACTGCTCAACAACCCGTCGAAATTACTCATATTTCTAAAAAAATGATCGGAAGTTACGACCGGATCAAAATTTACACACAAGAAAAGTTTATCGAAAGTTACGACTTGATCAGGAGTAAAATTGAGAGACCTATATATCGAGCAACCATCTTAATAAAAGGTCCTATATAACCTAAGTATCATGGAGGCTCGGTCTTTTCCATGGGCTCGAGATAATATCCATACTAAGTGCGGTTAATTAGTTATTTTGAGAATTGTGTTATCAACCTCTTAAGTTGCTCAAAACCCCTCAGAGTTATTGAGTTGTAAGTTGTTACTCTTGATTGCACATATTTTTCGGGAGCTACAATCCGATCGTTTTTTTATCGGGTTGTAACTTGTGATTTACTTATTTTTAGTGGCTGAGCAACTTGAGGACGGATAAAGCAATTTTCATGTACTTATTATTATAACTCGAATCGAACTATAAAGTAAAAGTGAACGAAACTTCAATTCTGAATCAGGTGCATATCCATAGATTCTAAACCCATCTTAGCATTATGTAGCACGGCAGCACCTTCCAAAACTTCAATCAACTTGAAAAGTACCCTTGTAGATATGTGCATTTTTTTCTTTGATGGTCCCTATTCTTTATTCCTTTTTTTCTCTTCCACTGGTTATTATTGAGAGATAATTCCCTGTTTTCAAGTATTGAAACAGAAAGGGTTGACTGACTTTGAGCTGTATTATTTTATTTTATTTTATTTTTGAATATATATAAGATTTTGAGCTGTACTTTTTCTACAAAAAAAAAAAAGGAAATAAATATGGTCATTTTGCACGGTGGAAATAAAGTTTCGACATAATATCAATAAGCTTCCTCTTTGGCTAGTTGACTTCTCTATACTTAAAACACTTCAAAGCCAATCTCTTGTTAGTAGCCACACTTATGTCGACATTCTAACAACATTCTTTTTTATTTTTTAAATATTGAAACATTATTAGTCGTATGAACGCTAACAAATTTCATTGTTTTTGCCGTCATATTACGTGCATAATTCACATTATAACTGTAACCTTCAAGTCACATATTAAGTGTTCATTCACATCTCCATTTCCAAGACCTCTATAACCTAAGCCTTATATATATTGCATCATTTCATCACTAGTTCCCTGCACAACTCTCTCAACTGATCACTCCCATATGCTTTGAGTTTCTAACCATTGAAATGGGATTCAAAAACAATAACAAAGTCTTTGTTTTCTCTATCTTGATCTTCCTTGTAATCCCGACTTTAATAGCCGCAGAATGCACATGTGATAAAGAAGATGGAGATAGAAACAAATCCAAAGCTCTTCGTTATAAGATAGCAGCTTTAGTATCAATACTAGTTGCAAGTGGAATTGGTGTTTGTATTCCACTTCTAGGCAAAGTGATACCGGCGTTAAGCCCCGAAAAAGATATATTTTTCATCATCAAAGCCTTTGCTGCTGGTGTGATTTTGGCCACCGGTTTCATTCATGTGCTTCCTGATGCTTTTGAAAAACTTACTTCAGCTTGTTTAAACGAACATCCGTGGGGTGATTTTCCATTCACTGGTTTTGTGGCTATGTGTACTGCTATGGGGACTCTTATGGTTGATACTTATGCCACTGCTTATTTTCAAAACCAATATTCCAAAAAAGCACCAGCACAAGTTGATAATGAGGTAACCCCAGATGTGGAGAAGGATCATGAAGGACACATGGATGTTCATACTCATGCTTCACATGGTCATGCACATCCCCATCTTTCTCCTGTTTCTTCGGGTTCGTCAACAGAACTTCTTCGTCATAGGGTCATAACACAGGTAAAATAGCAACAATTAAAATCTAATAATATATTATTGATTGATATACGCTGCTTTGACTCGATTCTGATAAATTATTTTGATTTTATAATAGGTGTTGGAGTTGGGAATTATTGTTCACTCCGTTATAATAGGAATTTCTCTGGGTGCTTCAGAGAGTCCTAAAACCATAAGGCCATTAGTAGCTGCATTGACTTTTCATCAGTTCTTTGAAGGCATGGGACTTGGAAGTTGTATAACACAGGTATTTATTTATTTGTATTTTTTTTTAAGGATATATAACTCAGATATTGCATTTGTGATATATATCATTCAACTATAATTTTTTTTTTTTTGTAATTGTCAAATCTATCTCTGACTGTACATGGGACCATGTGTTTGCATATCACTCAACTAAAGAAAATTATTTAATTTGTACTATCAAACTACTATTTCTGATTGTTCATGAACCCATGTGCTTGGGACCATGTGTTTGGTTTGGTTGGTGTGAAACACAAAGATAGGATAGTACTTTTCAAACCTTGTTTTTTTTTAATGAAGTTTCAAATGTAGGTGATGTGAACTTTTCAATAAACTTGGACTGATAAAGATAAGACACTTTATGATAGTATTTATCTTCAATGTTATTTTTTCACTCGACATTTTATTCCTCCCAATCTTTGTATGACCAATGCATTTTGTTGGGTTGCCATTGTTTGTTCCTATATCATGTTCAAAAGATGCCAAACTCCACTATTGTTTATTCAAAGATATCATGTTTTGGAATTATGTCTTTTCATACATATTAATATTTTTCCTTTTCTAGCACCACTCTTTAATATGTTTTTCTTTGCTCATATACTTAATTTGAATTGGGACTGCTTTCCGCATAAAGATTTCTCATAACATCACCTTTTGCATGAAATTTGAACTTTTCTAATTTCAATCACGGAAAGCATGAAAACAGTATTGTAAACATAAACTATATAAAAATGTTTTTGACTCATGAGAAATTTAATAATCACCATAAACCGAATCTCCTCACAAATAAAAAATTTCAACTAACGAAGTCAAGCTTTTCTAAAACATTTATTTGTTGTTTGACTATGCAGAACACAATAACCATTTACCATCACTATTTTCCAATAACTCCTTTGAATATTACTCACACTAGCCACAACTAGAGGTTTACCGATTTAATAGCATTGGAAATACTTGCAAAAAGGAGTTATCATATTTCACACGTACGTTATGAAATCATATAAAATTGAAATAGTAAACAAAATTTATCTTACAAGTTATGTGTTAAATTATATTTTAAGAACTTTGTGCACCTTAATTATGTTTGCTGACTTATTGGATGTGTGATCATTGCAGGCAAATTTCAAGAGTCTATCAATTACAATTATGGGATTGTTCTTTGCTTTGACTACTCCAGTAGGAATTGCAATTGGCATAGGGATCAGTAGTGGTTATGATGAGAACAGTCCTACTGCTCTTATTGTTGAAGGAATCTTCAATGCAGCTTCATCTGGGATCTTAATTTACATGGCACTTGTAGATCTTCTTGCTGCCGACTTCATGAATCCAAGGATGCAAAAGAGTGGTAGACTTCGATTAGGATGCAATATATCTCTTCTATTAGGATCTGGTCTTATGTCTCTTATAGCCAAATGGGCATAGATGTTTATATATTTTTTATTATAAATTTTCATTTCCTTCCAAAATTTCATTTAAAGTCGCTTATGATCACCAAATATACCTATTACATAGGCCTATTGTCGACGAGTGCGTGAATATACACTTCCATATCACGTCACATTTTGGTCCTATGGACTATTTGGAAGTTGAGAAATGAGTGCATATTTTTGAATGAGTCAGATTTATGTGTAATTTTGGTTTTTGGACCACAGTATGGTGTTGTCGTGACTTGGTTGAAGTTGGACTAGTGTGTATATAATGAGTAGTGTGTTGACCCTCTACGATGTATTTGAAGGTCATAGTCTCTTTGGCTAGATGAGTTTGGTAGGGTCTTGGTTATTGTCTAATGCTTTTTCGTCTCTTATGCTTGAGTTCTTATACTCTTATCTTAATATACTTGAATTCTTTTGGTTGTTTTAAAATAATGTTTATCAACTTATGTCATGTGTCCATACATACAGTGATCAAGAACTTGCTTCAGGATGTTTTTAATTCATAATACTGTATGCTAAAGATTTGTCTATATACTTTTTTTTGGTAAACTAGTTTCGGATTTGATTTATTAGTATGAACATGTTTGATCAGAAACAACATAACATGACTTGAGTTGACATCCTATTTATAAGTTTACATCTACAGAGTTTGAACTAATCTACAGAAAAGCCACAATGATGGAATAAAAAAGAAAAAGAAGACAAAGAGATAATATGATGTACTTGAGCTAACATCCTATTTATAAGTGTGCATAAGAAAGTAAATGAAGATCCTAATAGTCCATATCAGAAACAAAAAGAAGACAAAGGCGTTATCGTATCCCATCCTTGAAGAATAAAAAAATAGAGTCCAGAGGTATCAATGAGTCTTTTGTCATCAAAATCAGAATATCATGCCAAATATGTGGAGAACATGATCATAATCGACAACGATGAAAGTAAAAAAAATACGAGAAACAACTAATCTTTCTAGTTAAGTTTGAATTAAGAGATTTTCTTAGTAGTGTTTCATTGAGTCAAAACCAGACGAGTAACTCAAACAATGATAAAGACAAGATTAGAGTAGCTTGGAAAATCAACAAACTTTTCTTGATTTGTTTAGGATATATAGATGGGAAACAATTTTTTTGCAACCAAGTTACTTGGAACAGCCTACAAAAGGTACACAACGAAGATATTAGATTTCATCAGATGTATTTTTGGGAGCTTCTGATGTTTCATGAACAATAGCTTCATCTTAATTTACTCAGATGCACCTCCCTATCCATTATTTTGAGATGAATATAGAAGGGGACACACACTGAACAATTACTAGATAAACATCGTCTGCACTCTGCATAGTGCAAGTGAGCAGTTCCTTGATCACTTGATTAGTTTTGCACCACTCATAAATTTCTTGTATAGAGGATTATGCATTGGGGGAATAGAGAGAAGAAAATTGACACTTCGAAAAATGAGGAGTTTGTATTTTATGTATAGATGATGAAAAAAGATGCAAGTTAAAAAATTAATATCTTGCAATTTTTTTGTCAAAAATAAACAAACAAACCTATATAACATATCAGAGCATTGCAATTGAAGTTGGTAGCTTACCTTCAAGATTTCAAAGAGCCATCTATAATTTTTGGGACTGATATGACTAGCCCACCACCAAGAATGTGACTTCCTTAATTCCAACCTCTTTATTTGCTGGCTAGACTCAAGTGAACCTAATATAAGAAAAGAACCAACCATCATTATGTGCAAATGAGCTTTACTAACATAATAACACATGCATTTACATCACCTTTAGCTCAAGTTCCGCAACATTTACCCCAGAAGCAGCCATTTTCCAGAGCAAGTGTTAGCTAGCTCCTGATAAATTAGATCAGTGCTTACTAATTATTGTTCCCCGGGCAATCTAAGCATACGATAACAGCTAATCTAGAAAAGTGAACTAAGCTACACAAACCAGTTTGGCCTGTAACATTTATTGTTCCCAGCTGCAACAAGAGCTATGAAGCCCAATTACGTAGTGTGCAGGTGAGATCGATAGATCGGATACACAATATTTTTAAAATTAAGGATACGGTACAGCCTAAATACGTTAATTTGTAAAGAAAGAGGCGTTTATAATTCTTCATCAATATATAACTATAACAATCACAATTTCATAATATATTTTCACTCATTATTGGATATCAACAAAAATTTCATTGAAAAAACTCAAAACAAGCATTTGTCTCTATGCAATAGCCAACAATTCAAAAGCCTCACTAATTATTGTCTAATGTTACTGATTCTTTTCTCCCTCATTAGCATCATTGATAAAAAAGATGGCTTCTAAATCTGGCTCATCAAGAGGAAACTATGTCAATTCAAGAAGTCCAACAACATCTTGAATGGATCATGTACTTCTCCAATAATGTACCATAACCTTGTCTCACCCTTTTTATACCAGCCATTTTTCCTAAGATATCCGTTAGTATCTCGTACGTATTTGATAAAATATTTAAAAAGAATTAAACAACAATTCCAATACTCAAGAGTATACGTATATGCATGGATCCGCGAAGTATCACTATCTAATACGGATACATAACCAATTTTGGAGTATTCAGGTTTCATGAAACAAAAGTAAGCGAGATGAATTGACAGTTAAACTATAAAAGCAAAATATATTAACGAAAAGGTAAGTTGCAACTTACAGTATGAACCTCACTCTCCTATCTGGCATATTTATAACCTGCTTGAAGAATTTCAGCACCAACAACTCTAAGAACATCTGAAAGTGGAACAACTTTACTCATCTTTTCCTTAATAATATTTGTTGGCACTATGGTCAGTATCAAGTGTTGACACAAACTAAAATTTGCTTACCTCAATTTGCTGAAAATAATTCTTCTCTGTTTTGTTTCAGGCTTCCAATTGGATCTTGAGTTATTGGAGTCTTCATTCATGTGCCAACTGCTCCTACTGTTTCAACTTTCAACTGCTCCTACGATTATGTAATTCTAGGATGTGTTGTTATGGTGATTTTGTGATATGTTGTCCTTTTTGTTGTTGATAGGCTTTATGTTCAACCACTTTTAAAAAAGAAAGGCTTATGTTCAACATATATATTGCGAAATGTATATATAATTATACACACTAACACTACATATGTTAAAAAATAAGTTGATAAATTACTTTATAAAAGATAAACTTGATAAACTAATCGATTGAATTTATAATGTTTAATAAAATTTTAACGGTTTAATTAGTTAATAAATATGAAATGACATATCATATATTTTATTAATTTTTTTAAATTAAGATATAAGGTGTAAAATTGAGAGGAAAAATGATAAGATATAAGCTATTTGAATTAACTTATAAAACCGCTATAAGTTTTGCCTTTTTTCCACAATCCATTTAGGTTAGTCTGATAATGTTGGTTTAAGATCTTGAGATGTGCTCTCTCGAAGTCTCATGATTGATTCTTCTTACGTCAATTTCAGTAAGTTAAAAAAAAACATAGCTGAAAAGTTATCTTAAAATTTAAAATTATATAGGATAACATTAATAATAATTATTGTCTACTTAGGCTTTCTAATGTAAGTTAAATGAAAGCTTTTCTAGGATTGTGTTTCTAGATTCCCTATTTCACTTCCTTTCTACCTGGTTGGATGATGTTAAATTGATTATGTCATGTATTTAGTTGATAACCTATGGAAGAGAGTTGCTTTTACGTATTTACTTTTGATGATGATATAATTATTTGAGCATTGTAGTACATGAATCATATAAGGGGCTGATTACTAATTTAGAATAGAGAATCACAAGTGGGGAATGAGACAAATGTTTCCAATACTTTTTCTGTCACCGAGAATCACGACTTAATGGATAATGAGACAAAAACTTTGTTAACTTTCTTCTGTATGGTGTTGTTTGTGGAGGGGGTATTCAAAAGACTAAATTATAATTAAGGGTTGTTTGAAATTTCATCCATAAACTTACTAATCCTTCCATTTTGCCCCTGCAAATATTAATCATTTGAAAATTCCTCCATTAACGCACTTAATTACTGCCACGTCATCAAATTAGCAAAATGGCATGGGAAAAGACAAAAATACCCTTTTTTAATTAAAAAATCATGAAAAAAAAGGTTAAAATTAAAAATTTTGAAAAAAAAAGTGAAAATTATATTTTTATTAATTTGAAAATTATATATTACTTTTTTTCGAAAAACTAATTTCCAGATTTAAAAAACTAATTTCCACTTTTTTCTTCATCTTTAAAAAAAATTGGTTTTTTTTTATCATTTTTAAATTGTTTTTTCAGATTTTTTAATTCTTTTAATTAAAAAAGGGTATTTTTGTCTTTTCCCATGCCATTTTGCTAATTTGATGACGTGGCAGTCATTAAGTGCGTTAATGGACGAATTTTCAAATGATTAATATTTGCAGGGGCAAAATGGGAGGATTAGTAAGTTCAGGGATGAAATTTCAAACGACCCCTAATTGCAGGGATGAAATGCATATTTAAGCCTATTTAAAAAGTACTCCGACCCTCAAGTCATTATTTGAGAAAGAATAATGACCAAGCTGTAGAGATCCTTGGACTGATGGGAGATAGTAGTTGTGTGACCGTTACAGACGGCTGGGTGTCATAACCGTCGACCGATGGCCTATCATTACGAGCGAGAAGGAAACATTATGGATCTTGGGAATCTAAAGCTTCTACTAGTAACAACATTCGTTCGTAGTAGCAAAGACGGTGTGCATAGTGATTTGGGCTTTGCATGATTGAATCTTAGCTGGGCTTTTGTTCCACATTGGTCTTGGATCAATGATGTACTTTGGACCCCTTGTTGGGTTTGTGTTCGGTGCTATATATACGAGTGAAAGGTACTCAATAGGTTCCTCAATTTCGATCTAAATCGAGACGTAACTCTCAATCGACTTTTTTTAGCCAAGGAGAAATTTTAAGAGGCTTATTGAGCATCATCGAAGACGACAACAATAGGTACTAGTGTTATCAAAAGTCCCATTTAATTAACACAAAACCCTAATTTTTTTTGTGAAATAGTGTTATCAAAAGCATGAATAAACGATTATTTTATCACATGTAGATGATATAACATTCCTAGAGCCACTGTGATCTAATGAACAATTATCCTATGTCTGGTTAAAAAACCTATGGTCAGTAGCGGAATATTGCCTAAATTAAATTTCAAGTTGATAAAGAAAATCATTAAGCACAAAAATAATTGATCATCATAGGCATTCAATTGCATAAGAAGGACTCGTGAATTACATTATTCAAGTAGATCTAAATTGGTTAATCTACATCCTATGATCATCATAGGCATTCAATTGCATAAAAAGGACTCGTGAATTACATGATTCAAGTAGATCTAAATATGTTAATCTACATCCGAATCAATAAAGATTTATCTACTCATTATAGGGAGATACATTACAATAGAGATTGGGAAATTGCACATTTAAAATATGAATTTTAGACCTCAAATCTCGTTTCCAACATTTGATGCCACTTTTTTTGCTTCCCAAAAGGCTTCAATCGTATTCTCTAGGTAAAAACTTTCAAAAACCCTTGTGTTTTGCTAAAATTTGGCCTTCATAATGATGAAGTACATGCAGAAACACTTTGCGCCTCAGGTAATGGATTAATCTTTAACTGCTGGAATGATTTTACTCCACGGACGTCCGCAAGGCGCATGAGACAAAATTTTGGCATTTTTCTTTCCTTTTCTTTCTTCAACTGTGACATGGCTTTGTATCTCCATAACTTCTATAATGGCATTCCTATCAATTATGTTAAAGTTTCTTTTAATAAAGATAGTTTAGTGATTAATGATGGAAATAAAACTGCTTATCAAGGTATTCTTAGGGGTTGCAATAATGGATTTCTTTGTGATTTTACATAAAACATCTAAATCATGATGCAAAATTTAGAAACTGGACTTAGGTCACCGATGTTCAATTTAAGTGGCTGAATATAATTTCAATTTCACATATTTGAGAGATTACATTGATCAAGCATTACAATTTTAAGAAATAAATTTTGATTGGAAAAAAAGTGACTGAAACTTCAACTCTCATTCCGATGCTAATCCAAACTCGATGTTGTTTGTAGTGCGCGAGCGCGACCAACTTTGGTCGCCTGCCGTGCACAATGAGTTCACACGGTTAGATTAAAATTCTCCAAGTGATAATAATGTAGTTATGTATGCAAGCTGGTCAGTCCCTTTAATACTCAAATGATAACAAGTTGTAAAACATTGATCAGATTTCGCCTATAATGCACCAACAATCAAATTTTTTTCTTCCCTGCATAAACAATCTCTTTTTTCATCTTTGTTTTTCCTGTTTGGGACTAGGCCCTTCCTTTTAAAAAACATATAAATTGTTTTACTCATAATGTCATTTTTTTTTAAATTAATTAAAAAAAACATCTCTACAAATATCTATTTCGCGTCATTGTTATAACTTTTTTTGTACAAATGAGGGCCTAAGCCCAAACAAAAACAAAAACTAAGTAACTGGCCGAACACTTTAGGATAAAGAATCCCTAAATAAATCCTTAAAAATCAAATCATGGAGTTCATTAAGAGGAGACTCTACAATAGAAAATTAATTGAACTTATCGAGAGACTATAATTAGCAAGCCAATATGCACTCATGTTTCCCTTGCGCCTTGTATGACAAACATGAGTATGCCAATTCAATGCTAAAAGACTTTGAATGCGCCTCACCAAAGTAGGCACTTTTCCGTTGAAGTTGCAATTATCCAAGATCATATCAATCAAAACCTTTGAATCAGTCTTGACATTTTTTGCATGAAACACATCAAATGATCCAATCTTCATATTGTGTAGCCTTTGATCCAGCGCCCATTTGATTTGCGAAATAGTCCTCCACATTCAAAAGCATCATTGTTTCCCTTGCAAGCACCATCACTACTCAACTTTATCCAACCCTATAGAGTTTTAATCCAACAACTATATATTGTTTCCTTATGATGTGGACTTTGGTGGCGGAGATTATAGGTATATTCATCTATGCCTTTCGAAGTAATTATGAATGATTCTCACATGATCATACGGCATCTAGAAGTCTTCCTCGAAAATCGATTTATTCTTCCACATCTAGAAGAACCAACACGTCGTCATGAAAGTAGTTCCCCACATACCAACGAGTGCTCCACAAATCGAGTGTTAACTCATAAACTCGCTCAAGTTGACGTTTTTAGGTGCCAAAAACAAGTTAACTTAAAGGTAAATTCGGTTTTTGGTGAAATCAAAATGTTTGACGAGTTTGACCGAGTTAACACGAGTTAAACTCAGTAAATTCGTGTAAACTCGACTGAGTTTACGTTTTAAAAAAAACATTTTTTTTTTAATATTTTGGGCCTATTTTCTTTCAAAACCCAATTCTTTTTTCAAACCCAAGGTACAAAAGTGTTGCCTTTACTATTAACATAACTTGTTGTCTGACTTCATCTAAAAGTTTGAAATGTTTTTCTCCTCTCCAAGTTATGAAACAACGAACATGGGAAAACACAACAATTAAGGTTGCAGTGGTAGCAAACTATTATGACACCGACGATTTTGACGCTGGTTAGAGTCTTGTGAAACTTATGATTTGCAAGTTAATTTTGCATTTTGATGTTATGTTGAACATAACTCTTTATTACGGTGGTTATGTATACTTTGTCTTTATAATCAAGTCATATTTTGCACTATTGACATATTTGCAATATTATATTAGCTTACATATGTCATGTATATAATAAATTTTATATAATTTTAATTTTAGATAAACTCGCACGAGTTTACAGTAAAGTTTACTAGTGGAGTTTACAGAGATAAAACGAGTTGATGTAAACTATCAAGTTGTAAAAGCTTGGTGATTCAATTCCATGGCCCTTGAGGTTGTTAAAAAGCCAATCCCTGCAATTAATATGAATTAATTTTTTTTGGAGAGAATTATGAATTAAATCAATACATATAATATTGCGTGTTCAAATATTTAATGATAAATATGTCATTAAAGATATTTAAAATATAAAACATTGATACCTTTTTCTTTAAAAAAAAATTGATGCTCTTTTTTTGGGTAGAAAAAACATTGATGACTTCAAGCTGTTACAATTTTTTTTGTGAAGAATAGAAATATCGTCATTTACCAATAAGTTTTGAAACAATAACAATAAGTTTTGAAACAATAACAATAAGTTTCCCTATGGCTATTTGAGTTTCCATATTTACTCACTTTAAAACCTTCCATTTATTAGTATATGTCGACATTTTAACCACACTATTAGTCTAATCAAACAAACATTAGTCATATGAACAGAAACAAAAACTACGATGTTGCCGTCATTACGTGCTTATGACTTCAAAATCTCATATTTAGTATTCAAATATTTCTTTTTCGAAATCCCAGAATTCACGTAACAACCATATAAATTCATCTTTATCAATTGTTCACAATACACACATTTTGTGCATTCTTTCATCTCTCCTACACAACACTCTCTCACATTTTGTAACATAACCCTATTTCTTTAGGGTTTCTAACCAATATTGAAATGGGTATCAAAAAACATATCAAAGTCTTAGGTTTTTCTGTCTTGATCTTCCTCATAACCCCGACTCTAATTGCCGCAGAATGCACTTGTGATGAGGAAGATGAAGATAGAGACAAAGCCAAAGCTCTACGTTACAAAATAGCAGCTTTAGTGTCAATTCTAGTTGCAAGTGCAATTGGTGTTTTTATCCCACTTCTTGGCAAAGTGGTGCCGGCGTTAAGCCCCGAAAAAGATATATTTTTCATCATTAAAACCTTCGCTGCCGGTGTGATATTATCCACCGGTTTCATTCATGTGCTTCCTGACGCTTTTGAGAATCTTACTTCACCGTGTTTAAAGGAACATCCTTGGGGAGATTTTCCATTCACCGGTTTTGTGGCTATGTGCACTGCTATGGGGTCTCTCATGCTTGAGACTTATGCCACCACTTATTTTCAGAATCAATATTCTAAAAGAGCATCGACACAAGTTACGAGTCAAGAGGCAACCTCAGATGTGGAGAAGGAAGCTGCCGTGCATCAAGGACACGTGCATGTTCATACTCATGCATCTCATGGTCATGCACATGGCCATGTTTCTTCTGATCCGTCATCAGAACTTCTTCGTCATAGGGTCATATCACAGGTAATTTTCATTATGTACTAACTATGTAAGACTTCTGATATTACCATTGTATGCATGTGTAAAACTCTTTTAGACTATTCAATTTTGTTTTTTCTAATCATATCACATTGATTAGTAAATGCTGAATTTTTAGGTAGCATTGTTTGTGATGGAATATTGTTTTGATTTCGTTATAGGTGTTGGAGTTGGGGATTATCGTTCACTCTGTTATAATAGGAATATCTCTAGGTGCTTCAGAGAGTCCTAAAACCATAAGACCACTTGTAGCTGCATTGACCTTTCATCAGTTTTTCGAAGGCATGGGGCTTGGAAGTTGTATAACTCAGGTAGTGTATAATACATACATATCATGGAATTATTGAAAATGATTTTAGTTTTATCAGGTTATAGATTTATGAAGTACATGCCTCCATGTGCTTGTTTTGTTAATGTTAAATATGAAATGAAACTATGAGTTAGGATTACTTTTTAAACTTTGATTTCATTATGAAGTTTCAAATATATGCACGGCTGGACCTATAAAGATACTTACTTTAATATTGTAAGTACTTTAATATTGTTGACTTATTGAAAGTGCAATCATTGCAGGCAAATTTCAAGAGTCTATCAATTGCAATCATGGGATTATTCTTTGCTTTGACTACTCCAGTAGGGATTGGAATTGGTTTAGGGATTAGCAATGTTTATGATGAGAACAGTCCAAACGCTCTTATTGTTGAAGGAATCTTTAATGCAGCTTCAGCTGGTATCTTGATCTATCTGGCACTCGTGGATCTTCTTGCAGCTGATTTTATGAATCCAAGGACGCAAAAGAGTTGGAAACTTCGATTAGGATGCAATCTATCTCTTCTATTAGGAGCTGGTTGTATGTCTCTTCTGGCCAAATGGGCTTAAGAGTTTGTATAATTTTTAGTTTTGTTTTTCATTTACTTCTAAATTTTTCTTTTAAAGTCATTGATGATTTTCAAATATGCCTGTAATAACAGTAGAGCTATTGTTGGCGAGTGTATGAATATACACTTCCATGATCACAAATGAGTGCGCATTTTTTTAGCGAGTCTGATTTATATGTTATTTTGGATCACATTATGGTGCTATCATAGAGGTTTTTTCGATTTGGGTGAGGTTGGACCAATGTCTCTTTTTTGAGTGGTGTATTGATCCGCTAGCGTGGTCCATTTGGCCAAATATGTCTTTGATTCAGATTAGTATGCTATTGTTTGAAGTTGTTGCTGTCATTGATTTCTTATACCTTTGATTTCAGGATGACTTTTTTGATATGTTTCAGTTTATTTTCTAAATATACTATCTAGGATGGGAAGTTTTCCTATTTAAATTAAGCAACGTTGCAATGAGATTAATAATAATAAGTAGATCAGATTATACTAGTTTGGGTTCTGTTCTAGTCCTTCTTCAGTTATTTCTTTGTTGGACTTTCCTTCCAATTCTTTGACTTCGCACAAAATGGATATTATTCATGGCTGTCATTTGTCTGTACCATCGAGAACAAATATTTACAAAGATTTTCATTCATATTTATGCTGATTGAACCAGATTTGGCACATTATTTTCTTAGAACTAAGCTTGATTTTTGCGAACAAGTAACTACAAAGGCTAAATTCTGCTCTATATCTTGCTTCATGAAAAAGAAATTAGAGAAATTGTTTAAAATTTAAGCTGATATTTCAAGTATAGCTTCTAATACCTGTTTAAAAAACAAACCTATTTAATTTATTTTTTTGAGAGTTGGGTTGTGCATCATTTCTTTTAACCTACTGTAAAATTAGGAGTATATACAAATGATATGAAGTAGCCTATTTTTAAGTCATCCTAAACTACTGATAGATATCCATAGATTTGTGCTAAGATCAAAATGATTGAATGTAATTCGTTGTAAAAAATTAGTAATGAGGCAAAAATAGAAACAGCTAAAGATTTAGTGCAGCTGTTTTGGATTGATAACAGGAATAAATACTAATTAAATTGAATCAGGACTGATGTCACTGATGTACAAGTAACAAACAATGGAATTACTTGGTTATTGGTAGGCGTTGAATGAAATTCGAGTGAACATGCTGTGTTGGCTAGTAAAACAGAACACTATGTATTACACCGGAAGATTTGATGGTAACATCAAATTTTATACAGCGAAAAACATGTGACCAATACACGCATAAATATAATTTAATCAGGTAGTGTATAATACATACATATCATGGAATTATTGAAAATAATTAATTAATATCACAAACAAATTAGTTGCAACTAACTTTAACATCTAATAGCGAGCGCAATCGCTGTTTATAGCGTTGCAAGTATGAATATGAGATAAGTGGAAGAGGTTCATATAGAAGCTATTAAGAAATAAGCAAGGATGTTGTTATGAGTTAATTTGGAGAAAGATAAGGAATGGATAAAGTTTGAGTATGTAACTAATTCTATAGAAACTAACACTATTCTTATCAAATACTTATCTGCTTTATTCATATGCTTTTGATTACATTTATAGTACTATCTAAAGGGAATCACAGATAGTGCATTCTCTTTGTGACAGCAAGCATTACTTAACAACCTAGTGACTCAGCATAACAGAATGGATTGGCACATAGCAGAGGAATCCTTCTAGAAGTCTCTAGACTCTCTTCCTATTAGTTCCTTTCTTGAGGGAGGGGATAACAAAGTCATTGAGGGACTTGGGCCTAGCTGTGTTTCTCTTGGCTCTAAGATGTGAAATAGGCTCCAACTCATCATCATTCATAACAGATGTTAATTAATTGAACTATCTTATGATGAACTTAAATGCTGACATTGCATCCATGAATTTGTGCTAAGACCAAACAACGTGTTGAAAACGATACTGAAATCAAGAAAGCACCATAGTTATTATAGCAAAACATATTATAGCTAGCTTGAAAGCAAAGGAAAGCATGACTTCATGTTACATATATACTTACACTATGATAACCCCTCTTTATAATAGGTGTTTTACAGTAGCAATCAGATGTTATATTCCACAATATAGATGTCAAACTCAAAGCTCTTCCAAGCATGAATATGGATCCTACAACATTTTAGAAGTCCTATATTTAAACTCAGAGAAATAATTATGCTATTTATCATAATCATAGTCAAGTTAGTTAATGAAGTAAGAAATAAACTAAAACAGAAGAAGAGAAAAAAGAAAGAAAGAAAGGTTATATTACTTCTTAGTGGATGTTCTTTTTCTCAACTCTCTAATACGCCATGTTTATTCTCCTCTTTCATTTTTTTTTATATTTACTTTACAATGGTAGCAAAAACTGAAGACAAAGAAGAAGAGAAGTTAAATTAGCAGAAAGAGGTGCATTGTGAGTGAAAATGAGTTGGGGGAAGAGTTCAATATATAGAAATAGAAAAGGTTTTAAGTTAACTCTTTGCATGTGAACAATGAACACTTTTTCTTAGCATAGATAGACAAGCATAGGTAGTGACTTACACTAAAAAGATGAGAATTGGAAAAAGAAGTCTTTTGGCAAATTATTATTGACAGTAGAAAAAGAAATTGGAAACTAAAGCCATGACTCGTGAATATCTCATTTTCACTTACCTAATTTTAGTGTGGTTAGTACAATGTAAAGAATCTTTTACACAAAATTTGTGTAGCTAAATGGAGAAGTTGGTATAAAGAATCCATGTGCAATGATTCAAATCCATTGTTGAACCATTTATGAAGAATTTGGTATTAACAATCCAGAGTTTTCTAATAGACCATTTTGTTGTTATAACTTATATGTTATTTTAATTTTAAAAATAATTTCTGTTCTTTTCTTGCCTTCTTGGACATAATCCTTCTTTATTCTAGTATGGTTTTCTCTTTAATAGCTTGATTCAGGCTCTCTATATATATAGCAACATTTGTCAAGTCATAGGCTACCTCTTCCAAGACCAAAGTCTTAAGTGTGTCACTGATATAACAAGAATCACATTAAGGGTATTGAAAATTAAATGGTTTAAAGTTCACAATTGTGACCATTAGTAACTTAGGTAAGAATCAAAATTACGCTCTAAGTAAAACTATATTTTTTTTAAGGAAGCAACTCAATGCATTTCATTGTTTTAAATGGACCAAATTCATGACCGTACATCAGTATAGAGGTGAGGGTTAGCATTAGATGGGACTACCTTTGTTAATTCATGAGTCTTAGAAATCGTGGTTGGGCCTAGTTAATTTGATGAATAAAATAATGTCAAAGTTTATTAGTTGAGCTTTTTCAATGATGGGAAGGAGGGCACTGTGATAAAAAATTCAAACTGAATAAAATAATGTCAAAGTTTGTTAGAAGAGCTCTGTCTTTTGCTTTGGAAAAATAGTATGATTTGCATAAGGTTATCACAGACTTACAACGTGTATGATTTGCATAAGGTTATTACTAAATTATCGTTTGTGTATAATAAGTTTTTCAATATAAATTGATTATGAATCAGTTTTGTAAAATGTGTATTTATATTTGTTAATTTTTATGCATAATATAACCATGTCCCCTGGTTTTATATTTGAATATTGGTGCTAACTTGGCAATTTGGCAAATGTACTTTTCAAGTATTATCAATCAATAATGCTGTTGAGTTCCTTTTTCAATGGTTTCTCCTTTTGTAATCACCACCATTATGCATATATCATACACTCTCAAGTAGTTGTTAATCTAATTTTGATGACAGAGATACCAAGGAATCACTCAATGACAGTAATTTCACATACGTAGCATGACTTAGTTTGCTATTTTTATACCTGCAAGCTACTTGCCTAACATTTGCATTGAATTCAAATATGTATAAGTTACTTTACTTTCACAGTGCAATGCAGACCCACGACTTTTAATAATTTGTTTCTTTTCATTCTCTTGTACCTCACTACATTATACATCTCTTCATCATAAAGGCCTATATTATGCATATAGCTTTCTCCCTCTATCCCTTCACTCACCACTCTTCCTCTAAATTCATTCACTGCAGTATACTAAAACACTTAGCTTCAACAATGGCAGTCAAATTACCACAAGACTACTACTACTACTTGGCCGGTTATATAATAATTTGCACAATCTTGTACCTAATTATAATGTTTCTCCTATTCCCATACCACATGAACTTAGACTTGCACAAAAACGTCGAGAAATGCATAATATTTTCAGTCATTTGTTTCTTGTCCAACGCCTTGTTCTACCTTGCTCTCAAGAAATCCCTCTACTTCATCAGCTGCCGCACCTTAAACATTGGCATGCTTCATCAGCCGTCACACCTCATTGACTTTGAGGATAAACTGAAGAAAGGATTCCACTTCGCCACTTATTTAACATTTTTGTCATTCCCGTACCTTATAATGCTTCTCCAATTGTTGTACCTCATGAACTTAGACTTCCACAAAAACGTTGGGAAATGCATAATGTTTTCAATCGTTTGTTTCTTGTCCACCACCTTGTTCTCCTTTGCACTAAAGAAATGCCTCCACTTTATCAGCCGCTGCACCTTATACATCGGCATGCTTCTTTGTGTTGTTACATCTGTCTCTGGCTTGTGCTTCTTCGGGGCTGGGATTTTCTATAGCTGGTACGTTATTGTACAACCTAGTTAATTTTATGAATTATTATGTTTTAATGGTTTGAATTAGTATTATGAATTATTACGTATGGTGTCTATGTCTAACCTTGATTCTTGGTTTTCATCCTAAAAATAAGTGTTTTCTCTACTATGTAAATAACTGTGGAATAACTATGCTGATTATTGCAATATACCCAATATATATAAGTGATTCTCTCACTGCAGGGTTGTATAGCTTAATTCCAAAGATGGAAAAAAGCAGGGGAGAGGCCACATGCTCAATATGGAGAAGATAGCTTGTTGCATTTTTGGGTTTGATGAATGGAAGAGTAAGAAAAGATTATGTTGTACCAAATCAGCACTAGTTAATTTGATGAATGAAATAATACGTAAGATTAAGTGTGTCTGTTTAGTACATATTCTAATGTAATATGGTCCCTCTTCATGGTTATGTCTTGATAGTATTTTATTACTTATTGAATTTATGCAACTTATGTTAGACAAACTAGTAGGATTTTGAACAAAAGTCACTTGATATATAATAAACAATTAAAAGGCTGTCTTGACTAAGATATGTCATGAATTTCAAATACAAACAATTAAGAGGCCAGCCAACATAACATTGAGATATATGACATAATTTGTTAATTTATCTATGTATATTATAAACGTGTGGTGCTAATTATAACTAGGCATTTTGCAAATGCGCTTTTTAAGTTCATTTTTAATGGATTCTCTTTCTCCCACTCACCACAATTATTCAATCCCACAATGATGCCATTACGGAAAAGCTTATGCATATATATCATTCATTGACTGCAATTTCACATGCAACATGACTTTGTTTGCCATTTTTATACCGGCAAGCTACTTAATTGCAGGACATTTGTCTTTAGCTTATAGCTTCTTTATTATCATTACGCATTCAGCAAAACATAGTCTGTACATTATGGCATCATTTATACCCTCTCAATACAGGAGTTTCAATACTTGAAGATTAAAATGCAAAGCGAGCACACACACACTCATGCAACATAATAGTGATGTTTCAATTTTCAACTGAAACCTTTCTTGAACAATTATGCATTGTCACAATAGATGTCATTTTCTTTTCCTTAAACTGAAAAACAGTGTTTTATTGTAGCATATATATGCATTAAGACTGTCAATTTAATGCATAAAAATGATTAAAACTTCATTCACCGAATATACAATGATAGATGAGATTGAAACTCCAAAAGAACTTAGAATGTTATATAACAATTGACGGTATAGAAACTATACGAAACAATCACTAATTATGAGATGGAAATAATCTGAAAAGGTAAATCTCAGTTAGATTAGAAACTAAGTTCATCTTGTGAATATCAATTAAGACATACTCATCCATTAAAAAATAATAAAATATGACGTTCTCATCAAGAGCCTTCAATTTATATTAATATTCTCTTATGAACAATAGTTGTATACATCCGAGTAGTGGTGTTTATCAGCTCCTACTTTACAAAATGGTTTGCATTAATATGCTTTATAATTGGTGAAAATTATGCCATCTAGCTCTACACATGTTTCAGCCCTCCACGTCTCAGGTTTCAATAATAAGATCTATAATAGAAGCAACTATGGAATCTGACTCTAATCTTACATATTCTGCTGGCTTGATTTCAATAGAAACCGTTGAAGATTCGGAACTCCATGAATGTGATGGCAAAAGTCTCCAACCCTATCGAAATCTACATTAATCAAATTGGTGATGTTATCATCGGTTAGTCCGCAACACTTGACCATTAGACTTGCTATAAACTTGAGCCATAAGAGCTGAAGGAACTTGAATTCCAATTCTTTGAGCACCAAAGTACCATTCTCTCTGACTTAGTGGCTCCACAGTTTTTGAGAGGAAGAGAAGTGAGGCAAGAATCAATCCTTATTGGTTGCTTGAATTTTCATTGTTGGATAACAAATTTTTTACAAAGTTTGATATCAACAATGGACCAATATAGGATGCAATAGTATTAACACCTGAAAGTATGAGTAAAAAAAAACAAATTAGTAATCACAGTATATAAATCAAAATGACTGAACTTAGTACATAAACAAATTAATAACAATGAGGCGAAAATGATGCATGCAAGAGATTTAGTGCAATTTGAGCAAGGATAGAGAGCAGCAAATATGTTTTGGATTGATACTAAACTGATCGAATGAATGTGTTTCCAATCAAAATTTAAATCTAAATTAAACTGAGTGAATATGTTTTGTATTATATATGAGAATCATGGGATCATAAGTTACATATAGAAGGATGAAATACCAAAAAGCTATTTATATACAAAATTATTTTCCCTTTTACCATGAAGAGGCAGGCTTATTAGCAGATTTAGGAGTAGTCTTGTTATTTTATTTAAAGACTTCGTTGAAAAGTATACTTTTAAATAGATTTTAAAACTTCTAGATCAAAAGATATATCTAAAGAAAATATATCAAACTCAACCCAAACTTTTAAAAAAACTAAACCGAACGTTTAAAAATGACTTTAAATTTAGAAATCGTTGTTTCCACCGCTAGAACCTTAACAATCGCACTGAATTGATACTAAAACTATTTTGGCCAAGTTTAAAAAAATCAGAATGTAATGAGGAGATAAATAAGGTAGTTGAAGACATTGAAGAATGGAAGTCTGTCTAAAAATATCTTACCCACATGATGTCTTCATCACTCTCGACAATCGACAACATGGAAATCCTTTACCTGAAAATAAATATTTTGTTATATGTTAATCTTTCATGTAGCACAAATACTTAATCTTTCACGGGAGGTAACAATGTATTCCTTTCAGTAAAAAAGTTAAACTCACCATAAAATAAAGATATGTATAGAGTGAAGATATTGGCAAAGCTGTACAATATAAATGAAAAAGACATTAGAGGGAAATATAGAGGTTGTTTTTATAATTAAAGAAAAATCTCAAAGGGAAAAAAAATAATGCTTACATCTCATCCCCATAGCCATCGATAGATTTGTGCTAAGACCAAACAACGCGCAGTACTGAAATCAAGCAAGCACCATTGTTGTTAACTTGTTATAGGACAACATATGATATAAACATATTGCAAATTCAAGAAACTCAACATATAGTATCAAAATAGGTTGAGTTATTACTTTGTAGGAGTTCTTCTTCTTCCTCTTCTTCTTCTTCATCTCTCTGCGCATGTGCTTGTAGCAGAAAGTGATGAAAACAAAATTGTGAGGTGAATGGATCGAGTAGAAAGAAGCAAACGTTATAAAGAAATGATCGAAGGGGAAGAGTTTGTTTGGAAGAAACTGGAAACTATTGAAGCACAAAGAGTTTAATATATAGCTAGGAGATAATATGATGGTATATATATGTGGTGGTTGAAATAAAGTTATCAACATTTATGCATTATTGACAAGTTCATTTATCCACGTCAACGTGACATTCTATGTCCTTGTTCTTTTTATTGCTGTTCTCATCACATGTGTAGTGGCAGGAAGTTCAGCAAGGCTAGGAGTAAATATATAGATGAAATTTATTCCACTATTATGACAAGATAAGTGGTTTCTAAAATATTTAGAAATGAATAAAATTAGTTCATGGAAAATGTTTGTTAAACACTTCAATTTCAATATGTGTAAACACCTTGATAGTTTGGTGATGTGAAAGGACAAATAGATAAAAAAAAAAAAAGCTTTTATGGTGCAATCAAGAAACTGACTTTAAAAAAAATAATTATTTTGTGTATAAATGGAAATATCAAAGGGAATTTCGGTCCTGCTGGTGGACCACTTTAAGACTGAACTTTACCTTATTACAATTCAGTCCTCATATAATATATCAAAGGGAATTTCAATCTTAGTGCACAAATGGAAATCTATGTGTTGAATGCGAAAAGCAGTATGCGATGTGATGATTTTTTAGAATTTTCATTATTATGTTTGTTTTGTGAGGAAATTGAAGAACATTAGTTTATAAAGATTTAAATTTTAGGATTTCTAAGAAAATGGGGGTTTTGTTAATTGAAGCATTGGAACCTTGTGAAAACCGGTTTATATCTGTTCAATTTTAGGTGTATAATTTCACATGTTTTTTAGATTTTTTAACCCCGTAAATTTTAGAATTATAACCTTGAGAAAAATCAGTATACAAAGGTTTAATTGGTTAGGGTTCTTAAGAAAAGGGTCATTTTGTTAATTAAATTGAGATATAATAAAATTTGAGGATTAACTTCACCAGAAAAGTCATTCCCATGGCTTCACCATAGAATTTTCCTAACAAAAAATATGAAAATGTTGAACGGGTGTATAAAATTTAAGGAGTTTAAATATCATTGTTGTTAATTAATAGATGCAACAAATGAATGACAAGAGAGTGTGGAATGAGATTACCAACTAAAGATTTCAAGTGGGTTGTTTGGAAATTTTTTTTTCAATCAATAATCATCATGTTTCATAAAGATTTAATTGATTGTCATGTAAAAAAAAATTAATACCGCTACACAATGACGATCGTCGTATCATTAAAATTATTGGTGTTTTATCATAATCATTTTTAAACGCGCACACATAATTAGTTATGATGTACGAGTGATCTAACAATATGTACAATTGACAATTTATGAAAAATAAACTTTCATAATAAGTTAATCATTTATGATTAAAAAGTTAACAATATTTGACAAAATTTCATTTTTCATCAAAATGTATGTAATGACTATGTTCACTAAGGATATACTTATAAAAAGCATAGCACGATCACATAATTGTCTGGTTTGGATGGACTTCCATGACTTTAAGGTTTTTTTTGAAAGGCCCGTGACTTTAAGGTTATTTTTCTGTTTTTCCCTTTCATGACATTTTATCGAATCATTTATAAAACTCGCCTGAAATACATTTAAACTGTCGACTTTAACTTTGAAATGACTCAAAAAACAGATTAAAAACCTATATGATTTTCTGTCACCAAAGAGCAACCCATTGCATTGGAGTCCACCACAAACGGAAAGGAATCGTCATTACTCTTTTTGAGGAAAATATAAAATTTAGAAGGAAATAAAAAGTGAAATTAAGGAGTTGAGCTCTACACCCAACCCTCGTAAAAGATACTCAATGTGCCACAACCCACAACAAGCAATGCTACAGCTACATCAGGGCCGGCCTATAGCCCGTTGGGGCTGAGCTATGGCACTGGGCCTCAATATTTTTGGGACCCAAAATATTTTTTTTTTATATGCAAGACACTAAAATAATGGTTATATATCTATTAAAAGTGAAAAATATCAATCCGTTCAACATGCTTCGGTGGCATGTTTAGTTCTTGTTGAATATGAGGTTGTGAGTTCAAGTCCCACCAAAGAGTCCTTTTTAATAATTTTTTTTAAAATGACTTAAATTTTTTTTTTGGGGCGTAGAATTTGATTGTTTTTGCATCCTTTATAAAATTAAAATGGGGCCTATGAATTTGTTAAGACGGCCCTGAGCTACATGTTAGGAAAAGGTATATAAAATTCTCTATATTATCTCAAACAAATCATACTATTTCAATTTAATCAAATTATTCCAAAATAAAAGGAGCCAAATCCAAAAAGAACAAGCATGCATGTTGGTCAACCGGAGAATAATCTACCTCATAGTGTAGATGTCTAAAACACTAATCTATGTAAGGTCTTTTTGAGCGGAGTCCATCAGAAAGTTTAGAAGGCACAACTAATTTTGAAATTTTATCATCATGCCGCCTTTTATACATCTTCAATTTGTCAGAATAAATATCAATGACATATAAAACATTGTTTTTATAACCCCACATGCCCGGGTTGCTCAATGCATAGTACTTTCTTCTCGGAGCATAAAATATTGCAATGTCATCCAAAGTTTCCAACTTGACATAATCCATAGTTGAGAAATCTATCTTGTACCCATCAAATATTACTTTGGATAAAATATTAAGCACTAAAAGTTGTTCATCACAACTAACCAACCTTACATGTGACATAGGGGCTACACTTGGAGGTATTCTTGAAATCTAAAAAATTTATATTTGCAAAATTCAAGGTTGAGTATCCCTATGTTGACTTTGTCTGTGACAACATATATGGTATTGTGCAAAACAACAAAGTCAACAACCTTTTGTGATGTCGAATAAGTAACCCAACTAAGATTTCGAGATTGATAAACATACAAATTGTCAAAACTTTCACATAAAACCACCAAGATAAATTCCTTTGACCCTCTAGCAAAAGCAAGTAAGACATTGCAAGTAATGTGGGAACCAATTTCAAAGGTTGAGTTATTGATTACCATAAATCTTCTTGTAAATGGATTAAGTAGTATAAATGAATTATTTCTTCTTGTCATGATCAAATATCCGCTAGAAGACCTGTGATAGACAAATCCGATGTATTTATCGATCATGTTTGAGTGATAAATTTTTCTGTCATATAAGCTATGGAAGAATAAAGATTTGCCAAAAATCAAAGGTTTTTGGAGAATTAATGGTTCTTGAGATGCCATGAAATTTCTTTAGTAAAATTTATGAAATTCCCACCAAATCTTGCACATACTACCAAACTGGAAGAGGTCATCAAAATTTAGCTTTCTGGCAATGACATCTAACAAATCCTAGGGAAGTTGGTTGTTCTCGACTACCTTCATTTTTTTACCTTGCATCATAATAATTGACAGTGTTAGGTGATTTATAAACATGCTTCTTTTTCCTACATTTTCTAGAACATGATTTTTATTTTCATATCATATCTTAGAAATTGTGGAGATAAAGAAAGATTTATTAACCCATTTTTTCAAACAGAAATCGAGAGCCACATATAAATATAAATATAATACAGTTATGCACTCCTCATTTTTTATGTCGGTAGATTATTTTCCCATTTCCCTAATCATTGTCATTGTATAGTTAAAAATGTACTAGAACAATATTTCAGTATCTAAAAACGTACCAAACTAACTTGTGCTTGAGTTGCTAGTAACCCAAACAAAGAGCACCAGTAACACATGATCATACATACGTATACATGGTTTTGACAGGAAAAGTTTAAAAAACAAACCAAACTAAGCAAAACCAAGTACGGTTTTTGACATATTTTTATCAAAACATTAAGTTTTCATTTTAACATGTATCTCAAGTTTTCTTATGTATCATTGTTCACATCGTTTTTTTTTTTTTTTTATTTCTCGGTGATTTTTTTTTTTTAGTGGAGCTAGAAAGGAATAATAATGAAACTTGAGTAATAAAAATTGTACTGAAAATAGAGAAAGGTTATAGTACCACTCTTTTTTCTTTCTTTTTCTTGATAAGAGTGCAGAGGGAAAGGAAATAAATCTTGTGTTTGAGAAGCTAAACCAGATATTACTTTAGCCCATACATATGTGAAGTGCAATAATCATTAAAAAAAAAAAAAACTAACCTGTCTATGACCTCGTTGTTCATCATACACTGGAACCGGAAGTCTGATTCGATAATGCTTCATGTAGGTGTTGAATCCTAAGATCAAATGTTTATGCCCTTTGAGTACCTCATTAACCTTTTCTTTGAAGTCTTGAATAGGAAGTTGTATCATTCGATGATCATTCATGCATGTCTTGAAATCATCTATGTCTTTTATAAACTCATCATATTTTTCCTTCTTATCATCATGAAACACAACTTTTACTTCCTCCAAAAACCCAATTCCAGATTTCTCACATTTCTTTGCCTTGGAGGCTGATTTGCTGAGTTGACTTGAGTTGCTTGCCGAATAATCTGCAAAACAACAAAAGGTTTTATGTTTTCTACACATCAGAACTTCTCACATCACCCATGTCAATTGTCATAATTTCGAAAGGTTCTATGATTTTCAATTGTGCTATTTTAACCTCCTAATGTAAGGTATGTGATTTTGTATTGGTCACAATACTTAAAGAAGGGAGTGTAAAATTAGAAATGACAAAACTTAGATAAACTTTTATTTTTTTTGACAAGTTAGATGCATTTTGTTGTTCATATGGTTGTAACCACTATTTTCTCAAATCAAAATTTTCTCAAAATTTATTATAACTAAAAAAAATTGTATTTTCAGTCAAGAACCAAATCTAAGAAAATACATGGCCATTTAAGAATAGGGTAAACTAAGGCTCAAATTAGCACATACTATCGCTGTAAAAGGAAACTAGGAAGTCAAACCTACAATTAAGGCTGTGTTTGGTAACACAAAAAAGCTAGCTTATAGCTTGTTGGACTAGCTTATAAGCTCGTTGGATGAAAACGTGATGTGTTTGGTAACAAGCTTTTCTTACGAGCTTATAGCTTTTTTTGAAAAGCTATTTCAAGTAGCTTTTGAGCTTATAGCTGGTAGTTTTTTATATTCTCTTCCAATTTTAACCTTATTAATTTTATTTTATTATTTTTTAATTAGAAAAAACTACCCATATTCATATATAACTACCCACTTTTTTTATCTTAAAAAAAAAAAAAACTACCCACCTTTAGTGCAAAGCCTTGCACGTTACCACTTACTACCATATATTTTCTTTGTTATTTTTCCTTTTTTTTTTTTTTAACTTGCTTTCAATTCATATAATATAATATAAAGTTTTAAATAAAATCGGTATCAAATAGTAAAACCATTTTAGTGAAATAAAAAAATATTAATTGAATTCATAACAAACATTTACATTTTGGAGATTAACATAATTTAAAATAAATTCAAATATTTAAAATTAAATAAATAAGTAAAAAAAAAGTGTATATAATTTATAAAAAAATAAAAAATAAAAACATGTCATTTTATGTCATTTTATATTTATCAGTCACGTCAACAACTAATTTTACCAAACACATTATTTTCAATAAGCGAACTTTTCAGCTATAAGCTATCAGTCATCAGCTATAAGCTAGCTTTTCAACTATCAGCTAGCTTATAGCTTGATTTTACCAAACAGAGCCTAAAAACCTAACAAAAGTGATATTTTTTCTTTCTTTTATTTTCTAACGTGCTTAATTCCACTAAGTTTGAAAAAATAGAGAAAGAAAGAAACCCATGTGATTCATTCACAGGCTTCGAAAACAAAAGAACGTTGGATTGGAAAATTAAGTACAAACTTAATAAAAAAAGAACAGAAAATTAGATTGATTCCACGACAACACTCAATCTTCCATAGCCTAAAAATCCCTTATTCAAAGGGATGGTTCATTCATTCACAGGCTTTGAAAAGAAAAACAAAACATTGAATTGGAAAATTAAAAACCTGAACAGATTCAAAAGAGAAGAGACGGTCATTATCCATGAGAATCGAAAAGGAGAGAAGAATAATTATGAAAATACCTGAAAGAGTAACGCAAGAATAAAAGTCTAAGAGAACTAGAGATTATGAAAATCGAAAACCCTAGATGAGCATATATACTAAGAAAATTGTTACGTAGGCACCCACCGTTTGCTTTCGTGCACTCTAAACTGACATAAAGAGAGTTATTTTTTATTAACTGATATTTGAGTGATTAAATACATGGACTAAATTAGGGGACCGAGTATCTCAACTAATTTGAGTTAAGGATTAATGAAGTTGATAGTCCTGGGGTTCAAACTGGAACAAGAGAAAAATATTAATCTAAAACATAATTATTAACATCGACCACTCTTCAAACAGCCTGAGACCATTTTGAATTATTTCTACTTTCAAGGACCCAAGTGCGAGACTGATTTAGTGGTTTACTCGCGCAAATTTGTGGATTGCGATTTGTTTACCGGATAGTGATTTGCAATTAAGGTTAACAATGGAGACTTGAGAGAGTGATACTGGGAGTAAGAGTGAGAGCAAATTTGAGGAATGTGATTTGTAAAACGATCTTTGAGATGCTTGTACTGTGATTAATCTGCTGCAAGATTAGTCTCTGAGAAGGAAATACTAGTAACTAATGTGTGTTCTATCAAAAAAATAAAAAGTAACTAGTGTGCCCTAGAGGAATGAAGAATGTAGCATATATAAGAAATGCGTGTATTTCCCTAATAAGGAATGAAATAACAGACAATGAGAGACATAATGTGCAAAATACTCATATTGATTCAGATAAATTTGGCAAGAGGATCAAGAAAATTCATTGTAAAACGCATACAATGTCTATGTTGGACTTGTATCTGGGTTGTAAAAGCTAAACAAAAAAAAGAATTTCTTTTTTACCTCAACCTACACTTTTTTCTGTCTCTAAACATTGTCGATATCCTGTTTAATTTTTTTGTTTTTTTTGTTTTTATCAAATTTCTAATAAATAAATTATCCATTATGTCCACACAAAAAATCCACAATTTGTCATTTGAAAATATATCAATTTCATTAGTAAATATATTAAAATATGTTTAATGTCTTGAAAATATAGCTCAAGTAAACAATAAAGATGAATGTAACACAAAAAAAAAAAAAACAATAAAGACGAATCACATCATAACACATGCTTACAAGCAATTTTTTGGGATATAAGACCATCTACAATGGGGGGTTCTTCTCCTATTTAGCACCATGTTAAATAGACACCCCATTGTGAAATCAATGAATATGATGCTTATAAAGATGAGTGCTTTTATAGGCACCCTCCCTCTCTCTCCTATTATTCATCGATAATAATTAATTATAGGCACCTCAATTGTTGTATTATTTTAATATTAAAAATATATTATATAATATTTGCAAGAGTAATATTTAATTGATCAACATGAATCTTCAACAAAAACCATTTTTTACAACAATAAATAATTTACCCATTTGAATGATAGAAAAAAAACAAACATAAGATGATTGGATTTACTACAAATCAATTTGCTCGATTTTAACATACGATGATTAAAAAAAATGTTCGTTTTTTTTTTATAATTTATAATTAAATTACTTCAATATTTTAAAATTATATAATTATGAAAGAGTATATAAATTATTGTTAAAATTTAATGATCTAGAGTTATTGTTGGGACTCAATTAATAATTGTTGTAGGGTACTTGTTTGGAGAGATTGAGTGCTTATTTAATATTAATTTCATAACGTGTACAGTCGAGACCGTTTTAAGCACCTAAATAAGGTGCTGCATTGTGGATGTTCTAAGCAATTTTTTGCAAATGCATTTTTCAAGTATTATCAATCAATGCTGTTGAGTTCCTTTTTAATGGATTCTCTTTCTCCCACTCACCACCATTATTCAATCCCACAATGATGCCATTACACGGAAAAGCTTATGCATATATATCATTCATTGACTGCAATTTCACATGCAACATGGCTTTGTTTGCCATTTTTATACCGGCAAGCTACTTAATTGCAGGACATTTGTCTTTAGCTTATAGCTTCTTTATTATCATTAAGCATTCAGCAAAACATAGTCTGTACATTATGGCATCATTTATACCCTCTCAATACAGGAGTTTCAATACTTGAGTATTAAGATGCAAAGCACACACTCATGTATTTTCTTTTTCTTAATCAGAAAGAGTGTTTTATTGGTAGCATATATGCATTAAGACTGTCAATCTAATGCATAAAATGATTAAAACTTCATTTACCGAATATACAATGCTAGATGAGATTGAAACTCCAAAAGAACTTAGAATAGCATATATAACAATTGACGGCATAGAAACTATACGAAATCAGTAATTATGAGATGGAAATAATTTGAAAAGGTAAATTTCAGTTAGATTAGAAACTAAGTTCATCTTGTGAATATCAATTACGACATACTCATCCATTAAAAAATAAAATAAAATAAGACGTACTCATCAAGAGCCTTCAATTTATATTAACATTCTCTTATGCACAATAGTTGTATACATCAGAGTAGTGGTGTTTATCAGCTCCAAGTTTTCAAAATGGTTTGCATTAATATGCTTTATAATTAAAAAAAATAGTACTATTGTTATTAATAATTATTAGCATTACTATTGTGGAAAAAAAGATAAACCAAACAATAGAAGCACATAAAACCTCTCAAGAAAAAATAGAAACATTAAAAAAAATATAGTTAAAGTTTTTTTTAGATATATGAACTCTTACATATCATAGGAAAAAGGTTCGGTTAAGAAAATCAGTTGAGTTCATTTTTCCTCATTTATTTTTATTGAATTATTTGTGTTGCAAACATGAGAACAAGCCTCCTTAATCCCTCAATCTTTCTTATTTGTGAAGAAGATCTAGAGAACAACTTCAAACTGCAACACATTAACCTTGGTTTGGTTCAATAACTTCAAACTGAAAGATGAGAAGAAGATCTAGAGAACTTTTGTGTCAATTAATTTGGGTTTTTCTGTATTCAAACATTGGTCTTGATAAACCAGATCAATTTGGGCGAGAGTGAGAGAATATATCTACACAAAATAACAAATATATTTCTATACTAGATAACAAATATATTTCTATACTAGATAACATATATATTTCCACACAAAATAACAAATATATCTCTACACAAAATAACAAATATATTTCTATACTAGATAACATATATATTTCCACACAAAATAACAAATATATATCTACACCAGATAACATACATATTATACAAATAAATACCAACATATAACATAACAAAATATCACTTCATCAACATAAATCGACTAAATTATAAAAAGACATCTAATCTCAATAAATTAATAAATAATAAACTAAAATAATGACACCGGACCTCAATTTCTTTGGAGCCCAAAATATTTTTTTTTATATGCAAGACACTAAAATAATGGTTATATATCTATTAAAAGTGAAAAATATGAATTCATTCAACATGCTTCAGTGTCGTGTTCAGTTCTTGTTTAGTATGAGGTTTTGAGTTCAAGTCACACTAAACTGTCTTTTTTAATAATTTTTTTTAAAATGACTTAATTTTTTTTTTTGGGCCCTAGAATTTGATTTTTTTTGCATCCTTTATAAAATTAAAACGGGCCTATAAATTTGTTAAGACGGCCCTGAGCTACATGTTAGGAAAAGGTGTATAAAATTCTCTATACTATCTCAAACAAATCATACTATTTCAATTTAATCAAATTATTCCAAAACAAAAGGAACCAAATTCAAAAAGAACAAGCATGCATGCTAGTCAACTGGAGAATAATCTACATCATAGTGTAGATGTCTAAAACACCAATCTATGTACGATCTTTTTGAGCGGAGTCCAACAGAAAGTTTAGAAGACACAACTAATTTTGGAATTTTATCGTCATGCCGCCTTTTATACATCTTCAATTTGTCAGAATAAATATCAATGACATATAAAACATTGTTTTTATAATCCCATATTGCTCAACATAATACTTTCTTCTCGGAGCATAAAATATTGCAATGTCACCCAAAGTTTCCAACTTGACATAATCCATAGTTGAGAAATCTATTTTGTATCCATCAAATATTACTTTGGATAAAATATTAAGCACTAAAAGTTGTCCATCACAACTAACCAACCTTACATGTGACATAGGAGCTAGACTTGGAGTATTCTTGAAATCTATAAAAATTATATTTGTAAAATTCAAGTTGAGTATCCCTATGTTGACTTTGTCTATGACAACATATATGGTATTGTGCAAAACAACAAAGTCAACAACCTTTTGTGGTGTCGAATAAGTAACCCAACCAAGATTTCGAGATTTATAAACATACAAATTGTCAAAACTTTCACATAAAACCACCAAGATAAATTCCTTTGACCCTCTAGCAAAAGCAAGTAAGACATTGCAAGTAATGTGGGAACCAATTTCAAAGGTTGAGTTATTGATTACCATAAATCTTCTTGTAAATGGATTAAGTAGTATAAATGAATTATTTCTCCTTGTCATGATCAAATGTCCGCTAGAAGACCTGTGATAGTCAAATCCGATGTATTTATCGATCATGTTTGAGAGATAATTTTTTTGTCATATAAGCTATGGAAGAAAAAAGATTTGCCAAAAATCAAAGGTTTTTGGAGAATTAATGGTTCTTGAGATGCCATGAAATTTCTCCAATAAAATTTATGAAATTCCCACCAATTCTTGCACAAACTACCAAACGGGAAGAGGTCATCAAAATTTAGCTTTCTGGCAATGACATCTATCAAATCCCAGGGAAGTTGGTTGTTCTCGACTACCTTCATTTTTTTTACCTTGCATCATAATAATTGACAGTGTTAGGTGATTTATAAACATGCTTTTTTTTTCCTACATTTCTAGAACATGATTTTTATTTTCATATCATATCTTAGAAATTGTGGAGATAAAGAAAGATTTATTAACCCATTTTTGCAAACAGAAATCGAGACACACATATAAATATAGATATAATACAGTTATGCACTCCTCATTTTTTATGTCGGTAGATTATTTTCCCATTTCCCTAATCATTGGCATTGTATAGTTAAAAATGTATTAAAACAATATTTCAGTATCTAAAAACATACCAAACTAACTTGTATCTCAAAAATATTGTTGGTAGATTATAATACGGTTTTTGACATATTTTTATCAAAATATTAAGTTTTTATTTTAATACGGTTCTTGTCTGTACACACTTTGCCTCCCTTGCAACCTTGAGAACTCCTACAAAACTATTTTTCATCAACTACTCCATAACCTGAGTATTGACCTCTACCTCTAGTATTGGCATTCATGACAACACTTCAAAACTTCCTTCCTCCATCTCTTTTGATGTATCACCATTAAGGGTGAGAATAGGCCGAGCTGAACTGGACTTTGCTTAAATAGGTCAGACTTAGTTGAAAAAATTAAACCCTAAAAGTCGTCCCCATTTGTTCAGCTTACGGGGGATGAACACTTCCCCCACCCGCCTGTACCATGCGAACAACCTCCGCAAATATGTCATCCCCTCGTCTTCCTAGAATTTGTTGAAGAAGAAAGGTGAACTTTCCCAGTCCATGTTGTGGACAAAGCCACCCTTCCGCGGCGGAAATAGCCATCTCTCTTTTTGAAGGTCCCAGGTAGTCCCCATCCTCCCTAGAATCCCTCTCTCTACTTTCTCTCTCTAGTTGAGTTTTAGTTGGTGGTTATTATTTATTAAATTACTCTTTATGTATATGATTTTTCAATATAAATACATTATTAATTAGTTTTGTAAAATGTGACCATAGAAAGTTGACTAAGTTTGTAAGAAGTTGATTCACATGAAGGGGGTACAACTCCGGTTACCGATGTGATGTCCTCTTTAGCAACTCATCCATTCAAAAAGAAAATAAAATAAGACGTACTCATCAAGAGCCTTCAATTTATATCAACATTGTCTTATGAACGATAGTTGTATACATCAGAGTAGTGGTGTTTATCAGCTCCAAGTTTACAAAATGGTTTGCATTAATATGCTCTATAATTGGTGAAAATTGTGTCATCTAGCTCTGCACAATAAAGTTGAACAATAATCAACATTCGACATTCTACCTCAGTATACGGCCATCATTAGAAAAAGATATAAATATAGCACCGGTTTCTTGTCATAATTTATTCGCAACTTCTTCCCTTGATCGTATGTTGGCCTTAGAAAATTAACCTTGCCATCATACCTCTTAACATTCTCAAGTTTACAAATTGGCACAGTTTTCGAGTAACAATATATGCAGGGATTCCCCTTAGTTTTGCTGCCAAAGCCAATGCAGGAGCATGATTTCCAAGAGAACAATGGCAGAAGATAAATAAATTAACTGAATCAGTTTTGAAAAATCACATGTAATTCTTGCATAAAACAAACCTGCTGTGTGCTAAGACCAAACAACGCGCAATACTGGAATCAAGCCAGCACCATTGTTGTTAACTTGTTATAGGACAACATATGATATAAACATATTGCAAATTCAAGAAACTCAACATATAGTATCAAAATAGGTTGAGTTATTACTTTGTAGGAGTTCTTCTTCTTCCTCTTCTTCTTCTTCATCTCTCTGCGCATGTGCTTGTAGCAGAAAGTGATGAAAACAAAATTGTGAGGTGAATGGATCGAGTAGAAAGAAGCAAACGTTATAAAGAAATGATCGAAGGGGAAGAGTTTGTTTGGAAGAAACTGGAAACTATTGAAGCACAAAGAGTTTAATATATAGCTAGGAGATAATATGATGGTATATATATGTGGTGGTTGAAATAAAGTTATCAACATTTATGCATTATTGACAAGTTCATTTATCCACGTCAACGTGACATTCTATGTCCTTGTTCTTTTTATTGCTGTTCTCATCACATGTGTAGTGGCAGGAAGTTCAGCAAGGCTAGGAGTAAATATATAGATGAAATTTATTCCACTATTATGACAAGATAAGTGGTTTTCTAGAATATCTAGAAATAAATAAAACTAGTTCATGGAAAATGTGTGATAGACACTTCAATATGTGTAAATACCTTGATAGAGATAGAGATAATGATCTGATAAATGATAGTTTGATGACGTGAAAGGATAAAGAGATAGAAAAAAATAGTGTTGAACGGGTTTACGAAGGTAAGATAAACTAAATTTTTGGTCATTAAAGGTTTCTCTTTTATTCTAATTGTATAACAACTTAATCTAAAACTTTATTTTAAGGAAGTAATTTATTAATTAGATCTATAATCATCATACATTGATCATAACATCAATACATTGAGTATTAAATCATCACATACCCAAACCAAACAGTTTCAGAAGTATCAAACCCACTTGGGTTGGTCTAGTTATATTGGCTTGGGATCTAGGAGTGTGCTCTTTCTCAGGATTTCAGTTTCGATTTTCCTCAATGTCAATTTAGGTCGGCTAATTTAGCTTCTTCAAAGAAAGAAGTTTCCGAAGTTATAAATAGATCATACAATTTAGTTGATCTAGAGCCAACAATTTAAATAGATCGGCAACCGCTTAATGTTAAATAATCTTGTTTAGTGGAAGAAATTGGATGTCCAAATTTAACAACCAATGTTACTTCTGCTATAGTGAAACTCAAAAGGTTCAGAGTCCCAACTATTCACTGACCTCCAAGGGCAACAGAAAAATATTTACCATGCATCACCAAAATCATCAAAAACAGAACTAAGGTACATTTTCTTTTCAGTTTCAAGCTTTAGTAGTGTCAAAAATAATTAATAAGATTTTCATTTTTATAGAAGCACGTAATATAAAACAGACTTAAAAGAACCATCTGAGTAAGTGCAACACCATTAATTGATTTGAAAGGAAAATAAATACCTCCTGTATAGTACTTGGTGCAAATATATAGGCATTGATCAATTCATATATTTAAGTTTACATTAAATTTTTAACAATCATCCGTGACAAGGTTTCTATATATGTTATATTATATGAACATTTGTGATTGAGCATGAAAAATGAACATTGATTGGTATGAGTAAGTAATTAACTACTGCTACTATGATCAAGTGAGATTTGCTTCGATAGTTGTTGTGGTTTATTGGCAACAAGTTTAGGAACCGGAGGAGGAGTAGGTGGCGGACAATGTAGTTTATTTATAGGTTCCTTCAATCGGAGATAAATCTATTCAAGACACTAAATGTAGACATATCTTGTAGTCGTAATAACCTTGTATTTATGTAGAAATCGAGTTGGTTAATATCATACTCCACAATTGTCCATCTATACATCAAACTAGTCAAGTGTTGCTCTTTCAATTCCTACCAATAAGTTGATTAAGACATGTCATCATATGCAAATTAAAGAAGAACATATTATGGAAGGGGAAGCCACATGACAGGAACATTCCCTTAATTGAGATAGATTTCATGAACAATTTAGGATTTTGATCAAAGTGTATATGCACAATTGGAGGCAAGAGTTGGAGCATATAGACCTAGATGTGTTTACAAGCAGAGTATATGCTTGGAGCATAAAACAAGCAGAGTAGAGTTTACATATTCAAAATTAAGGTACAGAAGTCCTTGTTTGATTCTGTTCTTTGGTATTTGTCCTCCTCCATTCTGTTCTATTTATTAATTAATGTACAATATCTTAGTGATGTAAATCAACCAAACATTTATGCTAGAATCTTAGTGTTGATTAGAAGAAGCTTGATCGATCAGAAGAATGAATGAAGTAAGAAGTAAACTAAACATTAATAAGAGGACACCTAATTATTACTTTATAAACAAAAATAATGCAAATAGATAAATTGATGATGGACTAAAGCAATAGACTTATGAGTTAATGATCTTCAATTTTTACAATGGCCAAGACAGTGCACATTTTCAATATTGTTTCTATTATTCAACTTTAAAATAGTTTAAGTAGTAAATATGTGACAACTGACTTATAACATTCAAAATAAAAGATTGAGATGTTGAACTTAAAAATTCTAAGCTACTTAAAAGTATAGAATGGTATATGAGATTAAACCTCCAAAAGAATTTAGAGGTATATAACAATCATAAAAATAAAAATAAAAAGTTATTTTTGTCTAACATTAATACTTTTGAATGAAACTATAGCATAGAAACTATGGAAACAATCACCAATTGTGAGATTGAAATAATTTGAAAAGGGAAATCTTAGTTACATTAGAACCTCAATTAAGCTTGTGAAATCGGAAAATCAATTAAGATGCTGATCAGGAGCCTTCAATCTATATTAACCTTCAGCTTTAAGTTGTTAGTGTAATGAGTCTTCTATTACTATGATATCCTTCCTTTTATCACTTTTACCAATAACTTCGGGATGATCTCCTCGAAAATTCTGACACCAACTTTGAGAACGAAGAAGATTGGTCCCGAAGCAATTGAGCTGGGTTGATTATACTCCAAAATTCTACCTGTATACATCAAAATAGTAGTGTTTATCACACCTCCAGGCATACAAAATGGTGTGCATTAGTGTGTTTTCAGACCTTCACCTCACAAGTTAAATCTTTAAAGACTAAATGATATATCCACCATTATTATATTTTCCTCGGTTTTACAGTCATTTTATAATCATATATTATTGAATTATATACTGTCTACTGAGTCCATCTTCTACCTTCAATAAGGAATTTCGGGTGCTACTGTAATACTCTCTACTGATATTACCCATGCCTGAAGCGAAGCACATTCAGCAGTAGCTACATGACCTGCCAAGCCTGAAAATAAGAGACATTGCAGTCAGAAAGTATATAACTCTCTGCGCAAAACAATTTACTGATGAAACATTTGTTAACTGTAGGTAATCAGAATCGGAGCGTAAATGAGTTGGGTCAATATATTGTTCAAAACTAGATTAATTTACTCATTTGGATTAAAGCCATACTTGGGCGTTAATTTTTTTGACAAATAAGACTTAGAACTTGCAAAGCCTAGCTCGGTGCAGCCTATTGCAACCTCTACTACCAGGGCCCTGCAGATAATTATTCATTTGGATTAAAGCCAATCAAATCACTTCAATCATTGTACAGTTGTGCATTCGGCCAATACTTTTTGTTTTCTGATGCCATCCAATATATTTTACTTTTTTGCCTATATTAAATCAGGACATACATACATGTAAAACTTTATATTCAATGGTAACGAATATCATAAGTATTCATATAAAAACCGACCCATATTAAATCGCATATCGAATAAAACAAACTGAAAACCGCACAACCTAATGCTATTAGATGTTTTTGGATCTCCTTTTATGACAACAATTCAGTATTTGAAACAACTATGCTGAACTTTCACCTACATCGATTAAAATTGAGGTTGGTCTATCACTTTTTGATTCATCTTTTTCACTTATCTACAGATGAGTTGCTTAAATAACGATGTTGGATTTACTAGATACTGGTTTTAGCATATAATTTAGCATCAATTTTACTAGATGCAAAAACATGACAGTGGAATATCAAAATTGTTCTAAAATGAAATGACAGTCTAATGAATACATTGTTACCTTCATCGCGTGAACAGTTCCATATCTGTAACAGAAAATAAGGGTGCATCAGGTTCCAAATTGAAACATGCACAATTCACAACAACGGTATGGACTACAACTAGTGCACAAACCAGATACACCTAAAGCCAACAAGGAACTGAATTATGAGTTAAACAGAATTCTACACGTAAGAAAACTGGTTCTCTTCAGCAAGAGTTTATTTGCACAGAATTCGGGTATGTGACCCATGTTCAACGGACATGGACAAAAATTCATGTGGCAGGAATTTTTTGAGTCACCATTGACCAACAAAACAGTAATAAAAATAAAGGTGATGCATCAGTCATCAGATAACATAAAACATTATAAGGTACAACTTAAATGATGATAATGCAGCATCTAATTATGCAAAAGGAAGTTCCCTACCACAAATTCTAACAATCCAAGTTGACAAACCTGTAATATTATTATACCATCATTAATAATAGATTACCATTACATTACGGAAGACTATCGCGAAAGAAAATTAAATCAGCCCAAATAAGCCTAAATTGAATAGATGGAAAACAATTCTAATGCTATAGTTTAAATAAATCTCAATCACCTATCATCAAAACATGGAATAGCCAACACAGCCAACGAAGATACTTGAAGAACTCGTACATGTGATAGTCAGAAACCGAATAGTTTGATGACTGTTGATATGCAATATACTTGTTGAGAGCTGACACGAAGTTTCCTAATATTGCATAAAAAATGGAGAAAAGAAATGCACCTCAGTAAACATATGTGGATAATCTTAAAACTCAACTACAGTTTAAACAATGGAGTTGACAAGTCACAATTATTTAATAAAGCAAAGAGATAAGTTAATTCACACTTGTAAAGAATAACATTAAGTCAAACTTATATTATTCACACTTGTATTATTTATAAAATTTAATTTATAAAAGTTAATGCTTTGGACTAAGTAGTAAAATCTGACCGTATCTTATAACCAGTGTGGAGGTGGACTCTCCCTGTCCAACCGATTTTTTTCTTAGGCATGAGCCGGAATCAAACCCTTCCTAAAATAAGAATATTCACTAAAATGCAAGAATGGTTATGATAAACCAGCAGACAGGTGGGTTCTCTCTATTCAACCGGATTTTTTTATAAGCATGAGCCGGAATCAAACCTATGACCACATGCTTAAGGAGTTTAAGTCTGACCATTGGACCAATCCATTGCTGGTATATTCATTCTTGGATCAATTAAATAACCATACCTCATTTCTTAGGATCTTTGATTCATGGCCTAAAGAATAAATGAACAGATGCTTCAATCTTAAGTGTAGAGCTTAATGTTTTCTTGAAGTATTATAACCATAAGCATAAGGTGCATATGTGCAACTAAATTAAAAATACAAGCCCACCAATGTAATATGATTTAATAAACCTTTCATTTGAAAGGAAAATGACAAAATAATGATATAAATCAATCAAAAGAATGAAGACTATAGAAGCTTGTAATATAGTTTAAGTCAAGTCAATATGACTTACCAAGCGTGGCTATGACAGCAGAATCGATAGTTATGCCTACCGGCTGCACCCTCAGTTTTCAATGGGATATTGGTAGATATTCATGTTCCTCATTGCTATGTGGCTTACCAAAGTATGCCACCAGCCATTAGATCAAGCAGAGATCTAAAGTTGGTGCTCCAATAGTTATTGACCCACTCATTACTTTCGCATAAGTCTACACATCAACACTCATGATTTTACTAATCACTTCACAAAAGTTATTTTCCTTTTTATAAAAAACTTATTCACAAAAGAACTATATCAGAATTAATTATAATAATATTAATTACATGTTTGAGAGCCAATTAGGGATGCAAAAAATTGAACTAATAAAGTTTTTTTTAATCAAATGAAAAAGAAAAAAAGTAACAAATTAAAATTCTACTTACTTGACCCACATGGAATCCCTTAGTAATAATGCATGTGGATATTATGCCGTAGATTTGTGCTAAGACCAAACAATGTGTAGATAAACAACACTGAATCAAGCAAAAACCATTGTTGTTATAGGACAAATAATAATAGTATAGCTTGGAGGCAAACAAAAACATGATTTCATGTGACATACTATACTTACACCGTGATCCCCTATAACAATAAACTTTGGACCAATTAGTAATAACAGACTCGCAGTATATAAATCAAAATGATTAAATGTTTCATATGATTAAGTACATAATGAAATAAACAAAGTTCAATGCAACATAAATTTGTCAAAAAAAAAAAGGTTCAATGCAGTATTAAGACTTGTTTAGTAACTAAGACTTAAAAGGCCTTCCACAAGCTACTAATGTAGATTGAAAATGAATGGTAGGGTAGCTAAGATGTCAATTTATTTGAGATTTTGCTTTTAAATTGATCCCACATTTTGGTAACTAAGATTGAAATGGAAACTTTCGTAAGAAACTTTAATTAACTTGAGACAACAATGGTGATTAAGGCTTTGAATTTGATCATAAAAATCCATAGCACAAGAGATCCTTGTTTGGTTCTGTTCATTGGTATATGTCCTCTTCCATTATGTTCTATTTACCATCATCTTTTGTTTCTCACATTGGTTTCTTTGGTCACCGTTTTAGCACACTTTCAATTACACACATGATCATAAAACAAATTAAATTACGGGGATGTGTTGTAGTATATTATTGGTAATGATATCACAAATTGTAATAATTAAGGTTGTTAATAATTAATTGATTATGATGATTCATGGATGCTAGACCTTAGTGATGCTAATGAAATTAATTAATCAATCAATCCAACATGTATGTATGTTAGATCAACAAAAGGAATTAAAAAGAAAATTTATTACTTGGTGAGTGTTCTTTTTCTTTCTCTTCTTCTTCATCTCTCTTTGCATGTGTTTCTAAACAAAAGAGGTTTACAGAAAGAAAAATAGGGAAGGGATCTCTTGGGAAAAAATGGAAACAATTGAATGAAAAAACAAAGAGGGCGAGCTAATTGCAACAGACGAGTGGCAAGAGCTTAATATATAGCCACGAGAGTGATGATATGGTGGTTGAAGAATAAATAGACAAGGGTAAAAGGAAATGAAAGAATAAATGCGTTTATTCTTAATGATCATAAGAACAAATATAAATTCCTTGACACACTCACAAAATGGTAATTTTACCTTCTAATCTATAAATATTTTAAAAATAATTAAAATGTTTGTTCAATGTTTTGATTTTATGTTACGAGTTGAATTATCGATAAAGTTATGGTTTCAACTCCCTCGACATTACTAACGTGTGGGTTTATATTTGCTCAGCCTTAAAGTCCGATTTTGGTGAGCCCTTAAAGTTCAACTCATTTAAATTTGTTGTAACAAAAAAAAAAAAAAGATTCTACTTTATGTAAGTATGTCTAAAATGTGTGTTTGTAGTTTGTGTCTATCAAAGACTTGCTAAATTTTTTTCGATACTTGCTCAAAATGAATGTAAACTAGCTAGGGTAATAATGCTTTTAAAAAAGGATAGAATAATGCCATGCATTCCACGAGGAATTGTTTTTCTATAAAAATAAAAATAAAAATGCAATGGAAGGAAGACAAGTAGCTTCATGCCGTTCGTACAAATTGGTTTTATGTGTGTTTAAATTGACTAACTTCCACACCTAAAAAAATTGACATTATTGTTTTTAGTAAATATTCTTTCCATTTTTGTTATAAACATTAATGCTATATTTTACTACATATATTAAAAAAGGTTGATAGTAAAGCTAATATGTAGTTATTATTAAATTATTGTTTATAGATTTATTAAATTATTGTTTATAGATCTGTACATCCAATATTGACTTTCATATTTTAAGATAAATTAGTGATATTCATCAATGTTAGTAATTTAAAAGGACTTATATTTGGACATTTTTTTCACTGAGTGGTGAATGCATATATACTTAGAGGCGGAGGAGGCCTGGCTAGCTAAACCATGATATATCATTGGATTGTAATGGAGGTATAAATACATATAAACCTTCATTTTTCAATGGTAACTAATATTAGAGGTTTTTTTTTTTTATAGGTTAAGAGATAGGTGAGACATTAAGGTGAGTCTGGGTGACAGATACCCCCATCCTATGTAGCCTACACAATATATATTATTAAAAAAGAGAAAATATATATACAAGAGGGGGGCCAAATCAAAACCCTTAAAAAGCACGAAAAAAAAGCAAAAACAAAAAATAAGAAAATCAAAGAAAAATGGCCCTAGAAGAAAAGGTGTTGCTCAACCGCCCTTGGGATTGAGTGTTGTAGGAATCGAGTTTGCTGAGTTTTTGATTTTGCTTCTTCGTCAGATAAGGTGTAAAAGGGACGTCAATATCTTTACCTTGAATCAACATGTGTTGAACAAGATCCATTTCTTTCTGAAGGTTCGGATCAACGGGATCTTCGGAGTGCGCAAGAATATTAGTAATATCTGATTCAAAATCAGGAGGAGTTTGCACAATAGTGTCACATGTATTAGTGATATCACTACTGATTGCTTCCAAAGGCATAGTTTTTGTGACTTCTTCTAAACTTGGATGTTGCTCATTGACGTATTGCCTTACGATTTCATCGGTTACATTAAGTAATGGCATGTGAAAGGAGATGTTGGACTTATATCTAGTGGAGGAGCAGCCTTTGAATAGATTGATAAATTGTTTCAACTATTGTGTGCAAGTGTGAGTTATATGTCCCACATCGAATCAAAAAGTGAAGGTTGAACACTTTATAAGTGAGTGGACTCATAAACTCATTGTCTTAAGATTTTAAGTCAAAGTGTTGTGTCTTTCTCATTAGTATGGTTGTTTTTGTTGGATGTGTGTGGTCTCAATCACCGGTTCTTTCTCATGAGATATAGATTGCACAATTTTATTTTCAATGGAGGAGCCAATACGAAAGGATTATCCTTAGCTTCCCAAACCTTATTGTTGCTAACCCTTTTTTGACCTCAAAATTAACTCTTTTGTAAACCACATTCGTAGACCTAAGAGACACAACATTATTATCCACGACGCTTTGAACTTTTTGTAAAAGACCACGACCTCTAGTACTAGGAGTCAAAAGTGTCCCAATCAAATTTGAATTAAAATCATAAACTGAATTAAAAAATCAAAATAATCGATATAATTAGATTATTTTGGATCTTCTTTTATGAAAATCGGTCTGATTAGATTTAGAATCTTTTTTCAAAACCGAATCAAAGCGTGATTCATTTATAAATATAAAGAATCTATCCCAAAATATATGAAACCCTTTCAATTTTTAAAAGTCGTTGTAAATACATTTTTCGGTTACTATTATAAACAAAAATATACTTTTTAGATTTATTGAACAAAGACTTTAATATGTATTTTGTCCCTGCAATTAGGGATCATTTAAAAATTGGTCCCTGTAATCGCTAATCCTTGCAAATTAGCCTTGCATTGTTTAATCATTTAAAATTTCGTCCTTTGACCCATTTAATTACTGCCACGTCATCAAATTACTGACCAGAATATGCGAAATTACCAAAATACCCATGTATTCTTCCCTCTCCAATTCCACCACTGTCACCTCCTGGTCTGACAGCAGGGGTATTTTGGTAATTTCGCACCTTCTAGTCAGTAATTTGATGACGTGACAGTAATTAACTGGGTCAAAGAACGAAATTTGAAATGATTAATATTTGGGAGGGCAGATTGCAAGGATTAGCGATTACAGAGACCAATTTTTAAACGACCCCTAATTGCAAGGACGAAATACATATTAAAACCTTGAATAAATTATGTATGTGGTCTATAATAAATACCACATTTATCAATTGTTAAATGAATCTAAAATGTGAATTGTTATTTATAATAATGGTGGTAAGAGGGTGTGCTTGTACACTAATAAATATATTTAATACTTGCATATGTGTCATTATTAAGACAATAATTATTGTCATGAATACACCAACATTTGATAAGAGCCAATTTGTAAAAGCCTCATTCACTCTCATTAATTGTCAAATAGTTCATTCATTATAGGATGGTGGAGTAGTTTATTACTTATTATTAATAATTTATACAAATTTACATTGAGATATATGATACTTGACACTAAACTGCAACACCACCACCACCTTTTATCAGCATTTCAAAAGCAAAAGTTGTGTTAAACCAAACTCAATTCAATCAAATCAAGGGCCACACGAGCTTCCCTTCCAAGCAATGGTCAGTTAAACTTCAGACATAAGTACGCTCACACTCGAAACTCTTTTGTAGTACAATTATTGTGCACTATACAAGAGTTTGTGGGTACAATCATTGAAGTACAATTATTGTGCATCATACATGAGTTTGTTCTAGAATCTTTGAAGTACAAGTATGTTGAGAAATTGAGAAATCGGAGAATTTAAAAATAAAAGACTGTGATTGAGAAAAGATTAACCTAAAAACATTTTGATCAAAAATAGAAAATGAGTACATACTAGTTCTTATTTATTGGATTTAATGGACTAATCAATTGTATAACTAACTCTCAACTCCACTAACTAATTTATAATTAACTAATAACTAATCCTAATTAACCAACTAAATCTTAAGAATTATCTTAACAAAGTACAAGTAGTGCACCATACATGAGTTTGTGCTATAGTCTTTGAAGTACAATTATTTAGCATGCACAAATAGCCAAATTTGTGTGCCATGCACATGTTACTTTCACACATGGGTCATATCGTTTTCAGCATTAGATCAACTAAAGAACCTATGTTTATCATCAACAAATCAAAACTTTTAAAAGGGGTATAAAATAAAATTTTGGGACAATGATTATTAATTATTATCTCTGATTATGAAGACCCAATTGGAGAATTAGAGAAATCTTGTTGCTTATGGTTTATATATGTTTTTTTTTTGTGTCCAAGGTTCGAACACCGGACCTTTTGTATATATTATGCATTGTCTTTACTCTTTATCAACCGATCTAAGTTCATGGGACTATGGTTTATATATGTTTAATGAAACTAGAAAAATACCATTTTTATATTTTATAAAATTTGAATGGTAAGAAAAATTGGGCATGAAATACTGTACGTGTTCAATTTTTATTGTTTCAAACTCACATGTTAGTTTAGTGCTTTATAAATTTTGAATATACAAGAAAAATAACAGTTGTGAAGTCCGGTTTATATATTGCATTATCATTTTGGTGCAATATATTTTGTTATTTTTGTGTGTTAGTGTAACTGAATGAGTCCAATTATTTTTTGAACAGCAAATAAGCTTGTATTGATAATAGAAGTGATCAAAGTACAATTAGTACTCAATCCAAAATCATGAAAAAGGAACAAGGGGTAGGCTACTCACCCAATAAGTGAACCTCTATCTAATGACAAAAACTGAATATCAATCTATTCAGAGGATGCAACTATAATGGATTACTGAACTATTCAAAGAAAAGACAAAAACATCTTCTTTTTTTTGGCAAGAATCTGCCTCCAAGATGTTTTCATAATTCACAATTAAGTTCCATCCTTCTGCTTTTGCTCCAAAAACATGTACTTGAAGTCTTAAAATAAATAAAAACGCGTTCATGTCATAAATTAATGGTGATGTCAATGACAATATATGAGTTATAGTTAACAATTTCACTGATAAGAGACATCATCTTAATCAAATCCGGCTCTTTCTTAACTTCAACTCCAAGCACTGTAAGAGAGAATCAATACTTGTGCATGTATGTGTGAGTATCAATATATGAGTAATACTTGAGACCAAGGCCAAATAAAAATATTTGGGCATACACATAAAATTATAAAAATTAAAAGAGATTGAAAGTAAACGATGCATTGATGTGACTAAATTATTTTTGTTTCATTTTGTTCATCTCATATGAGTGTCCAAATAATATTCATTTGAGGTTGTGTCCATGGAAGACTTTCTCTCAATATAAATTTTAGCCGTTTCAACAAAAAAAAAAATAGAGAGAGAGAATTAATACTAGACCAATCTTAAAGCAAATTCTTATCTGGTTTGAAGGAAATCAAACTATAGTAGCACAAGGCTGAATTTTATTGTTTTGATTGTTTTAGCAACGGACTGTTATGCATCATGCTGATTGATTGCACTTATGTATAGCCTACCTTTGCACACCTTTTCATTGTGATCAATCAAAAGAATCTATCGTCCATTTTTCCCTGAATTTATTGGTTGAGACAAGTTTTCTAATTCAAGTTAGTACAAATCATATATCAATTATGTTCCTTAAGGTCCATTTAAACTTCCAAGAAGAAATCTCATGTTGATAACCGTCCATAAATTTGTACTAAACCAAACAATGTGATACTCTCAACACATTTGTTTTCAACACATTATTTGGTCTTAGCACAAATCTATTGATGATTACTTGATATTGGTGGGTGTTCTTCATCTTCTTATCTGTAGTAGTAGTGTCCATGAGCTAACAAACTAATTAATATAAGAAAATAAAGATGGTAATTAAAAGGAAAAGAGGCTGACATAAGAGAGAAAAAACATGATGATGAAGAAGAAGTGTTGTTGCCAATGCTATGTAGCGTTCTCTATTTTATAGCTACAATTGGAGTGATGGTTGAAGTCATCATGATGCAGAGGTGCTAGGTGCGGTGCATGTGAAGATCTTGGCCATGTGATGGTATTCACATGGTGGGGTTTGTGAGAAAATGATAAAAATGGAGATGAAGCTCGGAAAGTACTATTGCCATATTTTGGAAACAAATGAAATGAGTCACATCTCACATATGTACTTGTGCTTTGATTGATTCCTATCAAGTTATTTTGCATAATATATATAATAAGCAAATTTCTATAATAATTAGCATATGAATAACATAATGTTACATGTTAAGTACATACATTCCAAATGTGGGTTTGTTTTAAGGTATGTAATGTTGAAAAAACTTAAGTGTATGACCAAAATATTCTACATAAATATTGCATAAAACAAGTTGTTTCTGGTAATTTGAGTTCTTTTTTAATTCTGATATTTGTTACTCGAAATGATTAGTTCAGTCTAGAAGATGTGTTTGTTTATGATAAATCATAAACACTGTTCTCCACATCACTGTAGCATGTGAATTGTTGTTCTATGTTTAACCTACGCCCTATGTCCGTCACTATTGGTGTCTTTGAATGCAACTTTTACACACTCATACTGTCATACACACATTACTCTCTTGGTGTTTAATTATTTGAAATTTTATTTTACAAAACTAACTACGGAGTTGATTAAATATATTATGGAAGCACAAGTTCCACACCATATACCTATATGTTGAAAATTAACATCAAGTCTTACAAAATTATAAAATTAACAATAGCCAAACCATGTAATCCTAACGTGCTTTAGAGCATTATACTAACAACAAAAAATATAGTATTTGATCATATCATATATGTACAAAACCTTGTATATATAACAGTGTTCAAAAAAATTGCTTCCACTTAATAGCCAAGTTTCCATTTTAAGTCTCCATATTAGCTTCTAAACTTCACCTATAAGAAGTAAAAAGAACCTATGCATGTAAGTTTTTCAAAGTAAATTAATAAAAAATATATAATATAGCAATTTCATATTTCAACAAAAATAATCATCTCAACCTAAAGTTTTTCTACCTGGGTGATATACTAGAACAGGGTGAGACTTTATCTACACTGTTCAAGGAAATCTTATTATGTTGATAACCATCCATAAATTTAAGTGATTTTTTTTTTTAAGTTCTATCTACGAACTAGTACAAAGAAAGACTCTTAATTTATCGTACAATTTTGTGCATGAGTTCGAGTGAGCAGTTGTTGGATGAAATTAGTATGCATGATTTTGTGGGAGCAGTTGTTGGATGTTAATGAATTGTCACTAATTATTCAAAAAAAGGAATTGTCACTAAATGAGGTCCTATATATTCTTGTACTTTTATTTTCATTCTAGTTAATTGTGAATGATTTGCTTTTCAAGATGGTGCAGCACTTTTTTATAATTCTAAGATAAGGGATCAATTAAGTCCCTCACCGGTGAACCACTATAATCAATAATTAAGAGCTTTTGGATTAATCAAGCACACAAATTCTATTATGCATTCTATGCATTAGATCTTTTTGGCTCTTCTCTCCGATCTTTCTCTCACTTTTTCCCATCCTCTCAGTCCCTAGTTTTGCATAAGCCCCCCTTCTACATCTTTCCTCTCAATGTTGACCAACATTATCTCTCATGAAATGTTTTGTTTTCAACTAAAGTATGAAATTTGTTGTTACAACCAGTGCTACGAAGAACGCCCCATTCAATATTTCATACTTTCTTCAATGAAAAGGCATTCTTTCATATAGTTATTGGCAAGTTCTCTAGTTGTGATTCATTGCAACTTCAAGGTTATAATGAAAAGAAGAGGACATGTCTGAAATTGTTGCAGAGGTTTTAATTCCTTTTTAATTAAAAAATCCTTCATGTTTTATTATTTTTCTTGAAATTATGAAGATGAAAAAGTTCAATTTTTTTAAATATCAAATCATGTTTGCATTGAATGAAATCAAGGGGGTGGTTACGTGAAACAAATTCTTACTCAAATTTGTTTATTGAAAAAAAATGGCACGGTTTCAAGAAGCATAAAATGCTCGTTAATATAAAAAGAAAGAGGTGCAGGTCCAGATTTCCGTTGCACACCATCAATTAAGGTGCGGTAGTGTGTCTTGGTCAAAAAGAATTTATGGGAGCAGCCATTTTTCTGCAAAAAAAAATTGTTAGAGAGGATCTGATTGGGGAAGAAACACAGAAAGGGACATGATTGTGTGCAGAAATCTAAAGTTGTTCCCATTTTTGTTTTCAATAAATTTGAGCCATTAATTAAATCAAACGGTATTTTGTTCATGGTTCACCGGTGAAGGACTTAATTGAACCTTCACCCTATATCAACCATTATTTTAGGGTCACATGTTTTATTTTAGTTTAATAATCCATTTTAATTTCTCACGACAAAAAATAATAGAGTAAATAGTCACTTTGGTCCATGACTCTACACCTCGCTGTCATATAGGTCCCTGACTCAGGATTAAATACAAATAAGTTATTTACTCTGCACTTCCATTATCACTTAGTCCCTGACGTTAAAATTTTTTGTTAAGTGATGATGTGGCGCATGTGTTATGCTGACAAGGAGTATGAGGTATCACAGGGACCAAAATGAAAGTAGAAAATGGTCATTTTGGTCCCTGAACCAAAAATCAATATCCCCAAATTGAATATCAAATCCCTAAAACATTAAATCTCAAATCTCTAAATGTTATCTAATTATCTCTTTTGTTCAAAATCAATCTTCCATTAAACACAACTTATTGTTAGGTCCCTGACTGTGCATGCTTACTATCAGTTAGGTCCCTGACAGTAAACACGAAATTTCTCTAAAGTCCCTAGCATGTTGATCGTTTAACACTTGCCAAAATGTTATGCGTTAAATTCCAAAATATCATTATAACACTTGCTACTGACAACACTAAAGTACAGTTAAAACTCTATAAATTAATAATGTCAGGACCGGAGAAATTTATTAATTTAGAGAGTTATTAATTTATCGATAAATTAATAATTATTAATTTAAAGAGTTTTTAAGTAATTATACTGTACATACCAAACAAAAAGGCAAATTAGTCTATGCCTCTTAGAATTACGTTGCAGCGAACCTTGAGACTCAATGTAAATTAGTAACTACTGTGTTCATATGCATTGGAAAACAGACAACTATTGAATCATATTTCAATAGAGTGTAATATTTTTTTTCAGTTTCTATGAATTATTAATTTATGATTTTCTTGGGACCGAAAATTATAAAGGGATCTCCCGAAAAATTATTATCTTATTATTTTATCGAGTTTTTCAATTTTTTACATTGGCCCAAGTCGGGACCGGACAAATTTATTATTTTAGAGAGTTTATTAATATACCGAGTATTAATTTAAAGCGTTTCTACTGTATATGTGTTAATGATTTAAAGTCAGGTATGATGTAACGCCCTAGTTGTTATTTATTTAATTTCGGTTGATTTTAATAAGTTTACATGATTTTAAATAATTTATGTTGATTTTATGGTGTGATGTATTTTATTATATGATTATTTTAATGTTTAAATTAAAATAGGTGAGGAACTATAATTATTAGAAAGTTGGGGATTAAAATGAATTGAATAATATTTTAATAGGAGTTAATTAGAAATAAGTGGGAATTAATTAGAATTAATAGGAGTTAGAAGGAAGGGAAAGTCAGAAAACAGTTTTCACGTAGAAACAGAGAGAAACAGAGAAAAGGGAGAAAAACCTAGAACAAGAGAGAAGAAGCAGGAAGAGAGAAGAACGCAGCTTTGAATTCAGGAAGATAATCTAAGGTAAGGGCGAGACTATAACTCTCAAATTTAGGTCTTATGATTCGTTGATTAATATAGGATTGTTAGGGTTGATGAATTGAATTAGGTTAAAGATGAATTGATGTTAAAAACTTGATGAATTCATGAATATGTTGTAGTTTAATGCTGTTCTGATGTTAGATTGTATAGAAGTAATGCAATTCATCAAAATTGAGTTTTTAGGTGTTGAAAATGGGGTTTGGGGTTGAAAAGGAGAAGTCTGTTCGTACAGTTCGTAGTTCTGTCAGTCGCCACTCGCAAGGTGAGCAATGCCTGTGTAGCTCGCCACAGCGAGCAAATGCACTCGCCACGGCGAGTTGCTTAAATTAAAAAGTGTTTATTGTCTTAAGGATGTTTTTAGGCCAATTTTTATATCAACTTGAGTGCCTTAATATATTTAGGAATGAATGACACCTTTTTACATAATCAAATTTGGGTTTTAGGGACTTAAAAATGAAGATTTTAGGTGAAAAATGTCAAAAATGCCGAGGTCACCCAGATTTGCTTGCCTTGAGCTCGCCCCCAACTCGCCATGGCGAGTAGTACTGTAGCTTGCCTAAATGGTTGAATTTTGTTGTGAGACCTTGTTGTACCCTTTTGTTGTGTCCTGTCGATTAAGTTGGAGTCATATGTCATGGTTGATTATGTCTATTGTAGTTGTCGTTGCTGTTGTCGAGTTGTATGCAGATATACACCAGTGAGTCCATCCATACTCATACTTTGTTGAGGGCTCATGCCCTGGAGTGTTTTCACTCAACCGTTGAGGGCTTATGCCCTGGAGTGTTTATCACTCAATCGTTGAGGGCTTATGCCCTGAAATGTTATTTCATTCAAACTGTTGGGGGCTCATGCCATGGAATGCTTAGCATTCAACGCGCGTAAAATGGTACCGCATGCATTTGCATTAGTCGCATCGTTGTCGTTGTCGTTGTCGTTGTTGTTGTTGTTGTTGTTGGTTGGGTCGTCGATGTCGAAGCTTGGTAATGTTGTTGTTGTTTTGTCTTAATTATAAATTGACAGTTGATTAACAATGTATTCTTGTTGTTGAATTTAATTGATGAATTATAATATCTATTGTTGTTTGTGAATCTCACCCCTTCTGCTTGGAAATGTTGCCTTTCCTATGGGTAACTTGCAGGTAACGAAGATTAGTAGAGATGTCGGCTCAAAGTGTCATAGGGCTCTGATACGTAACGGGATGAGGATCTTATTATTTGTTTCTCTTTCCTTACGTATTGTTTTTGAATTATGAAACTTTTGATGAGGCCTGCGTGCCAAAGTTAATTTTGTCGATTTGAATTAATTCCGCTGCGAAGTTTGAAGGTTAATTTTTATTGACTACTTTTTATGAAGAATAAATAGTTATTTATTCATTTGGAGTTTTTATTGAAAGAAAATGTAGCATTCCGTTATGTGAAAACTCTGATTTTATTTATGAAATTTTTATGTTGGGAAAACAGGGTGTTACATATGAGATTATTCAAGATTTATTACAAGCCACATGAATAACACATGAAATTAAGGATATGCGCAACCAAAAATTATGAACTGGCATCTATTACTTCACTGATGGATTTGTTAACAAGTTTACATTGTTTGTGATTATGATATTTTATCTCTAACTTGTCCTGCATTATTGTTATATTCACATGATATCATATCTCTACCTTGTAGGTCTGAGCATACAATAATCAAGAGCTCAAGATATATTCAAATGATAATTCATTTATGTTGAATTTCTTTTAACAATATAATTTCTAACTCAAAATTTGTTGTACTTGGTAGGTACGGGTGCTACATCTAACATAAGTTGTTTATGTTTCCAAGTTTATTATCAAATTTATCACTTTAATTTTCTCTTTCATCAGAAGTTAAACAACTAAAGCATAAATTAATTCCTGTAACATAATAGCATGAATATGATATTTGATACCATTGAATCAACGCCTTCTTATATAAATCTGAATGTCATTGTCTATGCACAATGTCTTAAACTATGCTAATAATAATCACAGTAGGAAACTTCATGCCTATGTATTTTGGTAAGTGAATTATGCATTAGTTATTCAAATCTCTCCATCAAAAATTGGATATTGTAGTTGAAAGAAACATAAAAAAAATCAATTTTTGACTTTAAAATACTTACTGAGATTATAATTAAGCACACCGTTCATAATTCATTTCTCTATATATGAAATCCTGATGCCATTATATACTAAGAGGGAAAAGAGGTAACAGAACCACAACACTATGACACTACTATAAAACTCCAAACCTTATCCCACCATACCGTTTCCTCAAGATCAGCTTTCAAGCCAAAAAGGTCCCTAACTGCCACGGACTTTAGTGAAATTTCGTGTTTACTGTCAGGGACCTAACTGATAGTAAGTATGCACAGTCAGGGACCTAACGGTAAGTTGGTGTTCAATGGAAGATTGATTTTGAACAAAAGAGAGAATTAAATGACATTTAGGAATTTGAGATTTAGGGGTTTAGGGATTTGATATTCAATTTGGGGATATTGATTTTTGGTTTAGGGACCAAAGTGGTCATTTTTTACTTTCACTTTAGTCCCTGTGACACCTCATACTCTTTGTCAGCATAACACAAGCGTCACATCATCACTCAACAAATTTTTTTAACGTCAGAGACTAAAGTCCAAAGTTCAGTTAAGCTCCATAAGTACTGTAACATAAATATTTGTATTATTTTTATATCTTCACTATATGCCTACTTAATGTAGACATTAACCTAACTCTATAGTTGGTGATTAAGGTTCATGCCCATGCTGCTAGGGATGACATTAACCCAATTCCAAGTAAAACCATACTAAAAGATGCTATAAACAACCTAGAGTCACTAGTCATTATGCTACCGAAATCAGCCTGTATCACGTGTAAAGCAGTGTAAATTAAAATGCCAGCTGATAATGAATTCAGAAGACCTTCCACTACAAGTGCAGCAGGAGAGTTAGGGTTATACCCTAAAGCAAGCCATGTTCCAATGCCAACACCACTGGGCATAGTTAGTGCAAATAAACAAGCCATTACTATTGCCTTTGAAGTGCTGAACCGAGCTTGGGAGATGCTTCCTCCAAGTGCAAAAACCCTTCGAAAAATTGGTGGAAACATAATGCCACAAATAGTGGCCTTATTTCACATGGGTTTTGTGAAACTCCTAAGCACTGGCGGAGCCATATTGTGGTCAGGGGTTTCATATGAACCTCTTCAACTTTTCAAATCACACCTAATTTTCTATTTTTTTAAATTTTTTTTTGTCTTGAATCACCTCAAAATTAATTGATAATAGGTTTCAATCAAAACATAAATGCATCAGATGTATGCCACAACATTGAAATTGCAAACACATTTCAAGTGTGGCTTTTTTGTGAGTAATTTTATGTAGGGGTGTTAAAAACCAAACTAATCCAAATCGAAATCGCAAAAAACCGCATTTGATTTGAATGTATTCGGATCACTTTTTTACTCAACCGCATGGTTTGGTTTGGTTTGCGGTTTTTATTTTATCAACCAAATCAAACCGTAACATAAGAAAAACATTAATTAAATCTATATCACTTAAACCAATACTCATAGAAACATAATGGAAACTTTTATACACATACTTTTCTCTTATATATTAAGTTTCTTCTTTGCTTTTTATTTCAAAAAATGTATTTATGTGACACTTAAAATTTCAGAGAATGATAAAATCTCAATCTAATTTTACATTTTTTACCTAATAGAAATACTTTTAGTCCACATTTTTAATTTGGTATATGTTTTTCGGTGAAAATAAAATCGTAATGTTGGATGAAATTAAAAACATTGTTGAAAATATGTTGTGTTTTAGCTTTTTAACTCGATTTTAAAGTTGGAAACAAAAAATTGTACTGTCTCGAAAAAACCGCACCAACCGATCCAACTCAAACCGCATGGTTTGGTTTGGTCGGATTTTATTTTAAAAGTGAACCGAACCAAACCAAACCAAACCGCATGCTTTTTTATCTTGCGCTTTAGATGACTTTTCACCTCAAAACCGAACCAAACTGCACCGCAATCACCCTAATTTTATGTTTTAAATTGAACAACGAAAAAACATATATGAGTATTAAATTGATGATCTAAAAATAAATTCAAGATAAAAACTAATAAAAGAGACACACGTGAATGCATTTGCAATTTCGATACATCGAAATTCAATACGACACTTAAGTACACATTCAGGTATCCAAATGTTTGAACACTCAAAAGTTTGAACCCCTAACCTAGGGTCTTGGCTAAGCCACTGCTCCTAAGGATAGTCCAACGATCACAGAATGTGATACAATCCCAAGCTCCAAAGTCATTAAAACTACACCGCGTCGTCGAACTTCAGTTTCACTTTCTTGTTCTTCTATAGTAGTAGTAATTAGGGCATCATGGCCATTTTCTAACAAACCTTCACTCGCCTGCTCTTCCACACTTTTGTTTGTTTTTTTTTTCTTTTTTGGTGAAATATTCTATAGATTTAATTAGAACTTGTTAAAAGATAATTATCTACTCCTTATTATTGTAAATTTTCATTTATAAATTTGAGCATGCTTGTGAATATTTAATACTATACATGTTATCACAAACACACATAATATATTTAGGTTCTAAATTTCTAGCTTTTGACTCAGTATTGTTTCATATCAGCAAAAATCCTCAGGTATGTCAAATAATTAAGATTGAGTTCTTCTTAGTTCAAATTTAGTGAACTTTCATGGTTCACAGCAAAATTATAAAATTATACAGAGGAAGCAAAACAACATAAAATGGAGGATTATGCATGAGAAATGCCTCCATAGTGGAAGATATCAGTTTTGATTAATCTTGAATGGTATATTGTAGAGACTAACAGCAAGGTTAAAGATATTCATGAATAATACTACTATTCAGTGTTAGTGTGTCCTTTTTATTAATAAGATTTTCAGGGAATACATATCTTTTTTGTACTGTGTGTATTAATGGAATAACTCTACCATATATTTTAGCAAGGTTAAAGATATTCATGCCATATCTTTTCAGCAAGGTTAAAGATATTCATGGAATACATATCTTTATTGTGTTAGTGTGTCCTTTTCTTTAACAAGATTTTTGTGTAAGCTGAAAATGGAATTTGTTTTTCTGTTATAGGTTTGATATTGCAGGGGACATTATATATATGTTGATACTTGATATGCAAGCTATTGTTCATTTATGAGATATTTGGACCACTTGTGATAGTAAAAGCAAGGAAGGATAATTAATGTCAAATGCTTTTGTGATGTGTACTCATCTTTTGTAATTTTAACTAGAACTAGAAGGAACTTGGTGAACATGGAAATGCAAATTTTCTTTCTCAACAAAATCCAAGTTTGTTGTTTTTATCCTACACCAATTGCCAAACACATCAACTTTTTACTCAAATCTTCTATCTGTAAATCAATATTGAACACCTTTTGAAGAAGGGATGAAAGAACTCATCTTCATATAAAGATTGTTAAAAGACAAAAAAGGTTAAACAAAATTGTGGAGATGGTCATAACAATTTGAGTTGAGTCTTATTAAAATGTATTATCGATGAACAATTCAAGGGTTAAAATACCATCCAAATTTATTTTTATTTCGTTACAATTGTTGGATTTTTTTTATTACATGAGAAAAACATAGAGAAAAAGCGGAAAAAACTATGTCTTAGTAAAGGACATCCCTATTGCATCACCCAACAACGTTGGATAAAGACAAGGTAATGACTCATGTACCATCAAGAGATCTCGAATATTAGCTCCTACGGTCACTAGAGATCCGAATGATTAGCTCCTAATTTTGTAAAAATATCTTAACAAGAATTTCCTTCTATGAGGATGTGGTGGATAGAGATATCTCGTTCCTTAGTCAAGTAACTTCAAATTGGTTTCAAGAGGTTAGCATACCGATTAAACCTCAAAGTTTCCTTAGCCACTAATTGAATGACCTAAAAGGAGTCCGAAAAGCACATGATTTTCATGAAACCTACATCCCAAGAGAAAGTGATTCCTCTTAGAAGCGTTTGGTTCTCAACTTATAAAAAATTGGACAAACTCACACTATCATAGAAGCCGAATTGGAAATGTCCATCAGAGTTTGTGCAAAAGACCACTAACTTACTTTCCCTTAGTTGTTACTGCACTACCATCAACATTAAGTACCAAAGTATCATTGTGACCATATTTCAAACAAACTTCACTAGGAAGTAGTAAAGAGCGAGAAAAATTTGAGATACCAAATGTATTTTTTTTTATTTCTTTACAATTGTGGGATTTGATGTTCTATGACGAAAGTGATATCGTGTAGTTTTTAATTACATGTAATCATTCACTTACGCATATCATGTAGATATAGGAATCATGTTTTGGTATAAAGATATATTTGTGAAGAGAATAATACAAAAGCTCTTATCTATCTTTGATCTTGTCATTTTGATAAATGTTATAGAAAAAAAAGAATTTATAAACTTATATATAGAAGAGTGTGTGTTAAAGTTATTTTTAAACATGTGTGTTAGAGAGTTCGTTATTAACCAAATTTAATTTATTTAAATTATTTATCTCTTTTAAATACATTAAAATCCCCAAAATCTCTAGCTATTAAAGTTAGAGGAGTGTTAGAAACTTTTTTTTTTTGAAGGAAGAATTTATTTTTTTAACACTAACTCTAACTCTAGTAAAGTGGGTTTCAGATAATAACAAAAGAAAGTGATGATTAGAGAATAAATGCTAAAGAGTCCACTCAACACATTACAGTTACACAGCAGCAAAAGTAGCATAACGTAAGCGATATAGTTAGTTAGTTAGTTATCTATAAGTCAAATCAAACTAAAAAGAAGTGACCCCATCAAACACTGATTCTCAATCATATGCAAATCCAAACTCATGGCATAGTACTTAGTAGCATACCTTATCACCACCTTCCAAAACTTCAATCATGCTGGCATGAAAAGTACCAGCTTTTCCATTCATATATATGTACTTTTTTCTTTTTTATTTCTTTTTCATAGTTAAATAATTCTGGATTTCCAAATATCGAAACTGAAAGAGTTGACTATGAATTTGAGCTGTAATTTTTTGTTTTTGATATAAGACTTTATCGAGCTGTACATTTTTAAAAATAAAAATAAAAGAAAAAAAATATCGTCATTTAGCACACTCAAATCAAGTTTTTCCCTCTTGGCTTATTGACTATCTATACTTAAACACTTCAAAACCAATAGTCCAATACACACTTATGTCGACATTTTACGACATTGTATTAGTCCAATAAAATAAATAACAAGCCATATGAACGGAAACAAATTCCATCTCTGTTGTTGTCATTAAATGCATATTATAATGTAACATGGAAATATCAGATTAAATATTCAGTCTCAATTTTGAAAACCTACAAATTCACCTAACAAAATATCAATATAAACTCATCTTTGATATTGTCATTAAGTGCATATCCTCTAAAATCAAAATTTCTAACCATTGAAATGGGATTAAAAAAAAATGTCAAACTCTTTGTTCTTTCGATCTTCATCCTTCTTATAGTGCCGACTCTAATAGCCGCAGAGTGCACATGTGACGAAGAAGATGAAGAAAGAGACAGATCCAAAGCTCTACGCTACAAAATAGCAGCTTTAGTGTCGATATTAGTTGCAAGTGCAATTGGTGTTTGTATCCCACTTTTTGGCAAAGTGATACCGGCGTTAAGCCCTGAAAAAGATATATTTTTTATCATCAAAGCATTTGCTGCCGGTGTGATATTGTCCACTGGTTTCATTCATGTGCTTCCTGATGCTTTTGAGAATCTTACTTCTCCTTGTTTAAACGAGCATCCTTGGGGTGAATTTCCCTTCACTGGTTTTGTGGCTATGTGCACTGCTATGGGGACTCTTATGGTTGATACTTATGCCACTGCTTATTTTCAGAACCATTATTCTAAAAGGGCACCGGCACAGGTTGAAAGTCAAGCAACCCCAGACGTGGAGAATGAAGAACAGACACATGTTCATACTCATGCATCTCATGGTCATGCACATGGTCATATTTCTTTGGATCAATCATCAGAACTTCTTCGTCATAGGGTCATATCACAGGTAATAACAATATAAATTTAATTGTATAGAGATATTTGTGCATGAGATATGAATATGATTTCATCTCTATGAGAAGTTGTTTGCAAGCTAATAATATATTATTTTACTTGGATCAGACACTGTGTTTTCAAAAAAAAAATACTATTTTACTTTTTAATCCTCTAATATGCTAAATAATATATAACCTTGAAATATAAATGTTGAACTTTTAATTTGAATTGATTGTGATGGAATTTGATTTTTTTGATTTTATCATAGGTGTTGGAGTTGGGAATTATTGTTCACTCAGTTATCATAGGAATTTCTCTAGGTGCTTCAGAGAGTCCTAAAACCATAAGACCATTAGTAGCTGCGTTGACTTTTCATCAGTTCTTTGAAGGCATGGGACTTGGAAGTTGTATAACTCAGGTATATCATATATTTCATCCGGTCACATTTATAAGCAAAAAACTACTTTTTAGGTTCATTGAATACACTATGTATTTGGTATATAATATAGACCAAATATATTAGGGATTCAATGAACCTAAAAAGTTGTGTTGTGCTTATAAATGTGATCGGAGAGGGTATATATATATATATCATTGAACTAGTGTGAATGAATTCTAATCAAGCTATCTTTGACCGTACATGGGGACTATGTGTTTGATTTGGTTGGTGTGAATTGTGAAATGTTAATTAGGGATTAGGATCTTTCAAATAAGTACGGTGAACTATTGGTCACACTTGAACCGATAACATAAGATACTTTATGATTGTTCTTATATGTTGATTTTTCACTAGACATCTTCATCCTTTCAAGTGTTTTATGACCAATGTACTTTATGATTGTTGTTGTATGTTAAAAAGATGCAAAATGCATGACTGTTTATTCAAAAATATTATGTTATATATAAAACATTGTCTTTTCATTACTATATTTGGTGGTACACCGTGTTTTTAATATGCATTCTTTGCTCTAATTTCTTAATTAATCGGTGAAGGATTGCTTTATGCATAAACAATTTCACATATCATCATTATCTGGATTAAGAGATTGTTTGCCTTAATTGAATGTAAACAAGAAAACAATCATGGAATTATTGACTTAATTGAAAGTGCAACCATTGCAGGCAAATTTCAAGAGTCTATCAATTACAATTATGGGATTGTTCTTTGCTTTGACTACTCCAGTAGGAATTGCAATTGGCTTAGGGATCAGCAATGTTTATGATGAGAACAGTCCAACAGCCCTTATTGTTGAAGGAATATTCAATGCAGCATCAGCTGGGATCTTAATCTATATGGCACTTGTAGATCTTCTTGCTGCCGACTTCATGAATCCAAGGATGCAAAAGAATGGTAGACTTCGATTAGGATGCAATATATCTCTTCTACTAGGAGCTGGTTGTATGTCTCTTCTAGCCAAATGGGCTTAGCTCTTAATTTTCATTTCCTTCCAAATTGCTGATTTAAAGTCCTTGATGGTTTCCAAATATGCAAATAACAATGACCTACTATCGAAGACGATGTGAATGTACAGTTTCACATCACACTTAGATTAAACTGGTTTATGTTTATCAATTTTGGTGGACTATTTATGAGTTGAGAAATGAGTGATCTCATTTGATGAATCTGATTTTTGTGTTATTTTGGGTTGGATTATGATATTGTCCTTCTTTACTTGATTGAAGGTGTACCAATATCTCTATTATGAGTGGTGTACATGTTGAATCTCTATGTTGTATTCAAAGAGCCTAGTCGTTTCACCTTACCGGGTTTGGCAAGGGCTTGGTTCTCGTCTTATGCTTCTTTTCCTGCGTGATTATAGTACTCCTTCTACTTTCATCATAATATATTTTAAATTTTTTGATTTGTTTGTTCAAAAATTTACATCAAGGATTGACGTTGATCAGGTTTAGCAAAATTACCGTTCTCAATAAGTATATTGTTAATTAACTTGGCTTTGTTTATTTTATATCAACGTTGTTTTTTCTCTTGCAAAAGTTCTCTCAACAGTATTGATGAATAATTCACTAGAATGTAAGTTATGTAATGATTGTTATATCATTCTAAACTTTGAATGCGCTATCACATTCATACCATCGGAACATAATATATATAATATTCATCAGAAAATATTGAATGATATTATTTGACATTTAAAGTCATTTCTTTTATTTTGATTAATTAAATCAAAATATCAACGGTTAACACTAGTATTTATGATGTTTGGTTGGGTATATGTACCTCATCCAATTATTAAAATAAAGTCATCAATTTTTTGTTTTGAGAATTATTGAATATGAATCCTTTTTACCGAATAAAAATTCATCAATTTTATATTTTTTGTTTTGAGAATAATAGAATATGAATCCTTGTTTCCTCTTAAAAAAAAAAGAATATGAATCTTTGTTCAGTGTTTTTTCTTTTAAAACATGATTAATGTTCCTTGGTGGCCTTTCTCTTGGTCCATCTTGATTTTGAATCATCCAAGTACCAAAATCAAATTAGGTGTTGTTAACGAATGTCCACCGACACACTCTTTAAACATTTTAAAATAAGCAAATTTATTTAAAAAATGTTACATATTTTGATTTTCAATGGATTGAAAACACACATTTTGGAAGCTCAGTTTTTGGAAACATGTGATTGACCGTATTGTTGTTCGGTTGTCGTCGTGGATTAATAAGTTTCTTTCATTTGGTGGCCGCCTGATACTGCTGAAGTCTGTCATATCCTCTCTTCTGGTTTACTTTCTTTCCTTCTTCAAGGCTCCTGCAGGTATAATTTCTTCTATCCAATCTATCCTTAAAAGATTTTTTTTTGGGGTTTAGGTTTTTAGAAAAATTGCAGGGGTGAAATGGGATTTCATTTGTTTACCAAAGGTGTTTACCAAAGAAGGAAGGAGGGTTGGGTGTTAGGAGGTTAGGATAATTTAATTTATCATTGTAGGGATGTGGTGTTGGAAGCTACTTGTTGATAAGGAATAGTTATGGTATCAAGTGTTAAAGGCTAGATATAGTGAGGAGGGGGGAGATACGGCTCCTTATGGTGAAGGACGTTGTGTGACATCCATGGAGGGGCTGGTGTGGGAATGGGGAGTTGCTTTGAGGAAAACACTTGTCGGGTAGTTCGTGACGGCCGAAATACTTAATTATGAATTGATAATTGGGTGGGAGGAATCCAACTTGGGATCAAATTCCGCCGCCTCTTTGATTTGGTTGTGCATCGAAAGTGTTCGGTGGAGGAGATGGTGATGTTAGGGTAGGAGGAAGGAGGGAACGCGTGGGTGTGGCGGAGACGCCTTTTAAAGTGGGAGGAGGAAAGTGTGAGGGAGTGTTCTGCTTTGTTACATAACATTGTTTTGCAGAATCATATTCATGATAAATGGAAGTGGCTGCTAGACCCTATTCAAGGTTATTCTGTGCGTGAGACTTATCATTTTCATGTTCATCAAATTTGGCTTTTTGGTGGACTGTTAGGGAGTTGAGAAATGAGTGATCTTTCATTTGATGAGTCTGATTTTTGTGTTATTTTGGGTTGGATTATGATATTGTACTTCTTGACTTGATTGAAGTTGGACGTGTGTTGAATCTCTCTGTTGTATTTGAATAGCCTAGTCCCTTCGGCTTACTGGGTTTGGCAAGGGCTTAGTTCTCGTCTTATGGTTTTTTTCATGCGTGATTTGTTTTATTGAATTAGATTATAGTACTCCTTGTACTTTTATCATAATATATTTTAAATTTTTTGATTTGTTTGTTCAAAAGTTTACATCCAGGACTAATTAGGTTGATCAGGTTTAGCAAAATTACCGTTCTCAGTAAGTATATTGTTAATTAACTTGGCTTTGTGTATTTTATATCAACATTGTTTTTTTCTCTTGCAAAAGTTCTCTCAACATTACTGATAAATAATTCAGTAGAATGTAAGTTATGTAACTATTGTTATATCATTCTAAATGTTAAATGTGCTATCACATTCATACCATCAGAACATAACACATAATATTAACAGTTTTAAGTTGAATCAGTAACAATGGATGTTAAAAATGAGGGAACATGAGAGTAAAGGTGGGTGTTAGATACATTAAATATTAAGCAACCAAGAGAGTAGCGCCCTTTCTTTATATATATTATTATAATACCAGCAATAACCAATTAATCGATATAAATCAAATAAAAAATTAATAAGCAAAAGTCTCTTATGGGCGATAACAATATTCATACTTGTAAATGGTTTGGAAACTATCCTCTTAGAGAGCTGTATCCAGAGATCTATTCATTATCACCTAAGAAATATGACAATGTTGAAGACATGGGATCCTCATCCTGTGAAAATTCTGGATGGAAGTGGAGTTTTTGTATAGGGGATCATGATGTCTCTAAGCAATCTGTATGCATGCAAACTACAGATTATAAGCTTTACTCATCTGTTTTTGGCTAGAGCTTGTTATTATGACGTTTGTCTACTGGTCATGAGTTAGCTAAAAGATGAGTAGTAAAAGGGAATCACAATCTGATATGTTCACTGTGTTTTCAAGAGAATGAAAATGTGTCACACCTTTGCTTCTCATGTCATTTTGCAAAACTGGTCTGGATAAAGGTTTGCACCTGGATTGGAACATCAGTGACACTAGATAATTTTGGGCAACATCACTTTGTTCAGTTTAGAAAGACGGTGAAGGGGTGGATTCACATGAAATGGTGTATTTAGTCGATGAGAAATGAAGTAATGGTCAAAGGCTCTATTGGTGCAGTTTCTGCTCTTCTAAGCAATATTAAAACTTTATGCAATAGCAAATAAATATGTCTTTAAGTATTATTTATAAGATTGTTAATGTAGTTTATGAAGGTAGAATTTTCGTTTGCGAGAACTTATGAATTAAGATAAAAACTTATTTATTTACATAATCTCTTTTTCATAAGCTCAAAATAAGTTCAATCCAAATAAGGCCTAAAACTCGTTTATTTGGTTTGTTGCTATAGTTAGTTAGAGTAAAGTTTGCTTAATTTTTTATTTTTTTTTTGTCTTGGTGCTCTAACCCTTTGTCTCGCGTTCAAAGTGGTTAACACTACACACCACAAAAAAAAAAAAAAAAAAAAAGTGGTCAACACAATTTACATTTTCAAGAAAAATAATCGGTAAACCATTGTGTGTTAGTAAATAGGTCAAATATCACCCGTGATTTTTTAAGTTATATGTTTATAACAGATTAATCATTTTCGTTTTCATTATCATCAATTGGTCCTTTAAGTAATTTTTTTTTACAAATTAATCATTTAATATGATTACTTACACACATTTTCTTCTTTTTATTTTTGAATTTCAAACCTAATTTTACATATAAATATTTATCAACATTATTATAAATCAAGTAATCGATCAATTTTATTTTGAATCAAGACCGAATAACACACCTATGAGCTCTAGTTTTGAGAGCAATGAATTTGGACAAACCAACTTAACATTAAACATCCACATAAACACTTTTTGATTGAGTTTGATGAAATTAGAATAGTGGTGCAAATATTTTATGACTTAAAGGACCAATTTGTAACTAAAAAAATTAAAGGACTAACTTGTTATAATCATGTAACTTAAAAGACCGCAAATGATATCTGGCCTAGTAAATAAATAAATTTTAAAAATATATAGTTTGATGCACTAAAAGCTTCCGCATACGCAATGTTTGAGAAAAGGATCCCCACTAATTTAATGTATTATACGCACTCTTACCATTTATTTTTATACAAGATTTTTAAGACTTGAGCCGGTTACATTTCAGTTAAGTGACATCAATTTTACGGTTGCGCAAAGCTCCTCTTAAATATATAAATTTATATCACCACCAAAGTATGTATATATACATAACCTACATTGAAGTTTCTGCCACCCAAAGATAGTTTTCCTTTGAATTTTTGCGACTCAAAGTGCTCTATCAAAGCAATCAACAAGGGTAGTGTTCCTTTTAATTATTGGTGGAAGATTGCTTGTTGGAATGGTGAAAGAACACGACCGACACCAACATTGCTAGGATTTTGTTAACGAGGAAGTGCATCAACTTGCCAGAATGGCCATTACTACGCCGGATTGTTTTGTTTGTGACAATCAGAATACTATGCGCCTGTGAGTTTTCAATGCATTTAACTTATCTTAAAAATATATATATATATATATATATATATATATATATATATAAAGTTTGTTTAACATGTGCAATATTGCGCATGTAAAGTAACTAAAAATAGTAACTATTTATTGAAAAACAACAATTATTCATTAATAAATTATATATTTAATAGAAAATACACAAATTTCAATATAAACATACTATTTTAAACTTCTTAACATAATAGAAAAACTCATATATATATATATATATATATATAAATGTTTTTAATATAGTCTCATACATATATAAACGGATACAAATAGCATCAAAATCAAAATAACAATGTTAATATCATCACTATTTAAAAATCTCCATCTTTGAAAGACATTGGTAGCATCACATGAGCAATGGGGTCTCTCTTCACCTTCCATCTCTTGAACTGTTTTGAAGCGGCTTTCAATGCCCTGCCCCATCTCTGTATCAAATACCACCCACACTAAATTACTTCAATTTCAACATTTTATACCAAGTTTTCAAGGCTTTAAATACTTATTACAAACTAATTGATGAATACTCAATTTCAGAAAACAGAACACGAAATAAAATATATGCTTAAAAAACATAAACCAATTGATAAATAAATGTAACATAGAAAAGTAACAAATAAGTTAAAAAGAAATACCTTATTATTGATGATGGGGTTACATGCACATTTGATCCTTGAAGGTGTTGGGGAGAAATCAGAAGCAATCTTCTTGTTCTTATTATGTTTCTTGATGAAACCAAATTTGAGATTGAAGGAATTGGAAGTGAATTTTTTCCTGAGCTTAGAACCAACCTTGTTGACACTGCACCTAGCTCCTATGCCAATGTCATAGGAAAGTTTCTTTGGAGTAATGAGATCCAAATCCATGGGAGAGTAGGGTCTTGGAACCAAAGGGGACCAGATTGTGCTTTGAGAGTAATCAAAATCATAAGCAGAGTTATCTGGGAATTTGCAGAGAAGCTCTAGTGACATGAATGGTTCTAAATACTCAACAACTTTTGTAGTGTTTAGTAACAATGGTTGTTGTTGTTCTTCTAGTTTCACCTGGTTTGATTCTTTTACAGATTTCATTGCTAAATCAATGTGTTACCGTTTGGTTAATTACTTTCTCTGTTTTCTTCAAAAGCTTTGATTTGGTTGGATTTGTGCTTTGTAATCCAAAAAAGGAGGAGAGAGAAATAAACGACAAAAAAAGGAGCCGTTGTATGTCATGTCACAACTTGTGTAATGTGCAATGTAATCATAAATAAATCAATCAAAGTATAGTTCATCCATCTCTATATCTAAACACCTATTTAATTTAATTTTTGTTCTAAATATAAACCTCTTTCTAAATTACTAGATGATTTATTATTTTTTTTCTAAACATGCCTCTACTTAATACTACTAACTTATTTTGAAATATGAAAAGTCAAATTTAATACACATACAAACAAAGAACAATTTGGTAATATTAACACACAAAATAGACACAATAATTGCACTAACAACTTTTTTTTAAAAATGTGAAAAATGCAAAAGGTACATAGATATAAGGACGGAGGGAGTAACAGGATATTACTAATCATTTCCTTGAGGACAATATTTAAGGAAACTATATATAAAAAATTTGTTATAAAAATATAAATTTTGACTTTTAATTAAGTAATAATTACACCATTTTTTTTAATAAAAATTTACTTATTTTGGTTGCTTAACTAATGTGCTGAAGGCATTGTTTAACATTATGTGTTGTAATATAGTCCCATCAACGTTTAATAGCAATATTACTTCATCCGTCTCATAATAAATGAGTTTTTTTAAAAATAATATTGTTCTAAAGTAACTAACTCATTTCATTTTTCAATACAATATTAATTATTTTTTTAAAATTATAACTCTATATAATATTACATTTATCACTCTCAATTCAGAGAAACTCTTACGACCAACACCTCACATTTAGGCACACGCCCATGAAGCTAAAATAACTAAAAAGAAAATGATTAAAGTGATATTGATTGATATGACTATTTTATTTATCTTTTAATTTTTTTGATTTATGTGTGCGTGCCTAAATTTTGTGCTTAAATATTTGTGCCTACACAAGACTTTCTCATCAATTCAATATATTCCACTTTGTATTGATGATAGTGGAGAATGCACCAATACTTGACAAAAGCACTTAAAATAATTTTTCTCTTTCCTTTATTTATACATTTATCTTAATATGTGTGAAATGAGCAAATGATTCACTTAATCTGAGACGGAGGGAGTAAGAAATTGTCAGAATTTATTCACAACTCACATTTTTACGGTCTTCCCATCTGCCACACTATACCATATTTTCACTGCTCTGCCACGCGCAATGGATGCAAAGTAACATTCCCCCTGCTCGCTAAAACTCATTCATCAATCTGAACTCCTCCTCCGCCCTCTTCCCCCTCATCCGACAGCTATACACACCTGTTTATTTATCGGCGTTCTCGTATGGATGTCCTTCCTCACTTTCTTTGTTTTTGGGATAATCATTAATCATTTGCCTTTTGGCCAAATGTTATCTAAAAAAAACAACAACTAAAAAAGAAACAGAAAATGGTAGAAGAAGTAGCAGCTCAAAGATCCCCCCTCCACCCACGATCCAATTGACATTTAATACCTCGTTATCATCAAAACTCAAAGTGGTATTTGTTAAACACATTTTGTTCCAACAAATCCTCTATGTTGCAAACAGATATAAATTGCAACTTACTTTTATACCGTCAAAACTTACAAAATTAAGTAACAAGAATTGTTCGGACGAAAGGACAAACCCTGTGGATACGATACTCTACTTACTAACTTTATTAATTGGTGAAAACAACTAGTACACTTGCCATTGTGCAATTACGCTAATGAATACAATACTCAAACATTGTATGTGCATCAACCCATCATGCTCATCCCAAATTCACTTTGCATGAGATTGGAAAATTGTTCACACATTTTTTCCTTGGTTGCACCAAAAATGATATCATCAACATAAACTTGAACTATAAGTAGGTCAGAGTTATGAGTTTTTCTAAAAAGTGTGGTATCAATTTTTCCTCTTGAAAATTCATTTTCAATTAAAAATGTGCTAAGCCTATCATACCAAGCTCTATGAGCTTATTTAAGACCATATAGTGCTTTAGTGAGTTTAAAAACATGGTTAGGTTTTTCTTCATTTATGAAGCTAGGAGGTTGACTTACATAAACTACCTCATTAAGAAAACCATTTAAAAATGCACTTTTGACATCCATTTGAAAAAGTTAATGCTTTTATGTGCAACATATGCAAGAAGAATTCTGATAGCTTCTAACCTTGCTAAAGGTGCAAAAGTCTCATCATAGTCAATACCTTCTTGTTGGTTGTAACCTTGAACAACTAACCTTGCTTTGTTTCTAACAACCTTACCATCTTCATCAAGCTTGTTTATGAAAACCCATCATGTTACAATTATGGTTTTGCCTTGATTATTTGGAGCTAAGTCCCAAACTTCGTTTCTTTCAAACTGAAAAATTTCCTCCTTCATGGCCTCAATACATGAGTCATCAACAAAAGCTTCATTGATTGACTCAATGACGATGCAAAGTAACATTCCTCCCGCTCGCCAAAACTCATTCATCAATCTAAACTCCTCCCTCCTCCGCCCTCTTCCCCCTCATCCGACAGCTATACACACCAGTTTATTTATCGGCATTCTTCTATGGATGTCCTTCCTCACTTTCTATGTTTTTGGGATAATCATTAATCATTTAGCTTTCGGCCAAATGTTATCTAAAAAAAAGGCAACAACTCAAAAAGAAACAGGAAATGGTAGAAGAAGCAGCATCTCAAAGATCCCCCCCACAGCTCATCAGGAGCATGATTGTATGAGTTACTTTTGTGTTTCTATGATAATAGGTACTTAGTTTGGTTGTTTCAATGACAATAGGTACTCTATTGTGTTCAGTGGCGTTTCCAAGACCTTGGATCAGGAGGTTTAAGCTTTTGAACTTTGATTAATAATTAATATATATGTGTGTGCGTACGCGTGCATGCGTGTGTATTCTGTAATTGTTTTTTACAGGGTTTTATGTTTTGAAATCGTTGAATAATCAACTCATTTCCCATCAACGTTTAATAGTTATATTAGATACTCCCTCTGTCCCTTAATAAGTGAGTTTTTTGTAAAATAATATTGTCCTAAAATAATTGACTCATTTCATTTTTCAATACAATATTAGTTAATTTTTTTCAATTATAACTCTATTTAATAATACTTTCATCACTCCTAATTCAATATATTTCACTTTGCATTTATAATAGTGGAGAATGCACCAATACTTAACAAGAGCACTTAAAATCATTTTTCTCTTTCCTTTATTTATACATTTTTATTAATATGTGTGAAATGAGCAAATGGTTCACTTAATCTCGGATGGAGTGAGTACGAAATTGCCAGAAATAAAGAATATATTCACATCTCACACTTTTATAGTCTTCACATCTACCACACTATACTGTATTTTCACTACTCTGCCACGTGTTATGACGATTCAAAGTAACATTCCTCCCGCTCGTCAAAACTCATTCATCTATATGAACTCCTCCTCCTCCGCCTACTTCCTCTCATCCGACAACTACACACCGGTTTATTTATCGGGATTCTAGTATGGATGTCCCTCCTCACTTTCTTTGTTTTATCATTAATCATTTGGCCAAATGTTATCTCAACAAAGACAACAACTAAAAAGAAGCAGTATAGGGTAGAAGAAGTAGCAGCTCAACAGGAAATGGTAGAAGAAGAAGCAGCTTTTATGTTTTGAAATCATTGAATAACCAACTCATTTCCCATCAACGTTTAATAGCAATATTAGATACTCCCTCCGTCCCTTCATAAGTGAGTTTTTTGTTATTGTTCTAAAATAATTGACTCATTTCATTTTTCAATACAATATTAATTAATTTTTTCCAATTATAACTCTATTTAATACTACTTTCATGTCCCAATTCAATATATTTCACTTTGCATTTATAATAGTGGAGAATGCACCAATACTTAACAAGAGCATTTAAAATCATTTTTCTCTTTCCTTTATTTATACATTTTTCTTAATATGTGTAAAATGAGTAAATGGTTCACTTAATCTCGGATGGAGGGAGTACAAAACTGTCAGAATTATAGAATATATTCACATCTCACACTTTTATAGTCTTCCTATCTGCCACAATATACCGTATTTTCACTGCTCTGCCACGTGCTATGACGATTCAAAGTAACCTTCCTCCCGCTCGCCAAAACCCATTCATCTATCTGAACTCCTCCTCCTCCGCCCACTTCCCCTCATCCGGCAGCTACACACACCAGTTTATTTATCGGGATTCTCGTATGGATGTCCCTCCTCACTTTCTTTGTTTTTGGGATAATCATTAATCATTTGGCATTTGGTCAAATGTTATCTCAAAAAAGACAACAACTAAAAAGAAGCAATGTAAGAGCAGCTGAACGGGAAAAGGTAGAAGAAGCAGTACCTCAAAGATCCCCTCCCCCCACGGCTCATCAGGAGCATTAATGTGTTAGTTACTGTTCTGTGATAATAGGTACTTAGTTTTGTTATTTTTATGATAATAGTTACTCGATTGTGTTCAGTGGCGTTGCCAAGACCTTGGGTCAAAAGGTTCAAGCTTTTGAACTTTGATTAATAATTAATATATGTGTGCGCGTACGCGTGCATGCGTGTGTATTCTGTAATTGTCTTCTATAAGGTTTTATGTTTTGAAATCGTCGAATAATCAACCCATTTCCCACCAACGTTGAATATCAATATTAGATACTCCCTCCGTCCCTTAATAAGTGAGTTTTTTGTAAAATAATATTGTCCTAAAATAATTGACTCATTTCATTTTTCAATACAAAATTAATTTATTTTGACCAATTATAACTATATTTAATACTACTCTTTCATCACTCTCAATTCAATATATTTCACTTTGCATTTATAATAGTGGACAATGCACCAATACTTAACAAGAGCACTTAAAATTATTTTTTTCTTTCCTTAATTTATACATTTTTCTTAATATGTGTAAAATGAGCAAATGACTCACTTAATCTCGGACGGAGGGAGTACGAAATTGTCAAAATTAAAGAATATATTCACATCTCACATTTTTACAGTCTTCCTATCTGCCACACTATACCGTATTTTCACTGCTCTGTCACGTGCAATGACTATTCAAAGTAACATTGCTCCCGCTCGCCAAAACCCATTCATTAATATGAACTCTTCCCCTCCTCCTCCTCCTCTGCCTTCTTCCCCTCATCTGGCAGCTACACACATCGATTTATTTATCGGGATTCTCGTATGGATGTCCCTCCTCACTTTCTTTGTTTTTGGGATAATAATTAATCATTTGGCATTTGGCCAAATGTTATCTAAAAAAAAAGACAACGACTAAAAAACAAACAGGAAATGGTAGAAGAAGTAGCAGTTCAACATGAAATGGTAGAAGAAGCAGCAACTCAAAGATCCCCCTCCCTACGGCTCATCGGGAGCATGAGTGTATGTGTGTTATTGTTGTGTTTCTATGTTAATAGGTACTTAGTTTGGTTGTTTCTATGATAATAGGTACTCTGTTGTGTTCAGTGGTGTTGCCAAGACCTTGGGTCAGAAGGTTCAATTTGAACTTTGATTAATAATTAATTTATGTGTGTGCGAGTGCGCGTGTGTATTCCGTAATTGTCTTTTACTGGGTTTCATGTTTTGAAATCGTTGAGTAATCAACTCATTTTCCATCTACATTTAATAGCAATATTAGATATTCCCCCCGTCCCATAATAAGTGAGTTTTTTAGTAAAATAATATTGTCTTAAAATAACTGACTCATTTCATTTTTCAATACAATATTAATTAATTTTTTCCAATTATAATTCTATTTAATATTATTTTCACCACTCTCAATTCAATATATTTCACTTTGCATTTATAATAGTGGAGAATGCACCAATACTTAACAAGAGCACTTAAAATCATTTTTCTCTTTCCTTTATTTACACATTTTTCTTAATACGTGTGAAATGAGCAAATGGTTCACTTAATCTGGGACGGAGGGAGTATATAATTCCCTCTACATTCATTTGTTTTTATAAATAATAATTAGACTAAATTTTGTCCAAATTATAAAAATATTACATGTAAACATATCAAAAGTATGAATTGTTTATATTAATTTATATATTCTCGTCTTGTGTTTATAATAATTAAAAAATTCACATATTTTTAATGAGTAATTTAGTTTTTTTTAAATGAATAATTTGTTTTATTTTTGCTTAAAATATCAACAATAAATGTTTTAAACGTTGTCCTTAATTTCAGTGATGTGTATTGTTTCTTGCAAAAAAAAAATATTAGAGGGGTAAAACTGTAAAAGTATATATTATTTATAAAATTAGACATGTGGGTTACAAATTTTAATTAACAAATTGAGCTCTCATTAATAGCACCTTACACCCAAAATATGTTTCCGTGAGTTTATCTCAATTGGTAGAGATGATATAGTATAATATATGCAAGAATCAGGTTCGAACTTCAAAGATCTCACTTATTTATTTATTTTTTGGTACAATCTCACTTATTTATTTAAAGATTGATTTATAGTCGTAGACTATTTGACAAAAAAAATAGTTTTTCTCTCGGTCCATACATACACCAATGCTCTTATCAATGAGTTACGCTCACAAGGACGACGAAAGATTTTATTTACCCAAGAAAAAAATTAATGGCTTTTTGCAGGTATTTATCTTCAGGTAATTTATCTTCCCAGCGGTTATGAAAGCCTCTGATTTATGGCTTTTTGCAGATCCGGACAAATAAGGGAACTATGAGAAACATTCCCATTTTCATGGTATGCGGCCTTGAGAAAGTCTGATAGCATGAATGCTAAAACAAGTGAACTAATCTGGTTGTTTCCGGTAGTTGTTTCTCTCATAACTACTCAAAAGTTAAAACCCTTTGATTTTTTTTATTATTAAAAAGTTTAGGTTAGTTGGGTCTCGGACTAACCACGACCGATGTAGACCTTAAGATTCAAATAATGTTGATAAAAATATTACAGATTATGCACCAAGAAGGTCCTAATAAGAGTTAAAGATTTATCCCTCGTGTTTTTTTGAAGTGATTCAAATGGAACAAATTATACCAACATGTGTGGCACCACTGATAAATACTCGAATCTCTTAACCATTTGTTTCCATCTTCAATTCCTAATCCGTATGTATAGGAAAAACATATGTTGAGAGAGATTCTACACGCCTGAATATCATGGTTTACCAAAAATTACTACTAATATTTTGCATGAAATGAACATATCCGAACTGATTCCTAATCACCCAAGATTGAGTACATAAAACGCCGTTGAAAAAATTAAGGACATATAAATATGACCATAGATCTATCTGATCTAATTCTTTGAGTGCATAGCAAGCAAAACAAAAGTGCAAGTCCAAGCAAGAATATATTCCTCACAAAAAAAATTATGTACTCTATTTTTCATACGTACTAATAGTATCCAAATTCCAAAGAAATGCAATGCACCACTTGTCCTTTATCCTTTTAGCAAATTGTTAGCTTATAATTAACATATCACAAAGTGACAGCAACAATTAAAGTGACAGCAGAATCAACTTTAGTTTATATATTCATGCTTTCTCACTTTACGGCTACCAACTATTTATATTACAGTCCATTGCTCTTACTCTCCATCAGCAAAACCAGTAAGGATATTTTCATATTTCAACCATTAATTTTGTGCATTGGTGTTAATCCAATTCCAATGGATTCAAGAGCTTACATCTTTAGGTTCAACATTGCTCATCTTTGCCTCTTGATGCTAGTTTCCACTCTTTTCCCTTTATGTGGTAAACCATGCATGCATATAATTATATGATTATTTCATATACTAATCTATCTATATATAACTTTAGTGTGTGTAATAATTAATAAAACATATGTAACTTTTGTTAAATTTGCAGATGCTATAAATCATGGAAGAGGTAGTAGAAGCTACTCCATCAAATCATGGAAGAAACTCAAATATCAAAATCGTTTAAACAAATTTCCATCATTTGGCTACTCAGATTTAGATTCTTCATATGGTTCTCCTTCTTCTCAACCACTTCCACCTTTCAATTCACTTGCACCACAACCTACCTCTCTACCACCTTATTCACCTGTTCCAAACCCACCTCATGATGTTTTTAGGCCACCACCAAGTCCTAAAACCATTGTTACAACTTCACCACCACCTCCTCCAAGCCCACCAAAACATGTTCCAAGCCCACCTAAAAGTGTTATAGGCCCACCTCAAGTATACTTGCCACCTATTGTTTATCCACCACCACCTTCAACTCATAAAAAGCCACCACAATATGCTATCTGGTGTGTTGCAAAGCCTACAGTTCCTGATCCTATAATTCAAGTGGCTATGGACTATGCTTGTGGGTCTGGGGCTGACTGTAAATCAGTTCAGCCTAATGGGATATGCTTCCAGCCCAACACAGTGTTGGCACATGCTTCTTATGCATTCAATAGCTATTGGCAGAACACTAAGATTGGTGGGGGAACTTGTGATTTTGGTGGCACTGCTATGCTTGTCACCGTTGATCCAAGTAAGTTTGAACTACCATCTTTGATTATCTTTGGTAAATAGATTAATTTTCATGTATTTCATGTTCTACACTGTTAGCACATTACATGTAGAACATGTTGATCTAATCATAAAATTATATGCATGGACTTTAGAAGTTGATTATCAGAATAAAATAAATTTTGATGAAATTATATTATTATATGACAAAATTATATCTTCACATGTTTCATATATATTGATTGAGATTCTTGTTTGTTACAATGAGATCCTTATTTAGCCGTTAGTTAAGTCATTTCACATCACATACTATGTCCACACAACAAAGGCATATGCCACATGATTTCTTTTAAATTGGAATCTATTCGGGTAGGGAAAACACGAATTCATGACATCAGTAGTCGTCCGATTAAAAATAAATGGACCAAATAGATACATATTTTAATTTTGATTTTATAATTTAAAATACTAAACTTGAATATGAATTGTTTAATCTTAATCAAATTATTGATATGCTAATGTGTTATGTGTGCACAAGGATGCCTGATCCACCAACTTTTTTTTTTTTTTGACGTGCACATTTCATTGGCACACCTGGTGGTATTGGATTCGCGCGCAATCACTTAAAGTCCACATTCACATATTCCTAACGTCGTTGACTAATTGATCAATATATGACTGAATTTTAAAATCTGGCCTTAAAACCTACACTTTTCGATCTAGATTCAACAATCACCGACGTCGTGAAAGTGAATCCCTATAACTACATAAAATGCATATTTCGTCGTCTTTTTAATTTAAAACTATGGTCTATTACTTCAGACTAACATTTTCCTCAAACCCACAATTTATTTGGCAGGTTATGACAAGTGCACCTTCAAGTCGACTTAGCTCATTGCTTGGTATAATACATAGCAATTGAAGACTTGCTAAATATTGAAAACCTCTTGTTCCAATGTAATTTGTTATGCAACGCTAAATTCCCTTGCTTAATTAGATACATTATTTGGAGTTACCTTGATTATATCCTCCCTTGCTTAATTTTTTCTAGTTCTATTCTATATATTTCTAAAATGAACCTTATGGTAGGTTTCACATTCATAACCATAATTTGATATTTAGAGATGTATATAGCTCTATTAAGAACCTAGTTCTTTTGTTTAAACTTAGATAAGCCCCCATCTTTTGTGTAATACTATCAGCATTATAAATCCTTCAAAACTTTTATTTTTCCTTTTGATTGTTGATTATTATCGTCGTCATTTGTAGATACGTGGATTAAAGTTTTCAACTAAATTCAATGACTTACTTATTTATTTATTTTTTAAAACTTCACTGGTATATGTTGCATTTGGAAGCCAATATCCATGTACTGTAATATATAATTGAAGAGGAAATCCCAGCCGACATCTAAATGCATATAAGGTTAAGACATTACCGACATCAAAATGCATATAAGGTTGAATCCATTATCCCCATTTCGCTTTCTTCATGCATGTGTTACACAGTTATCTACTTGCATATTTCAATGAATAAAACAGTAGTTACATTCAGCCAGCTTGTAATATGTTAACTGTCACACCTCCGAAGCTAATTTGCATTCAAAAAATAAGTGAGAAACATTTTCCATGCTTTCCAAGTCAGTGAATTTTATGTCGATCCAAGTAAATGATTCAACTGAAAACAATGAGTAATATAGTTCCAATTTACAGAATTGGATTTAGCTAGATTGATAGCTGCAACTCAGTTTTGAATATGACCCACGAGAAAGAGATACCAAACTTTCAAGATTTTTTTCACCATATATAAACCCTCACTCACTCAATTCTTTTCAAGTGAAGTTTATAGCTTCGTAGTAACATACTACACTACTACAATATTTGAAACATGGCCAACTATGCTATAGCTAATGTTTTCATCCTACTCTTGAACTTGAGTACCTTGCTCAATGTTCTTGCTAGTCCTGTTTGTCCTTACCCAAGTCCTAAGCCACCAAAACTCCACCCTCCTATTGTTAAGCCACCAGTTCAAAAACCACCAAAGCATTCTCCTACACCAATTCACAAACCACCAAAGTATCCTCCTAAGCCACCTCCATCATCACACAAACCACCACATTTTCTAAAACCCCCAATAGTACGTCCACCTTATGTGCCAAAACCCCCAATTGTTAAACCACCTCCATATGTCCCTAAGCCACCTGTTGTGAGACCACCCTATGTTCCTAAACCACCGGTTGTGAGACCACCCTACGTTCCTAAACCACCATCAGTTACACCACCAACACCAGTAATTCCTACGCCACCATCGACGCCGCCAGTTATTACTCCACCAACACCAACACCACCTAAGGAAGCACCATATCCACCACCAGCACCTGTTAAGACGCCACCAACACCACCAGCGATTACACCACCAACACCAAAACCACCGGTGATTACACCACCAACTCCAGCACCACCGGTAATTACACCACCAAGTAATCCAGCACCACCGGTAATTACACCACCAACACCACCGGTGGTTACTCCACCAACACCATCGCCACCAATTGTTACTCCTCCAACACCATCACCACCTGTCATTACTCCACCGACACCACCAGTGGTTATTCCACCAACACCAACACCAGAACCACCCGTAATTACACCACCAACACCACCCGTGATTACTCCACCGACACCAACACCACCAACGGTTAGTCCACCATCACCAGAACCACCGGTAATTGCACCACCGACACCACCAATGGTTACTCCACCAACCCTGACACCACCTGTGATTACACCACCAACACCAGAACCACCAGTAATTACACCACCGACACCAACGCCACCAGGGATTACTCCACCAACACCACCAGTGGTTACTCCACCAACACCATCACCAGTCACACCACCAACACCAGAACCACCAATAATTACACCACCGACACCAACACCACCGGCGGTTACTCCACCAACACCATCGCCACCCGTTATTACTCCACCAACACCACCAGTGGTTACTCCACCAACACCACCGGCGGTCACACCACCAACACCAGAACCACCAATAATTACACCACCGACACCGCCAGTGGTTACTCCACCGACACCAACACCACCAGTGGTTACTCCACCATCACCAGAACCACCAGTAATTGCACCACCGACACCAGCGCCACCAGGGATTACTCCACCGACACCACCAGTGGTTACTCCACCAACTCCGACACCACCTGCGATTACACCACAACCACCAGTAATTACACCACCTACACCAACGCCACCAGGGATCACTCCACCGACACCACCGGTGGTTACTCCGCCAACCCTGACACCACCTGTGATTACACCAGAACCACCAGTAATTACACCACCGACACCAACACTACCACCGATTACTCCACCGACACCACCTAGTGAAACGCCGTGTCCACCACCAACACAGCAAACATGCCCCATTGACGCTTTAAAATTAGGTGCATGCGTTGATGTGCTTGGTGGAATCATACATGTTGGAATTGGTGGCAGTGCTAAACAGACATGTTGTCCATTGCTTCAAGGACTTGCGGATTTGGATGCAGCTGTGTGTCTCTGCAGCACTATTAAACTCAAGCTTCTCAATATCAACCTTGTTATACCCGTTGCTCTTCAGCTACTCGTTGATTGTGGCAAAACTCCACCGGAAGGATTTAAATGTCCAACATAGTGTCCTTACGCATGCTAGTAATTCATATATCTAGTACATTTATATTTCGGAGGTAATTATACTTTTCTATTATTAAAATCCTATTAATAAAAGTTGTGTCCGTGCAATTTGTGAAATTAAATTTTATACTATGTGGCTCAACTTTGTTAATGTTTACAGGAATTGCATGAATATTTACTAGGTTGCATGGAATAAGGTTAACGTACACGAGTTGAAAGAGATGTAGTGAAGAAATTGTCATTATTTCTCGTTTATCAAGTTGTCGTAGGATACCACAAATAAAGGACAAATATAATATAAGTAGTGCAGTGGAACATGTAACCATGGGTGCAGTGCAGATGAGTAAACTTTATGCACTTCACGAAGTTGTCGTGGCCATGCATTATGACGTACCCTTTTAAATTTATTATCAGCACAAAAAATCGAAAATTTATAGCATTGCTTGAAACTTTTATGTTTCCTTTCTGAATGTTGATTATTAATATCGTCGATCCATATATCGATCAACGTTGTGTCCTTAAAACAATTGTTAATTGGTTTCATTCAGAATTAAGTGTTAATTGTTAATTGGTTCCACATTACAATCGATAATCCATAAATTATGGTAATTATATATGTGATTGCTTAAAAAATATTTGGTGTTCTTCTTAAACTAAATTATAAGGTACAAGGAATGCCGGAAATGGATGCATCACCCTTTTATACAGATTTTATATCTAAAGTGTCCAACTTACGTTGATTAAAAGAGGATGTTGTTAGCACTCCTTATAATATTGTTTTTCCTAATTTTTTTATATAAATTTGTTTACTAAAAATAGTATGATCCACATTTAAACTTGTCATCATTAACTAAAACAACTACTTTAGAGTTTTTAGTAACAACTGTACCTTCATAAAATAAGATAGTTTAAGTTATTTATCTAGAAAAAAAGCATCAAGAATTTTTCAAAAAACAGTTGGCAAGTTTTAATTACATGATTTATTTGTTCACTTCTTATTTTTCAGCCACACCTCTTGAATTGTGGCAAATAGTGCATTGTGATTGGTTGCTCTTTATTCTTGAAGAATTCTTGATATTATTTTTTTTGAGATATTTTTTCTTTTTTTTTTACATATCATGATTATGAATGAATTATGCCAATGACTTCACAACAACAATAAAAAAATTACTTTTATGGACATGCCACGTTTAAAAGTGCTTATTCGAAACGTATACATTATCCAAAAACAAACATTTAGACTAGAGTGTAAAAATTTAATGGTTTTCTCTATGCAATGCATATATATCCGACCAAAGCTCTCTATCTCAAGTTCTCATCTTTGTTCTTTCAGAGTGCCAAGCAAACAAAACGAAAGTGCATAAATGTCCATACACCACATTTACATCATGAGAGAGTGAAAAAAAATACAATAATAATAATAATAATAATAATAATAATAATAATAATAATAATAATAATAATAAGAAGAAGAAGAAGAAGAAGAAGCTTAATTATTGTTTTGGCCTCTTAAGTACCCAAATGTTGTGATTTTGGTCCTCCGAAAAAAACAACTCTTTCCAAGTCCTCTATGTTTACTTTATGTTGCAGTTTTAGCCCCTCAGATCAATTTTGACCTAGTCAACGTACACTTGGGCGCCACGTGTGTAATTTTTAATTTAAAAATAAATAAAAATGCCACGTTTGTAATGCTTTAATTTTTTTTGTTTTTTTAAATTTTTTATTTATTTTGTAATTAAAAAAAATAAAATATAAATATTTTTTTTATTTTTGTAATAAAAAATAAAAAAATAATTTTTTTAGTAATTAAAAAAACAAAAAAAATACTTTTTTATTTTTGTAAGAAAAATAATTATTATTTTTTTAATTAAAAAATATTTATTTTTTATTTTTTATTTTTAATTACACATGGTATTTTTATTTATTTGTTTAAAAAAATTGCACATCTAGCGTCTATGTGTACGTATGTATTGACTGAGTCAAAATTGAGCTTGGGTGCTAAAATTGCAACAAAAAGTAAACATGGAGGGCTTGGAAATAGTTGTTTTTTTTAGGGGGCCAAAATCACAACATTTGAATACTTAGGGGGCTAAAACAGTTTTTAAGCCTAACTAATAATAATAATAATAATGATACTAATAATAATAATAATAATAATAATAATAAGAACAACAACAGCAGCAACAATAACAATAATATGTGTACATCCATTAATTTTCTACACTCATTCAACGTCACATTTTCTCCAAAATAAACACCATAAAACACCCAAACACACAACACTTAATCAAGCTCTACCTTCAACACCCTTGAGGACAATCCCTCCAAATAAACTTCACTTCCTAAATCAGACATCATCGCTAACTACCACTGAATTTGATATTCATAACCACTCATCGCCACTACTCACCTAAATAGACACCCCGTCCGCATCACCATAGCTGAGTCACAACTGGAAATGTCCTATTCTAATACTTATTCAGCTTCCACCACCTCCCAACCCCCGGTAGACATGGCAACGGGGCGGGGCTGGGACGGGTTTTAGCATCCTCACCCCCGTCCCCGTTTCACTATACCCATCCCCGCCCCCAAACCTGTCGGGGATAGAAAATTCAAACCCAAACCTGCCCTCAAAGGGGACAGGTTTCCTAGCCCCGCCCCAACCCCCACCTGCGAAATTGTAGTAAAAAAAAAAATGCGTGTTTTTTTTCTTTTCACATCAACAAAAAAAACTTTTAATAACAAAAAAGACATGTACCTTTGAATGGAGAAAGAAATAAGAAAAGAAACCCCTTGAATTGGACAACACTAATTTATAAAAAAAGGGTATAGGAGTGATATGATTATCAAATATGAGGGTAAAAAATAATTTAAAATAAACGGGGCGGGGGTGGGTTTGACCATCCCCCGACCCCGGCCACGTACTAAAGAAACGGGTTTTCCCCGCACCCGCACCCACACCCAGTTAAAATGGTTTTTTCCCGTTGAATACGGGGCGAGGGCGGCCGGATCTGTGCGGAGGCGGGTTCAAATTGCATGTCTAACCTCCGGTCCACCGAAAAACGCCAAAATAGCTCAAATCAATACTGAAATCGAAGAACTGGCTCCCGATCTCTAAGCTTATCCCATCATCAATTTATCACATTTATCACATCACTTCTATCTCAAGGGGTGCACACAACATTTTTTTGAGAAAATATAGGATACACCGAGGATAATGTGATAAATATGATCAATCGAAGATGTGATAGAAATAAAGAAATAGAGATAAACTTAGATGTTAAATGAATGTGAAAAAGTTGAGGGTGTTCAAATATAAAAGCTTGAAGAATATATTGCACACAACAGCCAACTCTATATTTTTCATACGTACTAATGGTATCCAAATTCCAAAGAAATGAAATGCACCACTTGTCCTTTATCCTTTGAGCAGATTGTTTGCTTATTAACATGTCACAAATAAGTGACGGCAACAAAATTAATTTGAAGCGACAAGAGAATCAACTTTAGCCCTTACTACAGCAAACCTGTAAGGTTTCAATTTAAACTTCTGATTTTGCCTTATTCTTAATCCAATTCTAATGGATTCAAGATACATGCTTAGAGTCAGCATATTGCATAAATTTTCCTTTTACAAGCCGCGAAGCTAGCCAATTTTTTTTTGAGGGGGCCAAATATATAGAAAAAATAAGAAATACTTTTACAAATATCATCTTAACAATTTTCGTTGTTGACAAAGTTCTCTGTGTACTTACTATAAGGACTTAAAGTGTCAAAACAAGACAAATAAATGTATCGTTCAAGAGATAATGTATTGTCTTTCATATTTCTACTAATAATTTTCACAAATAAACTTATTTGGGGTGGCTAAATCTATATTATAAGAGCAGTTAAACACAAAAATACATTTTTTTTTATAAGCCAAAGCAAAATGACAAAAAAAAAAAGGATAGGGCCCAACTAAGTTGGTGCCCTACTCTGATATTTTGTCATTTGCTAATATATATTATTAAAAAAAAAGGAAAAAAATACATAAAAACTTGGGGACATAAAACCTTACCCAGACAATCCATGTGAATTAGCCCTAACGGGTAATACATCAAATAAAACAACACACAATGGATTCGACCCTAATCAATTCTAACAAACGAACACTGCGTTTGAAAGGAGTAGTCGAGTCTATAATTTGGCGAATGAAACGTTCATCAACACGATATCGGATTACGTACCATCAACTCCCTACAATATCAGCAGCAAGCATTAACGACTCTTTCGAGTCCACACAATCTCATTTCAATCTACGAAACCACGGACAATTGATAGGGGAGTGGATTCGACCGCCAACACGGTAATTAGCGAAACCACACACACCAACTGTTTACTGCGGTCAACAGCAAAGTAACAACCATTTCTGACTCAAGAACGGTACCATAACCACCTTCAAAGAGAGTGAACCAGAGAAAACCGTCGTATGAGATATGGTTTATGAACCGACTGCCAGCACATATCAGATTCATGTACCAACCACCCCTGCAACCAAAACAGCAAGCATCATAGCCCTTTCGAGCATCACAATCCACGCCTTACATTTACACCAGCAACAGCGTCGCAGGCAAAGGAAACAGAACCACATACGCGCAAAAAAGGCGTTTAAGAAACAACAAGAATCTTGCTCAAACATGAACCGGGTTCACTGTATCATAGCTTCCGACAGCAACACACATGGCGACAACAATAAGGAATCGAAACAGAAGAAAACCCGAACACCAGATCCAGCAAAGTACAGATCTTCAAGAACCCAGTCATAGCGGCACGATTCAACGAATCCAAACCGCAGGCGCTGCCGTCGGACCAACACAGGGCGCACCTAGAACCTGGAATTTCGACGAATCACTGTCGAAAGAACAGAGAGGTGATGCGGATGGCTTACCCATCGTCGCACCACCAACCCCCACCATCTACATCTTGGCGTCGGCGATTTGGAAAGAGATGGAGGGTTGCGCGTACAAACTGTAAAAAGAGAAGGCACCAACGATGGTGGAGGCTGAAGACGGTGGTTGTGGCTGTTGTTTGCAAGAGAGAAGGAAGGGGAAGAAAGTGGAGCGGCGGCTAGGTCAAAATTCCAATGACTTCAATACAAAGGCTTTTTCTACACAAAAAATACACATACTTATAAAAAAATTTAAACAAATTTAAAAAAATGGGGTCGCCAAGGCCACCCCAAGTTAACATTACCCTTCGCCCCTGCCTCTTACCCTAGTTACTCTTTTCATTTGTTTGGTAAACCATTTGTATTAATCATAAGGGCTAAATATGATGTTCGTTTCTATAAACATATTATTTTTTCGTTTTAATCCTATAAAAAAGTTCTTGAACTTTTAATCCTCTTAACATTTTTCATCATCATTTTTGTTCCTACTTTTAGGTCAACTCTTGTGTAGCTTTTATATTTTTTAATAATATTTTTTAGAAACGTTTAGAATATTACAATAATTTCTCCAAACAAAATTATAATTTTTTAACAAAACATGAATTAAATATGAGTTTTTCATGTTTTTAGCACTTAAAAATTCATATTTATTTCATGTTTTGTTAAAAAAAATAGAGATTCTAAAAATATTATAAACATTTTTAGAAAAAAATTATTCAAAACTATAAAGGCTACAAAACCACTTCCACCTTTAATTCACTACTTGCACCACAAAGCTACTTCTCTACCACCTTATTCCCCTCTTCCAATCCCTCCCTCATAATGCTCTTGGGACACTAAGTCGTAATACCATTGTTACACGGGTATTTCTTATCTCACCGTATTCTCTTTTCGGGCATCTTGCTATATTTTGAAAATACTTTTGTAGGGAATTATATATTATTTGAACTCATTTTTTAAGGTTTTCAGATTCTTCAAAAATTATAATCTGAAATGTGTCAACCTTTTCATTCTAAAGAAGAATCCTAGTGTATAAATTGACACATTTTAGATTATATTTTCCACACTTGTAATATACCGATCGAATTATTTAATCTGGTTTGTACATAAATAGAAGCTATGATGATTAAGTAACATCTTTTTTTTTTAATTGAGAAAGCGGAATTGATTTAAACATGCATCAAAATAAATTATAAGCAAAAAAAAAACATTGTTCAAATGTTACATTAACAACAAAAAAAAAAACTACAGGGTAGCAAGGCCACCCCTACACCTATTCGATAGATCATCGCTCCTTGAATCTCATGCAGAATTTGCTCCAAACTCAGACAAACCAAACTTCTCTACTCCACTTGATTATTGTCCATAATTCCACATACATGTTCTCTGATGCGCCCTAACCTTGCGCTCATGTCTAAGTGTCGGTGGTTCTCGTGCTCCTCAGCAGCAACCTCGTCAAGGGCATTCTACTTGAGAGGCCTCAAAGCATCTACATTCTCTAGAGCATGAATGATGTATGGATTTGAAATGGTGGTATACCATCTCATCTATCAAGTTGTCGTCTTTACACTAGGTACAACTCCTGCTAAGATAGCACATTATTAAGACAATGTAGGTAACTTTGAACCACCACATGTCAGGTCGTCATGGGAGAAGCTGAATCATGTGAATGTCTATGAATGGTCTTCACATATCCAAACTAACACATCATGTGCTCTGATAGATCATTTTATCAAACGGTTGTCTGTTGTGGTGCTCTAGGTACAGGAAGAAGACAACGTCACTAACTATGATGTGATCTAGGTGCGATCTTGTCGGGCTTGTGATAACCATTCCCTTCGTTGGAGCAAAGAACCATAAATTGAAGGAATGTGACCTTACCTTGTGTTTGGTGTTTGAAAAGACTTGAAATATGATACTTTTAAGCAAAAACACTTCAAGAATCACACAATGTGGGAGATTGAAATTTTGGATGGTGGAGAAAAAAAATTTGGGAAAACTTAAATGTTAGAAATGGAGGAAGTTTTGATATAGGTTTATATATAAGAAGGTTTCGGACTATAGAATCCGAAAACCTTCAAAAAGAAGTTCGGGGTATTTTCGAAATTCTATAGAATGCGTAAGAAAAGAGTAAGGTTCATAGCCTTGTTACAATTTCAACACCACCTCCAAGCCCTCCAAAACATGTTCTAAGCCCACCTTAAGTATACTTGCCACCTATTGCTTATCCCCCACCACCCTCACCAGTCACCTCAAGAAAGCCACCACAATATTCTACTATTTGGTGTGTTGTAAAGCCTAGATTTCCTAATCATATAATTTAGAAAATTACTCTTCTCCTTTCGTTTTTCCTCTTTCCCTTTCATTTTTATTTTCCTTTTTGTTTGGATTCCTTAAACCCCGCATCAATAGTAGGACCTTCTTCCTTACAAAAAAAAAAAAGTAGTAGGACCTTCTTAAACCGAAAGGTTTGATTCTAAATAATTGATTTTATGAAAAATATTGCAACTAAATATGGTAAATTATATAAAGAGTTTACTTTTTAATGGAATATATTACCCAATTAAAGTGTCATTCCTAACACAAAGTGTACCAAGAAAGAACAATAGAGTCACAAAAATATGTACAAAATTGAAAACAGTAACCATAAACTAAAAAAATAGAGCTGATGCCCAACATTGTGAACGGATTAAGCCATGAACCTGGTAATTGAAAGGAAGAGAAACAAATATCGCCTTCAACTACAGAAAAGTAAGTGACTTAATCTTATCAACTATCTGATATGTCAAAAATTCTTTATCATTGAATAACATGTTACTTCTTTCTTTCCATATTTCTAACACAGAAGCATATCAAATCATATGTATAATAGATTGCCGCACCTTAGAGCAAGAACAATAAAGATTTTACATTTTAATTTTACAAAGTAAACAATTTACTCTATTACAAAGTCCAATATCACTCAAGTGTTACTCCATTTTGGTTTGGAATTGCTCTTCTTTTTGTATTTGCTCATTCATGTTACGTAAGTTAACTCATGTTGAAAATACACCTACGTAAGTTAATTCACGTTTGACTTTTTTAAAGGGTTTGACTTATTTTGAGGAATGAGCAATTCTAAATAGGAGAAGAGCAACTCTCCAACTCTCCATTTCGTTAGCATATCACTCCTCAGTCTTGTGATCCTCCCTTCAAAACTAGCATCATCATGAAGCACATATATTATATTTAGGTAAATATTATAATAGAATAACATTTTCATGAAATATGACAAAACTATCTCTTCACATGTTTCATATATTGAGACTCTTTTATTTACAATGAGATCCTTATTTCGTCGTTATAGTTAAGTGATTTCACATCACATACTATACCCTAACAACAAAGACATATGCCACTTGGTTTCGGTACACATTTCATTGTCACACCTCGTCGTCTTATGGTTGTTGTGCCTTCAATTTAGTTAAAACTATGGGCTATTGCTACAGACTGACATTTCCTTCAAAATTAAAACCACTGTTTATTTGGCAGGTTGCAACTTCATGTTGACTTCCTGCTATATATTATTGAAAACCACTCTTTCCAACGTAGTTTTTTATGTAGCAATATATCCCCCTGCTTAATTAGTGACAATATTTGAAGTTACCCTACCTTGATCATCATCATCCCTTGCTTAATTGGTGACCATATTGGAAGTATCATCCTTCTGGTTTTTCTAGGAATTCTTTTGGTGTCTTCGGGTTTGGAAGCACACTATCCTTTTGGTGGACTATCCTTGATCATCCTTATTATTTATGATAGTCGTATACGTAAACTTTTTTTAAAATAAATATAACACCTTTAAAAATTCACATATGCATTAATTAGTTTACTTTTAACCTTATGTTCTAGTATACTATTATAAATTCATTAAGAGTCAGGATCTGTTGACACCAGGTGTCAACGAATTCGTTGACACCAAATCTCAACCGTTTATTTTATTCGATCAAAAAGCTCATATTTATTTACTTGAGATCTCGCATGATCATTACTTTCCGCATTTTCCCCTGATCTTTATTACGATGATTACTCATATTTCCCCATCTTAACCATCGGTCTCTTGTTCCAAATGAAAATCACAGATTCTTCTTCGTTTCAATTTATTTTCCAGGTTCAAATACTATGGGACAATTTTGATTTATTAGGCTAAAATCTATTTCAAAATTATAAATGATCAACAAATTGGATTACTTCAGAAACTCATATGACAAACCTAAAATTTCACAAATAAATTGAAACTCACCAAAAACACTTTTCTAGAATCTTAGATTTAATACTTTCCTCTCCAATTTCTATTGTTTTCATAAGTATGGCATAACTTGTCTTCTTGGCCTGGAGTCTGTGAGGACCTAACCATGAGGGAACCATGAATAATATTAAAAAAACCGTGTTTATCAATGATTGAAAAAAAATACAGTATGTGTTGAGAGAAAAGGTGCTCACGAAATAAAATTGTGATAATTAACCATTTTTTACATATTGTTAATGATTTATCAACTAATATTTCCAATTCATTCCAAACCATAATATAGTGGAAGTATTTTAATTATTCACTTATGGAGTATTTTAATTTTGTAGACAAGAGAATAATGAGGATCATGATATGATCATGTTTCCAATTTAGGTTTTATAATAATTGAAAACAATAATAATGTGTGATTGAAAGAAAGGATACACAATAAATAAAAACATGACACTATTATTAGCCTTTGATCTAATAAATGGTTGAGATTTGGTGTCAACGAGTTCATTGACACCTGGTGTCAATGGATCCTGACTCATTCAGTAATAGTTATTTTAAGAAAAGTAAATAACTATTTAAGTTAATAGTAATTATTACTAGCTTTTTTTAAATTGTATAGAATAATAATATATGGATTTATTTAGAGTTGTATTGGCGGAACCAGGAATTTTATAGAGCTTGGGCAAAAAAATTATCGCAAAATTCCTGCGGATAATTTCACATTTCCTGCGGATATATCTTTCATGTGGATCCTAAAATCCTAAGGTATTACCTCACCTAGGAACCTATAATCCTTGACAAAATCTGTAGGAAATGTGTTTTCAGCGGAATTTACACAACAATCCGCAGGAAAAGCTAAAAGTTCTAGTAATGGCTTGGCTTGCTACAAAGAAAGTTGGAGCTGAGCCTGGGCTTGGGCTAGTGCACAGGCTAGTTGGGGGGTGGCTCCGCCCCTTAGTTGTATAATACAATGCAAACTTGAAACAGAGCGAATCTACAAAATAAGTAGAGTAATGTATAAATAGGTGGGCTCGTGTTTGCAATTGGTTAGGTATGTCCTATGTGCATGCAGGTGAACTTCGACATCACGTTATTCAGTTCACTAAAATGGCGGGAATGCCTCTTTTTACTCAGTTATTTTTCAGGATTATTTGGTTTGCCACTGTTTGGGTGAATTTGAGACCTTGAGAGAAGCATATTTCAAGGTTTCAAGTCAGGATCATCAAACAAACCCAAGTCAGTTTTTTCCTATAAGTCATTCATGCAAAGTGTGACTTATGCTTAAAAAAAAAAAAAAGTGATATTGATAACTTTAGCAACTAGGACACAAGTTAAGAACTCCAAAATTAAACATTTTTTTATGAAAAAAACAATATTGTGACTTAAAAAATTGAATAAAGTTGAACGAACTTTAAGACTAATATTTAATTTATATTGAGTTTTTAAATATGTGTCTCAAGGACACATATGCTTAAAAGAAAAACAATAGATTTCACGTTCATCTCACATGTGACTTGCATCTTTTAGGTAATTTTTTTTTTCAACTACACTATATTGATAATTTTTCAACTACACTATATTGATAATTTTTCAACTACACTATATTGATAATTTTGTTGGTCAAATTATACGTGTGAGGTAAAAAAGAAAAACCTTACTAAAATGAACCTTATAATTGGTTTCATATTCATGAACCATTTTGATACGTGCCTCAAGGGACATGTAATCATTTTCATTTTAATATTTAATATATGTATATGGCTTTACCAATCTAGTTCTTTATTTATTTTTTTGTATAAATTTTTTACACCAGGGGTAATCCTATTACAAACACGTTAGACGCATATATTAAATATGGTTGTATCTCTCAGCATGGATTAGAACTTTGTTTGTCACGTTTGTGAGAGTTTATTCTCTTGCCCTAATCAAATTCAGCCTTATTGGTAATCTATATTTTTTTATATATAATGTTTCTAACTTAATTAAGAGTTATTATATGTTGTAATATATATTTGTCTTTTTACTGCTTTTCGATCTTGATTTATTTTGGGACGGGAAAAATATCTCTATTATGCTTTTCATATAACTATTCCCCCTTTTTTGTGAATCCAAAGCATTGCTTGAAAACTTTTATTATCAGCATTATATGTTGATCCATGACTATATAGTATATATTATCATCGTCGTTGCTATTAGGTACATGCATGGATTCAAAGTTTTCAACTTCACTGATTTCTTAAAAAAAAAATACTATAAAACTTCACTGACATGTTATGTTACATTTGGAAGCCAGTCATGTACCGTAATAATTGAAGAAAAAAATTATCAGCCGACACCTAAATGCATAAAAGGTTAAGACATTACCGATCCATATTTTGTCGTTAAACAATTAGTCAAATGTTAATTGGTTTCATTCAGAATTAAGTGTAAAATATTTGATGATCATGAAAGAGACTTGAGTGCATTACCCGACTAAAATCCATTTCGCTTTCTTCATGTGCCCTAGATCTACAATTACCTGCTACACATTCTAATGGATAAATTCTGGTAATTATAAATGTGATTACTTAAAATATATATGGTGGGCTTCTTAAACTAAGCTATATAAATTTTTGAAAGAAAACTAAGTTATATAAATTGTTATCATTAATTTAAAAAGCAACTTTAGAGTTTATAGCAAGAACTGTATCTATTTGTTCACGGGTTGGATAAGTTAGATTTAGGCTATTGGTCATTTCAGCCCCCACCTATAAAAATGGAAGGATGGATATTATTTTATGGGAAATGTTAGCCGGTGTCCCGGGCATCGGTTAAGGAATTATTAATGAAAAAGCTTTATTAAAAATTGTGTATTCTATATTTTAAAAGTTAAAAAATTGTTTTTTTCAATGCAAATTATATTTTTTCTTTCCACTTTTAACTTTTTAACCCGTGTCCAAGAGGCACCTGTTAACAAAACTCTTATTTTAGTAATGTAGACCATTGGAAGAATTTCCTTATTTTGTATGAAGTCAAATAAAAACTACAAAATTACCTGCAACATGTTACACAATAGTCTACATTTTATATATATATATATATATATATATATATATATATATATATATATATATATATATATATCTATAAAAAATCTTAATATCTTGTACAAACATTGAGCATAAAACTTCATTAGATCAGTTATAACAAATTATATAGACATAAAGAGTGTGTTTGATAGGCAGAAAAATAAAGGACAGTACATGTTAACTACTGGTGTCCTGTGTTTGATCGTAAACTATTCCAGAAATTGGACAATTGAGGAACAAGGGACACAACAAAAACTGAAATTATAGTCATTCAATATCATAAAAGTTTGTAATGTGTTCTAATGTCTTATCTTGTGTTGATCTGAATGATACTTACATTTTAGCAAATTGTGACTTGGGCGAGGTGATAGATATATAATCGTATAGCTTATGGGTCAACTATGACATGTTTTTAAAAGTGATTTTGTCTAACATGCACTAATAAAATGGTATTACACCATGCACGGGTATCTTTTTTTTCATTTAATCAATAAGTTCTATCATACTTCATTTATTTTAATGGTAAAATTTATTGATCAAGTGGTTAAAACTAACTTATACATGATGCATTTGCCTCACTTGTACATCATATAACTCATTTTTAAAAATATACCAATTGCCGCCCTTTGTTTTCAAATTCTTTAACCCCGTCAATAAAAACAAAGAATATTTTATTAACAACAAACCAAAAACAGACATGGAGTACATAGACCAAAATTTAAAGAAAAAACATCAAACAAACGGAAGGAAAGCTATGTCGATTATGACAATTCTCCAAAAAATAAAACTAGGTGGAAGAGTCCGTCAAATATAAATGTTTAGATGAAAACCAAATCCCGGTGTAAATATGGTGAAGGTGAGAGAAACTCAAGATGGAGGTTGAATTGTGTTCGACTTTTTCTGATTTTTCTAAGTGTTTTAACATTGGTTAGAGTATAATAGCAGCGGGTGTGTGTGTGTGTCTATATATATATAGCGAGAGAGGGGGGGGGGGGGGGGTAGCAGCAGACACAAACAATTATATTGGTTCCTCCTATAATCCAGGAGTTGTCTAGTCCCCTTGCACTTCGAAGGGACTTTTACTATAATTACAATTGATTACAAATTGTTCAAGGACACAACCAAGAGACTTACAATGCTCAAACACACAAGCGAAAATCTTTCAATGCAAATCACAACTGAAAGAGACTTATAAGAGTTTGCAAATAAAATATTTGTTCTTACACTTGATATACAATCAGAGGTGTAAACAATTACAAACAGAACATACTCTATGAACTTATAATTTCTAAGATATAAACTTGGTAAGAAATTCTTAAGTGTTCTATGCGCTTTTGAATTTGACATAGTAAGGGCACAGTTAAAATAGCAGAGTCTTGTTATTGTTCTTCAAGTCTTTAGTTCCTTATATAGGCAAGATTTTGAGAGACGTTGAAGAAGTGACAGCACATTAAGAGTCGTTGAGAAGCTTCAAATCAAGGACATTGGGATACCTGATATGGATAACGTTGTTGATTTAGACATTTGAAATTATTTGCTGCAACTGGAATTATCTATTCATTCTCTTTGTCCTCTAATATAAAGTCAAGAACCTTAAAATGAGATAAATTTATGCCTCGAAATTCTTTAGGGTTCTTTTGCTGCAGCTGAACCAAACTGAACCATTTGCTAAATTCAAAATAATTGAATCGAACCGAACTATTTGTATTTTAGACTGAACCAAATAGTTATAATGGTTTGGTTCTATGGTTCAAAATTGAACCATCAAAAAAAAAAAAATCAACATTCATTATTTTGAACCGAATAATTTTTTTTAACCCAGTTATTATTATTAGAACATTTTAAAATGGAACCAAACTGTTCAGAATCGAACGAAACCGTTACTAAACAAACTAATAAATCATTAACTGAACCGAACCGAACTTTTTAAGTTCAGTTTCGGAATTGTTGGTAATAGTTCAGTTTTTTTTGTTTAATATTAACTGTTCAGAATCGAACGAAACCGTTACTAAACAAACTAATAAATCATTAACTGAATCGAACGGAACTAATATTGCATGTTGCATGATTGGATGATTGTTGATAACCACCTCAATATATCCCAGGTCAGATGGTCATGACTTCCCCTAAGACTAAAGTATTACATATACTCCTAAGATAATAAAATGACATAAATTAGTTAAAGAACCCTAAAAACGTAATAAAGTCAAGAATAAAGGGACATTAATCTAAGGTTAGTTGTTCTAAATAGCTCTTCATTTTAAGATTCATCACAAATTGATCTAATAAAACTGAAAACAACATAAAAACGATTATTATTGGATGCGTTCAAAAGTCCTTTTGTAAAACCCTTTTGGATAAAAATAAATTTTGGATTCGTTTTTACGGTGCGTGTGCATGTACACACGTATATAAATCGTTTTTTTTACTTTCGTGATTTCCATTTTGGATTCGCTTTTACAGTTCGCGCACATACACGTTTTAATATTCTAATTGAGCAGCAGATACAATCTGACTAACAAGATTAAGAACATATAAGAAGTGCAAATTATGTAGGCATTCAAATTAATTTTGCTGACTAGGACCATGAACTAAACATAGTATTACAATTTAAAATTCATGTTAGTATGACAGTCTTCGTTGATCAACTTACCAAAACCATTTGTTGTCCGTCACTGCTGAAAATACCCCTCCTTTTTTCCCATTGGTTGTCAATAGGAAAAATGGCAACAATGCAGCAAATTAGTCCTTTAATTGTTTGTTTGTAATAAATTGATCCTTTAAGTCATACAATATTTACATTGTTGCCATTTTTCATCCAAAATCAAGTAAACAAACGATTTAATTTCAAACCAAGACTAAATAATACATTATGAACCTTAATTTTGAGAGTAGTGAATTTGGACCGATCAACTTAACATTTTTTTAGAAGAAGGCAAACTAACTATCAAAATTGACACCAGGGAGAATCGAACCTAAGACCACCAAACTAACCTAAGTGGATTCCCACCAACTTGGCATTAATTCCCACCAAACATTATTAGTTTGGTGGTCTCAGTTTGATTCTCCCTAGTGTCAATTTTGATAGCTAATTTAGGTTCTTCAAAAAAAATGTAAAGTTGGTCGGTTCAAATTCACTACTCTCTAAATTTAGGTTCATAAATGTATTATTTAGTCTTGGTTTGAAATTAAATTGTTTGTTTACTTGATTTATAATGTTGTTCATTAAATGTTTATCTATAAACTTAGGTTTGAATTAGGAAATACAAGAAATTGAAAATATATGTAAGTAATCATTTTTAAATCATAACATACTGCAACCACACACACATGCCTTCATCCAAGACATCCACTTGTCACAAAACCCCACCCTCACCGTCATATACTCCAAAAGAAAACCAATCGACAGAGTCATAAGCCTTTTCGAAGTCCACCTTAAAAATCAAGCATTGACAATTCACTTTCTTAGCAAAATCCACCAATTCATTAATCACCAAAACTCCATCCACCAAATTTCTCTCTTTAAGAAACGCCGATTGATTGGAAGAAAATATGAGAATTCATCACTCCGGCCAATCTTCTAGACAGGACCTTTGTTAACAACTTATAAAGACAACCTAACAAAGATATCGACCTAAAATCTTTCAACTCCATCGAAGAAGAAACCTTCAGAATCAACGCCAACCAAAAATGCCAACATCGGTGAAGATTAAATCTATCACTTAATTGTGTCATTAAAATATTAACTTTGATAAAAAGAGTTAAAACTGGAATTTAGATATATCAAAAATTCATTTGAAATTAAACCGCATTAAATTGAATGAAATTGGAATTTTGTCATTTAAATATTAATTTAAAAAAAATATTCAGTTGTCATATACAAGGAGGTTGAGGGTTGAGATTAGGAGTTTGTGGTATAGGGTTTTAGTTGTCAAATAAGAGGACAGAGGAGGATGTGTAGCGGATGGGGCAAAGTTAATGCAGTTTGGTGGAATAATTTGATTGGTATTAAAAGTGGGGCTGGTGGGAAAGTTAGTCGGTAGTTTGATGATAATTTAGAGTGGGAGGTTCGTGATGGTACTCAAACTTTATTTTGGTGGGATTCGTGGATTGATGGTATGGTTTTGAAGAGTAGTTTTAGCCATCTTTTTTATCTTGCTGATAGCAAAATGGCAACGGTGGCTGAAATGTACTCTCTTGGGTCGGGGGAGGAGGGCAAAACTTGGAAGTGGAGGTGTATGTTATTATCTTGGGAGGAGGAGCAGGTTAGGGAGTGTTGTGAGATATTAATTAATATTGTTTTGCAGCCTAATATTCCTGGCAGGTGACTTTCACATTTACATGCTTCCAACAAATACAATGTTAAGCGTTCTTATAATTACATGTTGTCGTCGGTCAACATTATGGCAGTTGATAACACAAATGCAATTTGGAATAAAGAGGTCCATCTGAAGGTCAACATTTTGTGAATCACATTGTAATGAGGTTTCTTTGACCTCTTTTGTCCAAAAATATTTTTCTCTTTGATGTAATTTGACACTTTTCATCTTGGTTTCTTTGGCATCCCTTGTGCTTAAAATACAAGGGTCTCGGATTTTGAGTAATATAATCCATTTTAGTCTCTTCATGGTTTCTTTGGCACCCCTTGTACTTAAAATACAACATTATGTTCTCAGTTAATATAATCCAAATTCCTATTAAATTTAATCAAATTGGCTTAGATTTGTTTTATAGATTTATCCAAATCAAACTGCATGCTCCCTCCGTCTCTATATCTATGCACCCTTTTATTAGAAAGAAAAAAGAGTGCTTACATATAAAGACGGAGGAAGAATAATTTTATCTTTAGATCACGTTTTTTTTTCCAAACTAATTAAAACGGCACCATGATACACCTAATACTTGATAAGAACAAAGTCTTCTTTCCTAATAAAATTCATTTGCTTAGAATTATGTCTAACATTCGCACCATTCAATAGACCAAACATCATACTCCTATCACCCTCAAGGAACCAATTAACTCTTTGATTTTACTTCCCAAAAAACGTCTTGATGGTGCTATACTTGATTAAACTAGATTGAGCTATCGATTCCAATTTAAGGGCTTTTAATTTACCTAAAAGAATAAACATAGGAGGACAACAACCAACCACATAACTATACCACATTTTCCACCACATGGGTGATATCTCGAAGTTGAGATACCTTTTAAGTGAGTCAATGTGATGGAAAAAAGATAAAATGGTAATTTTAGGATAATACATTTGTGAAAAAAAGGGTAGTAATTTTTTTAACGTTTTCATTGTTTGAAAAAAACGCATCCAATTATATTTATGAGCGATCGTTGTTTTTTAGATTCATTGAATATGTGAAGAGAAGGAGTATAGACAATTATCACCCAAAGAGTTTTTTTTCTCTTTATTATCGAATAAAACTAACACAAATTTTAGGGAATACAAATAAAAAAAATGTTACAAAGTAAACGGACTCTAATATTTACTAGGAAACCGATCAAGAACATAATAGAAATCATGCTGGAATTTGAAGAAGATATACAAACCTAAAAAGAGGGGCTAAATAATACCATGCTGGAACTTGAAGAAGAAAAACCATGCTCTAAAGTAACTAAGTAAGGTAGTACATTACAACAATTGAAATAAGTACGACACATTATGATGCTTATGAGCTGTTAAATGATGATGTAGGACACATTATTATAACTTACAAGGACTAATAATGAGAGAGAACGAGAGTGTACGTGAGTGTAGGAGACAGACTATTATAACTTCTTATAAATATTTAAACGTTGATAATAATTTTGTCGATCTATAAACCACAACCAATTCAGAATTAAATAAATATAAATATAATTTGTTACTATTTAAAATTCATAAATATAGTCTATATATAATTTTAATAAAATAAAAATTTCCCCCCCTAAAAAAATATCAAAATTTCATAAAAAAAAAAAATATTATTTATAATTTACACCCGTTAGCGTACTAAAAAAAATAGATAGACGGGTATAGAGTGCTAATAACTTTAATTGGTTCAAAAAATATTTCTCTCTTGATTTATATGAAATGACATTTTATAGTAACATTTTTTGGGTACAGGGAGGGTATTGATTTTTAAACCTTTTCAAAAGCCATCCAAGGATGAATATAGATTTTTCATGCATATCAAACACAAGAATCATTGGCATAACATGCTTTGGAACACACACACATATACTTAAATTAATGGTTGGAGTATCAAATTTAAAAATATTGTTGTCAATACATACCCCGTCAATCCTCCTTTTTCACCCAATAAACATTGAAATGTTGCTTCTTTCGTTAAGCATAAAAACATCAAAGTCTAGCAAAATGTTGTTTTTGCGATGACACATTTCATATAGTTTAAAGGATGCATGATTCGATTACAAAAACAAAATACTAATAATTCTAGCACAAAGTTTAAAGCAAGATTATAAAGCTTCATAGCATGTGCATATTCATTTAGAAATATAGGATTAGGATTGCCCCTTTCATCACGGGTCTAATAGCACCACTTGTCACTACATGTTAAAAATGTCCTCTAGTACAACACCGCTTTTTACTTGATTCCTCTTGTCCATGAAAAAATCTAAACAATATTTGGACACAAAGACTTGCCCCATACTTTCCTTTTTCTTCTGCCCTAATTTGTTTGAGACTCATATTTGATCAAATTTGGCTATGAGTTCAAACAAAAAATTCACTCTGCCCCATTGCATGTGTGGGGGCCCACATATAAATCCATGAAGGATTTCAATGTCCATCCAAGTCAATGATTCAACATAAAACATTGAATAATTTAATTCCAATTTGCAGTATTATGATTTAGATTGATTGCTGCAATACGGTCCGTGAATATGACTCACGAGAAAGAGGTATCAAAATTTCAAGGTATTTTATTTATTTATTTTTACAATAAACTTTCAAGGTCTTGTTCACCATATAAACCTCCTAACTCACACCCAATTCTTTAAGTGTATGACTTCATAGTACACTACTACACTACTTTCTTTGAAACATGGCTAACTTTGCTCTAGCCAATGTTTTGATCCTTCTCTTGAACTTGAGTACCTTACTCAATGTTCTTGCTTGCCCTTATTGTCCTTACCCAAGCCCTAAACCACCAACGCACCACCCTCCTATTGTTAAGCCACCAGTTCACAAACCACCAAAGCATTCTCCTACTCCTAAACCACCAGTTCACAAACCACCAAGATATCCTCCTAAACCATCACCTTGTCCACCCCCATCATCAACACCAAAACCACCACATGTTCCAAAACCTCCTCATCACCCTAAACCCCCAGCAGTACACCCACCTCATGTTCCAAAACCCCCAATAGTACATCCACATCCACCTTATGTACCAAAACCCCCAGTTGTGAAACCACCACCATATGTTCCTAAGCCACCTGTTGTGAGACCACCCTATGTTCCTAAACCACCAGTTGTGCCAGTAACACCACCATATGTCCCTAAGCCACCTGTTGTGAGACCACCTTATGTGCCTAAACCACCAATTGTGCCAGTAACACCACCTTATGTTCCTAAGCCACCAATTGTGAAACCACCAATTGTTTTCCCACCACATGTCCCTCTACCTCCAGTTGTACCATCACCACCACCTTATGTGCCAACACCTCCAATTGTGAAACCACCAATTGTTTTTCCACCAATTGTTCCTCTACCTCCAGTTGTACCATCACCACCACCTTATGTGCAACCACCACCTATTGTAACACCTCCAATTGTGACACCACCAACACCACCTAGTGAAACACCATGTCCTCCACCACCACTTGTACCTTATCCACCACCACCAGCACAACAAACATGTTCCATTGATGCTTTGAAGTTGGGTGCATGTGTTGATGTGCTTGGTGGTCTCATTCATATTGGTATCGGTGGAAGTGCTAAACAAACATGTTGTCCATTGCTTCAAGGACTTGTTGATTTGGATGCTGCTATATGTCTCTGCACCACTATTAGACTTAAACTTCTTAATATCAATCTTGTTATCCCCCTTGCTCTTCAGGTTCTCATTGATTGTGGCAAAACTCCACCAGAAGGGTTTAAGTGCCCAGCTTATTAATCATATATGCACAAAGCTAGTACATTTATATTTTGAAGGTAACTATTTAATTCAATTTTATATGCTTTTCTTTTGGTAAAATTTGTGTGCATGCAATTTTATTATTTAGATTAGATTCAAATATATTTTTAGTATTTACAAATATACCGTTTTTTTGCTATTTTCATATACTTGCATGGAGTAGCTAAAAGCAAAATATTGATATATTTATGTCACTTAGCTGTGTTCAGTACTTTTCTTTTGCTAAAATCATATTAATAAAATTTGCTTACATGCAATTTCAATGATTAAAATTTTATACTATGTGACTTAGATGTGCTAATGTTTACAGGAATTCCATGGATATTAGGTTTGCTCGGAATAAGGTTTACAACTTGAAAGAGACGTAGTGAAAAAATTGTCATTGTTTCTCGTTCAAGTTGGTGTAGGGATACCAGAAATGAAGGACAAGAACGTAGTAGAATTGTACTTTGATGGAAATTATGTAACTGGATGAAGACTAAAAAAATATTCTGCACTTCACGTAGTAGTAGTCGTCGTCATGCATTAATATGACATATAGTCTTTTAATTTAATTATTATTTCTGTTTTTTTCTTTTTGTCACTTTCTTTCATTGCGTATGATGCTGTGTATGTCAGCGTTTGTAAGTTCAACCCGTGAGTGCTTTGGGGAAATGTATAAGTTCTTTTTATATTTTCTTCAAAATGCTCGATTCTATCATCTTACACGTTTCTTCATATTATCCATAATATTGTCCTTTAAAAGAAAATTACAAACAAATCCTTGAAAGAAAGAATGAATAGTGTGATAATTTTTCTCCTTAAAGGCTACGGACCGAAGGAGACTTGACTCTTTTTTTTTTCTTGCAAAATAGATGTCATCCATTAGATGTAGTTGAAATTTTTTGAATGGTTAAGATTTGTAGGTTATATAACCCACTAAGATTATATGTTTTAAACATATATATTCATTCTAAGAAAGAGTGTTTTTGACATTGTTGAAAAAGTTGGAAAAATTCCCAGCAAATTCATACAAGGTCATACAATTATTCTCTACGAGAAAATCAGGTTGAAATATTTTATTATTTAATAATATTCTGATATCATTATGTGGACAAATATCGTAATAATAATTATATTAGATATTTATCAATTGTGAGCCTTGATTAGATTTATAATTAGATAATTAATTAAATATTTGATTAATTGATATAGGCTCAATGAGTAGATGTTTGGATGACCCATTAACGGAATAATAGGAAACTTTAATGATCATCCAATATAAAAGAGGTTATAATACTTAAAAAAAAAATTTTTTTTTTGAGAGATAATAAATTATAATGCTTGTCATCCACTATAGCAGGTTAGCCATCGTACAATAACATACATACATGTACAGGTTATAATAGCAACATAAAAAATAAAAAAAAGTTATAACAAGTCTCGTACCATACGAGACATATTAATGTCTCTCACGGTAACCGGCGCATGTGATGATTAGTAAATGCTTGTTTAGCATGACGGTCTCAATCAAATTGAAGGACCCACTTGAATATTAAAAATGAAACCCTAATAAAAAAATTAGTGTTAATTTAAACAATTAAAAATTAACAACAAAGTTATTTTGATTTTAATTTGTTCTATTGATTTTTTTGCTGGTGAATGTGTGTGAGTTGGGTCTAATTTATATAATATTTTCTCTTTTATTTTTATTAGATAATAAGGGTTTGGTTTAGACCTATCTACTATTATAATAAAAGAAAGTTTACTATATATCTCCAACAATTATACTTATATTTCTACAAATATTTGAGGTTCTCGTAAATTAGAGGCTAGCTTCACATAACTTCTTGCTCTTGTCCAAAGATGGGAATGTTGTTTAGGATTGTGAATCAGAGACAAAACTTCTCTTTAATGATTTTGTTTGGTGAGCATATATGCTAGTTTTCGCCGATTTTCCCTAATTTACGCAAATGCACGTGCATGTTCTTTTAATATTCTAATAAGGAATAAAAAGGATCAAAATTAGGGATACTGTTTTTTTTTTCTTTCTAATTACACATATCGCCAAAACTATTTCCTTAAAATTAGGAGAAGTTTATACAGTTGTGGTAATTTTTCAGTCTAAAACAGTAGCAATAGTACATTATAGAGTACTATACCTAAATTTTCTCCTGATAGAAAATAGTGTGTCAAGCGTACACAAATGAAGCGATTAGGTTCATGTGTTGTCTTATAATGAAGAAATTGTTAATGAATCTATGTGTTGGGTTGACGGTTCAAATCAAAATAATTTTGCACAATTAAAATATTTAAAATTGTCACATTAATTAATATTTTTAATTTACGTGTCAATTTAGAACGTTTTGATTGGTTGTATGTGCATAATTGTTTTGGACTATCAACTCACCACCATTATACTTAAATATTAATACGTATTTATTTATTTTTTGAAATACTTATATTTTGCATCAAATCTATTATTTTACTGTACCTTTATAGTATTAATAGATTTTTTCACAAAATTGTAATTTAAATATCCAAACTAAATAACATAAATTGAAACGGAACAGATCATTTTTTTTTAGAAATCATCTAAATCGAACAATGAGTAACGTGAACACGTCTACTTCAAACCACTAAGTGTGTACGACGAACAAATGAAATTCATATATAATATGATTTCTCAAAGCATAAATAACTATTTTGCATTCGTGTGTATACAAATAAATTCTTAAATGTCTAACTATTATTTTTATTAAAGTATAACTACTTTTTTTTTTGCTAAACAATGACTCTAACTATTTTAAAAATTAATAATATTTCTCTTTCAGTATTTGACCCTTTCCTTGTTCAAAAATAATTTGACCCTTTCCTTGATAACAAAAAAATTGACCTTTTCACTGACTATTGCGTATGGAAGAATTGACGTCACAAATTAACTAAGCGTACTTACTCCACTACTGCAATATTAAAATTACTGTGCAAAAAAGAAAAAACTAAGTGTGTATTTGGTATAGCGGCTGTGAGAATTGATTTTGATAGAATTGAGTTTGAGAGAATTGATTTTGATTAAAAGTGAGTTTGATATGAATTGATTTATGTTTGGATATAATTGTTTAAAAGTGATTCATATAAGTTGATGTTGTTTGGAAAGTTTGAATCAAAATTGATTTTGAATGTGTAAAGACCAAACTATCATTTTAATTGTATTTAAAAGTAAATATCTCATTCTCATTAGATAATTATTTCAACTTATATAAATGGATTTTATTGCTTAAAAAAATCATTTTGAAATAAAATTAATTTATAACAGTCATTTTTAATAAATGTTTTTATCAATTAGGTGATTTTTGAATACAATATAAGCTTCAAAAGATCTAAAAAATAATAATATAATCCATTATCTTGTCAAAAATATAATATAATCCATTATTATAAACTAACAGTGCACCGTAATCAATGAATCAGGGCTTAAAAAAAATACTACCTTAGTTATTTCCTTCTTTAAAAAGAAAAAGGAAAAAAAAAAAGACTTAGTTATTTTTTTAAGAAGATTGGGCATTATCCTTATCCATATCCACGTAAGAAACACCACTCTCACCCACAGTAACAGTAAATGAGAAGCGTACTCCATTGAAGCTCAGATTAAGAACATATATGCAGTGTTTTGATTCTTAGTCTTACAATTTTATTTTATTTTTAAGTTATATTATTATGTTTATCCTCTTTTATCTGCTTCATCTGCAAATCTGTAAAAAGAGGGAGAAGACGCTCAACATCTCTAGTGTATGCAGTAATAAAGCAGAAGGAAGAAAACTGTGATAAAGAGAAATTGAAGGCTTGAATTTAGGGGCAATTAGGTAAGTACCTGCCACTTGAGAAATTAAAGGCTGAAACGTGGTTTTCATCTGCCGTAGAAGCTCTGAATTTCAGTTTCAGAAAAACTGTGTTTTGGAGAAAAAACCGCGTTTTACAAACTTGTTTTTCATTCATCCAAACAGCATGGAAAAGAGCAAAACCGCGTTTGGCAAAAGTAACCTACATTTTGAGCCTAAAAACGTGGTGCCAAACACATACTAATCATGTACCAATTTCGACCACTAAATTTAAGGATGAATTAATCTTTACATATAAAAAAATATTTGTTGAAAGAGAACGGTTATTTAATTGGAACTTTGTACCTTAAAGTTTAGTCTCTAGCTTTTGATTATGAGATACTTTTGGCAATCAAATAATTTGATCCCATAGATTTCATGCTGACATTGGGTGTTTCTAACATTAATTTTCAAGAAAAGTTGTGCAAGTTATGAAATTGGGTGTCACGTCAATAAATGATGTTAGTTTGATGTAAATTTTGGAGAAAATTGGGGAGGAAGGCTATCAAATTAAAGAAGAGATGGAATCACAAGGTGCCGAAATCGCTCGAGGAAAACATGAAAGGTCATGAAATCGCACAATCGTGATATTTAAGGGTCAACTATGCAATTAAACCTATAATTTTTCTCGCAAAATTTATACAATTAAATATATTTTTAATAAAATAATACTGCAAAATAAGTGTCAAGTGTTGCCTAATTAATGAAGAATTTTGTATCAAAATAAAAAGTAATTGATGAAGAATTTGATCTTTTGAACTACATTGATAGCATATACTAATAAAAAAACAAAATTAGTGAGGGAAAACATGAAATCCCCTCAAATTCAGTCACTAAATTTTGCGACCAAAGAATTTGTGAGGGGTTTTATTATTTCCGTCACAAATTTCCTCTCTAATTTTGTTTTTTCTATCAGTGATAATTGATAGTTGGATTTGGAAACATACTCCAGAAACTCAAGCTACTTAGTTAAATGAGTCGATCCTATTTTGACTCAAGAAGATCTTATCCATGCATCTTCTACATAAATTATTTGAATCAAAGCAACGCCTCTTAAAGTGTCATTTTTTGCGTGGAGAGTCTTCAATAATAGGATTCCGATAAAACGCAATTTGGTGTGGCGAGGAGTTTTTCATTCACATTCTTTGATGTGTCCAGAAGGTTGTGAGAAGGAAGAAACTATCGATCATCTTTTTTATGAATGTGATTTCTTTGGATGTATCAAGCCTTTTGTGTTGAAGTGGATGGTGATTTCTTGTGTCCTTCTGATTGATATTTTGCATGTATGCTACGCAATGTGGTGGACCATATCCATTCATGAAGGATATTCGTCATTGCTTTCAAATGATCTGGTTTGCTTGTATCTTAGTCATTTGGAAGAATTGAAATTCACAGATTTTCTCCAACAAAAATATGACTATTGTGCAATTGATTGAAAGGATTAAACCGCGCTCTAGGTGGTGGCTGATCAACTTCTTTTTTTTACTTGAGTTCTTGGTGATCTAACTCGTCGTACTTTATTGGTTTTTCACTACTTGGTGTTGTTTTGTTGGTTTCTTGTCTTTTTCTTTTATTTGAATATATACTTATCGATTTTCTTGATTCCATTTTAGGCATACCTTGAGCTTAGAAAGGTTTTCACCTTTGAATTTGATATATTTCATTTTGCTCCTTTAAAAAAGACGTGTGTCGGAAAATTATTGTAAACAACTTTCCTAGTCGGAATTTAAATAATGATTCTTCATATGATATAAGTTTAACCGCTTCCACTACACAAAACCCCAGTTAATGAAACAATGTAATATTAATTTGTATATTGGATGCTTTTAGGTTCACTTGTTTCTTAAAATAAAAGAGATATGACATAATAAACTAACATATTATGTCTAAGTTTTCGTTTAAGTATAGTTTTTTGTTGTACAAAAGATCCGGCCTAAGGACCAAAAGAAAAAACTAAGTTACACGCAAATTCATAGGCATGCGAGTCCCAAAAATATCATCAAATATGAGACTTTGAATTTCACTAGGGAGAGACTTCAAAACAAAAAGATTCCAAGAATCCAAAGATAGGCTAAAATTTGCTAATAGGCCAACACATATGGTGCCTTCGCACCAAGTATGAATAACCTGAGTATATCAATTTTGTTGAATGCATTGAACCCAAGAAATGATGATTTCGTTGATGTTACAATTATTAGTAACCATATCAATAAGCACTTTCGAGTCATTCTCTACAATCAGGCGAGATAAACCCTCACTCCAAGCCATATCAAGCCCAAGATAAAGACTCCACATCTAAGTATGCAGAGCTTTACAAGCTTCAATTTTTTGAATAAAGTCCTTAATCCACCTTCCATTGTATTGTCGTAAAATCCCACCACACCCAGCAAGCTCCCATTTACCTTTATACGCTTCATCACAATTTAGTTTCACCCAACCATACAAAGGTATCTTCCAGCCAATATACACAGTTTCCTTTTGATGAAGATTGTTTTCCAAAATATCTTGAGAGACTTCTTCAATGACATAGATGAAATTTTTGATTACATAAGTTGGATTGTCCGCTCTTTGGAATCCTTCTTCAAAAATAGCTTTGTTTCGCCATCTCTGTAGATCCAACATGTATTCATGAACATTGTCTGCCACCTAGAGACGACAAATCCATTTCATATTTTACTAAAGTTTTTGAAAACTCATTCCCTGCATTCAACAAAGGAAGAGAAATTGGTTATAAAATCTAGAGGAACAAGTCTAGTCTATACATGAGATGTTGGCATGCAATCACGAAGCACATGAAGAACTATCTCATTTGCATTTCCATAACAAGGACAAGTACGTGAAATATTTGTCCCCTCCGACAGTAGTAGGTAAGAATATGACCATGAGCCACTAACCACATAAAAGTTTGAATATGATGAGGGCGCATCCATCTCCGAAGAACTTTCTAATCCTCATCCACACTAAATTGGTTCTAAAGAAGCTATGTGTATGCACTATTAACTCAGAGTTGTTTAGTATTAGTGTCTCCCCATCCAATGTTGGTAGTACCATCAAGCTCAATAGGTGTAGGGAGCGCAATCACTCTATTCGCAATGATTTAAGAAAGATTGTCAAACAAGAACTCAATATCCTAATTTTCATAGTCATTAGTAGCATCCTTAACATTAAGAGTGATATTAGTAGAAGATCGAGTAGCAATTGTGATGAGAGAAATGTTGTTGGACCCCGATTTATCCAGCTATAAATTGGTATGAAGATTGTCCACCAATTTTCTCCACAATATTTCTTTGAAACTCCCCTTAACTCCCAGCAAGAGCTTTCCACAAAGGAGAGTTGTAAGGTTGGGATTGAATAGACAAATTTAAATCATTATTCTTACTATACATACAATGGAGCACTCTGCACCAGAGAACATCTAGCTTAGAATTGAAATTTCAAAGTATCTTCATTAAAAAGGATTCATTCATAAGGTGGGGGGGTGCTTAAGGCTTATCCCCATTAATCTTAGGCAAACAAACAAAATTCCACCCAATTAAATGAGATTTACGACCTTGATCATTATCTCTCCAAACAAGACTCCGTTGAATTTTTTTCCATCTTCGCACAGGTGGTTCGAGGAAGGTTGGCATACTGCATATGATAATAAGATATTAAAATAAGGACCAAATTAGAAAGGGTGATTCTACCAGTTAAACTTAAACATTGATGCTTCGAACCATTCAACTTGTTTTTAATCTTGTTGATAATATGACTAGAATGTCTTCTCGAAGTGCATACCAAAGCTATGTTTGCTCCACGATACTTGCCCATATAGTTAACTCCATAGAACCCTATATGATGTAAAATATCCTCTTTGAGTTGATTATCAGCATTCTTGAAGAAAAAACACATGGGTCTTCTGGTTACATATATGTTGTCCCAATGATTGACAAAACATATCCAAACAATGTAAAACATTGTGAACTTGATCAATAGAAGCCTTTGCAAAAAGAATATTATCATCAACAAAAAGCAAATGGGAGATTTAAGAGCCACACATGCCTGCTCTCATAGGTTTCCAGTAACATGCACCCACTTGATATGTAATGATAGGAGAAAGTTTTTCCATGCGTATGACAAAAAGATAAGGGGATAGAGCGTCGTCACCTTGCCCAATACCTCTTATGAGAACGAAAGTGTTGGTATTCTCTTTGTTCCACAATATTTTGTAAGAGAGAGAAGAAATACAATGATGAATTACATGAATGCGCTTAGAAGGGAAATTGCACCCTTTAAGCATTTTTCCACAAAATTATAGTTTAGAATATCATAGAATTTTTTCAGATCAATTTTAATAGACATAAACATTTTATAAACTTTCATTTTAGACATAGAGTGTACCATCTCCCAACTACAATGATGTTATGATAGATATTTCTTCCAAAAAAAACACACACAAAAAAAACTTATATAGATAAACTATCCCATCAAGTAACGGTTCAATTCTATTACATAAACTTTAGAAATAACTATATAAATAACATTACATAAAGCCTTGAGTCTAAATTGAGAAAAAATTATTCAGGTTTATCAATTTTATGTTTAGGTATTATACACATAATTATTGTCATCGGACATAATTACGAAAAGAAAAAACGCTAGATACTATATCTTTTATGTTCACGCATGTGTCTCAAACTCTCAAGCATATGGGTAATATAATGTGTAGAGAAAGCTATGGGGAAATGACTCAAGCATGTGTCTCAAGCATGGAAATAAGTGTCAGTAGCAAATAAAAAGGTTATAAAGAACAAGAAACGATCTTTTATGTTCGCGCGGTTGGCTCATATTAATCTAACAAGTATGGGATACTTGACCTTGATGCAGTAATGTTTTTTTTGTTGTTGGTAGAAACAAGAATGTTTCTTTAAACACCAACGTAGTAGTAATAATAATAATATAAAATTATTATTATTATTTAAAATAATGTTTATTTTTTTTAAAAATAGTAATAATAATAATGTTTATTATTATTATAAAATTATTATTATTATTATTATTTAAAATGATGTTTATTTTAAAAAAATAGTAATAATAATATGTTTTTTTTATAACAATGAAGGCCTAAGATAAAATAGAAAGAGATTATACGTGGAGTAGAATTTCTTCTCAAACCAAAAAACAACATGAGACTAATATTGTTAGGACAAGCATCAAGGAAACAGGTCTCTGAATCTATCGAACAATCATAGTTAGCTAATGCGTCTGTGCATTGTTTTGCTTCATAGTAAGACTGGTGAACAACAAATTCTCAATCAAATGTAAAAAAGCGATGAATCTTTTCAACTGGCGACCTCCCGCTACCATGCCATGTGAAATGATAGCTTTCACAACAATTAAAGAGTCAACATGCAACCCAATAATAATGTGTTGTTGCCTAGAAACATTTTGCTAGTTTGTAAAGCTTTAGTACAGTGTAAAATGAGTTGATGTTGTGAAAAATAAGTAAGAATTGACATAGTGAAAATAAGCAAGATTCTACATTTTTTTAATTAAGTTTTTTTTTTAAAAGTTATAAATAAGTGTTATTATGTTAGTATATAAGATCATCTTTAAACGATGATTCTTGTTTTTTTTCCTTTTTAGCATCTCCAATGAATAACTTTAAAAATGAGTTTTTAAACGAGATTTATGTGTACACATCACACATTTGTAATTTTTAAATATCAATTCCTAATAAGCATCGAACCCTTCCAATGCAACACTTCTACAAATTTATTAATAGGATCTTATCAATAACTACATGTCATAACATTTCAACAATAATTCACTAGTACAAAAAACACTTTTTAATTTTCTGCTTAAGTCAGTTCTCCCTGCCACCTGACTTAACAAGTGATGCGGTCGCAAATTTGTAATTCTTTCAAACTTTCGTAAGTCAAATAACTGCTTACCCATCTTAACAAGTATGGAATGATTAAAGAAATAGTTTGCATTAAATTGATTAAGTCGTTGGTTTGACCAACTGACTTAATAAGTCATTTTATCAAGTTGGGTCGCTGACCACCCGACCTAAGAGTTTTTTGTTTAAAGAAACCCCTTATGTTTAAGACTAGGAGGTTGCCAGTTCAACTCTTGGCTCTGGAAAAAAGAAACATTATTTCTTAAAAATCCCTACGAATAAAATTATCTAATAAAAAAAAACACTATCCCCAATTTTTTTTAGATCTATTGAACGAAACAAACCATTACCCCTCTCTCTCCCTCAAACTTGATCTATCTCTCTCAAATTTGATCTGTGTGTCTCTCTTTCTCAAACCCTATCGATAATTCAACAAAAAAGTCTCGTTAATCTTCTCGGCAACCTCCATACTCGTCATGATGTTCTTGATCTGCTTCACCTTCTTCGATGCCTATGCGTTATCGCTGTTCTTCCTCGTGAAATCCACTCATGTACCAATTTTCGTTTCGTGAACGGAGCTTCAAAATCCTCTCCTCTTATTCTCACCAAGACAAGCGGAAATCAGCATCTTCATCGTCAACAGAGATTTCATAGTCATCTTGTTAAAATTTCGATCTACAAATCAACGTCGTCAATCTTCAACCACATCGTGAAGGAGTTATGCACCACTCAAGGTACAAGCCGAGGTTTTATTTATCTAGTTTTCAAATTTTAGATATACTTTTGTTTTATTTTTAATCTTGATAATTTGATTCATCTTCAAATATGCTTGTTAATGATGTTATTGTGTTGCATATGAAGTGTTTGATAATTTGACTCAAAAAGTTGAATCTGTTTTGGAATTTTTTTTGAAGAAAGAATATGTTTTGGAATTGTGTGCTTAATTTGACTCTGTTATTGTGTTGCATATGAAGTGTTGATAATTTGACTCAATGAAATTTAACTCTCCAAATGTGACTGCAATTTAAATCCTTCAATGGTCACCTTAATAATCAATTGAAGGGTTAAATGTTGTCGTAAAATTTTTTTCCCAATAATTAATCATATATCTGCTTGGTAAATTTGTGATTATTCAACGGCAAAAACTTACAAAACCTTTAGCATAAACTAGTGAAAGGGTGTGTTATACGGTGATGTGTTATGTTAAAACTTCCAGATGACATATAGGAATGAAATAGCAAAACCATATTCATTGTATATGAACATATTTATTCATTGGGTTGAAACGGTAGGGAGGAGATGAAATGAAAAATTATGTGTGATGCATGCATGTATACTAGTATTTCCACCCGTGCAATGCACGGGCAAATAAAGTTTTTTGTTGCGTTAACAAAATAATAATCTCAACATACCACCAAAATAAAAACATATATTGCAATTCTTAGACAAATCATATGTTACTGTAAGGAAGAAGGTTCCGTAAGCCTCCCGTGTTTTTTGAGGCATATGTTTGAAAGTATCCTAATGAATGGGTAAACAAAGAGTGAGTCTTAAGTAAAATAGTAATTTTGTTTATGTACAAAGATAAATTAAAAAAAGCAAGTAATTATGGTTACCCAAATTGATGTCAGCCTTATTTGTTTACCCATAAGAATAGTTGTCTCTCTATCATTAGCAATGATCCAAGTTACACTATGAAGAGGAAGATTATCAAAGCCTCGTATTTTTTGGGGGCGTATTTTTGAAATTATCCCAATGAATAGATAAACATAAAGTGTGTATTATAACAAAATAGTAATTTGTCCATGTTTACAGAGATTAATTGAAATAAAATAAAAGAAGTAAATAAACAAAAAGCTGATATAGATATCAAGTCTTTGAGAAACTCTCCAAGAACTCATCTTTGAAATAGTTTTTCCTGTGCCGCTTTCCAACAACACAACCAGTATTATTTCGCTTTCCAACAACACAACTATAACAGGGGAATCCTTGAGCACCGATAATCCTCAGATCGTCCCTTACACATATCTTGCTGAATCACAACAATCAGACCCTTCTGCTGAAGCTGACCAACATCAAAGAGATTATTTTGCAACTCAGGTATGTAAGTAAACCATTAAAGTAATGGTCTCTATGTTTCTTCTATCTATATCTTGGAATAGACAGATTTTCACCTTCAAATCTTTAAACATGCTCTCTTTGCCAAAGAAAGAAATATAAGGACCAAAATAAAATTGACAAAACCTATTCTCAAATATAATTGACTTCATTGACCAAAAAGAAATTGACAAATCTAGTATAATAGATAATTGACAAAGTTTAGTCTAATAATCTAATACATAATTGACAAATCTAGTATAATAGATAATTTTTGAATGCATATGAAAATTAAAACATGGCGTGTGTGAGTAATTTTCCAGAAAGATAAATGGGATTTGATAAAAAAAATGTTTTCTCAAAATTCAAAATATAATGGAACTGATAAATCCCAAAATGAAAATGGATGAATCACTACCTCCTACCCATAAGTGTGTGTTGCTATCTCATTCTTTCATTATGTAAATGTAAATTTGTGGGAAACAATATCACCTTTCATTTAACAACAGATCCAAAAATTTAAACTACAAAAACAAATAATATTAATGCTTAGAGAGATTTATGATAATAATAAACAGAACCAAAATGAGTATTTTCGAATTAAGAGAGAGAAAGGAACTAATGATACCCCAGCGCGGTGGAGAAAGATTTCCGACGCGGTGGTCAATGGTGGTCTCAAAAGTGAACTTGAATGAGTTGCTTTTGTAGAGGATGAAAAGAGGAAGATGATGACGACTTTATTTTAGTGGGAGGAGGCCGAAATTGATAGGAAATGATGAAAGAAGGTAGAAGAAAAATGATTCCATGGAAGGAGGTTGAGGTTTACGTGAGAGAGTGTGGGAGGAAGAAAGAGAGGTGCTGAGTTTGTGTGTGTGTGTGTGTGTGTGTGTGTGTGTGTGTGTGTGTGTGTGTGAGAGAGAGAGAGAGAGAGAGAGAGAGAGATTTGGAATGGATGAGAGAGAAAAGATATAGAAAACGATGTTTGTTGGGATAAAAGAAAAAGTAGAAGGGAAAAGAAGGATTTGAAAAATTTTGAATTTTGAAATTTAAATTGAAGTGGGAAAATGTGTGACAATGATATTTTATTGTTTGTATTGTGTGAATGCTTAAAGTGGTAAAGATAAAATTATTTTTTAATGGTGATGTGACATCAGATGGCTTGAGAATTTGACACCTAAGATTGCTGCAAGATTTTTTGTTATTTGTTGTTTCATGTTTGTATATTATTAAGATTCAGATTAAGATAAGTAGAAGAGAAGAAGGGGAAATCATCAATCGTTCCAATTAGAATTTGAAGTTGCTTAGTGACATGGAAGCAAAAATGACAATGTGCCAAAAGGAATAGAGAAATTGGGACTGAAATTTATTGATTTTGTGTTATTAAATTGAAACTCTATATTCTTATTTCACATTTAGAGGTACATCTCTATGATTGATGAGATTTGCCTTGAGATTTTTGGCATGATTATTTCTTAATTTGTTAGTATCTTTAAACAATATTGTGGCATGTGTTCACTTTGATGAACTTTTATTCATTGCCCCTAGATAAAAAAATTTAACGTGTTCTATAGCACGTTAGTTGTTACAAGCTTATCTTGTGTACATTCCACATCTTATTTGTGTCATTCATTCGACTAATTCCATATCCGAAGGTAACATAACACCATGAGTTTCACCTTCTTTCATAATAACTTTAAAATTTAACAAAAGTCCGAACTCACTATCTTCTTTAACTTATCTTTCTCCGCCTTCACTCTCTATTTCGCATAACAAACCCAACCCTCTGTTCAGATTTTATATTTTTTTTTATTAAACTGTTTGTGACATTGGGTATGGAAATGATATGTTTCTTCAATTTGGAGAGAATTCTTGTGGATTTGGTGATTCATGTGAGAATTCGTGGTTCTAATAAGGATGTAGATTTCTCTTCACTTTTTGTAATTGTAAATTCAAACCCTTCTTTTCTTGTGCTGATTTTGATGATATTTAGTGTAAGCCTGTTTCATGTACTTTTGAAGTTGTATATTTCATTTTGTGTATTTCACAGTTAGAGTTCTATGTTTGTCTATTTGGTTATCTCATATTTCCATACCCCTAAGGTTAACGTGTTTTGTTCTTTCACATATTACTTTATCATTAAGGAAGTGTTTTATTGGAGTTGGAGCAAAGAAAAATAGAAGTTGAAGGACATGTTTTGTGTTTGTATCATCCTTAGCTATGAAGTGTTTTTCTTAGTCATTAATAATGTCATGATCTAAGTATTGGCACCTCCTAAACATTACACCAGCACCGTCTTGTGTTTCTTAGCATAGTAGACGAGTTGTTTTCAAGCCTATATAAAGGCTTGCAGTAGCCATTGTGTAATATAAATTAATGTGAATGAAAATAGTGTTAAAGAAAAACTCTCTTTTTATGATAGTTAGTTTGTGTTATTTTTATGTCCCACTGATATAAAATTAGAGTAGGTGTGGGGCTGCTTGTATATGTATATGAAGCATGGACACCTCTTGGACTAGGCGTGTTGCGGCGTTCGACACACACCGGTATCCAACACTCTTATGACATTCGTTTTTAGCTTTTTTGATATCAAATTGACATTAAAGTTTATTATAACGTTTTAGCTTTTTTGGTAGTAGATGAATAAATAAATAAATGTCTCAAATACAATGAAATAAATTGTTTCCTATTGGGTTACTAAGGCTATTTTTGCAGGGCTTACACTTTGTTAGTTTTCATATGCTTTCTTTGTACAGGCATTGCACCCTAAGGCAAGAGGAAGTGACCTGATAGGTGAAACAATATATGAGGTGAGAGGTAGTTAATTTCATAGTTTTCATGTGTATGTGTAAAATATTTTCTACTTTATTTGCATCTTTATTTGCGTACAATTGCTTTCATACCTTCACAGTTATATTCATACACTTTCTTTGCATCTTTATTTGTTGCTGCTATCCTATGATGTAATAATGTGATAATGATATATATGTGGAGAGGCTGTACTGTGATGCATGTTTTAGTGCTAAGAAAGTCTCGTATGTTTTCATCCTTTTGAAGTAATTAACCACAATTTATATTGTGCTATCAAATGCCATCATGCTTTGTCCAGTAGTACTAAATTGTTTTTGGTTGTATCATAGTGCCACACCATATTCCTATGTTGATGCATAAGTAGTAGGTGTATAGTTATATTTTCTAAATAAGTCAATCACACTTTATCTGGGTTTTAGTGGCTATGATATTTAGTGTTTTTTATTAACCCAAATTCAACTTTTGTTGCTGATTTGTATCACAACTAAACCATCATTTTTGTTTCATTTATGGGCCTCTAGTGTGGACCCATAATTTAGTAAACTTGAGACTTATCAAAATTATAATTATTTGTTTAATGTCAATTAATGGTGTTACATGAATATGATAAAATAAAAATGTTGCTTGTTTAGTTACTACTCTATGTATGCAGAAGTTGAGAACCTATTTGAAGAGAAAAAAAAAAGGTTCGACTTCCATGGAAGAGTAGAAGCAAAACTATGGCAGGTCGGTAACGATAAGTCTTTCCTGTTACTTACCTCGTAAAGCACAGCATCAATGAGAATGGTTTTGCACTCGACACACTCTTTCTCATCATTTTTATTTTATTGTTTAAGACCTAACATTGGTGAATATATTATGCAGTTGCGAATGCTTGGCATGAGAATACAAAAAGAGGTTGGTGATACGTCTCATCATTCATCAAACACGCAAAAGGACTTTGTTGATTATGTGGAATTGCATATCCCTGCTGCTAAGCATTAGTACTTGAGGTGTTATTTACTCTTGTAGTCGTAATATCATCCAAAGTCCATTGAAATTTGAAGTTTCTTTTGCTCTTTCATTATGTTTATTAAGAAAGGTGTTGATGTCCAAATTTAGAATTATAGGTCATCTTAGAGCTTGGCGCATCTCACCTTCAATCTATCTTCTCACCTAAACTTTGTTTCTCTGTTTCCACCAAGATTCGTAGTCACCCTTATGTGTGTTCTTTTGGAAAAGTTGTTCAATTTGCTTGCTAGTGATATGGTTTGTTTTATTTGTCTTGATGATTGCCGATTTCCTTTAGCATGACTTTTTGCTTTGTGATATTAATCTGGCTTTGTAGTTTGATTTGAGGTTAATAGTATTAAATCCTATATCAAAGCTTTTGCTGAAATTATGTTTGATTCCTGAAGTACGAGGGCTCATAGAACAGCCGCTAGTTTTTTTTATTTAACACTTTTAAGTCGGTTAAATATTTACCGGACTTAGGAAGTCATTTTCTTAAGACGGTAAAGAACCGACTTAACAACTTAAAATTTCTTATGACGGCTGGTATTAAGACGGGCTCGCAACTGACTTAAGAAGCCTTTTTACCGGACTTAAGAAGTCATTTTCTTAAGACGGTTGAAAACCGACTTAACAACTCAAAACTTCTCATGATGGCTGCTATTAAGACTGACGCGCAACCGACTTAAGAGGCCTTTTTTACCCGACTTAAAAAGGATTTTTTGCACTAGTGATTATATCTTGTTTTAACAAAAAAAGTTATTTGTGGGACTCACACGTTGAAGGGGAGAGAGAGTATATGCTTGTATGAGCATTTTCTCTCACTTAATTCCCATAATGAATGCTTTGTAATCATTCTTCAATGGTGATAGCTATTAAACCACATGCTAATAGGTAAAGAAGCTCTTATTGGAGACGCTCTTAGTTTAATAAGACTTAGAAATAAATTTGTTAAAAAAAATACTTAGCATCTTCTCTCTATTAAGTTGTTTTTCTTTCTGTAGATCTTACACGTTTTTAATATTAAATATAATTATATAGGGTCAACACAAAGTAAGGCCATCAATGCAATCAATCACCTTAGACTTCCCAAAAACTATTAAAATTTTACTTGATAAAAAGGCCTCTCTTTTTTTTGGTGAAGTAAAAAGGTCTACATTATACTATTTTCAAAACTAAATTTAATTCAATTTTATCTAAAATTAATATTGTACCAGTTAAGATTAAATCAACTGATTTTATTATCTATTAGAAATTTAAAATAAATACATTGATTTAATAAATAATTTTATAACAAAAAATAATGTAAAAAAAATTAATACAAAAAATACTATTGAGGACTTAAAAAAGGCCTCATCTTTAAATATGTCTTAGACATCATAAAATGTTGGGGTAGACCTGATGATATAAAGTTATTAATAGAAGATATTGAATTTTGATAGAACAAAAACAAAACAAAAATAATATATAATTACTAGTGAAACTTGTTCAATAAATTGTTATGATTTACTCGGTTGAAGAGATTCAGTGATTATTATGTGTTATTTTTATTAAAAAAATATATATAAATGAATCATGTATAGATATAATTCCTATTTAAATATTTAAAAAAATAACTTCTCCATTGAGGAGGATGCTCTATGATTCACTTTAGATCTTGAAATGTAGACACACTTACAAGTACATCAATAAAAATAGAATACTAATCTCCCCTCTACACAAAACACTCTCACCCTGCAGCCATGCCTATTTTACTCATGCGCTAGTTAACTAACGCAAGTGTAAAACTCTGCGCTAGTTAACTTGCGCTGCGTGACTTAACTGGTGCAAGTGTTAAACACTGCGCAAGTTAACTCACGCACCTGCGCCGGTTAACTCACGCAGTACTGATATATCAGTACAACATTAATTGTTGTAATGGTATGCATTCAATGCAATGAATGTCATTAATGACCTGTAATTTTTACACGCTCATAATTGAACTGAATTACGCCAATTTAACAAAATTATCGGATAATACAACATAATCGATCAAAATAACACAAAAACATCGTTTTTATCACAATCACATAATCACACATAATGATCCAAACGGTCCAAATTTCACAAATTCGCCGGTAATGAGTCGTAATCACTTAAACACACCTAATGACACGTAAACAATCCAAATTACACCAATTTGTCCATAAATCTTGAAAATCACATAATCTCACATAAACGGTTAAAAAATACCGAAATTCATAGTTAAATTACATAAACACAAATTCATTAAAATTCAATAATACAGACACAAATTCGAACAAATTACGATATTACACGTTAATAAATATTACACTTCAACGGATCGAACAAAAATATGTAAAGCGTTATCTTCAACCATTACGTAAAACATGTTACCGACGTCGCTATCATCTTCGACACGTTGTGGAAAATACACTGTCTTCGAAAAGTCTTCTTTCTTATCCTCCCCCAAGTCCACGCCTGACACATTTAAAATTACATAGTATGTTCTATGATTTGAACCAATGTGGATAAAGAAGTTGTCAAGTTTTGTCTTCAACTCGTCCAACTTGTCGGTGGACTTTACAAAGAACCTAGCCTTCATTTGCACATCTACATAATGGACATGAAGTTTAACTGGATCTTGTGCATCTTCATACATGTTTCACTTCAAAAAATATAAATAGTTGAATAATTAGAGACAAAGTAAATACGAGCAATAATTGGTGTGACATAACCAGCCACCAAAAAATAAATTCATTTCATTTAATATATAATATTAGTTACATATTGGCCACGAATATCCAAAGTACATAACCGACCATCCAAAAATACGTCGGGGTGTAATACCACCAAAAAATAGGATGAACACCGACCGACCTATAAGTGTCATAACCTATAACCTATCTAAGAATTCTAGTGACATTCCTAGATTTTCCTCTACTTCAACGTCTTTTATCACTTCAAACTCTTGTTCCCTTTTTTGCAGAGTGAGAGTATTATCACAAAATATTGGATTGTGCTCATTTGTTGATTTCTTTGGCGGCTTCGGCTCCTTGGACATGAGCTCATTGAAGGCATCTTGTCTATCCAAAAACTCAAAATGCCATTTCTCTGCCTCACCAATCTTGTTGGACATCCACTTCGTACAACTCGGTGGTAACGGACACTTTCCTTCAAAATAACATGAAGATAGTAGCCGGGAATAAAGCAAAGACACATGATGTTGGCATATGGATTAAGTGGTGGAGCACTTCAGATTGGGAAATATGTCTCACATACACCACCCCTTTCGGACAAAGTCAATAGAACAACGACTCTATTGTAGCAAGTAGTAATAATGTGACCCATATCCGGAGTGGTCAACCACTTATCTACCGGCGCAATACCAATTGTACATTTTGGAGGGTGTAAACCATTCAAGATTTTGTTATAACGCTCCTCCGTGTCATATATCGGCATGTAGTCACTCTTATGAGTTCTCAACTCATGAATAAGTTAATGACGAATCAATACATGATATTCCTCATCCATCCCCAAGTGTCTAGCTGTGACCCGAAATCCACAATGACCATCCCCTTTAACATTCACAATGTCTTCAACAAAAGGTCTCATGAGATTTGGAATTTGTGAAATGTAAGGGATGCTCCGAAGCGGTTTTGAAGTAGAGGATGAAGCTTGTGAGCGGGAGTAAGTGTCAAGGCGTGCATTTTTTCTCTTTGGAAGTGACCTCTTGAGTTTTGAAGGTTGACTATCCGGATTTTGAGAATCAATAGTCTCCCATCTAGAGGGGATTCGACCCGTTGATGACACTTTGAGTGTAATCCTCTTCCTTTTAGGTGCTCCCTTGGTTACCGCTTTTTTTGAAGGTAGACACGTATTTGTAGTTTCCGGAAAGGCTATTTGACGCATCATCTCTTTGATGTGGAGTTTCATATTGTAAGGGTTTGTCTTGAGACGTTCTTGAATGACATTCCACTCTTCCACCACGGAAAAATATTCATCAATCTCTTGTCCTTGTACACTTAACCTTCTCCAATGAGGGTATATATCATCAAAGACAAGAGACAATTTTTGCTTGCACTTCATGGCAATAATACACGTACAAGGTAACCCGTACGATGTCGCTTGCACACAACCACAATCTTCCTTCTCAAAGTCGAATGTCTTGGAGCGTTGCAATTCATCATAGATAAATTTCAATGCGCGTCTAGATACATAACCCTCCAACTCTCTCATCATCTTGATTTTTTTGTATTTATGTTCAAACACCGTTTTGTTCCTCCCAAAACTTCCTTGTATGTCACCAAATTGCACGGCCAACATCTTGTCTATTTCATCCCAGCATGATGCCAAATCACCCACGCTACTCCTCAAATATTTTTTCAACACTCCATGAGCCGATTCAACAATGTTGGTGGTTCTACACCCTAGATGCAAGACTTTATCCGTCCATGCCCTCACAAATTTTTCCTTAAGGTTCAAAACCGTTTCTTCAACATATTCGGAAATGACATGCATACCTCTTTGAATTTCAATAAATTACTTGCATATGATTCCTTCGTAGGAGATTCAACCAACTCTATCCAAGCGATCACGACTTTTTCAACAACTTCTCTATTCTTCACCTTGCTCTTCTTCAATTCTTTCTTGACAACTTTTGCACCCTTAGGAGGCTTTGGGTGAACTCTACAATCCATGATGCACTTAGCCCTTACATTCTTCCCAATATGAAAATAAAAAAGCATTGTGTATGTTTTAGAGAAAATTGTGCCAAAGACATTCATCAAATCACCATCTTTGTCGGTGACAATCACCTTAGGCATGTTGTCTTTTGAGGACAAAAGACCTTTCAACATCGTAAGTGCCCAAGCAAAGTTGTCCTCTAGTTCAAAGTGAAGAAAGGCGAAACCAACAGAATACGTCATTTTTGTAGAGGTGCAACCAACTATCTCAAACAGCGGCATTCGGTAGTTGTTGGTTTTGTAAGTGGAGTCCATGACCAAAACGGTCGGAAAGGTGTTGAGCAATTTAATTGACTCCGGATGAGCAAAAATATGTCTTCAAGAGTGCTTTCCTCACTATTGCATCTTGTGTAATATACATATTTATGCTCCACCAACTTCGAAATCAATAATTGCAACTCCGTCATGTTACCTCTTTCCCCCTTTCGCCATCTTGTTTGCACATTGTACACTTGCTTGATAGTTATGTCACTTTCTTTGTTATTTTGCTTCAAATTGGTGAGGATATTCCGAGGCACCGTCAAGCTCTTTGTCATGTCAATAACTTTTTTCTACTCCTCCGTACTAAGCCTTCCCAATATAAGGTGCCCCTTTAACTTCTCATCCAAGTCATGGTTGTGCATTCCACAAAGCATTGCAAGCCACCAATCATTTGTCTCTTTATCATAGAAACCTTTCAACCTAAACGGACAATTACATTTCCTTGAGCCGATGCCTTCAAGGTTCGGTTTCTTCCTCGTCTTCGGTGGCTTGTATATCTCACTCCTTTCACATTGCATCGTCAAGTACAGCCTTTTTAAAACGGATTTATCTATACAAACACTAAATCCAGCCATTACCCCTTGTCGACGAACCCAAGCAAGTAACTCTTCTCGCTCTCTCCATCTTTCATTTGTTGTAAAAAATGAGGCGGTTTCGCGAGCTTCGCAAACAACACCGATAGGTACCGGTTTAGGTTCTTCAATTTTACCAACGCGAGCTTGAAATGGAATTTTGACTTTAAACGGTTTCACATTAACGGTCGGTTTGACATCGCCGAAACCATTGCCGGAAGCATCGCCAGAAGCTTCATTTTTGGCTGGTTTCGGTTCGACGTCATCACTCGCGACATTGTCAACCATCTCCCTATATATCTATTAAATAAAATAATTTACAAAGTGAGAATAAATAAATAAATTACTTGTGGAACAAGCTAACCAAGAACAAAAGTGGCGCAAAAAATTCAAAAATATGGACTGTACAGTGGTGTGACTTAAGTCGCGTAACACATTAACACGAAGTCACGCAGCATCTAACGCCTGCACAAGTTAACTTGCGCACCTTGCCCTATTGCCTACGAAACCAGACGAACCAACCACAAAAACCAGCAAAATGAGATGAGTTTTGATGATACAATACCTGATATTTGGTGCTTGATGAGCGTAGAAACTTGCTTCCTGACGATTTGCAATGATTTGGGATGAGGATTTTCACCCCAAAAATTTCACTTTTTGGGTTTTTGAAGGTGAAGGGAAAGAAAATGGTGCTTAGAGTAAGAACTGATGAGTTTTGTACGAAAACAGTAACCCTGCGCAACTTAACTCGCGCTGCGTGAGTTAAGTTGCGCAACGTTACTTAACTTGTGTTGCGCTACTTAACATGCGCAAGGGTAAAATTGAAAAGCATGCAGGGTGTGAGTGTTTTGTGCAAGGGGGAGAGCAGCATTCATGAAAATATAACAACAACAACCTAGCTTTTTTCCACTAACTTGAGTTGGTTGCATGGATTATATTAGGTTAGGCCCAAATTGACCTTCATCTTTGGGAGAGATCAACTCTCCCATCCACTATCGATATGTCTACTACAAAGAGGTAGAACGGATACAAGGAATTAACCTTCAACAATAAACCTTAATTTCTTTCCTAAAAAAATAAAATAAAAAATAAACATTAATTTCTACCATTTTCTGAGTCTCTTCTCTTAAATAGGAGGCTAATAAATTTTCACTCTTAAGGATGTTTAATATGTTTCCCAACCCAAGGTACAATGCACTCAATTCTCAGTCACAGACTTCCTAATAATTGTCTATTTTAATCAATTGTCGAATCTCCAAATCCCTTAACACCCTATCTTAAAAATGGAGCAAAAAAACTATGTTTTTAAACTAGATTTGCGTGTGTCCGCAAGGATGCCAAAACATTTCACAAAGCGGAGACCAAAACCACAAAGAGCACCCTCTAACTGTAAGGATGAATTACAGGTTCAGAAAAATAAATATCCCGATGTGGCTACCGCATGGCAGCCAACCCATTCAGTAAGGAGGATTGTGCCGAAAACCAAGAGAAAAGAAATATGGATTTGCAAGTCACACTTACAACAATAAATTATTATAAAAATCATACACCATACAAATATTTGTCACTAATCAATAATATATCTTTTTTAACCCTAGAGGTTGGTTTGGTAGTGACGGCTTGAGACCTAAGATGAGTGTGCTCTTGCATAGATCTCAAGTTTGAATCCCCAGGATATGTCAATTGATTTGGCTTTGAGTGTTATTAGAATTTAACATAATTGCAAAAGTGCCACCACGTCACATTTTAAAAATGGTTTTCGTTGCAACCAGTTAAAGAAAGAGGGTCTTTGAATCTGATTTTTCCCACTAGTGTATGGTATGTTAAATTATGGAGTTGGCCCTCTAACAAGTACTTGTTTGTACTGTATTCCAAAAAATGATGTTGACGAGAGACTTACTAAGTAATGTTTGAAATAGTCGGGTATTATTATTAAATATTGATAAAGTCAAGGACATTTATGAGCACGACTCATATAGTTAGATACCAGCTTTGTCACTTAACTAGCCATGTCAGGTTTTTTTTTTTTTTAGGGAAACTAGCATGTGACCATGTCAGCAGTGGCGGATCTCTTCAATAGCGGAAGTGGGCCATGGCTCCCCCTAAACTTTGATATATATATTCAATATGCAGTGATAATATATAATAGTGTTTCCCAGTCTAGTGGTAACATAAGTAATTTTCTCTTAACATCATGATGGTGGTGGGTTCGATCCCCACTCACTCATTTTGGTTTCTTTTTTCCTGCTAGATTAAATAATAAACTCTCAAAACCTAAATCATTTGATCCCTATAAAAACAAATTGTTCAAACCATTTAGCACCCCTAAGGTAAATTAATTGTACTAATATATTTTAATTTTTGGCTCCCTCTAATTATTTTTCCAAGATCCGCCACTGCATGTCAAGGTTTTTTTTTTGAAGAAATCAAAATGGGATTATATTACTAAACCATAGCACTTGCAAGCACAAGGTGTGCCTACAACTACTATCAAAAGTACAGAAAAGTCAACCACACGGTAATAACAAAAATTGTGGTTTAGCCAATACCTAGACAAGCCAAAGGACTTGACCACCACATCTGAGAGCCAAAAATAAACAACGGCTTCTTAACTTTGAGCCAACCTAAGGATAACAATTTAACCTTATCTAACAATCTGGGTACATCAGATACAACATTATTAAAAATTCTATTGTTGCGTTCTAACCACAAGACCCACGTGCACAGGAGCCAAATCAACTGCAAAAAGGAGCGTTTCGCTTTTCCCGCACCAATCAAAAAAGGGAACTGCAACAAGTGGTCGGACAAATGAGTGGAGTCCACTCCCATGCAACCTATCCAGTTACGCACCTGCTGCCACAACAATACAGAATTCGGACAAGTCAAAAACAAATGTTCGGATGTTTCCTCAAGGCCACATCCTAAATCACATAAAGTCACATCTGGAGAAAGAGCCCGCCGAACTGCCAAGTTTGTCTTTGAAGGGAGACGATTTCTAAGAAGACGTCAAGCAAAGATAGAGACCTTCAGAGGAACCTGGGGATGTCAAACTAACTCAGAAGCTTCATCCACGGGAGGACTGCTACCCTCCGCTAAAAGATCATAAGCACCACGGACAGTGTAACCTCCTACTGGATCAGGAAGCCACACCCATCTATCTGAAACATCAGGCAACAAAGAAACATCAAGCAATAAAGTCCTAAGCTCCGCTAAAAGCTCCTCCTCCCACGCCCACAACCTACGCCTCCAAACCCAACCCTCCCCTCCCTCCTCCACACCTCGAGAGAACAGTTCCGCCACCGAAATAGCTTGATTAACAGCTAGATCAAACAACCGACGAAACCTCTCTCGGAAGGGGACATCTCCACACCACCTATGTAACCAGAACAAAGTACCAACACCATCACCCACCTGCCTAAACACACAGCCACCAAACCAATCACCCCCTACATCTCCCCCTCCCTCACGCAACCTCCCCACCTCCCTCCACCATGTAGAACAACTCCGGCCCCCAACCTCCAACCTCCCACCTAAATCGCCATAACGGGCGGCTAAAACACGGTACCACAACCCCTCTCTATCCACCAGCATCCTCCAGCCCCATTTCCCAAGCAAAGCTAAATTAAACTCCTTCAACTTCCTCACCCCCAGACCCCAAACTCCCTTTTAGAACAAACAGTATTCCACTTGATCCAAGTAATTTTAGAACACTCCTCACTTCCCCCCCCCCCCCCCCCAAAAAAAAAAATTATTTAACAAAGATTCAATGGAAGAGATTATACCTGCAGGAGCTTTGAAGAAAGAAAGCGCATAGACAGGCAAAGAAGTCAGAACAGATTTCAGAAGAACCAAGCGACCACCAAACGAAAGAAACCGACTATTCCACCCCGACAGTCTAGATCTAATGCGATTCACAACAGGATCCCAAAAAGACAGTCTCCGCGGATTACCCCCAATAGGCAAGCCTAGATAAACAAAAGGAATTTTCCCCACTTTACAATTCAGCACCAATGCCGCCTCACTTAACCAAGATTCAGCTATATTAACTCCCACCAGCATACTCTTATGAAAATTCACTTTCAAACCTGATAACAATTCAAACAAAACAAGAGTCGCCCTCAAAGCCCGGACATTGGCCCAAGATTTTTGACCAATCAGCAGAGTATCATCCGCAAACTGAAGATGTGTCACATCAACCGGGTTAGATCCAACCGAATAGCCAGTAAAGAGATTATTATCCACCATGGATGTCATCAACACGTTAAGACCTTCAGCCGCCAAGAGAAACAGAAAAGGTGACAAGGGGTCCCCCTGACGCAAACCCCTATGGAGGTGAAATTCATCAGTGGGACTGCCGTTAACAAGAACAGACGATGTGGCAGTGCCCACACACTCTTTAATCCATTTCCTCCACAAAACCGGGAACGACATACGAGCCATCACCGCGTCCAAATAGCCCCAATCAACCGAGTCATACGCCTTCTCGAAATCCACCTTGAAAAGCATGAGCTCCTTTTTTAACTTAGTAGCTTCATCTACCACCTCATTAGCCACAAGAATACCATCAAGGATTTTCCTATTCTGAATAAAAGCATATTGCGTTTCCGATATCACACTGCCGAGCACCATTCTTAATCTATTAGCCAGCAACTTAGCTAGAATCTTGTACATGCTCCCCACCAACGAAATAGGTCTAAACTCGTTAAGACGCTGAGGGTTATCAACCTTTGGAATAAGAACAATAAAAGTAGTGTTGATACCCTTGGTCAATTTCCCGTTACGGTGGAACTCGGTAATAAACCTCATAATATCATCCTTCAACTCACCCCAAAAATCCTTTATAAAACCAAAATTCACCCCATCAGGCCCCGGACTTTTGAAACTATCACAGTCCCACACAGCGTCCTTCACTTCATCCACCGAAAAGGGCTTAATCAGACCCCCGCCCTCAGCCAAAGATAAAGATCGAAACTGAAGATTCTCCACACTTGGGCGGTTCACAAGCGGCGCTTGAAAGTGACTAGCGAAATGGTTAAACACCGCGGTTCTAACGGGGACAACTCCTTCTATCAAAACGCCATCAACCAAAATAGAGCACATAGTATTATGACGACGCCGCGAGGACATAAGAGAATGAAAAAACTTGGAATTCGCATCACCTTCCCGCAACCATCTATTCCTCGACTGCTGCCAGCAAATACTATGGCTAAGCCTGGACAAAGAGTGCAAGTTTGCGGACACTTCAATCATCTCGCCACACTCAGAGTCGGACAACACATCAACATCCCCTTTGCTATCGAGCTCCGCCAGCCTGTCTTTCAGAGAAGAGATTTTAGCCGACAAATTTTGGGAATGAGAATTATGTCATTCTTTCAAAGCTTTTTTAATAAGCTTAAACTTCTCTTTTAGCACATACCCACCCCAGCCTTCCACCCGCAACGATTTCCAAGTATCACTAACAAAGGGCCTAAAACCCGGCGTGTCCGCCAAACACTTCAGAAAACGGGAAGGGCGGGGCCCCCAATTCTCCTCGTCAATGGACAACGACAAAGGACAATGATCCGACAAACCTCTCAACTGCGCCACCTGTAAACAGTTAGGCCAAACCAAGCACCAATCCTCAGACAACAAAAACTGATCCAACCGACTCATCGACCTACCGTCCCCCTTAAACCACGTGAAATTGTGCCCGCATAACGGTAGATCAATCAGCTTATTATCCTCTATAAAGGTATTAAAAGAAATGTACTCCGACGTACCACCGTGAGTCACCTTAATAGTGTCATCAAACATGTGTTAATCAAGAGAATTAACTTAATAATGTTTGATAAAGTTATAGACTATTTTAAAATATTGATAAAATCGTAGGGTTTTTTTTGTTGTTGAGAAATACACGCAAGCACCGTCCAACTTGATAGTTTACTCTATCTTTAACCAATCCATGTTTACTCTAGTTGGATATCTATATCAAAGTTATTAGATACCCATGACAAAAAAAAACATTGTAAAATGTCACCCATAAACAATCACTGTTTGGCTAAAAAAAAATCTTAAGTTTTACACATCATTTTTTCTGAAACTATTTCACTTTCTTAACTTTGGGAACCAAATATAGCCTAAGTATGTGTTCGGTTTGACGGCAGCAATAATTGATTTTAATAGAATTGAATTTGAGAAAATTGATTTTGGTTAAAGTGAGTTTGATGTAAATTGATTTATGTTTGGAAAAATGGACTTAAAAGTGATTCTTATAAGTTGATGTTGTTTGGGTACTTTAAATCAAAATTGATTTTGAACGTGCAATGATCAAAGTATCCCTATAATCGTATTTTTTTAGAGCACTCTTTTAATTTTATTTAAAACTAAATATCTCATTTTCATTTTAGAAAATTATTTCGACATATCGTAAATGAATTTTTATTGCTTCAAATATTCTTTTTGAAATAATATTAATTTATAAGAGTTATAATTAATATATATTTTTTCATCAATTTAATGATTAATAATATAAGAAGCAAAGGGTGTAAAAAACATAAAAGTATAATGTTATCCATTGTAAAAGAAAATGTATAATTTATAATATAACTGAAAGCACAGTGCAAAATCAAGCAAAGGGTGTAAAAAAACATCGATTTAGTTGATCCCAGAAGCTACAAATGTGAGCTTCAGGCAAAATCAAGTTGAACCTCTAGATCAAATTGCGTTGAAATGCCGGACAACCAAACATGCGCTAAATGTGCGCCATCGAATATTGTGCACTGGCACAATTAGGGGTGTAGAAAACTCGGTTTGTTTTATCTTCTAAGCTATGGGCCATGTCTGATTCTTACCAATAAAAAGCTAAAAATAAAAGACAATTACTTTTTCTATCTTATGTAATTCTCAGGCGTCTCCCAAAATAGACCAAAATATTTTTGCTTTTGGATTATATAATTCAAACTAGATTGTTAAAATATTTAGGAAAATGAAATCTGAAAACTTACGAACCGTAATCTTTTGTGTTTTATTTGATGTCAAAGGTCTCTGCTGACCGTCATATAATCCTTGCATAAGCTACAAAGCAATTGCAGGGATTATATGAATGGTCAGCAATGACCATGACACCATAAACACTCCTAAAAAACTAAAAAATGTTGAAGAAAAAATAAGAAACGATGTGAAGTGGAGAATGAAGGAATTTATTGAAGATGCAAGCCTATTTATAGCCTAAAACAAGTCATAGGTCATAACTACAGTCAAATAAAACGTCCAACCGTAAAAAAAATCATTAAACACACCACTAACTGTCCAAACCTTTGGTGAAACATCGCTGACCAAATAAACTGAACGTTTTCGGACTATATAATCTGAAACTGTCTAGAACTAGTTCAGATTATATAATCGAAACACAACACCTGACTGTGTTTTATGGAGGGTTTTCATGGCGGATGACATAGAAAAAAATTAAAAAAAAATGCATAAAAAAAGGCATAAAAACATAAGTAAAAATCTTAAAACAACATAAACAACATAATCTTTTAGGAAGGTGTTCGTAAAGGTGCTTTTGAACTTGATCATGCAGGTCTGCCAACTGACATATTTCCATTAGTAGGCCAACTGGATCAAGTTCATAAGAACCTCTTCGGGATTAGATATGCAACTAGATTAAGTTCAGAACTTCATCATGTTTTGTATCTATCTATCTATCTATATATTTTTTAAAGCATGCTGAAGATCTTCATCTCTCAGTCAAATAGAGAGTTATATATTTGCGATCGTATGAGAAAGATCTTAGTACAATAACAAAATTTCCATGGTTTTTTTGGTGTGTGTGTGTTTTGTTGGTAATGAAAACATAAACACTTATTTATAGATGTATCTGGACGTTGTGTACCACAAAAATTGTCGGTGCAATGTGGATCACACAAAAGAATCATATGCTGAATGAATTTGGATTATATAATCCGAACTGTACTTACACCCTATAAGAATGTGAGTAAAGAATGATCTTCAAATTTTTAATCAATCTATGTGTTTAAATGAACTCTTTTTAGCGTAAAGTAAAACATGATCAAAAATTAAAGAATATATATATATATATATATATATATATATATATATATATTATTGAAAATTCTCATATGTGCATAAGATTAAGGGAATAGATTTTTGCCAGCATTATGTAGTTCTTCGGCTAGCCGAAGATCTTCAGTGTGCGTGTGTGTATATATATTATTGGGTTAATAGTGTTTTTCACCCCTATAATATATGTCATTTCCGGTTTTCACCCTTATGAAATTTTTGGTCTGATTTGCATCCTTGTAAAACTTCTTTTTTTCCGGAAAACACCCTTCCTCCATCCAATTCACTAAATTCGCTTATGTGGCGCTGACTTGGCTTTTTTTTTTTTTCCATTAACCACGTCAGATTTTATTATTTAAATATCCAAAAAATATTAAAAATAATATAACTTCATTTATATTAATTTAAAAATAAAAAAATAATTTTAACAAAATTGAAAATTAATTTTTGAAAATAAAAAAATTTAAAAATTAGAAAAAAATTGTGGAATTTTTTTTTTAAAAAAACATTGGAAATTTTTTTTGTTACCAAAATTTTTATGTTTAGTATAAAAAAACGAACTTTTTAATTTCGTAAATAATATAATTTTTTTTTCAATATTATAATTTCTAAAATTGTAAGCAGATCTTTATAAATTAAAATTTTTTCCTCAATTATTTTTTTTGTAGAACAAATTTTATAAAACATTTTTTTGGAAAAAGTCTAACCTATTTTTAAAATTTTGAAAATTTGCTTTTTTTCTATTTTAAAAATTAAATTCCAGAATTTTTTAAAATCTAATTATATTTTCTAATTTATAAAATTTTCGAAAAATAAATCTAAATTATTTAAAAAATTGGTATCCAGATTCTTAAATATAAAATAATTTCCAGAATTTTTTTTTAAATTTATTAAAAATATTTTTAAAAAAATCGGAAAAAAATATGACATTTTTTAAAAAAAATTCGATTTTTTTTTTGTTTTGAATATTAATCTCAAGAATCTTTAAAAAAAAATTGAATAAAAAACCGAATATTTTTTATGATTTTTTTCCTATTTGAATTTCGAAAAAAATCCTTTTTTTTCCGATTTTTTTAATATTTGAAAAAAAAATTGATTTTGTAATTTTTTGGAAAAAAATCTGAATTTTTTTCTGATTTTTTTTATAAAAAAATCTCTTTTTATTTTTTTAAATTTTTTTGACAAAAATCTCAGATTTTTTTTTCAAAAATTAATTTTCTATTTTTAAAATTATTTTTTAATTTTTAAATTAACATAAATTAATTTTTATTATTTTTGGATATTTTAATAATAAAATATGACATGGTCAATTAAAATATAATTAAAAAAAGCCAAATCAGCGCCACATTAGCGAATTTGGTGAGTTGGATGGAGGAAGGATGTTTTCCGGAGAAAAAAAAAAGTTTTACAAGGATGCAAATCAGACCAAAAATTTCATAAGGGTGAAAACTGGAAATGACATATATTACAGGGGTGAAAAACACTATTAACCCTATATTATTTAAACCTAGGCATCTCTAATTCTTTCTATGGAGAGGTTATGGGTGTCATTTTAGCAGTTGAATGCGCAATGGAAAGAAATTGGAATAATCTTTGGATTGAAAGTGACTCAAAGCTGGCTAACTTGGCAGTAAAGTCGCCTAATATTGTTCATTGGCAGTTAAAGAATAGATGGCTCAACTGCGTTCACTTGATGAGTAATATGAATTGTATGATCACTCACATTTATAGGGAAGGAAATCATTGTGCGGACAAGCTAGCTAGGTTAGGGTTAGCTTTAGATGGTTTTGTTTAGTGGAATTCTCCACCTGTGGACATTATAGGGGATTTGGTCAAGAATAGACTTGGCCTTCCCTTCTATAGATTTGTATAGCTTTTGAGGGTTTGGCTCGAGCCCCCCCTCCTTTTTGTAATCCACTTTTTCTTTAATATATTTTGAGTGTTGCCTTCCTTAGGCACACTAGTTTATAAAAAAAGAAATATATTATTTAAAATATAATAAAACAATTTAATTCAACAACATATAACTAACCATAGATAAAACATAATTCGACAATATAAAACACATAATAAAAATAACATAAAACATGTAATAAAATAAAACATAGTTGATCACGGGTCATCTAAATTAATGTCTTCGTGTGGTGCGTTCAAGAGTGCCCTGATCTCTTCGTAGTTTCTTGGCTGATCAAACTTTTTTGAAGTTGTTCAACAGATCTGACCAAAAAAGCGTCCAACTCGGTCTGTCCTCTAATATTATACTGACCAAAGATCACGAACATGGTTCTCACGTCGTCGTTGTTCATGAACTTCATCCGGCTGAACCGCACACTCCCAACTGAGTCGGTCGATGGACATCGATACTTAACATCGTCCACCATCCGTGTGTCTTTGTAGTTGAGTTGGCGGTTGATTTGATCCAGCTGACCCTTCAACCCTGAGAGGGTGACATCTATGCGAATCATGAACAAATGGGGTGATTTCCCTCGTTGTAGTAAACTGCAGCTAGCTTGGTCTTTAAATCAAAGATAGAGTTTTCCATTTTTTTCATGTGGTTTACTGGTTATGAAAACAGGGACACATGTTTATAAAAGTTTACGGGCGTCCTAGACCACATAAATTATCGATGTAATGTTGACCACAAAAAAATCATGTCCTGAACAAGTTCGGATTATATAATCCGAAACTTTCCTCACCCTAAATAAAGTACGAAGCTTCTCTCATTTTCACTCCAGTATCGAATTATTTCGGATTATATAATCCAAAAACTTGTGGGAGGAGTTCATATTATATAATCTTAACCAAGTCAGATTATTTGGCCGGTAGTCCACACTAGGGGTGTTCAAATCCAAACCGATCCAAAATAAAACCGCAAAACGATCAAAAAAACCGCAAACTGCAAAAAACCAAATATTTTTGTACGCGTTTGGATGTTGTTTTGATAAAACCGCTAGGATTGGATCAGATTTTGGATCACTTTTTTAAAAACCGAACAATATTGAACCGAACCACAAAAGTAAATATTAATACTTATTAATTCTTTTATTAGCATTATATATTAAATTATTATGTTGCTTGATGATTTTTAATATTATATACTGCATTAATTTAATATATATTATTATTACTTCATATGTTTTAAAACTAATCGCTAATTTTCATACTCTAGTTTTAATTTTTTAATATATTTTGCATTAAACCTATTATTTTACCGTGTTTGTGTAATATTAATAAAAAAATTATTCATGGAAAAAAAACTAAATAAAAAATTATATTTTGCATTTTGGATATCCAAAAACAATCCAAATTAAACCGCATATATTTGGATCGGATCAGTTCAGATTTTCTTAGAATAGTCATTCAAACTGAACCGAACCGTTTGTGATTTTTATTTTGGATCGGATGACATTTTCTTTAAAACCGATCCAAACCGCACCGCAAACACCCCTAGTCGGCACCACATAAACCACGTTTTCAAAGGTTTTTTTTATCAATATTAATGGCTGGTAAAACCCCTTTGAAACAAGTTTTTGAATCAACATTAAGTGTAGATACAATCTACGCAACCATTCCCCCTATAAACAAACTCCAAACCTTCACCATTTCTCACATCATCATCTCACACTCTCTCCTCCTCTTCTTTCTACAACAATGTGTTTTCATGTTGGCCTTTCATAAAATGATGCTACTTTGAAAATTTAGGGATTATATGAACGATCAATAGGGATGGCGATCCGCTGCAAAGAAGTGCGGTCAGTCTAGGTATGTGGTTGGTCTGTCTGGGTGCAAGGTTGACCATCAAGATCTCGTGCTGCATATTTAGTTTTTACCCCTTCCCCTACCCTAGACAAGAAACATACCTTACATCCCATATTGTAAATATATTGATATAATAATAAAATGAGATTTTATATTTTATGTGTATCATTTGTCCTTTTATTTAACTCCATCGAGTTTTAATGATTGAATTCAATTTAATCTGGTAACTGACACACACCTCTATATAATCTGTCTTCTGTACATTTTAGGTGCAACGACAAAAATTAGATGGGTATGTAGTACTAGACTACTAGTAGTATGTAATACTTATACAATATACAATATATATAACTCATCGTTGTCTGGATTACCTTGAAAACTCCTGCATAGAGAAGAATCTTGAGGTCGTAGGATGCGTAGCATTAGCGTGAAGCAACAACTAACTTGATGTCTTGAACTTCTCACGTCAAAGGACCACAATAACTTCATTTTACGGACCATATATATTGCACATGTTTTCGGCTTTTGGGGCCATGGGCTTATTCTCATCTCATGCGCAAGTAAAGTGCAAACAAAACACGAAATTGCTTCTCTTTTTTTTCCTCGTTCATCAATCTTAAAAGTGTATAAGCAAGTAAACTCACGTTAAAAAAATGTCTAGTGTGAGTTAACTCATGTTAAAAAACCTCAAATGTAAGTTAACTCACGTTAAACATAAGTAAAGGAATGAACAATTTTTGAAAGGGAAGTACAATTTCCCACAGAACAAAAAGTTCACCACTACATCCATATTCCATCTTTTTTTTTATATCGTTTTTTCATTCATTTTGTCATGAATAACTTTAACACACCCTTTAACACGTATTCTAAACTTACTCTTGCTAATAGAACATGGTGCAAAACCTCCTTAGCTTATGATAAGTTTTCAAAGAAAAATTAAATCCAACGGGTCAATTTGACTCATTCAATATATCAAAATGTTTAATTGTTACTCCAATGTGACACATCTATTTAAATGTGACTCATCTATTTAAAACCTTGAGTGGAACCCGTTATGATTTCACTGACTTTAGATCCTACCTTTAGGTTTCAATGCAATTAATTCAAAAACGTTGAGTTTGTACAAATATGAGTTATATGTCTCATATCAATGGAAAAGTAAATATTGAACACTTTATACTTTATAAATAAGAGTGTCCATAAACACTCATTGTCTTAAGGTTCTATCTTCGATGTGGACGACCACCCAAACTCCCCTCAGTAACCCAACAGAGCCATCAATTGGAAGAGTGGGTGTAACGATCGATTGGGAGTAATTGTAGAAAATTCCATAATTTTTTAATGTAACACAACATTTATCATGAGACAGTAAGTTAATTTGATCGCACCGTTGTAAATGGGTCAAATTGTACGATTTATTCGTACAAATGATAAACATTACATTAAATCCGGTTTTCTCTTTTGACGAACAAAGTAGTGAAGTTGTACGTCAAGGTCTGAAACCATGTTGTCCATGTAGTAACTAAAGAGGTGTAAACGCTGTAGCTAGCTTCTGTTTTGTTCATTAATGCAAATGCATCATGTTAAATTTCTCTGCAAAAATCTCGAGAATGGGACCCACCACACTCACGCTACTCTGTCAGTCACAATGCATGAGCAATGAGCTCCCTTACAATTGCTTTCATTCATTTCATAACCGACACACACCATCAATAAACCCTTCACTTCTTTGTTAGATGAAAACTTAAGTGAGTTGAACTCTGAGAACTGAGATCACAGGGGTCAATGCAGGTACGCAAGTGTTAAGACTCAACTAGTGTTAACTAATCACTCATTAAAGTACTGATATGGACACTGGACACGTCATAGATACTGACACGTCAACACAATTAATAGTATAAAAAATAATCATATAAATCAATGTAATTACAAGTATCGGTGTTGGTGTCGAATACAACACATATCCGACATCAGAACACACCTAATTCAATAAGTGTTCGTGTTTCTTCATAGGATCTGAGTTAAACCTCTACAATCCAAGATGAATCAACTTCTTATTAACTGAGCTAACCGCATCATTGTAAATTTTTCAATTTCGTGCCCCCCTCACTCTTCACATTTTCCCACTTGTCATCCACATCAACAAATAGTACTACAAAACCAAACCAAAACTAATCCCAAAGTTCCCAAAACATCTGTACTGTCATATTTCCAAAAAGATCTGCACCTTATTCACCAAAAGTTTTCTCATCACTTGTGCTTCCAAATACACTCATATGGCAACCTTTGTGGCTGTTCTTCATCTTCTTTTACAAGTTCTACTTTTCACACCCCCTTACGCTCATTCTCAAAAAATGAACCCCTTAGATCTCAAAGCTCTTCTTTCCATAAAAAACACTCTCACTTCAATCTCACCCACAAACTCCTTCTTCTCAACATGGAACCTAACTTCCCCAAATCCCTGCAGCACATTCTCCGGCATCACCTGCACCTTCAACCGAGTCACCATTCTCTCACTCGGTACCGACACACACCCACTCGCCGGCTCACTCCCCACCTCCATCTCCTCCCTCACCGAGTTAACCCAGCTCATCCTCTCCCCCGGAATCGTCACCGGTTCCATCCCACCTCAACTCGCTCAACTCACCAACCTCCGTGTCATCTCCCTCCCTAACAACCGCTTCACCGGCACCATTCCCGCCACATTCTCATCCCTCAGAAATCTCCATACACTCGATCTCAGTCACAATCTACTCGCCGGAACCATCCCACCGTCTCTCACCGAGTTACCACAACTCAGAATCCTAATCCTCGCTTCGAACTCCCTCACCGGAACGTTACCGGAAAAAGTTTCTTCTCCGTTACTTCATTTGGATTTAAAAAACAACGAACTAACAGGAACATTACCAACGTCATTTCCGTTATCTCTCCGTTATCTATCGTTATCACAGAATCAAATGTGGGGTCTACTTACCAACGGAACATTAGAGTCGCTTTCAGATTTGGAGTTTCTTGACCTCAGCATGAATCAATTTACTGGGCCTATTCCGGCCCAGCTCTTCTTCCGGCCCATGCTTTCTTCACTCTTCTTGCAACGAAACAATCTCTCTGGTGGGCTTCCGTTAAAGCCCAAAGATGGAGAACCGCTGATTGGATCCAACGCTCAAGGTTCGATAGTTGATTTGAGTCATAACGTAATCAGCGGAGAGTTATCAACGGTGTTTGATGGAGTTGAGAGTTTGTTTTTAAATAACAACCGTTTGATTGGGAAAGTGCCTGAGGAGTATGTTAAAAGTGTGTGTAGCGGTAGCACTCGAACACTCTATCTTCAGCATAACTACTTCACGGGTATACCGTTGGAAGAAGGAACGGTAATGCCTGATACGGTGTCATTGTGTTTATCATACAACTGCATGGAGCCGCCGGCGAAGCTAATGACTTGTCCGGCAAATGCCGGGGAAGAATTGTCGAGGCCGGCGGCACAATGTTCTGTGTTTAACAATGATGACAGTGGATAATTGGATTGGACTTAGGCAATTAATATGAAGGTTTGAGTATAGTTTAATTTTTTATTTTACCATTGATTGATTAAGTACGTTATGTGAAGAAAATGTATTAATATTGTGATGAAATGAAATTAAGCACTTCAATTATGTGTTAATCTAGCTACCGTCGCATTACATAATATAGTAGCAATACAATAACGTAAATGAATGCCGCAACCACTTGAGGAAGGTCCCATTTAACTTTCTTCCTATCTTTCCAGCAAATTATGCATGCACTCTGTCTTGGACCTGACTATCACAAAAATTGTTATGTGTTAGCTCTACAAATTTAGCTGAGGTTCTTTCTATTCATGTAGTGTTTTAAGTGCATATTTGAATTTGCGATGAGTTTGACAGAATCACAATGAGCAACAGTACCGTTATTTTGCTTACAAAATTACGGTGTCTCACTCTGTAATTTTGTCAAACCCACCGTAGAACAAAAAAACTTAAATGTGATAAAGAAAAAAGGTTTTAGTAAAAGTATTGACAAAGAAAGAGCTCAACTTTCACTTACCTCAGTTGGAAAATCCCAAAACCACAAACACGTGATTAAGGAACCGAAAATAAGTGTGCCTCCAAGCCCTGTTGAGGAATAGAGAACCGCAAAGACACCAGAAACCCACTGCAAATCCAACACCCAACCCAAAGTAGAGTGACTGTGTAAAAGAATTCTCATCATTATCAGTATCATCGTGTCCTCCTCCATGTAGGTATGACTCATGATCACATATTGGTAGAGGAGCTCCACAAAGTCCAGGATTCCCAACATAGCAGGAAGCATCGAAACTTTGAAGTTGAGTCCCAACTGGGATTTGTCCAACAAGGTAATTGTTTGACAGATTCAAGAAACTCAAGAAGGACAAAGTTGATGTGGTAACGGGAATTTCTCCAACAAGTTTATTGTCGGATAGATCAAGAGATTCCAAGTTTTTCATGTCTCCGATGTCTTTTGATATCTTTCCTGTGAAATGATTTCGAGACAAGTTCAATGACTGGAGTTGAACTAGATTGAAAACTTGTGGGGGGATTTCACCTGATAAGTTGTTAGCTGAAAGGTCAAGAGTTCTCAACAGTCCATAGTCAGTATACTCCAAGTCTTGCCCTTTTGTATACAATTTGAACTCAAATGGAAAATGACTTGTTTTCTTTGCTCCACCCATGCCAGTGATGTTACTTATGCATTTCGGAATAGACCCTGAAAGTTTATTGTGGGAAAGATCCAATTGTATCAGTGATGAGATATTGCACAATTGTGGTGGAATTTTACCTTCAAACTGGTTTGATCTCAATATCATCACCTCCATACTATGTGGCATCTTCACTGGTACGGTTCCAGAGAAATTGTTTTCTCCAATATGAATGAATTGCAAATTGGTTATGTTTGATAGGTCCAATGAAAAATTACCAGACAAGCTGTTGTTATGCATATCCAGTACTATGAGATCGATAAACGAGTCCATGGATGGAGGAACTTCACCAGTTAGCATATTACTCTCCATGAAAAGGAAAGACAAGCCTTTCCAATACTCCCAACAATCAGGAATTTCTCCAGTTAAAAGATTGAATGAAATGTCCAAATAATCCAAACTATTTTCCCTACCTAATTTGTGGCAGAACATAGGGGAAATGGTTCCAAAGAAAGAATTGTGCGACAAATCCAAATAGATGACATTTGCTGATATATGTGGGAGCCCTCCTCTGAAATTATTGTGGTCCATAAATAGAAGTTTCGAGTTTAGCGTGACATTTGACAAGTCTGCACTCATGTTGTTGTTAGACAAGTTAAGATGTGTAATATTAGTTACAAATCTCCAAAATATGTCTCCATCTATGGACGAAACTGTAGAGTTAGGAATCTCAAGATATTCTAGTGACCTTTGTGTATATATCCATGTTGGAAACTTAGGACCTAGAATTGTATTGCTTAAACTTACCCCATTCAATTGAAATGGAGGAATCCATTTAGAATCAATATCAAATGAAATAGGTGCACTCAAAACCAGTGTTTCTAAACTAGAGAGATTGGAAAAATGTTTTTCAGATAGAACACCTGACAAGGAATTTCCTCCAATGACCAAACTCTTCAAATTAAAGAGTTTTCCAATGCTGGTTGGAATATTCCCGGTCAGAAAATTGGAGCTGACACTTAAATCAACCAAGGAAGAGAGTTTTCCAAGAGATGAAGGGATAGAACCGCGAAACATGTTCTCAGCTAGACCAAGATATTTTAACTTTTCATGTTGCCCTAACCAACCAGGAATAGATGCATTTAGTTCATTGTTACTCAACCTTAATGATTCAAGTTTTCGGAGACTTAACAAGCTCTTTGGTATTTGGCCTTTTAAAAAATTGAAGCTAAGGTCAATATGGGAGATATTCATATCGTTGCCGTGTTCAAACAACCAAGCAGGTAATTCAGAATCAAATTGGTTTGCTGAGAGGTCAAGAGTTGCAAGTGAATTAGTAAAACTCACATGCTTAGTGGATGGAAAGATATTGTTCAAGTGACAACTTGACAATCTCAGTTCTAACAATGATCCATGCAACATATCTATGGAATCAAGCCAGTTTGTTTGGTTTTGAAGGTTAATTTGACTAAGGTTTAGAGATTTGAGTGAAGAAAAATTGGAAAGCCAATGAAGATTATCCAAGTGAAGATCATCATTAAACGATAAATCAAGGTACTGAATACTAGACAAATTATTATTATTATGCTCATATGATTGGTTGAAACTACTTAGAGTTGTAAAGCCATTCAAGCTTAAGTCTAAGTAGGTCAAAAATTCAATTTGAAACAAAGACTGCAAGTTTATTTCACCTTCCAAGTATTGTTGGTGTAGATCAAGTGTTGTAACTCTACCTGTGATGTTGTCACATTGAACTCCTTTCCATGAACAACAATTTTTTTCATTAATGGACCAAGAGGAAAGCTTGCTGGAGGAATGATTCTCCACACCAAGTTTGAAGAGCAGCAATGCAGAACGATCCTTCTCATTGCAATTACCAAGCTGCATATTACTACTATTGCACCTTTCAAATATTGTTGTAGATAGAAATAATAGTAGTAGCCAAACAATGGGAATTTGTGAAGTGAAGCCTAACATGGTTGATATTAATTAGTTTAGAGTGTTACAAATTGGTGTGGGTGGTAATGATGGTTTTTATAATGAGTTAAGTTTGTTGCTGGTGTTCAATATTACAACTGCATTTATTTCCTATGTATTTCCACAACCATGTGGACGTTCAACATTGGTTCGTGCGTTGATTCTTCTCCCATAAAAGATAGGTCAATTCATCGGGAGGGGATTGTCCCCTATGAAAGTTTCATTCAATGAAATCTCCTCCACTCATTTTTAATTTTTTACAATATGCAATTTAAATTATTTAAAAAGAAATGAAGGGTAATGATCGGTGCCAAAGAATTTCTCATGGAAGAGGATCATCTCTTCAATTCATTTAGGTCGGAGAGATTGAGTGTATATTAACCGTTACTTTTAAAAATAAGAGGTTAATATTTTGGTCAAAAATCACCTGGATTACCTTTTTCTATTTTTTTGTTTAGAGAAGTGATTTTCACGTGTGTTTTTATTTTTATTTTTATTTTTATTTCTTTGTCTTAATTAATATGCATTTGATTTGTTTGTCGTATCATTGGTTTACTTTTCATTCTCATTGCGGTGTTTGTTCAATTTAAGACGACTCTGATTTAATATAGACTTCAAACAATGACTTGATAAAGAGTATTTCAGACAATTTAAGATTTTCATAATTGTAGTTTTTGTAGATATTTTACTGTTGTATACTATTAACATATATATTGTAAGTTTTTCACGGATTTTTAATAATTCTGAATTTGTTTTGTTTGATGTATTTTCTATTAAAAATTATTGCATGAATTGATTTTTTAGTAAAAAAAAAAGTTCAAAAAATGAGTGGCTAGTACATACATAAAGTACTTAAGCCTTAAAAAAAAACATGAAGTACATAAGCATTCAATTAAAAGCACAATCATGGATGCTCTAACAAATTTCAAGTTTGGATACCACGTCTGATAAATATCTTTTAAATTAAGGGTCTGCTTATTTTAACTTTTTTAAAAAAAGAATTTTAAAAGTGTGTCATTTTTTTCTAAAATTTTTTTGACAAAGAATTTTTAAAGAAAGCTTTAAATGAGAAAAGGGTTTAAGTTTAACAACTTGTCATAAAAAGTCCATTGAAGTATTTAATAATTTCCAATGACTTTTTCGAACTTTGAAAGTTGCTTGACTACTTTGATTCGCTGTGCAAGTGACATAATTTCGGTATGTCTATCAAAGAATTAATTTCTACACTTACTCGTCCCCTTAACTTAGAAGACACGGTTTACAAAATTTCTATGAAGTATGAAGGCAGATCTTGTCCATGCAAAGTAATATAACATTATCATTGAATCAATTACTTATTCCACGTTGACTGCTTCAAATCCTTTGGAAGTTGGGTGAAATATTACATCATCATCTTGTCTTATTACATCATCTTCGCAGTCACAAATTCTTTTCTATCCTACCGACTTCTCACACACCTTTTAATTGATCATTTAACTCCAATTTTAATTTTATGATATAAACATATTTGATGGTTTTTTGATTATAAATCATAACCGTGTTTAACCAACTATTTAATTACAATGACAAAAATTATTAAAGCGGCATGAATAAAATTGACAAAATTTGTACAAGAAGATGGAGAGAGAAAGAGGAAAAGATATGTCATCCCTCTCGCACGCCCTCCGAAGGGAGAATATGAGAATACAAAATAAGAGAGTGGAAGAAGGTGATTGCTTTGCAATCACATAAACAAACATATTAATGGTGCAAGTTTGCATAGTGAACCAACACACTTTGACCATTCATATTATCCCCAGAAAATGACACGAACATTTGTATGAAAGGGTAACGGTGAAATATTGACATCATAAACGACTCAAAAAAAGTAAGAAAGAAAATGAGATAATGTGAGTGGGAAAGAGGAATTTTGGAGAATGAGTGTATATTCATAAGCAAAATGCAAGCATAAATTATAACGATAGTCAAAGAAGTCTAAAAAAACATGTGGTTAACATTGTTGACTAGTAAAAAAACACAAGGAACATGATCAGAACCAATCATACTTGCTAACCAAACCATAGTTCATATGCTGGACTGATTTAGATTATATAATCTGAAACCATTCCTATATTATTTCGGAGTATATAATTTAAATTGTGTTTGTATAAAATTAGAAAATAGGTTTTGTATTTCTCTATTCTATTAAAAAAAAATTCTTTAAAAATTAATCAAAACAACATGAAAAATAGCAATGAGTAATTAAGTAATTTTCTACACACGGGACAAGTTTGGGTATGAGTTCAGTATTTATATCTCTGTTACCCATCACGTACCATTGTTTTGAAATCGGAGAAAACTCAAATCCATACCCAACCCTAATCAAAATGGGAAATCCGATTAACTTGGAGTTGGTTCGGGTGGATAACCGTGGATATGAGTTTTACTACCATGCCTAAATTTGGGTGGGCTAGCTTTTTCAAAAAATTAAATTAAATTCATTTCCTTAAATTAATTATATCAAAATAATTTAAAATTGAAAGTAAATAACCATAAACATATTTTATATCAAAATATTAAACAAATATACTCAACTTCAACAAATGTGATTGTTTCTTTTTATGGGTGATGTCATTGAACATCACTTTCAACCCTGTGAACTGTAAATAGTTCGAGTCTTATTGCCTTATTGTATCAAGGCTCATGAATTCGAAATTTTTTTTTGGTTTATGTACTTTTCAGGTTTGATATGGTATAATGTGTTAATTAGGTGGCTTCGAGCGATGATCACTATGTCCAATGAATCACAATTCAACTCTTCACATTTCTTACTCAGTGAGACACGTCTCAACTCTTCATGTATTGTTTATAATTTTACACCATAAAGAGTTTTATGAGAGAAAAACAATTTGCACTTAAAAACCAAATGTACATGCACTACTACTACTATATGATGACATTATTTTTTTAAATCCTGCTCTCCCTCCTGCAAAATCCACTTCCGCCCTGCAGGCAGGACGAAAAATACCCCTGCGCAAGTTAACTAGCGCAAGTGTAAAACTGTGTGTTAGTTAACATGCGCTGCGTGACTTAAGTCACGCATGTGTTAAACATTGCGTGACTTAAGCCAAACACTGCGCAAGTTAACTTGCGCATAGATTTAACACATGCGCAAGTTAACTTGCGCAGTGTCTGTACAGCAAATATAACGTGCGCAAGTTAAGTCACGCTGTGTGACTTAACTTGCGCACTTATTTATGCAAAACAATTTTGAGGATCTCTTTTTTCAAAACAACTTATTTGAAACAGTTTACTTATACAAAACAGAGATCCTAATAAGTTGTTTTGCATAAAAAAGATGTTTTGAACAAGTTGTTTTGAAAAGTGAGATCTTGATAAGTTGTTTTGCATAAATAAGCTAATTTGAATAAGTTATTTTGAAAAAAGAGATCCAAATAAGCTGTTTTGCATAAATAAGTTGTTTTGAGTAAGTTGTTTTTAAAAAAAGAGATTCTAATAAGTTGTTTTGTATAAATAAGCTAATTTGAATAAGTTATTTTGAAAAAAGAGATCCAAATAAGCTGTTTTGAATAAGTTGTTTTGACATAAGAGATTCTAATAAGCTGTTTTGTATAAATAGGCTGTTTTGAATAAGTTGTTTTTTAAAAAGAGATCCTAATAAGTTGTTTTGCATAAATAAGTTGTTTTGAATAAGTTATTTTGTAAAAAGAGATCCTAATTAGTTGTATTGCATAAAAAAGTTGTTTTAGATAAGTTGTTTTGAAAAAAGATATCTTGATAAGTTGTTTTGCATAAATAAGTTGTTTTGAATAAGTTGTTTTGAAAAAGAGATCCAAATAAGTTGTTTTGCATAAATAAGCTGTCTTGAATAAGTTGTTTTGAAAAAAGAGATTCTAATAAGTTGTTTTGCATAAATAAGCTAATTTGAATAAGTTATTTTGAAAAAAGAGATCCTAATAAGCTGTTTTGAAAAATTATTTTGAAAACAGAGATCCTAATAAACTGTTTTGCATAACTAACGCACGTGTAAAACTATGTGTTAGTTAACATGCGCTGCGTGACTTAAGCCAGACACTGCGCAAGTTAATTTGCGCACAAATTTAACACATGCGCAAGTTAACTTGCGCAGTGTGACTTAACTTACGCAGGGGCATTTTAGTCATTTTGGCTGGCGGGAGTGTATTTTGCTGGGTGAAGAGTGACATTCTTATATTTTTGTCACATCAAGATTTCACCTAAGCATATACACTAAAATTGCACTGATAGTGATTAATAAATGAATCCTGCTCTCCCCCCCAGCAAAATTCACTCCCGCCCTGCAGGCAGGACGAAAATACCCCTGCGCATGTTAACTTGCGCAAGTGTAAAACTGTGCGCAAGTTAACATGCGTTGCGTGACTTAAGTCACCCATGTGTTAAACATTGCGTGACTTAAGCCAGACACTGCGCAAGTTAACTTGCGCACAGATTTAACACATGCGCAAGTTATGTGCAACAATTTTAACGGTTCTATTTACCTGTTTACTTTTCTTTATATTTCATTTTTCGTTATTCATTCAAGCACGTGATAACTCATAAACAAATTACGAAAAAATAAAGGACCAAGATAAGGGAAAATGTCATAAAAATGCTAAAAAAGCGTAAATGTTATATACATCCAAATCCGAAAAAATATCGTAAACAAAAACTATACAACTCATAACCCCTAAACACTACTGCTGTGGACTCCTGCTCCGTCGTCGTGGAACCTGCATTTGCTCCAGCATGCTCCACTCAGACTGTATACCCTGCATCATGCGGAGTACCTCTGGGTTACCAAAGTTATCAGGATGCCCCATAGCACTATCCACTCTAGCTCTGATGTTGGCGATGATCTGGTATGGGTCGGGAGGATGTCTGGCCCACTGCTGGTCAACAATAACCTCCTCGTAAGGAGGGACATGACGAGGAGGTGCCTGAGCTGCGTAGTCAGGAATGGCCGCAGGGGGGTTCACAATAAGATGTGACACTCTATAGAACCATCTCATGTACCCCCTGCTATGAGCCCACGGTTCGTCCTCTGGCACCGGATCACCCCTCTGCTGCTGGCTGAGGACATGTAGAGCAAACTCCACAAAGCCTGGGCCGCGACAGCTGCCGTAGTAAGCTCAACATCCGTAGGAGACCTGGGCCGTGTCTGGACATAACTGTACTGCCTAAGAACCCGCTCAGGCAAGTGACGGAACATCCTGTCTCTGCCACCCATTATCCATCCGGCAGCATATGTCGTGGAATGACGTGATGTGTCGCCGTCTCTCGTACGGCCTCTAGATGACGTGAGAGTGATCCATCGCATCAATGGCATCTCTGTAGTGTCCAGGGTCCGTAAAGCCCCTAGGAGGTCTCCACTGACTCACGAGCGGGGCTACTGCCGGGTCGTACACATCACTACGAACCCTCGGAATGAGGTTCATGAAGTGCGCCAAAGTCCATCCCTGCAAACACAAAGAACCAAATATATATCAACACAAATATTATACAAACAATGTAAAAAAGAAGAAAAACAAATCTTACCACAAGCAGGGTCATGTAACCACCACAGGTGGCCAATGATGAATCGGAGGTCAGAGAGAGTTGCTCATACAGGAATGCTAGCCCCATCCCACCCCATGACCAGTCGTCCAAGTCGTCCATATCTTGCAGCGCAAGCATCCACAGTAGATTAATGTTTTTGCTGTTCTTGCGGGAGAAACTAACCCGTGGGAGATGTTCTCGTACCCACTGTTCAAGATGGGAGTTAGGTCGGACGCATTCAGTACATCCCAAAACCAATTATTTTGTGCTCCCGACTGAGGCACCGTCAAGTTTTTCAGGCTCAACTTCTTCCCGTGGGAGATATCTCTCAACTTATGCTTTCTCCGAAACTGAAATACAAAAACAAAAAACAACAAACAACACCATTAAATAAATAAGTTGTAAAATTACCATTAAAAAAAAGTAAAATAAACATTAAAATATACTTACATCGGCATCGACCCATATCCTGCATGTCACATGTCCTCCAAAATGAGGTAAAAGCGAAAGGTTAGAAGGCCCCTCTGCATAGCCGTCCACACCGGAATCGTACACCACCCTCGGCACCCCTTGAAAACGAGCCCCAACATCATCATCCTGCTGAGGCTGAGCCTGAGGCTGCGCAATATCTTCCTGCTGCTCAGGCTCCTCAATATGAGGCTGCTCATCCTGCTCAACAACATGGTGCATATGGTGATGTTGCTGATGCTGAGGCGCCTCAAACTGATATTGGTGAGGATGAGGCTCCTCAAAATGATACTGGTGAGGCTAAGGCTCCAAAAACTGATACTGCGTCGGGTCCATCGCTTGGGATGGACCGGTCTGTGATGAAGAGGGCCCAGGCACATCATCATCATCACTGGCAAGTCTCGTGCCCCCCACTCTCCCTCGCCCTCGACCATCTAAAGGAGGGACTACTGCTTGCTTCTCCCTCCGTGCACTACTAGTAGATGTAGGCCTCCCTAACCTAAGTCTGTCACTCCTCTCCCTCTGAGACATATCTGCACAACACAACAATTTAAAAAGCACAAAATCAATGACACATTTTCACACGGACATTGTGTCATTTCTAACAATTCAAGAACAACACGAAAGTTTCGACAGTGTCATTTCAATCCGTAATTTACCAAATTGTTGTCAAACATACTATATTCTAACTAATTTCATCATTAACAATCCAAAAAACACACAAATTTTTCATTGACACATTTTATCAAACACCTAGAGTGCAATTTTCAATCAACATAAAATCTAACAATTTCTAAACCCTAAACTACCACAATGCACTATAAACAACATCTAAACAACAATTCCTAAGTTAAATCATCACTAACAATCATAAAAACTAACATGCAAGACAAATTTTAAAAAACCTAAATATGTCAATTTTCTTCAAAAAATCTAAATTTCAACAAAAAAAATGCAATGAAGTAGGATAATCATCACTTACTTGATATTGTGGGCGAAATTGGCTTGGAATGACGCAAGAATTGTGAAAATCGAACTTGGTGGGGAAAAATTCGAAGCTTGGAAGTTTGAGAAATGAGGGGTTTGTGTCTCTGTGTTGCTGTTATATGACTTAAGTTGCGCACAGAACATAACTTGCGCAAGTTAAGTCACGCAGCGTGACTTAACTTGCGCAGGAGTATTTTCGGTATTTTGGCTGGGCGGGAGCGAATATTGCTGGGTGAAGAGTGGTTTTCTTAATAAATACGGGCTTGGGCCGCTTGGCCCATATCAAATCAACCCAAACCCAAATCCCATTTCAGACCAAACGCATTTCAGATTCTCATATCTTCTTCTCACTTTGTTCCTTCTTGCTCTCTCCCACCCAAAGCTACAAAACCATCATTCGCTTTGCGTTGAGTTGAGTTCAATTTCGATCGATCTATCTCTCTGCTCCTTCTATCCATTTCAATTCATTGCCAAAACCCTACGGTAAATCTCTCCCTCTCTCTCTCTCTCTCAAAATTACTCATCTAGCCATGTAAGATTTGAAACGACGCCGTACCTGGATCTCGTTTGTTTTATTATTAATTTATTTTTCTTACTAATTTTTGTTTTACTTTAATTTTGTTGTTAATACTTTACTCGCAAGTGACTATGCGATGTGATTAATACACCGTAATTTAGTTTATCTAGTGTTTAATTTTTTCTTAGCTGATTTGTTTTGTTCTTATTTTAGTTATGATTTATGATTAATGGATCTGATTTAAAACCTTTGGTTTTGTACTTTGATGGTTTTGTTTGCATGCAATTAGTCAAATTAGTTCTTTTAATTGCAATGTTCTTCGTATTAGGTTTTTAGAAATGAAAAATAATATGATAAAGGTTTTTGGATTTAGTTTTTGAATGTACATTTAATGGTCGAGTTAGTTCCTGCGGTATCGACAAAATTAGACTTTAAGGTTAGATTCGGTTGTTAGGAAGTAATGTGAATGATTCCTTATATTGTCATTAAAACCGATGCAGTCCGTTTGTTTGAAACCGTTTGACTGTGAACCGAGATCTGGTCTTAGTTTGGTCACGTGTTTGAATTTTTTACGTTATCAGGTCATCCCCTGTGGTTAAACCCGTAAAACCAGTTAGAACTGTCTCCAAAGATCCCACTGAGTGAAAATACGAACATTCATTGTGGTTTTGTCTTGCGGAGCTCCTTGGACAAAAGCTCATCCGTAGTCAAACAATGTAACAAACGAAAGCCTAGTTGTACACATACTTAGAAGGAGAAAGTTTGATAGCGGGAAGGAGATGCAGAAGGAAAAAAAGATATGGAGAAAGACACTTGTTAAAAATATAGTAGGATTGGTATGTTTGATATTTGCGGAGGTTATAGTATGTTTGATGTGTGCAGCGGCTAATGTATGCAGAAGACGACAAAAATATTTACGGTGATGTTTATGTGGGCTTGCGTACTTGACCGCTTTACTACACTTTAATTTCGAGAAAATATTCCCTTGGCCACTTTACTACACTTTAATTTCGATGATATATTCTATCATATATTATGTGTATAAAATTATCTTATATATACTGAGCCATGTCTCACCAAAATAAATATATACCGAGTCTTGCAATTTAACTAGTCAGCCGCCGGTTTGACCAATGACCCATTTACGCAGTATCCTAACAAAAAGTAGACGGCATCTCCGAGTTTAAGACCATTGATCCGTATTTTTAGAAACTAATTTCATTATTTGTTTATTTTAATAAAAACTATCTTTGGCATTTATTGTCGACTTTTACTCATGGAGATTTGTTATTGAATTTGTTGTTGTTCGTGTTATATGCACGTGTGTTGTTTGTTCCGTTAGACAGTCGTGTGAATCCTTAAAACTCTAAACGCTACAACATTGTTCATATTAGCCCACGAATAACACAAAATATGCTAAATTTCCTTGAATGAAATTTTGTCTGTGTATTAAGTTCTCATGATATCAAATGGGAAGACTAACTTGACTGAAATAATATACAATAAGGGACTTTGTGGACTAATATGGCCAACGGTATATATATTTCAAGGGCTAATTTGATTATTTACTCATCTTAGTTTAATATTGTTTAAAAACTGCTATGTCATCTGATGTTAAATTTTTTGCTCCTATGTAGATTTGATATCACTGTTGGAATTAGCTTTGATTCACGGAAAACTTCTCAGCATCTGCAGTTGTCCTGCGTTCAAGGAAATGGAGTTAACAACTCTGAGAAAACCTTTCATCTACTGGGTTTTCCTTTCTTTCACTGTATTTGCTCAAGTTAGCAATGGTTTTTATCTTCCGGGAAGCTACATGCACACTTATTCCAATGGAGAATATATTAATGCCAAAGTCAATTCGTTGACATCTATTGAAACCGAGCTTCCCTTCAGTTACTACAGCCTCCCTTACTGCCAGCCCCCTGGTGGGATAAAGAAAAGTGCTGAGAATCTTGGAGAACTTCTTATGGGTGATCAGATTGATAATTCACCCTACCGATTTCGAATGAATAAAAATGAGACTACCTACCTCTGTACAACAGCACCATTAAATGAGCATGAGGTAAAGCTACTCAAACAAAGAACTCGTGATCTGTATCAAGTGAATATGATCCTTGACAACTTGCCAGTTATGAGGTATACTAGCCAAAATGGGGTTAAAATCCAGTGGACAGGGTACCCTATTGGGTACACCCCATCTGATGGTGGTGCAGATTACATCATTAACCACCTGAAATTCACTGTATTGGTTCATGAATATGAAGGGAGAGGGGTTGAAATTATTGGGACTGGGGAGGAAGGTTTGGGCATTATTTCTGAAGCTGACAAGAAGAAGGCTTCTGGGTATGAAATAGTTGGTTTTCATGTTGTCCCCTGTAGTATTAAATATGACCCTGAAGCCATGGCAAAACACAAAATGTATGATAGTATCTCTTCTGTAAGCTGCCCAAATGAGCTCGACAAATACCAGGTAATAAAAGAGCAAGAGAGGATATCATTCACATATGATGTTGAATTTGTGAAAAGTGATATAAGATGGCCATCACGTTGGGATGCTTATTTGAAGATGGAGGGTTCTCGAGTTCATTGGTTCTCAATCCTAAATTCACTGATGGTTATTATTTTCCTTGCTGGCATTGTTTTTGTCATTTTCTTAAGAACTGTTAGAAGGGATTTGACAAGGTATGAGGAATTGGACAAAGAGGCACAAGCTCAGATGAATGAGGAGCTTTCTGGGTGGAAACTTGTTGTAGGTGATGTATTTAGGGAGCCTGAATGCTCAAAGCTTCTGTGTGTAATGGTTGGAGATGGGGTTCAAATTCTTGGAATGGCAGGTGTTACTATTGTTTTTGCAGCACTTGGTTTCATGTCTCCAGCATCCCGAGGGATGCTACTAACTGGGATGATCATTTTATATCTTATCCTTGGAATTGCAGCTGGCTATGTCAGCGTACGTCTATGGAGGATCATTAAGGGAACATCAGAAGGGTGGAGATCAGTTTCTTGGTCTGCTGCATGTTTTTTTCCTGGCATTGCTTTCGTTATCCTTACTGTACTCAATTTTATTCTATGGAACAGCAACAGTACTGGTGCTATACCTATTTCCTTGTATTTTGAGCTGTTCTTCCTCTGGTTCTGTATTTCAGTACCTCTGACCCTCATTGGAGGATTTATGGGGACAAAAGGAGAGCCAATCGAATACCCTGTAAGGACCAATCAGATTCCAAGGGAAATTCCTGCAAGGAAATATCCATCTTGGCTTCTTGTTCTTGGTGCTGGAACTCTTCCATTTGGAACCCTCTTCATTGAGCTTTTCTTTATCCTTTCTAGCATCTGGCTCGGGAGGTTCTATTACGTGTTTGGTTTCCTGTTGGTTGTTCTTCTATTGCTGATTGTTGTCTGTGCTGAGGTGTCGGTGGTGCTCACATATATGCATCTGTGTGTGGAAGATTGGCGGTGGTGGTGGAAGGCATTCTATGCTTCAGGTTCTGTTGCTCTTTATGTATTCTTGTACTCCATTAACTACTTGGTTTTCGACCTGCAGAGTTTGAGTGGACCTGTGTCAGCTACCCTTTACCTTGGCTATTCACTACTCATGGCAATTGCAATCATGTTGTCAACTGGCACCATTGGCTTCCTTATGTCATTCTACTTTGTGCACTACTTGTTCTCATCAGTAAAGATAGATTGAGGTTCTGGCCGTTGTCTCTTATTACCCATGTAAAAGATCAATCAATTGATATAACTTCTACCGAGTTCTTTTTGTAGCTTGATTGCATTGCAGAATAGTGTGGAGAATGATACTTTAGTGATTGCCTTAAACAATCATCAATCAACTTTATAATGCAATGCGGTCTGCAGTTTGTCTCTGAACTAAGTCATTCAAGGACTAATGTTCAAGCTCATCATGTTTCAAGTACTCTAGTTTATCTAAGTTTCTTTAGGAAGTTGTAATTTCTCAGTCTGTCTTACATTTCGTTTCAATATATAGAAAATTGTTAGATGGATAATCAGCTTTCATTGTGATGTTCATTATGTTTGTGGGTGTTTAATTTTTATATCTTCTATGCGGTCAAGGATAGGGAAGAAGTGAGGATTTATTTTATCTATACCTATTGTCCACAAGCCACAATTTTGGCTTTGAATTGTACTTATGTTTATTTTATATTATTTTATCACTTTTTTTTTTACTAAATCATTTTATAACTTGATGCTTGGTGTTTTTAGTTGATAATACTCTAGATATGGAAAAATGAAAATATTGAATAGGGGAGCCTTGGCACAATATTTGGATGCCTCTGTGAGGCCACACTCACGGGTTAATGTAAGGGTACCTACTACAATAGATTCACATTTCCCTTGATCCCTACTGTGATGGAAGCTCTGCATGTTGCACTTTATTATATGGGAAAATATTAAATACTAGAAGAATATAGTATTCCTATGGCACTCAGTTTTACATCTTGTGTGTGTGTGTGTGTTTTAATAGCATAATCTATTTAGTGCATATATGAGTTTGTGTTATTTTAATAGTTTTCATATAATTAGTTGCATTAGTGATGCTGTTTTTAAAATCAAGCTGCAGATATTGTTTATGATTAATTATTATACTCAAGGATTTCTCAAGCAATTAAGCAAATATTTGTCTATACCAGAGACATCTGTCAAAATTGAGTTCACCTTGTGTCCCTCCAAAGTGGTAGAGCAATTAGGGTTTTTTTTTGTTAGAATGTGTGTTGTTAGCATTTCTCGTAAATGCTTAATGATGAAACATACACCCTATGACAGACAATTATGGTATGAAGCAGGAGCAGTTTCTTCCGAACCTCAATAGTCAATACTTTGTTGTCATAGTACACTTCTATAAACTTTAGTTTATCCTTCAAAAAAGAAAATAAACTTTAATTTATAAAATGAAGTTGAATCAAATTGGCGTTTGCGAATTTTAAACCAAAGTATGCACTAAAAATTTATGATAAGAGGAGATATATGTTTCCAATGCCAAACCTTTATGACAAATGTTAACTTGTACCCTCAAAGGCATATGTTAAGAAACTTCTTATAGAAATATACGTATCAAAATCCGTGCATTTGACTTCTTAAAAGTTAAAATATTATGATTTCCAATGCAAAGTTGCTTTTTTGAGTTCCTTAACATGTGCCCTTAGGGCACAAGTTAACATGACCCAACCTTTATTTACAAAAAAGAAAAAACAAAGACACCCAAAAGTTTGTTATGAGCTGAATTGAATTTGATGGTAGGAAGGCAAGGTCATGAAAACAAACAATAATTTTATATAGAAAAAACATACATATGATAGGAATTAGTATTTGACAGCACATACAATGGAAATGTTAAGAATACTCTTCTAAATACTCTATTTATTTATTTATTTATAATTGATTTATAATGAAATGTCTATATTTTTTTAAATATGACTTTGTAGGGTAATAATATCAATCTTTTAAAAATAAGATTCATGTGCATTGAAATCAGATATGCATGTGCTGTCTCATTTTTTTGTAAAGGCAGATTTTCAACGACTCTCCTTCACCCATCCTGGTTTTCTAATCTAATCTATGTATAATTTAAGGAAAGAAAAAAAAGAACGGTCCGAATTGCAAATCATAAACCAAACATACCTCTAGTCTCTACTGGACAAATATGGCTTGATACTTTCACGTGATCCCATTGCAATCTGCAGTGCCCTTTCCTCTAGCCTTAGAGAATATCCACTTAATTATTCGTAATATATCTTTGCTGTCACTTTCCCCTGGCGAAATTTGTATATCTACATATAAACAAAGTAATACATAATCTCTACAATCTTAAACACAAACAGTAGTGATTTATTTTTCTGCAAGGGGTGACATGACAGGAACGATATTGCAGAAAATTTAGTTATAGTAAATATCTTATAGCTTAATTTTATTTTATTATTGGTCTAGAAGGCAATACATACTCAAATAAACATACATGGAGGGGGGAGTGTGGTGAACCGAGTATTGAGGATAACAACACAACATAAGAAAATATTCTATAGTATTGAACAATTTTATTATGGTGTTTGATGGAAGACTATTTTAATATTTTAGATAACTTGTTTGATGGAAAAAAGAAATAGTGCAATACTTTTAATTTTTACACTATTTCTTACCTCCAGTATTTCTGACACAGTTTTACACTTAAACACAACATAACTTAAGTTGTCTTATCCCTTAGTTTTTAACATATCAAACACGTCCTCATTTTTTTTCTTCTTCTTTTTTCCTCTTATCAATTTCGCTCTCAATTTTACCATTATCATCTTTTTTAGTCGAAGGAAATTAAATATCAATTAAATCTATTTTTTCTACATCATTTTATATATACATTTTTTTAAGGAACATCTTTTTATATTTATTAACCAGTTCTACAACTAATTTTATCAAACAATATAAATTTAAACTACTAACGTATGTTTTTCATTCTTTCCAAAACAACATAAATATCGAATCATGATCATTGATGATGAATATATTATAAATTAATAATAATAAATAAATAAACATTGTACCAAAAATAACATAAGTAAGAGATAAATGTTGAGCCACACATTGATTTCTTTGTTTGTCTTTGCATTGCAACAGAACAGAACAGAGTGAGTGAGAGAATTCACACACTCAGTACAGACCTCGAAAAGCCATGGCTTCAATGGCTTCGATCGGTGTTCTCAAAGTACCTTCTTCTTCATCATCCTCTTCTTCTTCTTCATCCAAAGCCATTGCACGCAACCTCTCATTCACTTCATCACAGCTCTGTGGTGATAAGATCACCACAGTTTCAACGAGAAGAAGCTATGGTTGCAAACCCTTCATTGTTTCTCCTAAGGCTGTTTCTGATTCCAAAAACTCTCAGACTTGTCTTGATCCAGATGCTAGCAGAGTTAGTTGACTTGTCTTTACTTTTGTTTTCTGAAATTGACTATTTTTTGTTTGAGTGTAGTGTGAGATACAGAAAGTGGGGTGTGTGTGAATTGAGAAAAATTCAATCTTTTGTTTGTTTTCTCAATGTTTTATCAATTAGGTATGTATAATTTGAGTTTGTTGATAATGGGTTTTCTTGATATTGTACTGTGTTTTTGGGTTTATTAAGGTAGATCAGATTGGAAAAATGATGAGTTTTTGACACAAAATGGAAATTATAATTGTGTAAGATGTTATGTGTTTGATGGGTTGGGTTTCTTTATTTGAGTTTTTGTATGTGGTTGGTTCTGACTCAATTTGTACGCTTTTTTAATTATGTTTTGTTGAGTTTACCTCATATGATTGATAATGTCAAGTCCAATCATGACATTATTTGCACTATCACACTAATTTGAAATGATCAAAATCTATGAAGCACGGATAAAGACAAAAGACACATACACTGTCACCGATAATAACTTGAGAATATCACATAATTCAAAGGAATCATATGTGTCAGTGTCGTGTCGGTGTCGGACACCGACGAGTGTCCGACACGGGCACACACCTAATCCGAGGAATGTCCGTGCTTCATAGTCAAAATTCAAACTTGCCTGTTTCCTCATTGTTTGTGCAATTGAGTAATTATTGTGCATAGTAGGAGTTTGTTGGTACTTGATTCACACAATATACTATTATGTGGGCTGTGGCTGCTAGATTGGTGAAACTTGATGCTAGACCAATACAAAGAAATAACTATTACATGGAAAATTTTAACCCTATATTTTTATTTAGGCGTATTTGTTAGGAACTATATTTGAATTTGGCAGGACCAGTCGTGAATGTAATGTAATGATTTTTATGATGGTTTTCAGAGTGTGCTTGGTATTATACTTGGAGGGGGTGCCGGGACGCGTCTTTATCCATTGACCAAGAAGCGAGCAAAACCAGCTGTTCCTCTTGGAGCAAACTATAGGCTGATTGATATCCCTGTTAGCAACTGCCTAAACAGTAACATATCAAAGATCTACGTCCTCACACAATTTAATTCAGCATCCTTGAATAGGCACTTGTCCCGTGCATATGCGAGCAACATGGGTGGTTACAAAAATGAAGGTTTCGTTGAGGTTCTTGCTGCACAGCAGAGTCCTGAGAATCCAAACTGGTTCCAGGTAATAAGCAACCTTATATATGTTTTCTATTGTTATTGTTTATTGCTATGATCACTTATGGTAGTCTAGAACTATCTTGTGATTTTGAATGCTTTCACTGTTACAGGGAACTGCAGATGCAGTGAGGCAATATTTATGGCTTTTCGAGGAGCATAATGTTTTGGAATACTTAGTTCTTGCTGGTGACCATTTGTATCGAATGGATTATGAGAGATTTATACAAGCACACAGGGAAAGTGATGCTGATATCACTGTTGCTGCATTGCCAATGGATGAAGCACGTGCCACTGCATTTGGTCTAATGAAGATTGATGAAGAGGGGCGTATAATTGAATTTGCCGAGAAGCCAAAAGGAGAACAGCTGAAAGCTATGAAAGTGAGGCCATATAATATGCTCTTTTATTTGTTATTATTTGTTCTTTAGTTATAACTGCTTAAAGAGTTCTGCTATGACTTTTCTGTATTAGGTTGATACTACTATTTTGGGTCTCGATGACGAGAGAGCAAAGGAAATGCCTTATATTGCTAGTATGGGTATATATGTTGTAAGCAAACATGTGATGCTAGATCTGCTCCGCGACAAGTTTCCTGGTGCAAACGACTTTGGGAGTGAAGTTATTCCTGGTGCAACCGAACTTGGGCTGAGAGTAAGAATTCCTTCTATCTGTTCAATACAAAGAAAATGTGTATAGTTTTGCTAGAAAAGTTTTTCAGATCTTTAGCAACTGTATCATTGACGTATTTGTGAATCTGCTTAGGTGCAAGCTTATTTATACGATGGGTACTGGGAAGACATCGGTACAATTGAGGCTTTCTATAATGCAAATCTGGGAATCACCAAAAAGCCAGTACCAGATTTTAGGTAACTTAGTGTTGGCCTTTTATTTATTCATCCTACTGTTTGTTTTATTTTAACCATAATAACAGCTTCACTGAGATGTTTAATGTTTGTTGGGACGTTGCTTGCAGTTTCTATGATCGTTCATCTCCAATCTACACCCAACCTCGGTATTTGCCTCCATCTAAGATGCTTGATGCTGATATCACCGATAGTGTTATTGGTGAAGGATGTGTAATTAAGGCAAGCTTTTCCAAAAATTTCATATTTTCCCTTAGTCCATCGTTACTAGAATGGCACAAATTTGTTACTTGTACATTTCGTGGCAAAGATATCTAAATAAATGAGACTAGTTAATTTGTTGAAAATTAACCTTGTTTTCAATATTTTGTTCCACAGAACTGCAAAATTCATCATTCTGTTGTTGGATTGCGATCTTGCATATCAGAAGGTGCAATTATTGAGGACACATTGTTAATGGGGGCAGATTATTATGAGGTAACATTGCTAAATAGCTGTCACATTGTTAAGTTAATAGGAATTGACTTTAGTTTGACTAAAAGTACTAATTTCAGTATTGGTTTTCTGATTGGTGTGCTGCAGACAGATGCTGATAGAAGGTTTTTGGCTGCTAAAGGCAGTGTTCCAATTGGTATTGGCAAAAATTCTCATATCAAAAGGGCAATTATTGACAAGAATGCTAGAATTGGAGACGATGTGAAGGTTATATACAGTCTCATCAGAATTTTTTTCTCAATCATATTTTTTATCTCCTATCTAAATGCACTGTTCTCCCGTTCTTCCCTATCTTGCTCAACATGCGTGCTGGAAGAGTGAGGGAGACAGGGTTTACAAAACTAACTTTCTGATATTTAATCAAGTTTACATGGAAAATCATTCACTCATAACTTTCATCTTGTTTCAATTCTCAGATCATTAACAGTGACAATGTGCAAGAAGCTGCAAGGGAAACTGAAGGTTATTTCATAAAAAGTGGGATTGTCACAGTAATCAAGGATGCATTGATTCCAAGTGGAACTGTCATCTAAAGTCCTCTCTAGTCTCTACTATTTCCTCTTCCTGCTGTGCAACACCCCATTTTCACTGCTGGAAGGTGTTACAAGAACAGCTCCACTTCCGCATTGGTTTTCTGGTGCACGTTATATTTCGCTCGGAAGTATATAGAGTAGAAGACTCTTTTGGTAGTCATGATGTAAATTTAATTATTCGGTGGAATAAAAGCTTCATTAGCCTGCAGTGTCTGCAATGCATGTTCTTTTGTAGTTTATCAAAAGGGTGGAATAATATTCACGAAAAACAATGAAAAGAAATACAATAAAAGCGTCGGACACTAGCTTCTGCTGATGTAATTTGCTTCTTCTAGGTTTCTCAAGACCTTTTTCTTTTCTATTTCAACTCAACTAATAGATATTAATTCACCTTTTGCAACTTTCGAAGACACTTGGCCAGTTAATTGGTCATGTATACCTTTTACTAAGTAGAGTGAGGGCAGGACAGAAAATATAATTGAGCCAGAGAATTGATGTTTATCATATTAAATTGTCTTTTTCACCATAGTGTAGCATATTTGATATTTCTTCATTCTTGATTATTGGAAGGCTCTTAAACGACGGATGGAGTATAAATTGAATTTTATGAACCCAGTTGATATAATTTTGTTTAGGTCAAAGAACGAAAACTATTGAGAAAATGACTTTTTTGTTAAAGGGAGACTGATAAGTTGATGCTTGAGTTTTCGTTATAAACAGTGTTTCAAGTTTCAAAATCTTTTGAAACATGCAACAATTCCTAAATTTCAGTTGTAGTCCCATATTCAAAATGACGTATTTTTATTTTCACATTTTTTAAATATGCTGATTTCATGATCTCTGAATATTTCGTTAGAATTTCCCTTTGATATTTTTGCTTCAAGGACCATCAAATACATGTTCCAAAAATGAAATAAAATAAAGGAACACAAATGACATTTTTAAATCAGAAACAATAACACAATTTTAAGACCCAAAAAACATTTAATCCAAAAAAAAATTACATTATCAATGTGTAATTACACAAGATTGCTTTGCTTCTATAAAGATTACTAGTTGTTGAGAGAATTTTAGCCATTTTATAACATCATGTGCAGTGCCAACAACTATTTAGACTATCATTTAAGTTCAATTTTACCTCTGTTATTGAACTATTTTTACACCAAGTGTATCTCAAACGCCTTTGTTTGAATATTCACTGCATCATATGACTTCAAAAACTAAAAGTCGGTGATTAAATTTTCTGGACTAGGATATTTAGTTAATAGAATATCCCATTTTTAGAATTCTTCGTACGTTTTATATAATTAAGAACTTGAAATGACTTTGTACACAGTTATTGGATGCAATCAGTTATATACATAGAACTCAATAAAAAACATGACTAGGTCATCAAATTTCATTAGCAGCTCCTATCCTTCCTCCACTTTTTGCTGTAATGTATTCAAAACTCCCCTGTTGGTCATTACCGGTAAGTAACTCAGGTTTGCACAAGTTCTACTTGCATCCTGTGTAGCAGAACAGTTATTATTTCAGATAATCTAAAAGAAGTTCATAGTCATCTAAATCACAATCTTATGGCTACATTTCTGCCAATATTAGTTGAAACATGCATTTTGAATATAATACTAACTTCTATAATTTCAGGCAATGTAACTGAGGGTGAGTGTCATAAAAAGAAAAAAAGGAGAAAGTATGTTCAAATACTAATAACAGTTTAAGTGGTTCTTTCAGACAATAAAGATGAAAGGAAACCTTCAGTCACTATCAATTTTTTTACAGGGAAAACAGAATTTAGCTAGGGAATGGAGGACAGAGACAGACAAATACAGTTGGAACAAAGAAAAGAAAAAAGATGAAACAAAAGACCAATTTGAAAGTCTTTTATATCCCTTCTGCATGCTAGAGGGAATAACCCATTTGAAACATGAGTTGAACTTCAGTAAGAATGATGCCATCAACTGGTACATATGCAAATCGTAAGAATTCTTTATTCGGTCTCTTCTCAATGTGAGAAAGAGAAGGGTGAAAAGGATCCGAATGGAAAATTAGAGAGCTGTTCCTTACTCTCCCACTTTCTCTCCACAAGTTTTTCACCCCTCTACCATTTCTCTAGCCCTCCCTTATACTCCTCCCCCCCTCCTAAGTCCTAACTGTTATGTTCAGTCATAACAGCCTACAACTATTTCTCCCAACTACCAAACCGACTTTTAGAAGATGCAAGGGTACAAGTAGGTAGTATTATCCCCAGTTTCTCATCCTATTCTTCATATCATAAAGCCTCTTTACCAATGGTCTTGTATCAAGAAGCTACATACTAAGACCTCCTCATAACAAATCCCCAAACAAATGTCAAAACATGTTCGCAAGCTGAAAATTTGCATGTTCCTCTCCAACAAAATGCACAAAATGATTGCATAAATGAATGTCATCAAATGATATTCACATTTTTGCAAAATCCATCATATAGAATCATCAAAAAGGTACTCAAGAATCCTTTTAGCAAAAAACCCAAAGTTTCCAGGGCATACAATACAATATAGAACAAGAAATAATGAAATATAACCTAGAAATTCACTTATTATAAATATCGATTATAGCTTGGTAATTTTACCTTGCCTGGAGGTAATGCTCCTCCATTTATCCTTGAGATCAACAGGAGTACGAGTCTTGTCAAACACGCGGAAACCGAATTCTAAAATTTTCCTCCAAGGGATATTCTGATCTTCTGTTGCGAACTTCAACACTCCTTCCTGCAATGCAAAAAACAAAAGTAACACTATTAATTGAGAAATGAAGACCTAGCAGTAATAATAGCTAAAATGAGTGTAGTTCTTGCTCAGTGGTATGAGTTTGGGACACCAAAAGAGTAGTACGGAGATTTAAGATTTGATCCATGCTACTTACAAATCCCCCTCCCCCTAACAAATTAACCACCAAGAATTTGCCTATAGAAAATAAAGCTAAGACAAATACTCTATACCTTCATCAAATTCATCAAATGTAAGCATACCATAATTGATTATATCTGTTATACAACTTTAACGTTCATAACAATTTCTGAGAAACTTAAAATGTTTACCAGGAAGTTGTAAATTAACAACAACAACAACCAAGCCTTATCACGCTAAGTGGGGTCGGCTACATGAACCAAATTACGCCATAATGTTCTATCATAAAAGAGATGGATCTTGCATTGTTCTTGCCGTAATTAAACCAGTAAGCCATCCAAAATCAAGTCAGAAGTAAAGGAATTAAATTAGAGCATGATATCAATAAGGCATTGCAATGAAAACCTTGAGAACTTTTTCTTCTTCAGCTGTCCAATTCAATCTCTTACGTTTTCCAGTCAGCATATTCTGCTTTGTGCTGCACTAAAAAACAATAACTCATTTACACAACCAACAATACCTAAAGACAAATCAACTCTCCATCAAAATGTCAGCTCTATCCAACAAAACAATGACAGAAAAAATGGATATCAAACACAACACTGACACGTAGACACGAGTAATAAGTTGATAAAATAGAACTGATCGAACATAACCACATTTGGGGTCTGTTTGGTAAGCCACATATTTGAGCTTATAGCTTATGTCTTATAAGTTCATTTGATTAAAAAAGACACGTTTGGTAATCGTCGCTTTCTCACGAGCTTATAGCTTATGTTTACTAGCCTATAGGATTTTTTAATAAGCTAATTCAAGTAGCTTATAGCTTTCATTTTTTTATCTCAATTTTACCCTTGCAGCCTTAATAAAAAAATAATTAAACATTAATTAAATATATCTTATTTATGTCATTTCATACTTAGAAGCTAGTTCAACCACTAATTTTATCAAACACTAAAAATTCAATCATCTAGTTTATCCGCTAAGCTAACTTATTAGCTATCGGCTATAAGATCATTCACTATAAGCTTTCAATCTAAAGTGTCAGCGCTACATAAAATATAACTACTACTATTGCTACTTAATTTATGTTCACATGAGAAATTAAACTAAACTTGAATAAATCATGACTCACACTCGCTTTCGTACACTTGAAGTTCTGGAGCTAGTAACTTCCTCCTCGTCTACGTCATCACCACCACCAGCAGCAGTTTTCCGTTCCCTGAGTAATGCTTTTTTCACAGGAGCAGCCTTACGTTTAACACTGGCACGACTTTTCTTTACCGTGACAGAAACCTCATAATCAGAATCTTTAGTTTCACTCACTGAACTACCCGATACAGAAACCTTTCCTTCATCTTCATCATTTTCATTACCATTATTACTTTCCTCTTCAGAACCAGAAACTTTCGGTTCATCCACTTCCGGTTCATTCCGGTTCACATGATCCTGTTCAACCGGTTGATTTTCCTTATCCTTATGCACTGTTTGATTTTTGTCTAAAAAGCTAGATAGAGCTTTCTTCGCAATAATCGCTTTTTCTTTTAATTCTCTAGTTTTCTTCAACGCGCGTTTGTACGCGCAATAAGGACAAAAGAAGTTTCCAGAATCATCGAATTTAGGTTCGGAACCGATGCAAGTGACGTGGACAGAAACGGGGCAATCGGTTTGAGAACATACGAGCAACTCACCTCCGAGTTTGTTGCAGGTAATGCAAATGTTATCGTCTAAGGAATCAACGGGTACGGTTTCGGGAAATGGAGTGTGGTTGTCGTCGCCGTCGCCGTCGCTGTTGCTGTTGTAGACGGTTGCATTGTGGTTGTCGTTGGCGGTGGAGAGGAGAGGAATCGGAGAGGCGGCGGATGGTGTTATACTACGGCGGCGAACACCGGTGACGACGGATTTTATTCTCATCGCTCACAGTTGTGTGCTTTTTCAGAGGGAAAAAGACGATTGGTTCTAAAACCCAGAAAACAGTTGTGTGCTCATTTAATATATAATAATATGACTTGAACAATAAATTTGAATATAGAATAAAAAAATTCAAGTTCTAACTTTAAATTAAAATCAATTTTTATTTGAAGGATGAGAAAAAAAGTTAGAATTTGAATTCTATATATATCAATCAATTTTTAAAGAACAACTAAACATATCAAAACTCCTTAAAAAAAAATCAAAATCAATTTTATATGATTAGCTCAAATTTATCAACCGTCACGGATTCGATATCCACTAGTGTTTTTATAGGAGGTAACCGTAAATATCTTTATAAGTGTTCTTTGAATCTGAATGTCTTTTATTTCTTAGCCAGAAATACCATACTTCCATCCAAAATTTATTTGTTTTTGGTCAATCTGAATCCTAAATTTATTATTAGCCAAAAGGAAAAATACACCTAATGATGATAATCCAATATTTACAATCATTCTAAAATTGCAACTACAAATAGACTCTCGTGATAATATAATTTGCCACTAACTATCCACAAATCTGAACTCAACTTGCAAAAATATTGAAATTGATAGACGAAGCAAATGATTTGAGTTCAAACCTCAATTCCTCCGGTCTAAAATTAACAAACATCGCCCTTAAACATACTATTTAGATTTTAGATATTAAACATACTATTTAGATATAAATAGTATGTTTGTAATAAAATTGTTAGTTGATTCATTTAGGTGCTTTGTTTTTAAAATGAAAAAAAGAGTAAAAAGAAAACAAAGGCAGGTGCATTGTTTAACAAAATAAGAGAGAATTAGGCTATGTTTGCGTCATTAGAGCCACGTAGATAATAAGTTTTCATGAATTCAATTTTTAATAATCTCTTCTTGTATCATACCTTCTCTCTACTTAGATCTAATCAAATGGCAGATTCTATGACCAAAGAATAAGAAAATACAATTTGTTAGTTAAATTTCTCTTAACTTAAACTTGTTTATTATCTGCATCCATTTAAGTTAACTCCCCTTCTGAATATTCATCCACATATAAGTTGGTTTGGACAATAAAATTGTGAAAGGTTAGTTTATGCTATTTGTTTTAATTTCATTTTTCTTCTAACTTTCCACAACTATTAAAAATGTTTGTGAATTGTGATGATATTTTGTCACGTTCTAATTGTTTTCATGCAGGTGTTAGTTTTTCTTCATTTGGTAAACATTTCTACAAGGAAGACGTGAAATTTTGAAAACAATATGAAGAGGGCTATCTCGGTATGTTGTAACAATTCCTTGATTGCTAACTTACATGCATTCTACATACATTCTCTTTATTTCTCAAAAGAAATCGAAGACTCGGTCCCGTGACTATAATTGTGTATATTATGTGACTAATTCAAGAAATGTGTTTTTATACATACAAAATTATATCAATGCATTTTCTACTCCCTTTATATAGTTAGTAATATCATAGTGTTAAGAAATATATGGTTGTGCAGGTGGGATCTTTAGAGGGAAGAGGTGTGATAGAACTCGAAAGCGCGAGCTTACTTAATCCTGCTTCATTTCCTAAAAAAGATGCATCATTTGAAGAAGATTCACCAATTGATCATGAGTGTAGGAATTTCTCACAGGATGTAATAAAAATTAAGATGCTTAGTAGCATAAAACTTGTAATCCTCTCAACCAAGATAAACTTACTCCTGCCTTTTGGTCCCATGGCAATTTTGGTAGATAAACTGTTTCATAGTCATGTAAGTTTCTTTGTTCATTTGATTGCTAAATATTCAAATTCAATTGTAAATCATGTTACATTTGATTTCTTCAAATGTGTTTCAGGGTTGGGTCTTTCTTTTTAGCTTATTAGGCATTATACCCTTGGCAGAGCGTTTGGGATATACAACTGAGTAAGTAATTCAAAATTTCACGCTCAAGAGTTTTAACGTTTCTACATTCCTAGAGTTGGATTCGGATCCAGGATGCTAAACATTTGTTTAATTTTTTTTGTGTGCTGGATACCAAGCATTTAGATGCACATAAAACTATTGCTAACTTTGTTTTTACTAAATTAATAAATGTGGGAATAAGTTTGTGATGTAAGTACTGCAACTGAAATAAAAACCTTATTATAATCAGTATGCATAAAACCTCAATTCTTACCCCTCTTTTAGTGAAGAAGATGAAAACAATGTGATATTATTCTGTTTTGTCATTGTTCTAATACGATCAATCATATGTGATGTTTAATACAACATGCTCAAATGGAATTTGATAGAAACTTAGTTTAAGAATTTGATTATAATGGAAATTTTGGTCTGCCTTTGATGCAGGCAGCTAGCTTTCTTTACTGGACCTGCAGGTAATGTTAGCTTTCCCTTCAATTAATTACATCGTAATTTGTTTAACTTTGTGCAATTCTGTTCATCGAAATTGAAATTATTCTAAAGTAGCACATAAGAGTCTTTTTTTTTTCTTTCTGTTCCCCACTGATATATACATTTAGGGTTATCAATTTGCACCTATAAACGAGAATCTCTGAGGAATTTAAGTTTTTGTCAATACTCGGTAACATAGTCGTTACTCGTTAGCAGCCTATTTTAATTACTTCATTTCCAACATGACTTTGTGTTGCAGTTGGTGGTCTTTTATATGCCACATTTGGAAATGCAACAGAATTAATTATATCAATTCACGCCCTCAAAAGTGGATTGGTTCGTCTTGTTCAACAATCACTACTCGGTTCAATTTTATCAAACCTATTGTTAGTGCTTGGATCTGCATTATTTGCTGGTGGAATAGTATTTCATAAGAAAGAACAAGTATTTAACCATGTATGGTTTTGTTCAATTAAAAAATTTCCCTTTCTCTGAGTTTATTTTCTTAGCAGAAATTGACCTTAACTGATCATCAGACAGATGCAAACTGTGGATTTCGGATTATTATTGATGGCGGTAATGGGACTGTTATTTCCAGCAGTTCTCCATGCTACACAAACAGAATCAGAATATGGGACATCTCAGTTATCTCTTTCAAGATTTACTAGTTGCATTATGCTTGTGGCATATGCTTCCTATATAGTGTTTCAATTGAAGATTCAGAAGAATTTAGAACTTGCAATTCATGAGGTTAAGGCTTCATAGTTGTTTTTTCTTAATTGTTAGTTATTAATACAAATAATGATCCAGGTTACTGCAAGAATCATACTAATATTATTTTTGATCTATAATTGTAATTAATGATTTTTAGGACAAGAATTTCAATGAAGATACTTCAAATGATGCAGAAACTCCTGAGATTTCAATGTGGGAATCAATGATATGGATTTCAATCTTAACAGGAGGTATATCCATCCTGTCAGAATACTTGGTTAACACCATAGAGGTAAACTAAAATCTTAGAAATAATAGGTCATCTCTTTCATGCTCACCTTATGTATTTCCATTCCTATAGAGCATATATCTTTTGTTTGATTCATTTTTTCCCCATTTTCAACTAAATAGTAATAGCATATTCTTTGTCGTCAAAATAATAAATAAATCATAATCTTTGTTTACTTTTTCCTTCCTAATATTTGTGTTTATATGGGATAAGTTATTGATGTGACATATAATAAAATATTTTCAGGGGGCATCGAAAGAGTTTCAAATGCCAGTGTCATTTCTTAGTGTTATTCTTCTTCCAGTAGTAGGGAATGCTGCTGAGCATGTTGGATCTGTTATGTTTGCTGTCAAAGACAAACTTGTAAGTATTTTGACTACTTACAAGTTTCGTAATTTTAACATATATGATAGGTTTTGATAAAAATTTAAGGTAAAGTTTTGTGTTATTTTCCTTAAAAATGGATACATTAAAATGTGACATTTAATTTATATGATGAATAAATAATCTGAATGATAAAATGAAGATGGGCAAAATTAAGAGTGTGATTTTCCTCTATAATTTACTGGTTCTATAGGACATATCGTTGGGCGTGGCTGTAGGATCTTCAATACAAATATCAATGTTCGTGGTAAGATTTTTGTCAATGAAATTTGTTAATTTTTTTGTTTGTTTTTCCATGGCATTATATAGTTTTTCATAGCTCCTTAACCACGGTGTTTACTCTATTTTGTTATGAATCAAGTTTGATAAAGCAAAACAAAACACAAATTTGATTCAGGTTATAGAACTTGAATAGAACTGAATATTTTGAGATACAGATTCTAGGTAACACTCTACTAATCATCTTATTCCATATGAATGGTTATTACTGCATTCCCTGTAGATTCCATTTTGTGTGGTCGTTGGATGGATGATCGAATGTCCTATGGACTTGAATTTTAAGCCTTTCGAGACAACTTCACTTTTCATGTCAGTTATCATAGTTGCCTTCATGTTGCAAGTAAGTCAATCAACTGAGCTAAATTCCTTCTGCGCAATTTGTTGAGTATGCTACAAATGATACTGTATTAAATTTTTGTCGTTAGTAATGTCTTATATGAACTACCTATATCTTCATGGATTTGATCTTTACTTGTGTTAGGACTATTAGTGTTAATTGTGTAGTTAGTCCTTACTTGGCACGTTACTTGTAATGCAAGTAAGAACAGAGACGATTAATCCCTTGCGTAATTGGCTATATATATGCCATGATAGTATCAATAACAAATGGATAATCACATTTAAACATTACAACTTGAACTTTGTTTCAAAATGTAGAATGGAACTTCAAACTACTTCAAAGGGATGGTGCTCATTCTCTGCTATTTGATAGTTTCTGCAAGTTTTTTTGAACATATTGATCCTATGTTAGTTGGTGAGTAATGAAACCCTTCCTCCATCTTAAATAGTATATTTGAATTCAGTTATATATAGCTTTATAAAGTCTAAGCTCCAAATTTTATTTTTTCAGAAGATAATCCCTCGACTACTGCCGGTCCGTAAGAATCTGTTGCCTTTAAGGTCTCTCTTGTTTTCTTTTTCTCCCCTTTCTGAAACCAAGGATTAGATTTGCGACTTCGTTGTAATATATCAAGTAAAAGAATCTTCAAGACCATAGACTAAGGTGGAGAATAAGATCTGTATATCTAACAGAGGGAATGATATCACAAATTAAAAAGCTCATGAATATTGTTCCAGCTTACTAATGTTAAATATTGGTAGATTTTTCGACTTGTCCCCGCCTAAGGTTTATTTTGCACTATTGAATTTTTGGCTATGTACATTTAATTCTAATACTCGAACAAGATGATATGCAACTGTATTTGTTAACCAAAATGCATGTTATACTCAGTACGGTATAGTTCCTACATTCATTATCACAACTAGCGTTCCTCTCTCTCTCTCTCTATATATATATATATATATATATATATATATATATATATATATATATATATATATATATATATATATTAAATGTATGCACCTTAGTTTTTTTCTTAAAATCGTGTATAACGTACACATGTACACACGTAAAGGTACTCATACATCAGGTGCCATGCCCGTATCCAATACATGCAATTATCATAATTGATCAGGTCAAGTGCGGCCACCAACAACACCCTCGCAACAAATTATGAACGTCAACATAAATTATATATTTCTCATCATTTGACAATGTCAGAATGGGTGTGGAATGTCATGATATTAAACAAAGTGATATCTTCATTTTGTGACTGACATCTAAGGTACGTGGTTTAGTATAGTCATAATGAGATTGAGGAAGGTAATTCTAATGAACTAAGGGTTTTGATTAGGGTCGGATTTGGATTCACAATATCGATGAGACACAATTTTTGTCAAATAATTAAATAAAATGTATACATGGGTTTTAAGCACATGAAGCAGTCTTAATTGTAGAATAATATGTTATGAGATGAGACTACCAAACCTGATTGATTGTTCTAAGCATGAATAATTAAAGGAGGAGTCAAATAAAGTAGAAACACTATAAGCCAACGTCTTGCCATAGGAGAACTTGAAAACTTGTTTCACACTCAATCTGATATCAAATGTTTAAGTTTTTATGGCTTAATTTTAAAACTTGAAAACTTGTTTATGAATGCAATAGATGATTACACATGCCGAGACATTCACAATATATGACTTAACCTAAATTTAACAAGAATAAAAAGCGTTTGCTTCTATTTGTGTTGTGTTTTGCACTTGCTGAAAGAAAGAAGAATGAAAATGGCTTGCTGAAGTGAGGGGAAGTGTTTACGGTGTACTTGTGTTTCAGACTGGACTTGTGGACCAAACTAAAAAAAATAAAAAATTCAGCTTACGCTGATGTGACACTTGCCACATACCAAAGCCTGCTCAGGTTCAATCTTGGTTGTGACCCAAAAAGCTCAAAATAACGATTAAAATATTGTTGACAATGATAACATTGAACATCGTCGTGAACAATGTTTTATTGTTGAAATAAGACATGTGCAGGTTATTACAGTTAAGGTGATGTTTTATTGTTATTTTTTAAATTCGTCAAGGTGATATTTTTAGGTTACTTTACATTTTTAATTTTATTTTTAAAATGAGTTATTTAAGTTGTCTATAAAATATCTCATTTGTGCTTTCTAAAGCAATATCTCATTTCAAACATTATATGTAGTTTTAAAAATACTATGATGATATGTTTTAAGACATAAATATCTAACACAATACAAACTAAAATTGTCTAAAACACTATAGTTGTCTAAAACAATACACATATTATCTATCATAGCACAAAAGGCTTTTTTGTACAATTCATAAACTTTAAATTCATAGCACAAAAGGCTTTAAATTTTGCACAACTATTTTGTGTGTTTGCTGTAACTTTATTTTTTAAAATATTACTTATCTAATTCATATAGTTTTCCCGATCTGACCCAATAGATGCACGTGACATTTCAAAATCTCGAATTCTGCGGAATGGTTGTGGTTCACTCAAACTTGCCTAAAACAGAGAGAATTTTGTGTATCATTCGTCTTTCATCGTAATCGTCTGGAGGAGAACGGCTCTTGCCAAGACGCGGCAAACGCCGCTGACAACGATAATGACAACTGGACTTATTACCTATACATACAAACACTCATGGTAATTATATATACACACAAAGGTATAACCAATTTTTAGCCTATCGATCAATCTATACATTCTAACCTTTGTCTGCTCTATTTGTGAGTATTCAATATCTTTATTTTTGTGAAAAAAGATGAAAGAAAGAAAAATATAAACATGCAAAGTAATATATTGATAGAAATAAGAGACCAAGAATTTTTTAGTCAATAGAAAAAGATAGATTAAATAAATAATTAATGTTTTTGATGTTATTCACCTAAGCTCAAAGTGGTAGTTGCATTCCATAAAAAAGTGGTAATTACATAATTTTATAAATTTGTCTAAAAAATAATAATTGAACATTAAAAAAAAAATTAGTTGATAGATAATAGATACATAATATAATAGGGGTTAGAGGAGTTCACCAAAGTCGGGGAAAGCCCTCCAAAAAATGGAAGTTGAACTCAAATCGTTGAGGGAAATGAGCAAATTGCTTAATAAACAATAGAACCAATCTTCGTTGTCTATCATTTTATATTTCTAACACACAAACACACATTATTATTATCTCACACACACACCCATTATTATTACTAGCAAAAAGTCACACACTGTCTTTTCACTCTTTTTTACTGTGCTAATATTTGAATATTATGAACAATTTTTTTTTAATGAAATTTTAAGTTTGATTAAAGTATAAATATAAATGTTTGTTACTTTCAAATTATAACAAACCAAACTAACTATTCCCTCAAAAAAAAAAAAAACAAACCAAACTAACTATGTTTATCTATTTCAATGACACCAACAACAATCGTTATTGTAGAAAAAGTTATTTAAGAGTATAATTGAGATAATGAAAAAGACAACCTAAAATCTCCTATTTTCTTTATATATAGTATAGATTACATGACAATTATGACTTCGAATGTCATATTTAATACATGAATAATTAGGAAGAATGGATTCTTTTTAGAATATATATATATATATATATATATATATATATATATATATATATATTGAAGGTGTCGTGCGTGTAATTGGTTGATGGTGTTGTTGGTGATTGATATGCATGACCTCAAGAGTCATGTTTAATACATGAGAGCGAAAAAAATCAATAATGTATGACTATTTAATATTCAAATTTTAAATTTATTTATTTAAATTTCATGATATATTATATTATTTTTTATCATTTATATAATTAAATTTTTTAACACTGGAATTTCAAAATTAAGATTAAAATTCTCGATCAGGAGTATCCAATTTTTATTTCAAATTTAAACAAGATGTATTTTACTTACCTAATTGAATTTCAGATTACCTTTTTTCCTTGAAAATTTGAGGAATAAGATCCTATCTTAAATTCCTATTCAACATTCAAGTTTTAAAATATCAACATCATAATATAATACACAAAAGAATTAACAAAATTAAATATAAAGTGTTTCGGAAAATGAATACAAATATTAACAAAAAAATAAAATTATTCAAACGAAATAACAAAAACTAATAATGGTCATATGAATGAATTGAAAGTAAAAATGCTCCTTTTATCCTAAATTATAAGTCGTGTTGGAGAAAAAAAATTGTTTTAAATTATAAGTCGTTTTACAATAACATAAAATATTATTTTTCTACTACACTCTCAATTATTTATTACTCTTTTTTTCAATTATTTAACTTATCTTTTTCATACCATTAATGGAAGGTTTTTTTTTCTTCCATACACCATTACTTACACTTCTTAATTTGTGTGAAATAGTTCAATTTTTCAAAAAAGCCAAAATGATTTTGCTATTGGATATGCTCATTAATGTCGTAAAATTTGGGACGGGGGAGTAGAATGGAACTACGTGGATATGCTCATTTTTTGCTACTGATGGTTTCTGCAAGTGATTTTGAACAAGTATCCTATGTTAGTTGGTGAGTTATGAATCCCTTCATCTCAAGTAGACATGTTAAATCAAGTGTTCCATTATTCACTTTCAAACAAAAAAAAAGTGTTCCATTATTCACAAAATCATAGTGTAAATTCAAACATGAACCAAGCTAAAATGAGGAATAGATTAGGATATGTAATATGTATATCTAACAGAGGAATTGATATCACAGATTAAGAAGCTCATGTATACTGCGTGAATGATATGTGCTCAAATTGTGATCCAAACCCAAAACTATGAATGATCTAAATGATGATCCAAATCTAATATTGTGATTGGTAAAACTACTTTTGTAACAAGACACATATTCATGTTGCATGCAAGACAAGTTGCATTTCTCATGTAGTGCAAAGTGACAAAATGGATAGTTGCATGCACTAACAAGTTGCAAGATGCATAAGATACAAGTGACATGTTGCACACTAGTTGTCTTGCATGGAAGACAAGTGGCTTCTTGTATGTAAGGAACTATAACTTATCTTTCCTAGCAACACACATTCTAACACACACTTTCCAACACACTCTCTTTGATTGGTTAAAACTTACATGGGTCCCACCAAATCATGTGGGTACCATGTGAATTTTGTCTAATCAAAGAGAGTGTGTTGAAAAGTGTGTGTTAGAAGGTGTGTTGCTAGCATTTCACATTTCTCTTCGTATAAATAGCAAGCTCATTTGCACAATTTCAATCATCCTATCAAGTAGTAACACAACAAGAATTAAAGCATGTTGAGAGTGAGAGAAAAACATATAGACAGGAAATATTGTTTCTCCTATAAGGTTTCTCCTAGTGTTAGTTGTACTGACAGTGAATACAATATCGATCACTAGGGTTTAATATATGTTTTTGGTCATGCCTTGAGAATAGTCTCAAGGGGGCTATTTATAGCATTCTTGGGCTTCTTATTTTGTGACTTACACCATAAGTATTTTTTACAATAATTTAACCCCTAAGTCACTTTTGATAAAGAAAACGTGTATACTTATGTTAATCCAGATATCTTGGCCGAATATTTAGCCCAATATACGGGAAATGAGGCTTCGGGAACAAGGATAAGGGGCGCACCTTTGCTAAAGCATAGGCAACGCCTTGTAGAGGGCCAGTGAGCCCTTTATGAAATATTGGTGGTCTATTAATAGAATACTGCTCTCCCCCCTGCACATTTCGCTCTTACCCAGCTGAAAAGACAATAATGGCCCTGCGCTAGTTAAGTCACGCTGCGTGACTTAACTAACGCACATTGTAATTTGTGCGCAACTTAAGTAGCGTTGCGTGAGTTAACTCACGCAACGTGAGTTAAGTCGTTTAACAGCAAAACAGACGCCCATTTCCCTCATTTCCAAAACTTCTCAACTTCAAATTTTTGAACCCAAATCCGAATTTCATCATTCTTGCGCCATTCAAAGCAAATTTCCTCCACAATATCAAGTAAGTGATTATCACTCTGCTTCTTTGCATTATTTTGGTTGAAATTTTCGAATTATTGAAGAAAATTAACATTTTTAGGTTTTTTATAAAATTGTCTTGCATGTTAAAGATAATGATTGTTAGTGATGATTTAACTTAGGAATTGTTGTTTAATGTTGTTTAGGGTGCAATGTGGTAGTTTAGGGTTTAGAAATTGTTAGATTTCTTAGTTGTTTAAAAATTGCACTCTATGTGTTCGTAAAATGTCACCATGGTTTTTTTTTTTTGATTGTTAATGATGAAATTAGTTAGAATATAGTTTGTTGATGTTGGTTATAGTATGTTTTAGGACAATGTGGTAGTTTACGGATTGAATTGTTAATGTTGTGCAAATATGCCTAGGAGGAATACGTCACAGAGACCGCCTGAGCTGCTTCAGGATAGGAGTGACAGACTTAGGGCAGGGAGGCCTGCCCCCACTAGTAGTCCCTCCTTTAGCTGACCGAGGTCGAGGGAGAGTCGGGGGCACGAGACTTGCCAATCTTGATGCTGATGGGCCCTCATCGTCATATACTGGTCCATCCCAGACGGTGGACCCGACATAGTATCAGCATGATTATCAGGTTTATCAGGATCCTTAGCCTCAGGCGTATCATTTTGAGGAGCCTCAGCCCCACCACTATCAGTTTGAGGTGTATCAGCATCATCATCATCATGAGCAACTTGATGTTGAGTAGGAGGAGCAACCTGATATTGAGGAGCCTGAGCAGCAGGAAGATATTGAGGAGCCTCAGCGTCAGCAGGATGATGCTGGTGGGGGTCGTTTTCAGGGGTTGCCAAGGGTGGTGTACGAGGTCGGACCGGACGGCTATGCAGGGGCTTTCTAACCTTTCGCTTTTACCTCGCTTTGGTGGACATGTGGCATGCATGATATGGATCGATGCCGATGTAAGTATATTTTAATGTTTATTTTACTTCTTTTACTATTTATACAACTTATTCTAATTATTATTTGACTTATTTAATGTTAGAATTAAAATTTATGTTAAAATATATTTAATGTTTATTTTACTTATTATTTATTTAACGGTGTTGTTTGTTGTTTTTTGTTTTTTATTTCAGTTTCGGAAAAAATATAGGGTGAAAGGTGTCTCGCACGGGAAGAAGTTGAGCCTTAAAAACTTGATGGTGCCTCAGCCGGGAAAGGAAAATGACTGGTTTTGGGAAGAAGTGAATATGTCCGGTCTTACTCCCCTTATGACTAGTGGGTACGAGAACATCTCTCACGGGTTTGTTTGTGCGATGTCAGAGAGATGGCATGAGGAAACCAACAACTTCCATCTACCTGTTGGGGAGATGACCATCACACTAGATGATGTGGCGTGTCTCCTATGCATCCCTATCACTGTGAAGCTCATTCCTGATAGAGAGTTAACCCGTGACGAGGGGATGAAGATGATGCATGTGGACTTACTTTTTATAGCAGAGGTTGCCGCTAAGGAGATGACAAAACAGGGTGACCCTTATATCAGTTTTCTTCTTTTTTACTTATTGGATCGTAAATGTATAGTTGTTTGTATAATACTTGTGCTGATATAAATTTGTTTTTGGTGTTTGCAGGGATGGACTTTGATGCACTTCTCGAATATCATTCTGAGGATTGAAGATGAGGGCTACGACCCTACTGTTGCCCCGCTTGTGAAACCTATAGAGATGCCATTGATTTGTTGGACCATTCTCATGTCATCTGGAGGCCGTACGTGAGACGACAACACATCACGCCTTTCAGGACATATGCTGGTACTCCGGATGGATCATGGCCGGCAGAGACAAGACGGTCCGTCACTTGCCAGAGCGGGTTCTTAGGCAGTACGGGTATGTCCAGACACAACCCAAGCCTCCTACTGATGTTGAGCTTATTGCGGAAGATAACGTGGCCCAGGACTTCACAGAGTTTGCTCTACATGTCCTAAACCATCAGCAGAGGGGTGATCCGGTGCCAGAGGACGAACCGTGGGCTCATAGCAGGGGGTACATGAGATGGTTCTATAGAGTGTCACATCATATTGTGAACCCCCTGCGGCCATTCCTGACTACGCAGCTCAGTCCCCTCCTCGTCCTGTCCCTCCTTACAAGGAGGTTCTTGTTGACCAACAGTGGACCAGACATCCTCCCGACCCATACCGGATCATCGGCAACATTAGAGTCAGAGTGGATATGCAATGAGGCATCCTGATGTGTTTGGTAATCCAGAGGTTCTTCGCATGATGCAGGGTATACTGTCTGAGTGGATCATGCTGGAGTAGATGCTGGTTCCACGGAGGAGTAGGAATCCACAACAGTAGGGTTTAAGCATTATGACTTTTGTGTAGTGTTTTTTATGACATATTCTTGGATTTGGTTGTAATGATATTACATTTGCGCTTCTGAGCGTTTTTATGACATTTTGGTTATTTTATTTCGTTATATTTCGTAATTGGATTATGAGTTACTGCTTGCTTGAACGAATGCTTGAATGAATGATGAAAAACGTATGCAAATGAGTGTATGAATGAATGTATGAAAGAATGACTGAAAAAATTAGGAAAAAGAGATGTTTCTGCCAGTTCTGGTTTTCTGCACAGACTGGGTGTGAGTTAACTCACGCAGGTGTTAATTTGTGCGTGGTTAACTAGCGCATAAAATTTTTAGTCATAGTTTTAGCGCATAAAAACGTAATGCATAGTTTTACACTTGCGTTAGTTAACTAGCGCATAAATTTTGTAGTCATGGTTGTAGAACGGAAGTGTTTTGTGCAGGGAAGTGAGTAGTAACCCTATTAATATTCTTCTATTTCAAGAGAGAGGGTAATTTATCTCTCGCGATCTTGTAATCTCAGTTAGTGAAATATCTTTACTCTTGTCCCCGTGTTTTTTTTCTTCCAATTATTTGTTGAGCGGTTTGCACCTACATAGTGTATGTTGAGCTCTCTCTTTTTTCCATCTCTTATTTTAGCTACGTGTTACAACTTCCCATCTTAAATATTGGTAGATTCATTGACTTGGTCCCGCATAAGGTTAGTTTTCACCATTGAGTTAAGTGTTGACTATGGTACCTTTCAATTCTCCGGTTCAGTCTATGTAACACTTCAAATACTGGAAATTAATATTCACATCTGTTAGTCATTATTTTGCAACCTGACTAAACTGTTCTTATGGTTTGGATAAAATAATGCATATGTTTAGTGTTATAGTTAAGGTTTAATTTAATTTCCCTTACATTGAAAGTACACGCAGTGCACTCTTAGTCAAGTTATAAACGTTTGAACCACAAGTAATTGGTAACTATTCATGCATATATGGAATAAGATGATTAGGCAAGTGATAATCGTTGTATTAGATCGTATAGGAAATTTACAAAAATTATGCTAATCATCCATAAGCTCTTGCAAACACCCGCTAAATCTATTTAAAATCGTGAGTTAATACAGCAATTGATAAAAGTAAACATCGTCTCAGATGTCAGAGTAAGTGACATAACTACTTAAGAACGACAGCTGCATTCCTCATACCTAGGTATCTTTGCACAGACTCGTTTGGAAGCGATCTGATCATCTTGAAAACATCAGTATTTGCATACCGGAGATTAGTCTTGGGATCATAGTAAGGTGCCTGCAAAGTGAACCGATTAATTAATTGTCTAGTGCAAATGATTAGTATGCCATGGTATAATTATCATCACCGTTAACATTTTCTCAATTAGTTAAATAATTAAGGCTTTAATATGTGTTTCGTCCTTATAATTATGAGTCATTTAAAAATTAGTCCCTGTAATCGTTAATCTTGATAAATTACCCTTTCAAAGCTTAATCATTTGAAATTTGGTCCCTAAGCCCAATTAATTACTGCCACGTCACTGATTAGCTGACGTGTCAGTTTTGATTAGCTTATTTCATGTGAACGGATCAAAATACCCCTAAAGCTTTCAGGGACCAATTTTTACCGGGACCAATTTTTAAAGGACCTCTAATTGCAGTGACTTTTGGACGCCAAAGGCATATGTGGCTTTGCCCCAATGGTCATCTGCCACGTGTCCCAACCAATTTTAAAAAAATTAATAATAAGACTTTAATATGTGTTTCGTCCTTGCAATCAGGGGTCATTTAAAAATTGGTCTCAGAAAGCTTCAGGGGTATTTTGGTCCGTTCATATGAAATAAGCTCATCAAAACTGCCACGTCAACTAATCAGTGACGTGACAGTAATTAACTGGGTTCAGGGACCAAATTTTAAATGATTAAACTTTGAAAGGGTAATTTGCCAGAATTAACGATTACAGGGACCAATTTTTAAATGACTCCTAATTGTAAGGACGAAACACATATTAAAACCAATAATTAATTAAACAGACATACTTCACACCATGTAATATAATACCCATAAACAAACTTTAGTCGTGTGTTGTTTTAGGCTTGTAGCATGAAGTTAATTCAATGGAATAGTGGGGGGTAGCTCAACTAGTTTGAGCCGAGAGATAAGGAGTTGGAGGACCTGGGTTCAAATCTAGAAGAAAAAGTGAATATCAATCTAACTACTAACATTTTCTATTTAAGACGAAGGAGTGAATATCAATCTAACTACTAACATTTTCTGTTAAAAAAAAGTTAATTCATGGAAAATGTTTAAGGTATATTTAAGTCAAGCCTGCATAACAAGGTGCTTAAAAGGTCAGCATCACTACGGCATCCAAAAAAACCAGTGTGAAGTTCAACAATTACAAAGAAATCAAGTTCAACTAGTGTGACTAAATAAGATATTATTCAGGTTGTTACATTATCCTAAATCAATCTAGTATTTGTTGCACAATTCATTTGCAGCACTGTCTTTCAAGTAAGGAAAAAGGGAAGTATAAAGAGGAGATAAATAATGCGGTATACAAATACTTCACACTATTCCACCCATTTCCAACTATAATGATTCTTAATTTCAGACATTTATCAACTAAGATGCTAGATCTAAACCTCAACCAAACTTGTACTTTTAAATTAGCTCAAGCTTAAAACATTTCAGCTCCAAATATTGACATGACAGATACAATGAGCCATGCCTTAACTTACCCCTGTACTTTCCCATGTCTAAGAATACCCAAATAAAACAGGCACTTATGTAAGAAAGATAAACATCAGGTTACATGAAAACAAACTAATATCCACTCAAACAATTTAGCAGTGTTAGCGATATGTAAGTGGAAGATAAAAGCGCCATGGATATTAAAGTAAAAGTCATAGACATTCAAGCACATTATCTCCTGTTGTTCATTTGATATCTTGAGCTGGGTGAGATGAAAGTGTACAAGGGGGGTGTTGTACTAAAAGTTCTGGGTATGAAGATGAGAAAAATAAACAAGGATTTGCTGGCAAAAAGCAGTAACTGTTGAACACCAAAGGAATGGTAGATTGAGCACTCTACTGTGCATCCTAAGATGAAAGTAAAAAATAGTTCTTTGAGAAGACACAGCATGCAAAAATTTCAACGCAGGTAAGTAGAATATTTTTTTATTACCACAAGTAATTAGAAGATAAAATCACAAAATTTGAATGATAGCACTAAAGCAATGTGTATGTGATTCATAAGTTTCAATTTCAAATGCTATCAATAGATTCAATAAAATGTTAATGTATTACCAGTGACAAGAAAAAGGATAGAATAGATAAGTAGAACATAATTAGTTTCATAATTTTCGTAAAATAAAAATATGTAAAAATAGCCTTTCAAATAGATATTTTGCAAACTTCTCCCACAAAATGAAAAGCACTTCCTCTTGCAGAGAAACACCACAAACAAAATCAATAAAGATCACTACATACCTCATAGCCTGTAATATCACAAATTCTCTTGCATGGATGCATAGAAGGGGGTGACTCAATATTGACATCTGCAAGACAATCCAATAAAAAAAATAAAAATTAAGATTCTTTTCCATGGAAGACACACATAAAACAACAACAAAAATTGGCACATAGTAACCAAGTTGCTTGGGCTCCAGTGGCAAGGAGCTCCTTCCAAGGTCGTATCCGGGGAATACCAGGTTCGATTCCCAGGAGGAACAACGCTTGGCCAGTGTGCATGCCTCTACGCATGAGCCGGATTAGTCGTCCACCATTGGTGGGTCGGAAACCGGTGCGAAAGCCAAAATAAAATAAAATTGGCACACAGTAGTATCCGACGTTGAGGTTAAACATTAAAATTCTTGCAATTGTTGCTTTACTAGTATTCCAAATGAAAGAATAAATATCACTAGAGTGAAAAAAAAGTACAATTAGAGTGAAGAGAACATATCCACCAAAAGCGAAAATAACAAGAATAACAACCAAACCTTATCCCACCAAGTGGGGTAGGCTACATGGATCAAATTGCGCCATATGCTATATGACATGGACCAAAATAGGAAAAGGGAATATACAAATAACAAAACTAAGAAAGTAAAAAAGTCTAAGGCTCTGTTTGGGAGTTTGGAGGGGAAGGGAGGGGAGGGTTTTGGAGGGATGAAATTAGAGGAAAAAATAGAAAAATCTTTCAAATTTTTTGAGAGAGTGGTTTTGTAGAGAATGATAAATAAATACTTATGATTAATTTTTAACTTAAGTATTATAACATCATAGATTGGATTTGAAAAACTTACACAAACCCCCCAAAATTCTCCAAAACCCTCCTCCAATACAATGTTTTAGTTCTCCGAAATTAGGGGGTTTTGTATTATGAAGAAAACTAAACCCCCCAAAGGCCTCCACTCTCATAGCTCTCCATCCTTTCCACTTCTTCCTTCCTTTATATTACAAGCACTCCCTTCTCTTCCCCTTAAAACTCCCAAAAAGAGCCTAAGAGCAAAGTCACAACAACAATAACAACCAAACCTTATCCACTATGTAGGGTCGGCTTCATTGATCAAACGAGTAATGATATCATAAACCATATTTCAATCTCTATCTAGATCTTTCCTACTAGTTTCTCTTATAGTGTTACTAAGTCTTCCTCTGCTTCTACTGAATTTGACTCCCCTCCATCTTATCTACTATTTTTTTACAACATAATCTATAAGTCTTCTCTCTACATGTCAAAACCACCTAAGTCGAGAAACAAAAATGACATAAATTGTAATAAAAATGAATTTACTCACAATTGGGTTCATCAGGAGGGTAATTCTGGTAATTTTCAGCTTGAATAATCTGCTTAAGATGTTTCCAATGTCTGCCTCTGGATTGGCCTTTAGGGTATTTGTCATACATTTGAATTCTCTTAAAACTGAGATAGTTTGGTAACACTAACTCTGCATCCACTACCTCTGCCTCCATCTTCTTAACCTTTAACAAAATCAGATAGAATAAATTAACAGAACGAGAACTGAATAGAAAGAAGAAACAGAATCGAAAATCAGAAGATTCAATTGACAAACCTGTTCGTGCAAAAGGGTGGCCGATTAGGTTTTGCAGAAAGGAATTTGGGTGTTCTTCTAATTTCTTATTTTCTGGATCGAACGGTTTACAGAAACCCGGACCGGTTGTATGGTTTATATTGTTTGGTCCGGTTTAAAGCGGTTTTGGCAGTTTGTTTTCAACTTTCACCGAGACACAATGTCTTTGGCAACTAAAAATAATTAATAGTATCGACAAAAATAACAAATTATATTTTAAAGGAGAATGCTAACCATTGTCCTTGGAGCATTGGATAAGAGGATAAAAATAAAAATATAGTATTGGAAAATGGTGAAAAGTGATAAATTTAACTTTTTAAAAGTTAAAATGTTGTTGAAATCAATGCAAACATGCTACTTTTGACTTCCTTAACCATTAGGGCAATGATTAGCAACACCCTATTTTAAAATAAACCTTCTTTTAATAAAATCCTCGAATAATGTCATATTTCTCGTTAACAAAACTCTTTTTTTAAGGAAAAAAAAACTTAGTTGATCACTGACATTTGAACACTTTATTTAAATATACATGTACATCTTTTTTTTAATCCAAGCACACACATAATTTTTTTGGTTACAAAGCTAAAGAGAAAGAAGAAGAAAAAAACAAAGCAAAATGAAAAGAAAAACTAAGATCTATGAAACAAAGTTCATGTGGAGTTCGTGGAAAGAAGGTCAAATATGCCAGCAGGAAAAGAGTGGTGGACCATGAGATCAAAGCTAGAAGAAGTTGTTAGCTTAATCAAGAAGTTTGCACAACTTTTTCCTTCTCGGAGCATGTGAATGATGCAAACTTACTAATCTTGATATAGAAAATCTTTGATGTCTCGGATCAAAATAACATATTTGTGCAACCTCTGTGTTTGATCATGGAGGAAATCATGCACACATACACAATCAGAAAAAAGTAGAATGAAATATATATGTTTATGTCGAAATAATGTGTACAAATATATGTGATCAAATAAGACTTCCTCATTTAGCAAACACCATAACAACACCTGTAGTCGAATTCGATTTTCAAAACATTGAATCGAAAAGGGTCTAGGACAAATTTTGTCTCCTCAATTGTTCCCGGATCTCATAAAAATCGCGTTGAGCTCAAGAAGACACTTATAGATTTAAGTCCTTTTGCCATGTCTTCTCTAGTTGCAAAGATTTTCCAAAGATGATTAAAGAAAATTTTAGTGGACTTGGAGAGTATTTTTAGTAATAATTCAAATTCAAATTCTTAATTCTTAATCATATGTATCTTCTTGTCCAAAGAAACCGACCTCTATTGACCTAATTGGATACAAATCACACTTGTGTGACATAATGTCATATGATGTTGATCAATTCAAATGTGACACACGATAGTACAATTTTTTTTAACATTAAAAGATGTGAAAGAGAGTGAAAATAATTAAATTGGCTTATGTATCACAATTAGATTGATCAATGTCACTACATTCTCTCTTTTACGCTACACAAGTGGAGCCCATTGAATACCGTATGAGTTTGTGAATACACACAACCCACAATAAAATATGTGATATTTACATGACCTTATTTCCCATCCTTCTTGAAAATAAGGATTTAGGTCGGGAAAAAACATTAACATCAATTGGTTAACACAGGTTAGGATGCAGGGTTGCATAAATTTAATGTTTGTTTTCATGGGAGTGAGTTTCGCAAAATCACAATGATACTGTGATTTTGTTTATGATCAAAAACGTATCCGAAACAAAGATGTAAAATTCTATAACATGTATTAAGGGAACAAATTGTTAGAATATATAGATAGGTGCTAAAAGAAAATATTAAGTTAATATTATTCAATTATTCTATTTTCCCTTACACAATCATCACTATCAATCATAGCAAGAGAAAATTCCCAGAAGTTACAATTTAATCAGCGGCTATATGATACAATTTGGAATAATAAGCCACCAAGCAACTAGAAATGTAAATTAGCCACTAAATCACTTCAATTTCTAGTTACCTAAATAGCTTTCACAACTAATGGACTCTTAACATAATGCTTCCCATCTGACCAAATCATCTTTCCAAACACATAACTCTTTGTTGCTTTTCCTTTCTTCACTTTCAATTTTACTTCAAACCTCTTCTCTTCACCAACATTTTTGAACTCCAATATATTTGGCTTCACAGAAACAGTGATTCCACTTGGATTTTGAACATGAACAATGTACGTTCCTGGAGCACCAACATTCTTTAATGTCCTTTTAACTGTCACTGACCCAGAGAGATTTGGAACAGTGATTGAAGGATAGTTTAGGTTGAGGATACTGAAATTCTTATGGCATTTGTAAGGACCTTTTGAAAATAATGAAATTTGTGTTTCATTATAGCCTAATGCACATAAGAAGTTGAAGTAATCATTCGTTGTTATGTCATAAACAAGACCAGGATCCATTGCACTGTTTGGTTGAACATGTCCTGATCCGTAGCTAAACGGCGTAGCTTGGCTTTTAGTAGCATTCATAATTGGTTCTGCCTTATTGTCTAATGTTGTAGCTGAAAGTAATAGAGGACAATTATGACAAAGTTGAGATGAATGTTATATGGCAGTGACGAGATTTTTTTAGCACTGAATCGTACAAAATTTTGTAACTTTGATCTGCTTAATGAAAATTTTTAATTTGTCAATCACATTGGTCAAATTCACATTGTATGAAGTTCAAAGTGTAAGCATATTAAATTTGACATTTCTCACTACCGCGTATAAATTCGAATTTCACAGTAAAGTTCATTAGATGTTATGCTAAAGTTAATATTTCTTGGGATGCAAGAAATGATTAGAAGTATGATCAGAAACTTGAATTTCTTACCTGTTGTCATGATAGCTGATTTAATAGCAGCAGGAGTCCAAGAAGGATACAAGGATCTCAAAAGACCTACAATTCCCGAAATGTGAGGGCACGACATGGACGTGCCGGAGACTGAGTTGAATTGAATTCGGCGTTTGTCAAACTGTTGATTAGTTGGCCCTTCAGCTTCAGTGTAGGCTGCTATAACTGACACTCCTGGTGCAGTGATATCAGGCTGAAAATTTACAAAGATTTGTTATATATCAAACACATGACAATAGATTACAAGAGGAAAAGCATTCTTTTGGTGTCTGATAATGATTAACACCTTTAGAATCTCAGGTATAATAGTATTTGGTCCTTTGGATGAAAATGCTGCCATGAAAGGGGCTGGCTTAGTATGCAATTTTGTTGTTGGATGTGTAATGTAAGCCATAGGAGTCCTAAGTATTAAGACCAAACAATCAAGTTTAAGTTTAAGATTTTATTTGATTTAATTAAAGACTAAACCATACTAGAATGCTAGATTTCTTACTTGGACGAATTGACGTAATTAAAGACTTCTACACCATCAGAGAAATTGATGTGAGAAGCAGGAAGAACATGAGGATCAGCTATAATTTCATTTCCAGTAGTCTTATCATTGGCAAGGACAATTCCTACAGCACCAGCTAGAAGAGCTTGCTCTCCCTTGTCTACTCTAGCATTTATTCCTCTCAGACATAATACTATCTTACCCTTCACCTTTTCGGGATCCAAAGTTCCATTCTGGCAAAGCACACTGCATTAATTATTGAATTCGTTAATATTACATTGGCTTCACATAAACTATACTCACTATTATAGCATTGAGTTTATGCCAAATGTAAATATTGATCCAGCAATGATATTCAGTTGTTCGATACTTACGCATCTTCATTTGTTGCACTTGCCAATTTAGCATCTGTTGCTTTAATAATTGGGTAGAACTTGTCTGCTAATCTGGCAGCTGATAAGCTTTCTCCCTTCAGTTGAAGCAAACAAGATAATTGTGAGTCTGGGTATTCTTGTAATTTCAATAACCAAAAGTTCAAAAAATGTTAATGTCACCCTACAGCTAGAAAATTGCATCAACTTGTGTGATGTTTAATATCACGATCAGAAACAATTATGTAATCATAGGGTCCCCAGGCCTATTTTTACCTCTTTTTTTTTTTGTTTTTGTCTTGTGTTATTTGTGGTAAGAAAAACTTGTATTGCAAGTAAGTGCATTATTGTTGCCACAAGTTCTTGGCTAAAAGAACTAAAACAATTTTCCCTTTTACTTCAAATTTAGAGCTTATAATGCTAATATTTGCATTATGTAATGTGGATCATTGGCTTATGCACAAAGATTCTCACACATTCACGTAGTCAGCATATTGATGGTCGTTGGATTGAGATCACATGCTCCAAATTACAATACCGATTTTGATTTTTTTTTTTTTAAATCTAAAATACCAAGCATTAAACGCGGACCATCCAGTCTCAATCCAACAACCACTAATGTCTTAACTGTCTGAACGTGTGGGATTGGTGATTGTAGGCAATCCAAATCCTAAGATTAATGTCAAATATAAAAATGTCACCAAAATTGCAAAGAGACAAACCTTGAAGGTTAAATTGTTACCAAGAACAACATAACTAGGGAACTCTCTATCCATTGTGCTGGCACCAACTGTGATATACCAAGGAGCTAGATTTGATGCAGTAGCATCATTTGGTCCACTATTGCCAGCAGAGCAAACAACAACAATACCTTTCTTAGCAGCATGGAAAGATCCAATAGCAACACTGTCATTGAAAAGGTTAGAAGCAGAGCCACCAAGTGATACAGACAAGACATCAACACCATCATGGATAGCCGCATCAAATGCTGCAAGTATGTCTGCATCAAAGCACTCATCACCATTAACTGGAGGCCAACAAACTTTGTATGATGCAACTCTTGCTTTTGGTGAACCACCCTTTGCTGTTCCATATCCTTGACCGAAGACACTGACTCCAGGTACCATGTTTCCACCGGCTGTTGATAAAGTATGCGATCCATGGCCTTCATTGTCACGAGGTGTCTCAAAGGATGAGTTTAGTGGGACAGTTAGTCTAGAAGCATAGCCTTTGTTGAAATACCTTGCTCCAATCAGTTTCCTGTTTTTTCCATACATATACTAGTTAGTGATATAATTTTATATGCATCTTTTATTTGATTTTTCTATGACTTAAATCCATTATTGATTTCCTTTCAATTTAACACAATGCTCTAACTCGGAATTTCTTTAAATTGAAGTGAAGATCATCGGCACGTAGACCAACACCGACAATTATTTTGACGATCTATATTGCATTCTGATTATTGTGATTCATAGTAGATACATTATATACCAAAGAAAAGAAAAAGTTATAAGGCTTAAAAAATGCTTATCCACCAAAGAAATTTTTACATTTTGAGATAAGTTTTGGGGAAAGTCTCTCTTATACTCTAATTTCTACGCTTTCTCCCGCCTCTCTATTGTTTTTGTCCCAAAAGAGGAGGTTGTCTCAAAAGATATCCTAAAATGGTTGTAAAAATATCATCACTCTAAAAAAGCCTCCTCTTTTTTTGTTTGATGGAAAAGACACCCTTTTTATTTAACAAACATACGTTTTGCAATAAGATACGTACATTCTTCATTTTTATTTTTGATTCGAACATTGTAGATCGAAAATTTGGTTACGATAAGAGACCATCATAAAAATAGTTAACTAGATTTTCTTACCAAGATTAATAATTGACAGAATCATAAATATTTTCCACCAATGACCGGTTAAAAACATATTCTTCATTTGGATTGATCCCAAAAGAGTAACATGGATGCAAAGAAGAAGTGAAATAAAGTGTGCACGGAGTACCCGTCTTTTCACTAGTTTTTAATAAAAAAAATATAATACTTTTAGTAGTTGGAATACAAGAGTTGGTTGTAACTAAAACCCACAATTAGCAGTTCGTCCATTTTTCGTTTTTTCGCACCACTTATCATTATCCTTTTTTAAAATCAGATTTTAGTACTAAAGTCTAATATGCATACTCTTTCAAGTGACCTTTCTTTGTTCCTTGGCAATTGAAGAATAGATGGTTTAATTGTTTGTGCCTAACTAAGAATATGAATTTCTTAGTTTCTGATGTTAATAGCCAATATAATTGATGTGCAAACAAACCTACCAACTTAGGGTTGAATATTTTGTCAAAAAAAAAAAAAAAAACTTAGGGTTGAATATTGATTCCAATGTTTGGTAGGATTTGTTTCCTTTAGAGATTTGAGAAGACTTTACTCGTAATAGGTTAAGTCATTCGCCATTTAGATTTTCTTAGCCCGAGAAGTTTTTGGTAAATGTCTCCCTACCCACCTCGTATTTTTTTTTATTTTAAAAGTAAATTGATGAAGGCAGTTTATTCAGTACTTTCAATGCTAACAATCTTGTGTATTCCATCCTCTAAACAAATCCTATGTATTCCATGAAATAATAATGAAAATGCATAGCAATAGAAATAATTGACCACATAATTCTTAAACAACTTAATAACCATAATTTGATTACTTGAAAATTGGACAAGTGTACATTCATTAGTTTTCAAGTGTGAATTGCTCGTACCATATAACAATATTCTTTTACATGCAGTTGATTCGACTGCACCCCTATTTGTCTAAAAAAATCTAAGGCAGACTCATTTAAGCAAAAAGTGGTGTATTTTCAAAATATTAAAACAAAATATTTCTTTTCTAGTACAAAACAAACATATTTCTATAGGAACTAAAAATATAAAGTAGTACATTTACATGTATCAAAAACATATTTATACCTTCTTTAGAATTGATAAGGGAAAAATGAATAAATAAATGAATTAATAGAATATGCATAGTACCTGTTACAGTGAAAACTAGGATCACTCCCCTTATCACATATTCCTCTCCACTTTGATGGAATTGGTCCAAACCTTTCATCACTAAAGCTCTTTGATTCAGGCCAAACGCCTAGAGGATCAAATAGAGTGGGACAAAAGTAAGATAACCACTAAGAAGCATAGATTGAGAATTTCTACACACCCTATTCTCATATCCACATCACCATATTGACTAAAAGCTACCTATATGGTCCTATTTTAGCTCCCATTGCCCACTCACTTTAATTTCACGGCTACACCACTTGGGGAGAATTTTGAATACTATCAATTAAGCCGATGTATGAACAATTGAAACATAACATTTTTCTTGATGGTGAGCTTATCTTGTCTTGATTGGATAGGAGTAGGACTAACCCCACTTTGGCATATTAAAACACCCAATTTTTTTATGTTCATGTTATAATAATGAACTCGAAGTTATTATAATATATATTTACTTCGGTTCGAATCAAGAATTTAATTATTAATCGGATCCATATACGTTACAATATTATATTATATTATATAGTAATGAGGCTAAATATTATTATCTTACATTTTAATTGTTTTGAATAAACTATCATTTACTTGCAAGTTGGCATGTTGTAATATTGTTTATAAGGTTTATCGATCATGCGTTGATTAAATGCTTGTTATAGCGTTTTCAAAGGTGTTTATGGACTTTATTCAGGTAAAACAACTGAATTTCAGCCACACCATTGTGTGTCACAAAACCTTATTCAATGAATTTTCTTCCAGCCACAAAAAGGTATTGCAGTTTTTTCAAAAGATCCGACGTGAAAGTTCATAAACCATACGTTGTGATTAGAAAATCATTGGTCTTGACACTTTATAACCCAATGACGGCCAGATTCAAACAGATAATATACTAATCTTATGAAATCAACCTTTTCAGCAATTCAAACTCTGATCAGTCGTTATTTATGCGTGGGGCAGGGTGATACAGATATATATATTATATATAAATATAATGATAACTTTGTCTATCATCACCAATCCATGTAACATGTGTGTATGAGTCAACGATCTACAAATAATAATAATATAGTCTAAAAGACATTAAACTTTGATATATTTTTCCAAGGTCTTAAGTTCGAGCTTCGTAAATTATAGATTGTTTCGGTTTTTTGTTTGAGGTTAATTAATTGCAGACAAAATTGATGGATAATTTACACCAATAACATTATTATAAAAAAATGTTATTGCCGTTATTTGAACATATAAAATTTCAAAGCTAATAAACAAATAAGGAAAGGGACCTGTATCAAGATTTGCTATAATGACACCATCACCAAATCTGGCTTTGTTCCATATTGAGCTGGATGGTATCACTCCATAACTATCTTCTAACCCCATAAACCCCCATGAATGAGTTGTGTGTAGTTTCCTTCCATTGTTCTCAAACACTGACAATACTTTTGGATGTTCTACAACAAGTAATTTTCACAAAAGAGTATTAGTGAAAAAAACAACCTCAGACAGAGAAAATAGAATAGAATGTTATGTTCTTAGGTCTAACTTGCTATCTCAGCTGCTACTTCTTCTTCCAAAGTTGCTGCAAAACCATTTATGTGCCTTGTGTACGAGTAAAATATTGATTCTTTTGCTGTATTAGAACTGCATGAAAGAAAAAGTAATAATAAGTGAGGATTGAGTTAATCATGTGTTACTTAATTATATTATATAACATATGGTTTTGAATTAAAATACCTTCTTAAGAAAGATCCTAGAAACTCATAGTGAGAATCCGTTACACGATTGAAGTCAACTGAAGACAATTCTTCTGAATCATGTGAATGGCTTCCTAAGTATACCACATATGACTACAACAGAAATGGTGTAAAGATTAGATATACTTTTATTTTTGAAGTATTAGAAGAATTATTATTAGTTGAGATTTTCCAAGACTATAATGCAAATAGCAAATTGAAGTAATGTCTAACCTTTATCTCTGCAAAGGTTGGTGTGTGAAGTAGAGAGACAAGAAGAATTTGAAGGAGAAAGTAAAGGGTAGAGGTTGGTAACCCCATTGCTTTGAGAAATTCAACTCTTTTGCTTTGCTTTTCAATGCAACAGAAGCAAAACCTTGGGTTTTATAAAGGAACAGTGTGAAAGAACGATTTTTGTATTAAGATTTTTTTTTTTTAGTATGAAAGATAGTGTATACAGGATAGAATCGTTTAAAACATATTAAAACAAATAGTTAAAGTATCAAAATCGGTATTAAAGTGTTTTAAAAAAATATTAATACATGTTTAGACATGATTTATTTCCTATTGATTGGTGAAGCTTGCCAACCTAGCCGCTAATAATTTTAAAATATAAAAATAATAAGGTGAACACTATTAAGTAATTTTAAGATGATATTAACATAGTTCAAAACTTCAAATATAAAAATTATAAACAGCGTAGTAAAAAAAACTATGGACACTTATTTGTAGGTAAGAAATCATGTTCATACAACTATTTTTTAAACAACTTTTAAAACAACATTTCTTCTTCTTTTTGGGACGAAAACAATAGAGGAGAAAAATAAGAATAGTGTGAGTATGATATTATAGTTGTTCCAAAAGTTATTAAAAATAGTTATACTAACATAGTTTCTCTTTATAGGTTGCACTCATTCTATTTCAAACCTTCATCTAGTAGCTTTGTTAAGCCCACCACACACTTGAATTTGGAAATTCCTTCCATTTTTGGACTATTGTTACGTGCTTGTGAAAGATACAAAGTTGGTGTTTGTTTGGATGTAGAGGGTTGAGCAATAGGTGTCTCAGCCTTATTAATCAAGTTGAAATGTCAAGTTAAAATCAATTATTTTTCATTACACAACATCGTGTAGATATTGGATATGTGCTGCAATTTTGTTTGAACACCAGTTTTAACCAACCAACAAAAATAAAAGCATATTGTCACTGATAGGACTACTCTAACACAACAATACAGTGCTATATATCTGGCCGGTCATAAATATCATAAAATTTATTGAGGGCAAAGGCCCCAACTTGCTAAAATCTCCTAGTTAGTTACAAGTCAAATTTTTGTTAAACCTGGCTGATTGTTCTTTTATGAGTTAGGTTGGATACTTGTTGTTAAAGATTTTGTTACGAATTCAATGAAAAATCACACCAATAAATACTTGATGTGTGGAGCAAGGAATAATCAAGCAACCAATACAAGTGGGTAACAGTTATAATCACTAACAAAAGTAGAAAACAGCGAGAGAAAAGAAGAGAGAACACAAAAGAATTTGTTTACCCAGTTCAGTCCAAATTGACCTAATCTGGAGGAGAGAGCAGCCCTCCGTTTCACTATATGATGAGTAACGTTACAAAAGAGATGTCAATGAGTTACAAGAATAAGTCTCCCGCCTAATTCTACCCAAAGCCCCAATCTCTTCCCGTAACCAAGAGACTCAATCCTAATAGTGTTTCCCAAGGTGAATCAACCCTCAAACCCTAGTATTTGTTCCAAAAAGACAAACTCTATTACAAACCCTAGTTTTGTTGTTGCCTTTCTAAACCCTTGTTTCAGCCCCCTTTATCTCCAGGTTTGCTCTGATACAAAGCCTATATTTATAGTAAAAGTAACTCCCATAAAATTGTAACAAATCTGACCCAAAAATACGTTTCTGAAATATCCACTGCGCGCAGATTCGGGCCCCGATTTTACCATTCGGGCGCCGATTTTTGCCGCAAGAAAAGCGTCCAATAGGCATCCAAATTCGGGCCCCGGACAGATCCATTCGGGCCCCGATTTTGCCTTTTCCAGCAAACATCATTTTTGCCTCCAAACTCCAATTTTGAGTCACTTTCACAACAATCTCCACCTTGACTCCAAATTAGTGATGATGCCAAACCATCAACCACCATGTTGCTCTTTCCCTTGCTTTCCACTACACCAAGTAGCTCCACAAGTTTACATCTTAACCTCTTCAGCCATCGGAATGTCTTCCGCCTTCTCGAAGATCCTTGTATCAAACTACACTAGGAATTTCAGGTAGTGCTACAAGACTATACCATACTTCTTCAACACATGACATCTCCCGCTTCCTTGAAGATCTACTTGTGCCCAATCACCCTTGGCTTTTAGAGTAATCCACAAGTACACACCTCAACCCCTTCAGTCATCGGAATGTCTTCCGCCTTCTCGAAGGTCCTTGCAGTCCAACTACACTAGGAATTTTAGGTAGTTCCACAAGCATTCACCATGACATCTTCAACACAAGACATCTCCCGCTTCCTTGAAGGTCTCCTTGCATCCAATCACCCTTGGCCTTTTTTTAGAGTAATCCCGCAAGCTGTGCTATACATTCTTCAACCTCATGAAGAAATCCCTTGCTCACCATAGAGCATAGCACCCAAGGTCCTCCATAGCCGTACCATTACCGGTGTGTTCAACCATACCTCAAGCTGAGCGTACTCAACCTCAACTAGCAAATGTGTACATCCCACTATGTCTTCAACCTTGAAACTCCACCTCAACAGGTAGATCATTGCCCCTTTGCTCACCATAGAGCATAGCACCCAAGGTCCTTCATAGCCGTACCATTATCGGTGTGTCCAACTCCACCTCAAGTTGAGCGTACTCAACCTCAACTAGCAAATGCGTACATCCCACTATGTCTTCAACCTTGAAAATCCACCTCAACAGGTAGATCATGAGTATTGTTGCCTCCGCCTCTCCAGACTGATCATGAGTATTCTTACCACCGCCTCTCCAGGCTGATGTTGAGTGTTTAACGTCTCTCCAGACGACCACCGCTCCACTAGGCATCACTCCCAAGGTGACCAACATCACCTTCTTCATCCTCCAAACAACACCACACCATCAGAGCACCCGCATCCTCAAGACGCACCTCAATGTTCTCCAAATCACCAATGATTTTGTTGAACTCTGTGAGTTGCTCCATGACGGCCTTTGACTCCACCATCTTGAATGAGTAGAGTTGTTGCTTTAGGAATTGCCAATGAGTCAAATACTTTGTCATATACAAATATTCGAACTTTGACCACATCGATGTCGCGGTTGTATCCTTTGCTACTTCTCTCGAAACTTTATTCCCGAGGCATAAGACAATGACACTCATGGCCTTGTCCACCATCTCGGTCTTCTCTGCTCGTGACATGGTGACCGGTAACGAACCTTCACCCTTCAAAGCTTTCTCACACTTTTGTTGTATTAACACTGCTTCCATCTTTACCTTCCATAACCCAAAATCGTTATCTCCGGTAAACTTCTCAATATCCCACTTCGAACCCATGGTACTTAATTATCCTTTGAACCTTGCCCCACGGTGGGCGCCAATTGTTGCGAATTCGATGAAAAATCACACCAATAAATACTTGATGTGTGGAGCAAGGAATAATCAAGCAACCAATACAAGTGGGTAACAGTTATAATCACAAGCAAAAGTAGAAAACAGCGAGAGAAAAGAAGAGAGAATACAAAAGAATTTGTTTACTCAGTTCAGTCCAAATTGACCTACTCTGGGGGAGAGAGCAACCCTCTGTTTCACTATATGATGAGTAACGTTACAAAAGAGATGTCAATGAGTTACAAGAATAAGTCTCCCGCCTAATTCCACCCAAAGCCCCAATCTCTTCCCATAACCAAGAGACTCAATCCTAATAGTGTTTCCCAAGGTGAATCAACCCTCAAACCCTAGTATTTGTTTCAAAGAGACAAACTCTATTACAAACCCTAGTTTTGTTGTTGCCTTTCTAAACTCTTGTTTCAGCCCCCTCTATCTCCAGGTTTGCTCTGATACAAAGCCTATATTTATAGTAAAAGTAACTCCCATAAAATTGTAACAAATCTGACCCAAAAATACGTTTCTGAAATATCCACTGCGCGCAAATTCGAGCCCCGATTTTACCATTTGGACGCCGATTTTTGCTGCAAGAAAAGCGTCCAACAGGCAGCCAAATTCGGGCCCCGGACAAATCCATTCGGGCCCCGATTTTGCCTTTTCCAGCAAACATCATTTTTGCCTCCAAACTCCAATTTTGAGTCACTTTCACAACAGATTTAAAAGAGGAAATGATTTACAAATTTGAATTTAATATTTTATTGTTAATTTATAGTAGTTATGTTATCTTGTTTATTAAAATAATATGTTAAATTAAATTCAGATTGAGTCATCTCTTTGAGTTTTCCATATAGCTAAGATTTCCAAACTATTCGATTATATATACGTGGTTGGTTCGTCTTATGAACTACCTTTTGAAAATGAGATTCAAGTTCATTCAATATATATGGTTGGAGAATCATTGTAACCCATACATCTTCAGAACCAAATGCAAGTGCAGAATAATTTTTGTCAGAAATAAATTTCTGATCTTGGACCAAAGTCAACAAAAATTCCCCCTACTTTTATTTTGTTAAGACAAGATGCTATGGCCAGTTGTCTGTCCCGATTGGTTATACAATTTGTTGTTGTTTTTTTTTCTTCCTTTTTCTATGAAAAAACAAAATATTATAAATATATCGAGGGAAATATATCTTGTTTTTCTTATCTTGAAAAATTTGATGCATTTTAAGCATATGGTACTGTGGTCCTCAGATTCATGAAGGTAAGAAATGTGATGAAATAATTCCATATAAACTTTTAATAATTTTATATATACGGTATAATTTCTAAAAGTATATGATATAAAGGACATTATCAATTTAATAACAAAGAATACTAGTATATTAAAAAGTGGATAGCATTTCTTTTGGTATCCTTTGTGGACACAAACAAAATTGACAAGGGACAACAACTGTCCCCAGAAGACTACAAGAGTGGCTCATCTAAAAGTCTAAAAACACAAATAGAATTAAGTTCAATAAATTGTAAAGATGTTCATATATAGTCTAAATGCATTATTACTTACTATTGCTTCACAACAAAGGAAACTAGAGAAGTGCTCTGGACTGGACCATGATACCAGATGCCATTGGAATTACATATAAACAAAATATTCCAATAAGATCCTAGCTCTCCATGGTCCTATATCAGGTATATAGTGAAAACTTTCAAGACACTAGTATGTCTTTTGTACATGATATATGCAATTTCCCCTAAAGTATATAGCCTAATTACATGATTAAAACATAATTTACTCTTATAATTTGTACCTAAATTAAAAAAAAAAAAAAAAATCGAGACAATCATCCACCAATGGACAACATACGGATTATAGATAATTTCATGACATGGTCAATGAGAAAGCACTGAACTTAAGAAATCATTGATATAATATAATTTTAAGGTTTTAGTTTAACTGATTTGAACTAAGATATTAAATGAGTTGCAAAGTTAAATGTTTAGAATCTATACAAAAGGAAAAAAAATATTAACATAACAATTACTAACTTAATAACATTTGTCATTAAAAAATAATAATTAAAAAATAATAATATAACTTTCATAGATAAAGTGTCAATTAGTAACACAACTTATACGAAAAGGGTCAAAATAGTATACCTTTTATAAAATAAGAGACCAATATCATGTAAAAATAAAGAAAAGACCGAAAGTATAGTTTAACCAAACAAAAAACTTATATGAAATTTTCAAAAAGTTGAGAGCTTGTTAGATGAAAAACTCACGGTGTTAATAGTTGCACCCTTCTTTTTTCCAAATCGAAGTCTAGACCAATACACAAAGGAGCTAACGTATGGCCCCTATCCGATTCAAGTAAGGTCCATGTAAATAGAAACAACCTGATAAGTTATCCAGAAATTGATTATATTTAAGGCGGTGGAGCACGTTGATGCTTTATTTATTTATGAGGTAAGAATGAGGTGGTTCCTGAGATGTTCGTAGAAGGTTGTTGTCTTGAGTTGCACGTAGTTCTAAGATGTGATGTCTCTTGAGGTGGTGTAAGAGGTACGATCTTGTGTTGCACCATGTTATGAGACGAGGCAGTCGACTTAGTGGACTTTGGTACCACACTAGTTTGTTGATTTCCTTTTTTATGGAAGGTAAGACTCCAGTTGATCAACTTCTCTTTGACCTTGAAAATGAGAGAACATCTTAGATGAAACCAATATTGGGACAAAAGCTGCATGATTCATTCTCGACACTGTCCAAACCAAGGCCTAGATTGGGACAAAAATTAAAAATCAATCCATGAACGCACTTTCAGATGTGTGGTTGCACAATTTTTAAGTTCACAAGACCCTAGGGCCTAGAACATGTACCAAATTCATGATTCACAAGGTTGAAACCACATAAGAAACTTTTAATCACGGTGGCGATGACAATCATGTCAAATTTCATTTCTCCTTGGAATGAAATTCAAAGTATTCCTTTTAAATCGAGTACTAGTAAATGTCTTGCAAGTATTCCTTGGAATGAGGATAAAATAGTGAGAAATGAAGGTGTAAAATTCTGTCACAGGTAATAGCAAAATCAAAATTATCAAAATAAATAGCTGGATGTTGACAGAAAAGCAACTAAGTTAACATTATTTATTTAATGATTATATTTTGTTCATTTTTTCTCTTACACAATCATTATTATACTTCAAGAGAAAATTCCCAGAAGCTACAATTTAATCAACTAGAAATGTAAATTAGCTACTAAATCACTTCAATTTCTAGCTACCTATCCTAGATAGCCTTCACAACTAATGGACTCTTAACATAATGCTTCCCATCTTACCAAATCATATTTCCAAACACATAATTATTTGTTACCTTTCCTTTCTTTACTTTCAATTTTACTTCAAACCTCTTCTCTTCACCAACACTTTTGAACTCCAGTATATTTGGCTTCACAGAAACAATGATTCCACTTGGATTTTGAACATGAACAATATATGTTCCAGGAGCACCAACATTTTTTAATGTCCTTGTAACTGTCACTGATCCAGAGAGATTTGGAACTGTGATTGAAGGATAGTTTAGGTTGAGGATACTAAAATTCTTATGGCATTTGTAAGGACCTTTTGAGAACGTTGACATTTGTGTTTCATTATAGCCTAATGCACATAAAAAGTTGAAGTAGTCATTCATTATTATGTCATAAACAAGTCCAGGATCCATTGCATTGTTTGGTTGAACATGTCCTGCTCCATAGCTAAATGGTGTAGCTTGGCTTTTGGTACCATCCAGAATTGGCTCTGCCTCGTTGTCTAATGTTGTAGCTGAAAGAAGTGATAGAGGACAATTATGACTAGGTTGAGACTATGTGGTAGTGACGATAACTTTTTTAGCATTGACTCATAGAAATTTTGTAACTTTGACCTGATTAATGTAAACTCTTAATTCAACCCTTACATTGGTTAAATTCTCATTATACGGAAGTTCAAGGTGAAAGTATGCAAATTTGACATCGTTACTTATGTCATGCACATAAATTCATTAGATGTTACACAAAATTTGAAATTTCTTGGGATTCACGAAATGACATGAAGTATGAGAAACTTCAAGAGTTTCTTCTTACCTGTGGTCATGATAGCTGATTTAATAGCTGCAGGACTCCAAGAAGGATACATGGTTTTCAAAAGGCCTGCAATTCCTGAAATGTGAGGGCACGACATGGATGTGCAGGTGAGTAAGACAAATTGAATTTGGCGATTGTCGAACTCGTTGTTAGTCGACCCTTCAGCTTCACTGTAGGCTGCTATAACCGATACACCTGGTGCTGTGATATCAGGCTGAAAAATGTAAACAATAGTTGTTAGACATCAAACACATAAAAATAAATTACAAGAGGAAAAACATAGTTTGTGTATGTAATGATTAACACCTTTAGAATCTCGGGTACAATAGTATTTGGCCCTTTGGATGAAAACATTGCCATGATGGGGGCTGGTTTAGTAGGCAATTTTGTTGTTGGATGTGTAATATAAGCCACTGGAGACCTAAAAAGTTAAGTCCAAACGATCAAGTTTTAAGTGTTATATATTTTTTTGGTCTAATTAAACACCACACCAAACTAGAATGCTAGATTTCTTACTTGGACGAGTTGATATAATGAAAGACTTCTACACCATCAGAGAAATTTATGTTAGAAGCAGGAAGAACATGAGGTTCAGCTTCAATGTCATTTCCACTATTCTTATCATTGGCAAGGACCATTCCTACAGCACCAGCTAGAAGAGCTTGTTCTCCCTTTTCCACTCCTCCATTCAGACACACTACTATTTTACCCTTCACCTTCTTGGGATCCAGAGTTCCATTCTTGCAAAGCACGCTGCACTGTTCAATTAGATCAAGTTACATTGGTTTCACATAAATTTAATTCACTATTACACTATAATGACTAATGATATTCCGTTGTTTGATACATACGCATCTTCATTTGTTGCACTTGCCAATTTAGCATCTGTTGCTTTAATAATTGGGTAGAAATTTTGTGTTAAACTTGCAGTTGATAAGCTTTCTCCCTTTGATTAAACCAAACAAGATAATTCTGAGTCAGCATATTTTTGTAATTGCAATAAACAAAAATTGAGAATATTTTAATTCCACCCTACTGCTAGAAAATTACATTAACTTGTATATACTTAATATATCATCAAAAAAAGTTGGACATAATATTTTTGCTAGAAAAAGTGACAAACCTTAAAGCTTAAACCGTTGCCAAGAACAACATAACTAGTGAACTCTCTATCCATTGTGCTAGCACCAACTGTAATAATCCAAGGAGCAAGATTTTCTGCAGTAGCATCCTTTGGTCCACTATTGCCAGCAGAGCAAACAACAATAATACCTTTCTTAGCAGCATGGAAAGAACCAATAGAAATACAATCGTTGAAAACATTAGAAGTATAGCCACCAAGTGACACAGACAAAACATCAACGCCATCATGGATAGCCGCATCAAATGCTGCAAGTATGTCTGCATCAAAGCACTCGTCGCCATTAATTGGAGGAAAACAAACTTTGTATGATGCAACTCTTGCGTTTGGTGAACCACCCTTTGCTGTTCCATTGCCTTGACCAAAGACACTGACTCCAGATACGAAGTTTCCACCAGCCGTTGATAAAGTATGTGATCCATGGCCGTCATTGTCACGAGGTGTCTCAAAGGATGAGTTTAGTGGAACAGTTAGTCTAGAAGCGATGCCTTTGTTGAAATACCTTGCCCCGATCAGTTTCCTGTTTTGAGAGGGACACTTTGAATGAGTTTATTGGTTTGTGTGTTTGAACAAAAGAGAAGTTCTTTACTAATTGCTTATGCCATATGCTGGAAGTTTTTTCCATATGGGAGGGACAAACTTAAATTTCGTTAGTTATGAGAGCTCTCTTTATTTTTTTTATCTATTGTGCATCCTCTAAAATTTATGACATAAATATTGGTCTGGATTTTTTTTCTTGTTACAAAAAACATTGTAAGAAGTCCAGTCTACTATATTGAAGCAATTTGTCTCACATAGTGGCACATGTTCTTCATCATACTTTTCATGCTAAGCAATTTGTCTCACATTCACATATATAGTGGGAGAATCGAACATGACCTTGAGGAGGAGCACACTCCCAAATTCTAAGTCAATACCATCAGCTCAACCTAAATGGGTTGAGTTTTCTGCTGTTAAAAAGGTATTGTAGAAAGTATTAATGTTCACGAACAGCCCTAGAACTTGAGAAATGGATACCTTTTTCATTTTCTATTTTTCAACTATATTTGAAAATGAAATACAAAATCAAGTTTTACCCTGAAACCTCTTTTTCACCAAATACATCTTGCAATTGTTTAAAGTTTTAAATATGCACAGGTAAATCATGTTTCTAATACTTGACCAAAAAAAAAAAATATCATGTTTCTAATATGGAAATAAAATTGACAAGGATTTGGATCTTTCTTTGGTTACAAATAGGACATGGATCCTCCTGCATTGTATGATTATGTCATAAAAAGAAAAACATAAACTTTATCACACATAAAGTAATATGAACCGAGTATAAAGATGAAAATCATCCTTTTCGTAACGGTTTTAACAGCATACTCTTCTTCGTTATTATGTTACAAAAAAGCAATATAAAGTATTAAGAGCTAAATATCTATAGAGGTGAAATAAAAGTGTGGTAATGTAGGTCATGTCGTCTTACACATGCTATAGTTTAGCCTAATAATATTTTACTTGGGTTTGATCTTGGTTAACAAAATAAAAAACCTGGGTTTGATCATATAATTTTTTTTATAATATTGAGACTTTTATGCATAGTACCTGTTGCAGTGAAAACTAGGATCACTCCCCTTATCACATATTCCTCTCCACTTTGATGGAATTGGTCCAAACCCTTCATCACTAAAGCTTTTTGATTCAGGCCAAACGCCTAGAGGATCAAAACAAGATATGAGAAGCAGTGTGGACAAAGTAAGATAACCACTAAGAAGCATATAGTAAACCGGAAAATTCTACTATTCGCGTAGCAAAACAAATAAGGAAAGTGACCTGTATCAATGTTTGCTATAATGATATCTTCACCAAATCTAGTTTTGTTCCAAATTGAGTTGGATGGGATGACTCCATGATTATCTTCTAACTCCATGAACCCCCATGAACGAGTTGTGTGTAGTTTCCTTCCTTTGTTCTCAAACACGGACAATACTTTCGGATGTTCTACGAGTTTTCACAACAAAAGGTAGCATATATGAGAAGAAAAAACAATCACATACAGAGAAAAGAGAATAGAAGGTTTTGTTGTGAACTCTAACTTTTTATCTCAGCTGCTACATCCTCTTCCAAAGTTGCAGCAAAACCATTTATGTGCCTTGTGTACGAGTAAAATATTGATTATTTTGCTGTATTAGAACTGCATGAAAGAAAAAGTAATAATTAGTGAGGATTGAGTTGATCATATGTTACTTAATTATATAACATACTGTTTTGAATGAGAATACCTTCCCAAGAATGATCCTAAAAACTCATAGTGAGAATTTGTGACACGATCGAAGTCAACTGAAGACAGTTCTTCTGAATCATGTGAATGGCCTCCTAAGTACACTACATATGACTGCAACAAAAATGGTGTAGAGATATACACTATTTTATTTTAAGTATTAAAAAATTTATAACTAGAGATTTTCCAAGATTATAATGCAAATTGAAGTAATGTGTAACCTTTTTTATTGCAAAGGTGGGTGTATGAAGTAGAGAGACAAGAAGAACAAGGACTAGAAAGTAAAGGGTAGGAGTTGGTAACCCCATTGCTTTGAGAAATTCTGCTCCTTTGCTTGAAAGACAGTGTATTACTAATACATGTCTATAATGGTTTATTTTCCATTTAAAAATAAGGTTTATTTTCTATTAATTGGTGAACTTGCCAACCTGGCAGCTAATAATTTTAAGATATAAAAATAACAAGATGATCACTATTTAATAATTTTAAAACAATAATAACATAGTTAAAAACTTCAAATATAAAATTAAACAATGTAGTAACCGTCCAGAGTCAAATTCCAGGGTCCAAAAAAAATTATGAACACTTATTTATAGGTCGACCCCATTCTATTTCAAACTTTCATCCAGTAGCTTTATTAGGAAACTGGGAAATTCCTTATTTATAATTGAGCCTACCACACCCCTTGAAATGAAGAAATTTCATTTTTGAACTATTGTTACTTACTTATAAAAGATACAAAGTGCGTGTTTGTTTGGATGTGGAGGGGGCTGAGGCCTGAGCAATAGGTATTTCAGCTATGAATTGACCTTAAGTCTAACTTTTATATTTGATTTTTTTAATAGTTTTAGTCTAATGTTTTATTTATTGATGAATGTGTGATAGACTCTCATACATTCACATGACCTAACTGCTCATCCTTCTTCTAAACAAGGATTTAGATCAGGACAAAAATTAGAAATCAATCCATTAACGAACTTGCAGATGTAGGGTTCCATGGTCGCAAGACCCTAGAACATGTACCATATTCATGATTCACAACGTTGAAATCACATAAGAAACTTTTAATCACAACGGAGATGACAATCATGTCAAGTTTCATTTTTCCATGGAAATGTCTTGCAAGATTGCACGAATATGAAGATAAAATAGTGAGAAATAAAGGTGTAAAATTATGTTATATGCATACAAGAAACTTAACATTGTAAAGGCCATTAGGCCATAGGTATAACACGAAATACCTTACCTACGGCAGTGCCATTGGACAACACATTTTCGTTTTACCTACGGAATTTGGCCGTAGGTACAGAGCTTATTAGGAATTGAGAAGATGTTTTACCTACGGCCTTATGAAATCAATAGTAACTGGTCCAAATACGCTTTCTTATAATATTTTTTTGACAAATAAAATTTTCATTAAAAACTAAATACAATAAGTTAAATAAATGAATTTATAAAACAATAAAATCAAACTTCAATTATATTAAAAGTTGTCTTACAAGCATGTGAAATTATAAAATAACTAAAAATGACAACATAAAGTACCATAATGTAATTTATTTTCAACCAAGTTCTAAATCTAATATAGACTGAGTAAGCACAACAAGCATACAATGAGAAGATCTCATTTGCATGAAAAATAGCAGAACCAAAATGACTCACCAATTGAATAAAAACAAGGCAGCCCACAAGAAAACTAGAAGCATATCAGACCTGAACACAACCAGGAAAATGCAACCAGAACTTGTGAGAGACATAGTTGAACCAACACGACACACCAATTGAACCCATAAAAGGCAGCCTGCAGAACAATTAGAAGCCTATCAGACCTGGACACAACCAGGAAAACGCGGCAAGAACTTGAGAGACATAGCAGAATGACATTATAATGTTCATAGTACTTGAAAACAATATTTTTAAAAGCATAATATATGACAAGACAATACAATTTTTAAAAGCACTTTATTGTTTAAAAATACAAGATGAAGATGCAACAAATCTAACTTTTAAAGTGATAAATCAAATATAGCCTAGTTTTTTTTTTATTTTCATTCGGTGAATTGCAATGTAAATACATTCAATGAGCATTCATTTTCATCATACATGCAACTATACAAGAGATCGACTATGGTGTGATGACGTAAATTAGTGAATCCGAATCCAAAAGATTGGATGAAACTGAATTTTTTCTATCAAATTCCAAAGAGTACTCCTGCTCATTTGGATGTAAGATACAACAACTCTTGTGGCTTCCTAACATCACTGTCAGTAACAAATGGACATTGGAAACTTAACATGTTGAAAATATTAAATAAGAAAGTAAAGTGTAGTTTCTCATATTCAAGGGATGCTCAAATGTTTAAACAAAACCTATTGTTATTGATTTATAACACACCATCTCAGTAAGACTTTCAAACATTATTGATGAGAAGATCCACACATTCACTCTAAAGTACACCAAAATTCAGCTGTGCCATCTACAAACAAGTGAGAACAAAAAGTTTCCAGTCCTACTTTTAATGTGTGATGCGCTTGTTCGTGACGAAACAATTTTTACTCCATAGTTACCCAGTAATTAACCACATGAGAAAACTGTGGTTTATTTCAAGTTCAACCATTTAGTTTCTGTTAGTTTCAAGGCTTGTCTTGACTACATATCACTAGCTACTACCAACAACAAAATGACCCAATATCATTCAAAATAATAAGAAAAACAAGCTCAAAATCTAACCTACGTTAGTCAAAGTTCACAAATCAATCTCAAATAAATAGATAGATGTCGAAAGAAAAACAACTACGGTAACATTATTTAATCAATGAGTATGCTTATATTTTGTTCATTTTTTCTCTTACAGAATCATTGGAAGAGAAAACTCCCAGAAGCTACAATTTGGAATAATAAGCCACAAATTGATTAGAAATGTAAATTAGCTACTAAATCACTTCAATTTCTAGCTACCTAAATAGGCTTCACGACTAATGGACTCGAAACATAATGCTTCCCATCTGACCAAATCATCTTTCCAAACACATAGCTCTTTGTTGCTTTTCCTTTCTTCACTTTCAATTTCACTTCAAACCTCTTCTCTTCACCAACATTTTTGAACTCCAATATATTTGGCTTCACAGAAACGGTAATCCCACTTGGGTTCTCAACATGAACAATATATGTTCCAGGAGCACCAACATTTTTTAATCTCCTTGTAACTGTCACTGATCCAGAGAGATTTGTAACTGTGATTGAAGGATAGTTTAGGTTGAGGATATTAAAGTTCTTATGGCATTTGTAAGGACCTTTTGAGAACGTTGACATTTGTGTTTCACTATAGCCTAATGCACATAAAAAGTTGAAGTAGTCATTCATTGTTATGTCATAAACAAGTCCAGGATCCATTGCGTTGTTTGGTTGAACATGTCCTGCTCCATAGCTAAATGGTGTAGCTTGGCTGTTGGTACCATCCAGAATTGGCTCTGCCTCGTTGTCTAATGTTGTAGCTGAAAGTGATAGAGGACAGTTATGACAAAGTGGAGATAAATACTACGTGATGGTGACGATAACTTTTTTAACATTGAATCGTACAAATTTTGTAACTTTGATCTGCTTAATGTAATCTCTCGATTCTGTACTTACATTGGTTAAATTCTCATTATACGGAAGTTCAAGGTGAAAGTACGCAAATTTGACATCATTACTTATGTCACGCACATAAATTCATTAGATGTTACACAAATATTGAGATTTCTTGGGATTCAAGTAATGACATGAAGTATGAGAAACTTCAAGATTTTCTTCTTACCTGTGGTCATGATAGCTGATTTAATAGCAGCCGGACTCCAAGAAGGATACAAGGTTTTCAAAAGGCCTGCAATTCCTGAAATGTGAGGGCACGACATGGATGTGCCAGAGAGTGAGTTAAATTGAATTCGGCGATTGTAGAACTCGTTGTTAGTCGACCCTTCAGCTTCACTGTAGGCTGCTATAACCGATACACCTGGTGCTGTGATATCAGGCTGAAAATGTAAGCAATAGTTGTTAGATATCAAACACATAACAATCGATTACAAGAGGAAAAACATAGTTTGTGTATGTAATGATTAACACCTTTAGAATCTCAGGTACGATAGTGTTTGGCCCTTTGGATGAAAATACTGCCATCATGGGGGCTGGTTTAGTAGGCAATTTTGTTGTTGGATGTGTAATATAAGCCACTGGAGACCTAAAAGTTAAGTCCAAACGATCAAGTTTTAAGTGTTATATATTTTTTTGGTCTAATTAAACACCACACCAAACTAGAATGCTAGATTTCTTACTTGGAAGAGTTGATATAATGAAAGACTTCTACACCATCAGAGAAATTTATGTTAGAAGCAGGAAGAACATGAGGTTCAGCTTCAATGTCATTTCCACTATTCTTATCATTGGCAAGGACCACTCCTACAGCACCAGCTAGAAGAGCTTCTTCTCCCTTTTCCACTCCTCCATTCAGGCACACTACTATTTTACCCTTCACCTTCTTGGGATCCAGAGTTCCATTCTTGCATAGCACGCTGCATTGTTCAATTAGATCACGTTACATTGGCTTCACATAAATTTAATTTACTTTTACACTATAATGACTAATGATATTCCGTTGTTTGATACTTACGCATCTTCATTTGTTGAACTTGCCAATTTAGCATCTGTTGCTTTAATAATTGGGTAGAATTTTTGTGCTAATATTGCAGTCGATAAGCTTTCACCCTTTGATTGAAGCAATCAAGATAATTATGAGTCATTATATTCATGCAATTGCAATAAACAAAAATTGAGAATATCTTAATTTTACCCTATTGATAGAAAATTACATTAACTTGTATATATTTAATATAATCATCAAAAGAAGTTGGACATAATAGTTTTGCCTTGTGGTCTAGAAAAGGAGACAAACCTTGAAGCTTAAACCGTTGCGTAGAAGAACATAACTGGCGAACTCTCTATCCATTGTGCTGGCACCAACTGTGATATACCAAGGAGCAAGATTTTCTGCAGTAGCATCCTTTGGTCCATCATTGCCAGCAGAGCAAACAACAGCAATACCTTTCATAGCAGCATGGAAAGATCCAATAGCAACACCGTCATTGAAAAAGTTAGAATAATTGCGACCAAGTGACACAGACAAGACATCAACACCATCATGGATAGCCGCATCAAATGCTGCAAGTATGTCAGCATCATAGCAGTCATCGTCGTTAATTGGAGGCCAACAAACTTTGTATGATGCAACTCTTGCCTTTGGTGAACCACCCTTTGCTGTTCCATTGCCTTGACCAAAGACACTGACTCCATGTACGAAGTTGCCACCAGCCGTTGATAAAGTATGGGATCCATGGCCGTCATTGTCACGAGGTGTCTCAGAGGTTGAGTTTAGTGGAATTAGTCTAGCATAGCCTTGGTTGAAATACCTTGCCCCAATCAGTTTCCTGTTTTTTCCATACACATGTTAGTTACTAATTTTTTTCTCATCAGCTTCAAAGTTTCATCTACAAATTCACGGTTTTATCTAAAATGTTTTAAACTGATTACAAAAATTGAAAACACATAAATAAATGTTAGAATTAAAAAAGAAATTTCACACTTTTCTTTTAGCCAATTGTTTGGAAAAGTCTTCATTTAGATGTTCACGGCAATGTGGATTGTGTGCTAATGATTTTATTTTTATCAAGTAGCATGGTGTTAGATATTCACCACTTGAATAAATAGGGCATCCGGGATTCAAACCACTGCATACAATAATATCCCTACCAATTGAAGTATGATGTGCGCCAATGATTTTATCAAAGCCGTTTTAAATCTATTTAACGAAATATTTTTCAAAATCTTGTGCTAGTGGTTAGTTCATTCTTTAATACTTTTAGATCCCTATTGATGAATATGGTATTTGAAAACATGCTCCTGATATTTTCATTTCTTTAATACTTTTATAATAACTTTAGAACACTTTAGACACACTTGGGTTGGTCCGATGGTATTGCCTTGGGACTTGGGAATGTGCTCCTCCTCAAGGTCTTAGGTCCGAGTAAAAACATATTTATACCTTCTTGAGAATTGATAAGGAGAAAATGAATTAATAGATTATGCATAGTACCTGTTGCAGTGAAAATTAAGATCACTCCCCTTATCACATATTCCTCTCCACTTTGATGGAATTGGTCCAAACCCTTCATCACTAAAGCTCTTTGATTCAGGCCAAACGCCTAGAGGATCAAATGGAGTGGTACAAAAGTAAGTAGTAATGTGGACGAAGTAAGATAAAACAACTAAGAAGCATATAGTAAATTGTAAAATTATACTCTTCATGTAACAAAACAAACAAGGAAAGTGACCTGTATCAATGTTTGCTATAATGACATCTTCACCAAATCTAGCTTTGTTCCAAATTGAGTTGGATAGGATGACTCCATGATTATCTTCTAACTCCATGAACCCCCATGAACGAGTCGTGTGTAGTTTCCTTCCTTTGTTCTCAAACACGGACAATACTTTCGGATGTTCTACAACAAGTTTTCACAAAAAAGGTATATATATGAGAAGAAGAAAAAACTACCACAGATAGAGAAAATAAAATAGAAATGTTTTGTTGTGATCATCTCTAACTTTTTATCTCAGCTGCTACTTCTTCTTCCAAAGTTGCTGCAAAACCATTTATGTGCCTTGTGTACGAGTAAAATATTGACTCTTTTGCTGTATCAGAACTACATGGAAAAAAAAGTAATAATAAGTGAATATTGAGTTCATGTGTTAATTATATAACATATGGTTTTGAATTAGAATACCTTCCCAAGAATGATCCTAAAAACTCATAGTGAGAATCTGTTACACGATCGAAGTCAACCGAAGACAGTTCTTCTGAATCATGTGAATGGCCTCCTAAGTACACCACATATGACTACAACAAAAATGGTGTAGAAATTATATACACTATTTTATTTTAAGTCTAATAGAATTATTACTAGAGATTTTCCAAGATTATAATGCAAATAGAAAATTGAAGTAATGTCTAACCTTTTTTAATGCAAAGGTGGGTTTGTGAAGTAGAGAGACAAGAAGAACGATGAAGAGAAAGTAAAGGGTAGGAGTTGGCAACCCCATTGCTTTGACAAATTGAGCTCCTTTGGTTTTGATTTATTTGTCAATGCAACAAAAGCAAAAACTTTGGGTTTTATAAAGGAAACAGTGTGAAATTTTTTCATGACATGCACTTTTTTTTGTTAAAACATGAAAGATAATGTATTAATACATGTTTATAATGATTAATTTTTTATTAATTTTAAGATATTCTTTTAAAAATAACAAGGTGAACACTATTTAATTATTTTAAAACAATATTAACATGGTTAAAAACTTCAAATATAAAATTACATACTGTAGTTACTAGTAACTGTCCAGGATCAAATTCCAGGGTCCTAAAAAAATTCATAAACACTTATTTATAGGTTGACCCCATTCTATTTCAAATTAACTTTCGTCTAGTAGCTTTACTGGGAAATTAGGAAATTCCTTATTTGGAATTGAGCCCACCACACCCTTGAAATTAGGAAATTCCATTTTTGAATTGTTGTTACGAAAGATACAAAGTACGTGTTTGTTTGGATGTAGAGGGGTGAGCCACATGGGATTCCACTTGTATACCATAATAGTATATATCATTGTCCAATTAAAATGTGCCACGTGACACACTTTTTAAAAAATTGTATCAATTGTATCCGTATTCGATACAGATGCTTTACATGTACTCGGAATACATACTTAAAAAGTATTCGAATTAAATTTTTTAATTTAAAAAAAATAGAGCAAGTAAAGGGCTAGAAGAGGGTATGGCTCGAAGCACATACCTTAAATCTTTTGTTAGCTTCGGTTTACTGTTTCTTTAACTTGTTTTTGAATTATTCGAAACAACTAGTTGAAATGGTTGATTTTTGTTTCCAACCAAATCAACACTCTCATCATTTTGAGCCATGTTTTATCAGGATTCACTCAAAAATTTCATAGCTTGTTGGGCATCAGTAAGAACTATCCCTAAAACTTGCATCTCCTAGATTACATTTGAGCTAAGGTTAGACAAATTAGAGTTTGTCACCACCTTAGATCTACCAAAGTCCTCCTAACTTGTTTTCCAAAACTTTGAGATTCTTTCCTTCAAGTCCAACATACGTACCGAGGAAGAATCATTTGGAAGAGTGAACCTCCCTTTAAGGACATACATTGGTTAATATATTATTAACAGAAGAGAGTTTCAATTATATGAAAACATATTATAATTTTAAAATTTTCTTCAAGTTGAGCATGCACCGCGTTATTATAAAATTGAATTCTCTTGTGTTAATATTTGTAATTCTATAAAATGTTTGCTGCTCTACATGTATCAAATCTTTTGTTAGATTTTATTACTGTCTAAGATTTTTCTAATTCAAACCCATATGCTATTTTGATGTGAGTTTACTTTTAAAGCCATGAAGAACCATACTAGCAAGGGTCTTTGGGTTGGGTCATCTCTTACGATTTTTCACGTAGCTAAGATTTCCATCCATCCATACATACATTTGTAATCATTGTAAGTTCTAACCATACATACATATGCACGACTAAATAAAAGTGCAAAATAATTTTTGGTATGTCCTCTAAAAAAATTAGTGGTAATAATTTTTGGTAAGAAATAAATTTCTGATCATGAACCAAAGTCTAACAGAGTTTCCCTTACTTTCATTTTGTTACAAGACAAGATGCTCATGCTATGGCCAGTTGTTTGTCCCGATTGGTTATACGATTTTTTTTTCTTTTCTCTTTTTCAATCGAAAAGCAAAATATTACAAATATGCTAGTTATTCATCGAGGGAAATATATGTTGTTTTTCTTATCTACGAAATTTTTAAGCATATTTTAAGCATATGGTGTGGTCCTCAAATTCATGCATGAAGAGGAAACATACGATCAAATAATTCCATATAAACTTTAATAATAAAAGAATACTACTCCGTCTCTAATTATAAGAACTTTTTAAGAAAAAAATGTGTCCCTTTTTATAAGACCCATTTGCTATTTCCAACTACATTAATTATTTTTGTACATGCATGCCCCTATTTATTATACATCTTTTTCTTCAATCAACAATAAATAATAGCATGTTGAAAATATAAATTAACTCTCTCTCTCAAGGATAAAATTATAAAAACAATAGTAATTATAAACAACTTTAATGCAAATATTCATTTTCTTAATTTCCGTAATTTTTGAAAAAGGGTCTTATATATAGCAAGGGAGGTACTCCTTCCGTTTTTAAATATAAGCAAAATTTACTTTTTAGGTTCATTCATTTAATGATGTATGTGGTTCATATTATGGGTCACATACATCATTAAATGAATGAATCTAAAAAGTCATTTTTGCTTATATTTTGATACGGAGGGAGTAGTAGTAAGGATACATTAAAGTGGATAGCATTTCTTTTAGTAATCCTAAGTATGGACACAAACAAAATTGATGAGGGACAACAACCGTCCCCAGAAGATTACAAGAGTGGTTGATGATATATATTTAATGTCATAGGAGATCATTCGCCAGTTTAAGAACGTACCAAAAGTCTAAAAACACGAAAATAGAATACCATGGAGTAATTAAGTTCAATAAATTGTTAATGTTCATGAACAAAGTCTAAATGCATTATTGCTATTGCTTCACAACAAAGGAAACTAAAGAAGAGCTCTGAACAAAGCCTAAATGCAATATTGTACGTATTGTTTAGCAAAATGAAAATCATTTTTTAAGAAAATAAAAAACGATTTTTGGAGAAAATATTCAAAACAACTTCTCATTTAAATCAATTTTCTATTTTACAAAAGTATTTTTTTTTTAAAACGTAATAACTATTAACACAAGTTATCTGAAAAGGGTTACATTAGCATAGCTTTTATAAAATATAAGGGACGATTCATGATAAAAAAAAAATAAAAAATTAATTGAGCGACGGAATTAATTAAAGAAAACCGAAAGTATAGTTTAACAAAAAAAAAAGGTTTTGCATGAGAAGGGATGGTATATTTTAAAATATATATTCGATATTTTAAAATAATTCAAAGAACAGCACAATATATGATTATATAATACTTTAATCACGCAACTTACGCTTAATTTATTTTTAAAAACATTATTTTCAATTTTTCACACTTGCCACCATATATCAAAATTAATTTAAATTTATTTTTATAAATAAGATTTGATGACATACAATATTATTTTTTTCTACCAAAAAAAAATACAATATTTCTTTTTCAAAACATATTTTGAATTAGTTTTTATCAAACAAGTATTTTTTTCTTCTCAATTTTAAAATAATTTTCAAAAATAAAATTTCCCAACACATCTTTTAAAAAAATTGTTCTTACGAAGTGTTTAAGTATATATAAGAGGGTAAATAAGTAATTTATGTAAAATGTAGAGGTTCATAATAAATGATACGATATTAAATCAGAGATCTGCACACTCCTTTCAATTTTCATATTTGAATTTTATTTTATATATTTGAAAAGAGAATATTTTTAGCACACTCCTTTCAATTTTAATATTTAAATTTTATTTGATATATATAGATGATTGAGATGACATTTGATTATGAGTTTTCTATTATGATTATAATAGAGAAAAAGACGAAGTTACTACCAAAAAGAGAAAAAGATAGTTAACTATAGATAATGCATTTTCGAAAATAATGAAAACAAATTATTTTGAAATTCACTATATTATACCATATACACCTATATTTAATCTTTTAACTTTACGGTTTATGCAAAGTGCCAATTTTACCCTTTTTCTTATTTGACTTCATCCTACACAATTTTCCAAAAAACAACATGCAAGCATTCTTCACCAAATCTCAAATTATTCACATTCCTAACAACGGTATTTTGCAAAAAAAAATAAATTAATTAAAATGTACAATTTTTCATATTCACATTTCCAAACAAGATGTATTAGAAATGATTTTTTTTTTTTAGATCTAAAGTTAAAGAGACGAGCATTCTTTTACTCAGTTTTTCAAAAAGATTTCAAAAAACTGGTTTCTACATTTTTTTAGATCTAAATTTTTTAATTTCTTAAATCTAAAAACCAGGTTCTTTGAATTCCCAGCCTTACATCTAAAATTTTACTCCGAAAATATACGGCCTTTCATTTTTTTAGATCTAAATAAAATGAATTGAAAGAAGAATCTACGAGGTTTGGTACTAAGATCTTTGCACTTAATTTTATATTAACTAATACAGGTTGTTGTATTCAACTTTCCCTCTTTCATTGTCTCTCAAACCTCGACGAAAGAAGAAAGAATTCCGACAATAATTCTTTACTCAATTGTTTCAGTTTTCAAATTAATCTACCAGAAAAATTTGATATGAGTATTTTAAAAATTGGAGTATTAAATCTCGGAAGTGTTTTACTAGCCAAAATTTTACATGGGGTGATGTGAAATGATAAAAGGATAAAATTGGTATTTTCAACAATTTGTAGTGTGCTCGTGATTTTCGGGTATCAAAATCATTGATTGGATTTGAACTTTTAATCTTTGAACTCTCAACTTTTATTCGCGGGAAGGGAAAAAGTGAGTAAAAACCCTTATAGACCTTGGATTCGGAGGTTGGTTTCGATTGGGGAAGGTGTTAAGCACCCGAACCGACTATGGTATCCCATAGGAACCTTCTACCTATTCTCTAATCTTGCGCTAAATTAATTTTACTTATATTAAAAAAAGTTAAGAGTTAAAGTGAAAGAAAGGAGAAAGATGAAGCATGTTTTTGGTTATTTTTATTGATTTGGAAGGGTTGAAACCATTTGCCTACTTACCCAAATAAATTGGGATCAAAATCAAGTAGTTCGGCTAAAGAACTTATTTGATGAGTTGAATTGATTTTAACATTTTTGAAAGAAAGGTTTTAAGAAGAGATGAGAGGCCTCAAGGCATGAGAAGAAAATATGATGAAGTTGGTCAATTTTAATTGCACGAAATCCATGTCTAATGTGGATATTAAATTGATTAACATTTGATTAAGGAAAATAAAATAAAAGACACTTGGATTACATACCAAGGTTTACTTAAAATAAATTTGAATTTAATTTTTTTGATTTTTTTTTGAAGAAAATATTTTTTCTAAACTAACGATGAAATCGCGTAACGGCGGAAAAAAAAAATAAGCATAAAGCGATAAATAAAGTGGTGTGTCGGTACGCGTGTCAGTGCGTGTGCCGGTTACATATTACATACCCTAAATACATTCTAGGGTCTAAAAAAAGAAAAAAATGCGCGAAAATAAATTACATCAATTTCCTAATTACAAACTAAAACCAAAAATAAACTAAATGACAAGAAATTTAGATATACCTATAATATTTCTAGTGAAAATTATTTCTATAAACTAAAATGTAATTTAAACAAATTAGTACAAGGCGACAATAATATGCAAACATATGCAAGATGAATAAAATTAAAAGAAATAAAAGTGCATGGGATGTTAAACAATAGTGAAACAAACATAAAAACATATAATGAGAGAACACTAAATAATCAAAAATAACAAAGTAGAGATAATTAAAAAGAGAAGAAGAAAAAGAATTTTAAGAGGAAATGGGGAATTTAATAGAGAAAGTAGTAGTAAAAAAAAACAGAAAAAATAACAATAATAAAAATAAGCTCGATGAATCTGGACCATTTGATGAATCAAAAGATTCAAATTCAATCATAGCATCATTTCATCATAATCACAAGATCAAAATCAGAAGGCAAATAAGATACAGGGATACCACAGGCAATCAGGCAGCAGCATGCATATGATTAAAACGTAGAACAAATTATAGCCATCAGATTCTGGAATTGCTCATATCCAATGACTTTAATCACACAGGAACATGATAATGTTGTAAGCTAGCAAGCACGGGAGCACATGAATAACAAGTGGTATAAAAGCAAAATCCAACACAAAAACATAACTTAAAAAAAAACCTTCTCCCTCAACTTTAGAGAGAGAAGCTCTAGCTTCTCTCTAGAAATGGGGAGGCTGACCGGCGCAGCCAAGGGTGGCGGAGGAGGAGCTTCGGCGCGGTGGTCGGCCAGAGAGCCGCCGCGCCGGAGCGGTGAACTTCAATTTTTTTTAAAATTTTTTATACCAAACCAATCCTTTCCTTCTCCTCTTCCTAGATCCACTCTTAGTTTTTTCAAAGCCATGCCCACAAAGCCTAGATCTACAAGCAAAGGTACAAAAAAAACACAAAAAGAGCTTATGAAAATTACCTCTCTAAACTTCTTCTTCTTCCTTTTGATTTCGGTTTTGTGTTCCTTTCTTTGTTCCGTTTTTTGCTCCTTTTTCACCTTCCTTTTCGGTTTTTGCCTTGCGTTTTTCTTTTCGGATTTAAGGTGTTTTTCTTGTTGTTTTTTCGGATTCGTGGCTTTAATTCGGTTTTGGTTGTTTGTTGTTTGTGGATCCGAAAAAAAAAGTGTTGGTTATTGGTTATGATTTTCGAAAATGGTTGATGTTGGTGTGTATGGTTCGAATTTGATGTTACTTTTGGGTTTGTGTTGAAATTTTCGGATTTGGTTGTTGTTGGTTGTTTTTTTTGGCCGAAAATGAAGTTTGTGTGGGTGTTGTGATGATTTTTGATGTTGTGGTTATGTTTGGTTGATGATTTGTTGCTGGAATTTTTAGAAGTTCATATGATATTCATGTGTTCTTCATGTGTTCTTGAGAAAGTTCTTGATGAAAAAGGGTTTTGATCTCTTTTTTGTGATTGTGAATTTTGGGATCTGTTTGTACTCGAAAACTGTGTCTGGCCTGACTGACTGATTCTGACACATTAAGTATTTGATGCATGGAATGGACAAAACTACCCTTGGCTGAAACTTGGAGAAAAAGTTGGACTGGACCAATAACAAAGTGACATGTGTACCAAATGACTTAATAAATATAAAATCTGATAAATAAATAACAATAAATAAATAAATGAATAAAGAAATAACTAAATGAATAAATAAATAATTAAAAAACGAAAATTAATAAAAGAAATAAAAAAAATGTCCCGTCGGAACCAAAAATGAGGTATTTTAAAATACCTCTCTGCCGAAATTTCGTCTGATACGACTGAAATACGCGGTTTTTTACGCTAATTAAAACGATAAATCAACGACGTGAATAAAATGAACTTTACGAACGCAAACGTTGCGCTATATTAAAATACGCACAAAACACGAGTAAAAAAAAATACGAAAATGATACGCGCGCGATATTAAAAGATAAATGACGAACGAAAAATAAATGCGACCATAAATACGAACAAAAGCAGACATTACGGGAATTCGCGTGCGAACGGACGACTGGAAAACAAACAACGTACGAATAAAAATAAAATAAATCGGTCAAAAATTAGGGTACGACATGTAGGTGTAAAGGATTAAATGTAGGGGTGTCAGGTATAACTCCCTGAAATTCATGAGGTCAAAGAATATTGGGCCATAAATGAATTCTGCTAAGTGTGAAATGAATTCTGCCATTCTCCCAACAAATTTTGCTCTCTCCCAACTGATCTCCCAAAAACCTGCGTGAGTTAAGTTACGCTGTGTGAGTTAACTCACACTGCCTTGTAAAAATATCGATAAACCCAATAGTCAACAGAGGAATTTAAGAAATAGAAAGAAATCGATTGCAAATCTGAACTCATTAAAAACATATATTGTTGAAATCAATTCCCCAATAGTCAATTCCACTGCCGACGCAATTAATTGTTGTAATTAAAGTAGGGAATGAATTTCCATAGAGTTTAATGTGATGTGTGCTTTTCTTTTTTCAATCATAAAAACTTTGTCTGCATATTATGGTGTCTCAACCGAAGCATTAGGAGTAATATAAAAGAATGAAAACATTGCAGGCGATGAGGGAAAATGTTTTTGTGGTTAAAAAAAAATTTGTTTTTAAAGTTTGAAAAACGTGAGTTAAGTCATGCACATGGTTATAAGCTGCGTGACTTAAGTCACGTGCATGAGTTAAGTCACGCAAATTTAACACTAGCGTGAGTTAATTCATGTAGGGGTATTTTTGGAATTTCAGTTGGGAGCGAGCAATTTATGTTGGGTAAAGAGCATGTTCGTGTGAAATGACCCACATTACACTCTAAATTAAAACTTAAATTCATTTTCTTGACAAAATAAAACTTTAAGTTCATTTTATTTATAATTTAAGAAATGGAATATACAGATATTTAAAAAAATTCACTTTTTGATAAAGTTTGAAATTTTTATTTATATTTTATAATTTTGGAATTCACACCTAAAAAGGTAAAAGTAGTAGCGTAGGCTAGGCCAACAACCTTAAAAATTTGATAAATGAAAAAAGAAATAGTTCTTAATGTCTGTTTGGGTATACATTTTTCACCTCCAAACGTGTGTTTCACCAGTGAAACGTCGTTTATACCTTTTTTTTGTGTTGTTTGGATGATAGAAAAAGCAAATTTGGAAATTGTACGTTTGACTTCTAAACGCCAGTACGAATGAAGCTAAAATTCTTATCTTCCACGACAAAGCAAAATTGTGTTTGGATTTTAATTTTCGGTGATTGATACACTTTACCAAATTACCCATAGCTTTCTTCTTCACCTCACCCAGATCTTGCACTCCAACCAACTGCATGTTGCATTTTAGTTCTGAATCTCACAACCACACATATCTGAATATCCCTCTGCAAGTCCATTTTTTTTTTATCAGGCACAAGTATTAATTGATGAAAAATGGTAGAATGGAATGAAATTATTGAGAGATGGATAAATTGTGGAGAAATGGAAGGACATACATAGGGTGTAGAACTAGAAACTGATATGATGGTTGTGAGCTCATATATCTATGATTTTCCCAACTTTTGTTTGTTGAAAGTTGAGTTTTTTTTTTTTTTTTTTTTAAGGAAGAGAGTTGGGGTTGAGCTGTAGTGATTTTTTTGTTATAAATATGATTAATATTTTTTATCACACGGCCAAATACAGCCTTCACAAATGTGATATAAGAAATAATTTTATCTATAGTGGTATTTGGTCATTTTACGTTCAAAATTAATTTTGATTCAAACTATTAAAATAATATCAAACTATAAGAATCACTTTTAAATAAGTATATCCAAATATACTTATTAGTTTTAAACAGATGTCAGGGCTTAAGGTAAATTTCCACAAAAACTTGATTACGGGTGTAAATGTTTATGATTCTTGGTTGTACGAAGCTGTCATGGTTTTGAACTGCCGAGTTGGAAATCTGTCATTTATGTACTTGGGGTTGCCTATTGGTGGGGATTCGCGGAAGCTTGATTTTTGGAGGCCGGTTTTGAACAGTGTAACCTCTAGATTGTCGAACTAGAAATGCAAATTTCTTTTGTTTGGTGGTCGTCTGATCCTTCTGAAGTCTGTCATGTCATCTCTGCCGGTTTACTTTCTTTCCTTCTTCAAGGCCCCCACAGGATTCTACTCTTGACAGGTGGCGATGGATTCTTGATCCTATTAGCGGTTATACCGTTAAGGGGACTTATCAGCATCTCACGACGTCTGACACACCTATAGTGACTGGCCTTTTTGATGCTGCCTGGTTGAAACATGTTCCGTCAAAGGTGTCCGTGTTCGTTTGGAGACTACTTCGAAACAGACTTTCCACCAAAGATAATCTTCTTCGTAGGAGAGTCCTCCCGCATGACAATAATATGTGTGCAGGCGGGTGTGGCTTCCCAGAGACTATGAGTCATCTATTCATTCATTGCGACTTCTTCGGCAGCTTGTGGTACCGTGTTTATCAGTGGCTTGGTATCATCTTCATATCTCCTTGGTCCGTCCGAGAGCATCTTCATCAATTTGGACATTTGGCGGGATTACCACGGTCTACTCATTCTTTTCTCCAAGTGATCTGGCACGCTGGCTGCTGGGTTGTCAGGAAGGAAAGAAATAGCGGAATTTTTTCCCACACCGCTCAGAATTTAGCGCATTTATTGGATAGCGTTAAGTTTTTGTCTTTTGCTTGGTTGAAAGCTAAAATGCTTACTTCCACCTTTAGTTATACTGACCGGTGGCGGCACCCTTTACTATATATGGGTGTTAGGTAGTAGCTTTCTTCTTTTTGTTTGTGTGTGGAGTTTTTGTTGTTGTTTTTGGCATCAGACATTAACCTTATAACTTGATTGAGTGATTCTCTTTTGCACACCTTGTGCGAGATGAATCATTTTTGGTATATTAATTTCATTTTGATTTCTTCAAAAAAAAAATATCCAAACATAAATCAATTTTATTAAAATCAATTCTTGCCACCCCCAAACCAAACAACACTAATGTTCTTATTTTTTTCACTTTTTACAATTCCGATTCATCACTTTTAGAAAGAAAAAAAATCAGAAACACATGTTCCAAATTCTTAATTTATAGTAAAAAAATCTAACATTCAAATCCAAACATAAAACCAACGTAGTGTTGGTATATATGTAGGCTAAATCGAGACTCATTTAAAATTTGAGAAATAATATTTATATAACTAATTTTTACACAACTTTTAGAATAACTATCTCATTCTTCTTCTTTTAGGATAAAAACAATAGAAAGATAAAGATGAAAATAGAGAGGGTAAGAACGTAGTATAAGTGCGTGATATATAGAAATAGTTGTTACAACTTACAATTGTTGTCGCAAACTAGTTGTAAGAATTTCATTTTGCTCCGTTTAATGAGTATATTGCGTGAAGGGAAAGTTCTTTACAATAGCAACAACGAACTACTGCTTACTAGTAAGAAGATTAAGATGACCCGAAACTGAGGCAATGGATGAAAGCGAAAGGAGTCTTTGTTTAACAAGGGGTCAAGTCAAGTCGTCGAATAATTTTCAAATTAGTATACTAGTCCAATAGTCTTCCTCCACGTATGTGTTCTAGCTAGCTAAGTAACTTGTTATCGATGCATGGACTGTTCGAGTAAACAACAAATCTAATTGATTAATAAATAGGGGACCCAAAGACAATAGTTGACAAGAATTAACAAACCTGTAGGAAGGAAAAAGTATGAGGATTTTTAATTGGCTAAATTGCATTTTTGGTCCCTTAACTATTTATGTAATATCGCTTTGGTCCCATAAATAAAATTTGATTTATTTTGGTCCTCTAACTTATTTCTCTTACACATTTTGGTCATTTCTGTTAGTTTTAATTCAAAAATGTTAGATTTTTTTCATCTTCTTCTCCTTTTTTTCATCTTCATATCATCTCCATCAACCTTCAACAACAAGAATCCCATAAAAATTCCAGAAGAAAATGAAGAAAACCTAACGTTTTTGAATTAAAATTAACGGAAAGGATCAAAATGTGTAACATAAAGAAGTTAAGGGACCAAAATAAATCGAATTTTAGTTAAGGGACCAAAGCGATACTACCTAAATAGTTAAGGGACCAAAAATGTAATTTAGCCAATAATTCTAATTTTATCCACCCACGGTTTATCTAGCAAAGTTTTTTCTGAGGGATTTATCTAAAAAGACTGTTGACTGGTTATTGGATTGGAATAAGTCATCAAGTGATGGGTCCTGCCCGATACTAGTGAGGAGATTGTGTGTTCATAACATCGTCGATGTCTTGAACATGTAACCTTCTAATAGAAAAAATTTGAATTTGGAAAAAATGGCCTAGTTAAAAATATTATGCATGTGTTTGTGTGTGTGTGTGTGTATATATATATATATATATAGACATATATATATATATATTGAAAGATATATACGTAATTATAATAATATTTTTAGAGAAGGGTTGGAAGTGATTGGAATGAAATAAAAAATAGTTAAAGGTACCGTATAAAAAAGATAAATAATTTTGTTAAAAGTAGTAAAATTTATTGATTTATTTTGTGTTTTAAATAATCGAAAAACAAAAATTAAAAATGAAAATGATTTTCACCTTTTATAACAAAAATTATGCCCGAAACTTTTACCTTATTTTGTTGCAACACTTTAGTACTTTGTCATTTTTACCCTAGTATAGATCATTTATATTTCAAAATGTGCTTAAATTAATAAGTATTTTTTCCTTCATTTTTTATGAAAAAATGCCGAGTGGCTTAAAAAATTGCGTAGATGATTCATCATTATATTTGTGGAACATCACCATCTGACGATGAATAACCCTCACACAAAGTGAGATATATGCTAGGATTGCTTACTCTAGCTTGAGCCTGAGTTTTTATAGAGCTATGCAATGCTATTTTTATTATTTTACAAAAACAAAGTAATATTCATTCATTATATAACACATCATATATAATAATATAATCAAAATCGCTAAAAGCGTAAAGGATGATTCTGTGAATAAATTCACAACACGAAGTTAATAGCATACGACGGCAAAATGCCTACAAATAATATGATAAAATTTAAATCACCAGAATATTCATGCTTCCGGATATGCAATGTTGACGTCTAAATCATTGATTTAATTTGTGATTGACTAAAGTTGATCTTTCAATATGAACCAAATGAACACCTCAACAAGAGTGAAATCAAACAACGCCGCACAAGATGACGAACAACACAACGCCGCATTGAGACAATGAAATCACAAAAAAACACAATAAAAAACTTAATATATGTGGAAGTCACTTATTTAGATTGAAATACAAGGGAGGAAAGATGCAGATGAGTGATTTTAGGTCAAAAAATCATCTAAAACCGTCTTTCTTTGATGAGTGAAAGAGAAAGAGAACTTAGAGGGAAGTGAAGTTTCTCTCACTAAAAAACTAGTGTTATACAAATATCATTTTTCTTTTTATACGGCCTTTTGTTTGATGTATGCATACCATATATATAGTAACCATACACTAAGTGCGTGATTCAATTAATTTTGTAATAAACAAAAGTGATTATAAAAATTGGGAAATGTTAACGAGTGTCCTTAGGGCATTTTTTAAGGACTTTAAATAATAATTTTTTTATGAAAAATTGTGCATTTAATGCATCGAAAATTAAAGTGTTAAAACATTTTCAAAGAATAATTTTTTAATTGAAAAACTTTAAATAGTGTCCTTAGAACATTCGTTAACAAGACCCACAAAATTTTATAGTGGCTTTGACGTTTTTGGTGCTTTTGGTGGGTAATTGATTTTGTCTATAAGATTGTTTAACTAAAATGTGATATTATTAGAAGTTTTTGCATCTAGAATTAATATTTTAACATTAATTTATCGTTCAATTTATTTTTATTTAAATGATCTAAATATAATCACTTTATATTTAGTTTATTTTTTAAATCGAAATAGATTCTATGAAATTGAAATAAACTTTTGTGAACACAACATCTACTCTTTAATATGCTTATTTTTCATGTATGGATTCATCCGTTTTCGTTTGGTCGTTTTTTGGTTTGCGAATGACATGTGATAACTAGCGAACCATTATATTTACTTCCACCGGTGTTTTTCACTAAGCATGAGATCCAACGATGACAAATGATTCGTTACACCTTCGTGATAAAATCTTTCACTAGATATAGCAAACACTCTTGCAATAACTGGTTATATAATTTTAACTAATAGACTTTCATGAACTAAACCACATATTTTGCACATGAGTATAGCAGAATTATTAACATAAGTGGTAACTCAATTATAGTATGAAACCTATGTATTTATTAATGGCAGATATTATTAAGAATTAGGTTTCGTAGTTAACCACTTATTCTGCATTTAGAATTAAGGAGAATGTAAATTTTCATTTAAGAATTTTATAACACAAAATCTCCTTTTCAGAATTAAAATTTCAAAGAATTTTATAAATATAGTAACTTTTATATGATAGAGTATGATGATTATATAAAAGGTTTATCATCATGTGTGTGAGATTAAGTCTCTAGTCTTATAAAATAGGATGTGAGAATATATAGTTAAGTCTCTAATATTAATATTAAATCATAGGATGTGAGACTCTATATACAATTTTAGTAACTCACTCAAATCTCAAATGCTACAATTATACTTCCACACATTTGAGAAAAAAAAAATAAAAAATTAGGTTACACGCAGCGGAAATACACGAGACTTATACTTTATTATTATTATTGAGGATATAGGAGAAAATAGTCATAAACTTCCATCAATATTAAAGAATAGCAATAACATAAAATATGTCAAATAATGAAAATGGTAAAATTAAATATCAAATATACCATTTATAATTATTTAGAATAGTGGTATAAATAAATTTGTCTCAAAAGAGTTGTTAAGAATTTTAGGATTTTGACATATTGTTTTTACAAAATAAGTTTACAATAATATAAAAGGATATGGAAGTGTATAATAATTTATGAGAAAATAATATAATCAATATCCTCTATATAAGTCTCTACAATAATTTTATATCTAAAATTATGAAACAAATAAATATATTTGTTTATGAGATATAGTTAATTGATATGTAGAATTTTCCTCGCGCTTGTTGAAGAATTATATGTTCTCCACTTGATGGGAATGATAGTTAAACTAATAAGGTATTTTTACTACCCACAAAAGCATGATTATGTTAAGGTTAAGTAATGTCATACCGATAGGATCAGGTATGTTCATTACGTTACACAATACATAGCAGCAGGATTCTCCCACTTGATAGAGAATATATAATGATAGTTGAATTAAAAAGTTTGAAAGATAGATATTTTAAATAAAATATTCAACTATTTCTCTATCACAAGATGATATGTTAAGTAACGTCACGCCGATAGGGTATCGTCACTCACATAACAAAGGGATAGTAGCAATCCAAAATATTTATATATACAAAATTAATATTTAAGTAAAAATTTAATTCAATTTGACTAATATTGGATTGCAAAATTTATAAAGTTTTCTACATGACTTTCAACAAAGTAACTTACTTATGGTAACCCCATTCAAGGATCTTAAGGATAATAAGTAATAACTAGGGTACTCTAATTATATTTGACATAAGTGTAAAAATTAAGGTACATTGATTAATATCAAAATTATATTAATAACAACACACCGATAGGGTATAATTGTCACCAATATAATATTGATCTATTTAACAAAATTTGCATAACTGCATCCACGATAGTGAGATTACAATTATACAAATCAATAATGTTTATGCTTAAAAGAATATGATAAAATAATATCATGCACAAACAACTGTATTTAATTTACTCAACTTCGGTCATATTCAAATAATATAATGACATGCTTAACAATATGTTAAATTAACATATCATAAATATGACTTTAGAATTTTATTTATATGAAATAGTATAATAACAAGAGTTATTATTTAGAATACAAGTGTGTCAATTAGTTTTCTATTTTATTCAGATTAGAACTCTTAGAATAACATTTTTCAATACTCCCACTATAAATTAGAATTAGAATATAAATACAAAATGGAGTATTATAGTAAAAATATATAAGAATTATAAAGTTCTATGTAGAATATTTTGGAAGAAGGGATTTCACTTATATATAGGATATCATAATTGCACAACAAAAGAGAAGAATGAATAAATGTTTTCATATGTGCAATAATATGCGATAAGTCACAAGAGGATAAAATAATTAAATCACGACTTATCTCGCAGTGTGTGACATTCATCTTTTGTGACATTCATCCTTATACTTAGAGTCAATGACTTTTGCTGACTTTACGAGAATATCTTATAATATAGTCATTTCAAAATAATCATGAATGGAGAATAAGTCATTATAACTAAACATATATAAGACTCTAATTATAAATCATTATGATTTATATAAGTGTTCAGTTGTAAGGATGATTTAAAATTGCCTGAATTTTAAATATGTTGTTTTGATAATATTTAACGGATAAACAACAAAGAGGTGTGCAAATTTCAATTCATAATTAGAATTTTAGCATAAAAATGCAACAATGCATTATTCACTATGTATAATTTAATATTATTATGGTCCAAACATTGAATTGCAACAAGACACATAATTAGATAGTTAAAAGTGTTTGTCACAAAAATTAGAGTAATAAATTACATGTCTGAGTTAGAGAGTATAATATAAACTATAAGAATGTATATTAAAGAGAAATATGTCAATTTTAGATTCAATTAATATAAATGACATATATAATATACAACTCACTATACTCATTTTGAAAACAAAATATTATTAGGACCCTTTAAATCAATTTGCGACAAGAATCAAAGACAAAAGTCTAAGTTTAAATATGTCACCAAAAGAGTTTAAATATGTTGCCAAAAGAATGATGAATTAGTAAACCTTGGATCTTTATGCTAAGACACTATGAATTAAAGAATATATTATATTAGAATATTTATAATGCCAAGAATATTTAAAATCGTAAAATTTAAATTAATTATATTTGGCATTAATAAAATTGAGCCTTCTATAAATTCACAATAGTAACATTTTAATTGATCAGGTAGTTAGTGTTACTAATATAAGAGAGGATATAAGAGAGGATTTTTCGAAACAGTTTAGGCTCAAGAATATATGATTTGAAATAAATTGTTCTCAGTTTAATTGATATATGATATTTTCAAGATTTGATAAAATTTTGAAACCCGCGAATCAAGAATATATATAGTATAATAGACAATTATTCCTGAGAGGATAAATAATTTTGAGGGTATCAACAAATCTCAAAATATATATTAATATAAAATATTTGATGCAAGAATATAAGTTTGGGTCTAAGAATTTTCACAATTATAACACTTTACCTAAGTGTTAGTACTATAAAAAAATATTTTCACATAAAATACTTTAGACTGAAATTTAGAGAATATATGATTTAAAGGGTATATGATTCTCATATTAATTTACATCAAATATTTAGAGATCTCATAAATTAATTTAAATCTCGATTTTTATGGGTACAAAATAAATTAAATCTTAAAAATACTTTGGGTGCAAGAAAAATTATATTTTTATCCCCAAATAAGATTATCGACATAAAGTATCTTTGGGAGTTATAAAATTCCAAAAAATTTACCAACATGTTTAGAATAATAAATCCTCTCAACAAAAAATTCAGAATAATACATAACCATTATTTAGTAAAAAAAATGAAATAATAAAATTAGGAATTTCCTAGCCATCTCACGCGCGTAGCTATTAGCAAAAATTACTATTTATTTTTAAGTGAGCGCGTGGTATTACACACTATATCTTCTTCACCCGTTTAATAGAATTCGGGTCAAAACGACCCGCGGTGCGATCCGATTCAATTTCACATTATAAATAGCGTCGCAAAACCCAATTTAATGACATTATGATCGGGAGTGAAAATCAGAAAGTTTACCCATATTGACTTCATGAATTGAATAATAAAATTTCCAGATTGAAAAATAGGGCTGTTCACGGATAAAGTTTAAAACAACAATTTATTTGGACTATAGGACCACATCATATATACCACAAGGATTATTGCCAAAACGATAGGAGAAAATGAGAGAAAATAACAATAGCCATGAAACAGTCACACACAGGAATGACGATTCAAATAACAATAGCCATAAAATGTATTTATTTGGCTCTGATACCAATTGATAAAAGTTTTTAAGATTTAGCCATAGATCATTAGATACAGGTTATAGCATATCATCGATAATAAAGAATGAATAAAGAAATTGTATACCTTTGAATTAGGTTGATGAAGGATAACTGTCACAAGGATGAGAGGATGACTACCCTCATTCCGTTCAGCGTTAGGTTTTCAGAGTATTCTTCATAATAATTAACCGTCTGATGGGATGGCGTTTAAATAGATAAACGGTTGAGGGCAGAGACCTCTCATTGGACTTAGCTAAATGGTCCAACCCATCACGTTCCATTTAGAAAGAATAGTTCAATCACAAATATTCATCAACTAATCAGTGTTTAACACAGTAGACCATAATTTATTATATAATATTAACTTATAATAATTGATTAGTGTCTATCCATAATTGATTAATTAAATAATTAATCCAACAATGGTCACACCAAACATGCTCACACCATACATGCTCAAAGAAACCTTAAATTCTTGATGACATTCACATGATAGAACAAGAAGGTTCGTTAGATTGACATGGGATCATTATCTCACACACAGGGTAATGAGGAAAACTAGTTACACAAGGCCATGCCATAATTGGTTCTTCTTTCTTTTCCTCTTTCTTTTCCACTTCACCAACACTCACCAATTCTGCGTGACAGAATTTCTTTCTTAGCAGAGATGTGAGTATATATGAGTCTATTTCTTTTCCTGTTACCTCTATTTGATCCTTGCTATCTCCTGTTACAGCTGCACTTTCCACTCCTGAATATTTTTGTACATGATTAGTTTGGATAATTAAGCTATGGTTTTGAACTAATTTTGAATTGAAAATGTGACAAAATCAGTGAATTTTATTACCTGAAACTCCAACTGCAATCTTCATGGCTTTGGACCTTGATTTTTGGCTGTTCATTATCGTCACCTTGATCACTATCTTTTGCTGCAAACATTTCACAATCAAATATAATTAACTTTTGTTTTCAAAGTCATCACCAACTCTCTAGCTAATAAAGTCATAGAAACTAATTAACATATCATGTCAACTAATAAAAAAATTAATATACTAATCCTTTTTTGAAATTTTTGGTGGACTTTGTTAAGTTTTTCAAATCATTATTCTTCACTTATGATAATGATTCAAACAAAAACAAAAATATCAATCATAAGCATTCTTCTCCCTCTTTCCCTACATTTTCCCCCTCAATTTCCATGCAAAGAATATATAATTGAAAGTACGTGAAATGAATTTATATTATATATGTAACAAATGTACTAACTATATATTTTGAATAAAGGAGGTCACACTAAATTATTCATTACCTTAGCCATAATACTTATGAGATATAAATAAATGGATTAGAAGAAGCTTTGTTTCCGGAATGGTGTATTATTAAAGTTGTAGGAAAATGCTTGAGTACTTACTCATGCATTTTAGTTTATTTATAGCATTAGTTCTTTGTGAAATAAATTAAACGCGTGGTAGACAAGTGTGACTTCTTCCACTCTTTTTTTGTTCTTTCTTGAAGGAACTTCTTCCACTTGTATTTTGTAGGAAAATATATGCACAAGAAGTAAATGTTTTCTTTAAGTCAATGGTTGGACTTTGTTTAATTAGTTGCAGGAAATTGCTTAGCTCAATACCGTCATTTACTCAAGCCGAGTCATGTAACACGAAGAGAAAAAAATTAGACTCAGTCATATTTTTTGAAGGATTTTCTGTACATAAAATCGTCTGAACACAATATATTCACGTTTGTGCTAGCTACAAACCCCTTTATTTCTGGTTACACCCTCTAACACTAAGTTAGTCATTTCTCATTCTTTTAAAAAAAGAAACATGTGTACATCGGTCACTTTTTGTATGCATTACTTCGCGCTATATAGCATAACTCTAAAAAAGTTTAAATGTCAAAAACGTCATTTGTCTCATGTTTATTCTTCAAAAACTATCTTTCTAATCCAATCTTTCTCTTCATAATCTCTCTCACTCTATGTCAATATGTGAAAAAGTTCTTTATAAATGATTGAATAAGGAACTTTGCACAAGGTATTTCATTAACATTCAATTTCATAGGTAAGTGAATTGTTGGCTGATTTTTAGTGTTTAAGTTTTTATGCACATGTGAACTGAGACCAATCGTACGTGTTAAAAATGTTTAATTAACATATTTCCAGAAACTAAATTAAAACAAAATCTGTAATTTTTCAATTCTAGATATGACGTGAACTCAGTTCACGTAAGCTTATGTTATCTTGTTTCGCATACGTATTACCTATAAACTTTGAATTAAGTGGTTATAGGTGAACTAAAGTCACATACATAGACGTGAACTCTAGTTCATGCAATCTTCACTATTGCACGTGAACAAAAACGAAATTTTCGCCTATGATTCCCATGTTGAAGTATAATTCATATTCTAAGCTAAGTTAGTTGTGGATAAATCCAACTATGTTTGTTTGTTAGTTAGTTAGATAGTATCTAACTAGTTTGTTAGTTGGTTAGTGACTTGTAGTGCAAGTTACTCAACTTAGCCTATAAGTACTTAGTTTTTGTATTCAATTGATATCTCTAATATCTAATATCACGCATATCTCCCATATTCAATAATAAAGAGTTTTATCATTCCTTTGTAGTTTCATCTCTAAGTGTGAGTGTGTAGAGATCATGCTAATCTTTCTCTCAATTATGTATGTTCATGTTCTATCAGTGACATTAGAGCCTCTGGTTCATGATCCATGGGGTTTCAAGCATAGCTTCCGCAAAGAGAATGCAGTTCATTATCAACCAAGCAACAAGGCAGAGTTGGTAATGGTTTGTGCATATGAGATTGGCACTTGGTTATTGGTATACATGTGGTATCAATAATAGCTTTTGAAGAAGAGTTTTCTCAAGTCAAAAATTGGGAGAAGTGGGTAGTGAGGATACAAGAAATCTTTGGTTTGCAAAGGTTGCTAGAAAAGATCCAAAGTGGTATCCAAAAAGAGGAGGGTATGGCTTCCTGCGAGAAATCAAAGAAAAGAGTGAATCTTGAAAGGGTTTCTTCTACCATAATTGTATATTCTTCTAACCAAAGTGCAAAAGATGTGTTGAAAGTTCACAACAAAGCTCAAAGAGGAGCTGAAGAAGATGTAATCAGGATAGAAACTTAGAGATGAAGGGGAAACGGAATGAAAACCAAGAAACTGATTCAAAAAACGAAGAAGAACAAGGTTCAACATTTATTCTTGTTCATATTTAATTTTAAGTATTGTTCGGTTTTATGAAGAATTGCAAGGAGGTTGCAATGTTAAACGAAGAATTCATGTTATGATGTTTCGTTGTTATTCACTTCAGAATTCAGTCTTGGTTGTGATGTTTACGCCGGAGAGGTTAAAGAATCCAAGAAGGAGGGGTTCTATCACTATCAAGAGAGTTAGATCGAATTGTGCATCAAGAATTGATGAAACAATTGCTTCCGTTACAAGTGATGAAGGTGATGGTGTGATAGAGATTGTCAAGCAAATTACACTACCGGTAATGAAAGCAAAGGTTGATTCTGGTGAGGATAAGGTAATCAAATCGGAACAGCATAGTACAAGTAGTGAAGCCAATAGCAATCCTCAAGAGGAAGAGATTTCTGAAATGAGAATCTTGGAAAGTACACTAATGGCGCAACCTATAATTTCTACTCTTGGAGATGATGTTGAGGCTAGTACTAGTGGAATTGGTGAGTCTCATGGTAATAGCAATATGCATGAGGTGGAGACAGGTTATGGCTGTCAAGGTTATGGTATGATGGTTACCATGAGGCACTTTGGTGCCAATATTGTTTAGGCAAATGCAACATCCTTACAATGAATGTAAGGGTACTGGAGAGACAATTAATGATAAAAAATATATGCTCAAATTGCATGAAAAAATTGGCTTAACAAGGTGGCTAGACATGGAACAGTTATAAGAAGTAGAAAATGAAAGCTATGGTGCAGCTAAACAACAACAGGTTCCATTTGGTTTGTTTTACTGGAATTTGGTTTGGCAAATTCTTACTTGAGTTAAGTGGTAACAATGCTGTTTGGAAATTACAGCACAGTGCTTCAAGTAAAAGTTAGATAGAATATTTTTTGGTATTCCAAATTTAAGATGTTAGTAGAATCTGAATTAAGGGGGTGTGTTGAAGTATAATTCATATTCTAAGCTTAGATAGTTGTGGATAAATCCAACTATATTTGTTGGTTAGTTAGTTAGATAGTAACTAACTAGTTTGTTAGTTGGTTAGTGGCTTGTAGTGCAAGTTACTCAACTTAGCTTAGAAGTACTTAGTTTTTGTATTCAATTGATATCTCTAATATCTAATATCACTAATATCTCTCATATTCAAAGATAAAGAGTTTTATCATTCATTTGTAGTTTCCTCTCTAAATGTGAGTGTGTAGAGATCATTCTAATCTTTCTCTCAATTATGTATGTTCATGTTCTATCATCCCAAACATTCTTTTGAAAACCGCGAGTAGCGAAGGGTTTGAATCAAAAGTGTTATTTCCGTTATTAATGATGTTATGCCACCACACACATAGACATGGACATAAAGACTTTATAGGGTGTGCAAGCAAGTACCCACCATGTTTTTATATTTATTTTCCTATAAATGTTTGAGGAGATGCCATGATATGGTAAATGTATTAAACTACAGAAATGTATTATCTTTTTAACAAACAAAAAAATAATATTTAAACCATCTTTGTTTGTGGTTTTGGATTTTAAACGTGTTTTTAGTTAGTTAATTTAGTTTTTAAATAAGCTTTTCATTTGTCAATTTAATCTATAAAGTTATTAACAAAAAAAAAACACTAGGAGATGTCTTTGTAATTTTAATACATTTAAAAGACTATAGTGACATTCAATTACATAGTCTTCTCAGCTATATGAATATATCTTCTCTACAGTTTCTATACTGAAAAAGATAAAATCTTATTTTTAAAATATAAAAAACCGTAGAAAATAATTATAATAAATATTATTTGTACTTTAATAAATAAAACATTATATATATTTAATGCTACAAATTTATATATATAATTCCCCCATTATTTAAAAAAATGGACCCGTCCCAACAATGAGTAATTTTTTTAAAGCATTGTGCTTTCATGCTCACCACTCCTCGGTTTTAAGTATGTCTTCACCGATCTATCTTGCAAACATCTGGTGCTCATCTCAAATCTTTCATCAAATTCCTTGTTTGCAATGGATTGTGATTCACTACACTAAATAAAATGATGCAATCACACAGTCAAACAAAACATATCCATCTGATCATATCAATGGTGCAAATTTACCTTCCCTAATGTTTTTCAATTTAATTCCACGACACAAAACAATAATAAGGGAAAACTAAAAACACGTCTTTCTTGTTAAATTAAAAACCTCATTTTCAAACTTCTCCTTTTCTCCTGTGTCCACCTATGTGGAGCGTGTTTCTCACCATTGTCAACACAGTGAACCTCTTAAACATGATGGGTTAATTCATCAAGCTCTGAAAAACATTAGCTCTGCAACCAAGACAGAGGTAATACGATTTAGCACCGTCAACAACCGTTCCACTGTGATGGGTTGATTAGATTGGTCATTGTTCCAACCATGAACTTGGGAGGTTAATTGGCCTGTGAATGGAGTGTACAACACTAGTAAAGGGTTTCTGTTCAAAAAGAAGCAAGGAACCCTCCCTAATAAAGGGTTCCTTTCTTGATTTTCACTTTTGCACGTGAGAGAAAATGAAAGTTTTCACCTTAATTGCCCAACATTCTTTTTAAAACCGTGAGTAGCGAAGTGTGTGAACTACAAATGAGAAAATCTTTCAATACTTTTGTCGCTAGATAGTGTACTTTTTATGCTACATAGGGTACTTTTTATTGAAAATAACAATACTAAAGTTTTTATTACACGTCTATCATTAGCATAAGTTTGAACTCCATAAGAGAAAGTAGAGAAGCTTTTCATATATATATTGCAATCAAAGAATGAAAAAATGATTTAATAAATCTAAGACTTACGGTACATTGACTCTACTATTTATGCATTGACTCAACTATTTATACTATTGGCCATCTCTAATCAGAATCAATTATCAGAATCAATTACAAGCAGTGGCGGAGGCATTGGGGGGCCTATAGGGGCCATGGTCCCCCCCATATTTTCAATTTTTTTTTCTTATCCTATAATTCAAGTATATTAAAATGTTTCATCAAGTATTGTTAGGTATGGTCCCCCAATTAATCTAATTAAAATGTTTATTTTTACTATCAAAAAAATGTATATTTTTTTACCATATTACTAGATTAATTGGCATCTAATATCATTAGTTTTATACTTCATATTATTTTAAATTATCTCATATTTCGTAAAATATATAAAAATGGTTATTTCCACAACACATTTTAAATAAAATTAACCACAATGATATATCTCGTTTTTTTTTTGCTAACCCTCTAGTTCTCATGGTAAAGGGGTCATGGTAATCTAGTGTCCGATCAAGAGGTAAATAAAGACTCAACATGATTTGTTGCACTCAAGAATCAAACTTTAGTCGAACTCGTTAACCACTTGAGCTCATTCGTTTGGTTAGTCGATTGTCGTTTTGCGTGTCCATAGAAATATACTTTTCATTTCTAAATTCTCTTTTTGAAATAAATTTCAAAGTTATACACAAAATATATGGTTAAATATGTTTTTGGTTTTTTATAAAATTACGAGCTTTTAAATTTAGCCCCTATTAAATTTTAAGTGTAAGTTTAACCCTCCATATATAATATTGGATTTTATAAGAATAGTTCTATTTTGAAAACTTTTTCTTAAACGAATTATTTTTAGTCCTCAAAATAGTTCATACAAATGCAAATAAGGACTAAAATTGAACACATTTTTTTGAGGGACTAAACTTGAAAATGTATGATTTGTAGAGACTAAAAACATATTTAACTCTAGAACACATGCACTACTATTTTTTATTTTTTTGTATGTTAAATATATTTACCGATTAATGTCTCTCATACTAAATATAGTTATAAATTTCTTTAACAAGCAAGAAAATATTAGTTTAGAGTTTCTTATATAACTTTAATATTTAACCAATTATTCGGTCCCTCTAGCTTTAAATTCCTGGCTCCGTCCCTAATTACAAGTTGTAACTTAACTTCTAAAAGACTAAAATTGCACTAGAAAAACAGCAAATCAACAAAAGAGAGAAAGAAAGAAAAAATCGCGTATGAGAAAATTTTGTGAAAAAATCTGTGTATGATAAAATTTTGGTTATTGAAAGAATTCAAGAGCCATGATTAAAAAATTGTGAAATCTAAAAGGTATCCATCTTTATTCACATCAATACCGCATACTATTTGATGGAAGAAAAAAAATAGGTCAAATGCCTTCGATGGTCATTTAAGTTAAACGTAAATCATAAGTTAAATTTTAAAAAAAAATTGTTACAATGTTTAAGTTTTATGGTTATAAATTAGTCCTTTTAAGTCATAAAAAAAATTCATTATTACCAATTTTTTTAACCAACTTCATCAAAAATTATTTATGAATCATTTAACATTAAAGCCGTAGGTCTAAACATGTTTATGTTATCAAACATAATTACTTACATATATTTTATTCTCGTAGTTTTTGAATTCAAGTCTAATTTTACATATAAATATTTCATCAATAATATTATAAATTAAGTAATTGGTCAATTTTGTTTCAAATCAAAACTGTATATTACATCTTTGAACTCTAGCTAGTTTTAAGAGCGATGAATTTAGGCATCGGATAATATTTTCTTTCTCTGTTTTTTGTTTTGGTTTTACAATTTATTTTCCTATGTACATATGTTTGTGACTTGGTTCTTTCCTGGTACACCTTGTGCTAGGAAGAATACTTTGATTGGGTAATATATATTTCATTTTAGCCTTTTCAAAAAACAAAAAAAAAAGCGATAAATTTGGGCATACCAACTTAACATTAAATATCTATGTAAACACTTTTTAACTGAGTTCGATGAAAATATAATAATAGTGTAGATATTTTATAACTTAAAAAATCAATTTATAAAAAAAAAAAACTGAAATAACTAGTTTGTTATAAACGTAACTTAAATGAAAAAAAAAATATACTCCTATATGTTTTTAAGTGTATAAAATTCTCGGTATGAAAAAATATTCTTGTGAAACCAATTACTTGTTTCACTTGCCTTTTTTCCTTTGTGAATAGATCAGTACAAAGTAACTTGTTTTGATTCCAATCAAAAAAGTGATGGTATTACATGAAACCAAAAAATAATCAAACTTTGTCTCACACCATACATGCTCAAAATATATCCTTTTAGGCTGTGTTTGGTAACACAAATAAGCTAGTTTATAGCTTATTGGATTAGCTTATAAGCTCGTTGGTTGAAAACGTGACGTGTTTGGTAACAAGCTTTTCTCATGAGCTTATAGCTTTTTGTGAAAAGCTATTTCAAATAGCATTTTAGCTTATAGCTTGTAGCTTTTTGTATTTTCTTCCATTTTTAACCTCATTAATTTAATTTTATTATATTTTTAATAAAAAAAATAACCCACAATCATATATAACTACCCACTTTTAGTGAGAAAAAAAACATAACTACCCACTTTTTAGATTTAGGTGCAACCAACATGTTGCACGTTATTATTACTTGCTCTATTTTCCTTATTACCTCATGTTGTAGTTTTTTATATTTTTCTGATTACTTTGCTCTTAATTTATGTAATATAATTATAATTTAAAATAAAATATACAAGTGAAGCAAATGTTTAGTTAAAATAATGTTAATTGAATTCATAAAACATATTTATCATTTTCGGGATGAAAGTAATTTGAAATAAATTTAAATATTTAAAAAGAAATAAATTAAGTAATTTTTTTATGTATATATTTTATAAAAAATAATAATATCCTTTTATGTCATTTTACACTTATCAGCCACTTCAACAACTAATTTTATCAAACACATTATTTTTAATAAACGAGCTTTTCAGCTATAAGCTATCAGTCATCAACTATAAGTTAGTTTTTCAGTTATCATATGGTTTTTCAGCTATCAGCTAGCTTATAACTTCTTTTTACCTCACTGTTTCAAATTTATTCTTGACTCTTTTTTTAAAATAATAACTACTTTTTCCCATTAGTTTATCTTATGACTTTGACTTTGAAGGAAAAAAGTCCATATACTTAGGGTTTTCTTCTTTTGAAACCCTAAATTCATGAAGACATTACATTATGGAACAAGAAGGTTCATCACATTGACTCGGGATCCTTATCTCACACACAGGGACAGGGCAATGAGGATAACCAGCTACACAAGGCCATGCAATAATTGGCTCTTTTTTCTTTTCTTCTTTCTTAACTTCTTTATATTCCTCTTTCTTTTTCACTTCACCAACACTCACCAATTCTGCATGACAGAATTTCTTTCTTAGCAGACATGTGAGTCTAACTGCGTCTATTTGTTCTCCTGTTACTTCTATTCGATCCTTGCTATCTCCTTGTATAGCTGCACTTTCCACTCCTGAATATTTTTGCACATGATTAGTTTGGATAATTAAGCTATGCTTTTGAACTAATTTTGAATTAAAAATAATTAAAAATAATTACCTGAAACTCCAACTGCAATCGTCATAGCTTTGGACCTTGATTTTTGGCTGTTCATTGTCACCTTGATCATTATCTTTTGCTGCATGCATTTCACAATCAAAGATATATAATTTTTTTTATGAAAATACACATATTCACTTATAAATATATATAGTTTTGAAAGTCATCACCAACTCTCTAGCTAATCAAGTCATAGAAACTAACATATCATGTCAACTAATAAAAAAATTAATACACTATTCCTTTTCTGAAATTTTTGGTGGACTTTGTTAAGTTTTTCAAATCATTCTTCACATATTATAATGATACAAACAAAACAAAAAAATATCAATCATAACTCATAAGCATTCGTCTCCTTATTTCCCTCTCAATTTCCAAGCAAATGATATATAGTTGAAAGAACGTTAACTGAATTTATATTATATATGAGTAACAGATGTACTAACTATATATTTTGAATAAAGGAGGTCACACTAGCTACTTTTTTTTTTAGCAGGAGTTAAAATTATTCATTACCTTAGCCATAATACTTATGAGATATAAATAAATGGATAAATTAGAAGAAGCTTTGTTTCCGGAGTGGTGTATGTTTAAAGTTGTAGGAAAATGCTTGAGTTGCTCAAAAAAAAATGCAAAATGCTTGAGCAAGTACTCATACATTTTGCGTACTTATAGCATTAGTTCATTGTGGAATAAATCAAACGAGTGTGAATTTTTCCTCTTGTATTTTGTAAGTATGTGAAAATTTATGCACAAGAAGTTAATGTTTCTTTGAGTCAATGATTGCAGTTTGTTTAATTAGTTGCAAGAAAATAGGAAATTGCTTTGCTCAATACCGTCGTTTATTCAAGCCGAATCATTGTCTTGAAGAAAACAACATTTTTTTTTTCAAAGAAATTACACGGTGGTTTGAAAAAGATGAAGGGGAATTGGAGTTTATTCATGGGTCTTGTTAACTGGTGCTCCTGAGACACTTTTAAGCATTCTTATTGAAGAAGTTATTCTTTGAAAATATAAAGACTTCAATTTTCAATTCAATAAATACACAAAATTTCATAAAAATATTCCACTTTATATGTTTAAATGCACTCCTTAATATTTCTCTTTATTTATTTGTGCAAATTAAGGTTATAGTCTCAATCATGTACAAGAAAGAAAGAAAAAAATATAGTCTCAATCATTTATGAAAATTGCTTTTCATGTGTGTTTTTGGAACAGTAGTCATTTCACAATCACATATAGCCTCTATTTACAATTGGCATACCACATTGTAGATAGACACGATAGATAAAACACAATTACTACAATCATAACAAATTGATAAGAACATGGACCCCTCTCTTCATTTCCACTGACCTTGCACCCAAGAAGCTTGCCAAATCTGTTTTGAATTGTTTCTTGTTACCAGCGTGAATTACCTCACTTTGGTGTTCATAACGTGATTTAAGTCACGTTGGATATGAGTTAAGTTATGTAGGTTATATCTCGAGTTATACCACACGTGAGTTAATTCACGTAGAATATTTTAGTCAATTCACATAGAAGTGAACATTTTTTTGTGGGAGAAGAGCAATTTTCATCATCTTTTTTAAGGATACATGAAAAGAGCAATTTTCATCATCTTTTTTAAGGATACATGAAACCGTATGAACACAAAATATATTCTTATTTGTGCTATTTACATCCTTTATTTCTGGTTACACCCTCCAATTAAAAAAAAAATTTAATGCCAAAAACGTCATCTCATATTATATTTCAAAAACCATATTTCTAATCCAATCTCTCTATCTATATCTCTCAAGATGTGAATTTTTTTTGATAAATCGTTGGATTAGGAATTTCGCACAAGGTATTTCGTTAACATTCCATTTCATAGGTATGTGAATCGTTGGCTGATTTTTAGTGTTTAAGTTTTATGCATTTGTGAATTCAGGGGTGGAGCCACCATCCGGCGTGTCCGGGCTCAATTGATATTTTCTTTATATTTGGCCCAATCCAATAGTCCATTAATCCACCTAAAAAAACTTGAGCAAACTCAATATTTTCACATGCGCGCACAAGAATTTTTGGCTCTATAATTTTTGCTTAGGCTCTACAAAATTCATGGATCCGCCACTATAAATCGTATATAAGCTGAGTTCACTCGTACATGTTAAAAATAGATAACTAACGCATTTAAATTAAAATATGACCCGTAATTTTTTAACTCTAGATCTTACGTGAACTCAATTCACATAAGCTTATGTTGTCTGGATTCGCGTACATATTGCCTATACAAATTTTGAATTTACAAATAGTATGTGAACTAAAGTCACATAAACTGACGTGAACGGGTTCACGTAATTGGTGAAAATCGAATGTAGATTCATTGCAGTTGGAATTTCATGTAGTCATGGTAGTCAAAGAAATAACAACCATTCAATTTATCCAATGTTCTATATATATTTTGCCATGTGTCCTCAAAGTGAAAAACAAAATGTTTCTCCCTCTTCAACAAAAATATGTCTTCTCTGATCTATATATCCTGCAACCACCTGGTGCCCGTCTCAAATTGTTCATCAATTTGGACTTATCAAATTGTTCATCAATCGTTCCTCGTTCGCAATATAACATGATTCATTGCGGTTAGAAAAATAACGCAGTCACATAGTCAAACAAAACATAACCATCTGATCAGATCAATGTCTTCCCTAATGTTTTCCACTTTAATTCCACAACACATAACAATAATAAGGGAAAACTAAAAACGTGTCTTTCTTGATAAATTGAAAACCTCATTCTCAAACTTCTCCCTTTCTCCTTTGTGTCCACCTATATGGAGCGATGTGTTTCTCACCATGTTTAACACAGTGAACCTCTTAAACATGATGGGTTGATTCATCAAGCTCTGAAAAAACATTAGCTTTGCAACCAAGACAGAGGTGATATGTTTCAGCACCATCAACAACCGTTCCAACGTGATGGGTTGATTTAGATTGGTCACTGTTGTTTTAAAAATTACGACAGAGCTTTGAAACGATTACTGGGGCGAGTCACGACCAGGTCGCTTTCTTTAAGACGTTTCACGGCACTACCTGAAATGTGCAAGGTAGACTATCAACCGTGCGTCTCCAGGATAAAACAGCCCAGATTCTTTTTCTGTACGATTAAAGGCTGCACTGCCCAGAATCGGTCGAGAATAACACCTCTGAGAATATGGTTTAGAAAACCACTCGAGAAAACCAAAGGAGGAAAAGAACGATTCGTCAACACAAATCGCGGGAGATGAGAAGGGGAGAAAACCAGAGAAGAGCGTTCGATTCTCGGTTTTGGAGTGAAGAATGAGGATCCCGAGCTCTCTATTTATAGAGGGGATTCGACCTCGCCGACCCGGTTCACGACCCGCTCGCGCAAGCCCACGCTCCAGTAACGGTAACCCACGAGGCGGAAACGTGCGGAAGCGTGCCGAAAAATATTCTTTTACGGCCCAGGCCCAAACCCGGTCGGTCGGCGGCGCGCGCGTGTGTGTTATAATTTTTTGGCATTAGCTCACTCCGTTCACAAAAGTGTGTACCCCAAGGGCACACCCTTGGAGGTGATATCCCACATATATAAACACTACTAGAGTGTGTGATCTACCCAATGTGGGACATAGAATTTTCAATTCACACTTAACACTAGTTTCTCCACTTGTGTTTACATTTCAAACTTCACAAACTCACTAGTAAACTCACTAGTGTTCCAACAATCCCCCACTTGAATTCAAAATTGGTTTCTCAGATTACGTTTTAAACGTTTCCTAAAGATTGCTAGTAAACAAAGGTGTGTTTAACACTTGAACCTTTGCATAGTGAGTAGTATTCCGATTAACAAGAGTTGCTTACAGCATTGAACTCTATCTCAGACATAGAACTCACACACAACCTTTTCTTAGGTGTTTTCTAAAAGCCCGTGCGTTTAAGGCCTTGCACGTCTATCCCAGTTTTAACGAATGGTCTAGGAATTCTGCCTCGAAATTCCATAAGAACCGGCCTCAGTTCTACATAGTATAGGTGAGTCTATCAGAAGTACTCCTGTAGCTATGTACTCCACTCCATAAGGAGTATAGATCTCATTAAGAGTTTCTATTATCTCAACCTTCTGTCACTGCAGGATCATGCATTCTCATAGCATGTTCTATCACTTGTGACTTGTTGTTACCCATTGAACCTAGTTCTTGGGATCTCCAATCATTTAGGTCGGGTTGCCATCACTCATGATCAATAGGCATTAGTTAGTCCCATCCTGATGGATGTATTTGCGACTTTCTCTCTGTTTAGTCCTTTCGTCAAAGGATCAGCTAAGTTTTCATTTGTTCGTACGAAATCTACTCTTACCGTTCCATTCGAAAGATATTCTCTTATCGTGCTGTGTTTTCGTCTTATATGTCGTCTCTTACCATTGTAGTAACGATTCTCAATCTTTGCGATAGCCGCGGTACTATCACAATGAATCAACACAGCAGGTAACGGTCTCTCCCATAAAGGGATTTCAGATAGCAAGCATCTTAGCCAACTTGCTTCTTCACTAGCAGCAGCTAGTGCTATCATCTCAGATTCCATTGTGGATTGAGCCAGAATGGTCTGTTTCTTGGATTTCCAAGAAACAGCTCCTCCAGCAATGGTAAATATATACCCACTGGTCGCTTTGGAATCATCTGATAGGGTGTTCCAATCTGCGTCACTATATCCTTCAAGCACTGCAGGATACCTCTGATAATGCGGTCCTAGGGTCATGGTCTTCTTCAAGTATCTCATGACTCTTTCGATAGCTTGCCAATGCTCTATGCTTGGCCTGCTAGTAAACTTGCATAGTAATCCCACGGCGTAGCCGATGTCGGGTCTAGTACAATCAGTGGCATATCTGAGACTGCCAATGATGCTCGCATATTCAGATTGTCTTACATTGTCTCCAGTGTTCTTAAATAGCTTCACACTTGGGTCACAAGGTGTGCTCGCAGGTTTACAATCGAAGTAATTATATTTCCTTAAGATTTTCTCAACGTAGTGAGATTGATTCAAGGAGATTCCATTATCAGTTCTAGTAATCTTGATTCCAAGAATTACATCTGCTTCACCTAGATCTTTCATATCAAAGTGGTTGCACAACAAAGTTTTCACTTCTTTAATGACGTTGAGGTTCGAACCAAATATGAGTAAGTCGTCTACGTATAGACATATGATCGTGCAAGTGTTATTTCCGTATTTGTAATAAATACACTTGTCGCTTTCATTCACCTTATACTCATTCTCAATCATTAGGTTGTCGAATTTCTCATGCCATTGTTTCGGTGCTTGTTTTAAACCATACAGAGATTTGTCCAACTTACAAACTTTGTTTTCCTGTCCATGGACTACAAAACCTTCTGGTTGATCCATGTAGATTTCTTCTTCTAATTCACCATTTAAAAAAGCAGTTTTTACGTCCATTTGGTGTACTATCAAATTGTGGATGGCCGCCAAAGAGATTAGTACCCTAATGGACGTGATTCTAGTAACAGGTGAATAAGTATCAAAGAAATCTACATTTTCTCTTTGTCTAAAACCTTTGGCTACAAGGCGTGCCTTGTATTTGTCGATTGACCCGTCATGTTTTAGTTTCTTTTTCAGAATCCACTTACACCCTATTGTCTTGCTTCCAGGAGGCAAGTCAGTTAGGTGCCAGGTTTCGTTGGACATTAGAGAATCCATTTCATCATTTATAGCTTCTTGCCATAAGTCAGCGTCAATTGAAGACAAAGCTTCCTTGATGCTTGATGGATCCTCCTCTATTGTATATGCCACATAGTCGGGGCCATAATCTTTAGCTATTCTTGCTCTCTTACCTCTACGAGGTTCTATAACATCTCTTTCGATGTTTTCATTGCTTGTTCTGATTTCAGAAGGTTGATCAAGAGTTGAGTTAATGGTACCCCCACTATTACCCCCACTGTCTCCTGACTTAAAGGGAAATTTATTTTTCAAAGAAGTCAACATCATTTGATTCTATGATCATTTTAGATTTCAGGTCGTAAAACCTATAAGCTTTACTGTTTAAGGCATACCCAATGAATACACATTCATAGGCTCTACTTGCTAGTTTAACTCTTTTGGGGTCTGATTTTCTTACATAGGCAAGGCTGCCCCATGTTCTAAAATAAGACAAGTTTGGTTGTCTTTTCTTCAAAATTTCATAAGGAGAAGTTTTGTTCTTAGTTTTGGGTACTCTGTTTAGCACATAGCAAACAGTCAATAAAATTTCTCCCCACCAGTGAGGTGCTGCTCCGGAATTAAGCATGGTTGCAACTACTAATTCGGTAAGCGTTCTATTTTTTCTTTCCGCTTTACCGTTCATTTCTGGAGAATAAGGAGCAGTTGTTTCATGAATAATTCCGAGTTCTTTATAATACTCATTGAATGTATGTGATCCGTATTCAGTACCTCTGTCACTTCTAAAACGCTTGATTCTAATATTGAATTGATTTTCAATTTCTTTTACATACTGTTTAAACATTTCAAGCGCTTCATTTTTATTTCGCATTAAATACACATGTGTGTAATCGGAGCAGTCATCTATAAAAGTGATGAAATATCTTTTTCCATTTCTTGTCAAGTTACCGTCTAATTCGCATAAATCAGAATGAATTAATTCAAAAGGTTCAGTTATTCTGGTTACTGATTTATGAGAACTTTTAGTTATTTTCGCTTGACTGCAATATTGACATTTTCCAAAATCGTTTAAAGATACTTTAGGTATTAAACCTAAACCGCTCATATTTGAAATAATTCTTTTATTAACGTGACAGAGTCTAGAATGCCAAATATTAAAATCACACAACATATAAGCAGAAGAAGAAATTTTATTAATATCAATGTTTAACTTAAACATGCCATCAGTGGCGTACCCTTTCCCAACAAAAATACCATTCTTAGTGATGGTGTACAAATCAGCCTCAATGCTTTGGACAAACCCAGCCTTATTCAAAAGAAAATCTGAAACTAAGTTCTTCCTAATCTTAGGAGTGTGCAACACATCCTTCAGTATCAGAGTCTTTCCAGAGGTGAATTTCAGCTCTATATCTCCGATTCCAGCAACATCAGTGGAGTGAGAGTCTCCCAGCAACACCTTCTGATCATCACAAGCAATATATGTTTTAAACATATCTCTGTCATAGCAGACATGGCGAGAAGCACCAGTGTCCACCCACCAGCCATCAGAACCTGCAATCATGTTAATCTCAGTAATCATAGCCACGTAGGGCTCATCAGGTGCAGCAGCAGCAATAGCCAAGTTAGCCTGTGCAGGTCGGTTGTTTCTGTTTCTACACTTGCGTGCCATATGACCTGCCATCCCACAGTTGTAACAATTGAAAGGAGGGGCACCGTCATTCTTAGGTGGCTGATGAATATGGGGTCTTGGATTGTTCCCAGTCTTATTCCTGTTGGAATTCTTATTCATAGGGCGGTTCTGATTCTTAAATTGTTTGCCAGTAGGCTTCAGAACAGCACCTACAAATTTCTTTTTAGTGTTGTTGTTAGAAACAACATACACTTCTTCATTCTGGTCCTGCTTTCTCGCTTCTTCTTCAATACGAAGGCGAGTAATCAGACTTTCAAGAGAGAACTCCTTAGTTTTGTGTCTAAGTTGACTCTTGAAGTCCTTCCAAGCAGGAGGCAGCTTATCAATAATCACAGCAATTTGAAATTGTTCGGGGAGTTGCATCCCTTCAGCTATGATCTCGTGAGCAATTTGTTGCAGCTCATGTGATTGTGCCTCGACGGGCTTATCATCACTCATTTTGAAATTCAGATAGCGGCTCACCGCATATTTCTTAACACCAGCCTCTTCGGTGTCATATTTTTTCTGTAGTGCCTCCCATAATTGTTTGGCAGTATCACAGAGTCTATAGTAATCATACAGAGGGTCTGTGAGTCGATTAAGAATGTAATTCTTACAGAGGTAGTCAGTTTCTTTCCACAGAGCAATGTTTATGGACAACTGTTTATCAGATACAGCTTTCTCAGCAGAAGAAGCAGGGTCAACTGTTTTATCCTTGTCATTCGCTCCAGCAGGAGTCGAACTCGTAGGTGCCACAGGCAGGGGTTCGTTCAAAACGTAGGCAACCTTTTTAGTGGTTAAGAAAAACAGCATTTTTTGTTGCCAACGTTTGAAGTGGCTGCCTGAGAACAGAAACGGTTTATTAAAATCATCAGCAGCAGTAATTTTTTCAGAACTCATCGTATCGTATTTGAAACGTCTTAAAATTGTTGTTTTAAAAATTACGACAGAGCTTTGAAACGATTACTGGGGCGAGTCACGACCAGGTCGCTTTCTTTAAGACGTTTCACGGCACTACCTGAAATGTGCAAGGTAGACTATCAACCGTGCGTCTCCAGGATAAAACAGCCCAGATTCTTTTTCTGTACGATTAAAGGCTGCACTGCCCATAATCGGTCGAGAATAACACCGCTGAGAATATGGTTTAGAAAACCACTCGAGAAAACCAAAGGAGGAAAAGAACGATTCGTCAACACAAATCGCGGGAGATGAGAAGGGGAGAAAACCAGAGAAGAGAAGAGCGTTCGATTCTCGGTTTTGGAGTGAAGAATGAGGATCCCGAGCTCTCTATTTATAGAGGGGATTCGACCTCGCCGACCCGGTTCACGACCCGCTCGCGCAAGCCCACACTCCAGTAACGGTAACCCACGAGGCGGAAACGTGCGGAAGCGTGCCGAAACGTGGATGCGCGTGTGGAGAACGTGGAGGCGTGTGCTGGACTCGGTCTTTGCTTGCAGGATTCTCGGAGCAAAAAAAAGAAAAATAATATTTATTTTCTGAGCACCAAAAAATATTCTTTTACGGCCCAGGCCCAAGCGTGGTCCGGTCGGTCGGCGGCGTGTTATAATTTTTTGGCATTAGCTCACTCCGTTCACAAAAGTGTGTACCCCAAGGGCACACCCTTGGAGGTGATATCCCACATATATAAACACTACTAGAGTGTGTGATCTACCCAATGTGGGACATAGAATTTTCAATTCACACTTAACACTAGTTTCTCCACTTGTGTTTACATTTCAAACTTCACAAACTCACTAGTAAACTCACTAGTGTTCCAACAGTCACTATTCCAACCATGAGTTTGGGAGGTTAATTGGCTCGTGAATGGAGTGTATGACACCGGTAAAAGGTTGTTGTTCAAAAAAGAAGAAAGGAACCCTCACTAAGAAAATGATTCCTTTCTTGATTTTCACATACATGGACATATATACTTTATAGGGTGTGCAGGCAAGTGCCCCACCATGTTTTTATATTTTTTTCGTATAAATATTTGAGGCCACGATATAGTAAATGTATTAAATCAACTAAAATTTATTTAAAGTATCTTTTGTTAGTGGTATTGAATTTTAAATGTGTTTTTAGTTAGTTAATTTAGTTTTCAAACAAGTTTTTTGTTTATGAATTTAGTCCATAAAATAATTAACAAAAAAACACATTAGGAGATGTATTTGTAATTTTAATACATTTAAAAAACTATAATGACATCACATGATATAGTAAATTCTCTGCTACGAATATATCTTCTCTATGGTTTTTATATTGAAAATGAGAAAATCTTTCAATATTTTTGTCACTACATAAACATAAACATAATGTACTCTTTATGCTTATTTCCTTATGTATCCCTATGTTTTCATTCTTTAGTATATTGTTGATGACATTCACATGATGGAACAAGAAGGGTCCTCATATTGATACGAGTTTCTTATCTCATACACAGGGTAATTAGGAGCACTATAATTCCATGCCACAATTGCCTCTACTTTCTTTTCCTCTGTCTTTCCCACAGGACCAACACTCACCAATTCTGCATGACAGAATTTCTTTCTTAGCAGAGATGTGAGTCTAACCGAGTCTATTTGTTCTCCTGTTACCTCTATTTGATCCTTGTTCTCTCCTTGTATAGCTGTACCTTCTACTCCTGAATATTTTTGTACATGAATAGGTGTTAACTAAGGCATGGTTTTTATAGGAAAAAATTAATGGTGAGAAAATCATAGTGAATTTTATTACCTGAGACTCCAGCTGCGATTGTCATGGCTTTGGACCTTAATTTTTGGTTATTCATAGACACCTTGATCACTATCTTTTGCTGCACACATTTTATAATCAAACATATGTAATATTAATTAATTACTAAGTCTTTGTTTAGAAGCTATGAAAATACACATATTCTCCTATATATAATAATATTGTTTTAAAAGTCATCTCACCAACTCTCTAGACCATTTAGTCATGCAAGCTAATAAAGAAACAAAAATATTTACTAAGTCTTTGTTTAGAAGCTATGGGACAAAGTGAAATAGGGGTTTCGGGGAAAGGAATTATACAAGGAAAGAGAAGTAAATAAAGATCATTGTATTTTGTATACAAGTAACTCAATTAATTTACCCAAGAAGAGTAATTTGGTTAGAGTATCCAAAATAGAGATGGTCATTTTTGGGTATTTAAGCAAGTCTCATTTATATACATCATATATTTATAATTTTTTAATAATAGTACCTAATAAACATTCAATCACTCTAATCTAACACCTCTAAACACCGTTTTAAATGAGACTCATATATAATTTTATTTCATTTATCAATAACTCTATATCATTATATATTAATATTTAAATATTAAAATGATGTGGGACCCGAGGAAAGAGATGGTGCTTAATTGAGTATGTTTGCTCTATAAGCATCAACTAAATTTTCTCCTCAATGAAGTATCTATTAGACAACAATGCTTAATGGGTCGGACATCCCCATTAAGGATGGTCTTACATTATCTAAATCATTTTTCTCCGTTGATAATAATTCAAAACAAAAATATCAACAATATATAAGCACTAATCCCCTTTTCCTCCCCTTGCTAGTACGTATACATGAGTAGTAAAGGTAACTAGATATTTTGAATCAATAAAATCAAAATTATTACTTACCTTAGTCATGTTGGCTATGAGAAAGATCAATAAACGGGCTAATGCAAAAAAAGAAAAGGATTAGAAGAGGCTTTGTTTGGATAAAGATGGGTATCTTGATAAGAGTAGATAGAGTAGGAAAGTGTTTGAGGAAGTAGTCATGTACTATTTAACATATTTATAGTCATTCTTTGTTAATAAATCAAACGCGTGGTCGTTTAAGAGTTTGATTATTTCGTTGATCAAAAGTCTTATTCCTATTAGTTATATATGCAAATATATGTACAAGAACCTAATATTTTCTTTAGGTCAATGGTTTACTATTTGTTTTAGTTGCAGGAAATTGCTTAGCTCAATCCCGTCATTTAATATTCACTAAAATAAGAAAATATCATTCTTGAAAAGGAACATTTTGTCATGGTTGTAAGAGTCTATCCACACACAAAAAGTCATGGTAGCCAGCAACCATGACATGATGGTGATATAGACTACATTTCTCCAACAATTTCCCCGTCATTCAACTCCAACAAAGAAGCCAATCATTCCAAAACACACTTGACTTATCACAATCCATGCACCCGTACTGACAATTTTAATTTATTAAGTGAAGAAAAACCCGCATTTGCAATTAAAATTATTTAAAACCAAATCCTTAAAATAAAAGTGCCAAGAATTTATAAGTAAACACAGCAACTAATCTCCCAAGTTTCTTTCCTGAGAATTGACCAACAATCACAACACCAGAACACATTAATCAAGAATTTTCTTCAAATTTGGTTGTACATGAAATGTTATGCAAGTGTCAGACCATAACAATATGGATCAAGTTAGGAACATCAACTCAATATACAAGTGACCAACATATCATTTCTCAAAATTTTACAAGACACAAATTTATCATATTTGTTTTCAAATAAATATTTAATTCACGTAACAAAATTTAATCAGCAATTAAATTATGCTAAGAACATCGACTCAACACAAGGATGAACAAACATGTTTATTATCTAAACGCGGAATAGTGACAGCTAGATCAATGAGGATTGAACCATGTTTTACATACGGAAAATGCTATTTATCTAGAAAGATAGCATCAATAATTTTCCAAGAAACAGTTGGCAAGTTTTAATTGCATGGTTTATTTGTTCACTTCCTATTTTTCAGCCACACCTCCTTGAATTGTGCCAAATAGTGCATTGTGATTGGTTGCTCTTTATTCTTGAAGAATTCTTGATGTTATTAAAAGTTATTCTTAATATCACGGTTGACCCTTAAAAGAGGGATTTTGACAATAAAGTGTGTCTGATTTGTTTCTATTATTGACAGCTCACACCAACACTCCCCCTCAAGTTGGTGCATAGATATCAGTAATGCCCAACTTGTCAAGTGAATTATGGAAAACTTTGCTAGAAACTGCCTTTGTAAGCATGTCTGCCAACTGATCTTCAGACTTAACAAAAGGAAATCTAACTACTTTGTCTTCAAGATTTTCTTTGATGAAATGTCGATCTACCTCCACATGTTTAATATGATCGTGTTGCACTGGGTTGTGGGAAATAGCGATGGCAGCCTTATTATCACAGAACAAATTCATTTCAACACTAAGAGGGAAGCCAATTTCAGTTAGCAATCTTCTAAGCCACTACCTTTTGCTTCTTGCTCTTCCATGAGACTAGATTACCTCCTACAAATGTAAAGTAACCTGATGTGGACTTCCTGTCATTAGTATCACCTGCCCAATCTACATCAGTGTAGCCATCGATATTTAAATGATTATTTTTGGAGAACATAAGTCCTTTTCCAGGAGAGGACTTTAAATAACGAAGAATCCAAATAACTGCATCCATATGTTCTTCACCAGGGCAATGCATAAATTAGCTTACTATGCTCACCGCATATGAAATATCTGGACGAGTATGAGATAAGTAAATTAACTTGCCAAAGAGTCTTTGATATCTTTCTTTATTGGCTAGAATCTGAGTTGTACACTTTCCAAGGTTATGATTTTGAACAATGGGAGTGTCGACAGGTTTACAATCCAACAATTCAGCTTCAGATAGCAAATCCAACACATATCTTCTTTAAGAAAGAGATATACCTTCTTTTGTTCTAGCTACCTCAATGCCCAAGAAATATTTAAGTCCTCCAAGATTTTTCATCTCAAATTCAGTTGCCAATTGCTCTTGGAGTCTTAATATTTCTTCCATATCATCCCCAGTAATGATCATGTCATCCACATATATTATTAAGGTTGTTACCTTTCCCAAACGGTGTTTCAGAAATAGATTATGGTCAGAATTACTTTGTTGAAAACCATACTTTCTCATAGCTGCACTAAATTGACCGAACCATACACGTGGTGATTGCTTTAGCCCGTACAATGCTCGTTGTAACTTACACACTACTTCAGCCTTTGAAGATGTGTTGTACCCTGGTGGAATATCTCCATGAAGGAATGCATTTTTCACATCAAATTGATGCAATGGCCACTCTAAATTCGCTGCTATTGACAACAAAACACGAACAATGTTTAGTTTTGCTACTGGTGAGAACGCTTCTTGATAATCCACACCATATGTTTGGGTGTACCCCTTTGCCACAAGTCTTGCCTTATACCTTTCAATGGATCCATCTGCTTTGTGCTTAATAGAGAAAACTCATTTGCACCCTACTGTTTTTTTTCCTTTTGGTAATGAAACTAGACACCATGTATTATTCTTTTGCAAGGCATCCATTTCCTCATTAATTGCTTGTACCCATTTTGGATCTGTTAAGGCTTCTTGTATTCCACTAGAAACATGACTGGAGGACAAAGTATGCACAAAAGCTTTAATAGGTTCTGATAATTTATGAGTAGATACATAATTTGCAATTGGATATTTTGACATTTTCTTTTCAAAATATGGGGAGTATCGCTTAGGTGGCTTACCACGATTCTGTGTAAAAGGTAAGTTGTAACGGACAGATGTATCTAAATCATTTATACATGGATGTGGAGTAGGAATACTTACCTCAGGACAATTCTCAGGAGATGGATCACCATGTACTAAGAAGTGGGGGGGGGGGGGGGGGGGGGGGGGTGATGATTTGAATCATTTTCAGCTCCTGGTTCAACAACCTGCATCACAAAACAATCATTCCCTTTTCTCTGCTCTTCATCAGTCATCATAAGGTCAGGTTCAACAGATTCATAAATAGGCACATCCGACCTCATTTCTTCAAGTATAGGGTCAGCTTCATATGGTGGCAAATTTACCCAATTCTGCTCTTCATCTTGTAACTCCCCCTGAAGAAAAGAATTGGATATGGGTGAAGAGGAATAGAAATATTTAGATTCCACAAACGTGACATCCATGGTGATGTAGGTCTGTTTCGTGACATCCCTTCTTATAGGGGCCATATCCTAGAAAAACACATCAAACAACACAAGGATCAAGTTTAATGCGTTGATTTTTATGTAGATGAACGAAGGCAACACATCCAAAGACTCGTGGAGGGATCATTAAAACAGTAGGTAGTCGAACATGTTCAGAAAGGGCTTGCATTGGAGTCTTAAAATTCAGCAGCTTCGATGGCATACGGTTTATCAAATGTACAGCTGTAGCTATTGCATCTGTCCAATAACTATGAGGCATATGAGCACTAATTAGGAGAGCACGAGCTGTTTCTAGGATATGTCGGTGTTTCCGTTCTGCAACCCCGTTTTGTTGTGGTGTTTGAGCACAAGAAGTTTCATGAATAAGTCCATGAAGTTGGAAATAAGCTTGAAATTCCTTGTTGATATATTCTCCACCATTGTCAGAACGAAGAATTTGAATTTTAGCTGAAAATTGTGTCTTAATCATTGCATGGAATGTTTGAAAAACACTAAAGACATCATCTTTACGGTGCAATGTATATAACCAAGTCATCCGAGTATAATCATCGACAAATATCACATACCAACGAATGCCATAAACAATAGCTATTGGGGAAGGCTCCCAAACATCAGAGTGGATCAATAAAAAAGGAATATTACTTTTATTCAAACTTATTGGATAAGATACACGATGATTTTTGGATAAAATACAAGTATTACATTTTAGCTTTATATCGTGTACATGTGATAATAAATCAGGTAGTAAATGCTTCATATAACCAAAGGATGGATGCCCCAAGCGATGATGCCATAACCATATTTGTCTTTCCTTAGTACCGGTATTGTGACACATATGATTGGCTCTTCCATAACTGAAATCATCCATATAATATAACCCCCCCTCTCTTAGTACCACGCCCAATGATCTCCTTGGTGAGAATATCCTGAAGAAGACAAAAGGAAGGATACATTAGTGCAACACAATTTAACTCTTTAGTGACTTGACTTACAAATACCAACTTATTTGAAAGTGATGGAACTAGCAAAGTGTTGGACAAGGAAAGTAAGGGTGATAACGAAACAATTCCAGTCTGTTTTACTTTTGTCACCTGTCTTTTTAGATCATAAACTTGAGATGTGTCAGAACCATCAAATTAAGTTGTAGATATAGAATCTCATACCATTTTTGTAGTTGGAAATCGAATGAAATTGGCAATCAGAGACGTGTCCATCGAGTTGATCAGCCACCCCTTCACAATTGCGTTTTCAGTCCTCCATTTTCGAAAACCCGGATATGTTGATAAAGGTTGTGGAAGATCTCCATTGATTTACCCCAATTTGTCCTTTCCAAAGATATACATCTCAACAATTTTGGGCCATAGTGGATAGTTAGAGCCATCCAGTTTTATGCCGATTTGAGCCACGGAAGAGTCATTCATTGTGTGGGTCTGTATCTCGTTTTGACTCAAGGTTTGTGTCATCCTTGATGTCAAGTCTTCAAATAATGACATTACATCATTATTTTCTTTGTCATTGTTTCTGCTAGAATTCACTTCACCCTCGTTTTCACTTATGGTTTATATGGCCAAGGTAGGAGTCAGACTAAGGAGCAGAGCAGAAACCCTAAGATCTCTGCTCTGATACCATGTCAAAGAGGAAGAATAGAATTTCAATTATTGTGTGTATTACAATTACTGATACATAATTACATATATAACTATACAAGGAGAAAAATAAGAATGCTATTAAAAGTTCTTCTTAATATCACGGTTGATCCTTAAAAGAGCGATTTTGACAATAAAGTGTGTCTGATTTCTTTCTATTATTGACAGCTCACACCAACAAATAATACGTAGAATCAACGAGAATAGCAAACGGGGATTCAACTTTTCGTTTTATTCTTCCTAAAATTTTCCTTCGATTAAAAATCGTTAAAATTTTTTTGTCTATGCTTTTAAGTTAAGTCTTACGTACCCTTTGAATTGTAAAATGAATTTTTGCTGGATTGTTTAAAATGTGATAAGAATATCCACAAAACAAAAGAATTTTTTAATCAATCAAAAAATTAAATATGAATTTTTAAACGCCAGAAATATAAAAATTTATATTTAATTCATGTTTTGTTAAAAATTAATCAATTTTATTTAGAGATGTTCTTATAATATCATAAATATTTCTGGAAAAAATCATTCAAAATTTCAAATGTTACACATGAGTTGATTGAAAAGCAAATACTAAGAGGGTTGATGAAAAACTTTTGAAGATTAAAAGTTAAAACAATTTTTTTTAAAGATACTAAAACAAAAAGTTAGAATATTTATAAAGATCAATGACATATTTAACTCATTAATTTTTTTTTTTGACAAAATATTTAACGCATTAATTAATAATGATTACATTTGCAAAATGTGATTAATTAATGGGAGATTGTTTAGGTTGATGATCCTCTGTCATCTGAAATGTTTCTAAACCCTATATGTGTGTATGTGTGTTATTTTTTTAATTTCTATCAACCATGAGTTAACTTTTTTGGGTGGATTTTAACTTCCATGACGCTGTTTATTTTCAAAGATTGATATTTTCCAGTTAAAATGAATATAAAATGACTGGATTGAGCTAAACAATTTCCCACAACCAAAACAAATAGCAAACGGTTGACGCAAAGAAAATATTCCATTCTTGTACATATATTTGCATATATAACTATAATAAGACGAAGAAAGCCATAGTATAGTACAGCTGCAAAATCAAACTCTTCAACGATCACACGTTTGATTTGTAGCTAAGAATGCATATAAATATGTTAAATACATGACAACTTCCACAAACAATTTCTCACTATAATCTCAAGATAAACCAATCCAGCACCATCTTTATCAAAACAAAGCATCTTCTATTCCTTTTTTACATATATTGATCTTTCTCATAGCCATCATGACTAAGGTAGAGAATAATTGAGTTTTGACTTCAATGGTTCAAAATATCTAGTTACATTTGCTACTCAATATTGACAAATTCTATGGTGCATAAATGAGAGAAATTTTTCATGCATGAGTTAGTTTTTACTATTCAATTAATAAATTTCACTATTATATTTAATTAGATATGATATGACTTATTGACTATGAAACATGGACATTTCTCGAATTATGTGTGTCTCGGATTACACTAAATTATGTCATTTTCTCAAATTATTATCCATATCGACGTGTCGGTGTCTCAGTCGTGTTTGTGTTTGTGTCCATGTTTTATTGGTTAACGATCAAACGGTGAAAAGACACTTGTGCACGATGCAAGTCCTTTTTTTTTTTTTTTTTACAATGCCTGAAATATATATCATAATTAAATTCCATTTATATGTGTATTTTCATCAAGTAATTTGTTTGTGAAATGTTTGCAGCAAAAGATAGTGATCAGGGTGCCCATGTACAACCAAAAGTCAAGGAACAAAGCCATGCAAATTGCAGTTGGAGTCTCAGGTAATAAAATTTACTCTGATTTTCTCATTTATTTAAAAAAAAAGTAAATAATAATTACTTGATTAACCAATTATTCATTTGTAAAAATATTCAGGAGTGGAAGGTACAACTATAAAAGGAGATAACAAGGATCAAATAGAAGTAACTGGAGAAGAGATAGACTCGGTTAGACTGGCATCTCTGCTAAGAAAGAAATTCGGTTATGCAGATATTGTGAGTATTGTTCCAGTAGGAAAGACAGAAGAAAAGAAAGATAAAGAGAAAGCAGAGGCAATTGTGGCATGGCCTTATGTATATTCCAGTGTTCCTCATTACCCTGTGTATGAGATAAAGAACGACCCTTCTTGTTCCATCATGTGAATGTCATCTACAATATGCATGGGAAAGAATGAAAGCAGAGGAATACATATATAGGAAAATAAGCATGTACACTAAAGGGTACATTTTGTAGGGACAAAGATTTATTTTGAAGTTATTGATTCTGATTAAAAATAAATAAAATATCAAGTGATTGATATTTGATATCTTTGTATAATGATGAGTTGAGTAATAAATTTGAGTCTATAAAAATTAATTTTAATGGTGTGTTTGATCTGCTAAAAAGATAAGGGATTTGTTATGACAACTCTAATTGTATTGTACTTTATTGTAAAATTATTCTCAGGATTGGACAATTGCCAGGATTAGTGTCCAATTGCCAAACAACCTCCACATCATCTTTCAAAGAAAAATTAGCTAACAAAGACCTGCATCCCTCGCCTAAATATTCCTCCCGAGCAAATAAACCTTTTCTCCAACTCCATCGACATCCCACAACCAAATCATATTTTTTTGGTAAACACACTTTATCTCAATGAATTTTACGAGATTTCTCACTCTCTCCACAAAAAATGTAAATAAATACCCAATTTTAAAGATGGTACCCGAAGAAGTTTTGAAAAAGATCAGAGAAAGTACATCGACAATGAGATTAAGAAAACTTTCAAGAGAATAAAGATACCTCTCATAGATAAGTTATGACATCTTTAAAAAGATAATTCGTCTCTTATATGATCAACCACATGATTCTAAAATGATAATTTACGAGAATTACAGTCAATTGTCAACACTTAATATTTAAAAGGAGTCCTACTAACCTTAAATTTGACATTAAAGTTGCATCATTCAACCAAACTTTTATGAAAGTTCACCTGTGTGGTAGATGTTAACTGTGTAACTGTTGGTTTTAACAGCAACAACTTAAGCTTTCATTCATCAAGAGAAACATACTTATAGGAAATACAGAGTGCAAGGTAAGTTTCTGCTGTAATTATGACAGCACACTGCTCAAAACTAAAAAGATAATGCTACTTATACAAGCAACCTATCTAATGATATTCTGCACTTAATCATTACATTACATAAAAAACTTCATAATTAACTTAGTCTACATAACCTAGGGAAAATACTCAACACCATCACTCCTCCTTGAGGTTTTCCTTAGAGACTCCAAGCTTGCTTCTCATCATCTCAAATCTTGACTTTGGAAGAGGCTTAGTCAAAATATCAGCAAGCTGATTTTCTGAACTGCAGTGTATAAGTTTCACTTCTTTCATCCTTTCCGCCTCTCTTATGGCATGGAATTTTACATTGATGTGCTTAGTTCTACGATGCTGAACTGGATTTTTAGCCATTGATATGGCTAACTTGTTATCAATCCAAGTTGTAGTAGCTTCAGTTTGCTCTTCACCCAGATCCTTCATAATTTTTCTGAGCCAAATAGCTTGGTTTGCAGCTACTGCTGCTGAAATATATTCAGCCTCTGTCGTAGATTGAGCTACAATCTCCTGTTTCTTTGATTTCCAAGAGAAAATACCATTGCGAAATGAAAAAACATAACCAGAAGTGCTCTTGGAATCATCAACACTTCCAACCCAATCACTATTTGCATAGCCTTGAAGCTTCCCATCCCTCTTATTAACATACCATATGCCATAATCGGATGTACCTCAACACTCTTTTGGCTGCTGCATAATGAATTTGACTTGGAGATTGCATAAACCTTGAAAGCAAACTTGTAGAAAACATCAAATCTGGTCTGGTAGTGGTTAAGTACAATAAGCTTCCAATCAAACTTTTGTAAACAGACCATCCACCTTTGGATCACTCTGAATTTGAGAGAGCTTTTCATTTGCAACAAGTGGTGTAGCTACTGGTTTGCACCTCTCCATGTGAAACTTTTTCAGCATTTCTAAAGCATACTTTCTTTGTGAGACAAAAATTCCATTCTTAGATTGACATATCTCCATTCCAAGAAAGTATTTCATCTCTCCAAGATCGGACATTTCAAATTCAGCCTCCAAGTCCAACTTGAACTGCTTTACAACATTTAAATTATCACCTGTTACAAACAAATCATCAACAAAAGTGAAACAGCAATATGAACTTCTTGCTGCAAGCACTTTATGTATAAGGTAGCTTCACTTTCACTTCTTATGAAGCCTCGGTTCAATAAGTAAGCATCAATTCTGCTGTACCAAGCCCTTGGCGCTTGTTTTAAGCCATACAAGGCTTTCTTAAGCTTGTAAACTTTATCTTCCTGGCCTGTCACACGAAAACCCTCAGGTTGCTCAACAAAAATCTCTTCTCTAGCACCTCATTGAAGAAAGCTGACTTCACATCCAAATGGAAAATTTTCCATCCCATTTTTGCTGCAAATACTATTAAAAGCCTTACAGTATCATGTCTTGCAACTGGTGCAAAAGTTTCTGAATAATCAATACTAAATTGTTGTGTGTATCCTTTCACAACCAGCCTTGCTTTCAATTTATTCACAGAACCATCAGGGTTAAGTTTGGTTTTATAAACCCACTTGACAACAAGAACATTGTTGTTGTTTGGGCTATTAACCAGCTGCCAAGTTTCATTCTTGTTTATCATTTTAATCTCCTCCTCCATGGCAACCTTCCAATCCTTTGATTTTACAGCATCTTCATAGTTTGCAGGCTCTAACATTGCAATGTTGCATCTTTCATATATATCTTCTATTGTTCTTGTCCCTCTTACTGGACTTTCATCATCTTCTTCTACTTCATCTTCACCTTGGGTAAATTTTCCCAAGTTTGGGCTACTTTTAGGGACTTCAATCTCTTCTTTCTCCCGGTCCCATTTTGAATATTCATCAAACTTCACATTTCTGCTCACCAGAATTTTGAGTCTTCAAATTATAAATCATGTAAGCTTTTGAATCTGCACTATAGCCAAGAAATATCCTAGCTACAGCCTTTGCATCAAGCTTATCTCTCTTCACATCAGGCACATGAGAATAGCAAATACAACCAAACACTTTCATGTGCTCAACCAATGGCTTAACTCCATACCAAGCTTCAAATGGTGTCTTGTCTTCTAAAGCTTTTGAAGGGAGTCGATTCTGAACATATACTGAGGTATTGACTGCCTCAGCCCAAAAAGTCTTTGGAAGACTTTTCTCAAATATTAAATACCTTGCCATCTCCATCACCGTTCTGTTTTTCCTTTCACTCACTCCATTTTGTTGAGGAGTGTAAGGAGCTGTCAATTGATGTTGAATGCCACATTCTTCACAAAATTTGTTAAATTCTTTGGAAGTGTACTCTGTGCCATTGTCTGATCTTAGCTTCTTAATGTGTTTTCCAGTTTGATTCTCCACCATGGACTTAAACTTCAGAAACGCAGCAAAGACTTCAGACTTTTGCTTTAAAAAGAACACCCATGTCATCCTGGAAAAATCATCAATAAATAGTAGGAAGTATCTGTTTCCATTTAGAGATGGTATGCTCATAGGACCACACACATCAGTGTGTATTAGCTGCAGTTTTTCATGAGCCCTCCAAGTCTGTCCAGCAGGAAACGACATTTTACTTTGTTTTCCATACTGACATGCTTCACAAACAACATCACAATCTAAAATAGAAGGCATATTCTGAACTAATTGCTTTGAACTCATGGATTTCAAAGAAAAATAGTTAACATGGCCAAATCTTTTATGCCATAACGTAGTAGCATCATTTGCAGTCACATATGCAACCATTTCAGGCTTTTTAAAACAAACAGGGAAGCTTTTTTTCATCATTTTAATAGTCATGAAGTCACACCCATTTGGATCTAATATAGTGCATGACATGTCTTTAAAACCCAAAGAATATTGCGTCTCAAGCATTTGGCCAACACTGAGAAGATTCTGATTTATTTCAGGTACAAGTAACACATCAGAAATTAACTTAGTACATGCTGCTGTGTTTACAGCTACAATGCCTTTGACACCTACATGATCCCCATTTCCAATCATCACCTTTGATATGTATATGTAGCTTTCATCAAACACATCTCAGCATTGTGAGTCCTGTGATTTGTGCATCCACTGTCAATCAGCCATGAATCCATGCTACTATTCGCTGCATAGCAAGTAGCAACAAATATATGCTCCTCATTGTTTTGTTCTGTGACAACAACTTATGCTTTCTTTTCACGTTGTTGCTCTCTTTTCACCTTGCACACTATTGGGGACAATAGACAGCTCCAGGTTTAAACCAAAGGAGCTCTTGATACCAATTTGTTGGTTTAAACTTGGAATACAATACAATGAATTTGGTCACAAAGAAATAGTGTGCAAGGTGAAAAGAGAGCGATAGGGGCAGAAAACACAAGTTGCTGTCACAAACAAAACGATGAGGAGCATCTATTTGTTGCTACGAATATTCCTGGTTGACAGTGGATGCACAAATCACATGACTCACAATGCTGAGATGTTTGTTGAGTTGGATGAAAGCTACGTATCAAAGGTGATGATTGGAAATGGAGATTATGTAGATGTCAAAGGCAAAGGCATTGTAACTGATGATGATCCATCTTTATGTTTTGAGGATGGTTATGGTCTTTTTCATTGTTGATGGTGGTCTCCGGTTTCGCGCGATCTGGAAACACACACCGGTGCCGAGACCAGAGTCATGGCATAACCCATAAAAGGTTGTGGTGGCAGTGTTGGAATTGATGTGTTAGAAAGAAGAGAAGAGGTGGAAGGATGAAAACAAACAAACCCTAATTTTACCCTTTTTCTAATTAATTAATTGAATTAAATAAATCAAAAATTATTTTATGTTTTTTCATTCTAATTTATAAATTTTCTAATAATTTTTAATTGTGACGTGTAAGTGCGAAATAGGTAAAATGGTGCAACTAGCAAGGTAATAAAATTTGTATGCGCGGTTAATTGCGAAGAACGCCAGCTCCATTTACTTGTGGCCGATGTATGAATGATGATTTTATTCACCGCCGGTGAAGGAAGTTCAATCCATGTTCTCAACTAAAATGTTCCTCCGCGTACGTAAAATCTACTAACCAATTTTCTTTCTTCAATCCTAATCTCACATTTTACTCTTACATTACAGGCTAATCCACACTCAGAAGACGACAGCATTTCCGGTAATTTCTACTACTTATTCATTCCAATTACATCTTCATCACCTCCTTAATCTAATCACCTTCATTAATTCATTTCCAGATGAGGACGAGCTTTCGTTACAAAACGACGCTACCAACAAGGTTCGTTCACTCCTAAGCTTAATTAATTAATTAAATGTAATCATCATTAATTAATTAATTTTATCTCTTGTTTATTTTAGCAAGATGAACAACTACCTCTTCCGGCGCGATTAGATTTGTTAAAAGGTGCCTAAATATTAATTAATTAATTTCTGTTTTACATTTTATACTTTGTTATTACTTATAACCTTTTCGTTAATATTTCGCAGAAACATTCTGTAATCACAATTCGTCTTCCTCATTTCAGGTATTAAAGTTTTCATTATTATTAATTCTTACTTAGACACTGTTTAGATAAACAACTTAATTTGTAGCTTATAGCATAAGCTCTTATGTATAAGTTATTTTTATAAGCTATCTTGGAGAGCTTAGGAAAGTAAGCTGAAAACAGTCTCATATAAGTTTTTTGTATAAGTTCTGTCAAATAGTCTCACAAGTGTTTATGGCAGTAGATAAGTTCTAATAAGCCAATCCAAACAGTCTCACAAGTGATTATTATTACAATTATTATTGTTGTTGTGGTCAGAAGTCGCTCGAAGATGAGGAGGTTGAAATGCCGGACTTCAACGAGGGTGACAACCGGGATGAATTGGGAGAGGTGGTTGCTGATTCGGATGACGAAGATACTGTTTCTGAAGATGAGGTACTCTCTGAAGTTTACATATAATGTTTTTTTTGTTACCATGTGTTTGTTTATGTTTTTCCCCTTTGTTTGGGTTCTTATTAAATGATTTTATCTTTTATGTTTGGAGTAATTAGTCAGATTAGTTTTTTGAAAGATATAATTTCGGTTATGTTAGCAAATGAGTAATGGAAATTGGAAATATTATGCCTGATGTCCTTAAATGTAGACTGGTTTAGTTAAATTAGTCCTTGTGATTCGAGGACTAACTTGTCTGATGGAATACGCTTGAGGACAATGCATGTTTAGTGGCCTCAGGGCGTAATTTCCATTATTTATGAACTAATATGATCAACGTTGTATCTTTTGGGGGCTAATTTGGTTACTGACACTTTGTCTTTTGATAATTCATTAAAGGGTAGCACTATCCTCTCGACCAGTCTTCCCCAAAGATATGGTCCTCAATTTATCAGAAATGATGAAGTTAAAGATGCGAAAAGAAAATCAGAAGCATTGCTATGTTTTCAAGAAAGTGCTTCATCCCATGCTACCTTCTCAAAAGCAAATTCATCCGGTACCTGCACCAAGAAAAATGCTAGTTTCTGGGTTAGAGCACAATTTACTTGCAATTCCCTGTTGAAACTGAAAATATTTGTTAGTGGAGCTTCTTCTTGAACTTTGAAGTATCCTATATTTCTTGAGTGTCCTGTCTGTGTCATCTCAATACTGGCTGCAGTTTTTTATGTGTTCTCCATGCTACATTTCATGATTTGTAAAATAATTTATGCTCTGAAATTGAGTAAGGTCTTTCCCTTTTAGAACTATGCTTAATTAGAAGTCCCATTTATGAGTGCCTCTTCTAACTCCTAGTCTGTAAGTGATGTTAAGTTCTGTAGGATATGTGCAACCACGATCATATAGATAGAGAATCAACTAAAATATTTTTTATATTTTCATCTCGGACATGATTTGTTGCTTTCCCTGCAATAACTTTACAACATATCAATTTTTGGTGACTTTTATTTCCCCTATTGGTTACACCCAGGATATAACTAACAGATTAACAGTTTTTTAATACGTATATATTTATTTCCGCATTACTAGTTGTCGTGAATATTTTAGATATACCCTGTGTGGATTTGAAATTTAAAGACTTGACCTTCCTAGATAAAGAGAGAGGCATATGGGAAACTATATTTCTATGCTTATTAATTTGCTCTTGAGTATTAGTAAATGGATGTTTCTTCAAAAAAGTAAATGGATGTTATGGATCTGGAATATGTCATATTTTTAATGATGGAATAAGACACCATTTTTGCAAATATTGTCAATTTCTCACCTTGTGACACATGAAGAGAAGTTCATTCACAGTATCTAGAATTGCAGATGCATCTTGCTGTGCGTGGAGTTTGGTCATAATTGCTGTGCCCTCTAACATATTTTCTTTACAAGTGATGGATCTACTTTAGTAGTAATCACAATTATATCAATGTTTGAATAGAAATATCTGAATATTAAATTGAACTGATAACTGTTGCAGGCATCTGGAACAAAGCTAAGCCAAGAATTTCATTGTCATCAGTGACACATAAATATGGGCACACTGGTCCTTCAATCTCTAATATTGATAGGCTGCCTGAAATTATGAAAGCTGTTGATCATAGGCCTTCTGCAAGTTTAGATGGAAATTTTCTCGAAGATGATGACATAGTGGAATTAAATTTAGACACCGAGCCTTCTGAAACTGAAGCTCGTCCACATGAATTTAATCTTCCCCTAATGGCTGATCTTTTTGACAACCTGCAAGATAAGACTGATCTGGTGCGTGGAAAATTTATAAATGCTAGCGTTATTCTTTGACACGTGTTTACTTTTTCCGTGTATAAGATCCTTCCACCTCTATTTTCCAGTATCCACGTGATAATCAAAGAAAAGGAAAAACAGTGCAGCTTTTTCAGAAGAGTAGTATATCCCATTTGCCAGAGACGGTTGCTGACAGTGAAGACTCCCCTGAACCTGTGGATAGCGGATCATCAAGTGAAAATGAGGTATTACTGTTCTATGGATACTCTTATGCACTTATTAGTCTATTGTCATATCTGGCTTTAAATCTGTTTACTTGTACAGGAAACCGATCAACACGTGAGAATTACTTTCCCGGGAAAGAAAATGCAGACAATGGCAGATAGATTTCACAATGCTTTAGGGACTTCCTCTGTTATCGCTGAAAGTGTTGGAGCACTTAACTCATTGAGGTATAAAATTGTGGTATCCTAGTATTTTTATGCAATTGAACACTTGAATTCGAATTAATTCTGAATTCAGTGTGTGATTGTCTTATGAAATTGTGCAGAACTGGAATATTTGAAAAACTACAGCAGGCGATGCAAAAAGAAAAGGAAAGAGACATAGATTTCTCCAAAAAGTTACAAGCTGGAGCTAGACCAGATAGTAAAACTTTTGCTTTTACTTTGTCTTCCCTTTCCATTGTTGTCTTAAGTAAAACACCATTTAAGACTTCTCTATTGCACAGAAAATCATTCATTAGTAGTTTTTTTTTTTCTTTTCATTTTTTGGGGTTGGGAGGTTGCATATAGCAGATTTTACATTTGTTTCTAATACACATGAACAGAGATGCTTGACTTACAAAGAAACAAAAATTCAGGTGAATTTGGCTGTGTTGATGTAAACATCATTTCAAGATACCTGGATGGAAAGCTGATTGTTTGTCATTGCTCATTTAGCAAGTATACTGAGGTGAAGTTTTATAAATCAACAGATTCAATTCCATAGGTTGCTCGAAATGCTTGTTATTGCCCTGAAAGTTTATGCTTTATACTTAAGAAAGTGCTTGGGTATCCTAGAATGCACCCTCAAGGCCTTTATTTCAAGGGTACAGCTAATGACTTCCTCATGGACCCTGAGTAAGGAGTCAATAATTAGGAAGTTTTTATTGAAAAGTACAACATCTATTGCCTTGATAATATTAAAAACTCTACTTTCTAATAAAAAGATACTATTTTATATTTCCTTAACTATATCTTGAAGGCACTCATTAGCATTTGTCTTATTTCAATAGATATGTGTGCATTTAAAAGAAGAAAAAAAAGTATTTTAACGCTTTTTCAGTTTTATTTTGTATTAATTTATATTTATAAAAAACAAACAGCTCAATGACTATTTGAGTGTCAAGCTCAACAACTACTCTTCTTTTTAATAGTTTGTATGTTGGGAAAGCACATAACACCAAGACTAAGTTTTCTATTATATAATAATAACCATTATAAGCTGCAGCTTGCATGTAAAGGAAGTTAGGTTATTCAGCATGATTGTTTGTTGAATTATGACAAATGAGAACATGTTAGTCGTAGACTTGGAGAATGGAGACTCGTAATGGTCTCTTAGTCTTTTGTAAACTCATGTATTTTCTGCTATTCCATTTGATTTAGAGAGGTGCATTGGAAATGGATTTTAAAAGATTATTTGTGACTGAAAAAAAGGTATATTAATCAAGATTTTTAATATAAATATTGCCATATTAAATAAAGATTTGTACTAGCGGGAGATGATAATTTTACTTGAAATGGAACAACTGTTACGTTTAAGATATACCCTTATTTAATGTTTGATATACAAATTGATGGAAGGTGATCTGTTCTTTTTGCAGAATTTTCTCGTACAAGCTGAAGGAATGGGGTTTGGTGGCAGCAAAGATGGTCATAGAACCATTATCTTTAGTCCAAGAGTTTGCGACAATGTTGACCTTGAAGTCGGGAGCTTAATCCGTATTCACCCTCCATGGTAAGAATGCTACATAGCTTTTTTTATAAAATTTAATTGAGCCGTTTAATTGTTCTGTAACTTAGATATTTTAATATCTACTCTTTGTTGTGGGTTCTCAACTTGCCGTCAATTGCACGTGTTCTTGTTTCTTGATCTATTTCAGTTTTGGTTATTGAACAGGAAGGAAGTTCAAGTGGGAGATGATAATATTATCCTGTGTTCTTATTTCTCTGAAATCTCACCCCCATTTTGATTCATGTGGTCAGAGCAGACCATGAACATGTAATGTCCATTCTTGTTTCTTACAAATCAAAGAAAGACGTGCAAGCCTCTGTTTGTAGTGAATAGAATAGCAAATTCGGTAGCTTCTTACTTTGACACGAGTTAAGGACACCTTTGAATTGATGTAAAGGAAATTTTAGTGCTTCTTGTTTTCTTCCCTCTACACACATCATGATGTGCTGATTAGGAAAATCAAATCAATATATACCATATTTCATTTTAATTGTAAAAGAAAACAGAGTTCTTTTTTTGTTTGTTTTTTAGAAGTGTTATGTATTGCGAGCATCATCTTTTGAACAACACCGAATTTATATAAGGTTTAGATATGATTTTTTTTTTCCTTAAATTTTCTCAATTCTAGTCACATCAACATTAATGAATGACATTTTTGTTTTAGTGTCGGACCAGGTGGTAGTTTTCTCCTCACATAACTTGCTTATTTAAAAAAGAATGGAAGAAAATCTTTTAATCTTGTTTCTGGAAAGAAATAATAGTATATAGTAGTATGAATAGAATAAGAAACTACTTAATTGGAAATTTGGTTGTTGCTGTTGATAATAATTCTACAAATTCTCTTATTGGTTTTCACTTGTTGGATATGTGCAGTAAGTGGACCAATAATTTTTTCTTTTTCATCAGGATGTCCCACGTACATTAGTTTGTGATATCAATTAGCAACTAAAGCATAACATCCAAAATAAAAATAAAAGTTTAAGATGCTGAACTTACAAATTCTAAGCTACCTGTTATTATATCCCAGAGAATGACATATAGCTATTTTTAACATTTTAACTGTTTTAGTTCCTTTAAAGCATAGTTAAAGGACCGACCTCTGTTGATGATAAAGTTCTTGGTAGCATGTGTATGCATCAAGACTGTCAATCTAAAGTGCAGAACGATTAAAACTTCATTCATTGAATATAGAATGTTTTATGACATTGAACCTCCAAAAGAATTTAGGATGGTGTAAAACAATTGAGTTCTGCCTCCTTCAAAAATATTGTCTAACATCATCAATACTTTTGAATGAAACTCGTGTAGAAACTACGGAAACAATCATCAATTGTGAGATGGAAATAATTTGAAAAGATAAATCTTAGTTAGCTTGTGAAATCAGAATATCAATTGAGATATTCATCAGGAGCCTTCAATCTATATTAACATTCTCGTATGTACAATAATTGTATACATCAAAATTGTAGTGTATATCAGCTCCAACATGGTTTGCATTAATATGCTGTTATAATTGCTGATAATTATGTTATCTCTACACACGTTTTCAGCCCTCCACCTCCCAAGTCAAATCTTCATTGGATGAAATGACACACCCAAACCTGAAGCCCTCTACACATATTTTCTACTGTAATATTCTCTCTACTGAAGCTACAAGACTTGCTTTTCATAAAAATAAGAGGAAACAATTAATTAACCGTCAAAGATATAAAACCATATCTAAGATCTCTACCAGAAGCAACTATTGGAATCTGATTCTAATCTTACATATTCTACTGTCTTGATTTCAATAGAAACTGTTGAAGATTCGGGAGCATGCCTGTTAATGGATTGATTTTGATTATCTTCTTCCATGAATTTGTAGATTTGATAAACTAATACTTTGGTTTGAGTAATCATTGATATTAGCTCAGGCATATTGTTAATTGATTCGTATAGAATGTGGGAGGACTGTGGCTGCAGTTAGCTCAGTTTACACCAATATACAAGCCCAAAAAATGAAAACAGAAACCAAAGTTGGAGTTGTCCGCAAAAGAGTGGCTACTGTTGAACTGAAATGTTAATTTCCATTAATGCAACTTCAAAATTCTCATGTTCTTCATGGTCTCTGATGTCATTTTCATTCTTACATCTGTAGCTTCCATAATTTTGGAGTGTAAACCTTTTTGCATGTTGGCCAAAGGTGTGTTACACACCATGACCAAAATTGTTACAGAAAATCGCAACAAGAGAAGGTATCCAAACCCAGATTCATGCATAAGATGATCAAGGCCAAAAAATGTTTGAACTGGAATCAGCCAAATTCCATGAATGCGATGAGCAAATGTGATGGGCGCACTGTTCATACCGCGAGTGTTGTTCATTTCACGATTAATGTTCATTCCGAAGCACTGTTCAGTGCGGTGAGAAAAGAAAAAACCAGCCAAATGCCATGAATGTGATAGCAAAGGTCTTTAGAATATTTTCTCTTCAATGAAACACTGTTTTATGTTAGCCCCAGCAATTGATTTCTAGAAATGGCGCACAATTGGTGTCTTTAGAATCCGTACCATCCTGGCCAATTCCCTGGCTGCAATGGTGTAATAAGCCTTCAAAAGAAGTACAAAACTTCCATCATCATTTGAAGGATACAAAGGAATTATTCAACAGTCGCAGCAGCACACTTCTAAAAACAATAAAAGTGAACACTGGCAGCATTGGTATTGGTTGCTCAAGTTATCATCGTTGGGTAACAAATTATTTTCAAAGTTTGATATCAACAATGGAATGCAATAGTATGAATGCCTAAAGTTATCAATAAAGAAAAACAAATTAGTAATCACAGTATATAAACCAAAACGATTGAGTGTAGCACATAAACAAACTATTAATGAGGCAAAAATGATACGTGCAGGAGGATTGGTGCAGTTGGAGCAAGGATAGACAGTAGCAAATTTGTTTTGGATTGATAATCGGAACAAATACAAAATTGAATTAGGACTGATGCATAACAATGGAATACTTTTGAGTTACTCAGTTGGCATTGAAACATGACATAATATAATACTACGAACTCACCAACAAAAATTCAATTTCAGCTACAAAGAAGCTTGACACAAGAAACTCGTGGAACCTACTACTTTAAATTCGCTTGTAATTCACACACAGCAACAGTTACCAATATGGAAAATTAGTAGATATCATTTTTATTAATTATACAAAAAAAGGGGCTGCTTGTTGCAATCCTTGAATCAACTCAAACAATTACTAATTACTAAACGGTAACTTTTCATCTAAAAGATGAGTTGTTCTTTTTACTAAACACAGTTCCAATAGGTTCTTGTCGATTCCTAATCAAAACGATATCATCTACTAATTTGCCATACTGGTCACTGTTGCTGTGTATGAATTACAAGAGAATTTAAAGTAGTAAGTTCCACGAGTTCCTTGTGTAGCTGAAGTTGAAATTTTGCTGGTGAGTTCGTAGTGTTATGTTTCAATAGCCAAACATTCACTCAAAAGTAATTCCATTGTTATGCATCAATCCAAAACAACCTTGCTATGGCGGTCTATCCTTGCTCCAACTGCACCTATTCTCTTGCGCGTATCATTACTAATTTGTTTATGTGCTGCATTCAATCATTTTGATTTATATACAGTGATTACTAATTTGTTTTTCAAACATTTTTTTGGCCTTGAACACCTTATGCATAAATATTGGTTGGATACCTTCTGTCACAACTTTGTTCATGGTGTGTAACACACCTTTGGCCAACATGCAAAAAGGTTTACACTCCTAAGTTTTGGCCAACAGGTAAAAAGGTTTACACTCCAAAGTTAATGAAGCTACAGATGCAAAGAATGAAAATGACATCAGAGACCACGAAGAACATGAGAATTTTGAAGTTGCAATAATGGAAATTATCATGCAATGGACAACTACCAACTTTGGTTTTTGTATTCACTTTTGGGGCTTGTATATTGGTTTTTGTATCCTTAGACTACTCAACCCAAGGTAGTAGTTTATCGAATCCACAAATTCACGTAAGAAGATCAAAATCAATCCATTAAAAAGGCATGCTTCCGAATCATCAACCGCTTCTATTGAAATCAAGACAGCAGAATATGTAGGATTAGAATCAGATTCCATAATTGCTTCTGGTAGAGATCTTAGATATGGTTTTATATCTTTGATGAGTAGTTATTGTTTCCTCTTATTTTCCGAACAGGCAACTGGGCAAGTCTTGTAGCGCTTCAGTAGAGAGAATATTACAGTAGAAAACATGTGTAGAGGCTTGGGTGTATCATTTCATCCAAGAAAATTTAACTTGGGAGGTGGAGGGCTGAAAACATGTGTCTCTCCTGAAACCATTTTGAGTGGTTTATCCCTCCTTTGATTTACATTTATGATAATGAGAATCAACCAATAGTAAATAACGTTAATTTAGTAGGCTGAAATAGTATTGAATGAGTGTTAGTTACTATGTATAAATTGTCAACCATAATCTAATTTGAGCTACAATCTATCCATAACGTGAGATTTTAAATTGGGACTACAGTCGCAGTTGTGTCGTTGCGGCGTGAAATTGATTCTCCAAAGGAGGCAAATATATTTTCAAATCCATGAAATTGATAAATTCATATGTCATGAAGAGGAGTCAGAAATTTGTAAAAGAGAACCCTGTAGATAAACTTAGATATTGAGCTGATGGCATTTTGAAAGATAGAATTGTAAAATAGCAATCACCAATGGCATTATGTGCTAGGATTATATACCAACCATTATCATTATGTAACAAAAACTTGTAAGGTTGAGTCAACAGAGTGATGATAAATGGCGCATAAAATATTTACCACGTTGCGTCATGCAACTTGCATGTCTAGTTTCAAATAGTACATAAATTTCAGCCATAAAGTTATTCCAATAAATTTTAGTGCCTTGCAAGTAAAGGAAGAAAATGGTAGCAAGTTCAAAGACTATGATGTTAGTATCTAAAGAAAACCTTAGTTCTGCTGTCAATCCAACAAGACTATGATGTTACACGATATTGTATATGAATTCAGATCTTTGAGTCTTAGGGACCACTTGCCATCTTGATAATCATTTTTCTTTGTAACGGAAATTGAATGCCCTCTATACCAATCCCAGCACAGCAGCTGAGTTCAACTTCTAGATGATCTCTTGCTAGTTGCTACTGATTTTTCTAAGACCATTCACCTGCCAAGGTAAAAGAAGGAAAACAAAACTACATTTGAGGTTGACAAAAATATGATATAATGTATGCTTGATTGCTACATGTCACAATCATACTTGTAAGATGGACAACACTTAGCATCGGTTTGACAATGGTACTAAATGTGAACCTACTCTCACTTGAAATTTAACAATATACTTGAAGATTTACTGCTTTATAAGCTCAGACTCTTTGTTATTACTTCAACAGATCGAAGACAAAATTACCTTGACGAGACATATTGGCCAGCATACATCAACATGCTCTTAAGATCAACTAAATATTCACTTACCTCACTATATATACTAATAAACCCTAAAAACCTGCCAATTAAGCATCGTAGACCACTCTTTACTTGCCATATATCCTCATCATTCCTACTCGGGACTCTATCACAAAATTGTACATGTGATGCAAGGCCGTTCATGGTGAGCTGGCTTCTGAGATTGTGGAGGACTTTGTTTGGCAGTACGTGAGATTCCCTTTTGATGATGGCAAGGTCCCTCGTGTTGTGTCTGTCGTACATGCATAGGTCAATGGGACCACTCAGGCTAGTTAGTCAATGGATGTAACCTAGTTTTTGATTTTGCATAAAATATGAAATTTGTGGATATTAGTCTTTGGAACTGGGGTGGAGGGAGAGTAAAGATATAGGGTAGTATGGTGTAGTAAATGGTGTCGCTGATTGCAACCTAGAGTCACTAAAAGCGCTATTGCATCACATTTACTTAATTTTGAAATCAGCCTAAGTACTAGTGCATTGTGTCAACTTTCCAGAAGCATGGCGTCGTTTGAATTTAGCATGAAAAGGATATAAGCGATTATAGAACTGAATAAAAAGGTGTTTGTTTGTATCAACATATTCCAGTCTCTAAAGATGTAAGCAAGCATATATAATAGTAAAGAAGAAACATTATTACCGTTAATTAGAGGTTTTAATGGAACATGATTCGACATCAACATGGGTGGCTTGTTTTGCTTGAAAGGTAATGTAATAAGTAACGAGAGGAATACGGCACCTAGTTGCCTTGACAAGAAGAATGAATAATGAATGAAAGAAGAATAAAGATAGATATAAATATAACAATGGTGGTGAAGTAGTTTAGAACCAGCTGGTTGTGACTACTGTACTTGTCCAAAGCATCTCGTGGAACATCAATAGCATCGAAGGGCTGTGGAGTACAGAAACAGCGACACACAAAATTAAAAGCAAAAATAATAAGAATGATGTTTAAGTAATCAGCCACTGCCTGTTTTGCTTTCTTCATAGCAGGATTCATGTACACAAGGCGCGGACACATAATAGAAAGGACTCTCCTTCAGATCTTCTGCTGGTATTCATTCAAACCAAAACGGATCCGATTCCACTTTTGATTCCAAATCCGAGTCAGATTCTGATTCGGGTTCACGTTTCCGTGACTTCCCTTTATCGTCGCAGCTTCCTTAGGGAGGTTGGATGGCGCCAAACATGGGAGTATCCATCGACAGTAGGCCAAAAAGAGTATTTGATCGCAATGAAGAGGAACCCAAAAATATGAGAGATTATATTAGGTGAATATAATTTATAGAAAACACGAGTGAAGTGCATGTAATTTTAGAATGTCTTGCTGCTAAGCAAACATGGAAAAGAGATTAGGGGTGGTTTCGGTTTCGGTTTCGATTCGAAATAGTTTGGATCATTTCAGAATAATCGGTTCAATTCCGAAACTAAAATTTAAAATTTTTTTATAAGCCTTACTATATGTTGTGAAACATTTATGCATGACCTGAACACACGATTAACGTTCGGTAATGCTTTTGTATTTTTAAAATAAACAAAAGTAAAACATAGATAAGATCTAATGGCTATTGTGTATAATCTAATGGCTGCAATTGATTCGTTCTTTTTCGTCGTTCAACAGTCGTACCATTAAGTTTTTTCCTTTTTTTATACTTTTTTCAATGGAATTAATAATAATAGTTTGGTTCAGTTCGGTTTTAAACAGTTTAGTTCAACTCAGTTCGGGTTTCATCCTCCATAAAAGATGAAGCATAAATTAAAGGGAAATGTTAACTTGTGTCCTTAAGAAACTAAATATAGAATTGATTTTTTGGAAATTGTGTATTTAATATTACAAAAGTTTAAATGTTTACACTTTCAATATAAAATATACTTCATCTGTTTCATAATACTTGTTCATTTTGAAGAATAATTTTGTTTCACAATACTTGTCACTTTCAAGTTTCAAAGCAACATTAATTATTATCTTGTCAATAATACCCTTGCATATTTATTGTGGAGAGAGATAAAAAATAGAATGAAATAATAAATTATTACGGGTATTATAGAGAAAACACACATAATTTCATAAAAAATAACAAAATTTATTTGGTTTCTTAATTACTGCAATTTCTTCAAAATAGACATGTATTTTGAAACGGAGTGAGTATTTCTTATTTCCTTTTATAGTTCTTTAACTTGTGCCTTAAGACACAAGTTAACATGATCATAAATTAAAAGGTTAAAATACAATCATTTGATTAACAAAATTATTTATCTTATTTTGATATTTCAGTCTCTACAACAACTATAGTAAAAGTATTTTTTAAAATAAAAATTATCAATAGTCAAACGAAATGAATCATGGTTTAATAAAAATAGCTTATTTGATGATGTTTCAATCATGGATATATTTGTCTATTTGAAGCTTAATTTAATAGAGATTAAACATATTTAACCCTTAAATTTAATCTACAAAATTTTAGAAAAAGATAGTTTTTCTTTTCCTAAAAAAATCTTTGTATTTAACCCCTTATAAATATTTGGCTTAAATATGATTTTTGTCACTGTAATTTGGACGAGTTTTGATTTTCGTCCCTGCAAAAAAAAAATTGAAAAACGTTCTTGCAAAAAAAAAAATTGTTTGAAAAAGGTCCCTGACCCCACTTCTTATATGATTTGACATGGTTTAGCCACGTGGCAGTTGCTGACTGTGCAACTTTTGCCATGTGGCATACCACGTAATATTATATTTTAAAAATTCTGAAAAACTATTTTTCGAAATTAAAAAATCTGAAAAAAATTTAAAAAAATTCCAATTATATAATTTAAAAAATATTTTTTTTAAATATGAAAAAAAAAGGAAATTAATATATTTTTAAGGAAAGTTATTTTAAGAATATATAATATTCAAGAATATTATGTGGCATGCTACGTCAGCACCACATGGCAAAAGTTGCACAGTCAGCAACTGTCACGTGGCCAAAACCATGTCACTTCAGTTGAATAATGGAGCCAAGGACCTTGTTTAAATAAGAATGTTTTTGCAAGGATGTTTTTCAAAAAAATCTTCTATAGGAACGAAAATCAAAACTCACCCAAATTACTCTGACTTCACCGCTTAATGACTGCATGTTACCTTTCGACCGGTTGGACATCCAACACTTTTACCATATTTATCTTTATCTTGACCATTAAAATAATTTTTAATCATTATTTTATGAAATTATCCTATATTTTTTATAAACTCGTGATTTTTCTTGATTGATGCTTCAAAACTTTACTAGAAGGAGAGGAGGAGTATAACTGTACATAGCATGTGTGAATCATTATTTTTGGTCATGAGTCACTCTAGGATGATGGGTGACTAACACATCACACTTACCCATCAACACGTGACTTCATTCACATACCGCCACGAACCCCTTCTCTTTCAAAACCCTCTCAACTCCACTTCCAAAAATATTCATGTGAAAATTAATTTCGAACATTACAATAATATGTTAAGTTGTGAAGAAATTTATATTGTTTCATAGTTTTCTCCTCACATAACTTGTTTATTTAAAAAAATGGAAGAAAATTCTTAATTTTTTTTTTAAAAGAAATAATAGTATATAGTAGTATGAATATATGAATTGAATACTTAATTGGAAATTTTGTTTGTTGTTGTTGATAACAATTCTACAAATTCCCTATTGGTTTTCTTAAATAATAAATAATATAAGCTTGAGAGACAAAGAAAACAAGCTCACCATAACATCATTTATAGTTGTATGTTATCATGGATTCATCTGCAGGTTTAGTGACCAAATTGTGGAGCTTTATTTCTTTCCTCCCATTTTTCTTCATGCTCTTGATACTTGGTATCATCAAAGGTTCATTTTTTTTTCTACTTATCACTTTTGTATTTTTATTTCAATGTTCTTGGTTAGACTGAAACACATATATAAAATGTGTGTAAGGGGGTTCTATAAAAAATAAAGTATGGAAGATATTAAAAATCAATGTTTGAAAATATTTTAAATTGTTGATTCCACCCTTGATTTTTTAATTATACATGATTTTATAGTCTCTAATACATAAGTACATAAATAAAACCTCATGATTATTATTATTAATGTTGAATGCATCATAGATGTAAACAGTGATTCATCTTGGCAGGTGCATTGATAGGTCCAATTGCATTTGCCATTATAGTTGTTGGAAATTCAGCTGTTATCATTGGACTTTGGACTGCACATGTTGTTTGGACATACTATTGTGTGGCAAGGTTGTAATTTCTTTCCAAATTCTTTGGACTTGCAATTGCAAACTATGTATTGATTATATGTTTCATATGTTCTGACTCAATCTCACTCATCAATTGTTGGCCTTTGAGAACAGAACAAAGAGGTTTGGACTAGTGTTCAAGATTGTGGTGTTGATATGTTTGCCAGTTCCTTTGATAATTTTGCCGGTAGTTGGTATTGTTGGTAGCTTTTTAGGTGGAATTGGATATGGCTTTTTTGCTCCTCTTCTTGCAACTTTTGAGCTTGTTGGAGAGAATGTTCAAGACAAATTTTATCACTGCTTCATTGTAAGTCAGACTTTCTGGTTTCTGCTTATGTATCCTTTTGTGGATTAGAATTTAGAAGTGCCTTGAAATTTTTTCCACCATGACTATGTAATTTAGGTCCTGTTTGGATAAACAACTTAAGCTCTTATCATGTATTGCAAAAGATAAAAGCTAAACTGCTTTCATATTCTATCATAAAGAGATTGTGGAAATAAGTAGAAAACAACTTATGGACATGTCATAAGTTGTTTCCATAAACTCTTTCGAACAATCTCACAAATGTTTATGTAAGTAGATTAGCTCGAATGTGTCCATAGTTAATTATCCTCTTTCTTAAAAGCCTTTGACTTGAGTCTTGAGCCGAAGGAAGGAAGCTTTAATGCAACTTAATTATGATACCAGGATGGTTGTTGGTCAACAATTGAAACAAGCTGTACAGTGGTTCAGGATGTCACAGACTTTTGTTTTCACTCCTATTTTTCATACATGGATGAACTAAGAGAAAATTTAAACCCTCAAGAAAAGTCATTTGATATCAAGTAAGTTGTTCCTTCGAAATATATGTTTGATAGTTTGAGTATGAAAAAAGAAATGTTCTGGACTAAGAGTTTAGATAATTTTTTATTGTTCTCTAGATTATCAAATCGTGATTCGGAAGACTTGAATCATGAATACCTTATTATGAATTGTAAGATACATTGTCAATAATAATATCATTTTTAAGCAAAAAAAAAAGTGACATAACAATTTTAAGTTGAAACATCATATATGAACCTAGTAATAATTGAAGATTCAAGTCATGTATCAAATAACAAAAGAAAAGTGGATGGTTATACAAAATTGACAAACAAAAAAAATTAGTTACGCTAAGTTTAAGTGGCAATTCATCAGAATGAATTGGGATTCATGTCAATCTTGATACACGCCAGAGATTTGTACCGATTGAATTCAATTAAGTATCACATTGAGATACAGCTTGCATGTATCGTAATATACTGATAACCATAGTTTTCTTTGTTAGATTGTCACTATTACCATGTTGCTTGTTGATGATTTTGGTTGGGGTGCCCTTTGATGTTGTTTTAATCACATCAATTGCTATATGGAAGAGCCCTTACATGCTGTTTAGAGGATGGAAGAGACTATTAGAAGATTTGATTGGAAGAAGGGGACCTTTCCAAGAAACTGAATGTGTCCCATTAGCTGGTCTTGCCATCATCCTTTGGCCTTTGGCTGTTCTAGGTGCTGTATTAGCAGCTATCATTTGCAGTTTTTTTCTTAGCCTATACGGTGGAGTTGTTGTCCATCAGGTTAGTTAAAGTACGATGCTTCAATTTTTGTTGAGCTTCTTGTGTATATATTCGATACATGTAATTGAAATTCACAATTTAAATATTAACTATCTATGCAAGTTTTAAGAGATTTTATTGAGTGAATATTTCATTGTAGGAGGACTCATTGAAGATGGGGTTTGCCTACATTGTATCTGTGGTTTCACTTTTTGATGAATATGTGAATGATTTACTCTACTTGAGAGAAGGATCCTGCCTTCCCAGGTGCTATCAATTTTTTTTTACCATGCTATCATTTTCTTTTACTGTGCTTACAAATTATTATTGTTGAAGAATAGTACTAGCAACATACTATTTTGACATTTTCTTTCCAATACTCTCTATTACAAAGTGAAGTTCGTGTGGGTTCATCTAATTCATGTCGTACTCATTCTCAAAGTGGATGGACATACATGAAATTTAACTAATAATAGAGAGAGTGTCTTGTTCGTTCCAACACTCTATTATCAGCTGAAGTTCATGTGGTTCCATTCCACCTAATTAAACGCGGTACTCATTCTCAAATTAGAGGAATTCACACGAGTTTCAACCAATAATAGATATAGCGTTGGAAAGGGTGTTTTTGCTAATACTCCTCATATTACGTAAGTTTGTTTTCGGTGGCAAACATTGGTCACTAATTTCAAGTAGTACTTGTGACAGCCAGGCCAGTATACCGTAAAAATGCGAAGCATGCACTTGAGAGGAAAAAACTTGAAGGAAATGATCATAATTTGAAAAATAGGAGAGATAGTTCACAAAACTCAAAACACACCCTACAACAATCCAGAAGTGTGAAGTGGAAAATTCAGCAATATAAACCTGTGCAGGTGATGGTAACATGACTTAAATAATTATTTTCTATGAATTTTTCTAACTTGAAAAGAATTGTTATTTTGCAGGTATGGGACTGGTTTTTCAAGTCGTGTGAGGTAAACGGACGGATAGTCCTTCGTGATGGTCTGATAAGTGTAAAGGAAATTGAGGAATGCATTTTCAAAGGCAATTGCAAAAAATTAAGCATCAAGTTACCAGCTTGGTCCTTGCTACAGTGTCTTCTAACTTCAGCAAAATCAAATTCAGATGGATTGGTTATATGTACTGCTTCTATTGCTCATGCCATGCTTTCATTCCATTGGAATATGTAAATATGCTCATGCTTCGATGTAAATGTATTTGCAGCTGATGATGTAGAACTGACGAGGATGAATGGACCAAAGGATAGAGTGTTTGAGTGGTTTATCGGACCTTTACTGATCATGAAAGAGCAGCTTAAGAATCTTGAGCTGGAAGGAAGTGAAGAAACATGCTTGAAAGAACTTGTTATGAGAGGCAAAAATGATATACCAGAGGATTGGGATAGCACTAGCTTCCCATCTAATGACAATGTTAGAAGAGCACAGTTGCAAGCTATAATTAGAAGGTATATTTCTAAATGTTTATCCCATTACATAACCACTTATGTAACTATATGTGAGAATGTATGAAAATAGTTTATGACATGTCTATAAACTATTTTTAACTTATTTCATGATTTTTTTATCATAGTTTATGAAAACAGCTTAGTACGTAGTATAAAAACAGTTCAACCACATTCTTGATGCATATTCTAAGTGTTTCAACTCCTTCCCATTTGGTATTTCATTGCTACAGGTTGCAGGGGATTGTGTCTTCCATGTCTCGGATGCCAACTTTTCGACGAAAATTTAGAAATCTAGTGAAAATTTTGTATATAGAAGCATTGCAAGCCAGTGCTTCAGCTAAAGAAGGCAACAATATTGATGAACCTTAGCAATATAATGTTGAAAACGTTACATATGAAGACCATAGTTTCTTGTAACTTCAGTACAGCAAGAGTTTTGCAATCATTGTACTTTATGGCCATTTTTTTGTTTTCCTTTTTCTATATTTCTTACTTACCAAATGAACTAAATGCACCAAATTCAAAAAATATAAAGTTTGCAAAGCTTGCCAAGAGATGCAGTCTTTGCTAGTTCACATGCTGCCATAAAGTGTGTGTTTTGATAGCTCTAAAAGAACTAGTGTTCTGAAAATGGGATGAGACCGGTCTGGTTAAACCGAGAATCAACCAATTTAGCGGTTGGTTCAACTGGTTCTTAGTCTTATAAAATCGTATTGAACTAAGATAAAGATTGAACTTTTTTACTCGGGTTCGATTTTAACAACATCAAGATAATTGAAAAACTTGTCAAAGGTTGAAATTTTTTCCTTATAACATATAAGACAAGTTCAATAAAAGTGCAACCTAAGCTTGTAAGAATATTTTAGATAGCCAAAGATTAATTTATTTTATGCGGATACCAACCAGACTAAAATGCCCCTGACAGCAGTTTGTAAATCGTAATTCATTAATTCATTCCGTTTGGGAGGAGGTGTACGATGAAGATCTATGATGATGACGAAGAGCCTGCATGCCAGGAAGAAACTAGAGGAAGCAGATAATGACTATTTACGGCGCTCTCGCGGCCTAAGTGTACGTACGCGTCATATTTGTTTTCACTCTCTTATGTGGTGGTACCCAACCCCTTGACATAACCGATGAACTCTCCCGGCCGGTTTGCATTGGACTATTACAATGCAAACAAATAATATAATCAGGCTCCAACATTTGTGTTTTGGTGTTGCTAATGGAGATATGTTTTACATTACCTTTCAAGCAAAAGTTTAACAACTTTCCAGGCCCAAGTATGGGACGGTGTTGATAAATCACGTAATGTCAGAAAGTGCGCCATTAAAATCTAATACACTCCACCTACCATGGTAATAATGTTTCCATTTTTACATGTTTAATCAATATTCTTGTATTTATTGCATTGAAGTTACAATATTTGTTTGCTGGTGTAGTGGTTACCATTTACTGTAAATTTTAAAGTTGAGGAAATCAGGGTTCAACCCATGTATTCCACATTTCCGCTAAAAATAAATAAATAAACAAAAGGTTAAGGTTTCAGAGGGATTCTATCCTTTTACTTTGTTGTAACGAACCCTAACCTCACTTTGCTAGAGTTACATCCTTGGCTTGCCCCCGTCCCCAACTATTTTGTTTTTATAATAGTACCTTTGTCTTTCAATGATTTCTTGCTGCTAAAGTATATGCAACCATCGTGTTTTGGATTAACTCTCATATGGTTTTGGTGTTTTCACATGATTTGTTTCACATAGAACTATGCAAACGGAGAATTGTCAGTGATTATCAACTTAACAACATGTTTTTTCATGATTTTTTTTTCTTTTTAAATGACAAATATTAGTATTTTGTCGTGGGTGGAATGGGGATAGAATACTCAACCTCCCCTTATTTGACTCCCTTATTTTTTGAATTTTGAGTAGGATAGCTGAGTCGTTTTAATTTTTTTCATAATTTTCTAATCCCCACTTAATAATGGGATAAGACTTCTTAGTCTTGTGTATCTCCATTTTTTGAATTGAAATCTTAATTTCTGCAATGCAACTCATGCTTGTAGTGAAATGTAACTTTTTTATCCATCATTGTGAATCACAGCAGCCGTATGTTCCCCGTGTTTACCCCCCTAATAACCCTAGTTTTGTATATGCCTTTTGCAGGAAATCATGTCCGTTGCATGAATCTACCTGCTAGAACATTGTGACAGACATTAACCTAGTACTAGTTTCTTGTGTTATTTTTCACACCATCGATGATGTTTGTCATTTATCTTATCTAAATGGATGATTTCTCCCACCATTTGATATGAATCTATCTAGTCTTGAATACTTTAGCGTTTCATTTCTTACTTAATGTTTGCGAATTCGATGAAAAAATCACACCAATAAATACTTGATGTGTTGAGCAAGGAATAATCAAGCAACCAATACAAGTGTGTAACAGTTATAATCACAAGCAAAAGTAGAAAACAGCGAGAGAAAATAAGAGAGAACACAAAAGAATTTGTTTACCCAGTTCAGTCCAAATTGACCTAATCTGGGGGAGAGAGCAGTCCTTCGTTCCACTATAATGATGAGTAACTTTACAAAAGAGATATCAATGGGTTACAAGAATAAGTCTACCGCCTAATTCTACCCAAAGTTTCAATCTCTTCCCGTAACCAAGAGACTCAATCTTAATAGTGTTTTCCAAGGTAAATCAACCCTCAAACCCTAGTGTTTGTTCCAAAGAGACAAACTCTATACAAACTCTAGTTTTGTTGTTGTCTTTCTAAACCCTTGTTTCAGCCCCCTCTATCTCAAGGTTTACTTGATACAAAACTTATATTCATAGTAAAAGAATCCCTCATAAACTGGAATAAAATCAGGCCCAAAAATAAGATTTGTTTTTCTGTTACAGCGCAAAATCGTGCTCCAATTTTGCCAGATCGTGCTCCGATATTTTGCGAATGGAAGTGTCAATTCTGATCCCAAAAATCGTGCTCCGATTTGACAGCTTCAGCAAACTTCAATTTCTCCAATTTTGAGTCACTTTCACAACACTTAATTTGATCCATGCACCACTATGAATTGCTTCTAGTCAAGAGTAGTTGTTTCTCTTTTTTTTTCAAATACTGAACATCTCATGCAATTTGTCGTGGAATAAAAATAAATGATGCTACACAAGTGAGAAATGGTATTTATGCGAGTCAGAGGTCTTATTGTTAGCTAGCTATGAGATAAAAATTAAGGGCTTAGAATAAATCATCATTATAATTAATGTTTCATATGCATTCTCTTCTCATTCATAAGGTTTGTGCCTCACACATTATCAAAACCTCTCCCTATCTATATTGTTTTTAAATTCAGGTATGTTCGATTTAAGATCTTGGATGAAAGATATGTGACATAAAAAAAGATTCAAGAGTTGAGATTTGAAAATAAATAAAACATTTATTGTCTTTGAAAAAATCATGTATTTTGCACTTCCTCTCTCGTATCCCTTCATCCACATCCATCGCTGCCCACATTCCTCTTCCTCTCTAGTATCCTCTCACCGGAGCACCGCCATACCTCGTCACCGTGCATTGTTACAATCCCAATCAATCACAAAGTCTCCCCTATTAGCCCCTTCTCCTCTCCTCATTGGCATCTCACTGTTGTTGTCACATACCAATCCATCGATACTGCTCTTATCTCCCACACCTGCCGATTCTTTCTTACCCACGTCTACCCTTGCCAATTTCGAAATATGAATGACCAGAGATGATTAAGTTTAAATTGATTTCACTCTAAATATATTGTTGGGAGACAACGCCTAAAACTTAACCCTTGAATCTTTTTTGTCACATGTCTTTCATCCAAGATCCTAAATGGAGCATACCTGATCTTTAAAAATAATATAGGGAGGGGTTTCGATAATGTGTGAAACACAAACCTTATGAATGAGAAGAGAATGCACATGACACATTAATTATAAGAATGATGTTTTATTTTAAACCCTTAATTTTGATAAATGGATTCACCAATGAACTTTTAATTATAAGAATGATGTTTTATTCTAAACCCTTAATTTTGATAAATGGATTCACCAATGAACTTTTATGTTAGTATTTAATAAACATTCAATCTCTATAATTTAATCAGTATCTAAAAAAAATGATAAATGGATTTAAAAAAAGTAAATGGACTAAATTTACTTTTTTTATGTTAGTGTAATTGATAAACATTCAATATCTTCAATTCACTATCTTAAAAAGATATTTGATAAATGGATTCACCAATGAATATAATCATCTAAATACTTCACACCACAATGACATACACTTAGAAAATCAAATCAAAACTTAGGTCAAACTATTTTTTCTCTTTCACTTTTATTAGTTTATATTTACACGTGCATGAGCAATGAGCATCTCTAAACATGGAGTATTTTGTGAAAATCTTCACAAAGCTTTGTTGGTAGGCAAGTTTGTTATTTCCTAATTTTGGGATTAATAGTATGATGTTGGTTGAGATGTGAACCATTTGTGTAATAATTAATACTATTGACCAACCCTTCTAAAAAGGACTGTTAGTTAATTAACAAACTTTTTCTTCCTTTCCCTTCGGATACATATATCTATATTTTGTAGCTAGCTGCCCCTAAGATGGAGACTTTTTCTTCAAACAAACAAGCTTTCGTGTCAATCATCACTCTTTCATCGCCAATATTTTCTGGCAAAATTACTAACAGTATTACATTACATACAGCCACATCTACCTGTCACATTTTTTTTCTAAGTCAAAATAACCAACTTCTTTGACATTTTCATTTTCAATTTTGATCATCTAACTAATAACTCTTGATTCATTCTATCTCCAATTTCATTCCCATTGAAAAGATCCATTCATCTTCTTAATGATGATAAACCCATTAACCAACCACAAAACATTATAGTAAAATTACAACCTTACGGGAACAAATATTTGTTTGAATCACAAGACACATTATTATAATATGCATATATTGGTTTATTGTCAAAAGTGGTTAATTTGAAACCATTTTTAAAGGGGTATGAATGGTTGATGGCTTTTCATCTTTCAGTCAGATCACAATCATTCTCAAAACAAAACCAAGCTTCACTGATGTCACAAAGAATAACAGAAGAACCATTACCAACCAAAACAGCTCAAAGCACAGTTACATGCCTCTACCAAACCAGCATTGGTGGCCAATGGAGAAACATATCAGTCCTATGGTGCAAAAACCTCATCAACCACACATTAAACCTTAAAATTGACAGCGCTAGAGGCGAACAATTTCATCAAAACTGCAAAATTGAAGTTAAGCCATGGTGCTTTTGGAATAGAAAAGGTTACAAATCGTTTGACGTCGACGGCAATCAAATCGACGTGTTTTGGGATCTAAGATCGGCTAAATTCGCAGGCAGTTGCCCTGAACCATGCAGCGATTACTACGTCGTGTTAGTTTCCGACGAAGAGGTTGTGCTGTTGTTAGGTGATTACAAGAAAAAGGCTTACAGGAGAATGAAAATGAGACAAGCACTTGTTGAGGCAACATTATTGGTTAAGAGAGAAAATGTTTTTGCAAAGAAAAGTTTCTCAACAAAGGCTAAATTTGATGAGAAGAGAAAAGAGAGTGATATTGTTGTTGAAAGTTCAACTGTTGGCAATAAAGATCCTGAAATGTGGATTAGTATTGATGGGATTGTTTTGATTCATATTAAGAATTTGCAGTGGAAGTTTAGAGGGAACCAAACTGTTATGGTTAATAAACAACCTGTGCATGTGTTTTGGGATGTGTATGATTGGTTGTTTAGTGTGTCTGGGTCTGGGCCAGGGCTTTTTATCTTCAAACCTGGGCCCACTGAAGTTGAGAGTGATAAAGAAGAGAAAGGTTTAGAAGGTGAGAGTGATGATGGTAGTGCTACTAGTGGATATTATTCAACAAAAAGTTATACTCCTTTTGAGTCTTGCCTTGTACTCTGTGCCTATAAACTTGAGTGATAAGTTATAAGTCAGAGAGAAGAGACCAAATGTTTATATGATAGTGGGGGCAACCATGCTTTTAAATTGCGGTTGCGGTTATGCTGTCAATCATTATATTGCGATAAAATGTTGAAAAATGCAGCCATTGTAGTCAAAATTGAAGTTGCAATGCCATTGCGGAGACCTCAAATTCATTTATACTGCGGGGCGCAATTTAAAACTATGGTGGCAACTAGTGGAGACATTGTATAGTTTTATTTTCTTTTCATTTTTAGTCTAATGAATACGAGTAATATTGGTTTTGAAAGTGATTTCGAAGATCTGTTTGATGTTTGCATGGTGACTTTATTCAATTTTTATGGCATTCTTTGTTTCATCAAACTGTACTTTTTGTTCTATGTAAATTTCCAAGGTTTAACAAGGATTTGATATGGGCATGACAAAACTATGGCATGGACATAATCGAGTCATATTGTTTTATGTTTCAAAGGATGTGTATGAAACAAAACAGTAGCACTCAATAGTATTAGTATCCAATAAAACTTAACCCTTTTGCCTTAGGTTGGATCCATTTGTTTGCCTCCATGTTCTCTTAACAAAATCATGATATCTCGACTGTCTTCCAATTAGATATTCGTCCATTTAAAATCAAAACCAAGTTCCTTATTTAACAATCACTTCATGCCAACGATCTACACCTTAGAAATCAATTCCCTACTATATAACAATCGCATGAGCTAAGGATCTATACTCGCAAAATAGACTCATTGCTGTTAGTCATCGCTGCAATCAATGATTTTAGCAGTTGATTAAGATCATACGGTTAAGAGTCTGAGTTCTCGATTTGTTATAACCAAGACGTGAACCGTCCAATCTCTATCCAACAGCTTAGAAGAACTGACTATAGCTACAATAAGAAAGTTCAATCATAGGAAATTCAAGTCCCTATATACTAGTTAATTCCAAAATATGGTTTTGCGATCCACAAAGCTAAAATGCTATAACAAATTTTAAATGATATATAAGAGTGTACAGCGAGCTAAGTCATTTATAAATAAATGAATTTACATGCATGAATAAGTTAAAAATTGGAAAAGTATTGTCCAGAACACAAAAATGGCTAGGATAAAATCAAACTGTGAAATAATAGATGAATGATATCATGGTTTCCAAGGAGGTGGTGGAGGTGGATTTTCTGGTCCAAATGGTGGAATAGCTTCAAAAATGGTATTAACGTCAATGCCACTACCCGTTGTGCTTGTTAATGAAATTAAGGCAGCTACTAGTCCTGCATTTCCAGCTAAAGTTGGTTCAGTATAGTTGTAATTTTTCCTTGAATCATGAAATTGGTCAAAACGATTTGGTCCTCCAACCATTGCTCCTGTAATATTGTTAGGATTTCGGTTAGCGCTGTCACGCCACTTCCAGCCACCAGTACATGAGTAATTTTTGTGATCATTTGGAATCGATGCACCTCTATGATGAACATGTCTTGGAAACTTTTTGCCATATCCTACTATGTAGCTCATGTTCATTGGATTTTTACCCATGATGTAATCCATCTGTTTCATAGGAATATAAGAAAAATCACATTGCTAAAGAACAAAAACAGAAATGATTTTTGTATGACATAATTAGAAAATTTTGTGACAACTTTTGAAGCGGTTAACACAGTCTACATTAGTGGTTAATTATGTTTAGTAGATTCTTGATCAATATACCCCTGAAACTGAGTGGTAGACCATAATTCTCAGATGTTCAACTCTATATTTATTTAAGCGCTGAGAGTTATGGTTAATCACATCCAAAATCAAGTTAAATGAAGTTACATTTGAGGTTAATGACTTTCAACACCTTGTATATCGACCATTTACTGAACGTAATTAACCAATTAATTAAACTGTGTCGACCACTTCAAAAGTTGATGCGAAAAGTTATCAAAATTTGTCTAATCAAATAACATAACTGACAAAAATATATGAATCAAAACTCAAAATTATGTGAAGAATTTGGTACCTGAGAGGTTGAAAATGCCTTTAGAACAGATATTGGAAAGAAATTAGGACCACAATACCATCCAGGAACACCTTTGGCTTCCATATAATCAGCGAAAAGAGATGCCAAAAATGCAGCATTGGCAACATATTGGAGAGATTGTGGTTGTCCATGGTTCAATTGTATCAACCCCCCTGCAAATTATCATGTTAACATGCATCTTATGATATTGTTGAAATTTCAAAATCATAATTGTACCATCCAGAATAATAAGTTACAAGGCAAAAGTAACATGTTAATTATTGAAAATTACCTTTAGTCCAGTTAAAGACATTGAATTGATGAAGATAAGAACACATGGTAAGACTAGTAACATTATGGTACATACTAAGCATATCCTCATAAGGGTAACCAGGATTAAGAAACATCCTAACCCTTGTTAGCAGCAACATTGCAGCAGGTAACTTGTTATCCCAACTGAAAACACTCAAATCAGGCTTCATATAAAATGCATTGGAATTCTTAGGCACATCAGGATTAGTTGCCAATGAAATGTAGGTAGTATTTCCAGTGGCAAAATACAACCAAGCACCACCCCACATGTACTCATCAAAGTAACCAGTTGAGTTATAAAAGGGTTCAATGTAAGGCTTTCCGCGACTGTATGTTGATCTTTTACCAAAGTCTCTTGCAAATGCAAAGGCTGTTTCCGCTCCCTTGACGAGTTTCTTTGAATACGCAGCATCGTCTAGGAAAACTATAGAAGCTGCTGCTAATGCTGCTGCCATTTCTCCTGCAAGGTCAGGTCCTTCAAATACAGTCGTTGTTGGGCGTGGATAGCTCATGTCTTCTGGTTTTTGCCAACAGTAGTGGTCATCTGGTGTTTTAGAACCATTTAGTGATCCACCAACCTAAACATAAAATTCAGATCTATTGCACTTAGGATTAAAATTTATGGTCTCAACAGTGTCACGTCATTAAAAAAACCATATGTCACTTGTCACGTGCACTTCTGTTAGACAAGTGTCGCTATAGTTAACACAACAATGAAGACTAAAATCGGTAATGGAAGTGTGAACCAAAGTTTGAAGGACATTTTTTGTAGAGACGTATACGAAAGTTGGAATGTTTAAGGGTAATGTATCAAACAACGAAGAGCTTACATATGTATATGTGACACCTTCAATAGAGGTAATACATACTTATGATTAATCGATTAAGATTCAAGATCAACTCCAAAATATCGTTAAAATAAGTAAACACAGGGAAGAATAAAATATATAGAAACAAGACTTAACTTACCTGAGCATAAATTTTGTTAATTTTGGAAGCCGAACTATTGAAGGTTAAGAGCAAATAATCAGTACCCCATTTAATGAGTTCTCTGGCATGATCATACTCATTGACTGCCATGTATTTTTGCTTATATTCAAGCACACTCCAACTTAGCATTGTCATAGCAAAAGACATGGGAAAATGGAACTTTATATTGTCCCCTGCGTCATAATAACCACCAACAAGTCCTTTTTTATCATCAGTATCTTTTCCATCTTGTAAACCTGAGTTTCGTCTCCATGAAATTCCATTGCTCTTTGGCAATCTCCCAGCTTCACAATTGAAAGGTACATATTATATAGTTTCATCATAAAAGATCATGAATGAATTTGTTTAAATAAGTAGTCCTTAATTTTTCACTTGCACTTTACTCACCAGATGATTCATGATTCAAATTATTTTACAAATATAGTTTATTTTTAAAAAATTGAAACATAATATGTAGTAGTAGTATCAAAAACAGAGATAAATTGTCTTGTAAATTCATTTCATGTCATAAAAGGTTGCATGGATATTTGATACGTTTTAGTGCAGGTTCCAAACTGTAATCCTCTACTTCTCAACACTTGGTATTTGTGAGTTTCGCCATTAAACTCATCAACCAACAAAAAAAAAGAGATAAATTTATACCGATGTTTTATGATAGCAACCAACAGTAACTAGAAAACTAAATATACTTTAAATTCAAAAAATACTTGTTATGTTTCTGTGTATCGTTCCAATTTTATCGGATGTCCTTGAAAGGACGCTTGTTATGTTTCTAAGTGTTAAGTGTGATGCATTAACTATTTTTTAGACAAAATAATCTCTATATTTCCTTTCAATTTTGTTATTAACAAACAGAACCATTCAAAAACTAGCGACACAAGACAGACACATTCGTGATAAATGCCGTCCTGTTGATATCATTGTTTTTTTATAGAGTCAAGAACTATGGATGAACCATATTTAAAATAATTTAAAGCAACTTGCTGAAATTTTTTATTATTAAGAAGCAACTTGTTGGAATGAAAATACGTTAGATATCATTTGGCAATAATAAAATGGTAAAACAATTACTTTCTAATCATATTAGATCAAAAATTGTATAAAGAAAATGAAAAGGTTTGTCAACTATATTTTGATTTTAATATTTTAATCACTGCTTAGAAAGAGTCTAACAGTAATATTAGACACAAAATCTCTTAAGCGGATTTTTCCACTTTACAAACCGCAGTTTCAGAGGATTAAACATCAAAAAAAATTAGTAAATCAATAAAAGTGCACTTTTTTTTTAAAGGAATAAAAGTGCACTTGTAAGATAATGGTTATATATATATATATATATATATATATGTGTGTGAGTGTTTGATAGAACTTACGAATGTGTATACAGAGTGGTAAATTAACTTACAACTTATATGAAAAATATTAACCTTGTAAATATATTATTAGAAAAAACTTACATAAACACACCCAAATTGTTTATCTCACGGTAAAAGGTTGCATAATTTTATTATTTTGAAATTTGAGATAAAAAAAATTTATATCGAATATACTCCGCGCATATCTGCAGAGATTAATCTCTCGAATATTGTGGGATCTAAATGGACGGCAAACTCTTCATAAAAGAAATAACGTTGTTGTGGTTGAATTCAAACTCAAGACATTGGTTAAACTAAAATAGACTTATTTCATCTCATATGAACGTTCTTAGATAAATTTGAGATAATATGCATATGGAGAGAGTTGCTTAAAATATGTTTTTTTGGGATTAATGAACCAGCCTTTGGAAGGAGTTGACGGGTAAAAGGGGACAGCAGATACTTCATTCCATTAGAAAACAATCCATTTTGTAAGAAAACAAATTTTAATATATCAAGAGAGCAGTTATATATTATATTTTTGGATTTTTTGGTACAAAGTTATATTGTATTATATATTCTATTAACATTATATCACAGTATCTCTAGAAGAGAATTTTGTAAAAAATAAATAAATTCTACAGAAGAGAATGTTGACTTTTCTCTAATTCTTTTAATTGGCTATTTTATATGTAATTGTTTTTTCACTTATAATACTAAGGGTAGTCTTATTTAAGATAGTTGTATTTGATTGAAGGATAAGTAAAGTTTAATTATGTTTCGGTGAGCGGTTGGTAGGATCAATGTTTAAACTTTAAATTTTCAATTTATTTGTTTTAAGAGTGAATTATTATCCATTAAACTACCTGACACAAAAAAGTAAAGTCTAATTATAATTTTTTATCAAAGATCAAACTCAATTATCAATCAAGTATGTCTTTAAGATGAAATTAACACTTGAGTCAAATCTTGTTATCTGTCAATTCCATAATATAGCAAGTGAACAATTTTATTTATTAACATTAATCTAGTATTAACTAAAGGCACATATTCCAGCAAAAGTCATAACAATCAAAACCACGCCTATTCAAAAGCAAACACCATTTTGAAAGGGTCTTACTCTATTTTTATTTATTCTAAGGATCTTATATTAACATATATTGGGTCTATCACTTTCACCTAAAAAAATATATTGAGTGTATCAATCATCTAATAAATCAAATAAAATCATGGAAGAAAAGGTAAAATGTCAAAATGAGACCAACCAAATGAAAACAGAATAATGCACACATAGAAAATATAGGTGAATGTTAATTTGCATGATGGTATGAGATAGTAGAAGAAGATTACATACATTTTTGAGCGTTGAAGAAGCGTAGGGCTTTGTGAAGAGCAATGGTGTAATTATCAGGTGGTGTAGGTGAAGAATGATGTTTAGGCAAAGCCTTGGCAATGATGATAGGAAGACCAATTACGCAAAAAGCCACAAAGATTGTACCAAAAATCCATTTCAATGCCTTGTGACTCAACATGATGCATCCAAAATCCACATATTTGGTCTTCTTCTTCATATTTGGCCTTTCAAGAATCCAGCTTTGTAGTGTCTCGTCTAATCCCTCACTCCGATTACCATGATCGAGCAACGCTGCCTTGTCCCATTGATCTCCGGTGCGGCTGGTCTCATCGCCGGATGGCACTTCACTATTGCTGCTCAGCTCAAAAGACCCTCCCCATTGATTCCTCGAATGCATGATGAGTAATTAAATCTAATATATTATCTTTGATGATAAGAGAAGTTCGCTATACTTTTATCACCTCTTCCGATAGAACTTCAGATTAATCACGAAGATCATATAGTTAACATTAAGAAAGAGATGAGAAAGATTGATGCACTGATTAAATCGCACTCCTTTAAGAATAATTTTTTTAGAAGAGATGTGAGAAATTGGTGCAAATTAGAAGATTGTGCACCATAAGAGAAGAAGGGAAAGAGGGGTTTGATTTAAGATTTATAGAGAGAATATTCGTTTCAATATATGTATATAAAGAACCATTTAATTCATTCTACTATAAAGTTTGCGTGTTGTGACTTTTGAAGAGAGTGGTGATACATCATACATGGCAGTATATTTTTCTTCAGTCATATAGATCCAACGTACCCGTTCGGCAACACACATCATCGCCGACCATAGGAAAATTTGGAAATTAATTAACCATTTATATTCATATGCCCGTGGTAACAGCCATAAACTTTATTAAAAAAAACGTCTTAAAAATTAATTGGGATAAAGTTAATTTCTACAGTGATTTGATTGATTTACCATGTCGTTTTTCACATGTATATTTCAATTAAATGTGGTAAAAAGATGTATATTATTTTAATTAAATCCTAACTTTTTTTTCAATTAGAAATTGTTTTATATAATATCATTTGTCATGTAGTATATGGAATGAGCTCTCAAACATTGCCATTTTGTTTTTTTAGGGATCAAACATTGCTGGTTTATTTGGTGGTATACATTGTATTGGCATATTTGTACCATAATTAGCATTTAGTAAATAATTAAGACTGTACGCGCATGATGATTAGTTATAAGTATATATGCTATAAAATCGAAAAATAATTAAAACATAGAAAAAAAATCCAAACGCAGTTAAGTTTGATGAGAAAATTATTCATGATATAAATCTCGGTCAACGGAAACAAAATACTCCATTAAAGAAGAAAACCTCTCAAAGAAAAACATTACTAGTAGTATTTAATACAGGATACGAGTTGAGTTAATTTGTTTTGTTAAAACAAAAAACTTGTTTGGTAAGTACAGCTCCGATGGGAATTGGTGAAGAGTTTTATGGATACTTTGATATGTTGAGATGTGTGGGAGTTTCTCTTTGAAACAAAAAAAAAAACTATCTCAAAATATATGACAAGAAGATGTAAATTTTGTCAAATTTACGTGTGTCTAATCTCCACCCCACATTGTAACCAAAAAAAATCTCCACCCCGCTTAATAAGGTGTCTTGGTTTTTTTACCATTCAAACCAACATTTGCATGAATGAAAGAAGTGATTGAGAAAAAATGTACACACCCACAAAGTAGTACTCCCTCCGTTTGTTTTTTTGGTGAAATTTTCGTTCATATTTAATATCTTTTTAGTATTTTAAAGGTACGATTTGTCAATCATATCATTTATCAATTACTTCTTTTTTTCAATAAAACTAATTGATGTTATCTATTTGAAAAACTAAAGTATGTTTTTTTAAACAAAGTTTGTTTCTTGTTATTTTTAAATTTAAACAGAATTTCGTTACAAACAATAGTTTCAAGAAGAGTTAAAATTCTATAAATAAATTGAGTAGCAATTGTTAAAAATTTCAAGTGCAAAGTAAAAAAACAGATTTAAGAGAAAAAAAAATAAAAAACTCCATGAATGTTCAAAAGGAAGAAAAAGTGAAAGACTCGTTGAAATTGCTGATGAAAGATGAAGAGTGAACAATAGTTGAAGACTCATTTGACAAGATAAAAGAACAAGAATAAGATGACGATGAAGAAGAAGTTACATCAATATAATTTTTTTATATAGGAATTTGTTGGCGAAAAAGATAATAACTGACAATTGTTTGTTACGAGAGAAATATAACATATTAAATTTATTAGAAAAATAAAGTGTTTGCAAAAATATAGGAATTTATTGGTGAATTAAAATGAGGGTATAAGAAGAAGAAAATGTGCAAAAATACACATCGTTATTTAAGTGTTGATTTTCTAAAAAGACACTTAAAAAGGAACGGAGGGAGTAATACTTAATTAATCCAAAATGACATGTAACCAAAAAAAATCCAAAATGACTTTATTTATGGAATTTAGCTTGATATCATGCATTTTTGTATTCCAAAAAGTGATTTTAAATTTTCATAAAAAATTATACTAATGTGTATATACAAACTTTTAGTTCGATGGTAAATTTTACTGCAATGTATATAAAAAGTCATCAAGCAATCCTCATAAAAATAACTCGGTTGGTAGGAACATCATATTATATATGTAGAAACTGAAATTCAAATTCCAAAATCTTCGACTTATCTATTTAAATGGTCAATGTTTAGTTACTAGCTTTCTTAAAAAAAAATCATCAAACATTTTAATTTATCTTCTTAATTCAATTCCATATCATTTTCTCAAATTATCCTTTTCTCGTCAACTATACGAAGAATTAAGAAAGTTTCTCCAATAGTTCTCGACTGAAGAACAACATATACTACCGTTTGAAACAATAGAAAAAAGATAGAACGTGTTATTGGCCGGTTAATTCCTTCATACCCATCACTATCATGCATGCGCGCGCACGCTTTCAATTTCAACCATGTCTTGTATGAGTAAATAGTAGTAAGACTAAGATAGTATAAATTGAAAATTTTATTATTTTTTTTAGAAACGGATTATATTACTGAAAACCTGGAGGTTTCAGCATAAGGAGTGTCAAAACCCCAGCTGAAAGAGTCAACTACAAGAAATAACAACGATTTGTAGCCAAAACAAGCTAAAAAAAAAAATTGATGTCATGCTACAAAAATATTCCTAAGCAAGGTAAAGGATTCAACCACCATGAATGGTAGGAGAAAACAAAACTAAGGCGATTTGCCTTCAGCCACCAGTAAGATTGAAGCTTAACTTTATCTAACAATTGATTAAAAGAAGCATATTTTTTCAAGCCAAGTTGAAAATTATATTTAAAATGGCTAAGAGTGGTTTTGCGCAATCTCTATCCATTAGCTTAGAAGAACTAACTAGGTAACTTTAAAAATGGTTTCACAAACAATAAGGCTAAGCCAGTATAAATTGAAAAGGGTTAAATATGTTTTTGGTTCATATAAATATATCGACTTTTCGTTTTAGTCCCTCTAAAAAAATTCTTCAATTTTTAGTCCCTCAAAAAATTTCCATCTTTACTTTTGGTCCCTCCTTTAAAGTAAACTCATGTCTAGAATTCATATTGTTGAATAAAACTTTGCAGAAAAATTCATAATATTACAAGAATTTCTCCCAAAAAAATTAGAATTTATTAACAAAAAATGAATTTAATATGAATTTTTATATGATTTAAGGTTAAAAATTCATATTTAATTTGTGTTTTCTTAAAAAAATCTAATTTTTTTGGGAATTTTTTTAAGAATATTTTATACGTTTCTGCACAATTTCATTGAAAAATAAAAAAAAATTAAATTAAAAATAGGGATTTTTTTTTTTGAAGAATAAATTAAAAATAGGTATTAAAAGTAGTGATTGAAAATTTTATAGGGACTAAAAGTTGAAGGAAAATTTTATAGGACTAAAATGAAAAGTTTGTATATTTATAGGGATCAAAACCATATTTAATCCAATTAAAAATGATACTATTTAAGAGTACAACTGGCTCGGTCATTTCTAAATAAATAACAAGGCTAAAATAATAAAGAAATAATAAAATAAAATTTACATAAATATAAATTTTAAAAAGACTTCATTCTTGTTGTAGTTTTAATTGTACCTTGAATCATGGATGATTTAGGCTCTTCCCCCTGCACAAAACACTCGCGCCCAACATGATTTCTGAATATACCCCTGCGTGAGTTAAGTCACGCTGCGTGACTTAACTCACGCACCTTATAATCTCTGCGTGACTTAAGTCACGCACCGCTAGCCTGTGCGCGAGTTAACTCACGGACATTGGCCGGTGGCCTGAGTTCATGAACAGATGTTTTTTAGACGGTAGTCAATTTTCAACCTTCAATCCACACGTTTTTTACAACACTTATACGTTTTTTTACCACATTTATGGTGGTTATAACCTATACTACCATTCTCACCTATAAATATCCCTCCAAACTTCCATATTTCCTCACACCGTATCACTTTCTCTCCCTCCTCACTCTCTCCCTCCATTTCTCTTCTTTTTTTCTTTTTTCAATAGTCTCTTTGGGGGCAAAAGTGAGCAGGATTTTTCGGGTAAGATAGTGAGTAGCCGACTTGGGAAAATAATTAACCCTTGGGATAAAATTAACTTTGCTTCTTTTTATCCCAAAAACCTTTTTACCATGGATAAAAATAATCTTCTTGGGGTATAAAAAGAACCAGATTTAGATTTAGCCTAATGGTTGATGATGTATTTTTCCCAAGAAGATTGCTCATTATTTTACCCTATGAAGGCTGCTCACTTTTTACCCCAAAAGGGTAAAAAGAAAATAAGGAGAGTATTTAGTGAATTCCAATAAATGTATCAACTATTGTACCAATTCTATTAATAAACTGAGAAGTTGTTATATATATTTATTTTGTTCATTTCTTTTTGTTTATATTTGATTTTATTTTCTGATAAAATCTCATGTTTTCATAATAGGTATTTCATAGACGTAGTTAGGTAAAATTTCATGTGATTCAGTAAAGTAAAAAGAGCAGAAATTCCATTATTGCTAAATCGATTCATGTGATTCAATGACGAATGACAGCAAATCATGGGATATTTTCTATAAAATAAAAGGGGAAATTGAAAATGCTTGGGGTTGGTAATGAAGGAATGTCTACACTACCCGGATTGAATCAAATACAATTTCAAGGGTTTTGTAGATTCATTGATCGGGGCTTAACAGAAGAACTTTTTAAGTTTCCAAAAATTGAAGATACGGATCAAGAAATTGAATTTCAGTTATTTGTGGAAACATATCAATTGGTAGAACCCTCGATAAAAGAAAAAGATGATGTATATAAATCACTTACATATTAATGAATAAATACTAATTTAGTTAATTTCTTTTTATTTATATTTGTATTTATTTAATGAATAAATTCGGATAAATATTTATTTTAAGTGCATGAATAAATTAGAACAAAGCAAATAAGTAATTTAGAATAACCTAAATAACTTAATTTTAATGAAGTAAATAAATAAATTAGAAAATAATTAAATTAGAATAAAGTGTACAAATTAAGGATTTATGATCTTCTCCCAACGTAACTTAACTGACATTGCGTTACTGAACTTGTGCAAATTTTTGCACGTGCGTTAGTTAAGTAACGCATGGGTAGTTTAAATATTTCAGTTAGATGGGAGCGAAATATACTGAATGAAGAGCAGAAATCATCATGAAATTGGTCAAAACTACTAGACCCTCCAACCATTACTCCAATAATGTTGTTAGGGTTGTCACGTCACTTCCAACCCTCGGTGCATGAGTATTTTTGGCATCATTAATTTGGAACTGATGCACCTCTGTGATGAATATGTCTTAGAATCTTGTTTCTGTTTCCATACCCAACAATGTAGTGTAGCTCATATTAATTGGATTGTTACCCATGATGAAATCCAAATGTTTTATGGGGATGTAAAAAAAAATCACAATATTATTTTTTAACACAAAGTAAAAATAAAATAAAAATAGAGATACATTTTTTAACAACTTAATTTAGACAAGTTTTGCGATAACATTAGAGTGATTCATGCCGTTCAAATGAATGATTGATTATGTACAATAGATACTGAGTATGTTGTGTATTGAAATTCACTAATCGGTTTATGAACTGTCTACTTAATGTAAGTAGTTATTTATTTGATCGGCATTAACCGTTTTAAAAGTTGTTTGAACTTAGTCGTCCAAATAACACAACTTACAAAAATAATTGAATAACAAATAAAATGAAGTGAATAACATGATACCTGAGAAGTTTATAAATGCCTTTGGAACAAATATTTGAAAGTAATTATGGCCATAAAACCATCCAAGAACACTTACGTCATTCTTATAACTAGCAAAAAGATATGCTAAAAATGCAACATTAACAAAATATTGGAGAGATTTTGGACGTCCATGGTTCAATTGTATCAATCCCCCTGAAAATTTTCTTGTTGACATGCATTTTATGGTCTCTTTGAACAATGCGGCTAATGCAATTGAAACTATGGTCCCAATGTCGTTGCAGAAATTTCAAAAACTCTTTACATTTCAACGACAATTGCGGTAGCGTACCACGATTTAAAATTGTCTCACAGCCACAATTTGTATGCCAAATAATAATAATAATAATAATAATAAAAAAAAAACAAAGCAAAAGTTATATGTTAATTATTGAATTACCATCAGTCCAGTTAAACACACTGAATTAGGAGGGTGTATTGGATTGGGATTTGGAAGGATTTTAAAAGATTTTTTGGTTATAGAAAAATCTTGAGGTATTCAATCAAGATTTTAAAAGATTAGAAATAATTCTTGTGGTATTCAATTAAGATTTTAATGATTTTTTAAAGAGTCCAACAAAATCGGGAGGTATTCAATCAAGAATTTTTACAACAACTTAAAAATTGTCTCTTGGTATTCAAAAATGTATAGATTTTAATGGATTCCTTATAGAATGTATTTTGTGAGACTTTTTAGTTAAAAAATTTAAAACTAACAATCTCATACAAAGACATGAGATTTCTTGAGACTTTTTTTACTCCTCCCATCATATATTCTTTGGTTGTTTCTCCCACTTCACTCATCAACATGTGTTACTGTTAATATCCCCCTTTCTTTTTTTCTTCAGATTTTCTTAATTCACAAAGTTGTTTTGTTGATCACATTATTTCTTTTTTTCTACTCAAGATCACGTTTACCGAATGTTTATTTATTTTTTGTCCTGATCTTACATGTTTATATTATTATCAATACATTTTTTGTTTTTTTAAAGAATGAGTTTTGATTTTATTAAGTAACTATTATTATTATATTAGTAGTCAATTTCATAATAGTAAAAAAAATATTATATATATATATATATATATATATTTCATTAGTTGTTTAAAAAAAAATTCAAAATTAAAGTTTTTAATTGTCTTAAAAGTATTATCAATTTATTATTCAAACTGAACAACAAAATATTACTTAGGAAGACATAAAACCAGAACCATTTTGTTATTGAAAAATTTAAAAATTGTACCGAGTTTATTTTTTATCATGCAAACCTTTGATTTTTTATTATCCTTCCACTCTTGTAATTTTGTATTTTTGTTAAAATTTGATAGAGTGTTTCAAATCCTACGAATTCTCATAAAATACTTTCAAATCTTAAAAAAATCTTTGAGTTAAGATCCCTTGAAATCTTGAAAGTTAATACATTCCTACACAATCTTTTAAAATCTTTAAGATTTTCTTTGCCAAAATAGTCCTTTAAAATCTCAATTCAATACACCCCTTAATGTAGATAAGAGCATGTGATAAGACAAAAAATCTATGGTACATATTCAAATTTCCTCGTTAGGGTAACCAAAATTATGAAACATCATCCTTGTTAACACACAACATTGCCACATGTAATTTATTGTTCCAGCTCAAAATTTTCAAATAAGGAGTCTCATTAAATGCCTTGTCATTGATCTTATAGATAGAAAATGTAGTTGTTGTTATCAGTGGCAAAATACAACCAAACACCGCCCAACATGTACTCATCAAAGTAGTTAGTTGAGTTATAATAAGGTTCAATGCAAAGTTGTCCTGGATTGTAGAGTTTCCTTTTAGCAAAGTCTTTTGCCAATGCAAAGAGAGCTTCATCTCCCCTTATGAGTTTCTTGGAATAGGCGATGTCATATTCGAAAACTATAGATGCTACAGCTAATGTTGTTGCAATTTATCCTGGAAGATGAGGTCCTTTAAATATAAGCAAAATTTAATTTTTAAGTTCATTCATTTAATGATGTATGTGGTCCATAATATAGACCACATACATCATTAAATGAATAAACCTAAAAAGAAAATTTTGCTTATATTTTGAAATAGAAGGAGTAGCTGTTGGTGGGTGTGGATAGTCCATGGTGGAAGACTATGAGGTCCTTCAATCATGATTTTCCAGTCAGAGTGGTCCATTCCTAAACATAGATAAGTGGTTAAATTTATAACAAATGGTTAAATTAATAATTTAACTGAGTCGGTTATCTTTTTTAAAATATCCATAAGAATTTAATTAGTATATACTCCGTAACATTGATTAAACGTGACAACACATTGAATCTAAAATAATTTACATTTATAATACTAATTTATATTACCAAAATGATAAAAATAAAATCAAACACAACACAACGGCGGCACTGGGGAAACACATTTTGAAACGAACAACGGATGCTGAATAAACCCATTTTCCCGCACAAAAATCTCCAAAGTTCACAACAATGAAATCACCTCCGTCCAAGTCCAACAACACCGAAACCGAAGAAGAAACCATCGCATTCAACAGAAAAAGAGCACGCCGCGTAAGCTTCGCCGATAACGAAATCACCTCCGTCCACATCTTCCGTCCCGACGACGACCACTCCTCCTCCTCCTCCTCCGACATCCCCGCTGATACCCTAGGTCTCTTCCGTGAAATAGGCGGAGATAGCGACGACGACGAAGTTGAACGGCGTCAAAACCCTACCGGTGACGCTGCTGAAGTTGTAGATCATCGGAACTCTTTCCTGCAACCGATTGGTTCTCCTTCTCCCGGTGGAAGTAGCAATAACGCTGATGAAGACAGTGATGGTGAGTCTTAACCTAATCTCATTTAGTTAATTGATTAATTGTTCATTATTTTTGAATTTTTTACTAATTTGATTTTGCAGATGACGAATTTCGTGGTCCTGTGTCGACGGATTTCATTAAACCGGAACGGTTATCAGATTCCGGTGTCTCCGACGATATCACGATGGACTCGACAGCTTTTTCAATGCATTACCGGAGTCTTGCCCGTTCGGATTCGGGAGATCTTAAAACTCCGACTAGGTTTGACGCGACGGTGACTACAGCCGGTCAAAGCAGTGCCACACCGGGGAGTTTGATGGATTTTACTGACGGTGATAAGAAAACACCTCAGTCGCCGGTGGTGGCGAGTGCTAGTGGGGATTCTGATGATATGAGTATTGAAGGGGAACAAGGAAGAAAAACCTATGATTATGGAAGACTCTCTCCTAAGTTGGTTGCAATTTTGGCACAGGGAAGTAAGGATTTGGATGGTGTTTTGCCGTTAAGTTCAAAAGCTACGCAATCACCAAATGGAAATGATATGGAGGTTTTACCTGATTTGGCATGTTCAGCTAACTCGCCTGTTCGTCGAATCACCCTTGATAGTGCAATTATTTCTGCTTCCGAGTCTTCAACCAAGGTTGAAAATCTTAATCTTTTACATCATTAAATTATATGGTCATTTATTTTTAGCAGTTTTATCAGTTGACGTGTTTGTTGTTTGCTTCAAAGTTATCCTTTCAAGTTGTGGGATAATTTTATCGTACAGCTGCATGACCGGTGGTACTGTATGAGATGGAGTGTTGGGTGGTAAAGAACCAACACGAGAATAAAATAAGGGTAGCTGAGATAAGATAAAGACGTTGTGTTGGTTGTGTGGTAAGACTAGACAATATAGGATTAGAAATGACCACATTAGAGAGAGTTGGAGTAGCAGCTATCGTTGAAAAAATGGTGGAAACTCGGCTTAGGTGGTTTCTGCATGTAGAGAAAATAGATGTAGATTTTGTAGTAAGGACAGTAGAATAGATGGAGGGGATTCAAATCACTAGAGGCAGAGAAAGACCTATAAAAACGATAAGGGAAACTATTAAGAAAAATTTAAAAATTAATGAGTTGGATAAAGATATGATAAATGATAGAACATTCTGGCATCATTTGATCCATTTAACCGACTCCACTTAGTGGGATAAGACTTGTTTGTTCGTTGTTGTTATTTTTGTTGGGGTCTTTACCTTTCACTTAGTTGCAGATAGTTATTGTAATAGGGAAATGCTAACAAGTGCCCTTAGGGCACTTAATAAGAAGTATAATGAGGAAACTTTATCTTGAGAATTGTGCATTTATTACATTGAAACTTTAAAAATTGACTTTTGCTTCATTATACTCATCAATTATTTCTATTTTTGTCTTCTTAACAAGTGCCCTTAGCATAACCCCTTGCAATATATCAAATTGTAGTTGTGCATGATTTATGATGATATTGTTGTGGTTGTGGTAATTGATAAGTGATATTTGTTATTTTCATTTCAGAATACTAAAGAATTTGTTGATGATGCAACTCCGTTAGCTTGTAAACAATTAAGCGCTGCTAAGGCTAATAGAAGAACCCCACCAAAGATGGATAAAGGTGATAAGTTAGCCACACATTCACCAATTGCAGATCATGTGGAGGTTTTACCCACCTTGGAATGTTCAGTTAACTCTCCTGTTCATCAAATCACCCCAGTTGCTTCTGCTTCCAAGTCTTCAACTAAGGTTGAAAATATTCTAGGATCTAGGTCATTAAATTATTTGTTCATATGTTTTCACTCAACATTCTTTTTACATGGTAGCCTAAAGCTGTTACATTTGTTCAATGACTGTTGTCTAAGTGCAAGGAGGTTGTTTCTACTTAACCTTAGTCTCATGTTCAAGTCTTTATGACTGGAAAAACATAGGCATTGAGACAGCTTTGCATTCTTGTGTGTGTCCATTTATATGACTTGGTAATTGAAATACTTGGGGAACACTGAAGGTGTTGGAATTAAAGATCTTGCATTCTGCTGGAATCAATGTGGGTTCGATTATTCTTGTTGACTGTTGTCAGTTCTCCCAGTTGACTTGTTTCCTGTCTGCTTCAAAGTTTATTATATTTCAGATTTTAGGGTTTTTGCCTTTTAGTTAGTTGCAGATAGTTATTGTAATACATCAAATTATGGTTGTGTGTGGTTTATGATGACACTGTTGTGGTTTTTGCTATCCTTGTATATGCTATTACATCTGTTGAGTTGTGTAAATGCATGACAGTTGTAATTGATAAGTGATATTTTTATTTTCATTTTCAGAACAGGGAGTTTGTTAATGATGAAACTCTATTGGCTTTTAAACAATTGGACTCTTCTAAGGCTAATAGAGGAACCCCGCCAAAGATGGATGAAGGTGATAAGTTAGATTTGGCTGCTAAGTTTGAACTGGGTTTCTGCGAAGGCCCCATAAAAGAGAGTAATTCTAAAGACAGGGGACAAGTGACTGACTCTAATCATAAGTCCGATCAAGTTACTGGAAATCATCCAGTACATGAGTTTACACCCTTGTCACTTTCTGCAAATAAAGTAGTATTTTTGGGTTCTTCTGATTCATTCAGATGTACTGGAAATATAACTCCTCCCTTAAAGCAATCTGGTTCGCTGCCTGAGGTACATGTCGAAAATAGTGCAACTTTGTTGTCCATACGTAAAAGCATTTCAAAGTTGAAAACTCTTAAGACTACCCCAAACACATCTACTCTCAAAGAAGGAACTGACAAATTGAAACTTAGGTTTTCAAAATACTCCCCAGGGACTTCTTTCTTTAGTGAAAGAGATTTTGAAAACAAACAAGTTGAAACTCTTACTGCTCCTTTGGTGGAAGAGCTGTTTAGTTTAACTCTCGAGAATAACATGAATCGAAGTTTTATCAACACCGACGATCGTGTAGTTGATTCTTTGATTTCGGCCAATGTTTCCTACAATGATAAAAATCTTGAGCCTGTGATTGGTGCTTCTTCCTTGCTTAAGACTCATAAAACAAGAGTGGCAGATTTTGACCTGGCAGATGGCACAGTTGAGGAAAGAAATGATGAAGTTCTAACCACTACGCATGCCAAACCTTTTGCTTCCCCTGTAAAATCATTTGACCATACTTTATCGCCATCAGTAGAATGTCAAAGTAATTGCCATGTTGAGTTGAAGCAAACGGATATGCAGAATGAATCTTTTAATGGTGGTTTAGGACAAGCCATTGAATACGACAAACCAACAGCAGCTAAAAAATTGGATTTGTCTGGTGATGGAAACAGTGAACAGCCTAACTCACCTTTTGAGGATGCACAGGTCAGCAAACTGATTAAGGTAAAATTAAAGAAAGCGCCTCTGTTTTTTGTTGTTATGATTCATGCAAAAAAGAGTCTCTGAAACCTTTGCCTATCTGTATTACTTTGAGGAACATTTGGAGTCATTTGCTAAAACGATAGAAAAGAAATTTTCAAGTTTGATTCCAAAATATGGATACTAATTCATCTCCTTTCATGGTTAGTTCTCTATGACATAATTTTCAGAGTCAATTACAAAAAACATAGATGATATACTGATACTTTTTTCATTTAGATATTTAGTCTATTTCCTTGGTTCAACGCCCCCACTTTTTATGGTTGTGATATTTGTAAGTGTAATTACATTTCAGCAGAGTCACGTTTTTGTGAATTCTAATCATGAAAATTTGTAAACCCTACTTCAGTTTTCTCTATTTTGTCTAGACAAGTAAAATGTGTCATGGCTTGTGTCTCTACAGAGGTCAAAACATTGCCTCCAGTGGAAGACTGATTTTTCTTTCTTTTATGATGCTAACATGTCAGTTCTGTGTTTCTGAATTGTTATTATTTGATGCTTGTATGATTTAGAGCACATTGAAGGGAAAACCGGTCAGGAGTCCTTGTAATAGATTTCTAGATCTAAGCAGTCCTATCCAAGAAGTAACAACTGGGTTGCCCTCCCTGCAAGAGCCTCCTAGTGATATCCGAAACTTGTCTCACAGGATTAATTCTGACGGGCATGGTGTTGATCTTGATAAAAACGGCCATCCGGCACTCCAAGCAGCTCAGAGCCCTCTTACCGAAACTGGTATCAAGGTTTCTTCTTGGAAGAAAATGGAAGGCGTTGATCTTGATAACAACTTTCATCCGGCACTCCAAGTAGCTCAGAGCCCTCTTACCAAAACTGGTATCGAGGTTTCTTCTGGGAAGAAAAGGAAAGGTGTCGAGTTTTTAAGTGATATCCGAGACTTGTCTCACAGGATTAATTCTGATGGGTGTGGTGTTGATCTTGATAAAAACTGCCATCCGACACTCCAAGTAGCACAGAGCCCTCTTACCAAAACTGGTATCGAGGTTTCTTCTGGGAAGAAATGGGAAAGTGTTGATCTTGATAACAACTGCCATCCGACACTCCAAGTAGCTCGGAGCCCTCTTACCAAAAGTGGTATTGAGGTTTCGTCTGGGAAGAAAAGGAAAGGTGTCGAGTTTTTAAGTGATTTCCGAGACTTGTCTCACAGGATTAATTCTGATGGGCATGGTGTTGATCTTGATAACAACTGCCATCTGGCACTCCATGTAGCTCAGAGCCCTCTTACCAAAAATGGTATCGAGGTTTCTTCTGAGAAGAAAATGAAGTGTGTCGAATTATTAAGTGATTTCCAAGACTTGTCTCACAGGATTAATTCTGATGGCCATGTTGTTGATCTTGATAACAACTGCCATCCAGCACTCCAAGTAGCTCAGAGCCCTCTTACCAAAACTGGTATCGAGATTTCTTCTGGGAAGAAAGGGAAAGGTTTCGAGTTATTAAGTGATGGAGACAATATAGAGAAGACAGGGAGGATTGACAGAAGTCCAGAGGTTCATAAAAGTGGGGATGGAGATCTACAGTTTGTTTTGGAGCAAACAGGTTCTATGGAAAGTGAAAGAGAAAAGTTTGGAGATCAGAAGTGGGATGATTTGGATCATGTATGGTTACTGCTTTATATTGATAATTAGTTAGAAATTTGTTGTTTTATTGGGTCTCTTAAGTTTATACTTTTCAACTATCTTGCAGGTTATAAAAAAATTCTCAACCAGCACAAAACAATTGCTTTCTCCATCATTTGATAAGATAAATTTGAGATTGGTATGTTCTAATATATGGTTGTAGAATTAGAAAAATTGTGGATATTGCTTCGTACTTTTTAATCATTCACAATTATATTATCATAGCTATTTATACAACGTTGGATCTAAATATTTAGATTGGCACGCTGGAAGATATTTTGGTTCATCTGCAGAAAGTTAAGAAATGGGATATTCTTTCTTCTGAAATTCATTCTCAGGTCTGTTGGATTAGATAATCGAATTTAGTGCACTAAGCTAGTTATATTATATCATGAACAAGATTATATTGGAAATGATTAGTACATCTAAGGGCCTTTTTCCTTTGAGACAACATTGTCTGTTTTCACTTTTAATTACAAAAAATATCATGTTGTTTTCACCTTGTTTGTTGATTTCAAAGATGTGTATAGGATACCCTGAAAATAAAAAACAGCGCGGCAATTTTGTAAATAAAAGTGAAAACAGGAAATGAAAAGAAAAATATTTTCTCAAATCAAACTTACTCTTATGTTTGGAATTTCCTGTTTCTTATTGACATGGTTCTTGTTTTTTTTTCAGAAGAAATTAACGGATCCTCTAAATATTCGCAGACGCAAAAGGTACATATAAGCTGTTTGACTAAGTCACTATGTGGATTGTGTCATTCATACTCAAGTTTATGGAACTGATTTTTAAATGTTGATTATTTCTTTTGCAGAATCGTGGAAATGAAAATGTTGCTTTTGAATATAGCATATGAGAAGTCTAAGCTACAATTAACGAATGCTAAGCGTGACAGATTACTGGTATTCTCTCTTACACATTAGTCTTAGTATTTAGCAATACTTGCTATTGGTGATACAAACTTTCATTATTCACAGAAAAAAGTACAACAGCTGAGTTCTGGGCTTCAAGAGACCCAGATGATGAAAAATTCCATGTCATGTTCTGCTAAGAGTAGACCGGTTGACATTCAAGCTGACGGTAGTCACATCAATACAAGATTTTTTAATTACCAAGGAAAATCTCAGGTATAATTATGTGTGATTTATTTTAAGTGACCTAGTGATAATAGCTTTAAAATTATTATGATACGCTTTCCATGGTGTATCTGATCTTCAAAACCTTGAATTGGTATTAGAAATACATTGATGAGAGAATTACAGAGTTAAGGTTACTACTTTTCTTCCTCTGATTTCGCAACAGGAGGGAGTTAGCAATCTCCACCTTTTTTCACTTTTGGACAAAATACTTGACATTATATTTAAAGCAACTTTGATTAATGGTATTTGAAAAATGAAAAATCTACAGTTTTTACCCTCACACTTCGATTCCCTTGCTGCACAACATGTCAATCTTTGGAGGAGCATTCTTGCACAGATATCTCTCTAACTAACATTAATTCAATATTTATAAGGTGTTATCTGAATTGGTGACCCGTTGTGGAATAGCGGTGCTATAGCTCTATTACGTTGCAGATTTTGATGAATCTGCCTGGAAAAACCACGGTGATATGCACATTCTGCTATAAGGGATGTATCAGCCGCTATATCACCATTTGCAGCCACAGTTGTGAGTCATAGTATGTGTGCTGCACATTAATTGATTCCCTTCCTACAGAACATGTCAATCTTTGATGGACCATTCTTGCACAAAGCTCTCAAACTCATATTAATTCAATATTTATAAGTTGTTAGCTGAATTGGTGACCCATTGTCAAATAGCGGTGCTATAGCTCTAGTACGTTTTGGGCTTTGATGAATCTGCCACGAAAAACTACAGAGCTATGCACATTCTGCTATAAGGGATGTTGCAGCTGCTATATTAGCATTTGCAGCCACTATTGTAAAACTTAAGAATCATAGTATGTGTGCTGGACATTAATCAATTCATGTGCATAATAATACTTAACTTTCAACATTCCCCTTTAAGTGCTGCGTAAATGTTTGTCATGCTCACTCTTTACAAAGATACCCTATCTTAATAATTATTCCTATTGAGTGCCTTTGCGAATATACCAACTAATTATTCTAGTGAATCACCAATTTAGTCACTATAGTTGCAGGGTGCTGTCAACTAAGTCTCTTAAATTAGTTTAAAGTGATATTTGATTTTTAAGACTCACAGTCATATTAGTCCCTACGAGACAATTTTAGGGGCTAAATTGACTGATTCAAAAGGACTGACATGATGGAATATTCTAAATTTCAGAAATTAACTTTTAAAACGATCCTTAAAACTTGGATTTATTCATGAGTTAAAATGATCCTTAAAACACAAGGGAAAATTCTCAATTTCAGAGACAATTTTGAAATTTTACCGATGTTATGAATATGAACATTTATGACTTGTCATTAGATCTTTATTTTGGATAAACGATGTATGTCTTTGAACTTAACAATTAAAATTAATAAAATCTTGGCTCAAACCAGTTCTTATCATCAGTTTTGTGCTGGTTCGGTTAGTTTTTTGGGTTAAATGAAACAAACACCTGGGCAACTCTCTTGGTCGAATTGGCCTCTATTCATATTTATATGGACGTTATATCCACTGAGCAATGCCCTTCAAACACGTTTTTACTTAACATTCATGAATTTATGTTCATGAATTTCCTCTTGTTTGCATGGTATATTTTCCCGTGCGTGTCCCTAGTTTCTGTTTATAGTTAATTGGTGCAGTATGATGATAAAAGGTTTAATATGTTGTCCATTGAATTCCAATTGGCAATGTTAGGTTTCTTGCAAAAAAGTGATTGAAATGAGGCAGGAGCTTGAAAGTTTGGATCAGAAAGCAAAACCTTTAAGTGAATTTTTTTATAGTTACTGCAAGATGGAAGGGGATCGAAGCTATACCAACGTCATAAAATCTGTTCCTGGTTATTTGGAAAAGATAATGTCTTGCAAGTTGGTATTCCAGAATTTGAAGGTTGTCCGACTTTAAATATTGTTCTTATCTATGTACAAGATAGTATTTCATTTTCTAACCAACAAGATAGTATTTCATTTTCTAACCAACAACTTTGTTTCTACTATTTGTCAGTTGTGGGATGTTGAAAATTTTGAGCGCAAGGATGACCATCACATGATTATACTCAACTATTGCGGATATATCATCCAAAGGTTAACTTTGATTTGTTTTTTTTTTTTTAAGGATTGGAGCTCAATTGTATCTTGTGTGACATTACTGATACTGAATATGCAAGTGCCTATTTACTTTGATGGAATGTAGGTTCACAGTAAATGCTGGTCTATCAAGCATTATAGTATCAAATTGCTTGAATGATGCGAATATTGGAAAGGTAATTTGGTTGACAATTTATCTGTTTTATTATTATATATTCAGCATTCATTACCTTACTGTTTTCTAATATGATACATTTAGTTTTCAGACCTATCCGAATATGGATGCTTTCTCTGCATTTGCGTTTGCCTTAAATCCACATAACACTAGCAAACACACAGGTCGAATCAGTATGGCCCAAGAAACACAGGTAACTGTTTCTTGTAGAAAGTTTGTTTAATTTTTTTATTTAATATTTGCTTTATTTTTAGAGGGGATCACCATATTCAGAATCTACTTTATATGGACTAGAAAATTTAAACTACTGGTATGAATCTTGTGGTTTATGAGCTAAGAAAATTTTGTTGCAAAGAAGCCTTTAAGTAGGAATATTCAAAATTGTTGCCTCTGCCAGTATCTGTTCTCATAGAGTCATATTGTATTCGGCAAGAAATATTGGGAACCTCACCTTAATTACCACCTTGTGACTTTTGGCTGAATTTAAATCTCCATGGAAACAAATCTTGGGCTATGAAGATGTTTATGCTTACCTATTATATTCATGCCCTTCTCTTGAGAGAAGTGTCAGTGATTATACTGCTCTAGCATATTAGTCCACTTCACATAATTCACAACCATCTTCCCAGTTTCTCACTTGAAGAGGACATTTGGATGGTAATGGTTGTGGACACGTGGTACTCAAACTTGACATCAGTTGTGGTTAAGGGAAAAGGAAAAGATAAAATCCCAAAATATATGAGTGAATTTGTGTCTCAATTACACTGGATATAATAACATTTAGGTCATATGCACCACACACATTACATATATAACTTGTTGGAAGACCTCCCAAAAATTCAGGGTATGTTTGGATGGGGAGGGGAGGGCTTTTCATTTTTAAATTACAGACACTATAAAATGTTTTTGAAAATAAATTAAGTGTGATTGAAGCACTAAATGATCATTTATCAAGTTATTTCAAAAAATTTTAAATATCAAATATATTTCAAGATATAGAATTAGCCCTCCAAAAACCTCTTCCCAGACACAGCCTTAGTGAAAACATTTGTCAGTTGATCATTTGAATTATTAAATTGATCATTTGAATTATTAAAATGAGTGGTAATGTCTCTTGATATAACATTCTATCTGATTAGGTGCAAGGTATTTTCATTTAGTTCAACTACCGATTCACCGTTTAATTTTCACTGTATAATTTATATATGTGTCTATATTTTTTTTTTTTTTGAAGGGATGTGTCTATATTTTTACTCATATATTAATACGAAGACATATATTTTTGTAATTTATACACGTATCTATATTTTTACTCATATTAATAAGATGGCCTTTTTTTAATTTATACATGTGTCTATATTTTAGCTTATATATTAACAGAGACCGGTTTTTTAAATTTATACATGTCTATATTTTTACTCATATTTAATACGGAAATTATTTTTTGTACAATTTGTACATATGTCTATATTTTTATTCATATAACAATATAGAGATCTATTATTTTTTTTTATAATTTCTACGCAATTGCGATTTGCTTTCAAAAAAAGAGCGCAACACGCTCACCCGTCCGTATGCATAGGTATCATGCTACAACATTTGATTCATCTATTGTAACCTATATAGAAAGAGATGTTCTTAGAATAATTAATAATGATATAATTTTAGTTCATTTTCAACAAACGAAAAATAGATTATTTTCTTTGTAATTTTGATTGCTACAACTATTTTTAATATAACTTTTTATTAAATTTAGTATTATTTAATTATTTGACAAAAAAAATTGCCACACTAATATTGTCGGTCCAAATCCGTCCCTGAACACGAGGAAATTTATTAGAATGCAACAACCTTGAGGACATGGTTGAATTTGAACGTGGCGGCATTCTTATTTCTTAGTGTTAGGATTGAAGGGAAAGTTAGTTAATTTTAGTTAGGCACCTGGATTTGTAAGAGAGGATTTGTTAAATAAATTAGGGTTGGAAAGATTGATGGAATCATTCTTTAAATTTTTTAGTTTTATGTAAAAGGAGAAATCTTGTGTGGAGGACAGGAGGAGAAACCCTCTAGGAGAACTCTATTCTCCATCTCTGGTTCATTTTTCAATAATACACTTCTATTTCTAACAAACTACTTGTGTGATAATAAAATGAAAGGTGGACACCAGTCCTATAAAATCATCTAAGATATTTTAAAATAGGGAAAAGCTAACTTGTGCCCTTAAGGCTAGTAATTTTTTGTTGGAATGTGTGCATTAAATTTAATTTTTGAATTTGTAATAAATAAAATGCACAAAACTTGAGGGGATATTTCTACTTTTGGGTTCCTTAAAATGTGCCTAAGGGCACAAGTTAGCATGACCGTTTAAAATATTATAAGATGCAATACATGATATGAGATATTTCTGAGATATTCTATTATGGTTTACTCATGTACATATGAATATGATGAACATGGACATCTAACAGTGTGTAAGAATGTCACATGCTATATCTTCCCAAGAATATTTTTTTATCCACCTGCCCACCTAAATTTCCATGACGCTATCTCCAGTAATCTTTTCTATTATCCCTTTGCTTGCTATTTTTTAGCTCAAAGTTTTCTTTTACAACTTCATAGTGTGTTTTAGCCGACCAGCTATTTTATGCAGATAACAGGTTCACTTCTAAGTAATTTGCTAGATGTGGTTGAGGAGGTTCAGTTAGCTCGGGTAGAGATTAGAAATTTGGTCCAGGCTAAGTTCAATTCTCATTCAGGTAGGCAAATTTCCTTTAAATATTATACAATGTGACAATGTTTTAAAAATCAGATGGTGGCAGTTATTGACCCAGTGAAAGGGTGTTTTTACTAGTTCAACGCCAGCCATTGTTGAACTGTTGAGAATTATATTATAATAATCAAATAATTTATTTTGGTTGAACAATTAATAAACTTATTTATATACAGTTATACGAAATAAAGTTTGATAAAAATGTTAAACTAACTCAACCATATTATATGTCTTGCCAGACAAAAGTTGATCAATACTAAGAGGCTAAATACACGAGTCTTAGTCACTTATCAAGACAAAAATATATTAGAACCAAATGCATATGCCAGCCTCATGCACGAGTCTTTGTCACTTATACCAGAGAGACCTCCATTACTGAATTTCTGCTTGTTTTTTTACTAGGTTGACCTGTACCCACTGGTTTTGTAATCAGTCAGTTTTTAGGGGATTGAAATTGAACAGAACGAGTCTTTAACCAGTTCATTGGTTACCCCATCTAACTGGCCGGTCCTGCCCGGTTAATTTTTAAAACCATAATATGAACCTTTTATCTGCAGAAAATTCTTCCCAAATTAATTGGTATTGGTTACTACCTTCCATTTCTGACTTTAGATCAAACAGGTGTTTCACACTGTCTATTTTATACTGTTTTTGCAGTTCATCAACTTGATTTGCAGCTATCTTTCATTGACTTCTGTGGTGGGAAGAAGGTGCAAGTGATTCTTGATTTGACATGCTTAAAATGGTAATCCTGCAATTTTGTTAACATTCACCTTTAAATTATTTTTCCTTGCTCGGTTAATTCTTTGCTACGAAGGATGTCTTTGGTCAGCCAAAAAATTATGTTTTGACAAATAAAACTATGTGCTCTATGTTTGATTTGAAAATGGTCATGGAACAAGACAAAAGTCTTGAATTCTGTTACTAAGTGAAATAGGAGACAGCGTCTTTGTGTAATGCACATTATCCAAAAGAAAAAATTATTCCACTTTTTCTTCCTCTGAATAATAACATTTCGCTCCCAACCTTTTACTTCCATCATTTCTCCCCCTTCTTTGAGATAACTATTCTGCTTTTGTTTTTTGCTCAAGTGTTCCAATCATATAAGCACTGCACACGAGTCACTTAAAGCTGAGACTGCTTAGTATTCAATCTTTCCAATTTCCATTTAGATCATTCAAGTTTTGACTCATACTTAACAACACACATGCCACAAAAGTTTCCATAAAATTTACATCTATTGTGATACCATGATGCTCTAATTGCCCTCACTCAGCTGAATCAATGCTCATTGATGTTTCGGATATCATTAATATGAATGCTATTTTTAAACATTTCATTTTAAGTGTGGTGATATTCCCGCATGTGGTCAGCTTTATGATTATATTTTCTTGGTATTTGTAACTTGTAATGAAAGCCACTGATTTAACAATTGGTTTGAGCAGTGGGGCCTATCCTGCAGAGGTTCTTCCATCTCAAATATATGATCCTGCTGCTGGTGGGGAACAAAAGGCTCTTCCTTCGTCGCTTGTAGATGAAATAAGAACTGCAGCTGAGAGTGTGAGCGTGGGGTATTCAAGAATTATTAGGCTTTGTAGGCACATTTCCCTGGCAGTTCAGGGTTGCACCAAAGGCAGATGATCCTGTCTAATTGCCTTCATTCGTTGTCAATTTTGGGTGGATTGTTCATTAGAGGTTTATGTTGTGTGTGTGTGTGTGTGTATATTGTCACATCCTGTTGCTATTAATGGACGACTGATTCTCATGCAGCATTAAAATTCCTCACCAATTTCCCAATGATTAGTGCTGCCATAAAGGAAATCAGTTTTTTAAAGATCTGAAGTTCTTTGTGACCTTTTGCAAGCTTTTCAACCTATAAGTATCTTGTATTATTCAAGATTAACATTAGGTTTTCAGATGATTCAAAATGTTAGATGCATGATCGGAAAATGAAAATATGTGTATATTTCTTGTGAGTAGAATTGAGGTTAAATGGTTGATTAAAATTATTGCTATGATATTCAAAAGATGTCTACTGTAAAATGTTTTCAACTTGAAATTGCAAATATTATAATATGAACATTTAATCTTCTAAATAACTTTTTTAACTAATAGATGTTAAGAAGATTTCATTTTTTTACCAAATTAGTGCTCAATATTTTCTTATTGTTACAGTGCTCAAGATTATCAGGTAGAAAGCTTCTAAACAATTTTGATGCTCAAATTCAGTTTCTTGTTTTGTAAAGCTTCATACTTGAGTCAACGAAATGAATACTATACACTTTTAACATGCTCAAGATTATCGAGTAGAAGAAAGCTTCTAAACAATTTTGATGCTCAAATTCATTTTCGTGTTTTGTAAAGCTTCTATACTTGAGTCAGAAATGAAAACTATACCCTTAAACATGTAAATATTTGAACCATTCATTCGATTTTTGGTAGAGTTCGTGTAGCTCAAATTGGACGGTTTGATAGATTGGTTAAATCTATTCAGTATTCATATGCTTAAAACTCAAATAGATGTTTTACATTGAATTAGTTAATAATTATCGGTGTAAAATAATTTTACATTGAAAACTCAAATAGTATGTTTTTCAAACAAATATTATGTTTTTTAAACCTCAAATAGTATGTTTTTCAAACAAATTGTATTTTAATTAGGTGGTATAATTGAAAAAGAAAATTCCTTAAAATTATACAGCGAAACTTGAATGTGACACTCACTTTGTAGATGTTTTCATTCAGGAACTGCATAAATCACGTGTTAAATCCCTTAGAAATGACCAGAAGAAAAATCTTATCGTTTATCATTCACTATAAAACTACAAGTATCTTCCCCTAAAAAATCTACAAGTATCTTAATATTTTTAACAATGAAATCCATACTAAAATGTTCTTATTGTGACGTTGATGTTTCTTGAAGACAGATTATTTCGAGTTTGTCCAGTCATTGGATGAAAAAAATCCTCACAAAGTAAATGTGTGACAAGATATTCATTCTTATTTATTTTATGAAATACTGGTCTTTGGAGATAACTCTCTAAAGTCGCATAATATCTGTTTAAGACTTTCATTAAAAAAAAAAATGTTTGATAACTGTCATTTTTACAGCTTACTTTCATGAATTAGAAACGATTTTGGATAACTTAATTCAAATAGTTTATATTTTATAGTTTTTTATCTACATTTTATCTTTGCAATCTTAATCAAAAAAAGTAATATTAATTAAATTTATATTTTTTATGTTATTTTATATTTATAAGCTATTACCAAAAAAATCGCTAATTTTATGAAACAGTACATAAATGATCTGCTATCATTTATAAACTAGTTTATAAATTATCTGTTATAAGTTTACATGTACTCATAAAGAGACACACTTTTTGTGTCTTCCAAAAGTGTAATAATAATAACACGGTTTTTACTATAATATACTTTGTTAAAAATAAGCATCAACGGTGTCATAACAGCTTCATGGCCATCCTTATCGGTGCCAGCATCAGACAGATATAGATAGATATGTGAATTGTTTGAAAATGATACCACCCAAGATTCACAAAGAAGTGCTGTTCAATTCAAACCGAACTTTTCATCATAAAAAAGGCAAAAAAATATTCTTTCTATGTAACTAAATTCCTTTGTGGCGCTGTGTAACTATACTATATTATTCAATACTTATAAAACAGTTTTAAGTAAGTACTCCCTCCGTCTCTTAAAAATTGTCTTTTTAGTTTCTTTTTCCATCTCAAAATAATAGTCACTTTAGAATATCAATGCAGCATTCCACTATCGCATTCCACTATCTATCATACTCTTATTTATTGAATTATATCAAACTTAAGTACTCCACTAACTACAATTAATAAAGGTATATTGGTAAATGATATTAATTTTACCATTGAAATCAACATAATTAATCATTTCCTTAATTACCGTGCACAAACCTTAAACGACTACTATTGCGGCGAGCAACATAATTAATCATTTCCTTAATTACCGTGCACAAACCTTAAACGACTACTATTGCGGCGAGACGGAGGGAGTAATAAAATCATTCAAAATTTTAAATATTGAGCAGAATGCTGAAAGCATATTCAGTTCCATTTTAATTTGTTCTCCTCTCTTTTGTTATCTTTTGTCTAATACGAGGTTGGGACCTTGTATGTTAAGGTGTACAAATGTTTAGATTTACGATCAATTTCGCAAACTGCTGTAATTTTAACAAAAACTATGTTTTAAAACTTCAACAAAATCATAAAGTGACAAAGTAAGTCAATATCACCGTAATTCGTGAAACTCAAGTGCTTCAAACATGCATTATGTAGCAAAATCATTGCGGTTAGTGGTCTCTAAGACTAAGATATTTTAATACCAAAGTTCTATAGCCAAACTCATCACATGCTTCGTTATAGTAATCAAAAGCGTTGGGAAAAAGAGAGAAGGGACTTCTATAATATCAGATAATCAACAAGGAGGTCATTATGGACAAACACAAATAACCAAAAAGTATATCCCTATCCCTAATCTCATATGTGGCAAACATATGATACAGAAAAGGAAAAAAAACAAGGTAAACAAAACCCTCCACTAACTCTACATCATAAAAGGCAAAAGCACTAAGAAGACTAAAGAAAAAGTCAGATACATAGATAGGTACATCTAAACTGTCACAGATATTTACACACTATATGCTGTACATGAAGTAACCTCTCTATTAGATATTTTGTGCATATGCTTTAATCATTGCTCTTACCATAAGCAAGATGCATCATCTTCAGGAATTAAAGGACTCCTACAAAGTGGACATGTAATGTTCCAATAATCCAACCACTTCTCCAAACACACTTTATGGAAAACATGGCCACATGATATGCAATAGTTTATCTCTGATTCAGGTTCAAATTGAGTGAGACACACTGAGCAATCATGTTCAGGTTCTTTACAGCCACTACACACACTGTCAAACCTAAGTGTTGGTGTCCTGCTTCTGAACTCTTCAATGAAATCATCTGAAGGAGTTAGATGGATTTCATATGTCTCAGATGAGTTCTGAGGGATATAGTCTTGTGAAGGAGAGGAAGATGGTGAAGCAATGATACCAACAATGTGTAAGATTGTCCTTATAATGCCTTTGAATATTGATATTGACATGGCAGTGTTTACTAAAATGATGCATAACACTCCTTCAGATTGTGCTGGAAGACTTGATAGGCCCATTTTGATGAACAAATTTGTGATACACTTTATGATGCAAATCTTGTGCACTAAAGTAGGATATAGTGTATCTTTGAAGCAGAATTGATGTGTCAAATTGATCAAAGGAAACTATTTTGATCTTGTTATAGTTTACCTGCAAACACATCAAAAGGGTATGCTTTAATAAAATTGAAACAAAATAAATAAATTACTGTGTAGACTAAAAAGATTGAAGTCAAAATATCTGATTTCACTAATTTACTGCAAAATATCTACATGGGAGAGAGTACAATAACAATTTGCAATATACCCTAAATTTGGATAGAGATAGGAACTTCAAAAATCTCATTGAAAATCAAAGGGAAAATTTAATCAATAATTAACGATCATAATTAAAAATAATAATACCCTAATAGCCTAAACTACAGAATCAATCCTCACAATCTAAAAGAATTAGGGAAAAAAACAAGAACTGAAAAATTCTGTGTTTTAAAAGACAATAACAAAGGGTTTTTAAGGACACAAATCAAACAAGTAGCATATAATTTGATGTCAAAGTTTCCAGATTAAAGATTAAGCAAACAAGAATTAATTAAATTATAAGCATTGAGATGGATTCTTCATCAACAAAACCTACCAAAAATCAAAACTTTATGTAGCAAAATATGATCCAAAATTCTTATGATCAAGTTTACATGATAAAAGAAACTAATTTAGGATCTACCATTGAATTACAAAGAAGAAGAAAAAAATGCATTTTTGAGACTTACGGATAAAGGATTTGAGGATTTGTGATGTGGGTCAACAAGAACAATTTGTGAAGAGGTTGTTTTGTTACAAGAAGTGAGTTTTTGATATTGTGTTGTGTTTTTCTCTCCCTTTTCTCTTTTGCTTTATAGAGCCATACCCCACTTAACACTACTAGGCTAGCTAGGGTTGATTGATTGATTATCTATTAGTACAACCTTTGTTTCTTAACCATAGTTAGAATTTCCTTCTTTTCTGGACAAAAGTGGTTTAACCATAGTTAGTTCTTTTTTTTGTGGATCATATGGCTATCCTCTTCTTTGTCTTTTCTATTTTGTAGGGATTTTATATACTTTTTAAAAATACACATATGATATTGTATTTCACATTAAAATTTGGATGTCAAAAGTATCATTCTTCTTTATATATTTGCAAAGAAATGGTTGCATCAATTTTGTATTGAAAAATTGAGGCCATGTGGATCAAAGATATTAAATAATGAACTAATATTTTGTGTATTTAATTCCTATTCTCACTCATTATTATTTGCTTAATTTAGAACTAAAGAATGAAAAGGAGTCGACACAAAAATGACATGAGCAAGGTTTTGAGTTTGAAAACAATGATGCAATTCTTCACATACGTATACCTCACAACCGTTTTTGTCATAGTTTAAGGTGTCTTTTGAGGTGTTGGAAAAACTTATAAAAATATGTACATATATCTACATGAATTGAAAGGTTGCACAGTCATGCAAGTTGCAACTCTCCCAGTTGAACAAGATGCAAAATTTTCAACGAAGTACATTCCTACATCACAATTATGTAGGGGTCGTGTCAAAGCACAGACAATATTGTGGTTGGATATTTTCTATAAATTGAAGTCTCATCCCCTATTTATTATTTTGGATCGTACTTTGAAAATGAGATGATGCTCAGAAGTAATATGTGGACGTTGATAGCAAGCTGAGATTACATGCGAGTTTAGTTTTCAAGCTTTCTTCTATAGATTCATTTGTGATTTATGTTAATTATATCATGACTTTTATTACATGAGAACATTTAACTAGTTTAACTAAATAGTATGATTAATATTGTATATGTAATAACTTTGGTGTTTAACTAAATTCATAGTTTACGTTTACCTAAAAAAAAATCATAGTTATAAATATGGGGGATCTTATGTTTTTATGAATTCATAAAAAAGTACATGATATGTTAAAATCCACAGATTGCTGGAAAATCTAAATGGCCAAATATAAAAGTTAAAAAATTGTTTTTTAATTTAGACTAAATGATATGTTATCACGCATACGAAAATGACATTCAATACCCTCAACAGTAATTAACTACAGTTCACTGTTTGATTTTCTTTTTGGAACGAAAGGTAGTTAATTATCATTGGAGTATTTGGTCATATCTATGTGTGTGATAGCAAATCATTGAGTGTAAACAGCAATTTACTAAAAGAAAAAGTTAGCAAGTAAAGCTTCCGGTGGGCCTGTTATAATGGGCCGGAGGATACTTCTAGCACTGGACTTGAATTCTACAACACATAAAAAATGCAGAAAATTGCTCTTTAGGCATCAATGAATTGTTCACAAACACCTAGAACTAACGAAAATGTCACAAGCGATAATTAACTACCGTTCATTCAGGATCGATAGTTAATTTCTGTTCGCTTAGGATCGGTATTTAATTTATGTTCCGCTCTGATATACAGAAAAATAGAGACACGAACTCAGAACTATTAGTTTCAAAACCAACCAAATACAAACCTACACTTTCTCTCTATACTCCATCAAATTTACTCAAACTCAAGCAAGTAATCAAGTAAGTGTTTAGAGCCTAACAATTACATTGTTGTTTTTACATTATATATATATATATATATATATATATATATATGATCAATTCAGTTCATGAGTCGAACTAGTTCACTTCATTTAGTTAACGAACTTAACTTTTAGTGTACATTCGGCTCGTTTTGTTCATGAACCAAGTTCAACGAATTAATTGTCGAGTGAAATTCTGAACTTTATTCGAGTTGTCTCAGTTCATTGTTAGCCTTAGTTGTAGGTATTGTATCCATCTCAAAATGAATGTAAACACTCCCTCATCTTGGTATTTCTCTATTTTCTATGTGATCCCGCAGTTAGGATTCAGAGAAGAAACTTGGGAGAAGAAGATGCATCAGCTAAAAGACTCTATCAGGTTACTTTGGTCATGAAAAAAGATGGAGGGGTTCCTGTAAGTCAAGCCCCTTGCAATGCCTTCATAAATTGTATCAATAATTGTAATTTGGTTGATAATGGTTTTTCTGGTCAGAAGTTTACCTGGTTAAGAGGTAACCTTAGGGAGAGATTGGATAGGGTTCTTAATAATGCTTCATAGCATACATTCTTCTCTAGTTCAACAACTACTCATCTCTCTCTTTCCATCTTATGATCGTTGTGGTTTAGGGAAAAATAATTTACTTCTTCCCAATGAATATGATCATCTACACACTCAAAAAAGAATTATCAAATGATAAACTATATACTTATTTGTGAATTATCATCAAAATGATAAACTATATACTTATTCTTCGTAGGGAAAGTGGCGTGAAGTATGGGTATAATTCAAAGACTAATGCAATAGTAAGAGATATTATTTAGGGATTAATTTGTTTGTAAGTGATACAATTTAGAGACTAATTTGGTCCTTGAGTTAGATTAATTTAACATAGATGGATTAAATTGCTCCACATAATTCAGAATCAAGGTATTTTTTTATCTACTCACAAAGGGAAAATTGGAGATTTAATAAATTGATCTTAATATTAATACTTACCATTCTGGATGTTGTTTTTACAAAATCAAACGATACAATACAAACTTAAAGTCGCTGTAAAAAATTAACATTTATAAAAATGGTCAAAAGCTTCCGTTAAAAGTATAGTCATGGTGATATATAACACAGTATATTTCAAATATCAAATGTTGCTAGTACCCATGATCCTCTTACATCCACGGATGAATTAAGTTTGCTTGCAACGTCATAAAACTCTTGGAGCGTGCCTTTTTAAGATTGTTGCTGATTTTAGATTATTACTTGTCACCTTGAGCTTATAGCATTATTTTAAGGAATGTAATTTAATATTTTTATGATCAACTTTATGTTTATTATAATGTAATTTTTTTTATACAATATGATTTGCGTATTTAATTTATATATCCGAGTTTTGTTTGACTCTATCATTGCTTAACCTCGACTGAAGGCAAAGACTTACATCTAAAATGGACAATACATCAGAACGTGGTGTGACGTATTTGAGCATAGAATGTAACATTAACGACTTCACTGGGGAGCAGACCACAAACTCTCTTTTAGCCTTGATGAAGGGCATTGTTTCAGTACATTTCATCGTCTCACACTGCTTAGTTATTAACGTCAATGATAGTTTGTATAAAACAACCACACTTATCAAATCAACATGACACTTTTTACAAATAACAAAATCGTGAGAGTTCACTCAGCAACTCAAAACGGACAATACATTAAAATGTGGTGTTGGTGTTAGCGTACTTGAAAATACAAGGGAACAAAACCTAAACTTTTAGATTAGACAGTATTTTAAGATTTAATGGTTTAACCCGAATATATTATTAAAAAAAGGTTGAGATTGAATAGATCTATTATGAACTACTGAGTCGGTGGTCCATGTTGGCCTTTGCCATTTTTTTTCACTATTTGAAACACGAAGCAAGTGAAAATTAACACTTTTGTAACTTAAAAGTAAAAAAGCAAAAGCAAAAAAAGTAAAAAATTCTGAATATACTCTTCTTTTGTCAAATATAAAAATATCTTACCTTGTTTTCCAACATCAAATACATATTATATTGGGTGCTAGTGGACATCAGGGCATAAATGCATAATGCTTGTTCCTTTGCGATAGAGGTTTTAGTGTGTGTATACAGAGAGAGTACTACTTAGTGTGTGTGTACACAGAGAGAGAGAGAGAGAGTCCTACTTAGTGCTCCACTATCAGAAACTTATCCACAATATAGTATTAAGCAAAAGTATCAATATTTTGTCAATATTATTACAAATTTATTCTATTCTACGACACGAAGCAAAAGTAACCAATAAAATCATTAACCATATATATAATTTACTGGTTGGTACGGAGATTCTAAGACCTTTTTCAGCATATATTCGTCAAAAGGTTGTGTATAAAAGTACAATATTATTCTTCCAACAAAAAAAGTACATTATTATTAAAATGAATTTTTTTAATTGATATCAGATACTTTACTCTTTCTTTTATCACAAATAAAAAACTGGGGTCTAGCGCAGCTGATTGATGCCCAGGGTGAGAGTGTTGTAAACCCTAGAGTGCAGAGTTCAATTTCTACCGATAAAAAATGAATCAAGAAGATCCAAATAAATTCCAGTCACAAACAAAACTTGTATTGGTACATTTCCAATATAGAGCAGCATGCATGCATGAGATCCTATTCTATACATAGTACTACACCATTCAATATCCTTTACAGTTTGTCTGAAGTCAGATCCATTCGACATTTTATACATCTAACTGCATACATGTAGATTGTGTGCTATACATCTCTCAAAGAAGAGAAGCCAACTATTACAATATACAACTTTTGCAGTTTATCTCAAACTGTCAAAATAACAAACTCGTCATCATGCCGCGCTTCTAGACGTGACTATAACCCAGGACATGACAAACATGGTGCATTGGTTAAGGACAAAGAGAACCTAGAAGACTTCTGAATTCTTATAGAAGAATTAAGAAGCAAATTTTGCCAAGTTTAACACAAAGATGGTAATCCAAACACGGTGCTTGAAGGGGACACTTTGGATATACTTGGCAGTGAAGGACAGAGAATCGGATTCGGAGTTTATACTGTTGAACAGTCTTCTTAGACCCTTTTTTGTCCTTGAAGAAAGGTAGAACCCTGAGATAAAATCAAGACAGTTCGTCATTGCACGGAAAAAGAATGCACCAAATATCATCCATTTTTCAGGTATAATTGTTTCTTTCCTTTTAAGAAATGGTTAAAAATTATACACTCAGTAGCTTCTGGTTTGGCTCAAAGGGTCATAATCGTAGGCCTCGCCGGCTTTAACAAACCGACCCTTCACACGCCTTCGGACATCAGCCCTTTCCTTGCGAGAGGCATATCTCACTCTTTTGTCAAACCTAAAAGATAATAACAATCAATGTTAAGTCAAATAAAGAGAAACACTATTTGAAATTATGAAACAAGACTGATCCCATAATTTCTAGCTAGTTAGCAAAGACGGTAACACGATAATCAAATTAGGTTTTTATAAAACCAGTTTGTAAAGTGAGTAATGCCACTGTTTAGAAACTCTTTTCAGACCATATATCTTTTAAGGGAAAGTTCATTCCCACCCTTGTTAGGCGTTGTTCATTCAGAAAAGATGAAAAACACATTCGTTAGGTGAATTTGTTCATTTAGTAGTTTACATTAAACAATATTATTGTAATTACTTACTTGCGTGTCTTTTTCTTTTCCTTGTATCGCATAACAGCACTACAGCGGTTAGCAGATTGTAGTTGTAGCTCATTCTCAGGACAAGTGTTTAACCAAGGAGGTTCTCCCATGAGAAGCATTGAAGAAGCTCCACAATCTTGATAGTCTCCAGCACCACCGTCTTCGTTAATACCAGAAAAAGAAAGGCTTGATTGGGATTGCTTTGCGGTAATACAAAGATTTGGTTCAGTTTTAGTACTCAAAATGGAATCTGCAGATGCTGCAGTGCTGCATGCTGGTTGTGCTGCATTGACATGTCCAACTGATGAACCCTGAACATAAGAATTAGATGTAGAAATAAGTACTCTACTTAAAATCAACCGAAAGTGTAAACAACTTGTATTAACAATAAGAACTTCCAATAGTAGACATAAGCTCTGTTTGGATAAGCAGCTTAATTAAGTGCTTACATATAATCTATTTCTAATAAAGTCAAATTGTTTTTATACAAGTTATAAACTGTTTTCATAAGCTATCTTGGAGAGCTTATGGAAATTAGTTGAAAACAACTTATGGACATGTTATAAGTTGTTTCCATAAGCTCTCCCAAACAGTCTCACAAGTGCTTATGCTAATATATAAGTTCAAATAAGCCAATGCAATCAAATGATAAAAAAGGCAACATTATCACAGACAAAGAATGACAAGAATTTAGTACCTCAGCAGCAATAGCATCTTGACAATTGGAGTCTCCAGCAGACATGGCCTTTGCCCCAAATAAGCTGTTAAATCCACCATTTTCAAAAAGCTCTTCAGAATGAGTGAGGGCCATACCAAAAAGTTCATCATAGTTCTCCATATTTATATCCATTTCATCCATATCGAAATCTCCGTACAGATCATCATCATCATCACTTGCTTCCGCACAATTTGTAGCAGGACAGTATAACTGGAGATCAACAGTGAGAGTTAGCTATCTAATTTGATGAAATTGTAAGAATTTCAATTATAAACTTCAGGTAGTGAAACTCGTTTAAGTAAACAAAATACAAGTTGATAAAACCATATACAATAACAGCCTTATTAATTAAGCTATCCACATGAAAGAAATGTTCCTGCTTCACCAATGATTAAGCTATTGCTCTATGGCTTCTACAATGGTTATTATGAGACTTGCGATGAAAATGAAAATGACAATATAACATTTAGATATACCTTTGGTACGCATTCATTGGTAGATCCATCTGGGCGGTCAAGCATACGCGGTTCTTTGCTTGATTCAGGCATTGAAGATGTACCAGCAAATGACTTATCCAAATCAGGTAGATCAGTAGCTTTATCTGAATCAGACACATTCTGATTTTTCGGATCGACCCAAGCACTCCTATTCTCATTAATACTCATGAAACCTAGTTCTTGCTCACATGTAGTTTCACTCAGAGAAGGGATATCTAACACAAAAGACCATATTGAAGAAAGTTCGGCCGACGAAGGACAACCTGAGTAACAATTGATTGTTTGCCTCTTATGATTGGAAGATGTAGAGTTACCATGACCTAACCAATCACAATTCTGACAAAGTGAAACTTTCTCTTCAGAACACCTAACCAAAGCAGGTTGTGAACTGCATCTCTCACACAAAAGAGTCCTTGAATGTCTTCGAGCAAGGGTATTTGCTGAATGAACATTCCGATCACATGACAAACATAAACAAGCCGCATCTGAGCGACAGTACACCATGGACCGTTGATCTCCACAAAAATCACATATGTAACCCATCTTTAAACTGTTTCTTTAGTCCTATAACTGTGAAACCTTCAGATAATTTGATAAAGATAGCTGAATTTCAATACTGTGGATTCAGCCTGAAAAGAGACAAATGAATTGGTATTTATTTAGAGCATATAATATAATTAGAGAAAAGAAAACAAAAATTGGAATTCTAAATACATCTTTGAACAATAAGATACATGCCATGACAAGTAATTCATAGTTTCATACAACAAGGATAATAAAAACTTACAAACAAGATAAAAATATTAAGAAAGAGTTTAAAGCAACAAAGTTTGTATAATAATTGCTTAGAAGAACTTACAAAGGGGACTTTAGATTTGAAAATATAAATTATGGTACACACCAAATGAAATTTTCTTTTTTTCAGCATCAACAAAACAACAAAAACAATTTCCACCAATAAAAAACCAACAAACAAATTCAAAGAATAAAAACTTAATAGATAAGTTATTAGTAGCAGATCAATATTAAAGAACCAAAAAGTCATAGACTCATAAACATCACAAACACAGAATCATATAAGATACCATCAAAAACATAGACATCAAGAATAACTTATCTAATTAATTCAAGCACCACATAGCAAAATAATTAACAATCTCTTAAAATTTTCATTGTCTTAGGACTGAAAAAAAAGTTCCATGCCCAAAAAAACATCAACTAGAAAGAAAAAAAACATAAAAACATGAAAAACACATAAAGAAAGGTGCAAAACATGAAAAGAAAATGACCTTAAGGCAAGGAAAACACAGGACAAGATCTGTAAGCAAAAGGGTTGTGGTTTTTCAGAAAAAAAGTTGATATTTTTTGTATGGAAAACCTGAAAGCAAAGAAAGAAGGTGAACTCACTTTTAGAAGATATTTAAGATTTTTGTTGTGTTTTTCTCTTTCTCTTTCTCTTTCTCTTATGCTAAGAAAGATATTTTAGAGTTCAGTTTTTGGAGTCAGAACCTGAGATAGATAAGCAAAGCTAGATGTATGTGTAGATATTATTTGTAGGTCAGATATTATTTTGAAGGAATAATAATGGAAATGGTTAAAAAGTGACATAATGAATCAAAGTTGATAAAATTAAAAAGTGCAAAACAAAAAGAGTAAAAAAAAAGATATAATGGAAGTGGGGTCATGTCCTTTTCCTAGTGAAAGGAAAAGGTTAGGACTTTCCTTTTGTTGGTCCCTCCCTCACATCACAAACTTATTAACAGCTGCTATTTTATTTTTAATATTTATTTATTGGGCCATGCACTTTTTCAATCTGTCTTGTTTCACATGGTTATTCTTGCTTTCTTTGCTCTTTTTTTATTTTACTATATTTGTCTTTTTTTTTTAATGTTATATTCTTATATATATCTATATATGAAATATTTGAAAAGATAAATACTTAAATAGTCATTGTAAGGTTGAATTTGGTTGAAAAGTGCATCACATGCTTGATGAGGTGGACAAATGGTACCAAAGTTATGTGACCCTTTTTGGTTCTCTTTCTCTTTAAGATGGGGCTTTTTAGACTTTGGTGTTGGCAAGTCATCTATGGATTTTTTTTGGTACCTTGGTTTCGTACTCCTACAGCAATCACTTACTTCATTTACATAATAATAATAAAGTAGCTAAATTACTTGTACCAAAAAATTAGCTAAATTATATCTCTATCACAAAGACTGCCTACTTTGATTGATGTAATTACAGTAATTACTTACCTAATATCACTTTTTACCCATGTTTGTCACTTTTTAAAAACAGTGATCTTATGTTGTCTGAATAAAAAATTATTGAATAGAAAACATGGTCAATAAAGACTAGACAACTCAACTCTCATAACCCCCCTAAGTTGTATTTTCTATTCTTCATTGTAGACAACAAAAAATTATTGATATATTTTGTCTCTACTATATCTAATATTAACTACTTTTATTGTATTTATTTATTCGTATTTTATTCTCTAATATGAATGATTTTAACAATTTTTTATTTAATTATGTTGAAAAATCCGTTCATTAATACTAGTAGACAGTTGAAATGAGTTAGAAGTAAATAAAATAAAATTGGAAATGTGTTCACTTTTTTAAGAAATTAAAAATTAATTGCGTTTAACTGAATTTTTTTATAAATATAAAGTTTGCTAATAAGACAAGAGATCAAGATATATGTCATCTAATAATCCATCGACTAAGTTGATATTGAATTCTCCTGCTACGCGCAACTCCTAGAATGAAAAAATGGCAATTGGATGATATTTTTCCCTCATTCTCTCTCCTTCCTCAATTTGTTTCTATCTTTGTATCTCACTTGATCTTTATTATCTTTATTGATCTTCTTTTTAGTTGTTTTCATCTTATTTCTAAAATTTAGAGAGAAATACATGCGATTAGTGGAAGGAGAGAAGGAGAGAATGAAAAAAAGAAGACAATTCAAATCTAAAAAAAATAAGTCTGCAATGAGATAGAAGATGAAAAAATAAGATAATAAAATAATTTAATAGTAAAAAAAGCGAATGAATTGTCGTTGGGAATGGAGTGGATTCTTTGTTTTGGTCAGATATTTGGGTAGGTGAAGTGTCTTTCCGAGTCAGATTTCCTAAACTATTTGAATTGTCGTTGTTTAAGGTGGTGTCTGTGGCGGATATGTGTCACTTAGGGTGGGGGGATGACGATCAGGCGTGGTGTTGGAGGAGGGGGTTGTTTGTGTGGGAAGAGGAATTAGTGAGGGAACTTAAAATATTACTTCAAAGGGTGGTTTTGCAGGTTGACAAAAAAGACAGGTGGCTATGGAAGTTAGAAACATCTCAGGTTTATTCAGTCTGCAGTGCTTATAAGTTGTTATCTTATCGACCCTCAACTGCTAGTGTGGTGTCTGCTTCCTCGCTCTGGAATAAGGACGTCCCTTTGAAGGTTGTATTATTTGCTTGGCGTATGCTTCGCGACAGGTTACCGACAAAGAATAATCTTCTTCGTCGCGGGGTGATTTCTAATGAAGCCATTTTATGTGTTGCGGGTTGTGGTTTGGTGGAGACTTCTGAACATTTATTTTTACATTGTACTTTTTTTGGTAATATTTGGCATTATATTCTACAGTGGTTGAATGTGTCGTATGTTATTCCCTTTGATGTGTGAGATCATTTTGTCCAATTTTCAGCTCTTGGTGGCTTTGTAAAGGCGCGCAGCGCCATTTTACAAGTTCTTTGGTCTGCAACAACGTGGGAAATATGGAAGGAAAGAAACAATAGGCTCTTCAATGGTAATTAATGCTCAATTAGGCAGGTAGTGGATAAAATCAAGTCGTTGTCTTTTTGCTGGTTAAAGGCAAAGTTCCCGTCTCTTCACCTCGACTATCATGGATGGTGGCTTTCACCCTTTACTATTTTGGGCATTGGCTAAAATTTATCTGTTTGTTTTTGTCGCATCTTCATTTAGGCGACCCTTGTAAATATTGTATTTCTACCGGCATGCCTTATGCTAGGTAGAACTTTTTGTGGTGGTTATATATTTCATTTTAGCTTCTTAAAAAAAAAAACGAATGAATAAAAGAGAAATCATGCGAGAGATGAGGGAATGAATTCTCTTTTTTTTTTTTCTTATGAAAGAAAAAAGATTTTAGATCCACGTAATGATGATATCATAGATTATATTGTTGGGCATATAAGTTCAAATTTTAACACAATCCACATCTTTTAAACGTATGCATAATACTATTGTTTTTCTGTTTGGTGTATATGTTTTATAGGAATACAAAATGAAAATGGTGACATAAGATCTATACTTACACGTCACATATCATGGTCGGTTACATATGGACTATTAATTTATCAACTAAATTTATATAAAATAGGGAGCACTAGTTAGACTTAATTAATAATCCTTGTATTCTACTTGCTTTTTGTGTTTAATATATAAAGTTTTTTACAAACAAAAATGATGAAACAAGAGTTAAACTATACACATATCATGGTCGGCTATAGAAACTTATTTAAAATAGAGCGCACTATAATTTGACATAATATATTTATACCTCGTACTATCCCTTTTTTGTTATTGCTATTAATTAACCTGTAGTATTTGGTAAAAAAAAAATTATTAAAAGTTAAAAGTCGTACTGATTTTATTTTATTTTCTACAATTTCCTAGATAATAAGTTGATTTAAATGTTCCCTCAAAAAAAAAAATTGATTTAAATGTGCCAGGATAGACTTGGGGTTGGGTGTAGTAGATGATCTACATCCTTGTTAATTTATCTAAGTGCAAAATTGATTTGCGCACTACAAAGGAAGATTTTGTATGTTGGGTGTGTTTAGTTTGATAAATTTGACATGCGTAATTACGTATCCTCGTTTCGAAAGGAATGTTTACCAAGGAAAAACACAATCCTTCTTTGACACGTAGGCAGCCAAGGGAAACAACTTTTATTTATAATTGAGGAGAATATAAGTTTTCTCTATGACAATTTCAAGGAAAAATGGGATAAATACATGATCAAGCATGAGATGTATTTAAATCCTCTCCATTCAAAAATTTCTTAAGTTATCTCCGTTTTCAATCTCCATCATTAAAATACAACAACTACAATTCATTATAATTTGATTTTCACTTTCTCTCTCATGATTGATGGTTGAGATTCCACATAAGAAAATTTGAGAGAATTTTCAATTGAGAGAATCCTAATTCATAACCATTCAATTTTAAATTATAAATTTTAACTAAAATACACAATTGGTTAGTTTATTTATCCAATATAACTAACTAATACAAGATTAACTTTTTTTTTACGTAATAATACACGATTAAGTGAACAAAAAATGTAGTCAAACGATTTTATCACTAGCTAATAGCTTTGAAAAATGTTACAACTCAGGAATCATCATATATCATTTGACACAAAGCGGTTTCTCTAAAAGTCATTCTATTTGATTGACGTCTTCTTCAAAATCATAATCCTACTACGGATAATATCTTGTGGTGAGGCTTAATTTAGAATCAACAACAACTATACGTGGGTGGTTGTGGATTAGATGAGAGACATTGATCATTTGTTCTTGTAGTGCAAATTTTTTTTAATTTATTTGGACTTTAGTTTTTTCATCGGCTAGGGTATGTCACGGTGAATTCAATTTTCATCACATATCATTTACATCAATTTGGTCATCTAGGAGGTTCATCAAAACATCATCGGTCAGCTATGCATCGTTTATGGTTATATTGCGTCTGGATGATATGAAATTAATGTAATGGTCATATTTTCAAGCACAATGAGCACTCTTTGCATCAATTGCTTGACAAAATTAAACTACAAACATTTTGATGATTGAATGCGAAATATGTTACTTTCTCTTTCGATTACCATTCTTGGTGGCTAAACCTGTTTATGTGATTGGAAGTAGGGATGGCAAAAAAATCCGCACCCGTGGATATCCGCGGATAAAATCCGCCACAGCCAAGGAGCGGATACCTTAATGGATATCCATGGATAAAATAAACATATATTTTAACTACCCTCTAATTAATGGATGCGGATGCGGATTTAATGATATCCACACACCCCCCCCCCCCCCCCCCCCCCCCGGATATCCATACCTCCTGTTAAACCAAGTAAATTGCATAAATAACTTTAATACCTTTCAACTTTCTGAGCAAAAATCATCGGTACTATGGGTGTTGTTAGTTATTACATGAATATTAAAATATGTATCAGATTCCTTTAAAAGGAAGTGAAAGTGGTCGGAATTTTTTAAGTAAAAAGTTTTGTTTTTGTTGAATATGACGAGCTTTATTTATATTTTTGTTAAACCAAAGAACTTTATATTTTTTAAATGTAAGAAAATTATTTAAGTTTTTGTCGAGTCAATGATCTTTATTGCTATTGTAATGTATGAATATTATGTTTTGCTAAAAAGAAAAGAAAATACATGTGATGAACTTTTCTTTTTAGTTTTTCGGTAAACAAAAAATAATAAATTTTTTAATAAATGTTATCCATGTATATCTGTATAAACCCGCGGATACCTCAAAATCTGTGGATTATCTGCTAAACAGATATCCATGTGGATATGGATAGGGTACGGATTTCATGTTTATGCAATGGAGCGAACACAGATATCACACTATCTACATTCATGAATATTCATTTACATCCCTAATTGGAAGTTATAACTTAGATTGTAATTTGTATTTCTTTTTCTTTTTGCTTGTTCCATTGCTTAGAACTTGTGCCCTTTGATCTAGTATTTTCTTTCTGGCACACGTATGTGCTCTGAAGTCTTGACTCGTGATATAATTTCGTTTTACTTTCTAAAAAATAATACTTGAATCTTATCTAACCACCAAAATACTTAAATAAACAATAAATAGATATGTGTGATTTTATATTTTTATACATAAAAAATTATATATTAATTAATTTTTTATTTTCTTAGAAATATAGAGTATCTATTGTAAGAAGGAAAATAAAAAGAGTAGAGAGTATCTGGAACCCAAAAGTATAGTTGTTGAATAATTAAATGCCATTTTGCAAGTGGCGTAGATTTGAAAATAAACATGAAAGTGAAGAGTTATTGTAAAATATCACGGAAAAGTTGCACTTTTTGTGATGGTGGGGTTGAATTAGATATTTTCAATATTGTCGATTGAGTGAGTGGACATTGTAGTATGATTTTAAAATTAGCATTAAGTTCCAAAAAAAAAAATACCTTATCTACAGAAACAGTTTCTTAGGATATTTTTCTTTTCTTTTTATAGTCGTGCTCGTGCTCCCTCCACTTCTTCTCTTTGATTGCCACTTGTTACCTGCTCATTTTCTTGAACCACCTCTCTTTGCTTCCAAGCAGTAGACTATATATGAACCAAGCTTGGATTTAAGAAGGAGACATAATTTAAATTGCAATAAGATTAAGAATCTTATATTTGTTCTATACACTTTCTTGTACAACTTCTATGCACTTTTCTAATATTTAATTAGGTATACACTTTGTGATTATTATTATATATAGAGAATACATTAGGACAATTGCTTTAACTTATTCTCAACGTTTCTTCACTTAAACTATTTTAAGACATTGGATTTGTTGAAAACCAAGTGTAAAGTCCATTTCACTTAGAATTAAATTTGAACGTTACGTTTTACATTTCTAATTTGACCGTTCTATTTATTGCCCCCCATAATCCAAGTGTTTTGCCTTCATGAGTTGTGATCATCAGATGTATTCAATTTGTAAATGTCAAGATAAAGTTACCTTGGGCATCACGGATACAACAACAGAATCTTGTGGCATCTAGGGTTCGGTAAAAACTATCATTAGCGTTGCACTTCAATCTTCTCATGTCGGGATGTTGTCAAGTTGATGCGTTGTTTGAGTTGTAGTTTTTGTTGCGTCTCTTTAGGTCGAGTTCCATTCATTAGATCACATTTGAGCATTCGAACTAATCTCTTGAATATTCATTTGAGTATCATTCTATTTCGAGATATTTCTATTATTCCTAACACTTCATAATACCATCCATAATTTTGCATAATCTTCGGCTCTCCTCTATCTCTAAAGATCAGAAATTTAGATACTATTATCACTAATTTTAACAACAACAAAAAAAATTACACAAATTTGTATAAAAAAAACGTGGAGAGAGATTACACTTGCTTTTGCACAAAAAGCACATGAGTATTAGCAATATTCAATGTGAAATTCTCTTTTCAACATTTACTTTTTTACTTGAAAATTTATATAACTTTCATCATATTCAAAATGACCACTTCATAAAATGGTGAGATTCACGTATTTCTCATCTAATAATAAAATGAGTATTTTAAATAGAGTTTTAGAGTCCATTTCAAAACGTTGAGTGTTAGATGTTGTTATTCGTTTACACTACTCAATATAGATAAGTATTAACAACCCTTTATCCCCTTTTCTTTTCTTGTTGGCAGCCGAAGGTCTAAATGTTATGATGAAGTCGATGGTTGATAATAATGTGTTTACAGGCTTTGGGGTCCGTTGTACCAATCAAGTGGTGGTATCTCATCTTCAGTTTGTTGATGACACTCTGCTCTTAGATGAAAAGAGTTGGGCAAATGTGCGAGCGCTGCGTGCGGTTTTGTCTTTGTTTGCGGGGATATCTGGTTTGAAAGTAAATTATCATTAAAGCTTGTTGGTTGGTATTAATATTGTGGACTCTTGGTTAACTGAGGCGGCTTCCATCTTAAATTGTAAAGTCGGTAAGGTTCCGTTTTTGTATCTGGGTCTTTCGATTAGAGGAGATCCTCGGAGGTTATCGTTTTGGGATCTTGTGTTGCAAACTATCAAGTCTAAATTGTCAAAGTGGCAAAGTCGTTTTCTTTCTTTTGGAGGCCGGTTGATTCTTCTCAAGTCTGTCCTGACCTCTCTGCCTGTCTATGCTATTTCCTTCTTCAAAGCTCCGTCAGGTATAATCTCTTCCATTGAATCTCTTTTTAACAAATTTTTATGGGGAGGGAGTGAGGATAACAGGAAAATTTCCTGGATCGCTTGGAGCACTGTTAGTTCTCGAAAGGATTATGGAGGTTTGGAGGTGAGACAGTTGAGAGAGTTTAATATTGCCTTGTTAGGCAAGTGGTGTTGGAGGATGTTGGTAGATAGAGAAGGGTATTGGTACAGGGTGTCTGCGACGAGGTATGGTGAAGAGGTTGGAGGTTGGGGACCAGAGTGTTTCTTCTTGGTGGAGGGAGATAGCGAAGATTAGGGATGGGGTAGGTGAAACGAGTGGGGGCTGGTTTGCAGAGAGGGTGTCGAGAAGGGTAGGGGGTGGAGCGAATACATTATTTTGGTACGATAAGTGGATAGGAGAGGTTCCTTTGTGCAAACGCTTTACTCGCTTATTTGATTTAACGACAAATAAGTTGAGTACAGTGGTTGATATGCGCATGCTTGGTTGGGAGGAAGGGGAGAGGCGTGGAGGTGGAGGAGAAGATTGTGGGCGTGGGAGGAAGAGTTGCTAGTGGAGTGTAGGAATTTTATTAATGTTTTTGTTCTGCAGTCTGACATTCCTGACAGGTGGCAGTGGGATCCTGACATTGTCAGTGGCTACACTGTGAGCGGTGTTTATCATATTTTGACTTCACATGAGCTTCCCTTAGTTCATGGTGTGAGGGATCTAGTTTGGCACAAGCAGGTACCTCTAAAGGTCTCAATCTTAGTGTGGAGACTGTTGCAAGATAGGTGCCTACAAAGGTTAATCTCATGCGTTGCGGTATTATTCATCACGAGGCTGTGAGATGTGTGGCAGGGTGCGACAACGACGAAACGGCGGATCATCAGTTCCTTTGTTGTGGTGTTTTTGGCTCCATGTGGCAACTCATCAGGTCGTGGATTGGTGTCACGGGAGTTGACCCCAATAACATTAAAGACCATTTTTATCAGTTTATTCATTATTCAGGTCACTCGAAGAAGTGTCGATCGTTCTTACAGCTTTTATGCCTTTTGTGTATTTGGGTGGTTTGGAATGAGCGTAATAACAAGATATTTAATAACATCCAAACCACCATGATGCAAATTTTAGACAAGGTTAAATACCACTCTCTATGGTGGCTAAAGGCTAATAATGCCATGTTTATGTTCGGTTCTCATAGATGGTGGTCGGACCCTTTACGTTGTTTGGGTATCGATTGACCGTGTTTTTGTAAATATTATGTTTGACGGACTCTTCTATGAGATGGCCTCCTTGGTACACCTTGTGCTAGGGGGTGTCATCGCCTTCTTTAATATATTCCATTTTTTATTCTTCAAAAAAAAAAACTCACTTCAACCTTCCTTTTTCAATATTTGCGTTCTTATTTGACAAAATTGATGTGGATCTCACTGTATTCTACACAAAAAAAAAAAATCTCAATCCAAATAACATTAGATTCTATAAACCCATTTGGATTGGTCCAGTGATATTGGCTTGGAACGTGTGTTCCAACTTGAAGTTTCATGTTCGATTCTCTCTGATGTCAATTTAGATGGGTTAATTTAACTTCCTCGAAAAGAAAAAAAACATTAAATAATTCTATAAATTCCTTGTTTATTTTATTCTTTCCCCCTTCCTTCTTCTCGTATCCAAGTTGAATGTGTAGTCATTTTACAAGTGTAAAAGAAACATTTCTTTTATTCGAACAATACCCATAATCATTATACTTATCTTGAGAAGTTGTTCACAAATGGAGTAATATGTATTTTGGATAATTACCATTAATTTAGATATTTTAATAAAAAAATAAAATTTACAGCAAAATCATTATTTATTTTCAGATGTTTTAATTAAAAAATTATTCACCAGTAAAATCATTATTAATTTTTTTGAGAGAACCAGTAAAATCATTATTTGTTTTTATGTTTTTTTACAGACAAATGTCGATAAAGTTAGAGGTTTACTATTTTTCGAGTTAAAACCGAGAACCTCCTTAAATCTTCTTTTTTGACCTATGCAACTTTTTCCACTAAAAGAATATAGATTCTCTGTTCTTTTAGAATTTGGATCCTTTGTTGCTCCACAGTCTATGAACTATGAAGTATAGGAATACAAGAGAAAAGAGAAAAAATTATTTTTTTTGGTACAAAGAAAAATAAATTATTTTTTTTGAGGGAAAAGAAAAATAAATTTAACAACAGGAAAAAGTAAGAGAAATATTGGTTAATTTTTTTAAGTGTCCTTTAAATTTTTAAACTAATATTGTTGTTGTTGGTCATCTTCGATAATACCTTATCTTGGAAAATATTTTTATTTAATTCTATCAAATTGTATTTTATGAGGAAACCGAGGGTGTATTTCAAATTGCCAACAATTTTATTTTTTTTTGAACAAAAAACTGCCAACAATTATTCTAAGTAAAATTCTAACTCTCGTCTTCTGATACTTGTTTTCTAATTCAATTGGTATCAAAAGAGATCAGCTTTCTAATAAAATGGAGAAGACAATATTTTGGAGCTAACGTTTTCTAAAAAAATAAAAAATAAAAATATTTTGGAGCTAACATGACAAGGTCACTTTCCACTTAAATTTGATTTATGCCACCATAATCTCGTTTTCCTTTTTTTATTTTTAACAAATTTTGTCTGTTTTTAAAAAATACCAAAATATTAGTGTGCACTCCGCCGTTCTTAATATAGACTTTGATTGTAATATCTATCCTTGCAAAGATTGGAACATATTTCAAAATTAATTGGACAAAATACTCATAAACCTATAGCAAAACTTATTTTTAGTTACCGCTAATGTTTTCTTTCATATAATGTATCCCATAATTTGGTGTTTAACTAATTTGAATTCTTTATAAAATAAGTATTCACATTTAGTGCTTTGAATATAATTTCTTCCGGTGTAGTTAACTTTTGAGGAACCTAAAAATATTTACAATTTAATGTTAGTATATTTTTAATTAAGTACGCAAGTTCACTTATGAAAAATTAAAATAAAAAATTAGGGCAAGATAAACATAACCCAACAGAATAAAAAATACATAAAATTAAAAAGATCCTTATATATAAATATCATTGTAAACAGGTTTTGTCAAAGCGCCAACAATACATATATGATGAAATATGTCACCATTTTGGAAAACCCTATTACATGGGCTCTCATATCCTTAATCAACAGTAAATATAATGCATTCCATCTCTATGAGCAAGCCTCGTTTAATAGGACAGTGCAATGTAAGGGTTGGAGCCCGAATTCAAATTTCTTCTATCTATTTATCATAACAACAGAAAAATCCTTATATCTAGTTATAATGATTTCCTCAGATCCAAATTACTTTCACTTTCATTCATATTCATTGTTGTTACATTACATAAGGCTATAAACTATTATCAATTAGACTCTTATAACATTATGGATCATCGTTCAAATTATAGATGTAGTCACATTTACTGTTGATATACACCTCAAATATGATAAACTTTGGCTGAGAAAACATACGTGAAACTAAAAAACAATGCTTAAATGCATGTTAAAAAAAATAAGGTCAAACATAGACATGTCATGTTCGAAAAAGGTTGGTTGATGGTGGTTTCATATAAGGCGATTTATGTTTGTTTATTTCCTAAGAAGAAAGAAAGAAAATTAAATGGAAGAAATGAATATGAAAAAGGAATTTGAACATGATAGAAGATGAGGAAACAAGATATTATGTGTTTTGTTCGCAAGAGTATATGGAATAATGTGAGTTGGCGATATTATGAGTTTGTTGAAGAAGTTGGATATTTCTGGGTAATTATTTTACCAAAAAATTAGATTCAATTAAAAAATATGCCACGTAATTTTAAATGTCTAATGAACATATATTTTGTCAACTCAGTTTTCCATTAGATTAAAAAAAAAAAAGCTTTCCATTATCACTTGCCACCAAAGACCGAAAGTAAATGAATTTAAAATAACAGTGGTTGAATAAAAAGATTCACGTGGAAGAGAATGATATCCAAAAACTACATTTTAAGCAAACAAATTAAACAAAGGACAACTAAAAATAAAAAAAAAATAAAAACAGTTCATCATAAGTTTGCGACTTTCGAGAAATCCTACATCAAGTTTGATCATCATATTAGACTAAGAGAATCAACACAAGTGATTTTGACACCACATTTTCATCCTTAAAATAAAGGCATTAGACATATGGATGATGAAAACGAACAAAGAAAAGCTGGTATGAAAGTGAACAATATGAACATTACAAATGGTATGGAAGCGAATGACTTCCAATGACAAAAATTCAAGATAACAGACAGAACAAATTACATCCAAAATTTAACAAAACAGTTTATCATATTTTTTTATACTTCCATGGCAGCCTAAATTAGGTTGGATAGTCATATTAGACCAATAGCAACCACACAAGTAAAATTGACATAAAATCTTCATGCAAAGCCTGAAGGCACTAGGTATATGAGATATCATACTTATATGTTATTCGAAATATACTATTGCATCCACTATGTAGAACGTTAATTCATACTTGACACATAATTTTTTTTTAATTAAGTGTGCGACTATCTGCGTCCCTAATTATGTGACATAATCATATAACATAATCATATAAAGTCAAACAGAGACACATCATGTTCAAAAAGGTGAGTTGATGGTGATTTCATGGAGGGAGGTTTATGTACCTTTATTTCATGAGAATAGAGAATGGAAATTAAAAGAAACATAATGAATACGAAAAAGGAATTTAAACATGACATAAATGATAAAGAAAACAAATGTGGTGTTTACTTTTTCTATGAGCATAGGAAATAGAGTTAGTTGTTAGTAATTTTATTGGTTTGTCGAAGGAGTAGGATATTTTTTGGTAATTATTTTACCAAAAAATATACTTAATCAAAAAAATGTCACATCATTTTAAAATGTTTACTAAATATGTATTTTGTCAACTTATTATAACACATCAACATTTTTTTCATTGTCACATGCAGCGAAAGACCAAAATTGTAGGAATTTAAAATAATAGAGGTTGAATAAAAATAGCATAGAAAGACATCCAAAAACTAAATTTTTAGATAAAAAAACCAAACAAATGGCATCGGAACATTACTAAAATAGTTCATCATAATGCTAAGACTACAAAGGGACACTGCATATGGAGCATACACTAGGTTGGATCATCATATTAGACCAAAGGCAATCACGCAAGTGAGATTGACACCACGTCTTAACTTAGAATGTCAAATAAACGTTTATTGTTCGATTCAGCATAAAACATCTGCAATTTTCTATTTTCAGATCCCGTCTAAGATCAAAATTGAAAAAATTTAAAATAATAGAGGTCGAATAAAAAAAATATTACAACCAAGAAATACAATTTAAGATAAAAATTGGCATTGCTCTAATTCACCAAAAAAATTAAGGCATTCTGTATATGAGTCTTCTCACTTATATTTTTCTCACCATCTAATCTTGCATCCAATATAGAATATAAACTCACATATGACACATTAACATATCTCTCTCAAGTGTGAGACTCTCCACATTTGTGATTTGTTGACATAGACAAGTAATATCTGATTGGATCACTGCATGGTAAAACATGTGAGTTGGTGGTGGTTTCGTGTAGGAAGGTTTATGTTTGTTTCTTACAAGAAACGAGAGAAAACAAATTATAAATAGAAAGAATATGAAAACAAAATTAAGAAGAAAGAAATGTTAAGGAAAAAAAAGATAGTGTGCTCTACCTGTGGGAATATAAAAAATAGAATGAGTTGCTGATAATTTTACGGTTTTGTTGACGGAGTTAGAGATTCTGAGGTAATTATTTTACCAAAAAGAATTAGACTCAATGAAAACATGCGGCGTCTTTTAAAACTTCTAATAAGCATGTATTTTATCAACTCAACATAACACATCTACATTATTCTATTGTCACATTCCGCCAAAAAACCAAAAGTAAAGGAATTTAAAATAATGGAGGTTAAATAAAAAATAGTATGAAAACGAATGACATCCAATAACTAAAATTTAATATAAAAAATAATAATCAAATGACACTCAGAAACTAACAAAATGTTCATCTTAATTTCAGGACTTGTGGGGGATTCTACACTTAGTTTGATCACCATATTATAGTAGAAATCACACAAGTGAGGTTGATATTACATCTTTACCCAAAATCTGATGGGTCATCGTCGAACCTTCTAAGGGAGTCAACATTGGTATGGGTCGACTCATTGGACAAACAACAACCACACACAAGTGTAAGAGTTTTTCAACTTCCACCGTTTTATTTAATGTTAGACCGTAACCGACACTTGATAAATCACAACATATTCTCGCTTTTAAGTAGGGAGAAATTATATCCCGTGCTTCGCACGGGTCCACACACTAGTGTGATTCAAATCAACTTGGTGAATAATGTCGATTCAAATCAACATTGAAAAGTAATCTCAATCGAGCATGTGTTTTCTCATATTTTTAATGCACGAGAATTGTTTCCTCATAACCGCTCCTTTAAATACCCCATTTACTACATTTCCTAAGAAAACTCATTTTATTGAGATGTAAATTGGAAACTCTTTTCTTATCAAAATCGAAGAGTGAGACCAAGAGAGAGGATTTGACAGGAGGTGTGATAGGATTCAAGTACATGAGTGTTACATGATTATGATTGAGGGTTGTTGATTCTAATTAAGGCTGAAGCAAAATAAATTACGTTCCTTTCTTTGGGATTGAGATTCTATAATTTGAGGTGGAATCTATTCGTGTTCATCTATTGGTGTTGAATTAAGATTGAGATACAAATATCAAATTTTGAAAGGGATCCAAAATCTGGGGTTTCTTGGTACAATTAGAAATTGAAGGGCGGTGAACCGCTGGGATTTAGTTTCACAGTAGCTGAAGCAATTTAGTTTGTAATCATACAAACAATTTATACTTTAATAATGAAAGACTTATAATCCAAAGCAACTCATTGGAGTGATATTTGTTCAACCACACACTTTATTGCATGAAACGATTGAGATAGGTTACATGCGACAAAATTTATGGTTGAACGAATAAAAATCTGATGTCGTTTTACGGTTCAATTGTTGTGAAAATTATCTTTAATGTTTATACTTAGAATTTTTCATAGAGATTTGTATTTTCTAAATGTGCAGAAAATCATGATCATTAATGAGCGAAAAACAGAAGGATCTAAAACCAATGACAAAAAGGAGCTTTCCAATCCACATGAAAAATCGCTCTTAAAAAATAAAAGGGTTAATATGTCTTTACCCCTTGTAATTTGGGCGAGTTCCGGTTTACCCCTGTAAAAAATAGTTGAGATTCTCCACAAAACACGTAATAGGAAGATTCTCCACAAAACAGCTTTAACCCCATCCAGACGTTGATGTGGCACGCCAATGTGTAATTATTTTAATTTTAATTTTTTTTAAAACATGACACGTGTGTAATGGACACTGACGTGGCACGCCACTGTGTAACTATTTTAATTTTAATTTTTTTAAAACCTGACATGTGTGTAATGGTTTAAAAAATTATTTTTAAAAAGATTAAAAAAACTGAAAATTTATTTTCAAAAATTTTAAAATAAGAAAAAAAATCAATTTTTTTTAAAAAAACGAAAAAAATTGGATTTAAAAAAAATCAGAAAAAAATTAATATTTTTTTACCAAAACATTCAAAAATCAGCTTATATTATTATTTTTTAATATTTTTAAAATTTTAATTTAATATGGAATTTTTTAAAATTTTCAAAATATAGCGAGTTTAGGAATTTTTTTATTTTTATATAATTTTTTGGAATATATATATATATATAGAGAGAGAGAATAACCCCTTTAAGCTCTTTTGGACTAGTTGTTTCTTTTCAAAAATGCCATAAATTTTCAATACAAATAACACATGTAACAAATAGATAAGAATAAATTTAAACATTAAAAAAATTTCCAGTTTTTTTTATCCTCATTTTTTAAATATTAAAAAATAATCTCAAATCTGTAACACGTCGTATAATTTTTTTTGAATTTTCCTAAATTTGTATCCATATTTTTAAGAATAAAATTATTTTCCAGATTTTTTTTTGTTGAGAAAATTTAAAAAACTTCTTTTTCGAAAAAAAATAATCTGTTTTAAATTTCAAAAAATATATATTTTCAAATTTTCGAAAATAATTTGAATTTTTTTTCGTAAATAATAAATTTTGGAATTTTTGAAAAAAAATTGTAATAAAAAAATCCTGATTTTTATTTTTACTTTTTTTAAAAAAAATAGGCACAAATGTCATGTCATGTGTACCTTTAAAAAATGAAAAACAAAATTAATTATACAGTCATCACGCCACATAATTAGATATGCACAATAAGCATGCCACTCAGCTCGCCATGTCAGCAATTCTGCACAGTCACATGAGTCCGGCACTAAAATCAAAGAATCGTATTTTACATGGTTGGAATCTATACTTTTTTTTGCATAGGGTAAACCGGAACTCGTCCAAATCACGGAGGGGTGAAGACATATTAACCCAAAATAAAATGAAATGAAATTACCATATTGTTTTAGATCCAGAAAGTTAGAATGAAAACTCCTTCATTTAACTTAATCGAAAAATGATATATGAAAATCCATTTTTTTACAACTTTTATGACAATCTTTTCTCTCGTATTCACATCATTTTTTACTTAATCTCTCTATTACTTTGATTTTCGTGCAAATACTTACTTTTTCTGTGTAAATAATGGTTGTCACATAAGTTGTCAATCAAATAGTTGTTCAAATAACACTCATCAACTTAATTTTAGATGGTGATTTCGTCCTTTATATTTTTTCACGTTGTTTTTGTTCTCTTGGTCTATTTGCATATTTCAAATATAAAATCTAAAATTCGTAGGGTAATAGTCATTTTAATCCCCGAGTGTTAATGACTAGCCACAATAGTCCTCCATTCTATCAAAATTTTAAAATAATTTCTGATTGTGCAGTTTGTTAGTCAAAATAGACCCTTATATTAAAATGTTTCGTTAATATTGTCAGATTAGTTTTTCAATATACTTACTTATTGTCCTTTCGGTCCTTATAAGTACCTAATTACTATCATATTTGTCCCCATGTGAAAATAGTTAACATCGACATTAAGAGACTATTTTAACTTCAATGACTATTTTGACTAATGAAGTGTAATAATTTTAGATTTTTGATACATTGAGAGACTATTACGACTAGTGGTTATATATTTACGGATCAAAATGGCTACTAGTACCACCCCTAAACTCATGAAAAACATAGGTGAATGATAATAGATTTGAACAATAAGCACTTGTCAAAATAAAATCATGAATTTGAATCTTGGAAATCCATATATAAATTGATCAAAAGAATTAAAACATCGTAATAAAATAAAATAAAAAAACGAAATTGATATTTGAAATTCAGTTAAGAGTCAAAGAGAGTAATTTTGTAGTAAATCTAAAAAGGTAGTGTGGTAAATTTTACTTTTTCCACCTTGTTGCCCTCTCGCGCCTCCTGTGATTTTGACCAAAATACCATCTGTTTAGATTATATAATTCGGACAATGTTAGGATTACATAATCCGAAATGATCCGAAAATCACCTTGCATCATGTCATTTGTGAAACTTGGACATGTTCAGGACGAAATGTTGTTCGGAATACATAGTCCGAACAATATAGTTGAATTCCGGATTATGAAATCTAAACACCATGTATTTGAACTGAGCGGAAAAAAGAGTCGTTTTTTTCCGGAAAACAAAATCCGGACTGCTAAGTTATATATAGTTCTCCATAACCTAGCTGAAGCATAATCCTTTTATCACAAACACTCCCTACACCTCATAAAAACACACCATTTAGTGCCAAAATATGGTTTGGAACAGCAATCTGGTCATCAAGGGGGTTAACATCATTATTTTCGTCTGAATGCAAAGATAATGTGTATATAAACCTTCCCTATTTGATTTTTAGGCGATTTCCTTTTGATCACGTCACATGATCTGTACTGGTTGACCCAAAGCTTCATAAAGCAGACATCTCTTTATTGTCAGAATGATATATTCTTCAAGTATAATTTTTAAAAACTGTGTTAGTGCAGCTTCTGCCCAGGATTTCTGTTTTAATTTCCTGTACTGGTGCAATCCAGATTATATAATCCGAAAGGTATCATTTACGCCCCATGCAAGTGCATTTAAGACGCATGGAAATAATGTATCGGGATTTTCCGAATTTTATATTCCGGATGTACATATGCATTCCAGATTATAAAATCCAAACCGTATCAGTGCACATACCAGAATGCATGTTTCTGCCTATTCTTCAGCAACATCCAAAATGACAGTTTTTTTACACATTGTAGGCCCGGTTCAAGGACGCCGATTACAACATGAATGTGCATATGAAAGAACAATTCCAATAGTTTGTTTTACCGGAGACCACCTCTATACGTCCACCGCCAAAACAAGGTCACCACCAAAGGAGCTCCAAAAAAAGATAAGCAAAGCATTCGATCGACAAGGCAGTCCCTTTCCCTATGGGAGATTGTTGATTCCCAAGAACAACGCACACATGATTCACATACAAAATCAACAGGGACAAGTAGAAAGAGTGCACAAAAAAACAACATGTCTCATACTCCTCCTAAGCCAACTCCAAAAAATCTGAAGCCAACACCGGTTAATGTCCACATACCACACAAAGACCAAATCCCAATTTGGATGCATGATTTTATTGAAAAGGTTGTGGACTCACCTGGTGATGGCCATTGTGGGTTCCGAGCAGCTGCGGTCCAGCGTAACCTGACTCTTGATGATCACCAACTAATCCGGTACCACCTTTACAAAGAGCTTGTCGGTGAAGAAAATGCTCGTTGTCGGATATGATTAATGATGATAGGCGGTGTAAAGAGGTCTCAGACGCTCTATCCTACGCCGCTATTGGGAATGCACCACCGGATAAATGGATGACCGTGTCAGATATGGATTTCCTCATCGCACAGAAATGCAACCAAACGGTTGTTGTGTTGTCCATTGTGTTAGGGCGCTCGGAAACCTATTTCCCTCTATGTGGTCCACCGCCTATTTTTGATCGGTTGATGTGTGTCGCATATGTGAATGACAACCATTTTATGGCATTGGATTTGAAGGAAGATTGTCCTATTCCTCCCACTTGCAATCTATGGAGACGATACCATCGAGAGGATGCACAAAGCTGACCTGATAGATATGCCAGCCGGATGGCAAATTATAATGAGCTAAGTCGAGCGGCGAGTCAAGAGGTGGTAGAAGATGATGAAGAATCGTACATTATTGAATATCTTGATCCCGATAGGTTGATCTAGTTGGTCCTGGTGTGAAGGTTGAAGTAGATGATAACCCCATTGATCTTTCGGCGCCATAGCTTAGATATATATCATTAGTTTAGTTGAAATGTACATCATTAGGTGAATTGTGTAATGATATAAATTCAACTCTTTTTTGGTATAATGATATATATAATTATTTTTTGATATAATATTTAATTTAATTGTCTTTTATACATACATATATCTTGATTTATTGAAAAACAATGATTAAAACTACAATGACATGCAAATCTGTTCCAGTTCTTTGTACTGGTGCATTCCGGATTATATAATCCGAATGCGCGAGGAAAGACATAGGGTGGGAAAAGTAAAACTCATGGTAAAAATAGGTAGGCTTGTACATAGCCCAAAACCAAAACGAATACCTTTTTGAAAGCCCAATTGAAGTTATTTCCAGAAGAGTTATATAACAACCAATAACCAACCCTAAGCTTCTTCCTCAACTCCTTTATCCCCAAACCAGTTCCCACTGTTTCTTTTTCAGGTCGCAAATCAATCATCCGATCTTCAACCATGGCTTCCAGAAAGTCCGATAATCCTCACTCCGGCGACGGCGCCAGTCCCGGGTTCGCTCTCTTCTCTCCTCTCTTTCTTACACATTCAATTCGATTTCTCTTATCACTCTTCTCATTTTTCGTTTTCATGCAGGAAAATCTTCATTGGAGGTTTAGCCAAAGACACAACCCCAGGTATCAACAACTTTTCAATTTTTTAATATTTTTCTTTTGATTTTCAGTATTATTTATTTTATGATTTTTGATATTTTGATTATGCAGAGACGTTTGTGAAGTACTTTGAAAGGTATGGAGAGATAACGGATTCCGTTATCATGAAAGATCGGCATACCGGTCGTCCTCGAGGATTCGGGTTCATCACTTATGCGGATGCTTCTGTTGTTGATCAAGTTATTCAGGAGAATCACATCATCAATGACAAGCAGGTAAAACCCTAATTAGGGTTTCACTTTGTGTTTGTAGAAGAGTCAGTTGAATTTTTGATTTGGGCTGTTTGCAAGTGGTTACTTTGTCTTGATTGTTGATTTGTTTGTTCATACCAGGTTGAAATCAAGAGGACTATTCCAAAGGGGGCATCTCAAACTAATGACTTCAAAACTAAGAAGATTTTTGTTGGTGGCATTCCAGCAGCTGTTTCTGAAGGTTTGTGTTCAGCACTTTTGATTTTTTTGATGTTATAATGAATAATCAATGTTCGTTGTGTGCTTTGATTTGTTTATATTACAATCAGTGTATATTGTGTGTGTATGTGTGTTTTGTTAGTTTGTATTGTTTGTTTACGTACGATAATATGGTGTTGCAAGTCAGTGAGCTTATTGTATGCTTGCCTTGGGCGTGTTTTTCAGATGAGCTCAAGAACTTCTTCTCGAAGCATGGGAATGTTGTGGAGCACGAGATAATACGCGACCATACCACTAAGCGTTCTCGTGGATTTGGCTTTGTAGTTTTTGATAGTGATAAGGCTGTTGATAATTTGTTAGCTGATGGGAACATGATTGATATGGATGGTACTCAGGTTAGTTTGGTTTATTTATTTAGGGTGGTTAAAATTGAAACTGGTAATGCTGCTGCTGAACATAGGTCAGTGGGAATTGGTTTTGACGTGCAAAGATGTTGTGAAATAATTGATAATAATAATAATAATAATAATAATTGCGGATTCCTGTTGCTTTCCATCAATGTGATGTCTCACTTTGCCAGTGTTATTGCAAGTGTCTGACTTATGTGGCGGGCTTACTGCACATTTTATTATATATCTGCCCAACCAAAACGAAGGAAAAAAGGTTCTATTTATATATGAATCTAGGTTGACTCAATTCTTTGTTGTAGGTTGAGATCAAGAAGGCTGAACCAAAGAAATCTTCAAATTCAGCTTCTTTTCCTTCATTTGGTAGTGATTCTAGGGCACGTTCTTACAGCGGCGGTTTTGGTGGATTTGACGATTCTTATGGAAGTTTTCCTGGCGGAGGTTATGGCCCTGCATCTTATAGGTCGCTTGGAGGTTTTGGTGGTAGGTTTAGCGATTATGGTGGGTATGGAGGTGGAGATGATTTCAGTGGTGGTTTTGGAGGTTATGGAGTCAGTGGTGGTGCTGGTGGTTATGCAGGCTATAGAGGAGGAGAATCTTCATTCGGTTACTCTGGTCGCTATGGCTCCTACATGGGGGGTCTTGGTGGTGGATATGGTGGTGGTGGGTTAGGCCCATATGGGAGAGGTGGTGGGGGCTATGGAAGTTATGGGGGTCCAGGCACCGGTGGAGGTTATGAATCTGGCCCTGGTGCTGGTTTTGGTGGGACAGGAGGACCCTATTCTAGTAGGGGAGGTTATGGGGGCGGTAGTCGTTACCATCCTTATACAAGATAGTTTTATGACTAAGCTTTCCAGTAGAAATTGCATGCAGGTTTAAGCATTTTCTCTAGTTACAAGGCACTTACTTGAAGTGGGCACTCTCTAGAAGTCAGATGAACCACTAGCATATCTGTCTTAATCAATTGCTTAGACAACCGAAGATAGAACTTCATCAATCTAGAGCTTTCTGAACGACATCTAGAGCTTCCCATCAGTCATCAGCCTATAAGATTTTAGTTAGATTATGTTTTATGTTATAATCAGATGTTTGCAAGTTAGACTATCACCATTATGGATATCAATTTTAGTTAGTATCACAAAGTTGTGTGAATGTGTACTATTGTAGGTTATGCTTATTAGAATTTTGTTTGAAAGAGTATTGTTCTTGATCTTTCCTATAGTTATGCTTGGTGAGCCTATGTTGAAGATGTTACAAAACCTTTTCAGGTTATATTACAGGTGCCATGATTTAGTTACGTGTTTAGTTAGATGAATCCTATGATAGCACTTAATTAGTTTTAGTTTCAACAGGTTCCTCAAGTTAATTTTCTTCCTGAAGGGTTGGTCGTTTGATTGTTAGCAATCATAAATTGAAATTAGAAATGATTGGACTATTGATCTGAACCTTTATCCCGACATACACATTCTTATATTTTGTTAGTGTTAGCATCGGAGAGTTGATATTATCTGCCTCTAGTGGTTCTATATGGGAGTTACTATGAGAAACCAAATAATGCCTAATGTGCATCATATCCTAATTGTAGTTTTTACAATTGTTGGGAATCATATCTAGTGAGCATGATTTTTGTGAAGTTTGTTTTAGGCACTTACTGCTAAGCATCTCCAAAATTTATTTCAGACAAACAAGGTGTTTGTATTTCATTATGAACTATGGATGATGCCACTAGCTGTCATCCCAACTTTGCTCTTTGATAGTCTTGTGGCCTCTACAATCTTTAAAACATACCTTGATTTGGCATAGTCGATTAACTTTAAAATGTTAATGAAAACTTTTAGCTGGTTAATTTTGAAGGGATTGATACATAGCCAAGCAATTATTGAATATTGACATTGTAGTTTTGCAAGTTATAGAATTACAACAAATTGTTTAAATAAGGTGTAGTATATGGATTCTGAGAGGATTGGCTTGTACCTGCGTCCGTTTTGAATGTTAGGTAAACAGTCGTTTAAGATAATATATTATTAATTTTTTATTTTAAATAATTGAGAGATAATATAATGTAGTTTAATGTATGTTAAATCGTCTTGACTATTGGTTGGTTTGTTCAATTTTGGATTTGTGGAATGAGCCTTACTAATGAGATGTGCAGAAATTGCTGAGAAAGAGTTCCTCACTCACAAAGACAACAGAATCAGATGTGGAGAACATCTCCTCATTGTGTTTGAGGTCCAGGGATTTTCTAGTAGTAGATTTATGAGTAAGGGCTTCATGTTTCAGACTTTTGTATCTGTTTTTGTATTTTTCTCCAAGACAATGTTTGTGTTGCTTGTTAATTTTTTCTCAATACTAGAAACTCTTTTTGAATTTTTATGTTATGACATAGAAACTCTTTTGAATTTTTATGTTATGACACATGACCAATTATATCTCATAAATTACGCCATGTTAATGGAGCAATTAAATAAAATACCGTTTGTGAGGTGTTTGTTTGTCTTAATTAAGTTTTTTGAAATTTTTATGTTAGAACTATGACCTCATGTAGTTACGCCTCACCCGTGTTAAAAAGGAGCAATTAAGTAAATTGTAAAATAATTTCTATCGATGTTAATAACAAAAGTGATCGTAGTCACTTATAATTTTTCCATGATGAAATTCAATTTACCTTTCTACATTTGAAGGCCGTTTTGAAGGCATGTGAATAGTTTATCTTGGTCCCTCAAAATAGAGTAAAACATTATCTCCATTAGTAATATTGAGTTTAATAATATGCAAATAGGATCAATAAATATTTAATATTCATTTTTTTATTGGATAAAATTTATGTAGATCCTACATGTTTGAAACAAGTCACACAAAATAAAACAAATTGATGGGATCTACGTGAATTTCAATTGATGAGAGTGAATATTAGAGTGTTAGAAGTGTGCATGGGTTGAAATCAAATATCTTTAGTAACTAAATCTTGATCGATTAGAGAATATTATAATTATAAACTAAATATAAAATACGACTCATACGTTAATAAGTAGCAAATATTAATTATAATTGGAACCTACATAATATGAAATGATAGAAAAAGACACCAGAAGTTTAAAGTTAATATTAAATATCTAATACAGTTGTATTTGGTTTGGTTTATACATGAGGTTGCGGATATGTGTGTAGAAACCCAAGCTATAATACGTTGCTGTTTTTTGATAAAAAAGAAAGAAAGTGAGGGTTTAATTGGAAGGGCAAATAATGTCCATAGATGATAGAAGCCTTCATTAGGTGACGGTGAGAACGATGATGGATGATAGAATGAAGAGGGACTTGAGGGGTGAGAGAGAGAGAGCGTCAAACTTCTAGATGATGGATGTGTAAGGTCGGTTGAACCATATATTACGATATTGACAATGAAGCTTCCATTTCATGGCCTACTCATTTTATGTCTTGTAATGTCTCTTCTAATTTGATTATATTTTTTAATAAAAAATCTAATACAAAGTTGTATAATTTTAATAAAAGGCAATAACAGATGGTTTTTTTATTCGAAAAAAAAGAAAAAAAGGTGGTTGTTAGAGACTTGTTTACATTATTTTTGAGAAGTATGAAAATTTTATCAAAAAATTATAAACTTAATTAAAATGCTAATGAAATAATAAAAACTTCTTGTCAGAAAAAATCGATAAAAATTTACATTATAGCTTATACAAACATTCGATAAAGTTTTTCCACGTCATTAACTGCATGTTTAAAACTTTTTTAAACTGCCATTATATAAAATGAAATCTATAATTTAACTTTGTTTCTAACTTTTTTAAATTTAAGTTTTTGCAATATTTAAATGTTTTTTTTATAAAGTAATCTAGTGATTGAAACTTACACATTTTAAATATAGAAAAATGAAGTGTTTGAGGTTTAAATTTTGTCTCTGACAAAAAGTTTTTATTATTTCATTAACATTTCCCTTAAGTTTATAATTTTTTGATAAAATTTTCATACTTCTCAAAAATAATGCAAACAAATCTCTAATAACCACCTTTTTTTTGTTTTGCAATATTTAATGTTTTTTATAAAGACTCTTGATTCTTTCTATTTGTTCATACACTAAATATCGACATTCTCCAAACTAAGATTAAGGGATAGAGTAGTAATTTTGATTTTAATTAAACGTTTCGTTTTTTTAGGTATAATAATCTAACCGACGTGTTGAACAATAGTATTGGCCACGCGTAAAAATTGTAACAGACATAGTCGACAATTGCATTGAGACAACACATCTTTCTTCGTGAAAGTGCTGAAACCAAAACCCAAACTTTAGCTACACACACATTGGATTGGAAGAAACATCGTAGCATTTCATCGTACCAAAGGTATTGTTCTACGAGACAGAATCCTTTTGTTTTTAATGCAATTGTTACCTTTACCTTAAACTTTGCTTTTTGTTTTCTGCAATTCTATAAATCTTGTTTTTCATTTTCTATGCTTCATTTAACTCGATCACTGATTTTCTCTACTTTTTTTTTTTGATCAATTTTGTTTACCTTTTCTTGTTTTCAATTTTGATTGAATTGGTCCTAGTCAAAATATTCTCTTTTTATTCGTCCAATTCTCTTTAACCTTTATAGCCACTCAGATTCAGATTCCCTTTGGTTTCAATTTAAGTATTCATTACTCATTGTTTCATATGCTTATTTTCACTTTTGATTCAGGTAATCAAATTTGTGCTGTTCTGCTTAATAGCTGCACTATAGTTTATCAAACACAATATGGTTGATCCAAACAGTAGTTCCTCATGGTTGAAAAGTTTGAACATCTGTGAAACATTTGGGTTGAAAGATCATGGAGAATTGGGAACTGTGTTTGCTATAGTCATAGGCATCATTCTTCCTGTCTTGTTTTCGGTTTTGTTTCTTGGGAAGAAAAAAGGTAAAGTACGAGGTGTTCCGGTGGAAGTTAGTGGCGAATCCGGTTATGCTGTTCGTAATGCTCGATATTCTGAGTTGGTTGAAGTTCCTTGGAAAGGAGCTCCAACCATGGCTCATTTATTTGAGCAATCATGTAAAAAGCATACACATAATAGATTTCTTGGAACAAGGAAACTAATAGGGAAGGAGTTTGTTACATCCAGTGATGGCAGGAAATTTGAGAAAGTCCACTTAGGAGAGTATGAGTGGGAAACCTATGGAGAAGTCTTTGCTCGCGTGTCCAATTTTGCATCCGGTCTTCTTAAGTTAGGCCATGATATCGACAGTCATGTTGCGATTTTTTCTGATACTCGGGCTGAGTGGTTCATTTCCCTCCAGGTAAATTTGACTTACCTGCTTCATTTCGTTGAGTCATTCTCATTCCATTAACTCAAGACTTATATCCGTTCTGCATTCACAAATTTTAATGAAAGACTTGCTATGCTATACTTCAGGGTTGCTTCCGGCAGAATATAACGGTCGTCACTATTTATGCTTCTCTAGGTGAGGATGCTCTGATTCACTCGCTGAATGAGGTAGGAAGTTCTTTTCTTTCGTTTAATTTTGTAGACAGTATAACTAGATGAAACATATTCATCACTGTAGTAACTAAAAATAGCGTGGCATGTTCTCACTTGAAGCTTTATAATATGAACAGACTCAAGTATCTACTCTGATCTGTGACGTAAAGCTGTTGAATAAGTTGGACGCAATAAGATCAAAACTAACATCTTTGCAAAATATAATTTACTTTGAAGACGATAGCAAAGAGGAACATGCTTTTTCAGAAGGTTTGAGAAGTAACTGTACAATTGCATCTTTTGATGAAGTTGAGAAACTTGGGAAAGAAAGTCCCGTCGAACCAAGCTTGCCTTCCAAGAATGCTGTTGCAGTTGTCATGTATACAAGTGGCAGTACAGGTCTGCCAAAGGTTTGTTTCTTCTTCAAGTTTTGTTAAAGGCGTTCGTCTCTGTGTCTATGCACGTATAATCTTTTTTACATATTTGTGATTTGCTGGATGTTTGTTAAATGTTTTGTCCAATGTCATGGTTATTAATTTTCTCAACAACCTGATGCTTACTAAGAACGTAATTCAGAAATACGAGTAGTCGAGTACTGACTTTGTCTTGGTATAACTTTATTCTATATAGATTTTTAGGTGGTAAAGTATGTATAAGAACCATATTAAGTCATTATGTGCATATGATTGACTTTTTCTTGCACTGACATTAATAGCTAATAAGAGGATCTCTATCAAGTCAATTACATGTTACCCTTTGATTTGATAAGTTGTTAACTTTTTGTTATCATTTAGGGTGTCATGATTACTCACGGGAACATTGTAGCCACCACAGCAGCTGTTATGACTGTGATTCCAAATCTAGGTAGCAAGGACGTGTACTTGGCGTACTTGCCCCTTGCTCATGTTTTTGAAATGGCAGCAGAGGTGATTCTTTTAGACTTTAACTTTTAATCGTCACATTAGTTGGATGCCGTCTCTAAATTACTCTGGTTGTCCAGTCTGTTATGCTGGCTGCAGGTGTTGCAATTGGTTACGGCAGTCCTATGACTTTGACCGATACATCTAATAAAATCAAGAAAGGAACCAAGGGAGATGTTACTGTTTTAAAACCCACCCTTTTGACAGCGGTACCAGCTATTATTGATCGTATTCGAGATGGCGTTGTAAAAAAGGTGTGTGTCTACTAATCCACATCAACATTTAGTTTTTACTTTCTATTTGATCTTCACTGTTCAAATTTTACTATCATAATGCATTGATGGTCTTGTTGGATATCTGGATAGGATTTTCCAATTTAATAGCCACTTTGCAATCACTGATTGCCGTAACTTGCATATATTTTTCCTTTTTTATTTTCCCCTAATGTCTTTAACTAATCATTGGAAAATTATTTTGTCTTCCTGACTCTTACCTATATTGTACTTAGGTGGAGGAAAAAGGGGGACTTGCCAAGAATCTTTTCCAGATTGCATACAAGCGCCGACTGGCTGCTGTAAAAGGAAGCTGGCTAGGAGCTTGGGGAGTGGAGAAGTTGGTGTGGGATACCATTATCTTTAAAAAAATCCGTACGGTACTTGGAGGCAACCTCCGATTTATGCTTTGTGGCGGAGCTCCTTTATCCGGAGATTCACAACAATTCATCAATATCTGTGTGGGGTAATGATTCTCATTTTATACCATGCATTATTTGGTTGGAACTAAACTAGTTGTATTATACGTATGTGTGTGTATACATATGTAGTTGGAGAAAATGAGACCTCTTTAGTTGCTTATACTTTTTTTCTTCGGTTTTTTTTCTGTAAAGAGAGAGAGAGAGTGGATGGATAGAGTTTCTGATATATTTGTACAGATCTACCACTATATTAATATCATGGTGATATTAGTGGCAGAATTTCAGTAATAATCCAACGTTATTCATCTATTTCTGGTTCAATTCTATCAAAATGCACCGGCGCTCTGGGTCCTTTGAGCTATGACCTGTAATTTCACATGTGAGGCCAGGTTAGAGTACCTCAAAATAGAGTCAAACAGATTATCAACAGTATTTCAGGATATATCTTCAAAAACATCCTTGAAGTTATTGGAGGGGTGGGGTGAAATTGAGTGTCATTCACCAACCATTTCAAAAGCCTATGTTGTGCTACATGAATGGTATTATATCTAACAAGTCCTCTCCTGCAAGAGCTTTGTGGGTTGAAGTGTGGACAACGCAGATATCCGCCTCATCTCGTATTGAAATCTAATGTATATTTAATTCTAGACTACATGGTATTAGGGGTTTTGGTACCATGTTATGAGCCAATTCACAAGCTGAAGTTGTTCGGTGGCTGGTGAGTAACATGATTAGTATTTGTTGAAAAATTTGCCTAAATTGTGGCAACTCCCACAATCAGTTATTTAGCCACTTAGTCTGCCTTCATTGCCCTGGTACAACACCTTTAGTGTGTTGGGTTAAGGGGTGGTTTTAGTCGCACACCGCCTAGGGATATGACTCTGAAAGATTTCCAAAATAATGGAATTAAAGAAAACACTCTAAAATGTATGTCTCTTCATGGATTTGAAATTCAAATTAGTAAGGTGTCTTCTTTCATGATTGAATGGGTATACTCATGAATTAATACGACTTTCATTTGAGTCAATTCATGAAAAATTGAGCTATCTGTTAAAAGTTATTTCTCTTGACCATGTGGTATGTGGTTCTCTATACATAGAACAACAAAATTCATTTATTTCTCATCCAAAATTCTGCCAAAATCAAAACTCTAAATCATCCTCTCTTTTCTCTTTTCTCATAGTTCCTATTCCACTAGATAGGATAAAGGAAAATATATTCCTTTAACAACTTTCAAGACTCATGAGGGGTTCTGTATGTTACTTGTGATGCCTTTTGAACTATCCATTGCATCATTCTCTTTCTAGTTTCTAGTCTCTCATGAATGAGACGCTCAAACCATTTCTATGGAAATTTACGTTAGTGTTTTTCTGACGAAAATTTTCAGAAAAAATCAACAATACTCACTTGGTCCATTTGAGATTCATTCTTTAACTATTTATTACTGGTTCAAGTTATATTGAAGTTAAAAAAAAGAAATAATTGAAGTTAAAAAAAAGAACTATTATTTCTAAACCACCTCTTTTTGTCCGACTAGAGTTATAATTCTTTGTATTTATTTATGTCGACAGGGCTCCTATTGGACAAGGATATGGTTTGACCGAAACATTTGCTGGGGCTGCCTTCTCTGAGGCTGATGACTACAGTGTGGGCCGTGTTGGTCCACCTCTGCCTTGTTGCTACATTAAGGTATGCCATATATCGTATTAACTAAAAATCAGTGCATCGAACTTCCAACTTATACTTATTTATAAATGTTGCATTGAATTATTGTAATAGTTCATGCTGGTGAATTGTAAAACTTATTGGACTTTAAAGATCACTGAGAAGTTAGTAACATCTCAGAAATATTACCACTTAAGCTGTTACAGAACTTGCAGTTGGTGCTATTTATGAGCCTCAAGTAGGGGGAAATTTGATTTTGTTATTAATTTGGTTCATTGGCTGTATAGCTTGTTTCTTGGGAAGAAGGAGGGTATCTATCATCGGACAAACCAATGCCACGAGGAGAGGTTGTAGTCGGCGGTTTCAGTGTGACAGCTGGTTATTTTAAGAATCAAGATAAAACTGATGAAGTGTTCAAGGTAATTTTCACACTTAAAGTTATGTGCATGTCATTTTTCCCTTTTAATTTTCTTTAGTTGCATTTAAATTTGCTTTTGCTGATTAATAAGTAGCACATGTGATTTTTCAACTTGGTACAGGTTGATGAGAAAGGTGTGCGCTGGTTTTATACTGGTGACATTGGGCGATTCCATCCTGATGGGTGCCTCGAAATCATCGATAGGAAGAAGGATATTGTCAAACTTCAACATGGAGAATATATCTCTCTTGGAAAGGTGACTCAAACTATACCTGTCGTTCTAGAATCACGACGCAGTACTGACACGAGATTCACAGTAAAATTTTCAGGGTCTAACATTAGTTTTTCATTTTGAATGTAATGGCAGGTTGAGGCAGCACTCGCATCGTGTGATCATGTGGATAGTATAATGGTGCATGCAGACCCCTTTCACAGTTACTGTGTTGCTCTAGTCGTTGCTTCACATCAGTCCCTGGAAAAGTGGGCCCAAGAAACTGGTATTGAATACAAAGATTTTCCTGATCTCTGTAACAAACCTGAAGCTGTCACTGAGGTCCTGCAGTCCATTTCCAAGGTTAGCTTATGTGTGAATGGCTACTTGTTTGCTGGCTATCCAGGATTAAATCGATAGATTATTCATTAATGATTTATCAATTTGATGATGAAGTAACACTTGTTGCATACTACCACACTCTTAAATTAAGATGCCAAAAATGTTTAATTTCTGTTCATTTATTAGACTGCTTAAATATTTAATTAAGTAAACAAATAAGAACACTGAAAATAAACTATGTAAAGTTTGTTTAAGACTATGTTGGATTCAACCAAACATAAAGGCACCATCATTACACAACCTCCATCCAACATCTTAAACTTTTAGTAGAATTGGTCCTTGACATGTTACTTGAGCCGCAATGACCTAATGATCAAGAGAGTGATCGTTACCGCATCCATACTTCTGAATCAGGTTTATTGTTAGTCTAAGGAAGACTGGACCCTACTCTATCCACTCTCAAATTTGAAGCGCTCTTGCATTATAGGGATGTTGTGCACATGATTCGAGTTGGGTGGATGAAATAGAGGAATTCTTTAGATATAACATATTATTGCAGAGTACATATCAAACTCAGGCAGATTCAACTATAATACCAGCCAAAATCTTTGATATTGTGTCTAGCAAAGTGTCAACAAGAACAAAAAATATGTGTTGTGGATAAAAATGTTGATGTGGATTAATGAACAGTCATAAAAGAATATATGAGATTAGATGAGTGTAGAAAAAATGACAGAAACTCTTCTCGGTCATTAACTCACGTGGTGAGAAGACCAATAGAGACTACTTAAAAAAAGGTGGATCAAATGCAAGATGGTCATGTTTAAAGGGATAGAGGGAGACCCAAGATTTTTTTTAAGGAAAATCATTAAACACCCTCACTCCTACTTGTGCAAATGTTTTAATTGAGAAGTTTGAATTTTTATAGAGCTGAAAGGCATTCACTGATCTATATAATCAACACCAGTTATTGAGATAAGGTCTGGTTGTTGTTATTGTTCTGTAAATTGTGCATATTGTTTGGTTATAGCCTTCTAGGACATATATACAGTCAATATTTAGAATGACTTGGAAGAACAAGATAAATTTGCTGAACAAACACAAAACAACAACAACCAAAAGCCTTATCCCACTAAGTGGGGTTGGCTACATGGATAAAATTATGCCATAATGTTCTATCATCATAAACCATTTTTGGATCCAACTCATTAATCTGTAGATCTTTCTTAATAGTTTTTCTAGGTTTTCCTCACCCTCTAGTGAAGGAACGCACAAAAACAAAAGAAAAAACAACACCATGCTATAATAGAAATAACCGTCAACCAGTTGGCTACACTCAATATATGTAGCTTTTTACCCGCTTGTCTTCCATTCCTCTGTAATTTTTTTCAAATTCAATTAATGAATGCAAAGAAAAATAAAAACGGAAAACTTTGATATGATCCATTATATATGTAGAATTATTGATCAATGAAACATTCAGGTTGAGGAAATATGTATTTGGGGTTTGTGATCTTCTGGTTGAGCTGTCAAAGCTGTGACAATCATTAATTTCCAAATAAAACGGTTCTTGTAGTAAAAACTTTGTAGAAATAATTTTTTTAGATTCACCAAATGGTAAAACGAGCTTTATCTATTATTTTTTAACAAGGTAAACCACATTGTAAGATTAATAACCATTATATGGTAGATGGCTTATTTTACTTTGTTAATTTCAGGCTGCAAAAGCTGCAAAGCTGCAAAAAACTGAAGTTCCTGCGAAGATTAAGCTGCTGGCGGATCCATGGACACCTGAATCTGGATTAGTTACTGCTGCTCTCAAGTTAAAGAGAGAACAGCTGAAAGCCAAATTCAGTGATGATCTTCAGAAGTTGTATGCATGAAGTATCTAACCTCATGTCAATGTACTATCCATTGCAGGTGTATGTTATGTTCGAGTTTTAATTTATCTCCCTCGATATGGTTGATGCACTTTCACTTTTTTAATGACATGTAAAATACACCGCATAGCCAAAACAAAGTCAGCATAATGGTTGCTGTTGAGATTGCTTTGTAAATGATCTGCTGATAGTAATATAGTCATCCTATATGACTGGCATAGATAATAATATATGAACTGTTATTTACCATGAAGTACATGTGTCAATTATTTTTATAAAGACAATTCTTTTCTTTTTATAAAGAAAGAAATCAGTATGTGTAACCCTGGCTCTTAGGAATGACATGCATACGACCTTATTAAGATTCTGTTTGTTACAATTTAAAAGAAAGCAGTAAAATCTGAACATTTTTAAAGTTGTTGTTTTAAAATATTGTTAGTAAATGTTTTTGGTCGTGTTTTACATATTCATACAACAACTAAAAGTTATACACCTAAAAGAAGTTATGCAAAAGCTTGACAGTGTTCGTTGAAATTTTTGGTTTATATATAGATGAAGGTCATCATTCAAATTGTCATGTATCGCAAATATTTTTGGCATCTATTGAACATTTAGAAACAAATTAACAATGTCTAGTGAAGAATGCATTTTGTCATAAAATGCTTGTGAGTTGTGAGAGAAATAAGGTGTTTAGCAAACATGCACATAAAATATTAAATATGTATTATCTTTATTTAAAGTATATTAACTTTATGGGTCCACTTCAAGTTTGATAGAAAAATGACTGCATACATTTGAAATTTCATAAAGATACATTTTTTTTTGTTAACTAATACATAGCATGTTTCACTCCTATGTTTCAAACCAACCAAATGAAATATAGAACGTACATGAGTATTGCCACTCCCAAGTCCTATGCCTTCAAATATTTGGTGAAAAGTCAACGCAGCTACAAGGAGTCTTAGAACTCTTCAAAGTACCTAAAGAGATTCATATTATGACCGAGTAAGCCACAACCCCAATTCCAATACAAGAGTCGTCCATGAAATTGAGATTGATGTTCGAAATAGGAACTCGATGGCATGTTTTATGTTATAAGTCACACACTCACACACGCACATACGTGCACAGACACACATTGTACTACACACGCGCTGCACACCTTGCCCCTCCACAGAACAACTAAGGTAGTGATTCATAAATTAGTCGGTGGCATATGCGTCAACCATCATAATCACAATTGTTGTAGACATAGTCACAATTCCAGATTGCCAGTAAAAAGTAAATCATCCCATATGGAAGAACATGAATGAAAACTGTGGCTAGGATCACACATTCTGCAAATGCTATGACAATCAAAAGAAATTTCTTTCCTGGCTTAAAGAATTTATCAGTTTTCCCAAATGTGGGATGCAGGTGCCGATCCCACTTCCAACTACAAGGGACCTTATAGTCTTAGGACCCTCCAAGGGACCTTAAGTTAATATTGAATGCGCTGCAACAATATTGTTACAGGAACTAAGAACCAGCCTCCAAGTACTAGATTAGTGAGGTGATCCCATTTTTAAATACGTTATCTAATGATAATCATGAATTTACCAAGACTGTAATGGTTACAAACTGAAGCAATGTATGTGCCTGTAACAGCACCAATTTGAATTAGGCAATACAATATGGTAAATATCAAACTTCGGAAACTAGATGAAAACATGCCATCTTAGCTTTAAGTGTGAGCTGGCTCATTAGTTGTTTCTAAATAAAACTAACCACAAAGTTTTCGGTTTGCGCCAAAATCATTTTTTTTTTTTAAAGAAAACCCGACTGTTATCTTTGTTGAATGTTAACTTCTGCCGGATAGAAAAAATTAATATTGAACTTTTTTGGATAATGTAAAAATTATTTAAACTTGTTTATTTATTTTAATGGGTTTTTATACTGCACCTTAAGTTTTTCATAATGTACACCTTTAAAATATTGCCCAGCTTTGCATAAAAAAAAAATATCGCCGACCAGGCAATTTATCTAGAGTAAGGTTAAGATGAATTTTTAACGAGCATTTATGAAAAAGTTATATTGAGAGAATATTATAAAAACTGAGAATATTTATGAGAAAGTTATATTGAGAGAATATTACGTCTTATTTGTCTTGGAAGTTTATTTATTTTTTCACAATTTCTATAAATTTACAAGGATTTCAGAACCATACTTAATAAAAAATAGACCTTTTTGTACCAAAAAAAAAAAAGAAAAAGAGTAGACTTTGAACTTCTCTTCAAGGAATTATTACATACAGCAAAAGAAGAAAAGTTTCTGCAAAGATTATGCCTAAATGGATGTCAATATTGTTATGGACTAATGAAAATGTGGTGACATACATACTATAATTATTTATGAAACTTCATTCTCAACCAAACCCAACAATCAATTTCAACTCTTATTGCATTGAAAATGTGCATTTATATTCATTGGCCGTGTATCAGATGGAATCACTCTGACTCAACAGGAGTTTGCGCAATGGCAGAGGTTGATAGTGAGGGCCGCAGGAGGATGTATAAAGCAGGTCCCAGCAATGGTATCAATGATACTGGAAGAAGCCAAGAACCTTTGTCAAACCTGCATAATGGACTAGCATTACATATCTTTTATATAGTATGATAGGGACTAGGTTTAGGATCTCTAAGTGAAAATTGAAACAAAACTCAAATGGTAATGAGCATACCATTTTCTAGCAGTCATATCATTGTAAACCCAAAATGGTGCCAATGTTGAGAGTAAAGTAAAATCAATAGACGTAACATGGATCTGCAAACATGAAAACCAGATTTTAGCACGTTGCAAATTTGGCCTAATGTTACTTACTTGGTTGTGGTAGACTAGTCATTTACTAGTCCAGTAATTGTTCATTAAACTATTGAAGACCACCATAACAATATTAGAGAGGAGGACATTGCTAAAGCTTAAAATAATAAATACAAGAACAAGTCAGGCCGACAATATGAAAAGCTGAGTTTGAACTTACAAATTTGCTTTCCCTACAATACTGGAAAAATTCTTTCCACACATCTTCCCCGGCTAAACCAGCGTAAACTATGATGCCTATCCCCGAAGCAAGCAATATCTGATTCATACAGAAAGAAAAAAAACAAATATGATGAGTTAAAAATATTCAGGTTTTCTTGAAAAGTAAGAATGTCACTACAACTTGAGGATATTCTTAGGCATTAACATGAACAAAATCACCAACCATGGTCACTATCATTTAAATCACAATGATCTGTCTGTAACAACTTTACAATGTTAGGTTGGGATGAGCAACTTACCGTTGCAGTGACTTTCGATTCCAAAAAATTTAATGGCCATGTTTTGAGCTCTGCTTCTTCGACAGGAGGCGGTGGAGGTTTCCAGAGCACAAAATAAGGAAGAAGCGCATATATGCCACCGAAAAATGAAGCAGACAGGAAGGGCCATACAGGAACACTGCTTTTTGAGCTGTGAAATAGTAAAAACAGCAATGCAAAAACCAAATTGTCAATTCTCTTTAAACAACAACATTGTTTACATAGCAGGGTCGGATATTTTGTCCGATTCCCACAAAGCTCAAAGTAGGCAAGTGTTATTAATTCTGAAATGCCAGGGTATAAGCTAAAACTCTAAAGAATGTAAGAGGCTAAGAATTATAATATTATCCTGAGTGGAAACTCTATTGAACTCACCCTAAAGCAAGGCTTGAATGTTACATCTTGGATTTCTAAGTTCATAATCCGTGCTTAAATTTTGATGGGTTACCAATGTAATCGAAACGAAGGGTGGCATCATGCATGACTTAAAGAAATATATTAAAGCTAGCTAAGTTTGGATTTGCTTATGAACAACTCATCTACTAACATAATCAGTTGACAAAGTGTTTGAGAGAGCTTGTGAAAACAACTTATGATATGTCTATAAGCTGTTCTCAGCTAGTATTAGTAAGCCTTTTAGGATAACTTATGAAAACAAGTTTAAAATATTACCTTTTTCACTACAGAAATAACTTGTGCATTGTTAAGAATGAACAACAATTCTGTTACAAAGATGGTTGCAGTGATAGTAAATTAAGTGAGCATGTGAGTTAGAATCTGTAACCAACTCTAACTATCTATTACAAATACAACTAACTAACTCTGCTAATTCACACAAAAATGCATATGAAAAGGGAAATACCTTCTTCCTGTGGGAAGTAACAACATGGTATATACCAAAGGCCACAAACCCATTATATACCATTCAGAAACAAGAACTTGATTCATTCTGAAACCATCATCTCCTTTGAAATTCAATAGCTTTTTCAAGAAATAAATGTCCCTCGACTGAAGAAAAAACAATAAACATAAGCAAGGTGCATAAAGAAGTCAAGTGAAAGAAGAAAAAAGTAGATAGATAGTATATATTACAGGTGTCTGGTTAGGGGAGAGAAAAGAAACATAGTAGATAAGTGCAGCCCATAAGAAAAAGAGTAAAATTGAGGTTGTCCAATCTCTTTTTCCTTCATCATCCTCAACACTGCTGTTATTGGTAACTTGAGTCTCTTTGTTGGAATCATTGCAAATAAGGATACTACCGCTTTTTCTCCGAAATGATGCTGTAACAGCAACTAGAGGTGTGAATGAGCTTAATCTGCAACAACATCCCGATGCCAATGATGTTGTTGTTATATGGGGTTGAATTGTTTTTTTGGTTTTGAGAGTTGGAAAGTTACAGGAAATGAGATTTGGTTTAGCTACAACTAGCACCATAATCAATATTGTTGCGGGTGATGCAAATTGTATTGTATTGTATTGTATTGTATCCATCCGTTGAAACAAAAAGATTAACCTGTTATGTTATTATGGATTTGAACAACTTTCAAGAGGTTAAAAAAACAATAGTAAAAAATGTTTTTTTTTTTTTTTTTTGACTAATGTAGACACTAGTTACCACAATCCATTAATTATTAGGATTGGGCTCACGTGGTGTTCTCACAACTTCTCAAAGTAACATCATAAGTTGTGTCTGTCATGTTTGATTTCAGTCGATAAGGTGTTTTACTTAGTAACATGACAACCATGGTTGAAGCTTCAGGGATGATGATGATGTTCACCAACACCACCACTCTTATTCCTGCTTTTAGTCTACACAAAACTCATCTTGCTTTCTCACGTAGAAACAATGCTCATTTTACACTCTCTGCAACTTCAACTACTCAAACCTCATCATTGATGGATACTATTCCTTGGGGATGTGATAATGATTCTATTGAAAATTCATCTTCTCTTGACAAATGGTTGTCTCAGTCTGGTCTTCCTTCTCAGAAGATGTCCATTGATAAAGTTGATGTTGGTGAGAGAGGACTTGTTGCTTTGAAGAATATTAGGAAAGGAGAGAAGCTTCTCTTTGTTCCTCCTCAACTTGTCATCACTCCTGATTCTGTAACTCCTCCTTTCTTCTTCTCTTAGTTTGGAAAATTCAATTCTAATTCATTCATAATAGGATTGCCTTATTGTGAAACTGTTTGGAAGAGCTTATGTTATGGAAACAAACAACTTATGAAATGTTTATAAGCTTATTATTTTCGTAAGTTATTAAAGATAGCGTTGAAAACAGTTTCGCTTTATTTTATCTTCAATTATGAAAATAGCTTATTCATAAGGGCTTAAGTAAGCTGTTACGGTACCTTGGATTGACTTGTTTGATCTTATCTATTGGCATAAACATTTTGAGACTATGGGATAATTTATGGCAACAGCTTATGGCATGTCCATATGCATAGTGCATAGATAGATTATGAAAACAATTCGCTTTTGTTATATCTTTTGTATAGAAATAGCTTATACATGCTTATGCTATAGGCACTTAATTAAGTTGTTTATCCAAACAGGGCCTTATAGACATTCGTGTGAGCATCGTCACCATTTTAGTGTATTAATTCAATCCAAGAAGCTTTGTTCAGAAATTAGCATAATAACAGCAAATTATATAAGTATTATGCTGTCGGTGTCAACACTCGACAACATTGCTTTATTCAATCCGTACTAAAATTTGATACTTCTTGATAAACCTTCTAAGCTTGATTTGGATTTTTTGTGTTCTGGTGTTAATGATTTTGTTTGGGGTATTTTGGTTATCAGGAGTGGAGCTGCCCGGAAGCTGGTGAAGTATTGAAAAAGAATTCAGTGCCGGATTGGCCATTGCTTGCAACTTACCTTATAAGTGAAGCTAGTCTCATGAAATCTTCAAGATGGTTCAGTTATATATCGGCTTTACCTCGACAACCATACTCACTTCTTTACTGGTACCTGAATTCAATTGCTTATCATGAATTATTGTGTGTTTGTATTGGGAAGAAAGAGAGAAGTGAGTATTGATGAGCAAGAAATTAAAATTTGTAGTTGAAATGCTTTGTTCCTTTGCCAGGGAGAATGTGAGATAAATCCAATTGAGATTATTTAACAATAACCAGGGTTTTAAAAAAGGGTCGAAGTAACAGTTGGCTGCGTCGTGATCCTTGATATTGCGGAGAATGCAGTCAAATGTGGCCTCAATCGCGGTCAGCTGCGGCTTCGACAACAACAAAAACCGTTTTGTCGCAGCCTGATTGCGGTCACATACTTTTATTTAAAACCCTTAATGTCACTAATTAAGCCCGTCCTAAAATGGTACAAAAGTGAAGACAAAATTAAAATATCTTACGTTATAACAAGCCTTTTAAACTATAATTTCAATAGAAAAAACTAAAGGTGGTTTATACTTGCTATTTTCTTTTTGTTACTTTTCATTTCCCTCATCCATATCCATACAAGAGAGGTGTTTCTCTATTTGTTCTCTGATTTCTCAATTTCAATTTCATTCCCACTAATTTCTTCCTCTTAATTTCGGTTTCAAGCAAAAATAATCTTCAATGGACTTCACTTCTTCATTCTATCAATGAAAAAAGAGCAATGTTATTTGAACATCAAAAAATCAACAACTATTTGACAACCGTATAAAAATATACCATTTATAACTACTATTTACGTGACTATGAGAGAGAGGGAGAGAGAAACAGCTAATTAAAAGATGAAATAGTACCAATACTGTATATTTTGACGGTGTTAGACAACCAAAAAGTTGTCGACATAACATTTCTCATAAAAAAAAGGGTCTTTCTCAAAATTTTCCTATTTCATTTCTTTCATTTCAGGTCACAAGCAGAACTAGATCGCTACTTGGAAGCTTCACAGATTAGGGAGAGAGCAATTGAAAGGACTAATAATGTTATTGGAACGTATGGACCGATCATTTGTACCTAATATTTCTTTAGAGATTTTTTAGGCAGTTCATTTCTCTTTTTTAGTATAATGCCTTAATCTACTGTGCTTTCTTGATTGAATAATCCCATGTTTTTGAATAACAAGCATACTTCCCATTTGTTCTCCAGATACAATGATATGAAGGTTAGAATATTTTCCAAATACCCCGATTTCTTCCCTGAAGAGGTAATTACATCACATTGAACTGGATAAGAATGTAGTTTCAGAAAGTTCGAAGTGAATCTGAATCTGTTATTTGTATGACTTTCAGGTGTTCAACATCGAGTCCTTCAAATGGTCATTTGGCATTCTTTTCTCGCGCATGGTGAGTCAATCTGGTAGATAAAATGAAACAAAATTATATATCATGTCATTCAACTAGACTTTGTTTTGTTGTTTCATATTTGAGAGAAATGGCTGATTGTCTGAACATCTAATTCATGATATTGGCACCATGTAGGTTCGGTTGCCCTCTATGGATGGAAAGAATGCATTGGTTCCTTGGGCAGATATGATGAATCATAGTTGTGAGGTAGGGTCTTTCCAAATAAAATTCCTAGCAAGTTTTCCTCAACAAGTTGAACTCTAATATATTTTTTGTCATTGGATTAGGTGGAGACTTTTCTGGATTACGATAAATCGTCAAAGGGAATTGTCTTTACGACCGATCGCCCCTATCAACCAGGTGAGCAGGTAATCATAAACTCAGATAGAATTTGTTAAATTAGATTAACATAGGATAAAACTAATACGTACCTTGGTAAATGAAATGCAAATTCGTCGCGCCTTGCCAAAGTGTTTATGACTCTAAAGTTAGTAATATTACCACAAACTGCAATTGATTTCTTGTATCAAATTACACAGGTGTTCATTTCATATGGAAAAAAATCAAATGGGGAGCTTCTGTTATCATATGGATTTGTTCCAAAGGAGGGCACGAATCCAAGTGATTCAGTTGAGTTGTCACTGTCACTCAAGAAATCTGATGAGTCCTATAAGGAGAAGTTAGAACTGTTGAAGAAATATGGATTATCAGGGTGAGTACCTAAGTTTTCATAGTTAGTATACATGATTGAACTTGTTACTAACCTGTATGGTCTTTTTCTGTCAGATCTCAGTGTTTTCCTATAAGGATTACTGGTTGGCCATTGGAGTTAATGGCTTATGCTTATTTAGCTGTTAGTCCTTCAAGCATGAGAGGAAAATTTGAAGAGGTATGTCACTTACTATCCTTTTGAATTCTTTATACGAATGTGTTGTATAACCATATGTGTGATTCTTTGGACAGATGGCTGCCGCCGCATCAAATAAAACTACCTCGAAAAAGGACTTCAGATATCCTGAAATAGAGGAGCAAGCATTGCAATTTATACTAGATAGTTGTGAATCTAGTATCTCAAAATACAACAAGTTCTTACAGGCAAGGAAACACTTTAGTAATGATTTCAAAAGCAATTTGCCAATCTCTAGCTAGCGAGTTAATCCTAGTTGTTTGTTTCCATTTGATCGATTCACAGGTAAGTGGATCGCTAGATTTGGATGTGACTTCCCCGAAACAACTCAACAGAAGACTCTTTCTAAAGCAGCTAGCCGTGGACTTGTGTAATAGCGAGCGCAGGATATTGTTTCGTGCTCAATATGTAAGATTATAAAAGCAAGTTATTTTAATTTCTATATACGACCATATATGACTATTTAATTTCTACTTACAAAGGTTGCTTGTCACTAAAGATAACTCATTTTGAATATTAATTGCAGATATTGCAAAGAAGACTGAGGGATATGAGGACTGGTGAATTAAAAGGCTTGACAATCTTTAATGGGTTCTGGAATTTTTTCCAATGAGGCCATTCACTATTTTCTACCCTTGGTTGTTTTGGAAACATCTAGCTCACACTTTGACAAAATCATGAACTTGTTCAAGTTCATCACTTCATGTAATTTGTATTTGTTTCTGATAGAAATAGGTCAAGTCTTGAGCGTAAAATAGTCTGTATGAAAGTTGAAAAGAATAATGAAAACAAGAAAAGAAAAGGCTTAGGAATTATTGCATCTAAACAAATTTTCTGATTCATTTTGTATTTTATTGAGTCACTTTGATGATTGCTCTTCTCCCACATATAGGCAAAAAAGTCAAAACTGTCAAAATACACGAAAACTTGCTACAGTACTATAAAATTGTAAAGGTCGCAACGATTTAGGGATCAATTGATACCATATTATTAAAAAAGATGTGATTCTGATAGTCTATTTTATTAAAATAATATTTTTCTTCAAAAGTTATTTTAATTTTTTTAAAAAAAGTTGTTTTGTGTTTGTTTAATTAAATGGAAATAACCTGTTTTTTTATTTATTTGTCTACTAGTAAGGAATGTATGGTGGTGGAGAAAATGTGTAGGGCAGATTGGGAGTTTGGAGGTAGGGGTGGGAGTGGAGGCGGAGATTAATGGCGAGGGAGGAGGAAAGTGCGAATGAATGTTCCACGTTACTTTCTAACGTTGTTTTGCAGGTTAATGTTCATGATTTTTGGATATGGTTATTAGACCCTTCTCATGGTTACTCGGTTGAGAAAGCGTTATCGCTTTCTCACTAATGATGGCAACCCTGTGGATAGGACTCTGATTGATGATGTCTGGCAAAAGAATATTCTCTCTAAGGTGTCAGTGTTTGTGTGGCGCCTTCTCCAGAATAGACTTCCTACTAGAGATAACTTGGTGCAACGGCGAATTCTTTTGATAGCAGACTCGGTATGCGTGATAGGATGCGGTGGTTATGAAACCGATGCTCACTTATTTTGTGTCTGTAATATTTTTAGTTCGCTTTGGGATCATATTTTGCATTGGTTAGGTTTATCTGTGGTGTTTTCAGGTGACATTCGAGCATTTTAAACAATTCTCTTACTTGGCCGGATTGCCTAGAGTCACTCATTATTTCTTGAAAATAATCTGGTTTGCTTCTGTTTGGGTTATTTGGAAGGAAAGAAACAATGGTGTATTCCAAGATACGGCTTGTGATTCTTCTATTCTACCTGACATAGTGAAGCTAATTTCGTTTACGTGGCTGAAATCGATACATCTTTTATTTTTACTTATCATGACTGGTGGAAACATCCACTCCCTTGTAAGGGTGTTATTGTGTAGTTTTCTATAACTTTTCGTTGGTGCTCCTTTAGAACAACACCTTACTGTTGTATTTTGGTAGGTTGGTTTACCTTTTACATGACTTGTGCACGGTAAATTAACCTTGTTTTTTTTTAAAAAAAAAACCAGATATCAAATATATCCAGCCAATTTAATTTTGATGAATGTTTTCTAAAAATATATTCATAATTTAAATTGACAAACGTTTTTTAATTTAAGAGACTAATTTGTTATTAGTTATTAGTCTGATAATTTCTAAAAATTATATTTGTTATTTGTTTAGTCTGATGAATGTTTTCTAAAAATATATTCATAATTTCTAAAATGTAATTTCTATTTGTTTCTAATTTGTTTCTTTTTTCATTGATTTTTATTTTTCAGATTTGTGATCATGTTTTGTTCCAATTCACTATTACAACTTGTAATATGATTTATTTTTTACAAGGGATAAATTTTGTTTGTTATAAAAAAAAATTTATACAACTTTGTAAGGGACGATTTTTTACAAATCCTATTTGAAGGAGACGATGAATTTTAGTTCCAGAAATCTTTTTTTTTTTTAAGAAATCAAAATGGAATTATATCACCAAATGTGATTCATCTCGCACAAGGTGTGCAAAAGAGAATCATTCAATCAAGTTACAAAGTTAATGTCCGGTGCCAAAAGCATACAAAAACAAAAACTCTACTGACAAAAAGAAGAAAGCTACTACAAAACACCCATGCATAATAAAGGGTGCCGCTACCGGCCACTTCCAGAAATCTTTCTTCAATTGTTCCATTATACAATTTTGACAATTCCCACAATAGTTTGTGAGGGTGAAGTAAAATGAAAAAAAGGTAGAATTGTTAAAAAAAAATTGTGATTTTGAGAGGTGAAAGTATAAATAAAAGGGTATAGGGTATAATTTCCTTCTCATACCGATGTAATGTGAAGGGTATTACTTTCTCAATTTCATAGCCTTGAACTAAAACTATAGGCGAAGAATATTGTGGAGACTAAGAGTTGATTTTTTTTCCTCTAAGGATTAAAATAAATAATATAAACCTTAGAGATAAAAAACATATTTAATCATTTTTAGGAGAAAAAATATATTTAATCATAAAATTTAAGTTCCATTTGGTTCAATGGAAACAATAGGAGAAAAGGAATTTTAATAAAGGAGAGACAAAGAAATGGGAGGGAAGAAGAAGTATTTTAATTAAATTTCTTAAAAAAAAAAGTGTTTTAATTAAATATTTGTTTAGTTCAAAACAGAAAAAGGAGAAGGAGGGGAAAATTTTAATTAATATATTTTGGTTCACACAATTGCAGCCTCTTTCTTATGATGTGTGGCAGTGGCTTCCGGACCCGTCTGAGTGGTACTTTGTTCGTGCTGTGTATGTTATGCTCATTGATCAGGGTGTACCACATGTTAGGCAGGATGTAGACTTGATTTGGCATAGACAGGTTCCGCTTAAGGTGTCTATTTTGGCTTGGCGGTTGCTTCGGGACCGTCTTCCTACTAAATCAAATTTGGCGATGCGTGGTGTCCTTGATGCAGAGGCGTGCCAATGTGTGGCAGGTTGCGGTTCTATGGAGGATGCTAGTCATTTGTTCTTGTTGTGTCCTTGTTTTGGGTCGTTGTGGCCTCTTGTGCGGCATTGGATAGGCTTTGATGGCATTGATCATTGTGATATTTTTAGTCACTTTGTTCAGTTTATTCACTCCATGTGTGGCTTGAAGGCGAGACGGTCTTTTATGCAGCTTGTTTGGTTGTTGACTGTTTGGGTCTTATGGAATGAAAGAAATAATAGATTATTTAATATGAAAGAAAGTTCCATGATTCAATTACTAGATAAAGTGAAGTATTATTCTTTGTGGTGGCTGAAAGCTAATAAGACCACCTTTGTTTTTGGTGACCATTTATGGTGGTCGAGTCCTTTGTCGTGTTTATTGGCTGACCTTTTGATGTATTTGTGATTGTACTGCTTATTTCTCTAGTTGTCTTTTTGATACATCTTGTGCTGAGAGGACTACTAGTACAATGTTAATATATTCCATTTTTGTTTGTTAAAAAAGAAACACAATGGGAGAGATTTTAAAACTGATTTACCACTTTACTTTAAAGTATTACAACACTCTTTGAATACATTTTTTTTTTACAAATGAATACATATCTTGTTTTCTAGAAAACACAATTTCGATATATGTTAATTTGTTGATTGTTTCTTCGAAAGATGGATGAGTTTAATAATTCGGTGATTAGACAAAAATGCAAAATGATCTATACTGATACATAACTTATTATGATAAATTTCACAACTTTTCTTCAATTAAAAAAAAAATGCAACTTCGTATAAAATATTGGCTTATTATTATATTTAGTCCATGTAAACATATGTCACTTAAGTTATGATCTATGGATTTGCTAATCCTTCCAATTTTGTTATGTAAATATTAATCACTTGAGTTTTGGTTCCTGAACTCATTTAATCAATGACACATCATGATTTTGTTGAGGTGACATAGATCGGTTGGCGGAAACATGGATAAACCATCAAAGTGTAGGGGTGAATGGAAGAAAATGTTCTCGACTCTTTCAGACTCAAATGAAATTACTATACTGCCCTCAATTCATTTTATTCTCAAACTATCTGGTAATTGATTTTGGGATTAGGGTTTCTGGAGAGGCGAAATCAAATTTGATACTTGGAAGGTGAGAGAGGAAGAACACGAAGGAGAAATTGAAGTTGTGTTAAGCAATCTTCCTCTAACACAAAGAAAATAGAATCGAAGCTCCGAAGAAGAACACGGAGTCGTAGGCTCGAAGGCTGCAGATGAAGATGAAGAAGAGCCATTGAACACGAAGAACCCACATTTACCGGTTATGGGTTTTTTGTTAATTTTTATCATAGAGGCGAGGAGGAGATGATTGTAGGCATATTAAACACATAGAGAGGTTTGAGGAACTGTAACACCCATACTAGAAATTACCTAGGATATCTAGCTTGTGTGTTAAACTTGGCATTGGATACATTAAAATTACAATAATAAAAATTTCCTCTGAATAAGATATAAAAATTCTAGTCTTATACCTCTGAAATAATACCACTGACGTGAACTTTATATGGTCCATCGACTTCTGCTTCTTCATCACGAACCATTATGTCGTCTAGTAACCTGAACATCTAAAATAAATAAAAGGGATTGGGGTGAGATAGGATGCCTCAAAGAGTTCCACTTATCCTAGGTTGTAAGCAATCTCGGGGAACCTAAGATCACCATCTATTCTAAACTCAACCCATTTCGGGTTTATACAATCTTTATCATACATAACTGAGCGATCGGGGATAACTAGGATTGCTACCTAGAATACTATCATGATTATATCATAATGTCATATTCTTATCCATACACACTCATAATCATAATTCTTGACTTAAAGTTCATGTTATTAATTATACATTTCACTATGTGAGTATAGACCACATTATCTCTTCGTTGTGGCGAATGGTAACTATTTCATTTTGTTACTATGAGTCATATCTCATAGGCTACATTATCTCTTCGTTGTAACAAACATAATTTTTACATTTGTTACTATAAGCCGTACCTCATAGGCTACGTTATCTCTTCATTGTAGCAAACAAAGATTTTCTCAATTATTTATTTATTTATTTTGAAAATATGAATAATGGAAAAATGATAAGCTGTTCTAGTAATGGTAAAAGTGCTTAAATCGTAATTAAACTGTTTTGGAAGTGCTTAAATGGCCAAACAGTGAACTTATGGTGCATCGATTGAAATGTGAATTATGGAGTTTTGCAAAAAGTGCTTAAATCGTAATTAAACTGTTTTGGAAAAGTAATTATGGAGTTTTGGAGATAGCAGAAGCTGCAGGCTGTTGGTAAGATGCTTTGCAATTTTTCCGGGAGTGATTCAAGGTGAGTTCCTTAGTTAGTTAAGTCTCCTTTTGGGTGTTTGAATCATATCATTGAAATTGTGTTATTTACTTTTTACTCACTACAAACGAGGTTTTAATGGTTATGCAAAGTCATGATAATGGAACAGTGCAACATAGAGAGAGATGGAGATGCAGATCAAACAGAGAGAGAGAGAGAGAGCTAATGCTGTCTCGTTGAGGAGGAAGAAGAATGCATTTGAGAAGAAAGGAATTAAGGGTATTATGGTAAATTCAATTGAGTCTGAAAAAGCTGGGGCATTTTCGTCCGTTCACTCTACAATTTGATAACTCAACTATGTATCTGCTAATTGATCCTTGCAACCTCAGCAAAATCATGATATGTCACTGATTAAATGAGCTGAAGGACCAAAACTCGATTGATTAATATTTGCATGGTAAAATTGGAATGACCGACAAATAGAAGGACTAAAACTCAAGTGATCTATATTTTCAGGGATTAAACGTATAAATAAGCCTAAAATATTTATAAAAACGATATTGGCAACTAAATTAACTCATATTTGCACCGACTAAATGTGAATTAACAATTGGATTGGAATTTAAGCCTTTAGGCTTAAATATTTAATTGGTTCTTTACACTTTCATCACATTTTGACATTAGTCCTTGCACTTTTAAAGTTTAAATAAGCTTAACATTTTAACAAGTGAATTATTAACCTTATTTGCAGAGACTAAACATATAAACAATGGTTAATTATTGCAAAGTCTAAAAAATGACATTGTAAAATAAAAAAAACACATATTACGACCATGTAATTCGAGATACTTATTATTTAGGGTTAATAGTTCTTTTCCCCTGTAAAAATGTCATTTACTATGTACCACCTTATAAAAAAATTGGTTTAAATTCAGTCATTTAAAAAAAAGAAGTTCAGAATACCATCCAACTCACCAAAATTTAATACGTGGCGTTGACATAATTTTTATTTAATTGGCCACATTAGATTTTACTTTTAAAATGTCTAAAAATTAATTTTTAAAATTCTAAAAAATCAGGAAAATATACTGATTTTCTAGTTTTCTTAAATTTTTCTACAAAAAAGAATTATGGAAAATATTTTAATTTTTAAAAATCTTGATATAAATTTTTATAAAATTAAGAAAGAATTTGGATTTTTTTTTCGAAAATTTTTATTCTAGATTATTTTCGAAATTAGAAAAAAAATCATTTTTTTTTTTGCAAAAATGAAAAATTCTGGAACTTAATATATTTCAAAAAATTTCGAAAATAATTAGAAGGTTAGTTTTTTATTTTTTATAATTTTTTTTTAATAATTCAAAAAAAATTATAATCTTTTTCCAGAATTTTTTTATTTTTTATATATTAAAATCTTCTTAATTTTGGAAAAAAAATGTTTTTTTTTCTTCTAATTTTTACGATTTTTTTATTTTTGAAAATTAATTTTCAAATTTTTTAAATTGTTTTTATTTCTAATTTAATTAAATGAATTTATATTATTTTAAAAAAAAAAGGTACAAATGCCCCGTGTACGCTTTTAAAAATGAAAAAAAATAATAATTATACAGTCAGCTCGCCACATAATTAAATATGTAAATTCAGTGTGCCACATCGTCAAATATGGACAGTTGGATGGGTGAGGAGGATATTCGGGTAAAAAACTTTAAAAAAGACTGATTCCAAATCAATGTTTTTTAGGGGGTAAATCGAAAATGACCTATTTTACTAAGGAAAAAACACCATTAACCCTATTATTTATGACTTTGTAATGCATGTGAAGTCCAAAAAAGCAACCTAGATATTGATTTTTTTCATGAGTTTTTAGAGGCATGTTATGAACGTTAAAATATGGCTTTGCATAAAAAATAAAAAATTTCGACAAACGACAAATTAATTATGAACTTTTAAAGTGTAAAAAACTCAAAAAATAAAACAAAAGAAATTTGGACCCATAAATCAAATTTTGAGCTTAATGTTTGCAGAGACATCTATAAAAATACATCAAAAGGATCTGCAAAGTTTCATAACATTTAGAATATGTTTCAATTTATTTTTATTTTTCAACCAAAACATGGAAAATTGAAATTTTGTTCATGGTAAGCGCATACTCAGGTCAAATTCCATTCCTTAATTTTTTAGGCATGATTAGAACATAATAAGAACATTCATAATGAAATTTTGCATAATAAGCAAGAGACAAATTAATTATAAATTATTTAAGAAATTCATAATTACGGGAAATTTAAAATCATAATTAACATGTCCTTGGTTGAAAAAATATAATTTTTAGTGCAAAGCTATGTTGTCACGTTCTAAACATGTCTAAAAAAGTTTATGAAAAAGTTCAATCTCTAGGTCACTTTTTTGGACAATAAGAATTTCAAATGATAGAGGTAAAATACATGTTTTTTATTTTACAAAATCATTTTTCAAACATAGTGTATATTATAGGCAATTTAAACTATTAACCCTATAAATAAACCTAAAATATTTTTAAAGAGCCTTATTAACAATTGAATTAACCCCTATAATTTAAGGGGTTTAGTCGTTAAGAACCACTAATTGTCTCGGTCTCAATTGTTAATTCAATTGTTGTTAAGTCCATTGCAAGGGCCCGTTTGTTATAGATTAAAATAAAAGTGATTTTGACATAAAATAATTTAGAGGTTATATTTTGAAGATTTCATGAAAATTCAGAATTTATTTTATGTTTGTTAATAGTAATATAAATCACTTCTTTTAAATAAGTAATTTAATTTGTTTGGATATTAATATATAAAATAGATTTTTTTATACAAAATTAGTTCAATCTTTTAAACCATATTTTCTTATTTTTTTGAGTAACATTTACGACAAAAACAAAAAAAAAAGCCTCTGTATTCTCTCTCCTACAGCTCCTGTAACTGAATTTTGGTGACCTCTGTATTCTCTCTCCTACAGCTCCTGCAACTGATCTCCTACAACTCCTGTAACTGAATTTTGGTGACCTCTGTATTCTCTCTCCTACAGCTCCTGTAACTGAATTTTTGTGACGGTTGGCGCTGATCTCCTTCGTTTCTGAGTGTGTGCATTGTTCATTTCTTGATTCTTTCATTGTCGTCATCTCGTCTACGCTTTCTACTGCGCCTCTTGTGATTGCTCGCTTGCTCTATTATCCACGGTACGGTGGCTTTTTTCACACGCACTTCGCTTTCTCAGGGTGATTCCTTTCTTTCTCGCACTCATAAACGTATTGCGCCGGTTGTTCTTGCACTCACTCTGTGACTCGCTTGCTCTGTTATCCACGGTACGGTGCACCTTGAGAAACGCTTTCTCAGGGTGATTCCTTTCTTTCTCGCACTCATCGACGTATTGCGCTGGTTGCTCTTGCACTCACTATGTGGTTCGCTTGCTCTGTTAACACGGTACGGTGCACTTCGCTTTCTCAGGGTGATTCCTTTCTTTCTCGGACTCATCGACGTATTGCGCCAGTTGTTCTTGCACTCACTCTGTGTTAGTTGCTTTTGCTTGTTCTCCGAGAATGGATAAAAAAAACAGTCTTGTTTCCTCAGTTCTGTATATTTCTCAGTTTTAAATTGCATGGCTTACTTTGACTCTCTTTCTAAAGGTATTATTAACAAGCTTTTTTGGTATGGTCTTATGATGAATTTTTTTGACTTGTATAGTCATACAAAAAACGATACATTTGATAGTTATTTTGTTGGTGAGAATATTTGACAGTGTTAAGATACATAAAGAAATAGTAAACCATCAAAATTTGTTTGTTTCCTGATTATCTCCCCTCGCCTTCAGTCTAAAAATCCCTACAAAACGGACTTTTTTTGACTAGAGTTGATAATGAACCGAACCAACTGTTCTCAAACAGACCTTTTTTAACATATTATTCTTGATGAAATTCTTTCTATTTGTGTCTTGCAATTACAGGGTATTTTTCTTGTACTTGTGAACCTGTTTCTCTTTTTTATTATTCTTTTTCTTTCTAAATATTTTTAGTAAATATTTAGTTAGTGATCTTTCTATTTAACAAAATCGCTATAATATAACGATTAATATATTAACTAAATCGTTTCTCTCAACAATAGCTATAATATAGTTGAACAATGTCATACCCCAAATTTTGACCAATTTAAAACGATTTATTTCGCATGTCGTTCGTATTTTAATAACTTTTCGTTCGCGCTCTAATTCCCATGATATCTGTTTTTATTCTTTTTGATCGCATTTTATTCATTTTTTGATTTTTTCACTTACATTTTAATGTCACTCGCGTGTTAATTTCTTAATTTTATCCGCGTTTTATTTGTATTTTATTTATCGTAAAATTTGCGTTGTTAAAACTCATTTTGTTCACGTCGTTGATTTACTATTTTATTAGCGTTTTTTAAGCCGTATCATTCCGTCGTCTCAGACGAAATTTCGGCAGAGAGGTATTTTAAAATACCTCATTTTTTGGTTCAGAAGGGACATTTTTTTTATTTTTAATTAGTCATAATTATTATTTCTTTTATTATTTGTTTTAATTTTCGTTTTTTATTTATTTGTCTATTTATTTATTTGGTTTTTTTTTTTTATTATTTAGTCATTTAGTCCATGTGTCACTTTGTTATTGGTCCTGGTCCAACTTTTTCTTCAAGTTTCAGTCAGGGGCATTTTTGTCATTCCAATGTATCAGAGATTTTTATTATTTAAACACTGTTCACGCGTCAGAAACGGGTCCCAATCGGTCAGAATCAGTCAGATTTTTTTTCACTCAATCAATAGTCATAAACACATTTTCATTTTCTCTTTCCAACTTTCCAAATCAAAATCCACAAAAAATCAAAAAACTCATGAATATTAAGAACAACCTCAAGAACACTCATGAACTTTTTTTTCAATAATCATGTTCAAACCTTCAAACCACATCTAACAACACAAATTTTCGGATTCAACCATAACAACACAAATTTTCGGATTCAACCACAACACACAAATTTTCGGATCCAAACTCAACAATACAAATACAATCTCTTTTATTTTCGGATCCAACACCATTCAACACAAAATACCATCAACAAACATCACACAAGCAAATCGAACCAAACAAGGAAAGAAGAAGAAGAGGACCGAACCGGAAAGAAAAATCAAGGAAAAGAGGTAAAAAAAATTGAAATTTAAAGTTTAGATCTAGGCTTGTGTGTTGTTTTGTTTGAAATTTGGACTTGATATTTGAGTAGAGGAGAAAAATGGATATCTAAAACTGTAAAAAAAAATCAAAACGGAGCAATTTTTTTCCGGCGGCGGCGCCACCACCCTAGGGTGGCCGGCCACCGCGCCGGAGCTTGCTTTCTCGCCGGAGAAGATGAGTCTTCATCTTCTCCGGCCACCTATGTTCATATGTTTTTTTGTAGAGAGAAGGTAGAGGTTTGGGAGTTAGAGAGAGAAAGGATGGAGGAAATGAAGAAAAAAAGCCATGCTTTTATATATCCCCTTTACCGGTTCGGTTCGCCTGAACCGATCAAGGCTGAACCGAACCGGTTCTCTCCTCTCCAGCCCATTGCATTCTCTTCCTTTAAAATCTTTTTTTCTTGTTCTGTTTGCTATTCACACCCCCCAGTTTTGCTGCCTGCACCCCCTCCCTGTACATATTTTTATAGTAGCTTTTTTTAAATTCATGCATTTTATTTTTTTAATTTATATAATGTTTGGGCTATGTTTCATGCATTTTTTAATTAGTGTTTTAATTTCCATGTCATGCATTTTAGTACATTTAATAGCCAAGTTTCTATCTCATGTAGTTTTAGTTTATTTAGGCTTATAAAAAAAAATCTTTATAGGCATATTTGTTTCTTTAAATCTTGCTTTATCTAAGCATTTGTGTTTACTTTATGTGTTTGCATTTTATTGCTTTATTGTGTTAACTTGTTTAAATTGCACACTTTTTTAGTGTGTTTAATAATAGGTTTCGTATAAGTTTTGCATGCATATTTAATTTTCGTCCTTCATTTTATTATTACTTTCTTGATACTTGCTTGTTTATTATTAATTGTGGTTTGTTTCATGCTCATTTCCTTTCATGTTCATTTTTAGTTTAAGTTTGTTTAAAATTATTGCATGCATATTTAATTTTCGTCATTTATTTTATTATTGTCATTGGTTTAGTGTGTATAACCAGGGAAATGATGTAATTTATTTTTGCGCGTTTTTATTTCTCGTCATTTTATTTCTTTTGAGACCATAGAATGTATTTAGGGTATGTAATATGTAACCGACACACGCACTGACACGCGCACCGACACTTCACCATTTTATTTACCGCTTTACGCTCCTTTATTTTTCGCCGTTACGCTAATTCACCGTTAGTTTAGAAAAATATTTTATCAAAAATCAAAAAGGTCAAAATTCAAATTTCTTTAAAGTAAACCTTGGCTTGTAACCCAAGTGTTTTCCATTTATTTTTTAATCAAATGTTAATCAATTTAATATCTACATTAGACATGGATTTCTTGCAATTAAAATTAACCAACTTCACCGTATTTTTCTCTCATGTCTTGAGGCCTCTTATCTCTTCTTAAATTTTTTTTTTCAAAAATGTTAAAATCAATTCAACCCATCAAATAAGTTCTTTAGCCGAGCTACTTGATTTTGATCCCGATTTATTTGGGTAAGTAGGCAAAGGGCTTTGGCCCTTCCAAATCAAATAAAAATAACCAAAAACATGCTTCATTTTCCTCCTTTCTTTCACTTAAACTCTTAAACAATAATTTTTAAATAAGTAAAAATAATTTAGCGCAAGATTAAGAATAGGTAGAAGGTTCCTATGGAATACCATAGTCGGTTCGGGTGCCTAACACCTTCCCCAATCGAAACCAACCCCCGGATCCAGGTCTTATAAGGGTTTTTACTCACTTTTTCCCTTCCCACGAATAAAAGTTGAGAGTTCAATGATTAAAGGTCCAAATCCAATTAATGGTTTGGTACCCGAAAATCGAGAGCACAAACAAAATCGTTTGTCAATTTTTTTTGTTACTCGTGCCGTCGTGCGTTTGTAAAATTGTTATTTGTTGTACATATGCATGCAAAAAGAAGAAAAATACATGAAAACAAATGAGATTTTATGGTCAATTATGTAATTTCATTTTTTTTTATAGAATAATATAACATTGTTCCCTAAGAAAAAAAATAGAATTATGCAATATTTTTATGAGATTATTTAACAAAAATGTCTGGGTAGATACTAGATACATAGTATTTAATTTTAGGGTTAATTATGTTTTTGGTCCCTATAAGTATGTTAAATTTTCGTTTTAGTCCCTCTAAAAAATTTCTTTAATTTTTAGTCCCTCAAAAATTTTACATCTTCACTTTTGGTCCCTCATTTAAAGTAAACTCACATGTAAAATTCATATTTTTTAATAAAATTTTGCAGAAAAATTCAAAATATTATAAGAATCTCTCCAAAAAAAATTAGAATTTTTTTATCAAGACATGAATTTAATATGAATTTTAATATTTTTGAGAGTTAAATATTCATATTTAATTTGTGTTTTGTTAAAAAATTATAATTTTTCTTGAGAAAATATATTACAATATTCCACACATTTCTGCATAATTTCATTAAAAATACAAAAATTAACTTAAAAATAGGGACCAAAAGTAGTGATTGAAAAGTTTATAGGGACTAAAAGTGAAAGAAATTTTTTATAGGGACTAAAACGAAAAATTAACATATTTATAGGGATCAAAAACATAATTAACCCTTAATTTTAATAGGTGTTAAAATTTACAATCAATTTGTATTTCTAACATATAAAATATTCATTCTCACATATCATGCATGACTCAAGGAGTCATGTTTAAAACTTGAAAAATGAAAGATATATGTATTATTTGCAAGATATATTGGTGGTTCGTGGTATTTTTGATCGAAATTTATGACTCCAAGAATCATGTTTAATTCATGAGAATAAGAGAAAAACAATTTTGTGTGATTATTTATCTAATATGAAAAATTGGATTTTTAATTTAAAATTGATGATATTGTCTTTTTATTTTTTATTTATTTAACAGAATATGCATTCGCCCTTATAAATTTCTAAAATGTTTATGTTTATTATAAAGATTGTAATATCTAGTTTTTTTTTATCCTGTTTAAATTGTTTATTTTTTAGATCATTCCAAATCAACAAATAGAATAAATTTTAGAAATAACAATTAATTCTTTTTGCATAATTTTAGACAACAGGATATTACTTGGTTAGTGTAAAGAAAATTAGTTAGTGATCTTTTCCCAAAAAAATAATATTTAGTAAATATTTAGTTAGTGATCTTTCTATTGGATGAATCTAGGTTTACACATATAGCAGATTCAGTTTTTCGAGGGGGAATCAAGAAGAATATGGATCCAGGTATTTTAATTTTTTTATTTTGATGCATTTTGTAGACCAAAATCTAGAAAATGAAACATATTCCTAAATGGTTAGTTGACCACAGCCAACAAGTATAAAGTCACAACCAACATACACATAATGCAGAATTGTAAAAATTGCAAAACGATCAATAACGTCGATAAAATCCACCGTGAACTAGTATCCCAGAACAGTTTCACAAAGTGCTATAAGCGTTGTCGCTCTAGCAACTTTGAAAACTTCATGAATTGCATACATATCTTGTGCCGGTGGAAGCCAACCTGTAATACAATTGACACATCTTGCGCCGCTTGTTTTGCATTCTTAGCAATAAGTGCAGTGTACCTAAATAGATAAGTAGCTCGGTTAGTGAGCGAAAGAAAATAGAAGAATTTTTAAACAAAAAATCCAGCGTTTGAACTCTGGAAACTAAAATATCTATTAAACCACTAACATTTGGCTATAAAAAAAAAAGTGTACCTTCCTGTCTCGGGCATTTTCATACGCCAATAGTAAGTTAAACCAGCAGGAACAACACCAAACATGAGAATGATTCCCCAGATATAATCAGTTTCTAGTACGTACAAGTGATGCTGCAGCGTTGACTTTATAAGGCGGAGCCTTAAAAGCATGATCAAAAGCAGTTGAAACTACGAGAGAAACAATTCCACCAGCAAAAATTCCAAACCCTTGCATAGCAAAAACCGAAGCGCTATAGATGTGCCACGAGTCTTTTTGTTAGCATATTCAGACATAGCTGAAAGAGGGTACTCACCACCAATACCAAAACCTAGCCAGAATCTAAAGAAACAAAGAGTTCCAGTTGTACCCTTTGCTGAGTGACCAAAAGAAAGGCCAGAAGCAAGAGAAGAGAATACCATAAGGGCAAGAGTTAGACCATAAACTTTTTTTCTTCCCATTCTGTCCCCAAGCCAACCAAAGAAAAGTTGGCCTTGCTAGAGTGCCACAAAAAGCAACTTTATTTACTGCTGCTGATATATTTGGAGGCAAAGTTCCTGGCTTGAGTGAATTTGGGTGTGTGTAGTATATTCTTCCAAGTAATTTGGTAACATTTGGTATGCAAAAAAGGTCATATGCATCAGTGAAGAATCCCATGCCAGCAATTATGATGGCTGTGAAATGTACCATTGTGTTTTGGCTGCATCAAGGGGAGTTAGAACTCCTAGTTGTTCACGAGCCATGATAGATTTTTAAGGTGGAGTGACCAATTGAGTCTTTGGTAATAGTGTGCTCCAAATACCAATTAGTGGTGACTATAATTCTGGCAGAAGAAGGAATTACAAGTTAGTATTATATAGGTGTTTCAGTACCTCACTATCAGATAGGATAAGCCTATGTTATGCCAACTAATAAGAGACTTTTGTAAAAGTTTTGAAGTGTAGTTTACTAAAATCACACTAAGACAGCATAATTATGTCAAACTCACCGTGAATCCAAACATGCTTTTAAGCTCTATTTGATAAAAAAACAGATAAAGGAGTTGATGTCGGATGAACTTATAGCAATATGTGGATTGAATTTTAAATGTTAATAAAATTAGTGATTGACCGGCTAATAAATATAAAATAACATACAGATATATTTTTATGTCATTTTAAAATAATAATGAAAACAAAAATGAGATAAATATGATACGCTATCAACTAATAACTCAAAAACTACTTGAAATAGCATCTTAAAGAATATTACAAACTCGTGAATAAACACTATAAGCTGGTGGGAAAACCCCTTAAAGAAAAACTAGTGAGAAAACAACATAAGTTATACAAGCCGATGAAAAAACAACATAAAAATACAATGAGACACCGACCCTGAGCATTGAAAAGGAAGATGCTAATTTTCTTATGGTCAATATTTCTGCCTTAGCTTTACCGAAAATTGCAGAAGTAGGACATAATGGCAGAAATATAGTGTAGAATTATAGTGCAGAATTAACAGTGTTAAACATACACAGAATGTTGAATTGTAAAAATTGCAGAATTCGGACATAGTGGCAGAATTATAGTATAGATTTACCTTCTTTGTACCCCATTGAAATTGCCCCAACTGCTTTATAATTTGCTGTAATTTGCGGCATTATCTTTGCACCCCATTGAAATTATATGGTGGGACGTGGAGCCGGTGGTGTCCAAGGTGGGTTCCTACGGGTGAGTAGCAGGAGATCCTGCAATTTATCCTCCTGCAAACGAGCTAAACCCTCCGCCTGAGAGAGAGAAGAAGGCTGCTGAGCCAACACATCTCTTCGAATCTCCGGTTTTAGACCCGAAACGAAACAACTCAGGAGATCGAGTGGAGATAATCCCACAATGCGATTGGCCAACGCCTCAAATTCTGTCAAATAGGACGAGACTGAAGTCGTTTGTTGCAACTTGAAAAGCTTACCCCTCGGATCATCGTAAGCCGTTGGTGCAAAGTGTAACTCCAACGCTTGAAGGAACTGGGGCCAGGAGTGGATCTGACCGTTGCGGTACATCCACTGGTACCACAAATGATAGGGGCGTGAGTGGGTGATGAAAGTGAGTCTGTTATAGGGCAGAGAACCTTCTAAGAATAAGATAAAGAGAAAGGAATTTTCTTCATTGATAATTAACATAAGGTTCATACATAGAGTATATATAGTCTGAGTTGTATTCCCTGATCCTATGGAATTGTTCTCATCCTTTCTACCAACTCCTAACAAACCTATGAGTAATCATACTTCTAGAATAATCTATGATTCATCATGATACTAGGACAATCTTAAAACAAAATGAATAAATGACATAAAGTATTAAATGGAAATAAAGTCTTTGAACTTGTTGGGCTTGGTAATGACTCTCTTGGGCCTCATATTCTCACCAGACTTGGTCTGCTCTTCAACAAAACTTCTTCTGCTGAGCTCATATCATCTTAAACATGACTTGCTGTCCTTCTTAAGTAAAATAACACAAATTGAATTTCTTAACTAAAATCTGACCTTTCTCTACCTGGTGAGCTTTAGAGCGTCTTTTATGAGCAATCATTGCCTGCTTAAATTCTGTTACAGCCATATTCTTTTTTTGTTTCGGAAGTGCTGCTTCTACACTCTGAAAGAGTAAATGGACTGCTGAAACAGCACTCTGAGTCTCCATTCCAGAATTAGAGAGATTCAACAAAAATAATTGGACAAAGGGATCCTCAAAGACTGCACTTAGATGCTAGTTATTGACCTTTTAAGTTTATCTACCAACTAACATAAACACTTTTGAGACTGTTTGGGAGAAATTAAGGTAACAGTTTATGACATGTCCATAAGTTGTTTCAGCTTATTTCCACAACCTCTTCAGGATAGATTATGAAAATAACTTGCAAGTTCTAACTTACATGAAAACAGTGACTTTATTTTATCTTTTGTTATAAAAATAAGCTATACATAAGCACTTATATGATAAGCGATTATGCTATAAGTTCTTAATTAAGTTGTTTATCCTAACAAGGCCTTAGTATCAAATTAAGTTGATTAAAATTTCTCAGAGACATCTGTTTCCCCTAAGAAAATACATAAATCACATTTCATGGTTTTATCTATAGCATACTCAATAAAAAGCATAAATCTTCCATTGGCACATGAAAATTATCCTATATGGTTGCAGCTAAACAATGGTAAATGTTTCATATCTGCTGTGCTTAGGTTATATGCTTATTAATCTCAAGCTAACAATGATAACATAATTAACAAAAAAAAACATCAACTATACAACAAAATATCTAAAAGGGAAAGAAAAAAAACATGATCCAAGCTTCAAGAAAACATAATTTGATATTATTATATTATGAATGAAACCATAATAATATCTTTAAATTGAATAAATCTATAGAATTTGGATTAACGAAAGAAATGAAAAAGGTAGAAATTGACAAGAATTGAGAAAAAGAAAGAACGTACTGTGGGAGGAGACAGAAGGCGGAGAGAGAATCTTGGAAGATTATGGCTTGCAAATTCTTAGGGAATTGATGAAAAGCTTCTCTGAGAATAAAGCTTAGTCCTTAGTTTTCTTTTGGTTTCTCACAGATTACATCTTTCTGCCCCTTCTGCTCCATTACTGTAATATTTCCCTTAGTATTGCTATTACTTTTTTCCTTCCTTCTTAATCGCTTCTCCATGTCGAAACCAAACGGTAAAAGTATTATCTCGGTGGATCTTTCTCAAGATCTTAACCTGAACATACCCTCTGATATGCATCACCCACAAAATCTCCAAAAGATTGTTTCACATCTTCCTGTTGATTTTGCATACGTTGATGCTGGTTCTTTAAACCTTGCTCATAAGACCGCCACCTCTGGTGAGCCTGTCAGCTATATGTCGTTTGCATCTGTCAGAGATAAGGATATTATTACCCAAGTTGCAGCTCTTACTTATCAAATCTGGTATGCGAGAAACCAGAGTATCTTCGAAGATGTGGATACTCCCGAAGAGCATGTAATTCGACGAGCTACCAAAAGTACCTTAGATTTTCAGAATGCTGTCAACTCTAACGAGGAAACAGAAGTGTCAGATCAGAATAATAGATGTGGAAACACTGGAACCAGAACTTTAAATAGCAGTCATACTCACCTTGAAGAAGGTTGGATCAGAGGTAATATGGATGCGTGTCTTCAATCTCCGGGCCAGTGGGGAATTGGAGCTCTTTTCCTTCATTTTCTGACTGAATTTTTTGCTTGTCTTCTTTTACCTCAATCAGAACATTTTCCCCTTGGTTAGAGTCCCTTTTTGAACATTTGAATGAACCTTGAACCTTCAACGGCTTCGATAGAATATCATGCTCCTCTTATTCATCAGATATAGACAAGATGTCTCAATATTCGAGTTTATCCCCTTAACTTCAGATCTGGAAACCGTGGTGGACATAGAACCATTCAGCGTTGGCAAAAACCAGATAGTGGTTGGGTTAAAGCTAATTCAGATGCAAATATGAAAGAACCCAATACCTGGGGCTTAGGCTCGGTGGTTCGTAATGATGTTGGATTTATCCTTGTTGGAAATCTATGCAGCCACCGTTCTCGATAATTGAGGGTCCCCTCATAAGACATGCTCTTTAAAATCTGCTTCTAACTATCCAAGCCCTTCCACCCATTCATATCCCAACACCACATCAACCCTCCTGAGATCAAACATATCAAAATCTTGCACTGCATTCACATTTGGCAACTCCAATTGCAACTCTCTACAAACCCCGCGTTTCCTCACCTTATGACCATCCCCCCACCTCTCTACATACTCCAAACTAGGGTCTGATTTCACCCCAATTTCAGCCACAGCCTTATGACCCTAATTTCCGTTGGTTACTGCTTTATAATTTGCCGTAATATCTGTTACAATTTGATCAAGCATACCTTTGGGGCTATTCACATTGTCCTTTTGTCGGTCCACCAGCCTCTAATGATTGTGCATCATTTCTTGTTCCAACTAAGCTTGTGTTCTTCCAAGGCCTTTGTTGTCTCTTCTTCGACATCTTCATCGTTCTATCTCGAAATTTCTTAGGACCTTCAAACCCCCTTCCATTGGTTCTACAATGAACCATTCATTTTCTGACTATGTGAATAACCTTTAACCTTGTCCCCTCAAATGGAGCACATACACACAAACATAAATTAAGATGAAGGCACGTTGTTATAGTTCAAAAAAAACATAAGTAAAAGGAATAAATGAGAACATAATACTAGCCTAGGTGCGAATTAAAATAAGAAAACGAAAACTTAAGATTTTGATTTAGTAAAGTATGAAATAGTATCCAATCTCACATAAATCAAACAACTACATTAACAAAAATTGAGGAATCAATTAGGAGTAATAGAGTGATTTCCAAAGCTGTTAACAACATCAAATCCCAAAATCATACCAAACATAAATTTTTCCAAAGTTCAATTTTTTCCCCCAAAAAATGGAATCAGACCCATTGCTATACTAAAAAACACACTTACAATGAATGGTGTGAGAGAAGAGACGCGTAGAGGGAGAGGGAGAAAATAAATCAGAGAGGAGAGATAAGGTGTCTGAGAAGAGAGAAGAGAAATAGAAGGGTGATTGGTTTCTCTCATATGAAATTAAAAAATAAAAATAAAAACATTTCAATGTTTCTTTTTGTTTGTTTTTGCTAACTTTAGTCATGATTGATGTGCAGCACTCCATCACTATGGTCTCACTGCGGATTACACAGCTTTGGATTTGCCACGGCCAGTCTTGGTTGCATCAGATCACTTTTTGCTCCGCGTGATGGTTATCCTCGGTCCGGACCCAATGGACAGGGCATTTATGACTCTGGTTAACCATCGTGAGGACGAGGCGTGCCATCACTTCTTCCATACAGCTCTCTTGACTGATATTCTTTCTGGACCGTATTTTTCGGGAGCTTTATTGACTGGCGTCGTGCAGCGCATCATTGACGATTTACACGAGTTGTTTGAGTTTGACCAGGAGCTCTTCGGGCAAGACTTAATTAATGATTTTGCCCATCCTCATCGCCACGGGTTTACTTCTTTGTTAGCCTCGTTTTATGATGTTTTTTTCCAGTGACCATTTTGGATGATTTAGGTTTACATATTTGTTACATTCATAGATTTGATTTACGGTTTGTCGATTGGTCTAGTTCTACATTTTGATGATGTTTTCTTTTTCATCATAGATTACATTGTTAGTTTTTGATTGAGGGTTTATGATGCTGTTAGCCCATATTTCATTAGGACTATATTAAAAACAGTCAAAGCAAGCTTGACCGTGTCATTAATGAAGTGAAGATTGATCTCTTATTCTTATCGAAGTTGGACTTGCTAAGAATGTTTGAAGCACGCACTTTTAGTTCGATGAGTGAGAGACATCGAAAGACAATTTTTCATCGAAAGACAGTTTTTCATCGAAAGGCAGTTCGTTTCAGATAAGGTCAAGCAACGGACACATTTTTAGATCAAATGGATAAGCACTGCTCATTTATAGCAGTTGTAGTTTTAAATTCAAATAATAGGTAGTTATTTTTATTAGTATAAATAGTAGTTTCTCACAAGAGAAAGGGGTCACAATCCAATCATACAAAACTTACACTCAAATTATCCGCATGGAAGAGAGAAACGAGTCACAAGTTGCAACGTATGAACATGTGTACCAGTTTACATTCAATCAATGCAATCTAAGTTTGTTTTTTTAAGCATCTTTGCAATTTATTTGTTTTATTCAAGCAATTTTTTTTGTTTCGTTTGAAAGTGACTTCAACGAATTTAACTGGGTTAAATTCGATATTGTGAGTTGAGTTTATGAATCATATTTGAGTTTCCATAAGCTATTGATTTGTGAGGTGGGATTTGTAATGTCTATTCCATGTATGTTTGTTTAGATTACATAATATTTGGACCATTTGGTCATCATGATTTTGTTAAAGAAATGTACCTGTTCATATGTCTCTTTGGATCTTACAAATCTACCATATAAGACTTAACTAAACTATCCATGTTTGATACTCTATATTCTGTAACAAGAATATCCAAGAAATATTCAGTTAGCATTGTAATGGCAAATCTTAGTGAAGTATTAGAAGATATTTTATTGATTGGTGATTTGGGTATGGAAACTTCAGTGTGAACTTTATCTGAAAGTTTTATTTGCTTTGAAAAGAGAATTTTGAAAGTTAAATGGAAGAAAATTTTTAGTTATTCACTTGGGGTATTCCATGATATTTCTCTATTTGCATATTTGAAATTCTGCAAAAAATTCTCCCAATGATAAATGGTAATGTCTCAGGAATTCATGCTATATAAAGTTTTGATGTTCATGGTTGAGATAATTTATGATGCAGTGATTTAAGAAAGGCAGGATTTAAGAAGTAGCAATTGATAGCAGAATTGAAGTTCCTAAAATTCTAATGGTTTGCAAGAATTTGACTATTTGGGTACCTTAAAATCTTTTCCCCAATATTATCTTCAACATAGATGCACACATGATTGATAAAGAAATTCTTTGCATAGTCTTACCTTTCTAGGCTACCACGTGTCTTACTCCTTTAGTATATTTGTGTGGGTTTGCCTTAAAATGATTTCAGGAATCTATATATGTGTCTCTTGTGTGGATATAATTATGTTCTTTGATTTGGTGGATTTGAGTTCTTGATTTGTGATTATGTTATCTATGGTTCTCTTCTTAGGGGAAGTATGCCAATGGTTGAAATAGATGTTGGGATTGAATTTTAAAGATTCTTATGAGTAATTGAATGGAGAGGAGTTGTGAGCTGAGATTTGGGATAATTTTTCTGTGTCATCAATTCATGTTATGGAAGGTTTTTTTTATAACTGGTTGGTTTTTTTTTTTAACCAATATTTTTTGAATTTGGTTCGCATGTTTCTGTATCTGGCCACACTTTGAGAGATGAGAATAAAATTTGAGATTCTTTACAGTGAGAAAAAAATACTTGACAGGATCTAATATGATAGACTTGAGGACAATATATTGATTTAGTTCTTTCATATATACATGTGTTTCAATATCTGCCATCCAACTTTCTCTTTTTGGCTATTCATGATTGTGCATTCAACCTAAGATATTGACAAATATTTATTAACTTATTCAAACATATAACAGGAGATGACTGGGATACATGGCAGGAAAAGCAGCGGCTCATTTTGATATATCAAGGTGATTAAATTTTTTATACTTTATATAACTGTTTAAGATATTTTTATCAAGTCTTCGAAATGTGTTGCAATCATGCTACTTCTTTGTTTATGTTCTTTTATTTTACCATCAATTCACCATATTACATAACTTCAGTGCATTAAATTTTGAATCAGGGACTTAGCTACAGCTAATATGATAGGAGCAAAAGGTTTAGAAGGAAGTTCCTGACCTGATACGGACATGCTACCATTTGGATGGTTAACTGATCCAGGTGATAAGGCTCGGCTGCTAGACCGTGACGCATTCTCTCTTGATTAAAAAGACTTACTGAAATATGGATTTTTGTACTTTTTTTTGAATTTATAGGTTCAAATGAAGGCCCATACAGGTATAGTAAGTTGAATCTAGAAGAGAAAAGGACACAGGTATATTGATAAATAGCATAACTGAGTTACTCTCATATTTTCATGTAATGATGTGTTTGGAATGCATGCATTATGATAGACTCTTGAGTGAATTTATTATTATATCACAGATGACTCTATGGGCTTTGGCAAAATCTCCCCTTATATATGGAGGCGATGTGCGGAGGATCGATCCTGCCACGTATGAAATTATCATGAATCCAACCCTACTAGAGATTAATCATTTCAGCTCCAATAATATTGAGGCATGTGAGCCATCAAACTTTTTTTGGATAAATAGTTGGCATGTGAGGGATAAACTTATCACGGATCATAACTTTTTTTACTGCAATGACAGTTTCCCTATGTGACGAGCTCGAAGAACTTGAAGAGTGAATATCAGCATCATATAGGTAAAATGAGAAGATGTAAGAAAGGAAAGAAACATATACATTCATTGGCCTTCACTGGCTGCACATAATCAAAAGCAAGGGGTTGGACTATCGATATCCTTAACCAAGACCTTGAAATAATTTGTTGGAGAGGGAGTTTAGAAATCAAGAATCAGAACCCTTTCTGCGTACACAAGAGAGACCTTCAATTCAAATTGTAATCAGGCTTTATCTTTCTCTGTTCTATTTATATAATTTGGTTGATTATTTGTGTTGTTAACAACATAAATTTTATTGATATTATTATAGAGATGGAGAGATTACGCGTTAAGAGGACTATCGTGGGAAACATCATTTGGTTGCAACTAACCAAATTATATTTTGCTTGGATGGTTCTTCAAAACAAAAAGTTACTTCCAAAGAATTCAACAAAGGCACATTTTCTCCTTGCAGATTGGATACAAATCAGGTATATTATAGTCCATATTTCATGTACAAGTGTAGCATGTGACTCTTAATCTTTAGGTAGAGTCCTGCATATGTTTCATATTTGCAGTTTGTCTCTAGAGTAGATATAAAAATTAATTCAATAATCAAACTTATCTGCCCATAAAGTGTAATTGTTTTTAGATTAATTTTTATGGACAGACAGTGTGAAACTTTTATACACATGTATATCGATTAAATACACATTTTAGACTTGAAACTGTAAAGGTCGGTCAGTTTAGTACAGCAAATTCTCAAAATTGCAATTTAGACATATTAATTGAAAAAGGAAAAAAAATTAATCAATTTTGATTCAGCCTTTTTTAATAGAGTGTGGGAGGTACAAATACTAGAGATTGCAATTGATTAGCAATTGACTCACTTTCTTGCAGTCTCTCACTTGTGTTGATCAAAATGTCATTTTCCATACAACAATGTGTGATTAATTATATGTATTGAATTTGTTGCTCTTGACTGTATCTCTATATCCTTTAACAAGAAGAATCGACAAATAATCTTTTATTAATGCAAACACAAGTCAGTGAGGTACTGCAAAATGGTCTTATGATGAAATACTAGAGATTGCATGAGAATAAAACCAAAATTTGATTTGAAGTCAGAGGTATCAATAGGGGATGAATCCACCACTATTAGTCTTTCAAAGACATAAAAGTCTGTTTTAACAATTAGTAAGCAATGGGATTGGACACTGCAAGTAACATGGCGAAATTTTGCTTTCTTTTTTATCTTATATAGCTGGATTTTGTTCGTTGATTTATTCTTGCCTCTATCTCATTCTCAATTGATTTTTAATGTTCCTCCTACTACTTACCCTCATATTGATTACAGAGACAAACAACCAGTTTCCAAACGTGGTCCTCCACCAAATCAGGTCACACTGCCAAGGTGTGTTACAAGATATACAATTATCATCTGATGCAACAGTGATGGTGAAGGTCTGAACTCTGAAGGAGAAACTTTGAATAGAAATTGGCGAGTTTTTCTTCAAAATCCTGCATAAAACTCCCCTTCACTTTCTTTGTGCATTGCTTCTTTTAAACTTTATCCTTATTGATACATATTTTCTTTTCCTAAATCTTTTATTTTGTATTCAATGTAATTCGGCACATTTAATGGCAAGCGTGTTACCTTTGTGGGATGAGAATAGTTTATTTTGGTCTAGGTTCTCTTTGGATAAACAGATGTAGTGAAATTGGCAATTTAGAATTTGATAAATCATATCTGAACATACTTTGTCATTGTTTTGCCCTTGATTTTATTAAGAAACCATGTCTTGTGTGTGTGGATTTAACAGATTGTTTTGAAAGGAAAAAAAAATTCTTGCCAAAATTCCTCCCTTCATTTGTTATGATATGATTTATTCTTTGTTTTTACTTTTTATTTTTTTATTTTGGTTTTTCGTGTATAATTAACTCACATGTTCTTTCTATTTGGTCTATTTTTGTTGCAGAGGTGTTTCGTGTCATGCCTATTTGTTCACACTAGGTTTATTTTTCTGAATAACCACTATCTTTCATGGTTGTTGTCCCGATTGATTTCCTTTTGTGTTCAAAGCATTCTTTTGGACTTCTCAATCCTATTTTCTCTCTATTTTTCCAATTTTTACTGTTTCAAACTTTCACTAATTTTAGAGTTACATTACAAGGGCTATCATAAAGAATAGTTTTTTTTATAAGATATCATAAAGCATAATGATAGTTAGGAAATGATACAAGGTTTTAAAGCTTAATACTTCTTTGCAGGGATCAGGTGTATTTATTTTTTATGCATTTCAGCTGAGCGATTATTATAACCGTAGATCAAAACACCAATCCTAGCATTATTCCTCATGAACATTATTCACTATATATATATATATATATATATATATCACAACAACATTTCCATTACTATAAAAAGAATGTAGTTGCCTTTGCAATGAGGGATACTAATGAGTTTCACAAAGGAATGGTTTAGAAAATTCTGGCTGCAATTTTTTGAGGCAATCCAACATACTTATTTCTCTATATTTCATACTAGAACAATTAATGATTAACTGTTAGATTAAATATGTAGTTAACAGTCTCTCCCCTAATTTATAGTAAATGATATTTTGTTTCGTGAGGGGTCTATCTTTCACATCTTTTGTCTCTATTTGTTATTTTGACAGGGATGAGACAAGAATAAGGATGGATTTGTGGAGACAAAAAATTATATATGGGTGTTCCACGGTTTTCTTTGCTTCAACATCTGAAAGTTTTCTTAGCATTGATTTCTTTTTCTATTTTCAAATGAATACTTTTATGCTGGACTTCACTGCTTTTTTTTCTTTCTTTTATCAGTTGATATCAGCCAAGGATGTGGTAGAACTAGCCAAGTCTAGATTAATCCAAGTTGATGTGCTACTACAGCCATCATTTATCGCCTCGGATGACATCAAGGGTAAGAAGTTTTACATCTGTAGGTGTTTATTTACTTTACTTAACAATTCATGAATCAAGTTTTTCTTTTTTCTTCTACGCCTTCTTAAATCATACATGTTTTGCAAAAAGTCGTGGCGTAAATAGTCCAGCAGTGTATATCATTGCCTTTTTCGTGACCCTGACATAGGCTAGACAACCCGTGTAGTCGGCTTGGTCTATTCTGACTCTAAATTAGAAGGAAAAACCATTTACTAACTTGGGAAGCACACCTTTTTTTGTGTGTTTTGAGGACTAATTCATTGTATATCAATTATAAAAGACCATAATGCTAGAGGTATCACAGTGCTATGCTATATGCGCATAACTTAATAGTTAACATTTGGTGTTAATTTCAGGGGTTAGTATTCCAGTTGCAGTACTTGATCTGAGATTGACAAATATTGTCCTCCAGAACTCCTCAAACAGTGTGAGCAACTCCTAACTACTGAACTTGGGGTACTGTGACCCCGTCCTTCATCTTCGTAACATCTCAATGATAATATGTTAGTAATTAAGAGAATATTGTAATTAGTAATTTGTAAAATATATTTATAATAATGGATATGAGTGTGTTTTTTGAGTGTTTCTTTCGACGTATGCAACAAATGTCGAATCACGTAAATCTTTATGTTTCCCCGACAAAATCCTACAACATTAACATCGTTCTTTCAAAATTAGTTTAGAGCAACTTTAATGTGCCCTAAAACTTTGTATAACCTTTCTCATTCTCTTTCTGCAATGAGGCAGAGCTGATGAACTAATTTGTTCTTTCAGGATGATTGTTATGCAAGGCTATGATTCATTTTTTTCCTGTAGCATTTACATAGTCCATGTGCATTCCCTTCTGTTTGTTAATTCTTGAAAAAAGCTTGCTTGCATTTTAAGTCAATTAGGCATGTTAGTTATGAAACATAGACATGTACATTTGACACATAGATATGTTAGTTAGAATACTTATATATATGTATTGATCCAATTTTGATGTGGCAGTTTGCACTTTCACTCCTATTATGCTCTTTCCCTTAATTTGCTAAAATGTGAAAAATGCAGCTATTTCTTTGAAAAATACAGCTATTTTCCTTAATTTACTCATTTTTCGTGTATAACAAAGTATTTCAAAAACGCGATATTCCATGATGCTTGTGCAATATTCATTAATTTTCTCATTTTTCTTTTGGAACAGTTTTTTTACAAGATACGTTATGTAACGCGAAGCACGGGTTTGTAACTAGTTTTAAAGTAAAATAATATATAAACCATAAAAGGGTAAATCTATATAAAAGCGCTCTTGCAATTCGTTTTGCATTAAAAGGTTCTTCCAACTTAAATCAATAATTTCATATTTTAATAATATATTTTTTCATCCTTGAAAAGGTAACTTATTTAAAAAAAAAAGGTAAAAAATCCTTGAAAAGTAACTAAAAGCAATGAGGAAGGGAAAGCTCGTGCATATCACACGAATTAGATTTCGTTCCATATAGCATTTCTCTATAATTGATAGTCATGGTTCTTAATGGTGGACATTAATATTGATCATCGGAGTAATGTCCTTTCATTTCATGTTGACTAGTTTTTAAACTTGGTAGTTTGTCAGATCGACTTACACCGAAAATTTCAATTTCCGAAATTTCAGTTCTTGTTTCGTTCTTATTCCAATAAGGTCATATTCAATGGTCTGATTGATTATATTTGATAGCGTCAGTCGGTTGGGTCCGTTTTGATCGTCAGAGCAATGTCCTTCAATGTTGACTAGGTTTCTAATGTGATAGTTTGTCAGATCGACTTACATCGAAGATCTAGGTTTCTAATGTGCTAGTTTGTCAGATCGACTTACATCAAAGATTTCAATTTCCAAAATTTTAGTTCATGTTTCGTTCTTATTCCAATGAGGTCATATTCAACGGTCCGATTGATTATATTTGATAGCGTTAGTCGGTTGGGTCTGTTTTGATCGTTGGAGCAATGTCCTTCCACGTTGACTAGGTTTCTAATGTGATAGTTTGTCAGATCGACTTACATCGAAGATTTCGATTTTCAAAATTTCAGTTTCTATTTCGTTCTTATTCCAATAAGGTCATATTCAACGGTCCGATTGATTATATTTGATAGTGTCAGTCGGTTGGATCCGTTTTGATCGTCGGAACAATGTCCTTCCATGTTGACTTGGTTTCTAATTTTGAAAACTCATGACTTTTTCAAAATATCAACATTAACAAGTGTTCTTATTAAATGTTTTTCTATTAAATCGGATGACACGGTTATATAACTCGGTATCTATAAAAAAAATTATTTGTGTTAAATTGGATTAAATTGGGTGACTCAACATTTTTTTTAAGAAAATTACCCTTATAAAATGTCACAAATTATTGAACCAAAACATTTAATTACACAAAACAGACACATTAATTACACTGACAATTTTTCTTAAGAAATGTGAAAAATGCAAAGGCGGGTTACATATAGGGATGGAGGGAATATCATTTTTGAATATTGATAATGTGAAGGACTAGATTGATTCAATAGCAATTTAAGTATTTCACTCAGAAAACAATACATCTTCCGTCCTAAATTATAAGTAAAAAAAACTCATTTCTCTGTCCCAAATTATAAGAAAAAAAGACCAACTTTTATCATACTTAATTATGTTGTTTCAAAAAATTATCTTTTTTAAAGGAAAATTAAATGCAAAGTGCATTCAATTTGCTCTCTCTTTCATTTTCTCAATAACCAACAACCAATGAAAATTGTTTTTACAACTTCCTATAAAACTTATTTTAAAGATAACACAAAAAACTATGTTACAAACTTATATATTTTAGTTTTCTTAATAAATGTGATTTTTTTTTCTTATAATACGGGACGAAGGGAGTATATGAACAAGAAAAATGTGTAGTTCCACAATAAACAAAACCTTATCTTTCTCAAGGTGTTCTTTAATAGTGCACATAAGACCTAGCTCTATTTTGGCTCCATATTCATCTTCTTCTTCCTCAGTTGCATAGACAAGATTCACTTGTATGCCTCGTAAGAGGCTCATGATGTTCATCTTGTTTTCCATCAGCCTCACTAGTTTGTCCTCTTTCTTTGTTTTTATTATCATATTTTTTTTGGCTATCGTTTTTAACAACACCATCAACAATTTTTATTATAAAAAATTTGTTTAAAAGGTATAATTAGGATAATGAAAAAGTAAATATATATAATTAAATATACTCATTTAATTTGTTATACCTTTTAAATAATATAAAAATACTGTCACACACACATATATATATATATATATATATATATGTAAATTATAAACCTAGCAACTAGATAAGCGGCGATAATATTATGAGAATTCGGCGTTCCAAGGTTTATTTAAAACCCAAATCAAAAGGGGATTAGGGTTTGCAGAGAAAACCAACCACCGATCTGAAACACAATCCAAAATTGAACAAAGGTCCAAACTGTGTCTCCCAGAGATATCATCAGATTTCAAAATCAACTGCGATGTCCAAGTCGAAGAAGCAGCGATCAACAGAAGAGTGCGACAGGGTTAGCTCCCTTCCAGACTCAACTATCTGTCATATTCTCTCCTTTCTCCCAACCAAAGACACTGTTGCCACAAGCATCCTCTCAAAGAGGTGAACCCATTATGGCTCTCAGTCATGCTATCGCGTCACAACACCCTGCCAATCAGATCATTCCGCCTTAAATGGTGTTGTCTCAGAGACCAACCCGTCGATGTCACTCAACTTATTACTGCATTAATACAAAGACAAACTGAAACCCTTGAACTTAGTATGCATTTTTATCCTTTAGACATGAAATTAGCTTCCAACATATTCACTTGTAGGACGCTTACTGTTCTCAAATTAAATAGGCTAATAATCGCCGACAAAATTCCTCAGATAAATAATAATACTATTTCACGGCTCAAAACTCTCCACTTAGATTATGTTCATTTCATCGACTTTCTCTTTTCCTTTCCCATTCTAGAGGAATTGCGGGCAAATGATCTACTTATTATTGAGGAAAGTCTAGGAAATCATCCATATATCCTTAAATATCATAAAGTTGTTCCAATAAAAGCAGACAAGATCAAATGCTTGCCCAATTTGGTGACAGCCAAGCTTTATGATAACGAACCTATTCCTCTCTTCTTGCTTTCCAGTGCAGTCAGTCTGAGTATAAAGATGGTAAGTACGAGTTTGTTTAATTTTACAAAACAAATCAGAATCTGATCATTGATTTCTAATGTTTACTTGTCTTTTTAATTCATGCAGACATGGACCTGTTATATCCAAGTCCCCATTTTTTACAATCTAACTCAAATGGAGCTATTCTCTAACTTAGAGGGTAAAACTTGGCCTAAGAAGTGGATGTGGATGCTAGAAATGCTTCAAAACAGTCCAAAGCTTCAACATCTTATCATTTACGAGGTTTCACATAAAATTTCATCCATTTCCTCATATTTATTTTGTTTAACTCTTCCTCTGCATATCTTAACTATTGTTTCTTGTTTTGGGTGGAAATTTACTTATTGTTTACAGGAGATTCAAAATAGGATAGACGACGACGTTGATGATGACCACATTTGGGAGGACCCAAAAATTGTTGCGGAATGCCTTTCATCTAAGCTCAAAACTTGCCTGTTTAAAAATTACAGAGGCAAAAAGTGCGAGCTTCAATTTGCAGATTATGTTATGCGCAGTTCAAAAGTATTAACTAACATGACAATTCACTGTGTCTGTTCCACAAATATAAATGCAAAGTACCAGATGTTACAGAAATTGTCTTTGTGTCCAAGGGGATGTAAACTTATCTTTGAATAATAAGGGGAGGCTAGGATCTAATATAATTATATATAATGAGTCAATGGTGTTTGTAAGACAATAACTCTGCCTTATTTTGTCTTCTATGTCGTATATCTTTTCAATTATGTATTGGTTTTCATGCAACTAAAATCCATTCTAGTTGCTCTCGACTTTTACTTTTCCTTTCTTTTTCTTACCGATTGTTTTTTTATTTTAGTAATCCCAACATCTATCATTTTCTAGCAGTTGTTTATTATAATATATATCAATATGATGCATAGCTACATGGATTGAAAGATGTAAATTCTGAATTCCTGTTTTTAAGTGTCACTGATGTTTTTTTTTTGTATTTCGGCGAGGGTGAGAAAATGCCCTAGTGGTCCAGTCCTTGTGGACCACGGCTGAGAACCGTAGAATTAAGAAGTCTCGCTAGATTCTAAGATGCAATATGTCCACACTTCACACTAGATTTTACTCGCTCATATACTTCTCAAAGTGAATATGCAAATCAGTTCATGAATTTGTAAGCATCGGTCAAAATGCCCATGTAAGATTGATCCTTTATGCTGCATATCAATGCATGGAATAACAGAACGCTATCTTTCTGGTCAAAAAGCTGATGCAGTAAGATTTTTCCTCCTTTTGCTTGGTGAACTCGAGTCTCAGATATCTATCCTATTCATCCATGTATGTGACTAGCTTTATAAAGAATTTCCAATTACATTTAGAATATTAAAATGCTAACACAAATCATCTAGTTGGAAATCTTTTAGTTTGTTGATGAGGCTTGCCATAATATTGAAAGAAGTGAACGCAATGTTCGCCAATGTGTCTTACCCTACATTCCCATGTAAAATGGATTTTTGGAATCTACATTACCCCTCTTTCTCTAAAGAAATTGCTACGTTTTAGAATGATAGCTCTGCCCCTCATTTCCTTTAAATGGATTGCACCACATTCACTAATGATTTCTTTTTTTAGTATATCAGACAACCTACATATTTTACAACATATATGTATATATATTATTGAAGTCGTAAAATTTAATCAAATTCAACCAAAATAATAATGCTTACATTGATTAGTATATAAAAAGAAAAATGAAATTGCATACCTTACATCTGTTGGCTCTGGCATGAACCACAATGAACAAGACCTGTTTTTGGGTAAATTTGAGAAATGTTGAGAAATCATAAGACTGTTATCTTCAATGTTGTAAATATAGACAAAATCGTTGTCTTTTAAGGCAAGATAGACACGACCTCCTTCAGTGTCTGAGTTGATTGTTTGACAAACAAAGCGTGAACGTGAGCAAACATCCTTGGATTTGGAATCAGAAATGGATAAAAAGAAAACTTTGTCTTTGATGCTTTCCCCTTTTTCCCACGTCCTTAGAGAAAAATCGTAACATTGAACACTAACACCAATAACCTTATCTAGAGCAAGCGAAATTAGAATTCGAAACAATTGGTGGTTGGACCCAAACCAAAAGGCTGTATGGTAAAGTCCAATAGATGGAATTATCACTCGCCATGCTGGCAAGGAAACACCTGTAGATTTGATTTCAAGACCACCTAATTCACGTTTATGGATTACTACTAAAACATTGTTTCCAAATGATTCTGCATATAAGTTACCATTGCAGTATACTGGGTTAGTAATAAACGTCTTATCTTGAAGATCTGGATCACTGAGTAGGTCCTCACGATAGTCTACTTCAGTCCATTGCTCATCTCCAAGTTGACAATAGAATATTAGAGTGCTACTCACTGAGAATAAAAATATGGAGTAAACTTGATCGGTTGTTGTTGTAGAAGATGAGAAAATAGAATAACCAATTGTAATGTCGTTGGATAGTTTAAGGTGTGGGAGCTCGATTTTCTTGAAGTTAGATGGACTCCAAAGAAACAGGTTGTGATGCTTACTATTTGATTTGATCATGTTTCCAAAAGACACCAACCATGTTGTATAGTCCATACCTTCACTGCTGCCCCCATCAATTCTGGAATACTTCTTGGGTAGGTTATGGTACGATCTGATATGCTGTAGAATGTTTGATTCTTATTCTCGCCATCCTCGTTGTCGTTGAAATAAAGAAGCCAAGGGTAGGGAGTTGGCTGAGGAGGGAGACATTCTTGCTCTGCCCTACCTTCTTCTTATTCCATGTGGCCTCTAGGCATGTGTGAATGTGATAACAAACTGAAACTGATTCATTAATCATCTATAAGTTAATGGTAGACATATTATCTATGAAACACATACTCGGACACGACAAAGGTATCGACAACTCAAAAACATAGAAACTGATATGAGCAGTGCTATATATAGCATCTACATTTCATGCGAATTTTTCACTGAGATCATGTTTTTATTTATTTCCAAGAGTATTTTTAATAATAGAACCACTATTAGTATTGGATTTGAGTCCCTTGATTGATGAACCTTTTAATATTACTCTTAAATGTTGCGATATAGTGCCCACTTCTCATTAACACCAAGTTTCTTCTCATCAATAAGACATACTTGTGGCAGAAGAAAACAGAGATAAAGCAGAGAGAGAAACCACAATACAACATGTGTCATAGAAAAATAGAAATAAAACAAATTACCTTACCGTGTGGTTCGTGATGATCTCGCGAGAATATCATTTGCGAGATTGAGCATTTCCCAACTGATATACACACACTTATTTGCGAGATTGTAATTAAATAAAATATTAAATTATTTAATCTAAATTGAGAATTAAAACTTTTGTAATCACGCAAAGTCTTTAACCCGTCGTTAATCAATATAAATTTAGGACAAAGTGATTTTAGATGTAGGACTAACACAACTAATCCTAAAGTTTTCACCATGGTAGCACAGATAATTTTAATGAAAGGTGTGCCCGATGTCCAATAAGTGATATGTTTCTGTGCTTAAGTTTGTAACTGCTTTGGAATATGATGAGGAAAAAAAAAACTAAATAACTGACTGATCGATTGAACCTGCAAACTTGGGGAGTCGTAAGGTTGCCAACAAAAAAGCGATATAATAATGATCAATCACGAACGATCATCGATCAACATCCGCCTGCAAATATCAAAAACATGAATAATTATTAGTAATTGAAAAGATATATAATGCACTTACAGTTAGGAATTCAATCAAGCAGCAAAATTGTGTATCGATTAGAGAGATAATTAAAGCGGACAAGGCAAGGGATATATATTAATATTACTATAAAAAATAAACACGACAAAAATAACCGACCTCAGTATGTATATTATGCATGTTGTTGTTTTTTTGACAATAATGTCGGTCGCTTTTGTTTTCTTTCTTGAGAGGAATAATGTTTTTTTTTGTTTTTTAAGGAAGGAAGGAATGATTTTTTTATTTTGAGAGAAGAGTAACATCTATGCTATATTCCATCAATACGAGGGGTCTTTTTATTGTGAGAGATGAGAGATCAAATGAGAGGACTTTTTATTGTGAGAGATGAGAGGTCTCAATTGTGATCATTAGATTAATCTTTACGGTGACCCTTAATTTTTACAACCGCACCAAATCTTCTGAACACACTCATCTCTTTTGCCGTCGTCTTCCTTTCTTCATTATCCAAAAAAATATAAAAACTCATTCTGCATCTTCTTTCTCGTGTGTTATTGCTGTTATTCTTTTATTTCAAATTTCACTTTTCCAACTTTGGGACAAGCTAATTGCTGAACCAACTCTATTTATTTATTTTTATTGAAAAAGAATCATGTTGTTTTAATCAAACAATGAAAGAGAAATTAGGGTAATAGGTTCTTTTTATTGTTCATCTTTTAACTACAAAATTCACCATACACCATCAAAATTGTTGAATGGAAGACGAAATAAGTGAGGAACAAACTGGACATGGGAAGATTTGAAGAACAAGGTAGTTGAACTCCTTTATGACAGTGGCATGATTTTGGATGCACCATCAAATTATCTCTTGAATCTTGACGAATCATCTTCAATTGAATGATCTCAAGCCCTCTTTCCCAAGTTTTACTTGTATGGATCCTGCAAGTCTGCAACCTATTTTCTGTGACTATGGGGAGACGAAGGGGTCTGGATTTGCTGCGGTAGAAATACACGCAGTAATTTCCTGACCATTCATATGAGATCGGACGGTTCAGATTACACATCAGTTATAATACAGTTAATCAATCCCAACCATTAATACCACTCGGACGGCTGTCAACTGTAACTGCGTTGACGCAGTTACAGCAGCAAATCCAATTCCCACGAAGGGATAACTGGAACTGGAAGAAGCAAGAAGCAACCATGCTCACATACGGAAAGAATATTAAGAGACATAAAGCTATAAATTCCATTTGAACCGTTGATATTGATCCAAGGGCTATGATTCAACCCTCTCATCTCTCATAATAATATGTCATCCTATCAATACTATATATATATATATATATATATATATATATATATATATAAAAAAAAACTACTCTTTCAGCACACTTTTGGGGTTGGACTTTTCTTTCCAAAAGTACTCTTAATGTTAAATACAAATAACACATGTAATAAATAGATAAGAATAATAAATTTAAATATATGTATTTCTGTTTTTTTTACAAACTAGATAAATAAATTTATACTTACTTTTTCATTATTCCATTTATATTTTTAAACAATTTTTTCTATAATAAAGATTGTTGTTCGTGTCATTAAAAAACACAAACATTTATATTTGTACTTTTAATCAAAACCAAAATTTCATAAAAAAAAATATCATTCATAATTTTCAAACGTTAGTGCAATAAAAAAAGCGGAGAGACGGGCAGCACGGAGTGCCTGTTTTTTGGCTATTATATATAAAAAAAACTACCCCTTTCAGCACTTTTGTGTTGAACTTTTCTTTCCAAAAATACCTTTAATTTTCAATACAAATAACACATGTAACAAATAGATAAGAATAATAAAAAAATTGACCAATGATATGAATAAATTTGAATATTAAAAAAATGTAACAAACACGATATGAATATATGTTTATCTGTTTTTTTTTTCTTTATCATTTAAAAAATATAACAAACTAGATCAATATATTTATACTTAGTTTTTTACTATCTTAATTATACCCTTAAACAACTCTTTCTATAATAAAGATTGTTTGTTTGTGTCATTAAAAAATAAAACAAACATTTATATTTTCACTTTTAATCAAAACCAAAATTTCATAAAAAAATAATAATAATGTTCATAATTTTCAAACGTTAACGCAATAAAAAGAGCGGAAAAAACGGGCACAGTGCCCGTCTTTTCGCTAGTATATATAAACAAAACTACATGTTTCAGCACACTTTTGGGTTGGACTTTTTTATTATCTCATATGTCACTCGCCACAGCGAGTGTTTTCCTCGCCACAACGAGTTGTTTAGTAGGAAAATTGTTGTTTCTTTGTAGGAATGATGTTTTGGGTCAGGTTTTAAATGAATTCGAGTGCCTTTTACTGTTTAGAAACGATTAGACAACTTTTGAAATAAAATTTGGGCATTGGGAAGTCAAAATTGTGATTTTTGGATGAAAAATGTCGTTTTTCCCGAGAGCTATCTTTTTTAGCTCGCCACAACGAGTGTTTAAAATATGAATTCGCCACGGCGAGTAGCCTTTCTCGCCTAGCGAGTTGTTCAGTGGCAGCCTGCCCTATTCCGCGTTCTTGTATCTTTTTCACATGTTTCCGTTTTGAGTTGGTCTTTGATTTAAATATGAAAGTTGTTGATAATCATGTTATCTCTCCAGTAGTCTTGGTTTGACATGAAAATCTTTTGTGGAGGAATTAATATGTTATTACGATGTTATTGTTGTTGCATTTTAAGTTGTGTCATTGCATAAGCATTGTTGAGCGAAGGGGGCTGTAGTCTGTCAAACATTAGCGAAGGGAGTTGTAGCTCTGTTATTTCTTAAGCGAAGGGGGTTGTAGCCTGTCAAGTCGAATTACAACATTAGCGAATGGAGTTGTAGCTCCGTTGGTACCACATGCATTGCATTTGTCGATCGTTGTTGTTGCATTGTTGAACGAAGTTAATTGATGATTGTAGCTGGAATTATATGAAGTATTGTTGATGATTAATTGTTGCTGTTTTATGTTGATTAATTCTTCTTTATGAATTGTTGCTTATTATTATTGAATGTGAAATCTCACCCCTTCTGTTTGAATGTTGCCTCTACGTGGGTAACGTGCAGATAACCAGGAGTAGCAGTTGATGTGAGTGTCGTCTTATGAGTCATGCTCTGATACGTAACGGGATGAGGATATTTATGTGTTTTTGTTTTCCTTTGTTACATATCTTTTTATAAGTTAATGTTAGACCACTTTTAATTTGGAATTTTATTATGATTGATGATGTTGAGGCCTTAGTGCCAAGTTTTGATTAAATGTTGAATATTTTTCCGCTGCGACATTATTTTCAATTATTGAGAGCAGTTGTTTTAAATAAATAGTGGATTTTCACTCTATTTGTGTTAAATGATATTTTGAAGAACGAAGTGTGACATCTTGTTTTTGATGAACTCTGATTTATTTTATATTATTTATGTGTTGGGAAAACGTGGTGTTACATGATACAACACGGATATTGACACGCCAATAACGTTGATAATTTGAGAAAATCACATAATTTAGGGTAATTATATTTGTGGATGCGGATGCAACACGTGTTTAGACACATCTAATATGAAGAGTGTATGTGATTCATAGGCGAGGAGTAATATCATAATTCATATATGGTTGAAAGAGTCATAATTACACCTACAAATGATGATGTTAAAAATTGAATGACATAATTATCAATTAGTTTTCAAGAGAATAACATAATTTGTTGTCATTTAACGAGGTTGAAGGGATACTCATAACTTATATCAACAGAAATTCCTAAACTCGGTTGTTCAAGGAAGTATGTCACCGGGTGTGGTTATCATGCATAAGCCATAACTTATGCACCATGCATAAGCCTGCATTAGTCCAGCCCATTATGCAGCTAGCCCAACAGAATTACTTCCTACACACCAAAGAAAAACAGGTGAAAAAAGCAAATTTACAAAAGAAAAACAAAGCATCACGCGCGTTTCTCTCCATTCCCAACTTCAACCACCACCGGTAACAAACTTCCACCACCGGAAACCGTCTTCGTCACCGTCATTCAACTCAACAACACAGTCGTTCACCACCGCATTCATCACAACCGCATTCACGTCAGAAACCGTATTCACCACCGCAAGCAAATCACGACGGAAACGTTAACAATCATGTCGCAAACTTCCACCACTGCAAATCACGTCGGAAACAAACTTCCATCACCGGAAATCGAATTCAACATAACGGCATTCATCATCTTCATCATCATCGACGCAAGCATCTTCATCATCTTCAACAAAACAGCAAAATGATGAAAACAAAACAGGTTTGAAATTATCTTGTGCTTTCAAGTAATTACAATCAGTTTAATTTCATTTGCTAGTTGGAAATGGTTTCTGGAAAGTAATTGCATTTGTAACCCTAAATTACAGCTTAATTTCGAATTGGCGAAAATCAACTAAAATAGTTTAATTTCTGGAAATGGTTTCATAGTGTGATTAGTATGTTTTGTTTAAAAATCATATAGAAAAACAATTTACTATGAAAACCAATATGCTGTGTAAATGGTTTTCGCAAGTTTTACTCTGAAACCATTTTACTCTGGAAATGGTTTCAGAGTGTTGATTTGCTTTGGAGCTGTTTTTAACAATTCTAGTTGTAATTCAGCTCAGTGATTGAATGCTTGTTTGTTATTTTTTCTGTATTTGTTATTCTGCTAATTATGGCATTCCGTTTTGTATACATACCAATTCTTTGCATACTAGTTTGCATTTGGTTTGTACTTGGCTATTGCTAGCATTTATAGCTTGTGTGAGTAATAATAGTGCTTATCGGGGTGTGGTTATCATGCATTTGGTGTCAAAGAAGAAAGTTTTCGGTCTCAGATAGTAATGTACAAGTGAACATGAAATATCAAACCTTTCATGTTCTACTTGTTTAAGGATCTGAGTCAAATGCAAATAAGATGCAGAAGGATATATCAACATTTGTATGGAGCATTTCACATGATGAGTAAGTTGATTTATCACTCATTTTTTTAAAATTGAAATCTTTAGTTAGGCTATGGTTGGAGAAATCCAATGACTTATAACACATGAAGTCTGAATCCAATGACTTGTTGTTAGTCAGGAACCATTTGTTTGGAAAATCAAAATCTGCTGCCCTAAAATAATTCCAAAACCATTTGCCTGTGGAAATGGTTTCTATGTGTTGTACTCCAAAACCATTAGATGTACTTAATGGTTTTGGAGTACAAATAGGAGGATCTATAAAGCTATAGTTCAGTAGAATTTAGTAGAAAGTTTGTCTTATTTCTTAGTTCCCTGAAAACGCTAAATGCAAAATGCTTTATAATAATGTAGGGAGGAGATTTTGTATTGCTCGGATAACAGGGCTCATGCTTTCAGTCTGCAAAGGAGAGACTTGTGGACAGTTGTGGAGTCTTTCGCATGAAGTTGCTTGCTGAATGGGAGGGTGACAATAAACAAATGGAATCATTCAAAGACTGGTCCAAAATGAAAAAGAATGTGAAGAAAGGGAGAGTTATGGATTTCAGAATCGGAATATGTTCCACAATAAGCAACTGCAACTTGAATTCGAATTTGTCTTAATGTTTTTATATTATTGAGTTTGATTAAAGATGTTGAACATTTTCTGGATATGTATCAAGTTCACATTTTCTTGAACCGAAAACCAATCCAATCCATTTAAACCAATCCACTAGTTAACATTTCCCATAAAATAATGAGAACATGTTTAAAAATTTGTATTCGATGCATTTGTCTGATGCCATCATTAATGATAATTAAATGAATTATTTTTAGATTTAATGTGTTTCCCTTAGATTTAACCCAGGCTCTCTATACCAATTGTTAGTGTAACAATGGTGTTTTTCTTTATAGAACCAAGTGGATAAGCCTATAGAACAAGGTGGATAATCTGTTGAAAAGAACAAAAAAAAATTCTTTTAAGCCAAAATAGGAAATAAATTAAGAAATATCCAAGACTCGGGGCATATACCTGACCCGGTAAACCAAATGATGTTTTTCTCTTTAGAACCAGGCGGATAAGCCTATAGAACAAGGTGGATAACAAATTAAAACTGGAAAAAATAATAACCTGGTTTGATGTTTTTCTCTTTAGAACCAGGCGGATAAGCCTATAGAACAAGGTGGATAACAAATTAAAACTGGAAAAAAACAATAACCTGGTTTGGTGTTTTTCTCTTTAGAACCAGGCGGATAAGCCTATAGAACAAATATGAAATCCTTTTGCAGACAAATATGCTCGCAGTGACCATGCTTTGATTGCTACGCTGCTTGTTTGACTGAATTTCACCCTTGTAATTTCCTTGTTGTGTATGGCTTTATCACTTGTAACTAAATTATACTACCATGCTTATAAGTTCATAATCCATGCGAAATCTAAAGGTTAAAATAACGTGTAAAATCAAATTGTGGAAAGTTGATAACATGACTTTTTATTAGGGAAAAAAAAGGTTAGATTATAATAGTTTTCAAATTGAGAAATAACACGTATTTTGAACCAATTATTGCCCAAAATAATTCTAAAACCATTTTCCTGTTGAAATGGTTTTTATGTGTTGTACTGAAAAACCATTAGGTGTACTTAATGATTTTGTAGTAGAACAAGACTATGAAACAAATTGTTTCATACTTATGGTACACAATAATTGCATTTAAAATAATTACTCAATCTTATAATCTTGTAAGTGTCGTGATTCAAACCTCCAGACACCTCACTTTTCCTATAATCCGGTGCCCAAAATAATTCTAAAACCATTTTCCTGTTGAAATGGTTTTTATGTGTTGTACTGAAAAACCATTAGGTGTACTTAATGGTTTTGTAGTAGAACAAGACTATGAAACAAATTGTTTCATACTTATGGTACACAATTATTGCATTTAAAATTGTTGCCCAATCTTATAATCTTGCAAGTGTCGTGATTCAAACTCCAGACACCTCACTTTTCCTATAATCCTAAAACCATTTTCCTGTTGAAATGGTTTTTATGTGTTGTACTGAAAAACCATTAGATGTACTTAATGGTTTTGTAACAAACTATAATCATCAATACATAAAACCAAATAATGTGAAATGTATAATTTCATTTAAATCATATCCAAACTATAATCATCAATACATAAAAATAAAGAATGTGAAAATGTATAATTTCCAATCCATCAGTGACCAAAATCAATCAGTACAAACTTATAACCTAAAAAACCAAACTTATAAAAACAATCAATCAGTGGCCACAATCCCCAATAAAGCTTCATCATCTCTCTTTTGTTTCTTCCGATTGATAAGGAATTTCTGCCTTTCTCTAGCTTTTTCATAATCACTTTTAAGACGCTTCTTTGACTTAATTGGATTTGGTCTTTCTTTGAACTTTGGTGCGGTGGGCTTCACCCCAACAGATGTTTCACCAACAACAGCTACTTTTGAAGACTTAGATGGTGTCGGGCTTGTACAAATACCTTTAGAAAGAAGCAACTCCTCTGCCTTTTTTCCAGCTTCAAGAACACCGTCGAGAAAAAGTTTAGACGACTCTGGATCTGCACAAAAACGTGTAGAAAGTTTAACTGTAACAGCACAAATTTGTTGATATCGTTGTGCTTGAGTGGTGTCTTCAGTGCCAACAATGACGGTCGATTTCAGCTTATCGACAGACGGACGCACATCTCTAGTACAACGCTTTAAAACATATTGTGCAGGTATTGTCTTCAAAAAATGATATTGCACACAACCACCTAAGAACTCCAAGATCTTGAAAACATGTTGACATAAAAAGCTCCTGTTCTCAAACATACGACATGAACAACTAAAACTTTTGCTTCTAATGTCAACTGTGACAACCCTTTCATCAAGTCGATCATTATCTTCAACACTTGGGTAAAGGTTTTCTTGAAGTTCTGCATCCAAAACATCAACATTGGAAAGCCCGTCATTATCATTATCAGCATCATCATAATTATCATCAACCTTGTCAAGTGTAAAAACCTCAGTTCTAATTTCTTGTTCTTTATCATCATCATCTTCAAAGAGAGTAATTAATGCTTCAATCCATCTCCCAAAACTCCCAAATATAATATAGAACGAAACGAGCACTAGAGGACAATAAATCCCATACCTAACTCATTCTCATGAAAACAATTATCTTTACTGCATTCACAGTTATCTGACAACCACTTTCAAAGACAACTTGACTTAAGCCACGGTCTAGAGCAATTTGAAAGGTGTGTTGTAAAGCAGTGACTTCTCATTCAACTAATGTCGCAATTAGACGGAAATATCAGTAAGTGAGCTTGAATAAGGTGTATGGCTATCTCGAAAACATATTCCAGTGCCAAATACAGTGAACCACATATATAACATATGATCGTGTAATGAGATGTAATGAACAATAGTTGCATTTTTATGAAGAAGAAAAAACCCACTTATAAACCTGGGCAGCCTCTACATGTATAACATACTAACATGAAATAAAATTTGAAGCCTTGCAGACGAGGAGGCCTAAAGCTTCAGCTTTATTGCCAATACCATTTGGTTGGCCATGAAAATGGTTTCACATATATAAATGGATACTAAGGATTCAATTAGGCGCATCTTATATTTAGTTAGAAACAGTTTAAGGCACTGCCCTACCTCAAGGGCCACATAACTTAAACACCCAGATCAACCTATATGATTTATCATCCACCTAATAAAAAGACTTAGCTAAGATCTTAGGGAAATCCTCATAGTAGACAAATTTTCAACATAAAAATGCAGAGAGCATGTAGAAGAGGATACACAAACACATCATTAAATTTTCCATTGATCCAAAACATTATAATTCACAATAATTCACATTTAGATTGGTCAAGGAATTTGAAGTGAAGTGCTGAAATATTCCAAACAGACTAACAGAGCATAGTTCTATAAACAGAAATCATAAAAAAAATGGAAAATTGTCTTGCATACCAGTGCCTCCCCATAAAAGAGCATCAAAATTCAAACATCACTACTTGTTTAGTCACAAGGCAAATTCAAATCACATACTAAAAAAGGATTTATAGCAGGATTTGAATGAAGGAACCCTAAGTTCAATTTACTGATTACCTGAAAATGCGAGGGTGAAATTCGTGGAAGATAACCGGAGCGGCGAGCAAGGTTAAATGCCGGTGAAATCAGGTCGTGACCTAATTGAGTCGGAGCAGTTGAGTCACGCCATCACCTAGCCGGAAAACCACGTCGGAGCAAGTTCGAGCGCGAGCAAGAGAGCAACGCCGGAAGAATTGAGTCGGAGCAGTTGAATCGCCGAGTCGGAGCAGTTGAGTCGCTGTGACGTAGCCGGAAAACCACGGCGGAGCAATGGTCGGCGCGAGCAATGAATGAAGAATGAATTGATGAAGAATGAATTTTCCAGCGCGAGCAATGGATGAAGAATGAAATGATGAAGAATGAATTTTCTGATGAAAGTGTGGGATGTGGGGTGTGAGCTGTGAACCGTAGGATTATTGATGATCTGATGGTTGACAAGTCCTTATGCATGGTGCATAAGTTATGGCTTATGCACCATAACTCTTGCCTATGTCACCACATATTTTAAAGGTAAAAAAGGTGCACCGTTGATGTTATTGCGAAACATAGACCCTAGTTATGACATGTGTAATGGAACACGATTGTTATGTCGTGGTTTATTTAAGAATATGTAGGATGTCGAAATCCTTACAGGAAGCAATGTTGGAAAAAGAGCATTCTTGCCCAGAATTAAATTAAAAACAAATGTGAGTTCATGACATCCCTTTGTGCTTAGTAGAAAACAGTTTCCCGTTAGATTAAGTTTTGTTATTACCATAAATAAGTCACAAGTGCAGACCATTCCCAATATCGGAATCTATCTTCCACGGCATGTTTTCAGCCATGGTCAATCATATGTAGCTTTATCAAGAGGTGTTTCTTAAAATTCAACAAAATTTCTCATTAAAGAATGGAAAATAGAAGGAGAAGATGAAGACTTTACGAAAAAATGTAGTTTTTAAAGGTATTATTTTATCGCAATCATAGTAATATTTCTTTTACATAACATGTCATTTATACATTTATTTATGATGTTTCGTTTATACAACACACACATTTATGTTATGATGTTACTAATTACTATTAGAATAAACAATAAATGATCATTATTTTACCTTAATTTTATATGCAGGCAAACTAAAATATGTTGAGTTCAAAAATAATTTTGTTATATGTCTTTGATGTAGCAAATAATGTCGCAAGAAAAGGGGGTTTTGAATTGTGACCCTTTTTAAATTTAATCCTGAAACTTTAAATAAGTTTATATACTCAAGAATAAGATTCTTGGTAGATGTTAGATAAACAATTTTAGATTGTATATTGAAATATTATATTTATCTTTAAATAAGGACCAGAACACTCTGAAGAATGATTATATTAATAAGCAGAATAATGATGATATTACTTGATTAATTTAGGACGAGAGATCTCTGGATTAATTTAATTATTAATTAGGACCAGATCGTTCTGGAGAATGATTAAAAAGTAATTGCAATATAATATTAAAATTTGATTTAGGACCAGAGTACTCTGGATTACACTACAAGAAACATTACATTTTGCCAGAGGCAAAATCCCTGAGAAAAGGACAGAATCCCTAGGAAAAGGAACGTTTGTGAGGGAATTTGTCAAGGGCGGAAACCATGACAAAACAACTCGTCGTTAACATTTTGTGAGGGGTTACACCGCTGGAAAAAAAACGAGGGGCTAAACCCCTGGCATATGTCCTGACCTTTTCCCTGTGATAACCCCTGGCATATTCCCTCACTTTTTTTCTGCAACTGAGCAGTGATACCATGGACATGCGAGGGGTTTAACCCCTGGCAAACGGTCTATTACTATTATTTTTTTAAAATGTTTTATTTATAAAAACCGAATTTTTATTATTTAAAAAAAACCGAATTTTTATTAATTAATTAAATATTTTGAAAATAATTTTAATTAATAAAATGTATTTAAATTAATTAGAAAATCGATTTTTTTTAAAGTTGTTTTTGAAATGCAATTAAATGTTTAAAAAATCACAATAATTAATAAAATATATATTTTTTTAAAAATTAATATTATTTTTTAAAACACAATTAAATGCATATAAATAAAGCAACATCACACATAATAATATTAAGTCTAATTAATAGGCATGAAACTACGAAAAATATTGATAATAAATTGTTTAGAAAGGAGTAACAGTTTCTTGTCAAAAAAAGGAGTAAAAAGACAAGAAGCTCTACCACAGGAATATGATCAATTCAACCATCTGCAACAGGTGCGGTGACCACGAAGAATCATTTCTCCACTGTGTTCGGGACTGCCGTTTTTCCTCTATTATTTGGCATAAAATTGGCTTCATTAGTCCGTCTTTCTTCTCGTCCTCTTCTGTCATTGATTGGTTAAAGGAGGGAGTCAACTGCCACCGTTCCACTATCTTTCTTGCGGGGTTATGGTGGTCTTGGAGGCACCGCAATCTTATGTGCCTTAATAATGAGACTTGGACAATTTATGGCCTTGGTTCCGCCATTAACAGCACTACAGATATCATCCGCCGCTGCCTGCATAGCGAAGCCAACACTTCTCCTCCAACAAGGCTGGTCCGTTGGAACAACGACAACCATGTCTGCTCCATTCTCAATGTTGACGGTAGCTGTATTGGAGATCCAATTCGCACAGGTTTTGGAGGTGTTATCCGAAGCTATTCAGGCACCTATGTCGCTGGATTTTCAGGATTCATAAATATGCCCAACGACGTCATTTTTGCTGAACTGACAACGATATATCAGGGCTACAATTGGCAGCAAATTTAGATTTTGAGGAACTAGTATGTTACTCTGACTCTCTGCTTGCAGTTAATCTCATCAAGGGAGACACTTCCTTCTTTCATGTCTATGCCGTGCTCATTCAAAATATTAAGGATCTGCTGATTTCTCGAAATTACTCTATTCATCACTCGCTCAGAGAGGGTAATTATTGTGCGGACTTTATGGTCAAGCTAGGATCTACAACAACTATTGATTTAACCGTCTACTCATCTCCTCCTGAAGATCTGTTGCCGCTGCTTAGAACAGATGAGATGGGAACTTTGTTCCCTAGGAATTAGTTGTTTCTGTTTTTTTCCCTGTTCTTCTTTCTTTTTATTGTTTTTCTTTTATAATTAGCCTTGTAACCAAAAAAACGGAGTAAAAAGTTTAGAAAAAAGTCGTTAATCTGGTTTTTTTTTTCTTTTTTTAACATTTTTGTCTAATAAATTGTTTAAGTGTATAAAACATTATCTATTTAAAATAAAAAATACAACTATTTTATACTTCACGGTAATTCAGACTTTGAAGTTCTACTTAATTATAAAAAAAAAATTAAACAGTTCTAACATATCTAAAAAAATAAAATAACAAATCTAAAAATAACATGTAGCCATATAAACAATTGCAGAATATACATAGATAATTAAACATATCATCATAATATAAAGAATAATATATATTCAACATATGCACAATTCTTTATAAAAAAAACGACATATTCTACATATACTCTACAAATAAACTTGAAACATATAACAACATGTATCCTAAAAATAACAACACAATATCCTAAAACACACATAAAAATTTCGATTTTCAACATGTTCTTTAACAAAAAATTACTAACAATCCAGCATCATCATCTTATATTACACATGAAAAAACTAATTTCAACAAAAATTATACTAACTTGTAATGAAGATCTACAATGTTGAACTGAGCTTAAGGCAAGATATACACACAGGAGGAGGCCGTAGAGGCTTCAAGAATAATTTAGTTAAGTACTTGGCTTTGAATAATATGCAAACAATGAAGAAAATATAATTAATAAATAATTAGAACAAATATTATATATAAAAGAAGAGATGAAGCATTATTCAAAAAAAAAAAATAAGAGATGAATCAAGCTTATACCACAATATAGAAGTTTATGTATTTTTTTCAGCTTCAATGGTGCTATAAATCAGGTAGAGAACAAGAGAAAATTGAGTTTTTTTTTTGTTAAGTTGTAAATGAGAGAGAAACAAGTTCAGAAGAGGTTTATAGTGCAAATAAACCCAAGGGTTTACGCAGGAGCAGCCCCTCGTAAATTGTCAGGAGCATGCTTTTCAACAAGATTCCTGCAATGAGACAGAACAGTACAGAGGGACAGAGATTCATGCAATTTGCCAGGAGCTCTCCCTCACAAATGTCATGGCTTTTGCTGACATGGTTCAACTTTTGTCACTTCTCACTGCCCAAAGTAATTTTGAATTCCCGCCCCCAATTTGCCACGATTTTTGTGAGGGGCAACCCCTGTGTTTGTGATATTTTGCATTCTGCAATTTACCAGGGGTTTTCCTTGGCTTAGGCCCTGGTAAATTTGTCAGAGGTTTCATATCCTTGTCAAAATCCATGGCAAAAGGTAATGTTTCTTGTAGTGTTAATTTAATTAATAAGGACCAGATTATTTTGGAGAGTGATTAACTTAAATAGCAAGATAATATAAAAGATTAAGGTTAGGACCAGAGCACTATGGATATAGTGTAAAATAAATGACAAGAGAAGGGAAGAGAAAATAACACAGAAGAGTTATCTTGGTTCACCAAACCCGGCTACTTCCAATCCTCACACTTCGTGTGAGATTGTCTACTATAGTATCATGCTAACAGAAACTTCTGAGTAGCACTATAAATTCTTAATCACACCAGATCAGTCTGTTACATCCTATATTATGAGCCTCAGCAGGTTTCTACTTATTTCCCAAACTATTATGACAAATAGACTTGAGAATTTACAACACACTTTGAATGATAAAGGTTTTTGTGGATCACGATATGCTCGACACTTGTTTGAGAATATGATTACAAAACAAACTCAAAAAGATTTCGATCCAATGATATAATGAGAGAGCAAGAGCTTGTTTGTTTTTGTGAAGAACTTTGTAAGTGAATGGTATTTGCACTTGAGAGAGATAATTGCTTTGTTGTGTAAGTTCTTGGTTTTGTCTTCAAGGCTTTCCTCTATTTATAGAGTTGAGATGCTTGCTGCCCACTTAAAGAATCCAGCTAGCCTTTGCTTTAATTTGAATCCTGATTTACGCTCCAAACACTTGGTTTCATAGAAATCATGAAGCTTTGTACTTCAAGATTGATCTTGAGAATGTCCAACAATTACAAGGAGAGAAAGCACATGTTTTTCGCAAGCTGTTGCTAGTTGTATGCGTGAACCCAGCTAGCATGAAATGACTTGGACGAGGTCATGTAATGACATTTTGCTTATATCACAAAAAGCGCTTTAAGAATTTGTTCTTATCTCTTAATGGGTCAAAAGTCTTTTTAAAGCCCATCTCCAAATCAAGTCATAGAATCTTCCTTAATTTAGTGAGACAATATCACATTAAATTCTTGATCCTCGTGATTTAATGCTTTTCAACAAAAAGCTTGTGCTTGTTCTTTTGTGCGCAAATGGCTTGTGAAGAAGCTTTATATAGAGATAATTCTTGAGATTATTCTTATGAAACAATTTCTCACAAAAAATCATTAGTAAATAACAAGATGAATTATTTTAAATATGTTTATAATCCTTAAAACAATTAAAAGAGATTTTGCTTCAACAGTCTTGACAATATTTTGTTTATAGATCAATATATCAATAATTTCCATAATATTTAAAAAAAATTAATCAAAATTATACAAACAAATATAATAAAATAATCACATGCGTTAGGGCAGTAGAATGAGCGGACATACGGGCACAATGGTGTTCATGAAAATTTTTACTGGGATTAAAAATAATGACGGAAAATTTTAGAGGGACTAAAAAGTGTGATTTTATTTTGCAGGGACTAAAAACAAAATTCTGAATATTTATAAGGACCATTTACTTGATTAACCCTAAAATAAATTATTCAATAAGATCCTATATTTAGGAATCGAGGTGGTAAACAATTTAGCAAAAACATATAAAAGGTAGATGAAGGATGAAGCCTTTTTTTAAATAAATAAATAAAACAGGCAAGTCAATAACAAACAAAAATTTCATTAGATGATACTCTGGAGGAATATGTGATATGATAAACTAAACTAAAATTATATCTCTTTTTTTTTTGTTGGAAAGTTAAACTATATATTATGCTACACACATTTGCACACTATTGGATATGACCTTTTGTGCAATTTTTATGACACTCTACTTTAATGACGATTGAGTATTAAACATACTTAACAAGTTGAAATTCTTGTAATAAAAACCATTGGTAATAGTAATAAATCACACAGGAACAGTCCTGTTAGAAGAGGCTTGTGGATCAACAACAGCAGCATCAGTTTCTTCTTCTTCATTCTCTCCACTCATTTCTTCCAATGATTTTCCGTTAGCTTCTGGCACCAGAAACGTGAAAAATATGCCAAGACAATTAACCACAGCAAGCAAAATAAGAGTGTTCTTCATTCCAATACCAGCAGGGTACCCTGCATCTCTCTTTTTTGGATCCTTACTTTGTGAAGCATACAAGAATCCAAATGCACCTATAATTGCTCCAGCTTTCCCTGCTGCAGAAGATATACCATGACATGTAGACCTCAACCTAGCCGGGAAAATCTCGGCAGGCACAACAAAAGTGGTTGAATTTGGACCAAAATTAGCAAAGAAAAAAGTCATTGCGTACATAACAAGAAATCCAATTCTGTTTTCTCTCTTAGTCCAATGATCATACGGAATAGCGAGCGCAAACATGAACACAGTCATAAAGAAGAATCCCATTAGTTGAATTGCAAAACGACCAATAACGTCGATAAAAGCCACCGTGAACCAATATCCCGGAACAGTTCCACAAAGTGCTATGAGCGTTGTCGCTCTAGCAACTTTGAAAACTTCATGAATTGCATTCATATCTTGTGCCGGTGGAAGCCAACCGATACTACTATAAATATCTTTTTGAAAAAGATTAGAACTATAATAAGCAATATCGAGAAGAAACCAAGTGGAAGTTGTTCCAAGCAGATGAAGACCGTGTCTTCTAAGAAACTCCTTACTAAACAACCCAAAACTGTTCTTGTCTTGCACGCCTATCTTGTCTACTTTTTCTTGTTCAGCTTCAATTTCAACCTGTAACACACTCGACATGTCCTGCGCTGCTTGTTTTGCATTCTTAGCAACAAGTGCAGTGTACCTATATAGATAAGTAGCTCAGTTAGTAAGCGAAAGGAAATAGAAGAAATTTTAAGCAAAAAATCCAGCGTTCGAACTCTAGAAACTAAAATAACTACTAAATTACTAACATTTGGCTAAAATAAAAAGTGTACCTTGCTGTCTCGGGCATTTTCATACGCCAATAGTAAGTTAAACCAGCAGGAACAGCACCAAACATGAGAATGATTCTCCAAACATAATCAGCTTCTGGTACAAGTGATGCTACAGCGTTAACTTTATAAGGCGGAGCCTTAAAAGCATGATCAAAAGCAGTTGAAACTACAAGAGAAACAATTCCACCAGCCAAAATTCCAAACCCTTGCATAGCAAAAACCGAAGCTATAAACGCGCCACGAGTCTTTTTGTTAGCATATTCAGACATAATAGTAGCTGAAAGAGGGTAATCACCACCAATACCAAAACCTAGCCAGAATCTAAAGAAACAAAGAGTTCCAATTGTACCCTTTGCTGAGTGACCAAAAGAAAGGCCAGAAGCAAGAGAAGAGAATACCATAAGGGCAAGAGTTAGACCATAAACTTTTTTTCTTCCCATTTTGTCCCCAAGCCAACCAAAGAAAAGTTGGCCTGCTAGAGTGCCACAAAGAGCAACACCATTTACTGCTGCTGATACATTTGGAGGCAAAGTACCTGGCTTGAGTGCACCTGGGTGTGTATAGTATATTCTTCCAAGTAACTTGGTAACATTTGGTATGCAAAAAAGGTCATATGCATCTGTGAAGAATCCCATACCAGCAATTATGATGGCTGTGAAATGGTACCATTGTGTTTTGGCGGAATCAAGGGCAGTTAGAACTCCTAGTTGTTCACGAGCCATGATAGATTTTTTAGGTGGAGTGACCAATTGAGTCTTTGGTAATAGTGTGCTCCAAAGACCAATTAGTGGTGACTATAATTCTGGCAGAAGAAGGAATCACACGTTAGTATTATATAGATGTTTCAGTACCACACTATCAAATAGAATAAGCCTATGTTATGCCAACTAATAAGTGACTTATTGTCGAAGTTCTAAAGTGTCGTTTACTAAAATCACACCAACATAACAACGTAAATATCTCAAACTCACCGTGAATCCAAACATACTTTTAAGCTCTATTTGTTAAAAAAGCGGATAAATTAGTAGATGTCGGATGAACTTATAGCAAATAGTGAATTGACCGGCTAATAAATATAAATAACATACAAATATATTTTTATTTCATTTTTTAAAAATAATAAAAACAAAAATGAGATGAATATGATACGCTGCGAACTATTAACTCAAACACTACTCGAAGTAGCATCTCAAAAAATTATACAAACTCGTGAATAAACGCTATAAGCTAGTGGAAAAACCCTTGAAAGAAACTAATGAGAAAACAAGTTAAGTTATACAAACCAATACATAGTCATTCGCTAGAACCAATTTGGTTGGACTTGTCAAAGTAAACGTTATGACATGTTTGTGCCTTTGTGTGTGGCCCCTTCAATAATATTTGTTTGTTCATACTTCATATATGCTACAAAGACTTTTGAATAATACATATATGTGTGTAAACCTGTTTAATTTAAACAAATTTTAATTTTTTCCAATTTTAAGAGGAATTTTTTTCATTATAATTGCAGAAATAGTCCGTTTTTATTCTATTTTAAGATTAAATAAATTTTAGCTTTTTTACTATCTTTTGTATGTAAATATGTAAACAAATCTGGTAAACCAAAAAGAAAGTATGATATTTTGTTGTTATATTGAAAAGTCAAAAAGAGACAACTACATAGTAACACGTTTGAAAGAAAGGGAGTCTTAATTATTCAAATTGAATATAGAAGTATGGGATCAATTTTCAAAGAAAGTAGTTTTCAAAAGAACTCTCCAGGAAAATATACAATGAGACACTGACCCTGACCATTGAAAAGGAAGATGCTAATTTTCTTATGGTCAATATTTCTGCCTTAACTTTACCGATACTCATGATGCTGATGCATGTCTCTCGTACGTGTGAGAAAAGCAATACTAGTTTGTGTAACAAATTTTCTAAATTACGAATTGAAATCATATAAATAAACACATATTATAATGGTTGAAAAGCATAAAGTGTTATGCAAGTTAAATAAACACATATTACCTGTTTCGATTTATGAAGTAATACACAAAAAGTTGAGGAGAATTTGTATTATCTATGTTGTGAGTGAAGTTAAATGATTGAGATTAATTTGATATTTATAGTACAAACTAAAGTTTGGTCTCATATCCTACCATCATTGGACTTGTGATAAATTCTAATCTCCTACGACAACTTAGTATATACTATGATTCTTTTAAGGTTTGAACATTAAAATAATTAAAAGTCAAAAGGTAGTACCAATAATATGTTTTCCGCATTCCATGTTACATCATCTTTCTAATGTGAAACAAATAATTTATTTGAAAAATATAGTGTTTGATTGTAGGTAAACTTGGACTTTGTGGTTTTATTATATTCTTACCGTTGAACACTCGCGCCTGTAAACGCAGGTTTTTGTTTGGTCCCTTCATATTTTAAAGCGGGGTAATAGAGCATGCTAGTACACTGCTCATTATGTATTTTTAGAAAATGTTTGGTAGAGTACACTTCATATGGATTTGTACACTTTGAGAGAGAGAGAAAATTGGCATGATTCATGTGATATATTGGTTATGTGATAGAAATAAAGATAGAGATAAAATGAGTTTTGAAAATATGGGTATACATTTATTTTGTTGTATTTAGTAAAAAAATATTATTGTTGTATATATTTTTTACGCAAAGCTCGTATATTTTTTATGCATGTAGCTTCATTCTGAGTGATTTTTAGAATAAATTAATAATAATAAGGAACGTATTTGAAAATTGAATAAAAATGTGATATGAACCAGATAAAATTGGATTCTAATCACTAAATTTCGAAGCTAATTCTCGTAATAGACTCAACAACCACATGATTTTGATCACTCAAAATCTTTTTTTTGTTAAGTGGTCTAATTGTTAAAAATTCATTTTAAGTTCACATAAACACTCAAAACCTAATTCTAATCACCATGTTCTAGAAGCTCAAAAATACGACTTTAAGGCATTTTTACTGCAAATTAGTAACATAAATGTTCATCTCAGCCACGACCATTAGTATTTTGCTAAGATGAGTGTTGACTTTCCACAATTTTTTTTTATCACTCTAATTCTTAAATTCCCTTTTTACGCAACGAATGACAATTTTTTATGTTAAAAATGAAAAATGTAAAAGAGAAATGATTAAAAAATTAATCAATCATTGTATCCTATTTCCACACGAAAGTAGCTAGTGATCTTTTTCATTTTTAAAGTTTATATGTTCCCCTATCGGTAGTAAAAAACGATGTCACCACAATATAAAAAGGAGGCAATAAGTCAATTTTATGAAGCAGAAATAGCTTGCTTCTGGTGAAGGCTTGCAGTAATTTTATAGTATACAATGAATTTGACCGATTTGGACAAACTCATTTATAATATTAATCTTAAATTTAATTATTTGATATTGCATGCTTTATATATATGTGATTAAAGTCAAAATATATCCAATCTGTTTGATGCACTTGTTTGATTTCTTTAATATCTATGATGTCAATTAACACGATTAGGCGTACCAACGGCCTACCTTATAATCTGAATTCCCACAAACATTTTATTTGTCTTCTCTAATCAATCTCTACAATGTAGTTAATAAATACTAATAATTAAAAAAAGACTTACGAGACATGTCACCAGATTAATTAACTTGTCCCACGTTAACAAGAGAGTAATAATAAACTACAACTAAGAAAAGTCTGAAGCATGGGACCGCGTGGATTGAGGACGTATGTACGAAGATTTTTGTTTTGTTTTTCTATTGAAAGGACTCTGTATATGACTGAGATAAATATAGTATTTTGCATCATAGAAATTTGTTGGGGAATACCTGGTCTAAAGAACTGGAGTAGCAAGAAACTTGCGTCCTAAAAGGACATTTAGTAAATAAATAGTCTATTAGATGGAAAGAGGACCGGATTACCTTTTATAAATAGAAACTATTATTTATTAGCAAACGACCAATAAGCTACGCCGCTAGACCTTTTTGAATGACAAAATCAATCATTGTAAACACAACATTCATGGACCTATGAGACATGACATTGCTATGTATGCCCTTTTGAATTCTATGTAGAAGGCTAACAACCTCTGGTGCTATGAAACCGAAAGTGTCGAAAGCAAATGGTATATAAGCATGTTGATTGTCAGAACACGCTTTCTCGTGTTTGACCACATTACTTGACACAACTTTTAAGGCTGCATGTCATACGGTAAAAGACCTGACACCTAATCTTACAAGCAGTGAAACCCCAGTCAAATCTACACATGCATATTTTCCTCCTATTTTATAATTTGTTTTTTATTATTTAGTCTATTTTAGTCAATACGGGACTAATAATCACACATGAACTCCAACAATATCTTTTTCAAATGTGAAATCACTCCACTATACCATTGTTGTCGACTAACATAACATATCACATAACTCCACTGTTAGGACTACTTTTAATAAAATGATCCATTTTATCTGGATCTACTCTCGTTCGTCACCAAAATGAACTAAATCCATTAAACCACATGTTAGAGAGTTCTTCGGAGCACTAGGAGCATCATGAAGCTAAAAAGCTAGAGGGAAATACTAAACTTACCTAGACTAATCATCCCGATAACATCACGATGCAATATAATGACTATTCAACAATATATGTCGTGTTCCTTAAAAAAACAATATATGTCGTGTGTTATGCTAAAGTCAAAATATGTAGTGTTTTATGCTAAAGTCAAAATTAAAGTGGTTTGCTTTATAACACATAATGCATTTTAGGATGATTTCGGGATCAAACAGTTAGTTGTATATATTATTGCTCAAAGCTAGATTATCAAGATACTTTAACATTAAATCATTTGTGTATCTCTCGTATCTCCCTATCAAATCAAATCAAATCAAATTAAAAAAGTTAATTAAGTTTTTGTCCCTATAAATATTTACAACTTTGTTTTTAGTCTCTATAAAAATAAATCATACTTTTTAGTCTTTAGAAAATTTTCCGTTAGTGTTTTTAGTCCCTGTTAAATTAAAATTTGTTTAAATATGCTTAAACTTCTAAATTTTTGGAAAGTTTTTTTTATAGACATGTTCATAACATCGTAAGACATTCTTTTATAAAGTCTTTTATTTTTTTAACATATAATGAATTAAATATGAATTTTTCTAAAAGCCAAACTTTCAAGATTATATTAATGAAAATTTGGACCTAATAATAAAATTTTGAGTTACTTTTTTGCGAAGAGACTTTGTATAATGTTCTAAATAAGTATGTAAAAAATATGTTAAAAATTTAAAAGTTTAAGCACAATTAAGCAAATTTTAAATTTACAAGGATTAAAAGTATGTGTTGGTCCCTGTTAAATTAAAATTTGTTTAATTATACTTAAATTCTTATATTTTTAAATGATTTTTAACAGAGATGTTAAGAACATTATAATAATCTTTTTTATAAAAAATTAGAATTTTTTAACATGTAATGAATTCAATATAATTATTTTTAAACGCCGAAAATTCAAGATAAAACTAACGAAAATTTGGACCTAAAAATAAAATTTAAGCTAACTTGTTTTGGCAGAGCGTTTTATAATGTTTTAAACATGCATGTAAAAAATCATTAAAAAATTTAAAATTTTAAGCAGCATAACTAAACAAATTTTAATTTAACAGGGACTAAAACTACGTGTTGAAAAAATTTATAGGGACCAAATCTGTCAATTTTTTTAATGAGGACTAAAAACAAAATTCAGTATATTTATACGAACTAAAAACTTAATTAACCCAATTAAAAATAAGACTTTAATATGTATTTCGTCCCTGCAATTAGATATCGTTTAAAAATTAATCATGTAATTGTTAATCCTGCCAAATTACCCTGCAAAGTTTAATTATTTAAAATTTCGTCCCTTGACCCTCTTAATGACTATCATGTCATCAACTTAGCAAAATGATATGGGAATGGACAAAAATACCCTCAAATTCATCTTCTTCACTTGAAAACCCTTGAAATTTGTTTTTCTATATACTCATTTTTCCACCAACGGCAAAAACTTAATTCGGATTACTTGATGTTCTGAACCCATAAAGGGAAAAAGACTAATTTCCGGTTTCCAGTAATCTCTCTGCACTTAAAAATTATGATGATAAAATGAAAAAAATGAATCAGGTTTGAAAGGGAAACCTCAAACCCAGTACCTCAATCGCGTCGAAATGGTACGTGTTTGCCGGATCTGGTTCGCCGCCGCTGCTTTGGGTTTCAGATTGAAGCTTTGGATTTAAGAAGCTTTCACAGGGTATGTGTTTGAAACCATAACGAAGAAGAAAATTATCAAGGGAAGATTATGGTAGCTACAGAAAATAGTGGTAGTGATTGTAATGAGAGTTTGCTTCAGCCAACAATTACAGACCCAGTTACAACGACAAGGATGGATGTTAGTAGTGGTTGTTGAGAGATGAAAATGGAAGGGTAAATGTGTCATTTCACATCCAAAATTGTTAAGTAAATCAAGTCAGATGTCATGCTAGATCAAGGGATAAATTAACGATTATAGAGACCAATTTTTAAACGATCCGTAATTGCGGAGACGAAATATACAGTAGAAACTCTATAAATTAATAATGTCGGGACCGGAGAAATTTATTAATTTAGAGAGTTATTAATTTATCGATAAATTAATAATTATTAATTTAAAGAGTTTTTAAGTAATTATACTATACATACCAAACAAAAAGGCAAATTAGTTTATGTCTCTTAGAATTACGTTGCAGCAAATCTAGGGACTCAATGTAAATTAATAAATATTGTATTCATATCCATTGGAAATATGACTTTTGACTTTTGAAGTGTATAGTAAATGTAAACAAGTGGAATGTTCAATGTATTCTTAAGCAAGTTTGGCATATATAAATTACATCAATGTGTTAAAAGTATTCAAACCATATCTCACTCACGAGATGGCTTCTCATCTAAAAGGTGTTGCAAAATCAACTATGTCAGATCAAATACGTAAGGAGTTGTGCGAGTACAAGAGAGATAATCCTGCAAGCACACAAAAAGACTTGCAGAGATGGCTCGAGGGAAAATTTCAGTTGAAAGTTAGTCAAGGAACAATATCAAACACACTTAATCGGTCAAATGACTATCTCTCTGCTGAAATAGAAAAGGGAAGAGCGGAGATCAAAAGACACAAACCAGCAAAATATCCTGACATGGAGTAGGTTGTTTATGAGTGGTTTCTACAGCATCAAGAACGTGTGAATATCACAGGAGAATTAATTTTGCAGAAGGCAAGAGATACAATGAAACTCTTGTACCCTCATGATGATTCAGATTTTAACTTCTCTACAGGATGGCTTGGGAAATTCAAGCACCGACATGGCATAAAGTCATTTCGGCGTTTTGGCGAAAGTGGGTCTGTTGATGTACAAGACATGGAGCAAAAATCGGTATCGATTCGAGAGAAAATTGATCAGTTCCCTATGAAAGATGTTTTCAATATGGATGAAACTGAGTTGTTTTATAGGCTACAAGTTGATCATTCACTGACAACAAAACAACTTGAAGGAAGAAAACAAGATAAAGAAAGGCTGACGGTAGTTATTTGTTGCAATGAAGATGGCTCTGAAAAAATCCCTCTATCGATTATTGGGAAATATGCAAAGTCTCGTTGCTTCAAGAATGTCAACATGAATAGCTTTGATTGTCAGTATCGAGCTAACAAAAAAGCATGGATGACTAATGTGCTTTTTGATGAATATGTTCGTTCATTTGACCAAATGATGCATGGTAGAAGAGTTCTACTTGTGGTGGATAATTGTCCAGCACATCCAAGAAATATTGAAGGGCTAAGAAACGTTGAGTTGTTCTTCTTGCCACCCAACATGACATCAAAGATTTAACCTTGCGATGCTGGGATAATAAGAGCTTTCAAGATGCATTACCGTATAAGGTTTTACCGCAAAATATTGGAAGGTTATGAGGTGGGACAATCTGATCCAGGGAAGATAAATGTCCTTGATGCTATCAATTTGGCAATCCCAACTTGGGCGATAGATGTTCGAAAAGATACAATAGCGAATTGCTTTCGACACTGTAAAATTCGTTCAGCTAGTGACGTTGTAGGAAATTTGGATGAATCCACTTTTGATGAAGAAACTCAAGACCTCCAGACTATGATCAATCAATGTGGCTATCGTAATAAGATGGATATCGACAATCTAATGAACTACCCAGGTGAAAATGAAGCATGTTCGGAGGTTCAGAGTTTAGAAGATATTGTGCGTACTATCATTGAGAACAATGCAGAGGATGACGACGAAGATGGTACGGTGTCTTTGGAGCCTGTTACGCGAAAGGAAGCACTTATGGCGTCGAACACTCTTCACAACTTTATGATACAATACAAACTTAGAGATGAGCTCCAAACAGACTTGAACTTTAAAGGAAAACAAACAACTATTGAATCATATTTTAACAAAGTGTAATATATATATTTTTTCAATTTCTATGAATTATTAATTTATGATTTTCTTGGGACCGAAAATTATAAAGGGATCTCTCAAAAAATTATTATCTTATTATTTTATCGAATTATTCAATTTTTTACACTGACCCAAGTTGGGACCGGACAAATTTATTATTTTAGAGAGTTTATTAATTTACCGAGTATTAATTTAAAGAGTTTCTGCTGTAATTGTAATACCAAGTAACTTTTGTACCCAAAATAAAAAGATTTTAATACCGTTGATTAAATTAATTTTTACATTAACGTTATACTATAAAAATAATCTAATTCATAAAGGTCGAGACCGTAGTGAAATGGGTGATTTGACCAAATACAAAGTTGTTAATCTACAGTGTAAAATCATTGTATCCACTCGGTTCATGTTCTTTTTCTCGAATAAAAACAAAATCTTTATGTCCTATGGTAATCATAAATGACCGGTGCATCATTTTCCTTAAAACAACAAACAATACTTTGATTTGATTTATGCATCCACCACTAATAATTGAACAACTCACAATTCATGCTTTTATCATCTCTCTCTCTCTCTAGAAAAACAACGGGTCACACACATTCATCACTAATTCACTACTCTATTCTCTTGTTGAAACGGCGGAGACCGAACCTAGTAAACGCGACGTCGTTTTGTTCCTCTCATCTTCTCAACAAACCGAAACCATGACGTCGAACAAAGAAGAAATGCAGTTGATCGTTCATGAACAGAAAGAGAATTACGTCAACGAGTTTCGTAACTACTTAGATGACGCTTGGTACACCGTCAGTGTTACGTTGGAAGGAAATCAATCTCTGAGAGTCAAGTACGAACAAAACACTGATGAGATAGATAATTTGTTCGAACCCGGCTTTTTCAACTCCTTGGAAGACCTTCAAGACTTTGAGACACGGTTCAGACCTCTTTCTGTTCAGGTTCAGGATCACGAGTGTCGGAAGCTGGTTCCAGGTGTTAGGGTTTGTGCTTCCAAGGAGTTCAGTCCTGATGACCTTCGCTTCTATGATGCTGATGTTGTTGAGGTTCGTCGTTTTCTTCTATCTGCGTTCGTTTTTTTAGCTTTTTTGCTATTTTCATTGATTTGATAATTATGTTTCAAGTTAAATACTGGTGCGTTAGATTTTTTATAATTTTGGGAATTAATGCGTTTTTGGTGAATAGTTTTTCGTTAGATTTTCATTTCAAACATTGATTGATTGTGTGTGGTTTAAATGGAAGTTTGTTCAATTTCATGCATCTTAGTTTGCGTAAATGCTTGTATTAATTGATTTGGGGGATTTGAAGTGTTATTCAATTTTATGCATCCATGGGTGTTTTTGTAAAGGGTAATAGGCATTTTAGTACTAAATGTGTAACGAGTAACCCGAATAGTTATCGAAATTTCAAAATAATATTTGATTGTGCACTTGTTAGTCAAAACAATCCATTGTGTTAAAGTAGTGCCTCAATATTGACATGAACTCTTTTCATATATGGACTAATATGACGGTACCTATTACAATGACTGATATAACAATAAATAAATATATTAATATGACAATATTAACGAAATGACTACTACCCTGTGTTTGTAATTAAATGCATATATTAATGGGTAGATACACACTAGTATTACATGTGAGGAAGTTTATTGACTCACTTAGTAAAGAGTTCACTCCCACATAAGATTGTGTGTTCAACTCTTGTGGTAGTGTGAGGTCTTTTTTGGTCGTTAACTCTGTTTGTTTTTGTCTGAACCTTGAGGTCTTCCTTGATCTGAGCTCAACTCAAAAGTCTAGAGTAAACTACGACTTTCTCCCTAATAGATGATTTAATTACACTCTTCTCCCTAAGGAGGGTGTAACTTAAGCATCTCTTATGGGAGGGAAGGGCAATTTACTCTAAAGTTTATGATTAAACATAATTTTCGAAAATCAAAACCTAGAAGCATTCTATATTAGAGCTTTGCATTGCCATTCTCTAGGATAACTGCTGTAGCAGCAGCATCTAGGATCAGGAGTTGATGTTTTAGCTACGAGTTGGTCTTTTTTGTACTAAATTTTACCTATGAATTTATATTTGATTGTGAAATTGATGTTTTTATAGGTGGAAAAACGCAAGCATTCTCGCAAAAAAGATGCAGAGTGCTTGTGTACCTTTACACTGTGTTGGTTACATGGGCCATATGATGGACAATTGACTCCTGCAGAAATTTGCAACATTTGCATTGTGCAGCCTATACTAGAGTATGATCCAGCTGTGGCTTCATTCTTGGAGATTACAAGGAGGAGAATAGAATCACAATCTGGACAGGAAATGGTGGTGTACTGCAATACAGGAATTGAAGCTAAGAACCACACTGAAATAAAAACCAAGAGCAAAATGGGTTATTTTGAACGAATGCAAAAGGTGAGTAATGTGTGTATCATTATGTTCCCTGAGTACTTTCCATTAGTTTGTATGCTGAGAAATTTTTAGTAGTAGTAGTAGTAGTATATGATTATTGGATGTATTTTCTGTCTTTGACATCATATACCCCTCTCCAGTTCCAGGGAAAACGCCGGGCCAAGCGATCTGTTGTGGGTGCCAGTTCTTCTGAAGGTGCCAAGCGGTCTGTTTTGGGTGCCAGTTCTACTGAAGAGGCCAAGCGATCTGTTTTGGGTGCCAGTTCTCCTGAAGGTTTGTTTCTGTGCAATAGTAGAGGTTGATACTAAAATTGGATTCAACTCACTGTGTTTTGATTCAGAAATAGTTTATGCTTTTCTGATATATTTATGATTCTCTTCATATGATTCCTTGTGACTCTGTTAGGATCTTGGTCACCATGGTTGTCAAAATTGAACCAACACTTAGAATTTTATTATTTCAGTATTTATTTACCAGACCTGTAGAATCATGTCAGCTTCTACTGGACTGTTAAATGAGTAGGATTGCATTCAAGTGTAACTTGACATTGATACTGTAAAATTGTCGGAACTATAACAAACAATGTGTGACACATATTAGCCTCTTGCCCTGCATCTTTTGAGATGAGTGGGCTGTGATACAATTTGAATGGATGGGGATGGTTATTGAGCTTGAAATGAAAAAATGTAGTACTTTTTTTGGATGTGCTAACAAAAGGAATTTGACTGCTTGGATTTGCTTACAATGATCAGCTTTGCTATTTAATTTTTCTTAATGCTTGCTATTAGCGTCTTTGCTCTATTTCTCAAATTGATGAGTTCCATTACCATTTATTTATGTTGTTTGGATCATTGTTTCTCTTTTTCTTTGGGTAGATCTATTGATATGGCCGTTACTTATCATAATTATATCTCTTCCTACTTAAAAGGTAATAACTTTCTGTATTCTATTTTAAGAGATATTTCATGTTTATCTCTGTTTAAGATTATTATACGTGTTTTATAGATACAACTCTTCTAGCTGGGGGGGGGGGGGCTTACCCTGGGACTTGGGAGACCTTGCTTGGTCCTAGGTAGAACTTGCTTAATCTCTAACCTTATGCATGTTCAAATAAACAGATTCAGACCTTCTTTGCTCTACAGTCATTTATCATTTTTATCTACTTTGGCCTTCACTCAGTGTGCAATTCTTCTGTATATTTTTTATGTTAATGTTCTAGAATATAAATCTTCAATTCCTCAGTTTTTCAATTTTTTTGCTTCTAGTTGGCCTTGTAGAAAGATTGGAAGATAAAGAGTTGAAAGGAAAAAGAAATGTGTGCATGATTTTGATGGGAAATCTTGATAAACAATTATGTCCATCAACAGCTGTTGAGTTTTTATATAAGCATACTCAAGTATCAGCTAGTGTATTCATTTTTCCAAGTTTATCATCGGAGATTTATACCAGGGGTGCCATCATGTTGCAAACTGAGAGGGATTTTCAAAAGCTTTGTGACTTTTTGACAAATCCAAAACACATCATAACATCTTCAACTGGCAGGTATTATGTTTGTGTATATTTCTTAAACATTGATGTCTGTTTATATATTTGACGAATAGCTTATTTCGGTTATTTACTATCGGTTCAACCATGAAGAGTGAATGCCTGATTCATCAACCTAAGTTATAATTTTAACAAAGCTTCCAGGTTGTTTTAGTGATAATTTAGTAGTTTAGCCCATAATGCTTAGAAAAAGGCTTTGGATCTGCAAGCCTAGGCAAGAGAATTCTGTATATGTTATGTATTATTGTTTTCATTTGCCATTCAAACCTCTTCACTGTCTTTTTTCAGGCCATGGATGATAATTGAAAAACAAGTGGGTCTCAAAAATATCAAAGCAGCAATAGGAACATTGTTTCCTAAATCTGAGGTAAGCTTATACACAATTTTCTTTCCTTCTTTTTTTTGACTAAGAATAATTTAATAGCATGGTCGACCAACTGAGGCAAAAAAGAATTATCTGCATTTGTAAATTAGTACATTAATCGATTTTACGCTAGCACCTGGTCCCCTGATGAGAACGCATGCCTTTAAACATGTAATCCTTATTATAACCTTCCAGCTAAGTTTGTAGTTTTAATAAGTTGTGCTACCACTGAGTTCACTTAATTAGGCACTAGGGACTGCAGAGTTTGATTAGGCGCATGCAATGTTAGCTAAATGTAATTCTTTGCATTTTTTTCCGGTTACTGCATAATATTTTGTTTTTGTAGAATGCACCACAGGATGGAAAGAGTAGAATGTGCAACAATTTGAAGATTGTTTACTCAGGAACTCAAGAATTTAAGACAGCCAGTGCTATGAGGGATTTGTATTCAGAATTTGCTGATCACCAACAGCGGCTGCACAAGAAGCTTGCATTTCTGGAAGGAAGTGTTTATGAAATCTGAAACTAGGTTCTATAGGAAGTGTTTCATATACAATTTTGTGGGATTTGTTAATACTACATAACCTTTCTGGTATAGCTTTAGAGGACAAGATAAGTAGATCCTAATTTTCTCTTTAGCACAAATTCAATCCTCACCTGAGATAAGAATCCATGCAGTCACTTTCAATTATTACCTAATCTTTGTTTTTATTATTATTTTTTTTTTATCATGCATGCTTTGAATCTGAAAGCATTACAGAGGAATGAGTTTTGCAACTCAGTAACGAGCAATTCCTATACAAAGTACACATTTGCCGATATAATAAAGGTGAAGTCTTCACGTAAGTGTAGCTCGGTTGACATTATTTGCAAGGGATGAAGTTTGAATCCCGAATTTCACACTTCTATGTACGTGTGCGAATCTAGCCACTACGTTTCTTGACCGAAAAAATAAAAAATAATGGTCAAGTTTATGGTGCACAAGTGAGATAAGTTTTATACAATGCTTACTGTTTTGACCATTGGATCAAATAAGATGTGATGAGACTTATTGATTCAATGGTAAAACACAAACTCATGCATAGTGCAAGACTAATTTACTTGCACACAATAGATATGTAATATTAGCTTTTATTTGTTTAAATTTTTCTTTAAATTTTGTTATTGAAGTATACAAAAAAAACTTTTATCAAGAAAAAGGTAAATGAAACACCTATCAATCAAAATACACTGTTGGAGCATCTCAAGGTAATTAGTGACTAATATTTACCACATTCAACTTCAATGGTTGGATATCTCCACTTCTTAGAAATCAAAGACAAATATCTGTTTACCTCTGTTTCTCTGACCACCTATATACATCAATTTCAACTTCATTCCTTTTTTTTTTTTAGAGAATTTCAACTTCATTCCTTATAAATGTGTATTTCCTTATTGAATCCCTAAAACATAGAAAAGGTTGTTATCTGTATTTATTTTTGTTGTAGTGCTTTTTTCGGTAACTATTGAGTTTTAGTGCTTGTTGTATTTGTCTATACTCTATACTGTATTAATCCCTTTAATACATAGACAATATTGATTTTTTTTAAATATTGATTTCAGTCTTTGAAAAAAGACTACATAGGTAAATTGTTTTTTAGTATATGTAGGAAGGAATTATGTAGCTTTTCAATCTTTTTAAATACACTTTGTCAAAAACAAAAAAAAAAATCTTTTTAAATACATGCAGAATTACTCGGTTGTTTTATGCTTAACATGATTGCTTATCCTTCCTTCTTAATACTGACATAAGCTTGCTGACAAAAGGAGAACTCAACATCATTGCTGATCCTTCTTGTATTCTCAAATCTTCTAAAATACACCATTAGAAATTGTCTTTGGTTAAAATCTCACATTTTCAAGGGATGTGATGAACAATCATCAAAACTTAAACGCATGCTTATCAAAACCACAGTCAAAGTTCCAATTTCATTGGTCAATAAGATCTCAATAATAATAATTGATACCAACATATAGATGAATTCCACGTTCCAATAATTTGCTACTTCCTCCGGTCTTTATTATAAGAAACATTTGATTTTTAGGTTTATTTTTTAAGTGATGTATCTAGTCTATATTTATAACGAGATACATCACTTAAACAATGAACCTAAAAAATCAAATGTTTCTTATAATAAAGACCAGAGGGAGTATTGTTTTTTTCTTAATTGATACAAAAGCACAGTCAAAACTTTGATTAACAGAGTTAAATTTTGATTAATGTAAATTTTAATAATTTTTTTACTTTAAAATTATTAAAAAAATTGTGTACAACATTTAAACTATTGACAATTGTTTCTTAAAAAAATAAAACTATTGACAATTGTTTTATATAAATAAAAATGTCGTCATAAACTCAGTTGTTAAAAACAATGCATAATTTATACAAGGTCGGGTTCGAACCTCGATCATAAAAAAAAAATATAAATAAATACTAGTTTAAACTGCAAACATCTATCTACTATTTTCTTAATTTGACCGTTCTATTTAAATTAATGATGTGAGAGATGTTGTATTTAAAGTAAAACTTAATTAATGATTTGATCCCTTAAGTTATTTGTTGGTTACATTTTGGTCTCATAAGTTATTAACGTTACAAATTAGTCCCTTAAGCTATCTTCTGTCAACCAAATAAATCCCACCGTCAAAACCGTTAACACAATGTCCAAGATGGATACACATTACAAGTGGTGCACCAAAGACTTCATTAATTTGATTAATATTAATCGTTTGATTTTTTTCTTAAAATCACAACCATTAGATAATGCATGTCTAATAAATATTATAGTGCACCACCAACACCTAAGTTTTTTCAACTTTCTTCATCTTCTTCCTTCTTCATCTTCATCCCCATCTTCATACATTCATATAAAATTTCAAACATACCAGAAATAAAACAGAAAAATAAAAATTCTCATCATCATCAACAACAGCAACACATCACAATTTCTCTAAATTGAGAAAATTAATTTCTCCAAATTCTCATTATGAGCATATCAACTACAACAGCAACAACACATCACAATTTCTCCAAATTCAGAAAAAAATAATTTCTTCAAATTCTCATAATTATCAACCAAAACAGTAGCAACACATCAACATCGACAACAACACTGAATCAACAACAGTAGCAAATCAAAATCAACCCTTTTTTGTTTCATTTCATCATCATCATCAATTAAAAAATAGAGAGAGAAAAGAAGAAGAAGAAGAAATCAGGAACAAATAGAGAGAATAAAGAGTTCTAAATTCAACCATTTTTTCTTCCACTATTCTCAAACAACAACAAAAACAAATCTAGCAAACACCATCTTCATCTCTCAAAATAAAATATAAACTTTGTGTGAACAAAAATTTGGTATTATAAAAATCAAGTTTTGATTTTAAATCTCAAACAAAAACGAAATTGAAAGTGTGGACTTCAAAGGGTTTTTTTTGTGTTGTTATTGTTGTTGTTTTGATTTTCCAAGGAAGGAACGAAGGGATAAAAAAGAGAAAAAAAGAGAGAACATAAGAGAGAAAGAATGGCAAAGGAAGGTAGGGGGTGTTCATGGTTTGAATCCAAACCAAATTTTAGTTTTTGATTTGGTATCTTTGTTGAGAATCGCTTTTCAATTAAGAAGAAAAAGAAGACAAGGTGAGAATCACGTTTGGCTTAAGCACTTATTCAGTGAAATGAGAGAATCGCGTTTAGAGAGAGGTGACTTTGAGAATCGCGTTTCTGAAAAAATGAGAGAAATGACTTTGAGAAAAACCGAGTTTAACCCGGTTCAAACCCGGTTTTTTGTTTTTTACATAATATGGGCCGGTTTTGGTTTTAAGTATTTGGGCTGGGTTTGTAAAATATGGATCAGGTTTGGTTTGTGATTTGGTTGAGGTTAACCATTTCTTTTGCACACCCCTAAAGGAAGGTGAGTAGAAGAAAGAAGGAAAGTAAACCTTGGTCACATATTGAATTTGTATTAATTATTAAGAAACTATAAATTTATTCTTGTTGTTGTTGTTTCGTTTTTGGATTTTCGTTTTTTAATTTTAATTTATTTTTCTGTTTTTTTTTCTTCTGGGTATGTTTGAAATTTGTTGAATGTATGAAGATTGGGATGAATATGAAGAATAGAAGGAGGAAAGATGATGAAGAAAAGTGAAAAAAGATAGGTGTTGATTGTGCACCGTTAGAATTAGTAGACACTCATCATCTAATGGTTGTAATTTCTAAAAAAATCAAATCATTAATATTTAAAAAGGGTTAACGGTTTTAACGGTTGTGATTTATTTGGTTGACGGAAGATAACTTAAGGGACCAATTTGTAAATTAATAACTTATGGGACCAAAATGTAACCAACAAATAACTTAAGGGACCAAATCATTAATTAATCCTTAAAGTAATGAAGAAAATTGAGTAAATAGTCAATTACCCCCTGAAATTGTAACTTTCATCAAAACTTCCCCTGAATTTTGTAAAACTTCAAAAAAAACCCTGAAATTATCAAACGTCAGTCAAATACCCCTCTCCGTTAGTTTCCTTCTTCCAACATGCTGACATGGCTGTTAACTACCACATGGCACTGCCACATGATCTTAAAAGTCATGCCACATCATAGGGGGTAATTTACTATATATTTTTTTTATATAAAAAAATCTGATTTTTTTTCTCTTTTCAAAATTAACATTTGTTCCACCCACTCACCTTGCAAATACCCCTTTGAAATTTAACATTTACGTGCATATACCTCCTTCAAATTTAAAATTTATGTATCAAATACCTCATCAAATTTATACTACTTATATGCAAATATCCCCTCCAACTTTAAAACTTATATACAAATTTCCCCTCCTCAAATGTATAAATAAAATTTATTCATAATCTATAACTTATTTAATATATCTCTAATAACAATGAAAAAGAAAAAAAAATCACATCTTTAACATAAAACAAGCATAAAAATAAAAAATTTAATCACATTATAAACAAACAAATAAAAAAAATCATTTTTTAACCCCACAAATGAAAAAAAAAAAACACAATGAACATTAAAATTGCAACTTTAAAAAACACAAAGAACATAAAAATTGCTACATATACTAGTTTCTCTTTGACATCACGGCCTATTTCCTTCTCAGCTGAGATATCGAAGGAGTATATTTTTTCAGTGAAAATTTTCACCAAATACTCCGTTAAATCACGCCCAACAAAATCCAACCGAAAAATTGCATGGGGAAGAGCTTTTTTTAACCCCGCAAATAAAAAAAAACAATGAACATAAAAATTGCAACTTTAAAAAACACAACAAACAAAAAAATCATATTTTAAAGTTGTGATTTTTTTTCATTGTTATTAGAGATATAGTAAATAAGTTATAGATAATGAATAAGTTTTATTTAATGTTATGATTTAATGTGTAATTTGTAGATAAGTTTTAAAGTTGAAGGGGATATTTGCATATAAGTAGTATAAGTTTGAGGAGGTATTTGCTACATAAATTTTAAATTTGAGTGGGGTATATACACGTAAATGTTAATAGTGGGTGACACAAATGTTAATTTTAAAAGAAAAATAAAAATCAGATTTTTTTTTAAAAACAAAATATAGTCAATTACCCCCTGTGACATAACATGCCTTTTTTTTATCATGTGGCAGTGCCACGTGGCAGTTAACAACCATGTCAGCATGTTGGATGGAGGAAATTAACGGTTTAATTACACTTTTAGTCATCGCATTTTGACCAGCTCACAAAAATGGCCCTGCCTCTTTTAAATCAAACAAAATCGTCCCTAAACTATCATTTTTTTGCAGTTTTAGTCCTACCTCCTATTTTCAACTCTGGAAACGCAGAGAAATGACAGTTTTAGACCTACCCCTTATGCTCAGCCATGAAATAAACAAGGAATAAAACATGTGGGTACAAGGAATCCACTTTATTCAGCACACTAACAAGAAAAACCTGATTTCTAAGATATGTTTCAAATTAGAGTTTTTTTGGTAAGCGTGCTTAAAAAAGTAGATTCCCTGAACCCACATGTTTTATTCCTTGTTTATTTCATGGTTGAACATAGGGGGTATGTGTAAAACTGCCCTAAAACTGTCATTTCTCTCTCTGCGTTTTTGGAGTTGAAAATAGGAGGTAGGACTAAAATTGCAAAAAAAATAATAGTTTAAGGACAGTTTTGTTCGATTTAAAAGAGGCATGACCATTTTCGTGAGCTGGTCAAAATACGAGGACCAAAAATGTAATTAAGCTCGAAATTAACAGATGTGGTATTTGACTTGAAGTTTGACAATTTTAAAAGGGTTTTAAAGTTTTGTAAAATTCAGAGGGTTTTTTAAGGAAAACTATTTTAGGTGGGTAATTGTCGAAGAAAATTTGAAAGAGTTTCGTATTTAGAAACTCGGAGTTTTGATCGCTCCCTTCTACACTACACCTAGGTTGAAATGGCGTCGAAACAGAAAACGATGCCGTCGAAACAAAACGACACCGTTTCATTCTTCGAAACTCCGACGCCGGCGAAGAGAGAAATGCGGTTAACCGTTCCTGAACAAAATCAAAATTACGTCACCGAATTTCGAAATTACGAAGACGGTGCATGGTACACCGTCATGGTTACATTGGAAGAAAAGGAAACGCTGCGAGTTAGGTACGAAAAATTCACCGATGAAGAAGACAATATCTTCGAACCTTCGTTTTTCGAATCATTGGAAGAACTTGTTGAGTTTGAGAAACGATTCAGACCTCTTTCCGTTCAAGTTCAGGATTATGAATGTCGTAAGCTTGTTAAGGGTGTTAGGGTTTGCGCTTCGCTGCATTTCACACCTGATGATCTTCGCTTCTATGATGCTGTTGTTGATACGGTTAGTTTTCATATTTTTTTTTTTTTTAGCATTTTTGCTATTTTTACTGTGTTGCCAATTATGTTTGAGTTATCAAATGTTCGATGTGTCTATTTGGTAAGACATAAAATTGAGCTCATGACTTATACTTATAGCTTATAACTTATAAGCTTGTATGATCAAAAAACACTTGTTTGGTAACATCGGTTTTCGTTAAGTTAATTCAAGTAGCTTATAGCTTTTCACTTTTTATCTCCATTTTACCCTTGTAATCTTAATTAAAAAAATAAATATTAATTAAGTGCACATTTTCATGTCATTTCATATTTATAAGCCACTTCAATTGCTAATTTTACGAAATACTACAAATTCAATCAAATAACTTATTCACTATCAACTATAAGCTAGTTTATAAGTTATCAACTATAACCTAGCTTGTCGGTTATCTGCTATTTTTTTTACCAAACAGAGCCATAGTTGGATTTGGGGGAAGTGTTTTTTAGCATTAAAGTTTTTCAATTTTCATATTCTTTTATGAGATTGATTGTTTTTGTGTGTGGTTTAAATTGAAAGTGCGAGAGTTTGTTCAATTTCATGTATGTGTATGTTTGGTTATGTGGTGTGAAAATTTGATTTTAAGTGAATTGATTATATAAAATTGATTTTGACTAAAATTGAGTTGAAGGTAAAGTGATTTATGTTTGAATACATTCATATAAAAGTGAGTTGAGCAATAAATTTAAGTGTAAAAATCAATTTTAGAATCAAAAGCTACAATTTCTAGCTTCAAGTAAAATCAATTTTGGAGGCAAAAGCAACTCTATTTTAGAGGCACCAAACATGTCATAGTCAATTCTAGAATCAATTTCGGCTTGGAGTGGAACTAAATATACATGACTGTGTTAATTGATTGGGGGATTTGAAGGGTTAGTATCCAATCATATTATTGAAGTTCATTCATGCATGTAGCATGAATGGGTAGGTACGTATAAATATATTTTCTGCATAAAGTTTAAGACTAAACCTAGCTTTAAAATTTTTAGATGCATTCCATATTAGAGCTTTGGATTGCTGTTCTCTGTGCAATAGCCAGAAGCATCTAGCAATTTTAGCTATGAGTTGGTCTTTTTACGTAAGTTTTACCTTTGAATCTGTGTTTGTTTGCGAAGTTGTGCATTCCTTTCGTTGATGCGGTTCATCATTTTCTCCTTCTAGTACTACTTGTTTGAAACACCGTTTTGAGTTATTCGCTGTGGTTTTAGCTTTTAATTTTAGAGGTTTGTTACTATTATTATTCATTTTTTAAGGTAATAATGAAGTTAAGTATTACGACAATACTTTAGATCGTTCGATTTTGGGGGAATTGATTTTAAGTATATAGTTTTTCACATTAATTTCTGACTCTGATTGATTGTGTGTGATTTAAATTGGAGTGGTGAAAGTTTGTTCAATGTCATGAACCATAGTTTTGTCTAAATACTTGCATTAATTGATTTATTTTTAAGTAGATGCATATATTAATGGGTTGATACATATAAAGATATTTTATGCATAACGTTTAAAATTAATTGGAAGTTTAAGATTAAGATGAAGGGGGTCTACAAGCTTTGCCAAGACAGCAAGAAGCGCAGAAATAAAAAATTGAATTTTACAAAGATTCAATACAATTCTTCAAATATCAGCACTAGGGTGTCCTAGTCCTATGCCAAGTAGAAAAATAGAGAGAATAAGCAGTGGAAATATTTACAGTGGAACTTGTAGAATTATTACAAGCTAAAGTAGGAATGTTTAAAGACAAAGTTGAAGCAAAACAAAAGTAGGTTCTAGCAGACTTGGAAATTTGTACTAGCCAACACTGTCCAGGAATCCTTTGAGAAGAGTCTCATTGGAAACCCGTGATTAAACATAGCAGCGATTAGCATGAAACTCAAAAAAGACATGCTTATCTTTAGCAAATTGACTAGCACTTGGAGATTTTTAGTAATATTGGGGACATGCAATATTATTGAGAACTAATTGAGAATTAGGGTTAAAGGTGAAATAAAAGTGGAAGAACCATATGTAATAACAGAAAGACCTTGCCCATTGCCAATGAAAACTTGATCAGAGCCTTCAGAAGGGGACAATTGTTGAATGCTTTAAGTGTGACATGATAAGAAGCCCCAGAGTCAGGATACCAATTTACCGAGCTTGTAGAGTCATAGTTGGCTACTAAAGCCTGAGGCTTAGGTTGTAGGGCACTAGTGAATGAAGGCGTGAGGTTCTGAGGTGGATAGAAGTTGTAGTAGGGCATGGAAAGAGTAGGGAGTGGAGACATACCACGTAGTGGAGGTCCAAAGTAACTCAAAGGATTATGAGACCATGGTACAGGGCAAGAGTTGGCCTGCCATGGCATGGGTGATTGGGGAAATTACCATTAACCATAGAATTAGTGGAATTGGACCAGGAAAAATTAGAATTGTTACTTTGTTGCTGGTGATGATGAGGTACAAAGGGAGTGCAATCCTTCTTGAATAACAGATAGAAGCATCGTGCCCAAACCTATGTCACACTTGACACTGGATGGAACTACGTCCACCACAACCATTGCCACCACGTCCATGACGGCCAGAGTGACCACCACGCTCACCTGAGCCATCAGAAAAGCACCAAAAAGATTGTTACTCTAAGTTAGAGGATAGAGCTTGAGTACTCTCTGCATCATTTGCAGTTTAGGAAGCAGTGAGTTTGATAGTAGGAGAAGCCATTTTGTGAAAACGCTCAAGGCGAGTTTCATGACCTAGCAATTGAGTTCCAACTTCTTCTATGGGAATGGAACCAATCCTGCCACTAATTAATGAGATAGTAGACTCGTAATCTTTAGGCATACCCTCAAGAATGCCATCCAGATGCTCACATGGAGAAATAGACTCACCAATTACGTTAATTGAATCAATTATGGTTTGAATTTTGAGAAGAAACTCTGAAACAAAGCAATTGTCCAATTTCGTATTACGAAGCTCAGAACAAAGCTGGAACAGCTTTGCATTGGAAATAAGCGTGAATCTTATCCCATAGTTGCCTAGAATTCTTGAACTTGATAAGCGTGAATTCTTGAATCTTGAATCTTATCACAACATTTTGCGCGAAATTGTGGATTGTAACCAAGCTAGGAGCAACTAAACTTGTTGCCATGCTTCAAATTCAGAAGAAGTTTGATTCGCTTCAGCATCTTCCGAAGTCTTGAACTTGATAGGAATTGAAGGATTTACCAAATAATGATAAGTTTGTGTGCCTTGATCACAGATTCTACCTGTCGGCACCAGAGAAGATAGTTCTTTCAATTGCGTTTTTCGGCGATTGCAGAGAATGAATTTGTGGCGAAGGCAGAAACGTCAACGGAATAGCTCGCATTGCTGTGAAATGCACTGGCGAGGTTTGTGTGGAGGCCACAAGATCGGCTTCTTTACCGATACCATATTGGAAATCTAGCTAGGAGTGGAAATGCTCTTTTAGCTGATTCTGTTATTTCTGTTATGAAATGAATTGTTGAGATTACAATAGGGGCAATTGTCTATTTATATACCTTGCACGTTTACCAGTTGTAGCCAGTAACAGGGGATTCTCACTGACACGTAGTTACAAGGGAGCGGTTATAGTTAGTAACAACTTAATGATTCAATGTGCTAGAGACTACACTAGCTCTTGTGAGCTCTAGGCGGACTATTCCTTTGATAAAGTTCATTCATGCATAGATGTTATTATATGTAAATGCGTATATTAATGGGTGGATACATATAAAGATATTTTATGCATAAAGTTTAAGATTAAACCTAGCTTTAGAAGATCTAGAAGCATTCCATATTAAATGTTTGCATTGCCATTCTTTGGGTTGAAGGGTTAGTACTCAATCATATTATTCAAGTTCGTTCATGCATGGATGTTTTTGTAAGTAAATGCATGTATTAATGGGTAGATCTATGTAAAGATATTTTATGCATTAAGTTTATGATTAAACCTAACTTTATAAAACCTAGAAGCATTCATATTAGGGCTTTAGATTGCTATTATCTGCAATAACTATTGTAGCAGCGACATCTAGGATCAGGAATTGAAGTTTTAGATATGGGTTGGTCCTTGTTTAGTAAATTTTACTTCTGAATCTGTGGTTGATTGTGAAATTGTGTATGTTTTTGTAGGTGGATGAGCGCAGGCATTCTCGCAAAAAAGATGCGGAGTGCTTGTGTACCTTTATCCTGTCCTGGTTACATGGGCCAAATGAAGGAAAGTTGACTGCTGCCGAAATCGGTGACATTTGCATTGTGCAGCCTATAAAAGAGCACGATCCAGCTGTGGCTTTGTTCTTGGAGATTACAAGGAGGAGGCTAGAATCGCAATCTGGACAGAAATTGGTGGTGAACTGCTACAAAGGAACAAAAACTAAAACCAAAATGGGATTTTTCGAAAGAATGCAAAAGGTGAATAGTGTGTGTATAATGTATCTTTATGTTCCCAAAGCACTTTCTGTTATTTTGTATGTGGAGAAATTTGTAGTAATAGTATAAGATTTTTGGATGTATTTCTGTGTTTGATATCTTATATTCCTTTCCAGGGAAAACGACGCGCCAAACGATCTGTTGTGGGTGCCTGTTCTCCTGAAGGTTTGTTTCTACCATTCTAAAATTTGATTCAACTCATTGGGTTTTGCAGAAAGCTTTTATGTCTTTCTGATATTTATTTTTTATGATTCTCTTCATATGATTTTCCTGTGACTCTGTTAGGACCTTGGTAACCGTGGTTGTCAAAATCACATATCAATATTTATAATTATATTGTTTTAGTATTTATTTACTATACCTGTAGGATCATGTCAGATTCTACTGGACTGGTAAATGAGTAGGATTGCATTCAAGTGTAACTTGACATTTATACTGTAAAATCGTTGGAATTAATGCAAACAGTGTTACACATAGACCTCTTTCCCTGCGTTTTTTGAGATGGGTGTGCTGTGCTACAATTTGAATGGATGGGTGGTTATTGAGCATGAAATGAAAAAATGTAGTAATTTTTCTGGAGGTGCTAACAAAAGGAATTCCACTGGTTGGATTTGTTTACAAAGATTTGCTTTTTTTTAATTCTGCTTAACGTTTGCTATTTGCCTAAGTCTTTGCTCTATTTCTCAAACTGATGAGTTCCATTACCATTTATGTTGTTTGGATCATTGTTTCTCTTTTTCATTTGGTAGATTACTAATATGTCAATTACTTATCATAATTATATCTCTTTCTACTTAAAAGGTAATAACTATCTGTATTCTTTATTAAGAGATATTTCATGTGAATCTCTATTTTAAATTATTATATGTGCTTTATAGATACAATTCCTCTAATAGGTGGATCTTACTATCCTTGAGAGGCCTAGCATGGGAACCCGACTTATCAATTTTTCTGTAACCTTATTTATGTTCTACATATATATATATAATTGTTCTTACTATCCAATTGTTCTTTCTATATATATATATATATAATGATAATGTTCTACAATATAAATCTTCAAAACCTTTATTCTCAGTTTTTTATTTTTTTTAATTTTAGTCAGCCTTGATGAAAGCATGGAAGATAAAGAGTTGGAAGGAAAAAGAAATGTGTGTATGATTCTGATAGGGAATCTTGATAAAGAATTATGTCCATCAACAGCTGTAGAGTTCTTATACAAACATACTCAAGTATCAGCTAGTGTGTTCATTTTTCCAAGTTTATCATTGGAGATATATACCAGGGGGGCCATTATGTTGCACACTGAACAAGATTTCCAAAAGCTTTGTGACTTTTTGACAAATCCAAACTACATCATAACATCTTCAACTGGCAGGTAGTATAGACTTATAGTTCTTAAACATTGATGTTTGTGTTGTGTATTTTGATGAATAACTTACTTGGGTTATTTACTATTGGTTCATCCGTGAAAGGTGAATGCCTGATTCGTCAACCTAAGTTATTATTTTAACAAGGCTTCCAGGTTGTTTTGGCAGTAATTTTGTTTGTAATTTAACCCACAATGCTTACAAAATTATTATGGATCTGCAAGCCTATGCGAGATAATTCTGTATATGTTATCTATGATTGTTTTCATTTGCCATTTAAACTTCTTCACTGTCTTTTTTCAGGCCATGGGTGGTAATTGAAAAACAAGTAGGTCTCAAAAATATCAAAGCATCAATAGGAACACTGTTTCCTAAATCTGAGGTATGCCTTCAAACAAATTTATTTCCTCCTCTTTTCCTCCAAAGAATAATTTAACGGCTCGGTAGTAGAGCATGGCTATTGGTCAAGACTATAGGATTGTCACACCATCAACTGTCTAAGGCACCAAAAGAAACGTTATTTTTACTTGTAAAATTGTACATTTATCAATCTTATGCTAGTACTTGGTCCCCTGAGGAAAATGCATGCCGTCAAATATGTAATCCATTGGTTCTGAAAATCTTACTACATTCTTCCAGATAATTTTGTAGTTTTAATAAGTTGTGCCACCAAGCTCACTTAATTAGGCACTAGGGACGGCAGATTTCCATTTGGTGCAACTTTAATTAAATTTATTTCTTTGCATATATGTTTGGTTACTGCTTAACATTTTGTTTTTCAGAATGCATCACAGGATGGAAACAATAGAACGAGTAGCAATTTGAAGGTTGTGCATTCAGGAACTCAAGAATTCAAGATTGTCAGTGCTAAGAGGGATCTGTTTTCGGAATTTGCTGATCACCAAGTGCGGCTGCACAAGAAGCTTGCATTTCTGGAAGGAAGTATTCATGAAATCTGAAACTAGGTTCTTTAGTGAATTTGCTTAACAGTACAGTTAACATTATTTAACTCACTTGGTTTAATAACAATACAAATATCTACGGGTGTGGATATCATCAAAATTACATCTATTAAATGACGAGTAGTTGAAATCTGTTTATTTTATCCATAAATATCTGTCCTGTGCCCATAGCGGATTCTATCCGCGGATATCCGCATGTGCAGATTTTTTTGTCATCCCTAATTTTGATTGGAAGAGTAATACCTAAAATTTAATGGACTAAATGTTATTATTTACCAATAAACCCTTTTCATATTAATAAGTGGGTTCTAAACATGAAAAAACTGATATTAAAATTAAATTAATTTGAAATCGTAATTCGAAACACTGCAAATTCTTTCTTGTTTGTACTTGATTAATATAAATTCATAGTTCTGAACGCTGAAGGGTTTATCTGCACTGCAAGATCCAAGTGCTGGTAATGTTTGGGATTGAATTATGCAAGAGTACAAGGAAAACCATAACTACTGTGGTAATGTGTAAACTATAAGTTGTTTTCCTAACTATAGTGTCTGTGGTTAAATGACAATTTTTTTTTCTTCCAACAGTTTCAACACCCTTCAACTTCTTTTTTTTTCTTCTAAACTTGTATTTGTATAGCTTATGTGTAAGCGTAAAAAATGAATGTTATCAACAATATTTTTCATATACAATAAGGAATTGGATATTTGTTGGGAAAGAATTATAACATTTTCTCAAACTTGTCAAGCTTCTGTACCCTTTGCATAGACCTTAAGAATAGTATGAACAAAATACCTGCATATGAATAAGCTGATACCAATCAGTCACAAGAATAAAGATGGTATAATAGCGAACATGATAAAAAAAATATTTGGAGTAAAAACTATGTGATATCAAATTCACCTGCACCAACAAACGATCCATTTGCAAAAGCTTGATTGCCTTGGCTAGTCAAATTGACACCAATATTTAGAAAGGTTCCTCCTAATACCGTGTACATAGTAGCCATTTGTAACACCGTCGCTTTCCGAGCAGCTCTTTCAGACTAGAAAAATCAAGATACATGTGTTCCAATAAGAAAAAATAAGTTGAAGAATCACATTAAAACATACACGATAAACGCTTAATGACGTTGCTTATCCAAACAAGACATAATTTAATGTATAAAAATACACGTATGTACAACTTATATACACCATAGCATGTGAAGATAAAAAAATTGGCCTACCTCTAGTACTCGAACTCGGAGTTTCAGATCTCCTGCCTCAACTTGCTTCACAAACTCCTCTATTCTTTGAACTCTCAATGGCATTGAGATGGAATTTGTTCTTACCTACAAATGTTCCGCGAGACTTGTCAATTCTAGTTCTTACTCAAAGCCATCATTAATATAATGCTTCCCATCAAAATTTTAAATTACAAAATAAACATCATCTGGAATGAAAAACTTAAATGAAAAGTTCCAGGTAAAGTGTGGTACATCATTTGCTTGCTTTGCTATCTGCCCGACGAGTTGTGGCCCGGTGGGCTGTCTTTGCCTTATATCTAGAAGTTCCTGTAAAAGCATGCATGATATATGAGTATTACATAGCATTTTAACCAAGAATAGGAACAATAACTGATCATAGACAGTCTGAACCTGTGCATAGGGTGCAGCAATCTTCACAAATGAGAAATCTGGAGTGAGCGTGTATCCTATGCCTGTCAGAAGAATAAAAAGTCAAATGAAGATTAGATAAAGCATAAAGTACAATCAATTTTCTCATTCCTGTGTTATTGTGTAAATGAGTTCAAGTGTATCTAAATGGAAAACTGAACTTAAATATTATTATAAGTATTATTCTGTACAGAGATTCGATATAGAGAAATAACTACATGTCTAGCGTAGGGCTATATCAAGGTAAATAATTTGGGATATCTCTCACAACTGGCCTACTTAAATAGTTGTTTCTCAATTAGATAAACCCAAAATATGACGATATCATGAATAGACTAGTGAGTTTAACACTGATTTAGTCCATAAGTGTGTATCTCTTAACAGCTAATCATGCCTTATACTGATTTGGTGTTCCATTAAACCTATATTTCATGGGATGGATCCACCTACATCCTTTTGTTCTTTTCTTTCTCGGTCAATCAACAATCAATCATGTTTCATTCTTCTTCTCCAATACACTACTTACCTCGTGAAACAGCGCAGAAAGGTTTACAAAGAAACAAATAAGAAAATGGGGGGGGGTATTGGGTGCAAGAACTTTTCAATTTCCTTTTGGTTAAAGCAACAAGCTTTTGAGCTTATGTTCATTTTCAAGATTTGAGTTATCTCCTCTTCACATATAAGATATACCAATTTTGGTACACCGGTCTTCAGTGGGTTGACCTTAGCTTACTTTAAATGAGGTACAAAGGAGATGTGTTAATTCATGCACATTAGAAAAGAAGGAGCAAACCTTCAAGTGTAGAAAATGCTCTGATAACAAAGGTGAAGGTTGATGGAAACCGGAATGGCTGGTCTTGTGCTATTGCGAATAAATCCTGCCAAAAAATTCCATCAATAATAAAATTGCCATAAATTCTGCAGATAATTCGGAAAATTTATTCATCCAAAAGAATTAAATATTCAAGTACCTCCCCAATTGCAGACAATGTCTGCTCTTGATCTGGTGACTGGTTTAGAAGATTGTCCAAGAAAAATTGTACAGATCTCCTCACCTGAAGATCAAATATGAAATTTATACGATAGAGATATGGATCATAATTTCAAACTGTTGAATGACCATCTTGTAAAAGATTAAAATTGCTTTATATCCTTACAGCTGACAGATCCCCGGTGGGTTGGAGGGCTCCAAGATCAATAAGGCATTGTATAACCTGCACCGTTGTCAATTGAAAGTTTAAGTAAATGTGAAAGTACCCCTGGAATTGGCAACTTCAAGTTCAAAGTAACTTTAGAGTACTTATTCTGAAGTTTATAACCAGTAAGCCAGTTATATAAAATCATAATTGTAATAAAAGTAGGCCAAGTCAATTACAAAATAACTGTTGAAACAAGAGTGTTTGAGAGAAATTGTCTCTAAGAGGCATGCTGAATCGCTGATATATATATTCAGTGTATTGAGTTGTTGTAATAGTGTGTGTGTGTGTGTGTGTTTCTAGCTGAATTTCCTTTATTAGAATAGATGAGTAGGACAGATTTTTGCCATAATTTGGTCTTATTATAAAAAAATTAAGAGCCTTAATGTGAGTGTGAATGTGAACATCTTACGCATCTTTGCATTACAAGAAGACACAAACAGGAAGACTAAAATAAAAGTTTTCCTAATTAGCTTATCAACAATCAAGATATCAGATTGTAATTGTTTGCAAAGGTGATGTTCGAAGCTTTAAATATTGCAAGTATAGCAAAATAAAAAAACTAGACCTTTTTGGCATCCTTCTCATAAACGGAATAAAACAGTTCGAGCAATCTCTCGCGGGTGAAAGATTTTATCTCCCCCATCATGCCAAAGTCATAATAAATAATTGATTCATCAACATCAATAGCAAGATTTCCAGGATGTGGATCAGCGTGAAAGAAACCTGTTTTCAATATCTGTAACACAAACAAAAATGATAAAAAAATTGCCATGAGCCAATCAGATGAATATATTCAACATCAGATATTAGATCAAGTTTCAGACAGGAACAAGGTTGAGACCTGAATCAAGTACGCCTCGATAGCACGTGATGAGATTCTTAATCGATCATAGCCACGAGAAGTCAATGTATCCACTTGATTTATTTTAATACCTGTTCCCGGAAAAGAAAAGAAAAACAAATAAGAGCAATTATTAATCCAGGTTCAGTGGCATATTGATAGAGAAAACACTTAAAGGAAATAAAGTTATTAGCTTTAATTTAAAGAAAACAAGGAATATGCACTATTCAAGATGATAACCATCTCTCAAAAAAAAGAAGATGATAACCTGGTACATACTCCAAGGTCAACACCTTCATTGCTGTATAATCCCAATAAACCAGCTACAAGGGTGCAAATGAACGATATGCGGTTAATATTAAAATTAGGGCAAGAGATTGGAAATTTATAAAGGTTATATTCGACAAGTTTGCAATATATGAGACACGATTATGAAATTAGAGTAAATCAAGTTTCAAGGAAGCAAAAACAATACAAATATTTAAAAGGATTTAGTATTGCAGAAAGAAACATACAGGTACTCGGACCCACTTTATGTTTCGAAAATCACGACGGAACCTATCAGCATTCTTCCCTTCATTTATATAATCAATTTCTTGGTATAAAATCCTGAAAATTAATGAGCAGGACAGTATTAATTATAAAAGACAATGAGGAAAGTATTAAGAATGATTGCAATAATAATTACTGATAGAAAATTAATGAGCCCAGAAAGAGTTGCTCAAACTTTAACATGTAATGTGGGAAGGTGAAATTTTCTTCTAACATAATGTCTGTACTACTTACGTTGCACATTCTTCATAAATACCAATCCAATCTCTAGTTGGACCACCAAAAGTTTCACTTCTCTGAAAATACTCCGCAATCAGCTTTAAGTTTTCTGGACAGGACAAGAAACTCGTTAGGTTAAAAATTGAAATTACAACAATTACCAAGCATTAACGTCCCTTTTTAGATGATATCATGGTACCTTACAATAACCAGAAAAGACATGTCATTCACAATCAATGTGGTAAGTCAATTCGTGCAAACCATGTATATAAAACTTAGCTGTATATTTTGTGATGTAATTTCTGTGAATAACAAAGATTTGATGTGTATTATTTTCATAATTTATTAGTTTTTTTGCTTTCCAAGTTTCGTAATATTAGAGAATGTAAATCATGTATATATGATTAATTTTGCTGAGGATCTCCTCTAGCAATTCAGAAATCCTTAGATCTATCTTAAACATGATACTAACGTCTAACTCTATCAAAAAATCACAAGATGTGCAGATGGTAGAAACAAAATGAGCACAACTTACGCAAGTCAATGTCAAAAAGCTTCTTCAAGCCAGGCCTTTGAACTTTGATAACTACTTTTTCTCCATTGTGCAGAATTGCACGATGAACCTGACCAAGACTTGCAGCAGCAATTGGCCGATCTTCAAATTCTTTAAACAATTCATTAATGGGAGCTCCTAATTCACTCTCAATAAAGCCTCTTGCTTTCTGTGGGGAGAAAGCAGGTACCTTGTCCTGAAGAATGTAATATCGAGAATTAAGAATAAATTTTTTATCCAACCAAGTTTAATACACTAAATAAATGAATCTCCAATGAGCTTGAAAACATTGACAAAATATCTACATAAGCACCTGCAATTTTGCGAGTTCATCCACAAATTCACGGGGAAATAGATCTGACCTTGTTGAGGATAACTGTCCAAGTTTAATAAAAGTTGGGCCGAGCTGTAATACAGACTCCCTTAGCCATGAAGCCGTTTTCCTCCTTCTGCTTATCTAAAATGCAAGGTTAAATTACTTCAGCTCGGCAAAGCACAAACACCGACAGAAACCTAATTGATTATTAAAAGAAAAATGATGACCAAAGTGTTGAAGAAATGTTTGCCGAGAAACTTTCTACAAGCTAGCTAGAGTCCAGAAAATAACTTCCAAAACCTACCTGCTTTTCTTCTGTGAAGCCACCCGGATAAGCCCATTTTGCATTGTCGAAAAGAACACGGACACGTAAAGAAAGAACAAAGGACCATACATCAATAGATCTCTGCCAAGAACTGTAATTTTCATTGGCCCAACTGAAGCCTTCATCTGAGGGCAAAACTTTCAACTCTTCAAGTGGTGGAAGTTCATTGGATGTTGTAGGTTTCGTTGTCTTTGTCAATGCTGGAGTAGAATCTTTTCTTACCAAACTTGCTCCATTAACAACTTGCTTTGAGCCATTCAGTGTGTCCACTTTATTCTCCGACATTGTCTTTCTTTTTGGTATCTCAGTTGCCGGTACCATTTTAACAGCTCTGCCATTATTACCGTATTTTGATGGAGGCATTTCTGTCTGTCGCATTTCCACCACAAATCTACGAAATTTATCATTCTTTGACTTATCAGATGATGACCTTTCGTTCTTTGACAGTTTATGAGATGAAATTGAGCTTGTAAAACCAAGATTGTCTAGTGCTCTCCGCTGATTTACCGACTCTATATTGTTACAATAACAACCATGCAAAGCCATTATTACTGCCATTTAGGATAATGATACCTATAAAAAATCAATATGAACAATAAGAAAAATAAATTGTAAGAGTCAAGTCAGTTCTTGTTAGAATTAATACACTGGGTCAAAAGAAAACATATATGAAAAACGCAAACAAAGAACATGCGAAATTTGATCATGGAGTTCGGTCAATTGTTTATGGGTTTCCGAATCTACAGTACTTGTATACTATTAAAGTTTAGAGTTACATGATATAACAACTAGTGTTTAAATACTACGGTTCAATTTACAAGATTACACCTAAACAGTAGCTCAAAGTTCAAGTGACCTGCCTGCTTGTCAGTAAACTATTAGTCATACCTAACGATTCTAAACTCTAGCTAGAAAATCAATCAAATTATAGCTACAACGACAAAAATGTATTAACATATTCAAATGGTAATAAATAAAAAATAATTAATCAATTTGGCAATAGCTCAATCTTACTCTTAAGAAGGTTCAATACAACCAGTACAATAGTAAACAAGTCATATTGTTTAACTGAACTAAATGTGAACATGATCTTAGAGTTGAAAGAAAGGAAGTGCAAAAGTTATGAACTCTATCTTAGATAATTGGTATCATATCTCAAACTTAACTGAGAAAAGCATAGAGTTTGATCATATTCAATTATTCACAAACTGAACATTGATTTCATTTGATTATTAAAAGAGGAGTCTCAAATAACATACCCAGTTGAGATAACTTATGGAAGAAACAACAGTATAATATATATGAACAATTCAAAGAAGAAGAAGAAGAAAGGTAGAAACATACCAGGAGGGAAAAAAAATGACAGACACCCTCCAATAGGACCCACAATGGTACTAGGAGGATGTTCTTGCTTCCACGTTACAAAAGCTGTAAGAACAAGTGGTTGAACTTAGAACATGATTATTGATTTTGTTAATGTTTGGTTTTATTTTTAATGTGTTTCGGTATAAATATACGACAAAAGGGAAGTGTGTTTTTAATTATTATTTTAACAACAGAAAAAACAAATAAATGAAGTGGAATGTCCAAGTACCACAATAAAAATAATGTTGCGTGTGTGGGTTTGTTTGAACCGCATGTGTTTTGTTCAATTGTTCGGTGAATAAAACGTATGGTACTCTGTGTCGGGAAATGAAATATCTGCTTCTCTTAAAATAAGACATGGAAGATGTCACACAAGAATAACACTTTCCAATTCAGTGAATAGTCTAATTTCTTGTTCAACTTGTAACAATAATTTGAATTAATTATGAGTATATGATGTTCGTGTAGTCTTTAACTAAAAGTACTATATTTTTTTACTAGAATAAACTTTAAGAAAATTAAATTGGAATATAAATTGTTTATTTTGTCAATGTAAAAATTACATTACTTTCTTACACAAATTTACTTTTTTTTTTTAAGACTTTAACCAATATCTTAAGAACACTTGTAAAAAAACCGATATATTAAGAACACTCATTAACATTCTTCATTAATTATTTACTATTACTCTAAGAAATTTGTTCTCTAAATCATGTGGACTCTATCATAATAAAAGTTTTTAAATTTTTTTAAGAATCTTTATCCAATACACCCCTAAATCACTGTTACAAGATTTTTATGTCAATTTCTTTTAAATTGTGGCTGGACTAAACAAAATTCGGAAAGTAACTTCAAATCTTTTATCCGATAAATTATCATAGCCAATTTTATCCTTAGATACGTGACAATAATGATATTGAAATGATAAGGATTGTATACAAGAATGTTTTGAATCATGTTCTCCACTGATATTAAAATTATCAAAGTTACAACAATGAATGAAAGGAGTGATCAAGCTCTTGTATACATTTAACTTTAACAATTTTGTTTCGTGGTAAAACGGTAGGACTTAGATCCTAGATCTCATGTTCGAGTCTTATTAGTATTTTTGGAGAAAGATAAATGTTAATATGTTTGTAAGCGTTTCTCGACTCTGAGTGTATTTTGTCTTAGATTAGGGCACCATCCATTATCCTTAAATTTAACATTAGAACAAAAAAAATATATGCATTTTAAGCAAGAACATTTGAAAGATTTAGAATCACTTGTAGGATGCGCGAGAAGGGTGGTGCATTAAGAAATTGTCTTAAGAATACGATAAAATGGGCTTGTAACAAATAGAAACAAAAAAAATGGGCTTGGCCTATGTCTCTGAGAGAGAAAGAGATTCCACAAAAAAAAAAAAAAAAAAAGCGGGTGTAGTAATAACAAAACAGTAAGCTCAAAGAAATTGAAAAAGCAGCATTAACGAAGAAGAAGAAGAAAGGATCTTGGTGCTCCATTGCACCTCAAATTTAATTTATAGTATGTTTTTCTTCTCATCGTATTCTATTTCTGTTTTTTCATCGTATCGTATGTTTCTACACTCTATTTCTTCATTACTCAATGCACCTTCAATTTCATTTTAATTTTTTTTTTAATAGGAAGAAGGTTGAATAAAGAATCTGAACCAAAAATGAAGATGGTAAACTCCTTCAACCTCAAGGTAACAAATTTTCAAAACCTCTTGTCATTATGAAATAGTTTATTCAAATATGCATGCCAAGTGTTTGTGAAAATGCAACTTGTTCTGGGTTAGTTAAAAATTTAATCTTTTTTGGAATTGTATCTTAAAAAATGTTGCTTTTTTGTTTTCAGAGAGCTGCAGCTGGAATTAAACGCATTAATCTTGATGGGCTCCGGTGGCGGGTTTTCGATGCCAAGGGCCAGGTGACTGAATGTGACCATGAAATTATGATTTTAATGTAAAACTGTTTTTTTCTTTTCTTTGAAGTATGTGGTTTTAGAGTAAGCTTCTGCTAGACTTGTAGAATATCTTATGGTTTTACTTTTTGGATCTTGAGAAAAAAATAAAATGTGAGATAATAGGTTAATGAAATGGTTTCCATTTCCCAAACATTTGGCTGATTGGCTTGCATGTCATGTAGTGTACTAGTTAAAGAACAGTAAGGAAGTAGAAACACTTTAAAATAGTAGTTGTTCCCAAATCCGACATGGATACGGTTTACCAACACAGATATGAATACTATAATAATTACATAAATTATAACATGTTTATTATGCCTATGTCTATATTGAATGGTGTTCACTTTTTAATTAGAAATGAAAATATTAGAGAGAGAGAGAGAGAGAGAGAGAGAGAGAGAGAGAGAGAGAGAGAGTTGGGATAACACTTATAGTAGAAAAGATGGTAGAAACTAGACTTAAGTGGTTTATGCATGTGGATAGAAGTCATGTGGATGTGTTAGTAAGGAGAGTAGATCAGATGGAAGGGAGGCAAATCACTAGAGGTAGGGGAAGACCTAGAAAAACTAGAGAAACTATCAAGAAAGATCTAGAGATCAATGAGATGGAGAAAGATATGGTTTTTGATAGAACACTGTGACTTGTTTGATTCATGTAGGGGAATAAGATTTGGTTGATGTTGGTGTTGTCTCTTTTGGTAAGGATTTGTACTTTATGTTTTTTTTTATTTTAGGCATCTTCTCCTAATTAAAATGTGTTGTATCCACTGTTTTACATTTTTCCTTTTTAGGTGAAAAGTTATCCTCATAATAGGAATAGCCAATTTCACTCATAATCTAGACTGATTTTAAATCTCTTGCAGTATCTAGTTCTTCAGCACATTCATATGAGAACATATATTTTATCTAAATCATCATAAGTAATTAGTTACTTCTCTTGGAAGGTTAAGCCATGAATTATTTATTGGCGGGACATTTTGAAACAATTTATTGGGTGAATTATTTGTAAGCACGTGCTATTTGAGATCATGCAGAAGATTCTCGAGCTTTGGACATTTTATGAACTTTTGTTTAGTGTCTGGACTCTGGATTGTGATCAACTACTGACTGATTCACTAATTTGAAGTCATAAGATCATTTTGCTGATTCATATGTTACTCATGCAGGTTCTCGGGAGGTTAGCATCTCAAATAGCTACTGTAGTTATGGGAAAGGATAAGCCAACTTATACTCCTAATCGTGACGATGGAGATATGTGCATTGTGCTTAATGCCAAGGATATTGCTGTGACTGGGAGGAAGCTGACAGACAAGGTCTACTACTGGCATACAGGGCACGTTCTTTGCATTACTTCATTTAATACATTTTGTTAGAACCAAAGTAGTATTTATAATTTTAGGCTTCTTATAAATCAAATGGTTTTGTTCAGATTTAAATGCCTATCTTCTGAGAAATTTTACCTCCAGTTTTATAATTGTTGTTTTGTATATGGTTTCTTGTGCCACAATCTTTTGGCATTATTCATACTATTCTGACATAAAGTAGTGGCATGTAGGTATGTGGGCCACCTTAAGCAAAGAACTCTGAAGGATCAGATGGCCAAAGACCCTACAGATGTTATTCGCAAAGCTATTCTGCGCATGATTCCTAAAAACAACTTACGTGATGTAAGTACTTTATAGACCAATGTTTTTGGAAATGCTTTTAACAAAGTATTGAATTAAATTACTGGTGGCCAGAATGAGTATTTTTTTTTCATTGTTGATTTAAATTTTTGCTAGAGTAGAGGCCTATTTGAGACCATAAATAGAAAATTCTGAACAGTATGAAATGACATTGTAAGGATGTTTGATTTATGATTTCCAGAACTGATTCCTACCATAAGAATCAAGTCTAAGGAAAGTGACTTCAGGGTATCTTTAGTGGAGAACAAGATTTATCTTGGGTAGGACCTAATGGTTTTCCAAAACGGTGCCCTGCAAGTTGCATTATTACAACCCGTGGATTTCTAAAATATCTCTACAATTATACTTCCAAAATAATCGTAAGACCCTAAAAAATACAAATTTTTAAATCAGGTTCAAATCTTTTACAATCTATTTCTTATAGTCTAACCCATAAAGGCCCATGAGCATTTGGGGCCAAATTACAATTCAAAAGAATGAAAGAAAATAATGAGGACAGTGTCAAATTTTTCTCTGTAAGAATCTCAAATTTTTCACAATTGTAGACAGTAATCCAGCTATTTGGTTTACGAGACAAGAACTATTCATCCTATGTTTGCTGGAGTAAGTCTCTTGACTCGCTTTTCTATGGATTCTAAAATGGCAGTCCTCTAATGACTCTATTGAATTTGCTGCTGTCATCCATTCTAAACGGTATATTTGGAACAAAAATTCCACTTTCATCATTCCACATCAATCAAATATGAGCAAGTGCCTTAATTTCTTAAAAAACTTTCCACCACCAAAACTTTCACCAGTAAACCTTGCTTGCATAATGTAACAAAGTAAGAGTGAGTATAAGTCCATATCATAATTAATATTTCTAATGATGAACTTGAAGAATTACATTTTAGAGGCCAAGAGAAGGTTTTTAGGGAGAGTAGTTGCCCAATTTCTTAATGTTAGGGTATCCCACAAGCCTTTTGTGATGACGTAGAATGGTACTGGTCAATAACCTGCCGATGAATGTCCAGCTACAGGAATGGAATTGTGGCCTCCAACAAGAGCTGATTTGTTAGGGTGTCCTACAAGCCTTTTGTGATGTCTACTAGTTGTGCCAAATGCCAGCCAACTTCCTGATTTGTTACTTCTTCTATTTATCATAGGATCCAATGTTTAATGTTTAACTTAAGTAGCATTTTGCTAGCACTTTCGATTATGAAAAAGAGAAGGGCATTGGGGAACAGTGCTATCAATGTATATAAAATAAAATTCACTAGGTCATTTTCATACATAGGAAGAGATGAAGGTTCAACAACCTATTGCTCGAGAATTGTTTTCTTCATAGCTATGATTTTCAATTATTTTTCTTTTCATCTTGTTATAGCTTATTTCTTATTCTTTTTAATTGGTTATGCAATATTGAAGAATTGATGGTCTAAGTTGCATTTTCTTGCATTATTGCTAATGTATGTAGGATAGGGACCGGAAATTAAGGATCTTTCCTGGAAGTGAGCACCCCTTTGGTGACCGGCCACTAGAACCTTATGTGATGCCTCCTAGGACAGTACGAGAAATGAGACCACGAGCAAGGCGTGCAATGATTCGAGCTCAGAAAAAGGCAGAGCAGCAACAAGAGAATGCTGAGCAGCGACAGAATGCTGAGGAAATGAAGAATGGCAAAAAGATTGAAGCATAGGAAGAGAGTGCATGAAAACGTTATCATTTGAATCGGAAGTAGGCTTTATCTGTTTGCTTTTAGCAAATCCTATAAATGTCATATTGAATTGTGTTTGAATTTTTTTGTTTTTAAGGCCTCCTAGTAAGAGCATTGTTAAGAAGAAGCTGTGTTAAGTACACAATATTGCATCTTTTTGTGATAATGCTTAAGTTCAAGTTCGAACCAGTTTACCATTTTGGCGTTCTTAAGGTACATTTGGCAATTGGCATCAATAAAAATAGTCCAAAATATTCTCAAGAGCATGGCTCAGGTGGTGTGAAAATTGCGATAGACAGGGGTGGGAGTCGAACCCTAGATTCCCTTAAGGGTGAATTCCTAGTCATTGGGTTACTTGACAAATAAAAAATGTCCAAAAAAGACATACATCATACAAAATATTTGAAATATTTAATGTGACAATAAAATGATTTTTTTTCGTGCTTTGTGTGAGATGTCATTGTGGACTATTTTGATTTTACTTCAGGTCTTAAGAGGATTAAAGACTAGTTTGAGACCTGGTGTGTATTAGTCCCTAGCCTACTTCCTTATGATGTCATCATCAGGTCATTTAGTGTAAAAAAAAGAAGTCAACTTTTATTTACAGTCCTAACAAAAATCAAGCCAAGATACAACTACAGACGAAAATTGATTTACAGAGCCTGTGGACAGGGAATGTGAAAACACACATCAAACTTTTTTTTAAGAGCAATCACACATCAAACTTGTGTATGTTATAAAGTGATGTTAGCAACCTTATCTCACTGCATAGAAAACATACTTTAGGGGAGCAAAGTTGTAGAAGGAACAAAAATTCTAATCACTTGAGGAGGTTTAGAAATTAATGATGGATATTGTTGCTTCCTTGCAAGAAAATTTATAAAAAAGAATCAAAATTGAGTGTGAAGAAGCTAGCATGGCTGCATCAAAAAAGACAAGGTTAAAAAGAGACTGGGACTCCTTGAAATCTTTTAAAGAAAGAGGAGTGAGCTCTAAAGCTACCATCAAGATCATTTATAAGATGAATTTGAGGTAGGAAGCATGCTAGGAAATTGCTTTAGTTTTTAACGATGTTGCTTCACATGAAGATGTTTGAGGCTGGTGCTAAACACGTTGTATGATTTAAGCCACCATTTGAATAGTGTAAAATATTATTTGAAGTGTCACTTTGTAAAGATCAATCATAATTTGAACGTCTTCCTGGTATTTTCCCAGCAGAAGATACTAAGAAACACTTGAAGAAGAATGAAATAAAAGGATATGTTATTCTTTAAGGCCCGTTTGATGGTCAGGATAGGATAGAGACATGATATGATATAAAGCTGGATAGAGATAGGGATATGATAAGAACATGATAAACATTAATCCTATCATGTGTTTGACGCGGACAAGATAACAAACATGATATCATTATAATTAAATGAAAAAATTGCTCTCATAATTAATTAAATATTATAGAAATGAAATGTTATTAATTATAATAGAAAAAATACATGCTACCATTATTTTTAAAATGACAATATTCTAAAAACGGCAGAATATCAAGATAATAAATAAGGAATGATCTTCTAATCCATCAGGATAATTTCTAACTCAGCTTATACTCAGGATAGAAATTACAAAGGAAAGTCAGGATAGGATAGGAAAATGGTTTATTTTATCCTATCACATTGGTGCATCAAACATGAGATTTAAACAGGATATGATTAATATATCATATCCTGTCTCCCTATCCTGACCATCAAACGGGCCCTAAAGGCTTAAATATGTTGGTTTATTTTAGTCCTTCTGAAATTTGATAATGTTTAAGTTTGTCACAACAATATTCATTTCAGATTCAGTCATTATGTGGCTCATATTAGAAGGTCTAAAATCAAATGTTTTAGAAATTACATGATCAATTCATTCGCAAACAAATATTTAGAGACAAAAACAAAATAATAATGGCCAGAATAAAAAAGGATGGAATAAGAAAGATTTAAGTAATAATATTTATGTTTCAATAAATATTTGTAAAAAGTCTAAAGAGGCATTTCATTGGTAAGTGTTGGAATTAAAGAAGTCTCATATAGGAATAGGATGGAATTAGAAAGACTAATGTGTTTATAAGTGATGGTTCGGGTTTATTGATTCCAACTTTTGATCATGGATCATCGCACTTAAAACACAAACTAATCAGCTACTATGTCACATTCCAACGGTAAGCATATAGAGGTCAACCAATCAACTACCAAAAATATATTAAAAATCAACCAATCATACATTTTCGAATCATTAAAAATGACTAATTTCTTTGTCAAGAAAAAAATGATTGATTTTAACCATAGGTATAATAAAAATTACTCATAACGGTCCATCAAAATTAATTTTTAAAATATGCAAAATATATAACTTTTTTAAAATTTTATATTTTCTCTATTTCATATTATAAGTCATTAATATTTTGATACATGAATTAAAAAATACAATTAATATCTAAATTTAAAAAAAAATCCTTTACAATCATATTAATTTCAAAAATTGAAAAAAGTTATTTTAGCTTTTTCAAAAAGAAAATTGAAAAATGTTTCATTTTATAATAAATTTGTTCGCCAAAGAAACATTTTTATCATTCATAGTAATTATGGGTATAATGATTTTTTTTTTCTAAAGCAATCTCTCTATCTCTCTCTCTCTCTCTCTCTCTATATATATATATATATATATATATATATATATATATATATATATATATAAATAAATCATATACGTGATGTGTTTCACGGGTCATGCAACTAATTTAATGCAAAAAGAAACAAATTTGATTGGTTGATGTTGGTTGATAAAATTTGCAGCGCGTTTTCATCTGAAACTTCAAAGAAAATGTTACAACTCAAATTTCCTACGTTTGAATGTATGAAAAAGTAACTTGTTTGTGTCTTATTGTGCCATTTTTCTTTTTGTCTTCTAGCTCATCTTTTTCATGCTGGTTTCTTTGTTCTAATCCTAAGTGTTCCTTAAAACACATTAAATGACTAATTCAAAGTTCTTGCCACTTATTGCACGGAAATTGTCCCTCTCACACCCTATAAAATTTCTCTAGCTAGTATTCTCTCCATTAGCTTAGTTTCAAAACAAGTAATAATAACATCAATAATTGCTTCCAATCAAAAAAACAACAATAATTTACTTTTTGTTATTCTCTTGTGTGTTGATCACATTTGATTTTCATGATGATGAGGTCTAGAGCTATCACTAGCAAACTTTATTCTTCATGCCTTTTAGCAACTTCTAAATCATTCCTCACATCTTCTGTCCCTCCACTTCTAGCTAAAACTAAAACTTTTCATGGATCTATCATCCCTCAATTTCAAGGTAATGTTTACACATGAATTAGCTTAGTATTATGCTAAAAATATGTTTGAATTGACAGTGAGTTTGACAATCAATGTGACACTGTGATTTTGTGAAACTCTAAAGTGTTCCTTTTGTTAAGGGTGACTCGTCAAGATTCTAACAATTTCACAACTAATTCAAACATGCACTATGATTATGTTTGGTAATGTGGTGATAAAATTTTATTTTGAAGTTAAATATAAAATGATTTATATTGTGATCCATTTATGGAAAAGTGGATAGAACAATATATTTGAGACTTAAAATCAATTGTAGAGACAAAAATATCTTATTCTAGCTTTAAAATGGAATCAAATCTTGAAACAAAATCAATGCTACTTGAAAACATTCAAACACCACATCTCTAAGTTGAACCAAACATACACCAAATTATTTTTCAATATCTTTTAATAAGCAAAGGTATTTTTCAATGTGCTTATTGTTGTGCCTAAGCATTATTCAAGTAATAATTTGTGACCCCTTTTAGGCTACAAGAACAGTTTTCTTTTCCCAAGAGCATATTGGTCTGCCTCCTCAGCTTTATTGGATGAGGAAGTGAGAGGTAGATGTACTACTGAATTACTCAAAGCTGTTGAGGATCAACATGGAGGAGTTATTGTAAACATTAAGGAACCTATGGATTCTTTTGATTTTGCTTCTATGCTAGATGCTTCATTATCACATTGGAGGATACAGGTAGATTTCAAAGTCATTATAATCCTCAAAATTAAGAATACAACACTATATTGTTTGGTTATTTCTATTGGTTATTAAGATTTTGGAGTCACACCCTAATGAGAGAAAAAAAAATTGTTTTCTAGGGAAAGAAGGGAGTGTGGATTAAATTGCCTAGAGAACACTCAAATCTTGTGGCTTCTGCTGTTGAGGTAAAGATTTAGAAGTCATTTTGTGATGATTTAAATAAATTCATTGTGATGTAATGTAACATTTTGTTGCTCCTTTTATAGGCTGGATTCAAATACCATCATGCTGAACCAGATCACTTGATGCTTGTGTATTGGATTCCTAACACTCCTGCTACCATTCCTGAAAATGCTTCTCACCGCATTTCTATTGGTGCTTTTGTAGTCAATGCCAATATGGAGGTAATCCTTCTATATTTTTTTATTAATCCGATTAAAGGTGTGTTTAGTGTCTGACACCGAAACATGTAATCACCAAAACATATTCGGTGTCTCGTGCCAATCTTGGTGTTTCATAGGCTCTAAGTAATAAATATTTGGAATAGATTCCACTAGCACAAGACTATAAGCATTCAAATTTTTTATTTGACTATTTTGGACATTTTGGCTAGACTAAAAAACTATATTTCAATGACCAGTTGTAATTTTCCTGAACCTGGAGTCAATATCTACCTTGATATGACCATATATATTTCTTAATGTATAGTATCCTGATAAAATTTATTGTTTTATTTGATAGGTCCTTGTGGTTCAGGAAAAAAACGGTAGATTCAGCGGTAAAGGAATATGGAAATTGCCTACTGGAGCTGTTAATGAGGTATATATGTTAAAAATTTATTATTGATTGTTAAACTTTTGAAAGATTAGTTTTTAATTTTATTTGAATTCAATTTGCAGGGTGAGGATGTTTGTGCTGCTGCAATCAGAGAAGTCAAAGAAGAGACAGGAGTAAGCAAAATCATTTTTTTTTACACAGAATAAACAAATTTAAATGAAATATAGTTTAACCATATTTTGAAATTCAAACCTTTTCTAAGCATTGCTTTTATTCATTTTTTCAGATAGAAACTGAGTTTGTTGAAGTTTTAGCATTCAGGTAAGATTTGGACCAAAAATGTTCACATTACTATATTTGGTATTTTTCTCTACAATTTCAGTCTTATCTTTGTTTTTTTTTTCTGGTTATATCAGGGAAAGACATAAATGTTTCTTCCAGAAGTCAGAGATACTATTTGTATGCATGTTACAACCTCGTTCATTTAACATTCAGAGCCAGGTTTCAGAAATTGAGGCAGCTCAGGTATATATATATATATATATATATATATATATATGTCCATTAGTGTAGTTTTACATATTTCTAGAACATGTCACATATTCTCAACTTATCATTTCATTCACTAATTTTTTACAAGCATAAAGAAGCCAATTGATTTAATGTGGTTTTTCTTAAATTTCAGTGGATGGCAATTGAGGATTATGTAGCTCAGCCTTTTGTCCAACAAAATGAGCTATTTGACTTTCTTACAAAAGTAGGTTTATCAAAGTTGGAAGGAAAGTACTCAGGCTTTTCTACCATGCTTACTAGCACTTCCTCTTGCAAGTCCCATGTGTACATCAACACAAAAGATTCTGCCCGTTTGTTAACTTCCAACCTTGAACTTGGCACACCCATTTAATTTAATTACAAAGAGTTATAGCATTGTACAGAAATTTCAAACATACTTCCACAGTTGCCTGAAATCAGGTCATTATTCGTTCATTTCATTCAAGTCTTTTATTCTTTTGTAATTTGTAGAGGAATGATAATTTGTTGGTTTAGTTATTCAATACATCACAAGTCAAGTGTCAACCATGATAGTTTTTCCAATTTCTTTATTGCAATAGTTGTCCAAGTTCTTTATTATAATAATATTGATTGTTTGATATTGATGAAGTAATAAGAATCACATTTTCCTTTTCTTTTCCCCCTTATTTTTTTTTAATAATATACTCCAGCAAGTTAAATAAATATTATACAAGCAGAAAGAGAATCGGGTTGCATATGTAAATTCCTTACACTTTCACCATATACCTTTTATTTTGCGCTAACAACACCACCGTACATATATATATATACATATATATATATACACACATTGTTATATATAGGGGTCGGCAGTGGCAGAGCCATGATTTCTACAAAGTTTGGGTAAAAGAAATTTGTAACACATTTATATATGTTTATATAAGAAATTGCAAGTAAATAATAAAAAAATATAAAGAAATTGCCAAATTTATACGGATTTATATAAGAAAGTCAGAGGAATTTACATAAGAAGTTGCAAAAAAATTAGGTCGGAGTCCGGACGCATGCCCGTTGTCGACGGGCGGCGAAACCGTCACTGGAGGTTAGGGTTCAAACTCCAGACACCCTAGTTATTCACCTTGAAAAAAGTGAATTCTAACGACTATACTACTTAATTAAAAAAAAATATCATATCAAAGAAATCATATATGTATAACTTTATATGTGGAAATTGATATTAGAATATATTCATGAGGAGAGAGATGCTGGAAAATTGTTCGGAAATGTTACCTTGTTGAATATTGACTATTATTTTCATATGGAATGTATATGATACGAAATTTATTTATTTTTTAGCTTTTGGATATGAGCCATTCTTTTTTTTTTGTCAAGTAGCTGCTAGAGAAATTCACTTTAAAGATGAATAAGTAGGGTGTTTAGAATTCGAACACCAACCCCTACATATATTATGCATTATCCAAGTGAGGTAAGCTCACAAAAACATATATGAGTCATTCTTAATACCGTAAAAAGTTCAATATTAATATTTGGTTGAATTGTTTTTTTATAATGGATATACGCAGTTGGATTGTTGATGCGAGTGGTTTGGCCTTCATGAGTTTAGATTTTGTTAAGGTTTTGGGTTGGGCTAGCTAGTCCCCCGACTAGGGGTGGGAATAGGCCGGGCCGAGCCAGACTTTGTTTAAACAGACAAGACCTAGTTGAAAAAACTAAAGCTTAAGCCTGGCCTATTAGCATGTCAAAGACTTTAATTTAAATCTAGTCTAACATTTTTAAAAGCTCAGTCTGACCTATTAGCCTATTTAAAAGCCTAAAGTCTAATGTGTACTAACAATTTTAAATAACATTTGAACTATTTATAAAAAGGCTAATAAACATATATTTTTAAAAGGCTAATAGGTCAATAAAATTTTGTAAAGCATGTACATCCATTTTCCCCCACTTTATTAGCATATATTTATATTGCATGTATATCCAATAAAATTTTGTAGAGCTAGCACATCCATTTTGTAGAGGCTAATACGTATGTATTATATAATGTATTTCGTAGAGGCTAATACGCATGTATTATATAATGTAGTATATATAATTACACATATATGGGTCGACCTCGATAGACCTAATAGGCTTTTATATAAGTTTTAGCTTTACCTACTTAAATTAATGAGTTTTTAAAAAGATTGAGCCTGACCTATTTATAACCTATTTAATAAATGAGCTAGGTCGAACCGATCTTTAAGTAGGTCGGACCATAAGCCTCTAATAAACGGCCTGGCATATTCCTACCTCTACCCCGACACTCTTGTTTCATCATTTTATATTAAAAACTTTATTAGGGTGTTGCAAATAATAAATAATATTTAGTAGTTTTAGAGGGCCAATTTAATTGGGATGTTAAGGTTCTTTGCACTCTAATTTTTGCTTTTTAAAATAGATTGGGTTGATGAAGTCAAGAATCATTAATTTAATTATTTTTTGCAATTGTGAAATGGAATTTGATTAAAAAAAATTTCTCTATTTATTTATTATATAGTAACACCTACGTACTCTTCACTTCATGGGACAATGAGGTACAGGACAAATATTTATATGGTCAGGATGATTTGTGGACAAACATTTGAACACACATACCAAGATATATATATTTTCTCCGTTTCTGAATGAATAATTTAATTTAACTATATACATTATTCACACAACATATCTTCTACTAATATATAAAGATAAATTATAGTATATAAATTGTTGTGAATTTGTCACGATTAATATTTTTAAAATATCAATTTTTATAAATCTTGATGATAAATATTTAAAGATATTAAAGATCAAAATCATGCATTAGCAGTCAACTGAATTACTTACTTATTGTGAAACAGAGAAAGTATGAATTAATTATTTCAAAAATACAAATTATTTAATTTTTTTATCTTTTTACAAATATGTGAATGTGGTCAAATATTATGTCAAATAATTATGATCACCCATATTTCCTATGAGGTGCAGGACTCTAGGTTGGGTTGCATCCGATCTAATCTGTACTATTAGAATTTACTTTCAGTTTGGACTTCTTTTTTATGGCATGATTTACGTGCCCTATAATGGCTTCTTTTTTTAATTATCAGCAAAGAACGCACCATTAATAGTTTAGAGTAATTTATAGTATAGGTTCCAAAGTCGTTTCCCCTTTAATAAGTATCCAAAGTTTGTGAATAACATTATATCAACAACAACAAAAATAAATAAAAAATTATGAGTAACGTTAACTTCATATACTTCACAACATTAACAACATCGCCATTTTTACATTCCAAATCCAACCAAATATATAAAGCAGGTGGATGAAAAAACTTGATACAACAAACATTAAACTTTTCAAAAAGGTACCAATTATACTTGTATGATGATTATGTTTCATTTTCAAACCTTGAGCACTTGATTGAACCAATGGATAAGTCAATCTCTATTAAATTCTCTTCCTCATACATTTCATTAGATTCTGCTAACAATTCCGTCAAACTTTTCTGCTGCTGTAAACTGCACTTATTGTACTTGCACTCTTGTTTCTGTTGATCCACAAAGTGCCCACTTGGAAGTGCAATTTCTATAAGATTTTCCTCATCAGAAATTGACCCATCTAAGTCAGAATCTGAGTCATAATTATCAACAACACCAATATCACTAGCTTGATGTTCTTCTTTCCTTTCCATTGCTTCAATCATAGATTCATTCATGAGCATTGGAGTTGTTGCAAAATTTTCATCAACTGGCACTAGTTTGTATTTCCATATGTAGACAAAAGTAGACAAAAGAATTGCCATAGATGAGAAGAAGAGTGAGAAAAATCCTAATCCAACAAGTTTGTAAGTTGAAAAAAACATCAAGAGAGCAAAGGGAGAAGCCATCCATGACCATGAGGATATAATCCTCAATAAGCAAAAGTAGCAAGAGAGCATTTGGTGTGTTACTTTGCTTTCCCACCCCATCAATTTCAAAAAGCATATACCAAGACAAAAGTGTTGCCAAAGGAAAAAAGCAGATTAAAATAATACTAAAATATTGAAGAAACCTTTTTACTTACTACTCTTTTAGTTTATTTTTCTATGTTACTTAAAAAAATGTTCTTATTTATTTGTCACTTCAAATTCAATGTTACCTAAACTATTGCTTAGTAAAATATATTCTTAACTAGTATTGATTTTAGAGAGAGAAATATATAAAATAAGATAAAAAATAGTTGAATATATTACAGGAAAAAAACAATAATTTTATCAAAAATAACAATATCTTTTATATGCCAAAATAAATTTAAAACAACTGTTAAAAAAATCAGAAATAGTATTATTTATAAGTTAGTTGGATAAGAAGAAGAAACATTTGGCAGCATGTACTTTAAAACATGGCATATTGGCATGTCAGTTTAAGGTAAATCAAGGAGACAAGTGATTTTTCTTTTACCAAATTAAACTTTGGAACTTTATAATAGAAAGAGAAATACAATGAGGTAATTGGTGATAGTGTGATACTCTCTCTGATTTGGATTTTATAAAGGTTTTCAAGAACAAGAATATTCTTTGATACTTTTCAGTGTTGAAGTGAATATTCTGTTGATATCTATGTGAAAATAACAACCTTAATGTATGTACTACTAGTAGTAACTATTAAATTAACAACATGCTATATATAGAATCCTTCAAGAAAGAAAAACAGTTTCCAAGTCATTAAGATAATAAAAAAAGTGGATTTGTTTCTTGTAATGGCAATTTGGTGGCATATGGTGATTGACGTGAAAAACTCTTCAAAAACCCTGGCTTCCCAGCATTTTAATTTGAAATAAGAGAAGCCATGTGCCAGCATATGAGATTAACACATGGCACTTGTACTATATTAGGTTATACCTAGGATCATTAGCTGTTTAACTGGATCTTGAAAACTACATTGTTTGAACATAACTCATGTGTTCTCTTTTTAGGTTAGCCCAAATGTTAATGTTAATTTGTTCTTTCTATTAAAGAAATTTGTCTGTGGAAGAGGGCACCAAAGGAACAACATTCTGCACAAAATAACCAAAAAATTTGCATGCTTGAATCTGCCGCTAAATTAAATTTAAAATCTTGCAACGTTTTATTGAGTACTCCCTTGGTCTTTTTATAAGATATTTAAAAAAAAAGTTATGTCTATAATAGAGAGTATCACACTATCATATGCATTTATACGCTTCTTTGTTGGTGAACATTTTTGGATTAAAGGAGGATATTTCTAACATTTCTTTCAAATAATTGTTTTGAGACGGCAACCCTTGCACAAATTTTTTGGTCAAACTCGGACGCTCTTCACACGATTAGATGTAACTTTTTAGCAGGCTCCCCATCAAAGTTGAAGTCAGTATTGAGGCTTATGTCCAGAGCCCTGTTTTTAGGGTTTCTTTTTTTTTTCTTTTTCTTCTGTCATTCTACCAAACAAAAATACTATCAATTTGTTTTAAAATATGAAAAATTAACCTTGAATATATATATTGGTTATTTTTGTTATATTGTCCGGTAAAAAAGATGGAAAGAGTAGATATTGATTTTCATGGAAAAAATCAACCAGAAAACGTGGTGATTGTAAAGAACCCGGCTGTACAAAGGAAAATTATCAGTAAAAATGAGGCATGATAATTATTGTGGTTTGGGTCATAGCTTGAAGGAAAGAATTGGTTTTTGTGTTTTTTTTTCCCTCTACCAATTGAAAATAGATACTCCCTCCCCTGACTCTCAAAATAACTGACAACATATGTATGACATTGTGGTGTCCGCATTATGTGATATTCACATGTCACCCTTTAGTTGAGAAAATAATAAAAAAACAAAAAATCTCTTGTTGTGTGCGAGAGAGATATCATTTGTTACATTGTGGTTGGTTAATGTCACATGACATTAGTACTACAATGTCACTTAAGTATTGTCCCAAAATAACTTACCAACTCACAAGTGTATAAATGAGAGGAGTATTTTTATTAAAATACTTTTATCGATCATGTACGGAATGATGTATTCACTTCTACCATAAATGTCAAATAGAAGATATAGAATTGGGAGTGATGCAAGTAATACTAATTAGATTTCACAGTTAGAATTTTTTTTTGACGTTGTATTAAAAATTAAACTCGTTTTGAAACTTTTTTTTGCAAATTGGTCGATTATTTTACAATGGAGTAAGTAAAAGACTATATGAATGTAGACACGTGAAGATTTATTTGCGATGAGATAAAATATTTTCTTAGAGTACTAGCATGATAAGCTTTGCACCTTTCGCTAACAGTTAACGGTATTATAAGAATAAGTTAATACCTTTTTAAAAATATTCTAACGGCGAAATTCACACATATTAAGTGTTGAGAAGTGGAGAATATCGAATTCATGCTCAAGCGCGTTCATATCAAATTACACATGTGTTTAGGATTAAACTAATACATTTTTTCAAACTCCTTTGTAAGATAAAACATTCATACTTTTTACCGGCTATTAATACATGTTATGTTTTTCTTAATAAGGAGCTATAAATTTTTACATGACATTATTTTATAAATTTAATTTATATATATCGTCGGTGTAAAGAGAAAATTACACATGCATTTAATGATGGGATACCACATCATCTAATAATTTATTTTTTTAGCAAAATCATCTAATAAGTTAAAAACACATGGCTTATAATGTGTAATATATTTTATTGAAAAACACATGACTTATACGATGTATATAAATTTAAACTATTATTTTATTATTTTTAGATATCATGGCATTATCTTATGTGTAATATATTTCTTTGATGTTTGCTCAGCGCGTCCTGTAATGTTTATCCGGGTGCACGTTTTCAGGAGTGTATTTTAACCTATATAAGGCCGATGATTGATAAATTATCAGTTTTCTTTTTTGGGACTAAATTTTCAGTTTCTTTTACTTTAACATTAAGATAACCCACTCACTGAATACATAAGTATGCTTTACATATCGCATTGGGTCAGAGTCCAAATAATACCAACCCTAACTGAACTTTATACCAGTTCAAGTCCCGCTATATTTTGGAAAGAATATATTGTTCTTGTAAAGAATTTGAACACTCGTGAATATATTGTTCTTTGTATTGAATAACTAATATCAATTGCCTAGAAAATTCGATAGTTTATACGGATGATCAACACCCTCAAAGTAATGATGAGTGTGCTTAAGCCTTTCAATATGGTGCAACAACTTTCCCAAAGTAGATAGTTTTCATGATGGCAGACATATGGAGCCCATTTCATCATAGATTTGACAATATTATAACAATAAGGTGATTAAATATAAAGCTTTTAAAATAAAAGGTGATTTCCAAGACACAATATCAATTATAATAGTGCTATCTGATACCTAACCATAAGGAATATCGTTCTAGAGTTATGGCGGGTGTCACTGTGATGATTAAAAAAAATTATGAGCAACTAAACTTTTGACCCGTGTGACGCACGGGTCTTATCGACTATAATAGAGACCAATGAATAATCTTTAACCCGTGAGATTATGGGTTGATCGATAAACGCAAATTAGATTATTAGAGATACAATATTACAATCAAATTTGTCTTACTATGTCCTTCAATTAATAGAAATTCTAAATTACATGTACAACTCTAAAAAGAATAATTACACTTTGATATTTAGTAAAAGTAATAACATATTTTTCCAACCAAATACATATCATATCTACATATATCATAGAATTTAATAATAGAAGAGATCTTATACAATGTATTAATTATTTTGAAGATGTGTGCTTGGTTGAAGAGTTGTGTATTTTTCAAGGCGTATAACATTATATGTAATTTAATGCAGTTCATGGTTCCTAACAATTTTTTTTTAATTTCAAATTGAAGAAGTGTCGGAAGGAAATAGATAATTAGGGTTAGCACTTAGCAATTAATGTGGATCATTTGGAGGGAATTTTCTAGATTTAGTTGTTGCAAACCTAATAAGATTAAAGAGTAAGAGATAGAAGTCAATAAATAAATATAAGGGCATATTTGCATAAGCAGATATTAATTTTAATAATCACATTTGGTTTACTTTGAAATAATTGATTTGATTTTCCTCTTGAACTTCTTCTTTTCTTCTTAGAAGCATCGGAGTATATTTTTTTTTTTTTATAAATTGGGTATCCTCCGCGTGCAACTGCAGAGACTAATCCCTTGAGTATTGTGAGATCCAAATGGGCGGCAAGCTCTCCCTAAGAGTTTTAACGTTGTTGCATGCCCAAAGCTAGATTCAAACTCAGGATCTTAATAAACTAGAAGAGACTCGTTCCATCTCATCTAAGCACTTTTGGGTAGAAACATCGGAGTATATTCTCTCCTTCCAATTCTTCACTCTTGCAAAATACGTGGACAAGGTGAAAGAGGTGATGAAGGATTATGCGTTTGAAATAAATCATTAGATTAAGTGCTCTCTTAAGCATGCTACAGGAGTTAATCTTGTATGGTCACAAGAGCTTAGGCAACCCATTTCAACACACAAGGAAAAATATTATTATGAAATAATTAATTTATATTTTTAAAATCATTACTCACAACACCGTGTATGTCATGGTACGTTCCAAACACTGCCGTAATTCCTATATATGTACAAAAGCGTGGACTAAGAATAAATCACAAAAGGACCGAAAATGATCCATCGAATGAAATGCAATAAAAATAAATCAATATCGCAGAAAAGAAGTGACAATAGGATGAATGATGTGTACACAACTCAGGCATATTAAAGTAAGTTATCTCAGTTCTTATTTTCTGATAGGTGTGCCATTAACTATATTTGTCTTGTAATTATTTCTGTATGGACAAAAAAGCTAGAGATATAAAAACATACAAAAATGACCTTATAAATTATAACCAATACAGAATATAAAGCATATCATTTTTCTTGAACAACTCCTTTTTCCACAAGCATGTCATAAATTCTATCAATCTTGCTTGGAGAGAACTTGAACAGTGGATATGCATCAGATTTCTTGGTTACTCTGCCATTCGAAATTTCTAATTGTATAATCCGCGTAATGTTGAGGTAGTGCGGTGGCAGCATTCTGATCTCATTACAAAGCTTTATTTCCTGCATGTTAATCAATGTCAGAACCAATCAAATAGAACGCTCCCTCACAGCCCAAATAAACTGAAGGCATGCCATTGCAAAATAAATCCCACCATTGTCAGGTGTAGGGAAGGGAGGGTCAGATGTACATAGTCTCGTTCCAAAATAAAATTAAAAGGCCAATCAAAGCTAATAAAGAAGTGGCAACATTAAAAGACAAATGAAGTGCTAAAAAACCAAGGGAGAAAAATCTCTTACAGATTCAGAAAGCAACTCAGCCCCGTCAAAATCACTGATATCCCATTCTTCTAGTGTCCTCGCGATATCTTGTATGGCAGCCGGCGCATCCTTGATACCAGCAAATGATGCTGTAGTGCCCTTATGGATACCGCGCGGGCTCTGTGAAGTCTTGCCACTTGTTCCAATCTGACCACTATCTTTACAGTCACCTTGTTCAGCTTCTTTTGTCCTCTTTTGTTCAATAAATTGATAAGCTTCCGCAGCAGTTACACAACCAGCAATTCTAGCTTCCTGCAAGATATTGCAAATGGAAATGCAGTCGTATCAGCACACTTTGACAGATGAGTTGTGTGACTATAATTGATATAATGCAAAAATTCAAGTTGCGGCTCCAACTATGGGTCATGTGCAGAAAGCATCTCTTGCTTTGAAACTCACCAGCATAATCCCCTCCTAAACTAATCAAAACTTGTAGACTAGTGGCACATTAATCCCCTACCATCACCACTCGGTGGTGCGATTGATAAAACGAAATCTGGATCACACAGCAGGCAGAACCTAAACCAAGCTCGAGGGTCCCTCTATTTTGACGAATCAAATTATGAGTGAACTATGTGACCAGAGGGGAGTTGTAGTAACTCAACCTTTTTCTATAGGAAGTTCTATGGGGCACAGTGAGATCGGACAAAATCGCAGTCAAACGCAACATACTACTTTTCAGTTGAGGTAGGATGCAAATTCTGTAGTAGCAGGAGTTGGTGAAAAGAAGGAACAAGAACTCTGTTTCAAGTTCAGGCAGCATTATATCCCCAGTCACCCTTTATAAACTAGGGGAAATAGCTACAATATATGCAGATAAAGTATGTGGACTGCAGCAGAATGCATAGTAGAATGCAATACCTTTAAGTCTTGTATTCTTTTGGCAAGTCGGTGTTCTTTAATAATAGTTTTTAGCAACTCCTCGTGCTCTTCTTTTGAGTGAAACCGCGTGAAGACCTTGTACTGTTCACATATTTGAAGCTCTTCAGGTGAGAGATATTTCTCAAAAGGATTGGGACAAAGTAAATTTCTTTCAAGTATAAAATCTTTTCTGCGCTTTCGTTCATCTAACCTGTCAAGAAATTTTCATACTTGCATATCAGATATGGAGGAAAACAAAAGGAAAATTGAATCCAAATATATCCTAAAAGATATAGTACACAGGATTGTGGCAATACAAGGATAAGTGTGTTGCTTACAATTCAAAGACATGCTACAATGACAGATGTCGTGTTAACTCAGAATCAGGTAATCCGAGGGAAAAGCTTAAAACTAGTTTAGGTGCAAACAATCTAGAAATTTACATAGTTTCTTCCAAGACCACTTTTAGATGGTTAATTTTGTTTTTATTTGTTGGGAAGAACAATAATCCTTTTTATTTGACGATAATGTAAAGTATCCATACCTTTTTGAGTAAATACGAAGCACTTGCAGTTTCATTTCACGTTCAGCTTCAGTATCGGTGTCCAAAAATTCCATTTCTGCCAAAACTTGCTCAGCATCATTGTCATATTCAATATCAAAATCACCTCTCTTAGAATTGTACCCACTCAACACTTTCATAGAAGGCCTATATTCCCCAGATAATTTAGGTTTCTTTTCACCGATGCTCCGACCTGCTTGAGATTCTATCAACAAAAAAATAAAGCAATTGAATGTATTAGTACAAGAAATGTGTGTTCTCTAATTTACCGGTTTAGCAAGCATATGACGATACAAACTTATTCAAAAGTATGAAACATGAAAATTATATGACATTAAAACCTGAACTATTTGTGTTAAGAGCCGAGTGTGTATTAATGTTAGCAGACGCCAAATTTAAAAAAAATAATAATAATAAAAAAAGTCAGGAAGACTCGAAGAACACAGAGGAGTGAAGGAGACTGGGACCCAATTTGGTTAATAATAATAACTACGTCTTAGATAATTAACACAATAACAATTACATTTAGTGATATATGTAGACCTGGTGACTAGTTAGAAGAGTTACTCAGTTTTTTGGTGGGAAGGGAGGGGAGATGGAGAAATTCAGGACACTCAAACATCCTGGAGTGTGTAATCTGGTGCAGCATTTGCCTTCTCTGTTACTATAATTCATTTGTATATTCAACCCTGATTTCGCATTACATTGATCAAGATTCAAAGACAGAGCAACCTATCAAAGAAGTTTCCATTCTTTACCTAATTTCAGGTCCAGTTGAATTGATTGTGCACGTGTTCAATTTACAAGGATGTTTGTGTCCTTCAAATGTTGTTTTAATTATCTTGTACTACATTGTATTTCTGACCTATTTTTCTATATCTACGAATAAATAGATAGTCTCCGAACATTTTTTTTTTTAAAGGCAAATGCTAGTAGTTAGTTTGTTAGATTAATATTTTTACTCCCTGCCCGGGTTTGAACCCGGGGCCTCCAACTCCAAATATCTTTCATACCGACTTCTGGAAGTCTCCCAATGAATGGAATACACCCTCTGGTCACTATTATAAGCAAAAATAAACATTTTAGATTCATTCAATTAATAATGTATATGGTCTTTATTATAGTCCATATACATCATTTAATGAATGAATCTAAAATATTGGTTTTTGTTTATAATAGTGACCAGAGGGTGTATATATGAAGAAGTGTCCATAAGTGAGAGACATCTCCCATCTTATAACCAGATTTTATGGGATTTTTAGGCTCAATTCAAATATAAAGTTGGTATCAACGACTAACCTAGACCTACTCGGCTACCCATTATCGGGTCATTCGGCTTATGTGACAGATGTTCAATCCTGAGCGTGAGGGGTGTGTGGTGAGAGTCTCACATTGAATGTGATATGGTCTGAAAAAATGTTTGCAAGTAGAAGACGTCTCTCACCTTACAAGCCGATTTTGTGGGTTGAAATAGGCCCAACCCAAATTCAAATATGGATACAACGTTGGAAGGGTCAGGACATTGCTGCAAACCCAACAATTCAAGGAAAAAACGATAATAATTCAAGAAAGAAAAAAAAAATCAACTGCTATTTTGTTTAAGAAAAGATCCAACAGGTACGTGTGTCCAAGGGATGTGTTAGGAATAAAGATCGGATATAATAAATAGCTGAGATCCTCAAAATAAACATATAACAGGAGTAGGGTTGATTAGCTTTTTAACAAATTGGGTATGATTAGCATCTTGAGGACAGTGTATAAAACTGTATTATGAATATGTTTAATGTCCGGGAGTAATTATGTCCTTTGCACTACTTTGTATTGCATTGTACTTGTTAAAAACCATATACATTCCTTGTTGTATGTTGTACTTAGGGTAAGAGAGGAAATATATTCCACAATTATTGTATCTCTATAGTTAAGGAAATATCTAAAGACTGTAGGAACAGCTTTGTAAAAGATCTCAAATCTCAAACAGTGTTAAGCCTTCAAAAAAAAGTGTTAAGCCTTCAAGCCCGAGGCTATGTGTGTAATAAGGTTTGCTTATCCCATAGTTTGTCCAGGATTAAATTCCAAAAGCAATCATAGTAAACCTTTTATCGCGTATAAAAAAAATAGTAAACCCTTTATCAGGTATGTTAAAGACGTTCCAAAAATTAATTTGATTAATGAAAGATCAGTGGCATCAAACTGGTTCTCTAATGATGATTTTTTTGTCATTGATAGATTCCCATTTGTACTACTACGTGAAAAATATTATCCCTCACAGACAAATTTAATGAAATAATATTTGAAGATCAAAATTAACGTCTGAAATTCTCGAGAGAGACAAAACAAAAATTTAGATGTTCAAAATTCCCAAACTACCCAATTATTATATTACTGTCAAAAGCAGCAAACTCATCAACAGAAAATCTTACTTCAGCAACAAAATAAGGGTCGGTAACTTTCATTCGATACTCAGAAACATACCTTCCACCTTAACTCCATCATTATTCTGGCTCACATTGGAAGCCTTCTTGATTGTACTTGAAAGAGCTTTATCGTGTGCTGAATTCATATCACCCATATAAATTATACCCATTAACAAAGAATGTCATTACGAAATGGTAAAGAAAGATTTTTCTCAAGCTATAGATTGTACCTGATGTTAGCCTAGACATTGTTTGACTAGTGGTTTCTGCCTTCTTAGATTCTTCAGAGCTGAGATGTTGCACCAAAGGATTAGCAATCATAAACGAACAAATTTAAATAATCAGAGTAAATTAGTAAGGTTTACTTTATTCCATCAGAGAAGAGAGGTTCTTCTTTCAGAGTCAGCTCTGCATTTGGAGGAAATTCTGCGTGAAAAACGGAACATGGAACAAAAGCTTGTGTTATAAATATAACATCCATGAAACTTGACATTGCAAAATGCAAACAACAAACCGGGGAGTACAGTATCATGCACCCTAACACTTAAAAACAAGACAGGCATGGATTATAGATGATCCAAAGGGAAGTGACCAGTAAAACAAGCCCAAGTTAGAAAATTTTCCTCAGATTTTACAAACGCAGTCAATCCACAGGAGAATTTTTTTTAGAATTAGGCAAAGAGAATGGTAACATAAATGACTGCATAGACACAACATGTTGAGGTATTAAACTTATTATGTTCTAAAGAATTCATTTGTACATGGCAAGTAAAAATAATGTATTCTAGGTAGGCTTGCTCGTCAGGAATCTATAGTGGCGTGTGGAAGATACACATTGTATTCTTTATCGGCAATTGAACAATCAACTTATAAATTTCTCCCTATAATAACCAAACTTTCCAAAAACTGGGTCCAGACAGATACTGTCAGTGAAACTGCATTAGAGAATAACCAACCTTTACTTTTCCAAAAAATAAAAAAATGAATAACCAACCTCTATCTTCCAGCATGCAAATCATATATCTCTTTTGTAATTATTGTGGTAAGTAAACAAATTCACCTTGTGAAAGACATTGGGATACAGTGGCTCAAGTTGTTGGATATTTATATGCTAATTGGCCAGCTTCACCTATTAATACAAGATCTACTTACGGGTATAGCATAATCATTAGAGATAGCTTCGTATCTTGGAAAAGTATGAAACAAAAAGGTTTTAGCAAGGTCACATGCTAACGCAAAAAATCAAGCCATGGCATTGGCCATTTGTGAGCTCAATTGTCTCAAACAGTTGCAAAGTTACAGAGGGCTCGCTAATGTAAAAACCAAGCTACCTTACACATTGCCTAGAATTCAGTGTTCTGTGCGAGAACTATACTCTTGAGAATTGAGATAGATTTTTATTTCATCAAAGAGAAGATATTATCCGGAGACATAACTACCAAAATGTCAACTTAAATGACCAGACTAGCTAGAAGATGCATTCGCTAAGTCTTGGAGGGATTGGCGTATAAGCTACTCGTGTAAGAAGTTTGGTAGACATGATCTATATACTGCCCTTGGTTACACACACATAGCTATTGTTTATTTTCCTTCTCTACAGAAACACTTGGTTACATATCATGTCTTTAGGTTCATTTAATAAAACAAAGTAATCGGTTTAGGCATGTAAAATCTACACACACTGTGATTTAGATCATTAAGAGGCAAACCTTTCTTGACTTGATTTCCCTTTGCCATGGCAAGGAGTTCCTCTTTGCTCTTTCCCGAAAAATGAGACAAATCCTATGTGCACATACAAACAATTACACCATGCATTCAGACACAGGTCGCATGTATGCTATCAATAACAGAGTTGTCAAATAGACTTACAGGTACAGGAAAACATGGTGAATTCACATATACAGTATTATAGTGGTCAATACATTGAGATTTACTTTTCGTTCCAATGTTGTCTGCAACATCATTCCAATTCCCAAATCCATACATGTCAAGGGCCTAAAACGAAACAAGCTTGTTATGATAAACAATTTTGATAATAAGAAATATAGTAGATATACAAACAACACTTAACATGTAGCAGGTAAGAAGAAGGAAGATAGAAGAGGTCTACATACTCAAATCACATACCTCGAGAAGTAACATCTCTTCCTCTGCACTCCAATCTGGACATATAATCGGAAAAGATAGATTATCCTGTCAAAAGAAATATATTTTAAAACTTAAATCAATAGACTAATTCATCCATGCTGGAAACTTCATTCATAATGAGATTTTATTCCCTTCAGCTTTAAAAGATACATGTATGATGAAAGTACACAAATCAAGAAAGAGTTGAGAATTTCATTCAGTGTTTATCTCATTATGGTAGCCAATAGGCATACAAGGAAGAAATTTTGCCCTATGCTTAGAACAGAGTTCTGAAAAGCACCCTTCATGAGAGAAGTGATATATAAGCATAGCTGATTAAAGCACATGGAACATGTCAGCAACAGCTTATTCCAACATATTTAGTGAAAAGTATTTTCTGGGGGAAAAGAATTGCTACCATCCTAATGCGATACTGCACAATATTTATAGACTACTAAAGCAATTACTTTGGCTCAAAGAAGGGTTCATACCATAACCCGATATGGATGATTGCTTTTATGAGGAGTTAACTCAACACCAACAGAGAAGCACTCAATGCAGAGATCAAAATCTTGACACACGGCGCATTTGATGCGAATCTTCCCGGAAATATCTTTGTTGCAGTAATTACAGTGATATAGTGATACTTTGCCATCAGTTATTCCAATTCCTGCCACATTTAGAAAATAATAATAATAATATTACATTAAAGAAGATGTTAACATGAAAAACAACAATTAGTATGTTAATGAAAATCACCTGCTGCAGATGAAGTTTCTAAATTGTCAGCATTTAAAGCAACCTTTTTTCGCTTCGATCTAGAAACAACGTTACAACATATGTAAAAAAAAATGTATAAGATTGAATTGCATAGTATACAATAATTCATAATCCTAAGTCGAAATATCGAATTATTATTACAAGATGGAAAGAAAGAAAGAAACCTGTTGTCGTCAGCAGCAGTGGGGGAGGAGCGTGACGCAGCTCGGCAGCACCGACCCATTTCGTTGCTTTCCACTCACCAACAGCTTTCAACTAGATTGGAACCGTTACTTATATAAAAATAAAAATTGAAACTAATACAAAATACAATTTTGGGACAACTTTCTTTTTATCTCAAAATCATGTACAAATTTCAGTTCTGCAAAGACTCTATTTTGTTCAACTTAAGGGAGGGAAATGAATGGATTTCAATGGAGGGGAAGTATTTTAATTAAGAATACCGTTCTTCGCCCTGCACAAAACGCTCGCACCCAGCTGAATTGACGAAGATGTCTCTGCGTGACTTAAGTCAGGCAGCGTATCTTAACTCATGCACGTTATAAGTTCTGCGTGACTTAAGTCACGCACCACTGGTATGTGCGCGAGTTAACTCACGCACGTTGGCTGGTGGTCAGAACTGAAGAACAAACGTTTTTTGGTCTTTGATTAATTTTTCAACATTCAATCCACACGTTTTTTACCAAGCTTTCCACGCTTTTTGACCACATTAATGGTATTTACAACCTATACTACAATTCTCACCTATAAATACCTCTCCATACTTCCATATTTCTTCGCATCATCTCACTTTCTCTCCCTCCTCACTCTCTCCCTCTATTTCTCTTTTTTTTTTTCTTTTCTTTCAATAGTCTATTTGGGGGCAAAAGTGATCAGTCTTCTAGGGATAAAACAATGAGTAGCCAACTTGGAGAAGTGATCGACATTTGAGATAAAATTAAATTTGCTTCTTTTTACCCCAAAATCTTTTTATCGTGGGTAAAAAGATTCTTTTTCGGGTATAAAAAGAATCAGATTTAGATTTATCTCAAGGGTTGATGATGTATTTCCCCCAAGAAGGCTGCTCACTATTTTACCCCATGAAGACTTATTATTTTTTACTCCAAAAGAAAATAAGTATATTATTTAGTGAATTCGAATAAATGTATCAATGTAACAATGTATCAATTATTGCATGAAGTTGATTAATAAAATGAGATGTTGTTATATATATTTGCTTTTATTTTCTAATTTTGTATTTAATGAATTTTGTTATATGTGTCAATTATTTAATGAATAATTTGAAGTGTATAAAGACTAAATAAACTTAGCGTGAATTCGAATAAAGACTAAATAAACTTAGCGTGAATTTGAATAAAGAATTGTAATAAATAAATTCGAATAAAGTTGCATATTGAATAAATTTGAATAAAAGTTACATTACATTACATTAAGTTCCTAAATATAGTTTATCATTACATGACATTAAATTCAGAATTGCACCTTTCAACTACAACAATTGTTTTACCTCTGAATGGTGCAAATTCAGAGTTGCTAAGCAGCAGGACTCCAGCATCCGTCCAGAAGTGCTTTTGTTTCAGTCAAAATGTTAAATTCTCGTTGGTCTTGGTTTTAAATGATAGTATCCAAGTGCCAACGGAATGAGGTCCATACCTTGACACTTCAATATCATCATTTAAACGAAACCAACAAGAATTTAACATTTCGAATGGAACAAAAGCACTTCCGGGCGAATGCTGGAGTCATGTCGTTTAACAAGTTTGAATTGCCACATCCAGAGTAACATAATTATTGTAGTTGGAAGGTGCAATTCCCTACCTAATAACGATATTCTGGCGGAATCAGACTTATATAATACATTCGGGTTGCACCTTCAAACTACAATAATCATCTTATCTCTGAAATGGTAAATTCAAAGTGGCTAAACTCCAGGACTCCAACATTCGTCCGTCAATTCCATTGTTACATTCAAAAGGTTAAATTCTTCTCAGGCTTGTTTAGATGAAGGTATTGAAGTGTCAAAAAAATGAGGTCCATTCCTTGACACTTCAATACCTTCATCTAAACAAGCCTAAGAAGAATTTAATCTCTTGAAAGGAACAATGAGAATGTCGGGCGAATGCCGGAGTCCTGGCGTTTAGCAAGTTTGAATTTCCATTTCAGGGTAAGATGATTGTTGTAGTTTGAAGGTGCATTCCCTACCTAATCACGACTATCACCTAATCACGATTTTTTGGCAGAATCAGACTTTTGATGATATCTTGAGTTGATCTGCCAACGTTACTTACATATCGATCCACTGGAACATGTTGTGCTCCCAAAACATGATTGTCATGTTTTCGTCGTTCGTCAATTCCACCCAAGTGAATGATACTCTTCCATCGTCGAGCGTTGGACGTTTATACCGAACATATTCCACCTTCCTTATCTCTCGGGGGTTGACTCCTTTGTTGAATTCATCTAAGACACCGAACCTTCAACCTCTGAGGTTCTCCGCCGTTGAATTATGCACGAACGTCGATCCACCCGGCCATTGTTTCAAATCTACACAATAAGAAATTAAAAATAATCAATGAAAAACTCATTCAAATATTTCATCAAACACTTGAAGTGCAAATTATACATAAATCCTAAAACTCATAACTACAACATCAGCATGCAAACATCTAATCATAATTAAGCAACATAAGTCATTTACATGTAACATGTTGTTGTGAAAGTGACTCAAAATTGGAGTTTGGAGGCCAAAATCATGTTCGCTGGAAGACCCAAAATTGGGGCCCGAATTGTGGAGTTCGGGGCCCGAATTTGGCTGCCTGTTGGACGCTTTTCTCGCGGCAAAAATCGGCGCCCGACTGGTAAAATCGGGGCCCGATTTTACGCGCAGTGAAAAAAACAGAAACGTATTTTTAGGCCAGATTTGTTACAATTTTATGGGAGTTACTTTTACTATAAATATAGGCTTAGTATCATAGCAAACCTGGAGATAGAGGGGGCTGAAACAAGGGTTTAGAAAGATAACAACAAAACTAGGGTTTGGATAGAGTTTGTCTCTTTGGAACAAACACTAGGGTTTGAAGGTTGATTCACCTTGGAAACACTATAAGAATTGAGTCTCTTGGTTACGGGAAGAGATTGGTACTTTGGGTAGAATTAGACGGGAGATTTATTCTTGTAACCCATTGATATCTCTTTTGTAAAGTTACTCATCATTATAGTGGAACGGAGAGCTGCTCTCTCCCCCAGATTAGGTCAATTTGGACTGAACTGGGTAAACAAATTCTTTTGTGTTCTCTTTTCTTTTATCTCGCTGTTTTCTACTTTTGCTTGTGATTATAACTGTTACCCACTTGTATTGGTTGCCTGATTATTCCTTGCTCCACACATCAAGTATTTATTGGTGTGATTTTTCATCGAATTCGCAACACATGCAATCATTTCTTGCAAGCAAAACCAAAATTTAAACAAACCCTAAATCTAAAAAAATTCTCTAAAACTCAAAACCTACAACTTAAACATGCAAACAACTAAACATTTAAACACAAGTCATTTTCATGTAAAGATTTCTTGCCAAAAAAACCAAAATTTAAACAAACCATAAATCTAAAAAAAATTCTAATTTAAGAGAAAAAATCTAACATATAAACATAAAAGGTTAATGATGTTTGATTATGAAAACTTACTTGTTATTGGAGTGTTGTTTGATTTGAACTTGAAGGAATTTTGGATTTGGTGATTTTAGAGAGATTTTGGAGAATTTTTGAGATTTTAGATGAGAAATGAGGAAATGAGGTGTTCTGCCTTGTTTAAGATAGGACGTAGCTGAGTTAACTAACGCTGTGCTTGTTAACTCACGTTGCGCAAGTTAACTTGCGCATGAGTAAAATTGACATGGCTGCAGGGTGGGAGTATTTTCTGTAGGCGGGAGAACAGTAATCTTTAATTAAAGGTGATGATAACTTGTGTGCGCATGTTAAATAACTCAAAATAATCTTCACGAGCTGATCTTCATATTATATACAAATGTCTGAAATTCAAACCTTGGCCATCGCCAAAAAACAATCCAAAAGTAGAAAAAATAATCTTAAATTTTATGCATTTAATTAATTAAAAGTAAAAAATTAAATTCAAATGTATTAATTTCAACAAAATATTTTTACTTTTGAATTTTGACTCATAAACTTGTGTCTTAAAGACACAAGTTAGCATTTCCTTTTAATTAAATATTACATGGTTGGGTCAAGAGATGAAAAAGAGAGAAAGAAAAGTGATTTTGATTAAAAGTGTGTTTTTTTGTTACAATTAAAAGAGTGTGTGTGGTTCACAAAAATATATTTTAAAATTAATTTATTAATTTACTTTTAAATTTAATTAAAATATACGGCAAAAAAAGGTTTGAAGGTATGGAAAAAAAATAGATGAGTTTTATGGACACTCTTTTTCTAACACTTATTCAAACAGTGTTTTCTTCTTGGGTGAAATTAATGTGGATGTCACACGGTAGAGCTGCCAAAAATGGATCAACCTAATGTGTAGGCCAATTACCCACGTTTTGGTTAGGGTCGGACCTCAAAAAAACTAATCCAAAGGATGATTGTTAATCCCACTTTTGGGATTACTAGAAAATTCACTCGACGGCAGTTAACTGCCAATATTTCTTATTCATCGGCAGTTAACTGTCGATGCATCATTTTTTTAGGCATAGATCCGGCGGCAATTAACCGTTGATGGGGGTAAATGTGTAATTTATTGGTGTTTTCATAGCAAAGGCTGAAGTAGGAATATCATTCATCATTCCAAAATGCACCCGAGCTTTTTTTTTGCCCTAACCCATATAAAAATAGGGTTGGACGGGGATATCCCATTAGGCTTCGACCAATACACTATCAATATTTCTAGTACACTATATTTCGAATAAGAAAGTATAAATAGATATCATGTATGGGCGTGAAAGAATATTTAAGAAATAATGGACCTATAATTGTAGATTTTTGACAGAGGAGATGAAGAAGTTCCGAGAGGTAAAATGTATATTTTTATATTTTACTCTTTTCAATAAAAATTCAATATAACATTTGACTTAATTTTATTTTGACCCACTGAAGTTTTTGCATTTAAACCAAGTCAAGGCAAGTGAGTCGCGGGGTTGTGGTTGGATATGGATTATAAATTATTAAGAAAGAGGCAATGCACTTTTTGATGGTTAGAAACTCTTATGGAGAATACAGGGAGATTCTTGTTTGAACGTAAATGTATGTTGAGTATGTATGACAATGTTGTTATATAAGTCAGATAACTCTAATTTACGGTTTCTTCTTTCAAATTAAGAACTACATTAAAACGGTTTCAAGTCCAATTGAACATATTTTCATTTATGATAGGCCATGTACATTCATTTTTCAAAGGAGCAAAACATATAAAATCTTTAAACGCATAACTAGGGTTAATAATAAGTTGAAAGAAAATTTAACATTAATAGAGAATCACGTAATTTTATAACTTAATGCTCTGATAAACATTGTAAGTTGTGGTTGTTTTTTTTTTTAAACAAAAGAAAATATAATAAATAGATAAAAAGGAAGTACACCAAGTTGGGGAACATTAACCTAACCCACCAACTACATAATCAACCCTAAAAGGATATTACAACCAAGTTAAACAAAAGTGGTAAAAAAGATTCGAACGCAAGAGACAAATGGCGCAATCCAGCAAACCTAACATGGGGAACGAAACTAGATTGCAAAATAAAGTGATGTGTAAAAGACCACAAGCATTTATGATGAACCAAAAACCAAACCTAAATAATTTCAATCATGTCTTGCCAATGACCGATGATGATTTTGATCGCCAACATAATAAAAGTCATGAGACATTGAATCCATATTAAGATGAAACTAAACTCACGAGACATTTTTTATGTTTTACACTGAGATGTATTTTGAGTATTCCTAAATGAATATGCATAATGAGCAAGCAAATGTAAGAAAACAATTTGAAAGGAACAATACATCTCAATGAATATGCAAGCAATAGAGAATGAAACAGTACTTCATTGTTCACTTACTTGTTTAAAATGAGTGATCTTCCTCTTTGGAGTTTCACAATAATTAATTGATGTATAACCATAAAAATTATCTTAAAATGATAAAGAAATATGCTTGATGATTAAAAAATATTGCACCGAGAAGAGGGAAAAAAAAGAATTTTTGTCTTGGATCTTTTCAAACAAGAACTTCTTTTATATATATAATTATTTTTTCCTCTTAAAAAATATAACAATTTGAAAGTCTTTTTGAATAATTTTTTTTAAAGATTTTTGAATAACTTGAATTTTTAAAGTTAAATAGTTGATTTCATTAAATATTCAAATTGAAGTAAATAATAATATTAAGAAAGTTAAATAGTCGATTTTATTAAATAAACAAATTGAAGTTGAATAATAACATCAAGAATAGTTAATTCAAAATACAAGTATTTTTTTTCAGAAGGAAAAATACAGGTAGTTGAAACTTTAAAAAAATATTAATATAAAACTAAAAGTAATTAATTAATTATTTACAAAGTTATAATATTAAGTAAAATAAAATTATTCAAAAAAGAAAAATAAAAAGTTAGGTTGCGTTAATGTGAGAAAAGTTTATAGTATTTTATAATATTTTTTTGATAACCATGTTGATTATATTTTATGATATGATGATATAAATAAAAAAGTAGATTAATATTATTATTGATTATACTGTTACCATTCTCATCTGCCACTGTCAGAAAACTCCTATTCATCGAAGAAATCGGACCCATTTCGAAACCCTAACCCGAACCCGATTCAACATTCACCACCGCACGATTCTCTCTTCCTCCCATTTTTGCAGTGTTCTAAGCTTAATTTTACTTCTGCTTCTTCAAGTACACGTGGCGATCTGAATCTTCTTCAATTTTCATTTCAGCTCCAAAAACCTAGTTAGTTTTTTTGTTTCCTAAATTATGCTTCTATCTATTAAATCTGTTATTTTTATTGTTCTTATATTGTTATTGGTGTTGTTTTAATTTGAATTAAGCATAATTTTGATTTTGGGGGTTTTTGTTGCATATTTTCGATCCCTAATTTGATATAGTATTTTTTTTACTTTATTGAATTTCGGTTAATTTGCTTGTGATTTTCAAACGAAATTATATATATTTTTTTAACAAAAGTGATTTTTTTATTGATCTATAAATTGAAACTGCTTGATTTAATTTTTTTTTTTTTTAAATTTTAGGAACGAAGAAGTAAAGCCAAGTTATTATCTTTTGTTGTTTTCTTTAGGTGAAGATTTTAGTGTTCAAATTTGGGTTTCTTTGCAACCTTAAAAGCATGAATTTTATGTTGATGATTGAAGTTTGTTTAATTTAGGATTGCATTTGTGTATGTTGGTTTTAATTATGCAAAAAATGTGAGCTTTAACTGTTTTTCTTTTGTTTTCATTCCTAATTCCCACTTTGTTCGCAGGCGATGAAATGAGGTTTGAAGGGTTATGCAGGGTTTAGCTTTTGTCTGAAGGGTTTTGTGAAATTGTTTGGATGGAAGCAAAGAAAGAGGAAGCACTTAAAGCAATAGAGAATGCTGAGAAAAGATTTGCTCATCGAGACTTTGTTGGAGCAAAAAGTTATGCTTTAAAAGCGAAAACACTGTGTCCTGGATTGGAGGGTATATCTCAGTTGGTGACCACTTTTGAAGTTTACATTGCCTCTCAAGTTACGTGTAATGGCGAACTAGATTGGTATTCTATTATGGGTTTAAAACCTTCGACAAATATAGAAGCTGTGAAGAAACAGTACAAGAAGATGGCTGGGTTGCTCCACCCTGATAATAACAAGTGTGTCGGAGCTGATGGAGCGTTTCATCTTGTTTCTGAGGCATGGGCTAGGCTGTCTGGTAGTTATGATATGAAGAGAAATGCACAATTGGGTGCTGGGAATGGAGTTAATCACAAGGGTTTGTCTTCGGTTCATGCCTCTGGTGGTAATCAGGACACTTTCTGGACAATCTGTACTTCTTGCAAAGTTCAGTATGAGTATCTGCGCAAGTATGTAAACAAGAAGCTCTCTTGTAAGAATTGCCGCGGGATATTCATTGCCGTCGAAACAGCCCCGGCAAATGGTTCGTTCCCGTATAGTCCTTGGTCATATGGATCTAGCAGTGGGTATGGAAGTCATTCATATGATGGAGTTACATATGTTCCCACTAATGGCGCCTATTTCAATGGTAATGGGGTCCCCGGATACCATTCGAATCACGGGTATGAGTATGTTTCAAATGTTCCATATCAATTAGGCTCTGCCGGATACGTCAATCAAAATGGATCAACTACCTTATCTGCTTGTCAAACCAATGGGAAAGCAAAGAGGGGAAGACCAAAAGTTAAATCAGGAGCTGATAGGAAGCATTGCTCGACAGAGACAGTGGTCAATATAAGTTCAGATGTATCATTCTCCCGGAATGAACCACAGGAGGTTAAGCCCAGTAGACCTGAGAAGAAAAGGAAAATTCTGGGAGCCAGTTTAAGAAATGTCCATGAAGGAAAGGGTTCAAAGTGTGCTTCAGAGTTGGCATTGGCTAATGGGAATGGAAGTGCTGGGCATGGCCAGAGGATTTCCAGTACTGGTGAAGTTCCAACAAAACAGTATTCCATGGCACCAGCTTTTGATGCAAGAAAATTATTGATTGAGAAGGCCAGAACAGAAATAAGGAAGAAACTGGAAGAGATGAAGTTGGCATCTGAAACTGCAGCTGCTGTTATTGAGAGAAAAAAATCTCAAGCTGATGTTGGTCAGGTCAAAGGAGACACATGCACTAAAACAGCTCTGAATGTTTCTGATAATCAGTTAGAACATAGGAAAACGGTTCCAGTGACAATTACTGTCCCAGATCCTGACTTTCACGATTTCGATAAAGATAGGTCAGAGCCGTGCTTCAAACCAAAACAAATATGGGCCTTGTATGATGAGGAGGATGGGATGCCCCGTTTGTATTGTCTGATCCGCGAAGTTGTCTCTGTCAATCCATTCAAGATTAACATTAGTTACTTGAGTTCGAAAACCGATAGTGAGTTTGGCCCAGTAAACTGGCTTGTTTCAGGTTTCACCAAATCTTGTGGAAATTTCAGGGCCATGACCTCTGATGTTGTTGACCAAGTTAACATTTTTTCTCATGTTTTAAGCAGGGTGAAGGCCGGTCGAGGCGGTTGTGTTCGCATATATCCCAAATGTGGGGACGTTTGGGCTGTTTACAGAAACTGGTCAACAGATTGGAACAGATCTACACCTGATGAAGTAAGGCATCAATATGATATGGTGGAGGTGCTAGATGATTATTCTGAGGAGCTTGGTCTCTGCGTTAGCCCCCTTATTAAGTTGGATGGGTTCAAAACTGTGTACAAGAGAAATGCAGACAAAAGTGCCATTAGATGGATACCAAGAAGGGAAATGTTACGCTTTTCGCACCAAGTGCCGTCGTGGTTGTTGAAGGGGGAGGAAGCAAGCAATTTGCCTGACAAATGTTGGGACCTTGATCCAGCTGCAACTCCTGATGAGCTCCTTCATGCTGCCATAGAAGCAAACACTTCGTAGGGAGGCATGTCAGCATTCTTCCAAAAATATTTTAGATTTAACTGTACACTGTCACACATAGTTAGAATCCAATGAGATTTTAACCACACTGACATTTTTAGAGATTGAGATCTTATTTTGCAACATTTCAAGCAACTATTGTTAGAGGTCGAGACAGATTGGCATTGTATTTGCTACTTGTAATTGTATTTCTGATCAGGATTTACAGGCAAATAATTAAAATCTGAAAGAAATGTTAAAGTTGTAACGTGACAAAAGTGAAGAAACAGTGATTAGAGTTATTGCCATGAATGTGAAAAATACGCTTCTTGTATTGTCAACACTGCATATGAATTTGTAAATTGTCACCGCATATTTTCTTGGCAAATTGAAGGAAGAACAGCTTGAAGTCCAAACCAATAGAAGAGATGCACAAGTATGGGATGAATTAAAAAGAAAACATGTAAGAAATAAATGCTGTGAGGTTTCTTCATATGAATATGCAGAAACAATACGAAATTTCCTTTTAATCAATTATATTTTGTTGATAATCAAAGGCCAAGCAAAAATTAAAACCTTCATAGTGCAAAACAATTCTAATAACTTTTGAAGTGCAAACTAGGTCAGTAGGCATGTTGTAGAGGTGTTTGTTGATTTAATTATATTTGTTTTCACATGGAAAAAATGTATCTAATTCAATGATCAAGATCAACATAGCTGTTTGTGGGTTTAATTATATTTGTTTGAAGATTTATTTTATATCTAATTCAATATTTAGTTTTCTTAGTTTGTTTTTCAGAGTAACATTTGCACTTGCACTCAACTGTAAAAATAATATTTCTTTCGAGGATTTGCAACACATTTAAGGAATGTCACTCCCAAATAGTGAGTTTTCACATGTACAAGTCCGTGTTCAAATCTCTCACCATACGTTTAACGGGCCCAAACTCACCGCACAATTAAGGGACCTGAACTCCCGAACTGCTTAACACATGGATCACACTAATTTTGGTTTATGATTCTTAATTGATCTTCTAGTCTATTCTTTTAATTTCAAATTCAATACAATCCAATCTTAAATTCAATATATTTGAGATATTTAATAAATCATGAAATATATAACACATATTAAAAAACAACAAATTTAAGTCTAACCAGTACTCCTATATCTAACAAATATTAAAATACTCACAAAGTATTCCTGTTTGTAAGACCTGATTCAACTGATAATCAAGATTGTTAGATAGAATATTTTTCGTGGTTGTCCAAGTTCGATCTTGGGATGTCGTTTTTAGATGTTTGAATCTGCAAATGGTGTTTTTCACTCTGTAGATAGGAAAAAAAAGGGAAGAATCACCATTCCATCCCCAACCACCAAGAAAACTCATCCCTATCTTGGATTAAGAAGCCACAAACACCAAACATGAGAAAGTTTAATTTTGGTACTTGAACACACATAGGACACACCACCAATGACCCTACTGATATTTCTTTTGAGGATTTGCAACACATTTTAGAAATGTCACTCTGAAATAATGAGTTTTCACATGTACAAATCAGAGTTCACATCACACGTTTAACAGACTCAAACTCACCATACGTTTAAGGGACCTGAACTCTCGAACTGCTTAACACATGGACCACACTAATTTTGGTTTCTGATTCTTATTTGATCTTTTAGTCTCTATTCTTTTAATTTCAAATTCAATTAAATCCAATCTTAAATTCAATATTTTTGACATATTTAATAAATCATGAAATATACAACAAATATTAAAACACATCGAATTTAAGTCTAACTAGTACTCATATATCTAACAAATATTAAAATACTCACAAAACATTCATGTTTGTAAGACCTAACTCAACTAATAATCAAAATTGTTAGATATAACATTTTCCGTAGCTGTCCAAATTCGATCTTAGGATGTCGTTTTTATATCTTTGAATTTTTAAGTGGTGTTTTTCACTCTATGGATAGAAAGAAAAGAAGAAGAAGGAAGAATCACCTTTCCACCCCCAACCACCAAGAAAACTCATCCTTAAAGAAGCCACATGCACCAAACACGGGAAAGTTTAATTTTCATGCTTTAGTGGGACGGGGTTAGTGAAATACAACTAAAAGTGATATGGTTTGGTAGGAAAACTAATTATAAGTCTATTGTTTTTTCGCACGTGTTGCATTAGTGATTAGGAGTTTAGGCTAGTTAGAATTTCTTGATAGAAACATTTTTAAATCGAAGAGGAATGTAAAAATATACGTATCATTAAGAACAACAAGTAGAGTCCTTCGGCTCCATAACCATGTTCCAAATATTGGAAGCCATTATTTAGAATTTTTTAAATGGAATAAAATTTTAAATAAAAATAAGAAGTTAAAAACATATTATGTCACGATTAAGAAGTTAAAATTTAAACACGTTTTTATTTTATTTTAAAGAAAAGTGTATGAGAAGTTAAAAGATTGGTGAAAGTTATATATAGGTGACATGTTTAATGTGTGACTAAGATGAATTAAAATTTAAAAGTAGTACTTATAATGACACTTTGAGATTACTTATATAGTGGGAGGTTGGATGAGTTCGGGAAAAAATTTGATTTTCGATCTTAAAAAATGATTTAAATAATCTTTTTGGAACAAAGTATTCTCTAAAACAAAGATAAGGGCATATGACAGAAAATATCATAAAAAAAAAGAGAAGAATGGATCATATGTGTACAATAATCCGATAAAAAAGTTACACCAACTAATCAATGAGTAGTACTACATTAATCATTGTAAACCGAAAAATCGTGAGGGAAAATCTATTATGCAACTGAAGGTCGTGCTACCTCACAATCATAATTTGTTTATAGAGAACTTTACTTGAGATTTTCAAATACGAATAATCAACATGATAAGGAACATAATATTATAAGCATCCCTTGTAGGATAATGCTTCAAAGTTCAATCAATCTCTTCTTTCATATGTTTTCCATAAAGATAATTTGTATCTTAGTCTTCCATGATCAGAAACATATTAGATGAAAAATATATGAATTCATTATTGAAAATAAGTAATTATGTATTGCATGCATGGAAAGGAAAGAAAACCTAAATTAAAAGATGCACATGAAATCGTTACTTTAGATATCAAGAGATGGATACAAATGCTAGATTCATTGAAAAATAGTAAAAATGCTACCATTATTTTTGACATCACTTGAACTCCTTATGATAGAAATATAGAAATGATGGATCAATTTTTCATTTCTAATGACTTCATCCAAGAAACCATTGGGTAATGTTTCAATATTCTCCATAATTGGTCTTTCTTCTTCCAAGCTTTCGTTTATCAACTTCCTTCTTCTATAAAAAGCAAATATAATCATAAATAATGAGGTATTCTATAAATAACAGGTAAAAGTAAAAAAAAAAAGCATATCAGAATGCTAAAATTCAAGAAACACTGATAGTAGATGGAAGAGAACAAATGAGCATATGAAAGAGAACAAACATGCGAAAGAGAGTTGTGGAGGGGTGGGTAGTGTTTTTTTTTTTTCATTGTTTAAATTAATATATAGATTGAAAAATGAATAAGTGAAAGAAAATGGCAATATAGAGACTTGTGGAGGGAAACATGGGTAGTGAGTTTTTTCTTTTCATTTTTTATTTAATTAATTAACATGGGTTGTGGAAGGAGAGTTTGGAGGGAAATTTTTGGAGGAAACTTGTAAGATTATAGTTATAAATGATGATGATGATAAGGTAATCCAAACTTTTATACAATTGAAAATAGCCAAATTCGTGTAGATCGAAGAAAATACACTTGCAAAGACACCATAATTAAAGTTGAATAAAATATTCAACACAAAGTTTTTCATAGGGGTGTCCCACAAAAAACCCTATAGCAACCTATGAATCCTAGATCCCCAATTTTGGCTGGTTCCTTTTCTTCTATATTTTTTTAATGGTTCCACAAAATATAATAGTAGGCTATGTAGAGGTTAGCTTCAAAACTTTATGAACATGATCTAATCTTTTTTTGCTTCTCACCCAAAACTTTCCATGCATTCCATTCAAATAGTCTTAAATGTTAACATGCAAATGAGTGATATTCATATTTATTAGTGTGCAAATTAACTCTAAACAAGACTAAATATTCAAACAAATCATAATTAATTTAATTTTAAAAATGTCACCGGTAGAGAAAGGACTCGAGAATGTAATTGTTTAGAATTCAATATGCATTAGCGTAAAATTTAATTCATTCATCAACAATAGCATTGATCAAATTCATTTTAAATGACATTTGAAATAAAATCATTAAAACGAAACCAGAAAAATCACAGTTTCTAGATTCAATAACTTCGACCGGTAGCAATCTTATATAATAAAAGACTTAAATATTCAAATTTACGAAGAAAAAAAACAAAAATGTCACTGAACTAAGGGCCTGATCGATTCAATTTTGGTTTTTCAAGAACAATACATAAAAAGAGGGGAAAGAAAACATAGAGGATCAAAACTATTTAACAGACTTATCATAGGTTCCTCCGCGAGGGATAATCCTATTTGACACAATGCGTGTACCATGTCAATTTAACAGAGAACATCAGTTGATGTTCAAATTCAAATCTAACACAACCAAAAAGAAAATTATTTAATTTTGAAAAATGAAGAAGAAATATGGAACACAAGATTTTGCAAAAAAGATAATATAAATAAAGCAAAAAATATAAGATATGCATAACTGACTATCGAAAGAATAATGAAAAAAATTGAATACCCATTTTAGTGCGATTCTTCCATGGGTTTTGTTAAGGAGAAGTAGGGAGTGAAGTACATGATACTCAATTGATGAAACGATCGTGGGTTTCTCAGAAGACTCCTTTAAAAGAGATGACCCATTTTTCTAGATATGTTTTTTTTTGTTTTGTTGGTTTGTTCAGATAAAATGAAAGAGAAGGGTGATGGGATGAAGAAAATGTGATTTGTCTGATCAAACAAGGTTGCTTTCGGCGGTGATGATGTGGGAGAGAAAAAGGTGGTGGCGATGGTAAGGGAAAATGACGTGAGTGTAGGAGAATATATGTCGGGTTTAACGAGGGAGGTTGGTTTTGGCCCAATTTTTGTTACTTCACGGGAGTCGTATGCCTAAAACGGCGTTAATAGCAATATGTCCAAATTTTTATTTTATACATATTTACTAAAACAATTCTAAACCTGAGGTTTATATCAGTTAATTTTCAAAATATCTTTACCTTCAAATGTATCTCAAAGAACTTATTCAATTTTTTTTTGGTAGATAAAATATTTTCAAATTTTCCTTCAGTTTTTTTTTTCAAATTTCATAGAATAAAAATAATTAAATACTTATTGTTATTATAGAACTTCAATACCTACTTTATTCAGTTTGATCCCCGATCAAATATTAATCATACTGATTAATAATTAATAATCTTAACAAGACGGACTTGCAAGTTTCATTTTCTTCTTTTTTTAACAGGTCGTTGTTTGCAGTCGAAGTCGTTTTACCATACACAAAGAGGGTTGCAAAAGCCTAAAATGCTGGGATAGTGTGGACTTTACAAGAAAAAGCCAAAAAATGAAGATTTTATTCTCCCAATGATTTCAACTTTGAATGTGGTGTGCTAGGAAGTATTTCATAGAATATAGATCATGTATAAGTTGTTTGTCTTGTGAGTTTTCTAACATGTACTTAAATGAGTTTTAAGAAAATATTTCATTTGTTATCCCAAATGAATTGGTGCAGAAATTCATCCAATTTTTTTTTATAATTTTCATAGTTTTAGTTTACAATCATGTGTCGTGGTGACCGGTGGTATCGTGGAGTGGCTATGCAATATGCATTATCATTCAATGTATAAGTAAACCAATCAACTTTTTTTTTTTTTTAGCAAATAGTGAAACTTGCCTTCAAACAATCATTCTCATTCAATCCACTACAAATAATCATATAACATATTAGAAAACTTAAAATTAATTTCATAACTCAATATAGTACAAGAATAATATAAAGAATGTCATAAAATGTGATTGTATCCCAAAAGAATTGGTGTAAGAATTTATCCAAAAAATTTAGAACGTTCATAGTTTTAATTTTTGTTCGTATGTCGTGGTGACATCGTGTAGTCCGTGGGCGACGGTAATTCCACGCGTGCGTCGCACAGGCAACACACTAGTTGTTCATGTGTTCATACAACTGCCTAAAAATGCAGGATCTTATCCAAAGCTAGTTTCCAACAATGTAAATACACTTACGAAAATTAACTTCCAATACTGTATTTTGACACATTTGAGCATAAAAGAGAGTGTAGATGACACCAAAAAATAATAATAGCAAAGGCTAAACCAAAATATAAGTTAAAATAAACTATTCTGATTAACAATAGTTAACAACATAGATACATTTACCAATAATATATTACATCTAATCATGTTTTGGATACGGTTTCAAAGTTCATTTGGCACATACATGTTCCGACAAAAGTGTCTATCCTTGCTTGGCGTCTTCTTTGCAACAGGTTGCCTACCAAATCCAATCTGCTGGCTCGTGGAGTCATCTCTCATGAGGCTCAGATGTGTGTGACTGGGTGCGGATAAGCGGAAACGGCGCAACATGTGTTCATTTCGTGTCCCTTTTTCCGTGAGATGCGGCCTCTTGGTCAAGGGTGGCTATGGGTATTTGGGGCTGATCCGTTTGACATTCATGATCATTTTCATCAGTTTATTTATTTATCAGGCGGTTCGACGACAAGAAGATCTTTTATACAACTATTGTGCTTTTATGTTTTTGGGTTTTGTGGTCAGAACGTAATAACAGGTTGTTTCAAAACAAGGTGACAGACATGCATCAACTGGTTGAAAAAATAAAAGTACATTCTTACTGATGGATGAAAACGGCTAATGCTATTTATCTGTTAGATGTTCACAATTGGTTTGCATGCCCTCTAGATTGTGGCATTTGTTAGTTGTACTTTTTTGTGTGGACTTTTTGTATAACTTTGGTTGCACTTTCTTGACACATCTTGTGCTGACAATGCTAACCTGTTTTTGTTGGTGTATACAATTCATTTTTGCTTCTTAAAAAAAGGGTTAATTAAGTTTTTGGTCCCTACAAGTATCTGCAGTTTTGTTTTTAATCCCTATAAAAGTAAATCACACTTTTTAGTCTCTACAAAATTTTCTGCCAGTGTTTTTAGTCTCTGTTAAATTAAAATTTGTTTAATTATGCTTAAACTTCTAAATTTTTGAAAAATTTTTAACAGACATGTTCATAACATTGTAAGACACTCTTTTATAAAATCTTTTAATTTTTTAACATGTAATGAATTAAATATTAATTTTTCTAAAAGCCAAATTTTCAAGATTATAACAATGAAAATTTGGACCTAATAATAAAATTTTGAGTTACATTTTTGCGGAGGAACTTTGTATAATGTTCTAAATAAGTATGTAAAAGATATGTTAAAAATTTAAAAATTTATGCACAATATTAAGCAAATTTTAATTTTACAAGGACTAAAAGTATGTATTGGTCCCTGTTAAATTAAAATTTGTTTATTCATACTTAAACTTTTATATTTTTAAATGATTTTTAACAAACAGGTTAAGAACATTATAATAATCTCTTTTATAAAAAATTAGAATTTTTTAACATGTAATGAATTAAATATAATTATTTTTAAACGCCAAAAATTCAAGATAAAACTAACGAAAATTTGGACCTAAAAATAAAATTTTGAGCTAACTTATTGCGGCGGAATTTTGAGCTAACTTATTGCGGCGGAACGTTTTATAATATTTTAAACAAGTATGTAAAAAATCATTCAAAAATTTAAAATTTTAACCATAATTAAACAAATTTTAATTTAACAGGGACTAAAAAAACTAACAGAAAATTTTGTAGGGACTAAAAAGTGTGATTTATTTTTATAGAGACTAAAAACAAAACTGCAAATATTTATAAGGTCTAAAAACTTAATTAACCCTAAAAAAAATATATTACCTCTTATTTACCAACATAGAAGACATTGGAGATGTATTTCAAACATGTGTTTCATACATGCCTTATTGTTCTGCATGACACAATAAGGCACGAAAGGTAAATATATATTTGAATATAACTCTTATGTATAACAATCATTCATCAAATAATGAATAAACCCTTGAAAAAACAAACTACTGGTCGTATTTTCATAAAAGCTAGTTTAGTAATAAATCCACTTATCATCTCCCTTTGGATATATGTTAAAATAATCTCTTCTTATAACATTCATTTAGTGTTAGGTGATGAATATCATCGATTACTAAATTACTCTAACTACTCCTATCTAAAAAGCTAACATAATATTGAAATTTTTCATTGATTTAACATAAGGTCATACAATATTTATATAAGTAAATGTACGCCCATAATAAGACAAGTACACCCTAACATATTACTCTTTACATTATATCTTTTTAGATTAAAGTAAATCATATTTGCTTCTAGAACTAGGTGAGTCACCACATAATAGCTCTTATTTTAAATATTCTATCATTTACCAACATAGAGACATGTGCGAATTCAAGCTCGCCCGCTTATCAAATTCAAATAAGGTAAACCATTCAAACATATAATCCATGAACCCCAGTTAATAATCCAAAAAATCTCAATTCTCAATTATTAGAATTACAAGCCTTTGTCAAACTTAACCTTAAAGATTAATCCTTACATTACGGATCAGTTGTAAGTCATTATTATTGCACATAAAGTAAACAAGACCATTTTGTTACATAGTTTTCAAACAATTCAACTGTAGAAATTATTGAAGAAATCAATCTAAAAAACACATACATAATCGGGACCATGTTATTATCACATACATAAAACTCAGAAAATAATTTCCTAGTGCAAAAACTGAGCTAATGCATTCTTCACCAAGTAGTTTGCAACAATGCCATTTGTTTTCTCTGTTGGGTGGAATGAGTCCCAAAATACATATCTAGAAGCATCCATACAACTGAAAAAACTTGCCCTGCTGCATGCATATCCCATCTCAAACATTCCAGTGGCACAACAAGCCATTGAGGCCACTTGAAACCCTGCACCATAATACGAATACTTTATTTATTTTTAAATCAAGAAATATTTTAATTATATCAATAGAAATGATATTTTACTCTTTCTTTTTTTAGACAAATATAAATAAGTTAGTGCTTATGTTACTTTCGAGCATTGAACCAGAAACCTTCCATTTAAATCTTCTTAAATGTCTTGAGCTACCTTCATTTTTCTTATCTTAACATACACCATTGCAATTTAAACTTTATATATTGTGAATATAAACTTATATAATCATTTTTTTAATGACAAATGTTAGTATGTTAATCATCTAATACCGATATGTTTTCACTTTTCACATACATACGTGTAAAAATATATTTTTAGGCAAACATACATATATTCATCTAAACGAAGTAATTAATTTTTTTTCTTCCAAACAAAGATAAATATTTCTGTGAGAATGAAATAATTTAAAGTGCTATAGTATGCATGCCATGCTAAATTGCTAAGCAAATCAAATTATGAGCAACTTACCATATTGGCCTGGTTTTTTAACAACACCCAGCAAAACATCATAGGGATTTGAGAACACCAATCTGATCCCGGGAAGGTCCTTCTTCAATTTTGTGGTTAATTTATTGAGTTTATCATTGAATTCCAATGCAATGTTATTGTAATTGGACACACAGTCATTCCCACCAGCAAAATTAGTAGTTCTCTCCAAAGGCAAGCATCCCATTGGAGGTAAACCTCCTAGGGATATTTTCTTAGCACCAAGATCATAAAGTTTGTGGATGAAATTTTGAGCTATTCCAGCAAGAAAATTTTGATACTCACTAGGTGTGTATTGAGATGCCCTGCCAGGAATTGTATAATAATTCTCTAGAAAGTCGTTTGTTCCTAGACTTATTATGTACAATGCTTTGGTAATTGTCTCTTTTGCCTTTTTTTCTCCAAGATATGCACCTAGCTTTTTTTGGTATTCTTTGTAGTACTCCAATTGCTTCCATAATGGTATAACTGACTGAAATTCCAGATTTCAAATTAATTAATATTCTTCCTTTTACAGACTCATATACATATGTTATGATGCAATTTATAAGAAGATATAATGAAATATGACAAGTAAAAAGTGAAATATGACAACAAAAAATAATAATAAATGTGCTTATAATTTTAGCACATTGTTATTAAACTATGGATCTGTATTTGCATGTACTAATTAATTTAGATAATCTTTTTCAAAAAATAAATATCGATAATCGATTTGAGATCGGTCAATTTACATGACATCTTCACTAAAAAATCTATAATCACCTTTGATTTGAAAAATGGACTGTCAAAATCAATAACTATGTCATGCATGTATTGTGTGGAAACCAAATCCTTAAATTAATCTTATTACTTTACCATTTCTAAGGTTTTTGTAGTCACTTCAAAATTACAAGCTATAAGACATTACACCCTGAGATTGGTTTAGTTACTGTATAATTTTTTATTCAAATGATCTCAACACATTTTATTCATAAAAATGGAGGAAATACAATTAGGAATAACAAAGAAAATACCGTGAAAAATATAAGAGATGCAGGTTATTATAGCTAGAGAATAAACACTACCATTTATAGATAGAAACAGGGGAGTTGGAGAATTTATGTGAATTCATAAGTTTATGAGTAGCATTAAATAAATAAAAGTTAATTAAATGTATATATATAATGTACCAGGACATCTGAAGTGGCATTATCATAACCAGTAGCAGCAGAAGCAAAAGAGACACCAGTTGCAAACTGTGAGATGTTAAAGCTAGGATCCAAGTATGCTGGTATGTATGGTTTGATTCCAAATGCTTCTGATATGAAATCAGTTGCTATTCTGCCATTGCTGAATCTCCCAGTTGGCTTTCCACCCAAAAAGTCACGTCCATATGGCTGGAAATTGCTCCGAGCAACTGTCGATATGAAATTGTTGTTCCCGGCATCCACGGATGAGTCGCCGAACACTATGATCGCCGGAACCTTAGCACCATTTACTAAGGAGAGATCAAGCAGCCATTGAAGCAAAAGGATGCACAAAATGTTGGTGTATAGAAGCTTCTTTCTCTGTCCTCCTTTCATTGTCATGTGTAGTAACCAACTCGATAGTGTGACTTGAGTTGTGAACTTGTGATGGAATAAATATTGGTTTGAAGTACCGAAAATATCTAGTTGATCTAAGCGGTAAGAGACTCTCGCACACTTTAGCACCTGGTTATAATTTAAATTGGATTGTGTTATATGAACATTTAATTTTTGACATCTAATATGATATCATTATCATACATCTATATTCTAACTTCTTATTCATACAACTTATACAAATTTAGAGAATACATCAAACAAAACAAGACACTGATGGATAATTTGCCCCAGTAATGATATTTGGACACACAAATTTGACCCTTAAATTTAGTGTTAGTCGGATTTTGAGAAAAATGTGTCACAAAACATTTATGATTAGTTTACATGTTCAACAACTCTTTGATAAAGACTAGTCGTTGTTAATCGGCGATGATTACTCCCTCCTATGTTAATTATTAATAAGAAAAAAAAACATCAATCATTAATTGTTGTTATTTAATATTTTTACAAATATGTCCTTATAAAAAATTGTGAAATATTAAATACATGCTCTAATATTTAAGGGGTCTTGCTAACCCATGCTCTTAGAGCAATGGTTAAGGAATCTATAAATAAAAATTTTGCCTTGAAAATATAAGATGTTACTTTTGATGAAGTACTAATTATACAACTTTTTCATAAAAACTTACTTGTTTTAGATGTTTAACCAACTCTTAAGGCATTGATTAACATTCTCCATATTTAAAAGACAACCGTTAAATAAGTATAAAAGTTTTCTAAGCAATTACTCCAACTTAAAAGTTGCGGCATAATAGTAGTTCATATTTATTTATAGTTGATAGATAGATAACTAAAATCCGAGTAACAGTTGATGCAATTAATTAGATTTCTTCCCAACAGTTCATTCATTAATTTAGCAGAGCTCATTGACCAATATAACATGGTTAAATGTTTGAAATATTAATGGAACCTTGGTTTTTAGGTGAATGAGTAGTTGGGAATCATAATTATGTTTTTGAGAGCCTATAAGGTGAGAGTAATGTGCTTTTAAAATAGGATGGGCATAGTGGCCCTTTATTTGGGTTTGCATGTATATGGTATGAGGATGAATGGGGTAGTTTCTGTGGGAAGTGTCTGCTTGGTGAATTTTCAGCTTCAGTGATGCAGGCTTTTGAAGAAAATTTAGTGCAAAAGCTAGATGAGTAGATAAATTTACTATCAGTATCACAAACAGAATGATACTTCACGCATAAGAGGACCACTCAAACCAAGAATTTGTACTCTTTAAATTTATTGATGTATCAATAAATATTTCACGCCATTTATTGTATAACTCTACCTTTCCTACAATTTTTTAAGAAGTTTTATGGACCCAAAAAAAAAAGAAAATTAAGAACAAAATTAATCAATATAAATCTCGTGTTATAATAAATATCGCTAAATGTTCTTAATTCACATGTGCCAACTTGAGATGAAACATTGTTCTTAATATATTTGCATCGAACATGCTCTTACATCTCACCATAAAACACCGATGTGAATGTTTGATGGCATAATCCTGAAGTGCGTATCAGTTATGCTACCTTTTGATTTTGATGTTTTTGTCTCTCACCACCACACACATTTGTCTAACCGCTCAATGCTTGGAATTTTTGTTTGTTTAAAATACACAGGTAGAAATGAAAAATTATTATATACATTAAAGTTATATTTGTTGTGTGGAGAAAAATGAAATAGAAATCAAATCAAAGTAGGTTCAAGCAACAACAATAAACCTAATTCTAAAGGCGAAGCAAAACCACGAGCATAACCAAAACAACAAAAATAAAAGAGTATAGAAAACCAACACATCAATATTTGTTTATCCAATTTGAACCAATATATCCTACATATTACATATGGGAGAGAGAGCAACTTTTCAGTCAATTATGAAATGAGTGATACAAAGAGTTTACAAGAAATTACGACACACGTGATGCTTAAAAAATAGTTGTTTATTTGCAATACATAATAAGTGCAAGTATATTATGACAACAAGTAATAAAGAGTGAGTCGAGTATCGATCTCACGATGATGATTAAAACAGATAAGTTCTAAGTATTTACAAATGCTAGGTTAAGTTATTTAAGATCCAAAATGATAAATAACAAATATATTGTTTTAAGGTTCTAGGACACTAAAATAAAATGCAAAAGTAAACAAAACATTTAAAAAGATTTAAAATTCAAGTAAAAACTTTGGTTAATGAATTAACTTGATAAAGGTGGAGGTCTGCAATAAATATAAAGCTACGAATCTGAGTTATGGAAACTATAGTTTCATACATCGTTAGAATGGTGTAGAGAGCTATATCTTCGCACAACTTTATGACAACATTACTCTGTTAGGATATCAGTAGCTCTTAATCTAAGAAGAGGTTGAGTTGTGACCTATAACAAGAATCATATATAGATCTTTGTTGTCAACGCTCAAAGATTTAGGTTCGTAACAAGAAGTCTTTCTTGTTCCCTTCTTCTTTCGATACTTAGGGACGCAACTTATATGTAACAAACAATTTCATTCCCATCTCCTTTCATAACTTGTTTAAAAGAAGTTTAAAGGTTGTAATAAACTTAACTTACAAACATAATTATTACCTAATCATCATTCTTTAACCACAAAAGTGGTTTAGCTCATATGAAACTTCAACACAAAAATAAAAATGGAGAAGATGATAAATAAAAATATAATTGCTTAAATCAATAAAAGAGATTAGAGTTTACAAATGAGAAATTACAATCCTTCGAGGATGGAAGTGAGTTCTTTGCAAAACTCACTTAAGAATTTATTATAACGACTCTAACACTCCAAGACTTTGCTATGATGCTTTCTAGGTGAAATGGATAAAGGTGTGAGATTGAGAAAAACGATTTGAATCTATAAGATGGTGGCTAGGGTTGATTGGAGGCTGCTGCCTCATATCTTTATTCTATTCAGCACGACATAGCACACTTGTAAACAAAGGCTTGTTGTCCTTTTGCGGTACACAAGTTCTTTCTTATCCTTTTGTGCCCTTTTGGTCTTTTCACATGTGATGGTTTTTTCCTTAGCCATAAAGCATGTGAATATACCTCATAAGTGTACAATTTGAGACTCCATTATCTTCCTCTCCAAGCATAAGATGTTATGAACCTACTTTACTGCATATCCACTAGACCAAGTCTGATACGTCATAACGTTGTAGCTTCCAACATCACCAGGTTGTGACCTTTGGTACTTTCTCTTATGAGATATCAGTCTTATATCTTGGAAATCAACATATTCTTTCTTCCTCGAACTAAAATCATTGGAGCTAGTTCGTTTATAGATTTAGTCCCTAAGACTTGAAAAAAATGACCCAAAGCTCGCTCACTTGTACAACCTGTACTTGACGTCTTACAACGATACAACTCTAGACTCCTTCCTAATGCTGCAACTTCCTACCTCGCCAAAATCTTTTCCAGTGTTGTATCTTTGTATATCGCCACACCAGATATTCAATTTGTTCCACAAATCAACCATAACAAGCATTATTGGTTCAAGATAAATAAATAACAACTAAAACAAAATAAATTACTAAAATTCTAAATAAACACTAATTAGATGTTATAGGCCAAACAACCACTTAAAATATCATAGAATATAATGGATAAGTGAAAGGTAATAATTGACAATTATGCTGAATATCACCAAGCTCACAAAAAAACCTAATTTCTGCAAATATTTAAGTCCCTCAAACCCACGATGAATCCTAAAAAAAAAAAAAAGAAAGTTTTTTATTTTATACATTAATGAGATCTCATTATTGAAGGTGTTTGTGAAGTGTTTATCAACCCAAGAATCTCACCGAAAGACACTCAAATATTGGTTCTCTAAAAGTCCCCTCCTTTGGTTTTACAAGATTGCCTAATTTTTTTTATGAATTGAAGCTTATAAAATGTCTAGACCCCTACGAAATCGCATCATAATTTGTTTGAATTGCGATGTGAACTACAATTCGTACATTGTATTGTTGCTAACTGCATGCAAAGTCGTGCCAAAATTTCAACCAATTGTGCCAGGCTCTTTGACCAACCAAAATCATGAAAAAAACTGCATCTAATCGTGCCACAATTTTTTCAATAACTTAATCATCGAATTTTGAGCTAATTTTCAACATTTCTCTAACTTAACTCTAAATTTGTTGTACTGCCAATTTAACTATCAACCATCTTGCTGCTCTCTTCATCAATGAATTGCACTTCAACAAATTTGATCAAGTTCAAATAATACTTGAACCTTGATCTAGACAATGATTTGGTGAACACATCCATTAAGTTTTCTTCTAAAACAACTTTCTCAACTACAATCTCTTTCGATATCACACATATGTGAATTTATTTTATTTAATCTACTTTTTTTAATTCAATAGTTTATTTTTATAGTGGATCAACTTATATTGCAACATGTAATTAGGCATGGCAACAGGGCGGGTTTAAGTGCCCTATCCTCAAATTATATTCGGGGTACCCCGCCCCCAGTGGGGACAGGTCTCTCGATACCGCCCCCACCCGCGAAAACTCTATTTTTTATAAAATATTTAAAAAATGCATATTTTTTCATAGCAACAAAAAACAATAATTATATCAGTAATTAAAGATCTAATAAACTTCTTTCAAAAGAACAAAAATATTATAATAAACATGTATCTAAAGAGTAATAATATATTAAAATAGGTTGGTTCTTATGGAAATAAGATTATAAAATTTAATAAGGTCAATTTCAAACGGCGGGTGCGGAGCAGATATAAGCATCCCCGCCCCGCTCCCGTACTAAGACCTAGATTTCCCCCACATCCGCACCCACTTAAATCAACTTTTCCCATTAAATTTGAGGGGGGCGTATTTTGTTGCCATGATGTAATGTAACTCAATAAAAAAAAAAACTTAAACTTAACTCAATTAAAAATTTAGTTTTTAAAAATATTCAAACTAAAAAAACTAAAGAAATTCTTTCAAAGAACACAGTAAAGAAATTAAAAAAAATAAATTAGAAAGAATAAAAAAATAAATAAAGGTACTAGAATATTCAAGGTGGTGTGCATGCGTCAGCGCATGCGTCGATCTCCCGGTCACATTTATTGTATATCATCTCATTCTCCTTCCAATTTTCATCCTTTTATTGTTTTCGTCTGTTCCTTAGCTTCATTTCGGACCCTAAGGTAATTTCATTCAATTTCGAATAGTCCTTTTCTTACATCTGTTTGTGGTTTAAGAACGATTCACAATTAAGGATTGTCACATGGCTTTTCTCTAATTTCCAGAAATTGGTTGTGGTAGTTGAGATATATATATTTTTTTTGGAATTACTTGTGCTCGTTATCATTTTCATTTGTTCATAAGGTTCACTTTTGTCGAATTTGATCGTATATGTGATTATATGGAGTTGTTAATTGATCTTGATTACGGATTATGGTTGAATTTGAGATGATTTTATCGAGTTGGGATCTTCCTGTTTTAATTTGTTATATAGACTTAGGCTCTGTTAGGATAAATAAACAACTTATTTGCAGCTTATCATGATAAGCACTTATGTATAAGCTATTTATATAGCAAAAGATTAAATAAAGGCAAATAGTTTTCGTATAAGCTATAAGCTGTTTTTTTTAAGCTATACATTGGAGTACTTATGAAAATAAGCTGAAAACATCAAATGAACAATGTCATAAGTTGTTTTCATAAGTTCTCCCGAAGAGTCTCACAAAACTTATGTTAGTGGATAAGCTCAAACAAGCCAATTGAAACAGGCCCTAGGTTGTATGAATGAAATAATATTGAAAAAGAGAAGGGGGAAAATGCTAAAGTCTTTGATTGGAGTTAACTTGCATGTAAAGTTTTCCACAAGGGGTCAACCTACACACACACACACTCATGCGTTACATTTCTGTTGGTATTTCTTCAGGGGCACTTTTTTTTTTTTTTTTTTTTATCAAACAATAATATAATCAGTGGTAAATGACTGGATGTGTTTTGATTTTTGTATAGATTAAATATGCACACTCCATCAAGCATGATCAACATCTCTGTTACATGGAGGGGAAAGAAGTTTGTCGTAGAGATGAATTCAGATGCCACTGTGAAGGATCTAGGGGAGGAATTGCAAAAATTAACGGATATCAAAGAAGATACCATGAAACTTATTGTTCCACAGATTGCTGGAAAAACATCGAAACTGCTGGCTCCCTTTTCAACAGAACATGTACTTTTAAGTTTGCAGGAAACTTCCATTACTGAGGTACTACCATTTATACTAATATCATGTGGATTAATATTTAAGGACATGTAAATTATGGTTGAGCATGGCCGACAGAAACGTAGGTTTTATTGTTCTAGAAAATTTTGCACTATGTTAGCTGGTGCTTTTCCTTAACCTATTTGAACTAAATTATCATTGAGTTGTCCGAAGGCATCCTCTGTTCTTATGATATCATTGTTAGGCACACATCCTTCAACTTACTTGAGTAGACATGGTTCTTCTTATATGCTATTATTCCAGCTGTATTATGTTTCTTTCCTACCTTAGATTGCAAGTGAACTTTATTTTTTTTTAATACGGAAAGAAAAGACCAGCATTTGGTATTTCATGTTAGGTTATTCGTATTATGATCAAATACTATGCACTTTTTTCTAAGTAGATCTTTTGCTGAGGGTAAGGAGTTACCATAGTAAAATGACAGTGGCCCTTTTGCTATTGTCACAATTCACTTCTTCATATATTGATTGATAAAATGAGCTGATATGAATATGAAAATACTCTTAATAATGGGAGGAAGAAACCTCAGTTACAAGCTAAAAGCAGAAAATAGACCCCAATTCCTATTCTCAATTGCTAATTTTCATACGCCCCTTCATTAAACCCACCTTTCCACATATATAGAGTTGATTCCATACCTCTCCCTCGACTCTCTAATTTCCACATGTACTTTCTGTTATTCCGTCTCTCTTCTTAACCCAGTTGATTCATTTTCATCACTGGGCCTATAGAGCCTTCTTCTCTCGAGGATTGCTCTTTAGGCACCTAGCAATGGCTCACATGCAACGACTGAACGGCAATTAACTAATGTTCGCTGCAAAACGGTAGTTAATTACCGTTCGGCACTTTTAAATCAGTTAAATCACTTTTTAAACCGGTTTAACTGATTTAAAAAGCTTCCCGATAGGTAGTTATTTGCCGTTGGGGGTATTTTGGGTAATTTGAGGTGCTGTGAGCAATTGCTAGGTGCCTAAAGAGCAATTTCCTCTTCTCTTTTACCCATTAATTATGGGCCCATCATAAGGATTCATTCAATTGATTTTTCAAATAAAAATCCTTCTTGTTCATTCAATTTAAGCTTTGTAATTAAGTAATTAGCAATATAGTACAATCGGAAATGACAAATGCGTTGGTTAAATTATTAGCTCATTGTTATTTTAAGTTAGATTTGAACGGTCTTTCATTAGGCCATATATCAATCTAGCGCCCCTTGATCCATGTAGAAGACCACACATAGTGGAGAAAGACTTCGGTTGTTTGTTATCTTACCCTAAGTTTCTTTTTTGACTTTCTAGGCCAGGTCAATTATAATGATGGGTGTGTCAACAAATGAGGTTGAGGAAGTTCTTAAAAACGCAGAAGCGAATTTAAGAATAGCGGGATTTGAGGAGGAGGAAAAGAGACTGAAACAGAAAATTTCACATGGACCCCGTGTTTCATTGAAACTTCCACAAGGGCCTTATATATTTTGTGAATTTCGCACTCTAGAAATTCCTGGAATGAAGGTATTATTTTACAATATGATTATTGATTATTAATTTTGAGCTCAACCAGAGAATCATGCAACTCCTATTTTTTCTTACTTTGTTATTCGTAATAGTGTTTTGGTAAAAAATCATACATTTTCTTTTGGACTGGGAAAGTATAGCCTAGGCATATGACGTTTTCCTCATTAACTTTTGTTAATGAGTAATGCTTATCCATCACTTTTCTTTCCACCCATCATATTTGTAAAATTTTATGAAGATTTCTCAACGTATCATGAATGGATTTGCTTTCCGCTACTTTCAGTTGAATCCTCCTCCTTCTGAGGCCCTGAAAAGAATGCACATGCTTGCTGCAGATCCTGGAATTGTTGCTGTCATGAACAAGGTACGCACCATGAATTTTGACTTAGTATATTTGTGTCCTAATGATGGTAGGGTGCATATTCTAACAAATGTTTGGTTTGCATCTTATAGCATCGTTGGCGTGTGGGAATTATGACCGAGATGGCTCCCATTGGTTATGTTGGTGTGAGCCCAAAATGCATTCTGGGTTTTAACAAGGTATTGGAATCTTCATGACGAGGAAGTATGGTATCTTAAGTATCCACTTTTATTCTACAGTTAACTTCTCTCTTATTTTTATTCTGTTTTACAGAGTCATGGAGAGGAAATATCATTGCGACTTCGAACCGATGACCTCAAAGGTTTCAGGAAATACGAAAGCATTAAGAAAACTCTATTGCATGAACTTGTAAGCTATGCCATGCACCACAAGCATAGTGTGTTTTTTCTTCTTTCTTTCTTGATTCTAAGTATTTTAAATAACATGGAAGAAGTATAAATTGCAGTTGTTATTTGAGAAATGAAAGCTATCAAACTAATTCATGTTTTATTTCAGGCTCACATGATACACTCCGAACATGATGCAAATTTTTATGCTCTGGATAAGCAGGTGTGTACACTTTCTTGAGTGTTTGGCCGTCAATCTACTATTACATTTTGATTTATTTTTGACAAATGTTCATTTAATTTATTGCTTTGGCAGTTAAATCAAGAAGCTGCTAGTTTAGATTGGACTAGATCTGCCGGCCACACTCTGAGTGGAATGAGGAGTTCTGAAATCTATGAAGATGATTTTATAGAAGACAGTAGCAATATTCCTCAGAAGCTTGGAGGTAGTAGGTCAGATCAGCTAATGAATGCTCGTGAATCTTCAGTTATTGCTGCTTACCACAGGATGGCTAATGTTTCCACCAGCAATTCGGGAGGGTCTGAAGTAAATGAAGAGTTGGATCGTGATTATTCTAATTCTAATACCAGAGGAAAACCCGATCATATGGAATCTTCCTCGGAAGAAAACAAATATACTGAAACACCCATCATTGTTGACAAAGGACTTAATGAGCCTGACCCTGATGATCATATTGAAAATGGAATGAAACATGAACCTGATCCAGATGATTCTTATCATGGTAAAGCTGTTCTTTTTACTGTTTGTCTAGAAACTACTGATAGCAGGACTGTATTTAAACAAAAGCCTATTGATTTTGGTGTAACAGAACCTTCACATTCTCAGACAAGTACAATGAATATGGATGCAACATACCCTAATGCAAATGATTCAGAAACATCTTTGAAGTCTAATACTCCATCTATTGGTAAGCGTTCTCCAAAAATGGGTAGTTTTAGATAGACAAATCCTGATGGACATTGATAAACCTAACAATGATGACTGGCGGAAAAAAGCAGCAATTCATACTAGTAAAATAATATTTATTGCTTGATTAAAAATGGTGGGCACAGGGAGAAATATCTCTCCTCCAAGTATTTCCCCTTTTACATCTAAAAACTTGTCACATCTTCTCGAATTACAATTACCTGAATAACCAATATTTCCCAGTGTTTATTTATCTAAGTAATTTCCCCGAACCAACTATTATGCTCTCTTTAATAACTATTTTCTCTTCCCCTTTTTTTTCCCCCGAAGCAACTACTCTTCGCTCTTAATAATTTCTCAAGTCAGTTGGTTTCTTATAGTACTTGGCCCTAAATGTCTGAATGATATGTAAATGACAGCCGTGTTTATAAAAGAATCTGCTCATGATGAATTTGATGCAGAAATGAATATGACTGAAGAACCTGATCCTGATGATTGCATGGTTTCCGCACCGATATTATCTACGTTGCAGACTGATGAGCCAGATCCTGATGACCAAGAACTCCAGAGGATAAATGGTGCTATGACTGCTGTTTGTAGCCGATTGCAGAAGGCCTTGGAGATGCTGAAAAGTGAAGTTAATCCCATGCAAGGCACTTCAACTCTCCAAACACTGTTGAAAATAATTAGGTATGCTTATGCTCCATTAGATTCAAAAAGTATTGATACTATTTGGGTTGAATACACATCCTCTTGCTTGAAGGCTTTAGCTTCAAAAAGTTTCAGAAAATACTTCTAGTAATTCTGTGTAGTCCTGGCTTAAAGGATTCCATTCTTAATGCATCATTGTTGCTATCTGATTGCAGGAATGTGATTGAACATCCTGAGATGGAAAAATACAAGAGATTGCGGAAGGTATATAATCTACTCTACCTCTTGCAATGCTGCCTGAGGCATTGCTTTATCCTAATATTTCCCGTAATTTTATTTCTATGATCTATATAATAATGAATATTGTATTTGCAGGCTAATCCTGTCATTGAGAGGAATATCTTAAATAATAAAGGTTTGCATATTCTGACCATTGAATTTTTTAATTTCAGTAGTGCTGATTGTGTAGAACTGCCATCCAGACAGAATTTGTTTCTTATGTTATATTTTTTTTTTGTAAGATCCTAGATATTAGGTTTGTTCTTTGTTGTAATTATGGTAAAACTTGAACAGCAACTACATGACTAGAGACGGCTTAGAAATAAAACTACTGCGTCATGTGGCACGCTAGCATGTTGTTTCTAGAGATAGAAATGCCAAAACAACATTACCGATTGAATAAATAGACAACTTTCTGTAGAAGTTGACACTATCATTCTATGTGCTAAAAAAGTGACTATTATCTTTTTCATTTTTTTGGTTTTTCTACAGCTGCCTTGGAAATTCTTTCTGTGGTTGGCTTCAGAGAAGATGTTATATTTGACAATTTTGGGAAGGCAGATGCATACTTGGTGCTGAAGCGGAACGATCCCGGCTTATTGTGGCTAGCTAAGTCAACCCTTGAGTCAACTTGCTAGCTCTAAAAACAATTCCTAAAGGCAAAACAAAGTGGCATGTAGAAGTGTACTATATAAAAGACATGATTTTTTGTATGTAAATGAGCTAAAATTGTCATTTTATATTGTTTGTATGTGTCAAATATAGTGCGATATATTATTCAACACAGAGAAATTAGGGGGAAAGAAAAATGACTGTATATTGGATGTAATATTGGAATTGCAAATATATAGAAACTTGGTATCATATCACATGTTCTTGTTCGTTGTGCAGTGTGATATGTCATTCTGTTGAGTTTTGGTGATTATTGGCGCTATCAGCGATTAACTGCAAATGGGACTTTACCATTCATGAGCGACACTTGCCTTTTGGATTGGAAAAATGGAAATCTAGGTACATAATTTCCTGGCACATTTTCAGTTCTTCACTTGGTATCACCGTTAAACAAACTTCAAACAAATCAGGACTGCTGTCAAACACTAAGGATGAAACGATCAACTCACACGACATCTAGCATGGGATACAATTTAAACATTTCATTTCATGTACAAACAACATAAGACAAACGAAATTGGTCATTTCATGTACAAACAACATAAGACAAACGAAATTGGTAAAGAAGCATACAGCGGAAATTGAAACCTTAAACATGGCGAGAAAAATTAATGATACGCATCAAAATTAGAAATTTAAATAAAAAATCAAATAAAATTTGAAACCAAAATTGTAACAAAAAAAAAATTTGAAACCCAAATCCTAAATAAGTTCTCACATGACACAACATACATTTGAGATCACTAATCGCAATATAGAGGATGATACAGATTTACGGTCTTAGCAATGGAGTGAGATTAGGGTCAAGAATGACAAACAAAAGAGCATAGCAACGGAGTAATTTGGCTCAATGACTGAAGAGGAGACTACCAACTGGCAGGGCCGTTCATACGAATTCGGAGGCTCGGTTCTTCAAGTAAGAAGAGACTCGTAATAAAATAAAAATGTATTTTTTTTAAAGAACAATGTTCTATTTAAAATTTTTAAAAGGTAAATATAAAGTGTTGTATATATGTGGTACACCCAAAGATGAAAATCACTACCGTATAGGAACCTCAAACCACCCTTCCCAAAAAACATCCACCTAACATCAAAAAGCAAAATGACACGATTTTAACAGACCTAATTTTTTTTTTGAGACCTATACTTTTAGGAAGCCCAGTTCCATTAAGCTTCTTGCACACCCCAAGGTCTGGCCTGACTATTTTCCGTTTAACAAAATCACAAAAATATATGGACTAATTTGACCCAAAAAGGTTAAATGTCATTGCTGTTTTACATGCTGACAATTTTTACTACCATGCCAGCTTCGTAATCGTAACTACCATGATGACAATTTTTTTTAATATTATTTTATAACATTCTCAGTTCTCACACTTCATTATAATTCATGAAGGCAGCTTTGCATTTTTAGTTCATGATAGGAATCTAGTGTTTATAGGTCTATTGTGTTGGGATGGTTAATTCTTCTTTTTCAGAACCTTAGACAATGACGTAACAATTGTGTGTTGAACTTGAAAGGTAAGATATAATATTGCCATCGTTATTCTAAACTCATGGTCACAAAGTTGTCATGGACATGGGTATAAAAATTTACAAAGGCTAAAATGCTCTTTTGGTCCCTTAACAATATTTATAGTATCGTTTTTGTCCCATAACTAATAAAAACTCCGTTTACGTCCTTTAACTTGATTTAAAGTATCAGTTTGGTCCTTTCTGTTATTTTAATTCAAAAAAACGTTAAATTTAGGGATCAAACTAATACTAATTAAATAAGCTAAATGACCAAACTAATACTAATTAAATAAGTTAAGAGACCAAAAATTAACGTTTTTTTGAATTAAATTAACAGAAAGGACCAAATTGATACTTTAAATGAAGTTACAGGATCTATACGGAGTTTTTATTATTTATGGGACTAAAGTGATACTAAAAATGTTGTTAAGGGACCAAAAAAACATTTTAGCCATAAAATTACAATTTTGGTTCAGAGCCTGTTTTGAAGGTCCTCGTACAACTAAAAATTGTTTTTTTATTGAGTATATGTGTGGTCTGAGTTTTTATTGGAACATTATATAACTACTGAAATATTGATGTTGTCTATATAATTAAAAAAAATTGTTGATTAATTCTTCTCAAAAAAAAGTTTATGTATTAGCAATTTGTCCTCAATCTAACTCTAACTCGATGTTGTCTTGGTATTATCCCGTCCTTGTTGTATATGTACCTCATCGAATTTGATAAAGTTTAAGGTCAAGTTAAGGGATATGAACAAATGTTAAATCCGGGTTTGCGTCCCATACAATCTGATCAACCCCGTTCTCTTTACACCCTATACATTTATGATACATGTATTTAAGACAAATTTGAGTTAAATACATAAACTTTCTACCAACTATTAGAAGTTTCTACCAATTTGTCTCGTAAAAAATGAAGTTTCTATCAACTTAAATAAGAAGTTAATTTGAATAGTTTTGAAAATTGATTTTTTTTTCTGACATAATTTTCATTATGATAAAAAAAAAACCAACAATTTTGCTTTTTTAAAAATCCGTGATAAGGAAGCTCAATATCATAAGTGCTTATGATAAGTAATTAAACAAAGTAAAACCTATTTCCGATCCCTACGAGCTTATCTCAGTTAGGGGTTGAGGTCAAATTCTGTACATTCCTATTTTTCACATTTAAAAGTGCGAGTTAGATAGCTTGAACTGGTTAAAAAAAAAAAACCTGCTTCCGACCCTACATAGGATAGATGCAAAAGTCAAAAATATCCAACTTGCTTAGTTGGTCCGTCGAGGACATAGACGGTAATTAAACACCCCTCGTGTTCATTCCGCTTCACATCGGAGAAGAAGAAATCGACGACGGTAACGTAATAACAACCTTCAGCTGAAGAACAACCATGGCTTTACAGATGGCACCTGCCTCCTCCAAGGTTCTCATCCTCGTTGGAGCCGGTATACTTCTCTTATTTTTCGTTGTTGCTTATTTTTTTGAAGAAGCTAAATTAGCCGACCTAAATTGGCACTAGAGAGAATCGAACCTGAAACCTCAAGGAGGAGCATACTCCCAGGCCCCAAACAAACACCACTAGACCAACCCAAATGGGTTTTCGTTGTTGCTTATTAATTAAGCTCACAAGTGTATCTTTGTTTATTATGGTTGGTTTTGAATTATTGTGTTTTGTTTCGTTGCATTTTCAGGTTTGGCTAGTTCTGTTGTTATGAATGGTGGCCAATTATCTGATGTCATTGACAAGCTTAAGGATGTGCTTAAGTTAGTTGATGATCAGGTTAAGATTTCAACCTCTGGATATGACACCGCCGTTATTGCTGCTCAGGTATTTTCAAAATTCTACAATCATTTTGGTTCCTAAATCATGTGTAGGCGGTGTCGCTATAGTCCTTGAATGTATCGAAATCACAAAAACATTGTTGAGTATATTGTTTGTTTGTAATTCGGTGCACCAAACTAATTAATGAAAAACACATTTAAGGATCAAACTGACTAACGAGAGACACACTTGACTCGACGATGAATTCAGTTCATTGTGAAGAAATTTATATTATTTCGGTGCATAGCATATTACCACTAGGTATTGGAGATTGAGAATCAGTAACAAGTTTCATTGAAGTGATTACATGTTCATGATGTTAGACTAGAAGCTTGGTGCATATTTATATACATAGTTTTGTTTTGTTGTGTTTCTGGTTTAGGTGGGTTAAACTGCTAGTTATAGGCTATAGCTTAGTAAATTGGTCCTACCAAAATTATTTTCCTGAGAAAGAACCTGAACAAAGAAAGACAGAACCAAGATGGGGAATTACTTGTGGAAAAGGAATAGTATTTCGGGTAACATATATAGTTTGTTTGTGAAGTTTCAATTTGATGATTGCGGGTGAAATTGTATGCAAAGCCACAGATATGCTTACAAAGGTGTATTGAAGTAGGAACTAGAAGAATATAGAGAGTTTGAGCCATGGGGAGTCTTGATGAGAATATGGGAGGGCAGGAAAAGATCCAGGTAGTTATATGATCAGGAAAGTTACCTCCTTTTAGCATGGCAGGGAAGGACCCAGATAAATAGTGGACGGATAAAGAAACAAAGGAGAAGAGGGGAGGTAGAGTTTGGAATGATGCAAGTATAAATCAGGTCACTGAAATTGCTTAGGATATTTATTCTGTTTGGTAGTGAGAGTGAGCGGGGAAGAGAGTTTCTACTGTTTTTGTCCAAACCTACTACTCTTATATTGATATAATACCGTTTTTTCTAGAATACTTTCAGAACTAATCTAATATTATTCAAATAATTCTTGTTGAGTTCTATCATTTTATAATATTTGTTGTTGATAGTAAAGCTATTTCTTCAAAATGAACTTATTGGTTTTCATGCTGCAAATGTCTATTTAACTTCAGGTTCGGCAACTAGCACAAGAAATTGCGGAGTTGTCCTTATCTAGGTCTAAGACCATCTATAATGACAATTCATCTAGAGGCATGTAGATTCATCACAACTTCTTCTACAAACTTGGGCTGTCCATACTTTTTTTCTTCTTCTGATGGTATGTTAAACATTGAGTTGAACTGTAATAATTTGGCCTATGTTAACATTTGGGTGCAGGGGGTCTTGCTTCTTACATATTACCTACTGCTGCAATAGGAGCTGTGGGATATTGTTACATGCGGTGGAGGGTGAGACTATAACCCAGCTTCTTTTCTTCACAAATGCAGTTATGTATGAACCAGAATATGATGTGAGATGTAACAATGTTTAACGCATACAATCTTACCACTTTTGTGCAGAATTGGTCATTTTCTGATGTAATGTTTGCGACAAAGAAGAATATGACTAATGCTGTTGCAACTGTGTCAAAGCAACTAGAGAATGTACATGAAACATTAGCAGTAAGTAGCTTTTATTGGTTGTTGACATCGTTTTTTTTAATAACTATTTGAGCATCTTTTCTCTGAGTGTTGCTGATCATTTTTGTTTATTTACTTTGCAGTCAACGAAAAGGCATATAATAAAGAGGTTGGATGGTCTTGGCTTGGAGGTGGAAAAGCAGAATGAGATAAGCAAACAAATTGCAGAAGACGTAAGCGAAGTTAATTTTCCACTAGTCTAGTTAAAGACATCAAAGTAATTCACATCAACAATGTGGTCTAGAGTTTAAATCTTGTTGCCCCGTTATTCTAAATAAAAGATAATTTAGCAATTAGCATAAGGTAGAGAGGGTCTGTGCAATATCCATGCTTCAAGGGCTTGTTTGAGAGGGCGTGCTAGACATAAAATCAATCGCGTTCTTTTACTTACTTAGGATCTTGGGTTAGTTTTTTCACGATACAATGATTTCTTCAATCTACAATCCTTATTACCACTTTTCCCTTGATCAACTAACCTTGATTTTTGTGGGCTCTCCATATATACATCTCTTTTTGCATAGGATCATAAAGAATGACATGCTTGACATCCAATGATAGCTAGATAGCAGATACAAAAGAGATGAATAATCAAACAGATGCGAGATTAGCAGCTAGGGAAAAATTGCGTCAGAATACTCAACACCTTAGCACCGAAACAAGCTTTTAGGCAAGCCACAGAACTATCACAGTTGAAATTTGTGATGTAAACACTTCGACAAAAGCTTGTTTGTTAGTACGTTGGTTCAATCCAACTGCGACCCTACACAGGCCTCACCACGGCATGATGTTGACCCACTACCACAATTCCTCTCCTAGCACTACCTAAGAAAGTTGCCTTTCTAGGAATCTAGCCCACATTGCCTTAGTGTTAGCCTACAACCAACATCACCATCCTATCACTTTCTAGTTTCCAGTAGTAGTCTGTGCCTTAATAAGAATTGAATTCATGACCTTTGACTAGTAATGACTTATAAGATAGTAGGTATTCTCCAACATATTCAATCAATAATGTTCTACCCTTTGTTCGTGTTTCAGGGTGTGTCAAATACCACTCTTAGAAAAGTTCAAACTGGTAGTTGAAGTCCAATAATGATTTTGAATTTCTAGCATATCCTGTCAAGGATGAGCTTTGGGACTTGAACTGTTGACAATGCATAAATGAATTTACCTCATGTCCAAATTTAATTATGAAGAATGTGGGTGTTAATGATCGAATTGAACTCTTTTCACCCGCATTTGATGTCCCAGACCATCTCTTTCAATATCTCAAAAGCTTGCAGTTGATGTCCCAAGAAGGTTTTGCATTTCGATTGCATGTTTGACCCAGGATAGGTAACCTTGGAGCACTCCTATGGTAAACATGCTTCTTTAAGTGCAAATTGCTGTGGCAACTCAAACTTAAAAACTCTCCGAAAAGAAAACTATATGATAATTAATCATCAAAAAGTCATGAGGTAAACTAAATGTTATCATATGATGGCCTACTTGTAGACATAGCAAAGGCAAACACCCTAAGAATTGTTCCTATTTTAAGAGGGAATATGATAATTCAAAATTAGAAGTATGTCCTAAATACTAAATATCAATAAAATAATCCCAAGCCCTAATTATGAAATTTAAAACCTATATTCATTTGTTAAAAAAAAAGTAAATCCATAATAAAATAATATACTAATTTACATCATATTCCTTGGGAGAATCTCCTCCAGAGAGTCGAGGAAAATTCAAATGGAGTTGAATCCTGTGAGTGATGTAAAGATCATACTGAGCTATGAAGACCAAATTGATGTGGAATGGAGAGGTACTCCCTCAATAAGCATATCCTTTTGGCGTGCAGCGCTCCATTGCTTCTTTGACTCAAACTCAGATACTCATTGAATAGAAAGTACTACTGTAATCAATCATTCGGAAGCTGTCTAAATGCTTAAACTGAAGGTTTTTATTTTTTATTTTTATAGATCTAATATAAAGCTAACCACCTAATAGGTCCTATTTTAAGCTTGAAAACCCTAAAAACTAAATAACTAAAATAAAAAACCCTTATTATGCATCAAAATTCTATGTGATAAAGTAAATCACCTAATCTACTTAAATGGTATTATTAAACGTCATACAGAGCTTTGCAGCTCTGACTTCGATTGCCCCCCCCCCCCCCCCATATTAGTGGACGGTGGGATTGGTCCTCCGAATCAGTCGGTCCTTGGGCCGGATACTGTGTTTCCAAAAGAAATGGTATTATTAAACTTGAACTTTGTTTGGTCCTTAATAATGGAGTATGTTTTGTGAACTAAATTTGCAGTTTGCTTAACGCTAGGTGCCTTGGCAAAATGAATTTTTACACTGTTCATCATGCACGTTTAAAATTTTCATACAGGTGAAGGAATTGAAGGCATTCCTTTCTCAGATTGGGTGTGATGTTGAACTTATAAATCAAATGATGTCTGAGCTGGTAAATTGCAGAACTTGCTTGTTGCTCTTTTCTGCTGTCTTTAACCTCTAGCCAAATTGAATAATCACCTTTTTTATGTTCTAACTTGAATCAATCACTTTACTTGACAGGAAGATAAGCTCAAGCTTGTTGAAGGCAATCAGGTTAGAACTTATAAGTTTAACTTTGCAGACATGGGTTATATGTTCTAGCATTTGTTTTTCAAATTTATTATATATTTACTAATTATTTCCCTGATTTTTTGTTGTTGTAAATATCATGCAGGACATTACAAATTCAGGTATCTGGTATCTATGCAAATTTATTGAAGACATTAACAATGGGCCAAATGGTGGAGTTTACAAGGTTAGATGTTTAAGCTTTGTGTGTATTGTCCTCCACTTATCATCAAGTTGTGTATAAGTAGTCACTAAAAAGGATTTTGTTTATTTTTTAGAAAGGTTTCTATTCTACATGCAACTACTAATTACTAGTTTATAATATTCATCTTCAAATTCAATATTCTGTGAATAATATTGCTCTACATTATCATTGAAACTTCTTAGCATTCGTATGCAAATTTTGAACAGGGACTTGCAGAACTTACAAAGGCACTCGAGGAGAAAGCTCCCAAGGTTTTTTTCCACCCTGTCTAGTGTCTTTCAATTAAGTTGTTCTCGAACTCCTAGCCCCTATGATTTCATTTTAGAAATATTTTCTTATTTAAAACACTTTTTTTTGAACTACCATTTAAGACTATTCTTAATGCAACTACTAATAACTAGTTTATCATATTCATGTTGAAATTCATTTAGTGTGAATAATATTGCTCTAGATTATCTTGAAACTTATAATTGTTCTTATGCAAATACTGAGCCTTGTTTTTATGGGTATTTCGACAGGGACTTGAAGAACTTACAATGGCACCCAAGGAGAAAGCCCCTAAGGTTTTGTATACTCTGTCTAATGTCATTATCATACAAGTTGTTCTCGAACTTGTAGCCAGCGGTGACTTATTTAAAGTATGTGTTTCAGGGGCTGCAATTCATTGCTGAAACACCAGACACCATCGAGAGCTCACCCGTAATAACAAAGAAATTTGGTCTCAACTTTTCTGACGAGAAACAATCTGTTTCTAAATCAAGAGTACACAGGGCATATCCTGTTGGCATTTCTGTGAGCAGGGGCATTACTGATTTGGTTTGATTAGCCTTCTTTAAATTACAGCCGATCAGCCTGCATGATCATTGGATTCAGTGACAGTACTTTTTTTATGGACAACCAAAAAATCGCAGGCACAAAAGGGAGAACCATCATCTCCATGTTAATGAATTTGTGTCTCTTGTATATGCATTTTTGAGACTGAATTATACTTAATTCTTTGTAAACTTTATTGTCAAGTATTTTTCACATGGATTTGTATTTTTCCTTCGGATACATGTCGGATGTAATCATGCCGAGTCAGTATCTTATAAGTCTCTGTATGCCAAATTTAATTTAATTATTCTACTAACGTTTGTAACTACTAAGGGAATTGATGAAAAAAATGAGGCATACCTTAGTTATAATCTTCCAAGAATTCAAATCCTCTTATGTAAACTAAAATATGGTGAATTCAGTTTCTGAATCAATTCAACATTTGGAGTGTGATACAAACATTTGGTGTGATATTAATGTTGATCATTCTTTAAAAAAAAGTTGAAAATGTGAACATGTGTCTGAAGTATTTTCATAAAAATTGTGTATTTGATTCTTTAAAATTTAAATATTTATCTTTTAAATATACAGTTTATTTCTTAATTCCATTTTTAGTTCAGTAATTTGTGTAGGACACAAGTTTGCATGACTCCAAAACATTGATCTTAATCATGTCAATTTATTAATGCCAATCACGCCAACATTAAGAAAACAGAGAATATAGTTGAGATTGAAAGAGATATAATTCAAACTATCATACCTTAGTTATAATCTTCCAAGAATTCAAATCTTCTTATGTAAACTAAAATATGGTGAATTCAGTTTCTGAATCAATTCAACATTTGGAGTGTGATACAAACATTTGGTGTAATATTAATGTTGATCATTCTTTAAAAAAAAGTTGAAAATGTGAACATGTGTCGAAGTATTTTCATAAAAATTGTGTACTTGATGCTTTAAAATTTAAATATTTATCTTTTAAATATACAGTTTATTTCTTAATTCCATTTTTAGTTCAGTAATTTGTGTAGGACACAAGTTTGCATGACTCCAAAACATTGATCTTAATCATGTCAATTTATTAATGCCAATCACGCCAACATAAAAAATACAGAGAATATAGTTGAGATTGAAAGAGATATAATTCAAACTATCATCTGTAAATAAGATTTTTTTTCTTGGATGTTCTGATAATTTTATTGTACCTATACATATTTTAATTTTTATAAGACAAAATACATTTAATCAATAAAATTATACTAATTTTCTAATTTATAAAAAAAAAAAAGGATTTTTGTTTGGGTTTTAAAACAGAACACAAAACACACACGCGTGCGCAACAACGACAAGAATGAGTTTCATCGACGACGGCGGCATCGACTTAGACCCTTCCGATTTCGGCACATCAGTCCCCTTAAAAAAAGTCCCAAACGGCGACGTTTTCCAAGCCTCCCGCGCCGGCGACCTCGACCGTCTCCGTTACCTTCTTGAATGCGGCGTTAACGTTAACGCACGTGACCAATGGGACTCCACCGCCCTCTACTACGCTTGTCTCGCCGGTCACCTTGATGCTGCTCGTATGCTTCTCGAAAACGGCGCTATTTGCTCTGAACACACTTTTGACGGTGACCGCTGTCATTACTCTGCTCTTAATTTGAAGGTTAGGAAGCTTCTTAAAGCTTTTGAAGCTCGTCCTCCTCCGTTGAATCCGTTGCAGAGTTCTCTTCGAGATACTTTCTTTGCTTGCCCCGCGAATTCGCATTCTGGTGGATTTCAGTTTCCTGGTAAGAATTCTATTCTACCTTTTGGATTGATTGGTTTATAAGAATGTTAAGGCGTGGAAGCTTTTTTATCAAGATTAGAAGAATGCTGCACATGAAGTTAAATTTGCGCCTATGAGAGTTTCAGTTTTTTTGTGGTAAATTTTTTATTCCTAAGTTATGAAAATGTGCATTTTTATAAGTATATTATTCATAGATGATTATGGAGAATATACATGAGAGAGCTTATGAGAATGTTGGAGTTTTAGAAGCTCACTTTAATTTAGGACATTCAAAGTTTTTTTTTTTTTTTTTTTTTTCTTCCTATTTTTCTTATTCAATAAGAACTCAAATATTGCGTGTTAAGAAAAGTTGTTGCATTAATAAATTTGTTTGAATATTAATTTGTTTGAGTAACCCACTTGGGTTGACCTGGTGGTATTGGCTTGGGATCTGGGAGTGCTTCTCCTCGAGGTTTTAGGTTCGATTCTCTCCGGTGTTAATTTGGGTGGGCTAATTTAACTTCTTCAAAAAAAAAAAAAAAAAAAAAAAAAATATATGAAAGAAAGAATGTTACGTTTCTCAATGATAAATTGAATAGGGACAGTTTTATAAGGAAATCATCAATGCAGGGGACATTTTATAAAGGTTCTTATATTTACGGAAAAATAATTGTTTGTAAAGGGTCTTATGATTAGGGATGGAGGATACAATGAAGGGTTTAGTTGTTGTCTTGTCAGTTGTCACATAATATACTTGAGAATTAAAATGACTGATTGGCCGTCTTAGCGGCTTAAATGTCACGTAGACTGTTACTGAGGATTATTCTGAGCAGAACAGAATTAAAACCATAGGACACGACACATTAACACAACACAAGTGCACAATAGTTGAGAATCTCTTTCACTTTTTCTCTCCATTTCAAAAACTACAGCAGCGTCGGCATAAGTTTAGCTTCATAGTTGGCGTGCTTAATCTTCCCCTGCTTGGAGGACAATGTCTTTTGCCTGCAAAACAAGACATGAGGGGTGGGGTACTGCAAAACAATGTCTTTTCCCCATGCTTAATCTTCATAGTTTGTATAATGGTAAGGTGAGATTTTAACTGTTTGATAAATCCACTTCAGCGTGAAATATGATTAGATTATTAAAAGATATTTGATAGGATAAAGCCTACTAGCTTGTGGTTTTTCATAGTTTAACAAAAATTCAGCTTGCATCAATGTTTTCAACGGCAGAATGCGGTTCATGACAGCAAGCCAAAAACCCACCAAAACAATGTGGTAGACGGCATTGCAGCCTATGATGAAAGCATTGGCTGCTATAAAGTATAACAAAAAACTGAATACTATAATAAAATAAAATAAACTAATAAGGTTTGTCAAGAACATATAACAAATTGAAGTTGCACCAGGCACATATCGTCTCACTAGGTTTTGGGTGGGTTTTGTTTTATTTCTCCTAAAAGGGATTGCTTCATTGCTTAAGTGGAGGCTCTCCTAGATCACTAATGTTGGTCAATTTTATTGATTAGATAAGTGTGCCTGACGAGTCTTACCACGGTCGTGCCAAATATGGCTGGTGCGTAATTAGGAATGAAACTCCCAGAAAAGGAAAAGATATGTGTACGAGGAACATCATGAGGGATAAAAGGGTTTGCTTGGGAAGAGTGCTCCACCTCAAATAGGAACCTGATATCAGATATCTAATGCTAATTTGAAGAGAAATACCCGACAATATATCTGAATTCTCTGAATACTGTTTTACTGAATTCTCAACTCTGTTGTAAATTACATACATAATTACTTATTTTAGATACAAATGTATCTAACGAATGACTCTACACTGACTTTTTAACTAATTTTGATTATTTAAATCCCTTAATCCCTTAAAAAAAAGATTATTTAAATCCCTTATTATAGTATTGAACTTTTCTAGACACGACTAGCTAATAAAATACATAAAACAATGACTCTTGAGTAGGTAAAATATCCAATATTCTTACACAACAAGGAATTAGGACTCAACTACTAAAACTATCAGATGATAAAACAAGGCTCGTTTATTCTTCATTAAGTCTCTCTCCTCTCTCTCTCTCTCTCATGTGAGATGGGGATGTCATTGATTGTGTGACAATTCTTTTTCCAAATAATAATGTTGTATTTATACATGGTCTGGCACTCAATATTTATCATATTTGAATAGGTATTTCATCCACTCAAGGGTTCAGTTCTAACTACTTTCCCCCAGATGTGGTTTTTACTGTACAAGGAAGACCCATTGAAGCTCACAGGGTCATATTAAGTGCAAGGTCGCCATTTTTCAAGAAAAAGTTTGAGACTGATTGGAAAGAGCGCAGTGAAGTGAGATTTGCACGGGAAAAGTTGTCATATCCTGCACTTTGTAGCCTTATACATTTCTTTTATTCAGACAGATTAGAGATTGCTGTGGATGATATGGAGAATCTTGTGAGAATTTCCAAAGTATGCAAATGTGAATCTCTGCAGAAAATTCTTGAGAAAGAAGTAACTCATCAAAAATATGCAGAGTATAAAGCTTTGACAGATATAGACAATTCTCAGAAGAGGTTTATTTTACAGGGCATATCCCTTCCTGAAGAAGACAGGCTTCCTGCAGCCTTGCGTAGAATCCTTCTGACAGCCCTTTCAAATTCCACTTATGAGAATGGTCAAGATAATGGAATCGATGAATTGGTATCTAGGATGGATGTCATGCAGATGGCTAAACCTCTAAGTGATCTTGCTGATGTCTGCGTAAGAGTTGATAAAAAGAATTTCCGCTGCCATAAAGTTATTCTAGCATCGAGGTCAGAATATTTCAAAGCAAGACTCTCACGTATGAAGGATTTCCATGAAGGGAAAGATGAATTATATATTGACTTCCTTCCTTGTCTTGAAGAACACGACATGAGTGTGGAAGCATTTGAAAAAATGATTGAATATATGTAAGTCTCTTCCCTTGACTGTGGAATTTTGAAATTGAAAATATTGGAGGGATTTAGTATGCCCATAATTACCATGGTAACTTAAGATCATCTTGTGAATCACTACCCGTGACTGTATTATTATTCTATAGATTTGGAGTTACATGATTTATTGTTAAATGATTTGCAATGTAGATATTCTTTCTTACGTTCCAGATTATATCTATTTATATCCGGGAGAAAATCTTCACCTATTTTTTGTATTTCAATCTGGAATATGTAACAAGCTGACCAAACGCAACCAATTTGCTAAAGATTTTAAGTACTTGTTCGTGTGTTCCAATTTGCTAAAGATTGAATAAAATACTAAAACTATTCAATTGCCTTAGTTTTATGCATGTTTGTTTTTGTACCAGGTCATATTTGTGTTGTTATATGTTAGTTTCTTTAGCATGTTCTTCTGATTGTGCCTTCTGCTTGAAGTTTATGAGAAAATACAAGTGTATTTGTACATTAATTTTCTGCTGCAAGTATGTTTTTTATTGTGAATTTTATCCTGTATTTCTTTGTTTGTTCAGGTACACCGATCGTTTGCAGGAAATAAATCCAGATCAGGTTTTTATACATCCATTAAGATTTCTTTTAAAAGTGGTTTGTCCTTTTATTGTCTAATTTTCAAAATATTTTTTAAACAGGCAGAGGAAATGTTTGATATTGCTTCTAGATACTTGATGTTTCCTCTTAAGCGTGCAGTGGCTGATGTCTTGTTGCCACACCTGGAAGTGGCGTCACCTGAAGAGCTTTGCCATTGGTTAATGCTAGCAGACATGTAAGTCTCTTTTCTGCCAATCTCTCTTTCTTCATCTTACATTGATGGCTTCAATTATTGTTGTTTCTTTATTATGATTATATAATACATTTTGATACTAGTGCTTTACCTTTTATTTCCACTTATTTTAGACCTCCCTATGTTACTACTTAGTACTTACTAGAGCTTGTTTAATAAGCGCTGCCCCAGTAGTTACTTATTAAAGGTTTCATCTGGATGGTTTCTGAAATGTATTCTGGTGTAACGATAATTGACCTAAACCAAACTTGAAATATTTACTAATGATCTACAATTAAGATGCCCAATCAGTTGAATGAAAATAAAAAAGGAGGATTATAGCTAATATAAGAAAGATCATGAATGTCATTTATAGATTATTTATGACTGCACATGTTTTAGGAAGAATATAACTACTGGAATGAATTTCCCCTTAATTCTTCTACCACGGCTCAAAATGACCTTAGGATCATGTAGGAAGAGGAAACCGTGTTTTTGTTCACTAATTACTGACTCCTAACCGCTGAGTATTGTAGCCTGTCGTGGTGAATTACATATGTTATCTTTTTTCTTTTTTTCATTCATAATAATTGATCTTTGTTCTCATTATTTTATGAAATACCATTGTTGGAAGTATATGAAGGTTGAACAATGAAGCTGCACCAGATCATATTTTGTTTAATCTGTATTTCTATTGAATATTTGTTCATTTCCAGGTATGGTGTTTTGAAGATTCGGGAATTCTGTCTAGATACCATTGCCTGTAATTTTGAATTATTTGCCGATACAAAAGAATTCCGGGCAATGCTGTTGACATTACCTCCACCATCTGGAGACTCATCTCTTCGTACAACTGTCCCGAGCATGCCCGGGTCTTCCCTAAATAATGATCAAGGAAATCTTCTTGATGATCTACGTGATAAATGGCTTGAAATTGAAGCCGCCGAGCTTGACGAGAGAGATGCAAGTGCTTTACAATTTGACAAGCGCCTAGAGATGCTTATGGTTGTTGCAGAGCATGAAAAGTCATCAGGTGATGCTGAACCAGAAGTTGTTAATGATGTCACACCCTTGGCTTTCTCTCCAATCACCGCTGTAATTTCAGGCGAACAAAAAGAACCGTAGATGAACACTGTTTTTTTGGAATGTATAGATTTTTTAGATCATTGCAGCCGTAGTTTATAGAGAGCAGATACGAAGTTAGGTTGCTTGGAGTGCTTAAGTTGGGTTTTAGTAACAGAAGTTGCTCGAGCATTCATTTATTTTTCAAGTTCTATCTATATCATTATTACACGGAAGTTTGACATTTTGATTGAGTACACGATTGTGTTTGTTCTAACTAGCTTGTTACAACTTAAGTCCGTGAAAAATGATCTTTAAAATAGCTAGAGAATACTACCTCTGTCCTTCAATATAAGATTCCTTGGACTGAATCACACAAATTTAAATAAAACAAAATAAATGATTATGGTTTGGCGTCACATTAAATTTTGACACCTGATGCCATTAGGTACCATCTCATATATCATATATGTATATGCTTTGGTTTTCCATGCAGCTGTGTTTGCAACAATTTTTTGCTCACTCCAAAATGAATGCCGCAAAATAAGTCATTTGTGACACTAAACGTGGGTACCTACCTCTCAGCTGGGATTCTAGAACAAATATTTAGAGTGGACAAACAATTGTTGCAAAACCTCAGTTGCATGGAAAATTGAAAACTTTCGATTGCAAATAATTGTTGCAACCATATTGGCATGAGAAAAAATAATATACACCTTGTTTCTTTTTAGTTATCGTTTTTTGTTACATTTGATATGATTATTTATTTATCTTTTTGTTATAAATAACTAAGGATGATATTGATAAAACATATGTTAATTAATGTTAATTGAACTTTGAAAAGACAACAAATAAGTTTTTTTTAAAGGAAAAAAGTCAACAAATAAGTTTATTTTCCTTCAAATGCAACAATTAAAATTGAAGGGATGGAGTAGAACATTAACAATTGTTTATATCATACACACTCGATCAATATAATTGACAGTAATCAAACAAGGACACAAATGGAATGCGATATATGGAAAGAACTCCTAAGATACTCTAAATATTCGAAGATACAATAATAACATTATAAAGAGTTGCAAAATAAGCCACTCTTATCGATGCAAAATAATATTTTTGTTGTATTTTTGAATGATTAACTTAGCTTATCATTATAAATACTTAATCATATATTTGATTTTTTATTTGTGTGGCGTTCTATCATATAATTCGATTCAAAGTAAAAGTTAAACTTTGTAAAAAACGTATTTCAAAACATTTAAAAATAAAAATGACATGCGCAAATTAATAAGTACCTCACTATGTTCTTAAAAGCCTGTATGCCTTTTTTTCTTAGGAAAAAGCCCTAATGCTAATCTTTTACAAATTAGACTAAAGAGATTTGACTCAAAGAAAGATGGTTGTCTCCTATTTTAGATTGGTAAAGGCAATGTAGCTAAGAAAGTCACAAAATATAGATAAGAAAGGATTTTTTCTAGATTCACCAAATAATCTTTTTTCTCTATTGTTTCCTTGAGTAAATTATTAAAAGGAATTCAGTACAAGATGAAACTTGATACATAAGATATCTGAAGGAAAAAAATAAATAAAAAAATATTGACTAAATATGGTAGAATTACTATTGCAAATTGGGAAACTCTCCATGTATGATCAAGCCCAATCCTTCCTAATATCAAAAGTATAGTTAATCTCCAAGTAACATTTATTGTCATCATCCAGAAACTGCACAAGAAAAATATGTATCATTATCTTACAACAAAAAAATTACACTTAATATTTTAAAGTTACCATTAAATAATTATGAGGAACATTTCATATAATTATGAAAGTGTATATATGTTATAACTGTTCAATCAAATTCAGTGCAGTTAGTTGTAACCTAAATTACCTTTGATCTTGCAGAATATTGTCCCCTAGCAAATATCCCAGAGGGTGTGACTTCTTCTGGCATCTCATGTGTGTAAGGCTCTGGTTGAGGGCTGAAGGTTCCAAGCATCTCTTTTGAGCTATCCACTGAAGTAACATTTATTTTAATACAATTAAAAATTAACAGGCATTGGTGTTAACAAATTGAAAATTTGGAAAACATTAGACTATATGAATTAAATTCAACGTACCCTTAACAGCAGTCTTCCAAACAGTATTGGTGTATTTTAACCCAGAAACAATGTTATTGCTCACAACAAAGCTGAATTTCAGACGGTAAGGACTACCTTCTTTAAGAGTAAACCACAATCCCTGTGGTTTTCCATCTTCAGGAATGGGAAGAACAATGTCATCTCTACCAGGAGAGATTATAGAAAGGCTTGTAAAATTCACTTCAGGTTCAAGGATTTCTACAAATACATTGAAAAAAATTAGTAACATCTCCATCAACCACGCATAAACACATACTCTCTTCGTCCCACACTTGTTTATTTCATACAAATTAAGAAAGGGTAAATAATCATTTTGGTATCTAAATATGTATTGTCACTATGATATCGGTCTATGTCGAAATAATAAACATATCCTCAAATGATTTATTTTTAAAATTTTTATATATGGACCAACTTGACTAACATGATACACATTCGTGGACTAATTGATAACTAACAAAGTACATTTCGAAGACCAAAATAACTAAGCAAACACAAATTTGGGTATATTTTTTAAAACTTTCCTCTTCTTGATGGTGATCAAGAGTCATCTATGATATAAGAAGGTAAATTTTTATAATTTTAAAATATTCGACTCTAAACGAAAGAATTATATATATATTTTAATTAAGGGAAATGTTAACTTGTGTCCTAAGGGCACAAAATAAAGATCTTAAAATAGGATTAAATAATAAATATTGCATTGAAAAAAATGAGTTTTTAAGATTTTAAGGTTATGAATGCACAATTTCCAAGGTGAAATTTCTACATTTAGTTTCTTATCTTGTGCCCTAAGGGCACAAGTTAACAAGACCCTTTAATTAATTAACCTTATCAATATTGATATATTTATCGATACATAAAGGTAAAATGAAAGATATTCACTTGATAGTAATCTACATAATATTAATTATAATATATAATTATAAAAATAATAATCAATATTAGGATAAAAATTGAAAGTGATGTTGATTTTGGACAATTTTCTTTTACAAAGGTGACAATTTTTTAAAATAGACAACCATGATTTATATACCTCCAATGTTGTTGACATCGACACTCCCAAGAAGCTGCTCCTTCCATTTCCGTAGACTCTCATCGTCCTATATTCAATCGTACAACCAAATAATCAAAAACAATGAATATAAAATAAAGCATGAAAAAAAATGAACAAATATTCAAATTAGTCTTTGAAATTGTAGGACGATAAGTACAATCTATTCCTCACATTATTGATATTTTAGAACTATATTTACGAAATTGCATAATTTTAATCAAATTCACTCCTCTCTTGATATTTATAAGACTAACATGACATTAAGATGATAATACTTTATATTTTCAGATATCATTTTGGAATATTGATAATGTGAAGGACTAGCTTGATTCAAAAGTAATTTAAGTACTTCACTCAGAAAACAATATATGAACAAGAAAAATGTGTAGTTCCACAAGAAACAAAACCTTATCTTTCTCAAGGTGTTCTTTAATAGTGCACATAGGACCTAGCTGTATTTTGGCTCCATATTCATCTTCTTCTTCCTCAGTTGCATAGACAGAAGATTCACTTGTATGCCTGGTAAGAGGCTCATGATGTTCATCTTGTTCTCCACCAGCATCACTAGTTTGTCCTGTTCCTTTGTTTTCATTATCAGACCCCATCTTCTTGGAACTTCAACAGCTCCAATATCCAAGGTAGTTAACTCATCCACAGAGATAAAAGAAATAACAATTGTGACCAAAACTATGTACTAAAAGAATTTGACCTCAACAAAACAAATTCTATAGACAGAAATTTATGTCAAGAATGATAAATGTTGAGACAAATTAAAAAATAACTTTTGAAGGGAAGGGACTAGTGAAACCAACAGATTAAAAAACATAAAACAATGACCGTTTGTGTTTCAGAAAACCAAACAAGAATAAATAAAGAAAAATGTCACATAACATAAAAAATATGAAAAAGTGATTGTTTGTTTTTGTTACTAGCTTTTTCTTCCTTTCTATTTTATTCTCCTTTTTGTGGTGATAGTTCAAAATGGGAGGAGGAGAGGAAAAAATGATTGGTAATTTGGAGAAAATTTCCATTGGTGATCCGAAATGTTTGTTAGAAGTGAATATTAAGACTACACCACAAATATTGTAACATTGACATAGGATACTTTATATTTGTAGTGGTACACATATACATTTTTTTTAGGAAATAATGGTACACGATATACTTGTTTGTCAAATAAATATTATTTACATTATTTGTAAAATTTCATTTATCTATATCATAACGACATGACTAATTTTACTTGGACAGTTTTTGTCTAACACAACGCTCTCCTTTTATTTGAGTTCGAGACCAACTATGTATAGCTTTGCAATAAAGCACAACAAAGGCATGATTTATGGAAAAGCCCTAGAGTGAGGAGGTTTGATCGGCCTATATTAAAACTATCAAAGATATGTGTTGTGAAATACCGTACCGTAATCACTATCGGTTCGAAATCACACCAATACTTGTATAGATGTGTGGAGCAAAAGGTAGTGGTAATCCTAGGTCTAAGTGTCTTCAAGCAACAACAACAAAACAGACCTAAAGCCTAAGTGTAGAACTTAAAACAATGACACTAACAAGCATGAAGATAAGAAAGCTTAAGAAAAACAAACACACACAAAATGGTAACCCAGTTCAGTCAATATGACCTAATCTGGGGGAGAGAGCAGCTCTCCAATCCACTATGATAAGATGTTACAAAGGTTACAAGAAATCAGCCTTCAATCCTAATCTCTACCCTTGTCTTGACCCACCTCACTCATATGAACCTACAAGAGATTATACTAGAGGAAGCTTATGATCCTTCCAATGATATAATCTCACTACCCAAGGTGTTTACAATGTTTATCCCAACCCAAGAGACTATCCCTACAAAGGTACTCAACCCTCAAGTTCCCCCCTTTGTGAACCCTAGACCTCTTGCTTCAGCTCTCATTCAAAGAATGCAGAAAACCACTTAAATACTAGTCACAGGCGCCCAAAATCGTGTCACGCTTCCAAAATCGTGTCACGATTCTGCTTTTCCAACCGTTGTGACCAGTCCCTTTCAGGTAAACTTGCTGAGGAAGTTGTTGAATCGTGTCACGATTTCCCAAATCGTGTCACGATTTTCCATCTCACAAGGCATGCACTCTGCCAAGCAAATTGTGCCACGATGCCCAAATCGTGTCACGATTTCTGGGCTGATTCTGCAAATACAATTTGAAGCCAATATACAACATTCTCCACCTTGACTTCTAATTGGTGATGATGCCAATTTAACCATCAACCACCATGCTGCTCTCTCCATAAGGGAATTACTCTTCAACAAATTTGATCAAGTCCAAGCAATGCTTGAACCTTGATCTAGGCAATGACTTGGTAAACACATCCGCCAGATTCTCTTCTGATGCCACTTTTTCCACCATGATCTCTTTGGATTCAATCATGTCTCTAACAAAGTGCAGGCGAATGTCAATGTGCTTTGTCCTCTCATGATACACTTGATGATTTGCCAAATGAATCGCGCTTTGGCTATCACAATGTATCTTCACACATTCTTGAGTAATTCCTAACTCACCAATCATCCCTTTCAGCCACATGGCCTCTTTCACCCCTTCAACAAGGGCAATGTATTCCGCTTGAGTTGTAGATAATGCCACCACGGATTGTTGGTTTGCCTTCCAACTAATAGCCGTGCCATAGAGAGTAAACACAAACCCCGATAGAGATTTTCTAGTGTCTACATTGCCCGCATAATCCGAATCCACATACCCCTCCAAAGCGTCTTTCCCTTGAGTTGCTCTTGTGTACTTCAAACCGCCCTTCAAAGACCCATTCAAATACCTCAACACCCACTTCAAAGCTTGCCAATGCACAATACCCGGATTTGCCATGAACCGACTCACAATGCTAACCGCATAAGCTAAGTCCGGTCTACTACAAACCATTCCATACATGATGCTTCCAACCCCACTAGCATAGGGAGTACTAGCCATCGCTTGTTTTTCATCCTCGGATTGAGGACATTGTTTTATGGACAACTTTGTGTGGTGACCCAAGGGAGTGCTGACAATTTTAGAGTTTGACATTCTAAAACGCTCCACCACCTTCTTCAAGTAACTAAGTTGAGATAAGAAGAGTTCACCTTTGTCACGATTTCTCACGATATCAATTCCAAGAACTCGCTTTGCCGGACCAAGATCTTTCATCTCAAATTCTTCATTTAACTTTTCTTTGAGCCTCATAATCTCATCCTTGCTAGAACTTGCCATCAAGATATCATCCACATATAGAAGAAGATAAAGAACGACTTTCTCACCATTCTTCAACATGTACACACATGAATCATACCCGCTTCTCACAAAACCGGTCTTCAAAAGAAATTCATCAAACCGACGATATCATTGCCTAGGGCTTTGCTTCAACCCATACAAAGATTTCTTCAAAAGACACACCTTAGACTTGTCCTCTACAAAACCTTCCGGTTGCTCCATGTAGATTGTCTCTTCAAGGTCACCATGTAAGAAAGCGGTCTTTACATCCATTTGCTCCAACTCAAGATTGAAATAATTCACAATAGCCATGAGAATCCTTATGGAACAATGTTTCACCACCGGTGAGAAGATCTCATTATAGTCAATCCCCTCCACTTGAGTGAAACCCTTTGCCACAAGTCTTGCTTTGTACCTTGGACCCTCAACTCCCGGAATACCCTCCTTTTTCTTGAAGATCCACTTGCATCCAACTACCCTTTGGTGTTTAGGTAGCTTCACAAGTTTCCAAGTTTGGTTCTTCTCCAATGAATCCATTTCTTCATTCACTGCCTTCAACCAATACTTGCTTTCTTTGCTCTCAAATGCCTCCTTGAAGTTTCTAGGCTCCGAGTCTTGCACACCTTCAGCCGCATTTAGAGCAAAACACACCAAGTCCGCATAACCATATCTACTAGGTGCCGTAATGGTCCTTCTTTCCCTATCTCTAGCCAAAAGATAATCAGGATCCACTACCGGTTGAGTTCCCCTTGGCTCCGATGTTGAATCTTCATCTTCCACATCGTCTTCTTCTTCACTTGGAAGCTCCACCTCAAACTGAGTTTCCTCCACCCTTGTTTCCGGTACTAAAGTCTCTAGGTCTTTACACTTCATCCCCATACGGGTCTCATCAAAGGTAACATCCCTACTAATCAAGACTTTTGATCCTCCACCAGATTCCAATTTCCACAACTTGTAGCCCTTCACACCTTCCGGATAACCAATGAAGACACATTTCAAAGCTCTAGGCTCAAGCTTGTCTTGCTTGATATGCGCATATGCCAAAGCTCCGAAAACCTTCAAAGTTGAGTAGTTTGCCGGTTTCCCACTCCATACTTCCATAGGTGTCTTGAAGTCGATTGCCGTTGATGGACATCTGTTGATCAAATAAGCTGCAGTCGTCACTGCTTCACCCCAGAAACTCTTAGGTAACCCAGCTCCTAGTATCATACACCTCACACGCTCCAAAAGAGTCCTATTCATGCGTTCAGCAAGACCATTTTGTTGCGGTGTTCTCGGTACGGTTCTATGCCTCTTGATTCCTTTTATCCTGCAAAACTCATTAAACTGCTCTGAAACAAACTCCAGGCCATTGTCAGTTCTTAAACCTTTTAGTTTAGTTCCCATTTGATTTTCTATGAGAGTGTGCCATTCTTTGAACTTTTCAAAGGTGTCACTTTTGTTTTTCAAAACAAAGACCCACACTCTCCTAGAATAATCATCAATAATGGAAAGAAAATAGGATCCTCCCCCATGAGTAAGAGTCTTGGAAGGACCCCAAAGGTCCGAATGTACATACTCAAAAGGTCTACTAGAATTATGCATGCCACTACCAAACTTAACTCTATGTTGTTTTCCTAGTATGCATTGTTCACAAAATTCTAGCTTATCCAACTTTTCTTTACCTAGCAAACCTTGTTTGGCTAGTTCAACTAGACCTCTTTCACTAACATGCCCTAATCTCATATGCCACAATTCAGAATTATTATGATGTACTACACTAGCTACCGATGCATTACCAATTACTATGGAACCATCTAAAATGTATAAACCATTCATTTTAGACCCCTTGACCGTAATCAATGCACCATGCGAAATTTTACAAACCCCATGCTCAATTCTAGTACAATAACCTAGACTATCAAACATGCTTATGGAAATTAAATTTCGCTTAAGTTCGGGAACATACCTCACTTCCTTTAAAAGGAATTCACGGCCATCAAACATCTTTAGACGGACGTTTCCCATACCTTGGACTTTGCACGCTTTGTCATTTCCGAGTCGAACAACTCCTCCTTCCTTTAGAGCCAAAGTCTCAAAATATTCCTTTCTAGGACACATGTGATAAGAGCATCCCGAGTCCAGAACCCAGCTCTTCTCCGGTTCCCAACTTGTGACCGCTAGTGCACCCGCACTTTCATAACCATCTTCATCGGACGCCACCGCAACTTGAACGGAAGAACTACCACTGCCCTCCTTTTCCGGACAATCCTTCTTGAAGTGACCTTGTTTGTGACAAAGAAAGCACTTATACTTTGATTTGTCAAAACCCTTGGACCTAGACTTGGACCTTGACTTTCCCTTGCCTTTTCCTCTATGCTCATTCCTCCCTCTTGAAACATTCAAGCCTTCACCGCTATCATCAACCTTCAAGTCCTTGAACTTGGTCAATTCCTTGGTTCTCAAAGCCGCTTGGACTTCCTCCAAAGTAGTGGTGCCCTCCTTACCATAAAGGATGGTATCCTTGAAATGCTCAAAAGACTTTGGTAATGAACAAAGTAACAACAATGCCTTGTCCTCATCATCCACATTGACTTCAATGTTGGCCAAATCATCAAGAATCTTGTTAAATTCCGCCAATTGCTCCGAGATCGATTTAGACTCCACCATCTTGAATGAATAGAGTTGTTGCTTCAAGAGTTGCCTATGAGCCAACGATTTCGTCATGTACAATGACTCCATCTTAGCCCACATCGATGCCGCGGTTGGTTCCCTCGCGACATCCCTTAAAACCTTATCTCCGAGACATAAAACAATGGCACTCTTTGCCTTGTCTATCATCTCACGCTTCTCCGCTTGTGTCAAATGTGCCGGCATCGCCGCTTCACCCTTCAATGCTTCTACACACTTTTGTTGTGTCAAAACCGCTTGCATCTTAACCTTCCACAACCCGAAATCATTACTTCCGGTGAACTTCTCGATGTCCCACTTTGAACCCATGATACCAACTATACCACTTTACGCCTAAGCCCCACGGTGGGCGCCAATTGTTGTGAAATACCGTACCGTAATCACTATCGGTTCGAAATCACACCAATACTTGTATAGATGTGTGGAGCAAAAGGTAGTGGTAATCCTAGGTCTAAGTGTCTTCAAGCAACAACAACAAAACAGACCTAAAGCCTAAGTGTAGAACTTAAAACAATGACACTAACAAGCATGAAGATAAGAAAGCTTAAGAAAAACAAACACACACAAAATGGTAACCCAGTTCAGTCAATATGACCTAATCTGGGGGAGAGAGCAGCTCTCCAATCCACTATGATAAGATGTTACAAAGGTTACAAGAAATCAGCCTTCAATCCTAATCTCTACCCTTGTCTTGACCCACCTCACTCATATGAACCTACAAGAGATTATACTAGAGGAAGCTTATGATCCTTCCAATGATATAATCTCACTACCCAAGGTGTTTACAATGTTTATCCCAACCCAAGAGACTATCCCTACAAAGGTACTCAACCCTCAAGTTCCCCCCTTTGTGAACCCTAGACCTCTTGCTTCAGCTCTCATTCATAGAATGCAGAAAACCACTTAAATACTAGTCACAGGCGCCCAAAATCGTGTCACGCTTCCAAAATCGTGTCACGATTCTGCTTTTCCAACCGTTGTGACCAGTCCCTTTCAGGTAAACTTGCTGAGGAAGTTGTTGAATCGTGTCACGATTTCCCAAATCGTGTCACGATTTTCCATCTCACAAGGCATGCACTCTGCCAAGCAAATCGTGCCACGATGCCCAAATCGTGTCACGATTTCTGGGCTGATTCTGCAAATACAATTTGAAGCCAATATACAACAATATGTATATGGGGCCACGACTAGTGTGAAAACAAAGGGCAGACCACATAAATGTTCTCCATAACTATAGAACTACATTAGTGGTCCATTTTAGGTCTTTATCACTTTATCATATTTTGAATATACTTGTTGAACACACTCAAGAACCAACATTGAGATGCATACTTTTTACAAATGATATAGTCTTATTTAAAGAGTCGAGAGATGATATAAATGGGAGGTTAAACAATTTGAGATAAATAGAAACACGTGACTTTCGCTTGAATAGAAGTAAAAGAAGTATATGAATATGTAAACCATCATATCCAACAAGGGTGATTAAAATAAAGAAAGGTCTTGAGTACTTTATAAGATCAACTTTATCATAAAATTATAAGATCAATGATGTTGCATGAAACAAAGTATTAGGTTGTTTATAAACAAACATGACAGTAAAATGAGTGTAACAAAATTAGAATGTTGCACTAGATTCACATAAATATCAAACTAGAAAAGATTATAAATTGATATAGCATTGAAGAGAAAGTTACTGCAGTATACTAGTATCAATTTGTATAAAAGATAGTTGAATTTTGATGGTGGTTTGAATATTTTGGAGGAGACATGCATATATTGTAGCAAGGAGAGTAGTTTAGAAGAAAAGTAGCCTACTGCTACATGCAAAATAAGACTTAAAAATCATATAGGAGAAACTATTATAAAGTATAGTGGTAAATTATTTGATTATATATAACTCATGATATAATGTTATGGAGTCATTTAATTTATGTAGCCAACCCCATGCCCAACCTCAGGGGAGGTCACAAAGTCTTTGCTTTATCTCCCCGACAAATAACTTATACTACATTAGATTATTGATTGACCTAATTTTGTATGAAAAAAATTCTTAGATCTTAAATTTTTCATATCACTCTTGAAATGTCTCTTTTACGCCTTTATTTGTGAACTAATAATTAAACCATTGTTGTGACAAAAAATGAACACAAAAAAAGTTGGAAATTTACATTGTCCAATATTCATGTTGCGATCCCATTAATTATTCAAGTTGTCTATTTATTCACCAATATTAATGTTTAATTACAAATTAGATGCTCGCTTCTAAGTCGCCAATGACTCAATCAGTTTATTTTGGAAGACACCATGCTAGGATATCATCATTTGTTCTAGTTTTTGTGAAAATAATGTCTTCTTTCTTTTGTCAGATAAAATGTCTTCTGAGTATTTGTAACATAACATGGTTTATAGTCATGCAAAGTCCAAATTTTGTATCTAAACCAGGCAACTAGTTTCTTAATGCTTGCTTCTGAGTTGCTCGTGGCTCAATCGGTTATTATGGGACACACTATACTAGGATGTTATATTTTGTCTTGGTTATGAAGGAAAAAAATGTCTTCTTTGAGAATGCGTAACATGATAGACACTGTACTAGTTGTCCACGTGTGCATATATATATTTTTTATTTTATTTTTATGTGTAATTACTAACTAGATGTTTGCTTCTTTCTGAGTTGCTGGTGGCTCAGTCAGTTATTTAGCTGACACCTGACAGCATAGTATAATATTATTGTCATTTCTTTCTTGTTCATAATATTGTCTTTGTTTTAATTAGTATATTCTGAGAAAGATTGTATATGTCTTACTTCTTTTGAGTATTTGTAATATGGATCTTAGTCTTGCAAAGTCGCAACTCATTGGTTGATCCCAAATCTAAATTTCATATCATGCACTATTATGAGATAACAAAGGGAACATTTCCATGTCCAGTTCTCTAATTCTATGACCTCGTCTCTCCAAGAACATAACAAAAAGGAAGGAGATAGAGATGCCTGTTTAACGTATCCCTCTAGTAAACTCAACAAGATCAACAATTGATTCATTCCATTTGATTCGGAGAAAAGCAGATGGGATACAATGAGATATGCCTTATATTTATCGGGAATGTCAAGCTGGTTTATATAAGATGTTGTGAAAAATTACGGTTCGAAATCACACCAATACTTGTAAAGATGTGTGGTGCAAAAGGTAGTGGTAATCCTAGGTCTAAGTGCCTTCAAGCAACAACAACAAAAAACAGACCTAAAACCTGAGTGTAGAGCTTAAAACAATGACACTAACAAATATGAAGATAAGAAAGCTTAAGGAAAAACAAACACACACAAAATGGTAACACAGTTCAGTCAATATGACCTACTCTGAGGGAGAGAGCAGCTCTCCAATCCACTATGATAAGATGTTACAAAAGGTTACAAGAAATCAGCCTTCAATCCTAATCTCTACCCTTTGTCTTGACCCACCCCACTCATATGAACTTACAAGAGATTACAATAGAGGAAGCTTATGATCCTTCCTACATCTCACTACCCAAGGTGTTTACAATGTTTATCCCAACCCAAGAGACTATTCCTACAAAGGTACTCAACCCTCAAATTCCACCCCTTTTGAACCCTAGACCTTTTGCTTCAGCATCTCCTTCAAAGAATGCAAAAACCACTTAAATATTTAACACATACGTGTAAAATCGCGCCACGATTTTCCACTACCGTGCCACGATTTCCCTTTTCCAGCCGTTGTGAACAGTCACTTTCAAAACAACTTGCTCAAGAAGTTGTCTTAATCATGTCACGATTTCCCAAATCGTGTCACGATTTCCTGTTGCCAGAAACCACCCGTTCTGCCAACGAAATCGCGTTGCGGCTCTCCAAAATTGTACCACGATTTTGTGCATTCCCAGAACCACAGTTCTAAGGCAATATACAACATAAGACATCATACAAATCCATTCAAGACGGTCATACCTTTTCTCAAGGTGCTTAACAAACCATTAAGCTTTTCCGTGCAAATGTCTAAAAGAAGAAATGGTTTCCTGCAAATCAATAGTAACATTTGCTCAAAATGTTATAGAAAAACAAGTTAATATTTATTTCATTTTCAATGCTCAAAATCAAAACAAACTCTAGAGTTGCTGAGGCAAACATGTTTTAGCCATGCTAGTTAATGGTGTTTTACTCTTATGAAGAAACACCCCAATAAAGAGAAAAACATGGTTGCTCTCATTTATCAGCGAAAGTATTTCCAAGTTTCCAACAGATAAAAGTATAGTTTGAATGTAAAGCAAAGAAGAACCTGGAAAGGTGAGAAGAAATGTTTGAAATAAACAATTATTTTTTTTAATTTTAATGGATCCAGGTCGGGTTTCATGAACCCCGGATTTTAAACGGTGGAAAAAGAAGAAGAGACTGAAACTATTTCTTTCTTTTTCCTTGCACAAGTCCTCTTTTGAGAGGCAAAACATTAAAACCCCTTCCTTTCTTTTCTCACACCTTCCTTGACCTCTCAAGACCTCTTCCCTTCGTTCCTCTGTTTGTTTGTGTTAATGGATTCATTTTTGTTGAGAACCAACTTTCAACATATATAGTTTTGTTGAGAACAGCCAACTATGGAAGGGTGTGTATCTTTTCTTCACCTATCATAATTTTTATGCATGTGTATAATATAACCATATATAAGTATATTGTTTTCCCTATTAGGAGGATCCGTGTTACGATCCTCGCGTTACAATCTTTCAACTCCCTCCCGATCATGCGTAGACTCAAGATTTTTCAAGTCACAAAGGCAAGACCAAATTTTCTTAATGTTTAAATGAGCATAATATCTAATGCTTTCTTTCAGTTTTGTAGAATCAAGGATTACCAGACATGAGCTGAGCAACAACAATATTATAACTGATAGTATCATTTGAATCATGGATTACAGAGACGTGCCTTTATTTCAAAGACACCTACGGCACTTTTGGATCAAGCAAAAAAATGGCCTACTGTGACCAAGTCAGCATCAAAACACACAATTAGCCTTCCAAATGAAGCAAGACAATAAGTGATGTTGAACAAATGGACATACTCCAATCTCTTTTGATACTATGAATTGCCTAACCTAATGCAGGTTTCTGCTCTTTGTTATCAACTTCAATCTCTCGAACATTCCTTTTCTTTCTTCCAAGCTTCTTTTTCCGGAACGGTTGCTCACCTATAACCCACTCTTCTTCTCTCTCTCAATCACCAAATTTCTTCCATATGCCATGAACTCTTAAGATCAATTTTACATCTAAGCAAAGTTATCTCATAATACAAGTGTTATGTGGTAATATTTTGGAGTTGGTGTTAGTGCTCTAAGAAAGGAGAAGGATATCCATCTCTTGAAAGTTGCTCATTTAGACTCTATGAGGTAAAACTTTATGATTCATGGAATTTATAGTGGATGTCTAGTTTGGATGAGTAGTGGAACTATTATAGATAGTAAAATTTTAGTCTTTCATGTGTCCCTTTCAAACTCTAAGTGTAACAGATTTGGGGGTTTTATCTTATTCTTTTATCTATTGGTAATGTGATCTTAAATAGGTTTTAACAAGAGCTGAAATCAATGTATGATGTTCAGTTTTGGTGAGAATTGCTTTGGTGGTTATTCGGAAAGGCATTGCTAGGAACGAAGTTGACTCGTGATATTTGTGAGTTGATAACAATCATTATCACATATTTTCACTATTAATATTATTGATATTTTGATAATTTTCTATGTTAAGTGTTTATAAAAATGGGGAACACACCCTTTGAACGTTTTCTTCTCATTGATACTTAAGTTTAAAGACATCGATATTATTAAGGTCTCTATTTGGATTTATCTATGACTTATTGAGCAAATGATTTGAAATTAGAGGTTTGGTTGCATATACTATGACATGAGTTTTGAGAAATGAAGAAATACGATTTTGAGATATATGTTCTTGGGATTTTCGATATAAATATGCAATCCATTTGGATTTGGATTTTACTTGGGATTTATAAAGTAGAGAATTTGATTGTATGTATTTCGGTAGTTGTTTTAATATGATGTGAAATGTGGTTTTGAAATATGCATTTTTGAAAGGTTTGATATTAATTTGTACGCGATTTGGATTTGAATTTGGATTTATGTATGACTATAAGTAGTGGATTTTCGATTGAGTTTTAATGATACGTATTTTGAAATAAGTTTCGTTATGTTGTGAAATATGGTTTTAGCATTGTGTTTTAAGAACAGTGTTTTGAAAATTATGGTTATAATGACGACGACCTAGGTGCACCTAGTATGTATTTCGATTAGGTAGAGTTACTCCATTAAATGGAGCCGCCCCTATGGAAAGGCCGTCATTAGGAGCAGAGGGCTATCAATGAGATGTAAACTCCCTAATTGAAAATGTTTACACTTTGTTTTGAGTCGAGAGAAAAGAGCTATTCGTTAGAGGGAGCCGTCCCATGGGAGGCCACCATTAGGAGGAGAGAGCTATCAACGAGATGGAGCTAGTTCTCGATTCACCCATTTGATTATTTTCACTAAAGTTGGATTTTTATACTTTATTTAAAGTAGATTATTTTGGTATTATTAAATTGACTCTGATTTTTTATTCTATTTGAAGTTGATTAATTTGATTCCTTTTCGGTATACCCGATTTCTATACTTCCTTTAAAATTGTGGATTTGGTTTCACCTTTTTACGACATTGGAAATTTGATATAGTCTTATTTGGTTTAATAAATTTACAAAATTTTCGGAATTTCATGCATACTCTTGGTTGTGAATTTTCATGTGTACAAACAACTGTGGATTACTTGAATTTTACACGGTTACTATTTTTGTAAATTGACATTAGATTTGAGAAAGTAAATAATCGTGCCCTTGTGTGTCTCCCTTCTAGTTGGTGGTGGTTGTTATCCCTCACCAAGTCCTTGTGAGTTGTGACTTACTCTTTTATTTTATATTTTTTTTTCAGATTCCCAAGCAGCTGAGTAGAAAGCTGCTAGCAGATTCAAAGTTTTCGCAGTTTCTCTTTTGGTAGGTCCCCTTGGTTGGCGTCTCTTTTGTATATGTATATTTTGGTGTCAAATGATGAATTTGCAGCTATTTGGTAGTCTAACATGTTTTATTCTGAGTTGTACATGTATGAAAACAAAATGTGACTTGAGATTCTAGATGGTAATGCAGGTATATAGACAGAATTCATATCTTAGAATTTTTTTTTTTCTTTTGAAATTGTAGTTTGTTGAGTTCCGTCAATCGACTTGCTGGACTAGGAAGTTATAGTTCGTGTGCCGGTCACGATATTGAATTTTGGGTCGTTTTCATGAAGAAGAAAAAAATCACCTAAGCCATAGTCCACATTCTAAATACCAAAATTGAATACGATTTAAAAAAAAATAAAACTATAATTACCATTTTTAAGTCTAAGCATATTGATAAACCTAGATTAAACATGCAAGCCTACATACATAGTATTAATGCATGAGCTAGGTAGGCTTCATGGCACAGGACTCGACCACAGGCGGCTCGGACCTACTGCAAAAGACTTCGGCCTGAAAAGTTATAGCAGGGCAGTTGGAAGGATGGGCAGCATCTTTTGCTTGAAAGGTCATGTAATACTTAATATTACCTCCATGAGTTGACTTAATAATGTCATCAAACACAAAATTTGCACCCTAATAATTTACAAAATAATAGTACTATATTAGTTGATCAATGAATGAATAAATAAACATAAACATACTATAATCATCATAAGTTTACTCTAATAAGTATTGAACCAACCTGATTCTAAGCATTGTATTTCTCCAAAGCAAGCTTGCAGAGGGGAATGAGACGAAGGCGAAGATCATCGGACATGCAATCAGGTCTGATACCGCCACATAAACGCGCAACTGCTGGAGGGGAAATAGCATCAAATACCTGTCCAGAATCAAAATCAAGAGATTATGATTATTTTAATAACAAATTAAGTGAAACGCAAAATGAGATAGATAAATAGATGCTTACAGCTAGGTTATGGGAGCGCTATCTATGCTCAGCCATGGCGATTCTAATTTCTTCATCTTTTTTTATCTGAGCCTTATTCTTATACACAAAGCGCGAACACATAAACATATAAGGATCTTTGAGATCGTCGTAGATAGAAAAGTCACTTTCCATAAGTTCTTCATTGCGTATCGATTCCCATGGCGTCTCTGGTTCCGATTTTGGCTCCATTGTCGGTGGTAATGTGGATGTCGATGTGGTTGCTAGTGAGGAGGTAGCTTCCATCATTGTTCTGTAACACCGCTAGACACGACGATAACAACAACGCAGTTAACCTAAATTTTTTGAATCCAGCTCATTAAATAGAGTTAATTGAGCATAGGATTAGGCTCTGTTTTTTCACCCAAAAATATTAATAGTTATAATTTACAATCTGGTTCGAAAAACGAAATCCAGACCAGAGATATTATTGAAATTTTTGCAGGACGCGCTAGAAGGTAGCAAGGTGGGAAAAGTAAATCCCTAATATTTTTTAACAAGCCAAGCACTTCACCAACTTATTGGTAGCAATGGGGAATAAGTAATTGGTTTAGCTTTTATGAACCCTCCATTGTGATCCCTAAGACACATGTCTATTCCCACTTTGTTTATGAACACTGCATCCACTTTGCACTTCAATTTACCAAGATTAGATTTTCTTCAATGGTGTAGATCTGGGCGTGTAGGAGTGTCATCCTTTGTCGATGTCGTTTTCAAGTTTGTTCACTGCTATTGATTGAGAAATGTGGTGGCATGTTGATATATCGTTGTAGACTTGTAGTGTTTTCAATCATTGTCCATTGCTTATGATTGAGAAATGTTGCGGCATGTTGATATATCGTTGTAGTGTTTTCATCAACTTCATCCCATAATTTCAAATAACAGCTTTTCCATAAACTGACCTGCTTCATTTCACCTAAGACATAGCATATGTAAAAAATAAATCAACAAATACCATATGTGGTTCGATCAAATCCCATAACTCAATGATTTTTCCAAACATGTATAATAGCAACAAGGCAAGTAAAAACAAAACGGTGCCATGCATTTTCACAGTAATTTCCACAGCGAGTATAATCTTGAGGACAAAGTACCTTTTCAGTGCCAAGTTTTATTCAAGTTGGCAAACAATCCCTTAGCATTCTCTAATTTGTGTCTAAATTCGTCGGTTGAGTTTTCTATGAGACTATAATAGCTATACTTATGACTAGTATTCAAGTGTTTGTTGATACTCGATTATACTACTACTCATTTGATTATTACTAAAACAAGAACTATGTTTTTTTTTTTTAATTAAGTGAGCTGGATACATAAATCAAATTAGGTGATAATATTCTATCATAAATCATAGATTAGAAAAAAATTCAGTTGAAAAGAAAGAAACCACCTTTTATGCCCAAAAGTTTCCGATGGAGGAGATTAATCGTTAAGAGACGGTAGAAATCTCGTAGCTTATAACATGGTACTCCCTCCGTCTCATTTTTATCGTCGTTTAGCATTTTTTATGTCGCAAAATAATTTTTACTTTAAAATACTAACATCATTTATTATTTTTTCCCATTAATATACTCTTATTTATTCAATTTTATTCAACTTAACTACTCCATTAACTATAATTAATAAATATCTTTCAATAAATAGTAATAATTATACCGTTAAAATCAAACAACTAGTCATTTCTTTAAAAACCGTCCACATAATTTTAAAGAGAAAATTTAATATAGTCACAACTCGAAAATTAAAAAGATTTAGGCACACTCACATAAAATAAAAAACAAAAATAAATCAATCACATCCGTTAATATCATTTAACTTTAAAGAAAATTTACATAGATACAAACACAAATAAAATTATTTAGACATTAAAAAAATTAAATGATAAATAAATTAGTCACATCATTTCTCTTAATTTTATTCTTATTTAATTTTTTTTATGTTTTGTGAATATGCCGAAATCATTTTTATTTGGAGGTTGTGCCAATTTAAGACTTCCTCCATTTTAAAATAAAAATGAGACGGATGGAGTTTAAAAACAAAGGAATCATTTTGTTTTTCTTTTAAGTGTGACGTTACCTTTGACTTATGAAGTAAAGAGGAATGAAACACAAAAAAGGAAAAATGGCGACACCTTTTGGTTATGAATTAGTAAAGAGGATTTGGTGATTTGACCCCTCGAAAAATAAAGGAAGATTGGTGTATTTGTTTAGGTGCATGTGAAATTGTGAACTGTGATTCATTCCTTATTGCAGAGCAGAATGTCGATGGAGTCGGAATCCGAATTGGAACAGGATCAGGAATCAAAATCCGATTCGGATTCGGATTCGGATTCGGAACTCGAATTGGACTGGGAATTGAAGAAAGAATTAGAGGAAGAAAGGAAGGTCATGGCTATGTACAAGGAGCGCTCTCGTAACCTAACTGTACGCTTCCTTCTACCTATTGTTCCATTAATTTGCTACTCATTTTGTTGTTTCACTTAATATATTATCTTAATCTCATTGTCGATGCTATCGACCATCCACAAGGTTTTGGTGGCGGTATCTTTCCCATTCACATAACCGATTATGTTCGCCCTCGTCTCATTACATTCTCCAAGCTTGCGTTAGACAAGTACAATGCTGATCAGGTTCAAAACCACTAAACTATCGGTATATATAAATAAACGTTAACGTTTATTTATTGATGAACTTATTATTCTTCTTAATTTTGTGTTTGATGACATTGTCAGGTCAACCCGTCAATGCGTTTGTGGTTTTAACCATTACATTACCTTTCAAGCTAAAGATACTACACTTCCTTCCAACAGTCATGCTATAACTTTCCAGACCGAAATCTTTGATCGGATTCCTGCACATGGACCGCCTTTGGTTAGGTCGTGTGCCATGAAGCCTACCTAACATATAGACCAAGGTAATAATTTGCACTAATGTTATGTTATACATGCTTGCCTGTTTAATGTTTTATAGGTTAGCCAATATTCTTAGAGACTTATCTTGGATATTTAACCGAAGCATCTTGCATATCTTTCAAAATGTACAAAGATTAAATTAAATTATCATCGAATATTGGATTATTGTTCAAATGTGGAGTTTTTCAAGAACTATGGAAATTTTTGTATAAAGGTAAATGAATGTTCGTAAGAACGTGATTGTAAATAAAACATATGAATGACACGGTAGTCCAACATGGAAAAAATGGTTCAACTCTCTTTGCCCCTTTTTTCCTCTTATTTTTTTTCTCTAAAATATTGATAGTATGAATCGCCATCTCCCTCAATCACAATAACACCATATCCAACCTCATGGGCCTTTTCAACGCGAACATGGTGCTGAGGATTTTTATTGTTCTCGAAAAACTATGCTATTGAACTATAATCAAACTGATATATTGACAATGAAGTAATCGATCAAAACCGATTTCCGGTTGCTGTGTTGAGGATTGGCGTTAGCTTCTTTTTGTGGAGTGTTTGGTTGGTGGGCGAAGCATATGAGTCCGTAATTGATAATTGGAGCAGTTCTGTTGGCCCTTTTTGACACTGTCAACAAAAAAACACGACAGTGAGAGAATCAATTTTATGGAATCAATTTAACTTATATACCGATATTATAGAAGTTCCCTCAAACTGTTTTCTTGAGGATTATGTACTTCCACACATCCCTATTGCTAGTAAAACAATTACAGATGGAAGTTCATTAGCTTGTGATCAGAAGAGTACTACTTCCAAGCCCAAATTGTCTCTCTAGGTCATTGAGAATGCGGGTGGCTTACAAAAAATTTCACTGTCTTCAAAATTTGTGAAAGCATCTTATTTGTTCTTTAGGAATTCTAGGATAAATTTCTCACCTTCCTATCGGACCAATGCACAAAAAGTTGTGTTATGGTTGTGTATAATAACTCATGGAACTATAAATGTTCAGTGAATAAAGCCATTCAACGATAGCTTTATCTTAAGTACCATGAACTAAGTTTTATTCATCTATTTGGGTATGGGAGCAAATTATATCTTAAGCTTCATCGTCATTGAGGTATAATAGCACTTCAATGTCAATATATCAGTTTGTTTTCTTAAACTTATGCAGTGTGAGAGTTGAAAATCAACCTCCTTCTGTTTGGTTAGCATATATGCCATCATTCATTCATGAACAATGTTGTACTTGTCGTTTTGGTCATCTGATTAATGCTCCTGCGCTGTGTTATATGCCCATGAGTGATAGTAGCAATAGCAGCAGTGAGTAAAATTTAACTTTTTGTTCTGTTCTGAAAGTAGTGTGACCTATGTGGTATTTGTATGTGCTGCAAATTTTTGTTTTGTTTTGAATTGCTTGGAGTGTGGAACAAAGATGGAAGTGTGGATGGCCTTATCCCTGAACTTGAATGTGTGGTTTGAGTTTAGTGGATATTGTGCATTCGTTTGCTGTTGGTATAGTTGTCATGTGTTTCATTTGAAAGGCTCGTGAAGGCATGAACACTAAATCGTTGTGTTACATGCTTTGGCTTGTTCCATTACTACCATATATTTTTTTTAAGAATAATGATATTTTTACAACAATTTTTGGAACAACCTTCTTCTTCTTCTCTCTTCTTATTGGTCAAAAACAATAGAGAGAGAGAGAAAGAAGAAGAGAGAGTAGCAACACAATGTGAGTATGAGAGATAAAGTTGTCCCAAAATAGTTGTACAAATATCATTTCTCTTTTTTGTAGGTATATCTCTTTTTTATTACTCCACATTCCATGGGAGAATACATGTTGCATCTTGGTTAGGACTTGGGAGCCATGTAGTCAAAATCGGGATTTTAATCGTATAATCCAATGATTTTACGATTAACGTTGTCTTGAAGGATCACGACGACTACACGAAGAATCCTAAATTAGTGAAATCATGTATAATAACTTCCGTTAATTGTAAATTTCTAAAATCCACCTACGTTTAAGCATCATGTAGATGTTGACTTGAGTTTTATTTAGTTGTTTTTTATACTATTTTTTTTAGGCTTAATTAATGATTTGGTCTCTTAGATTATTTGCTGGTTACATATTGGTCCCATAAGTTATTAACTTTACAATTTGGTCCCTTAAGTTAGTATCTGTTAGTCAAATAAATTCTCACTGTCAGTCTTTTGCCAAAACGTTGAATAGACACATGAGAAAGGTGACGTGACAACTTGCAATGTGTAACCACTTTAGACATTGTGTTAACGGTTTTGACGGTGGAGATTTATTTGGCTGATGGAAGATGACTTAAAGGGACCAAATTGTAATATTAATAACTTATGAGATTAAAATGTAACCAACAAATAACTTGAGGGACCACATTAGTAATTAAGCCTTTTTTTTTACTAGTTTTAGTTATGTTTGGGAATTATGCAACTATGTTGTTATGCTGTGTAAGTTATGCTTATGAACTGTAATTTAATTATGTATTTCAAGTGTTCTTTTTCCTATGTATGCTATTTTATATGCATATAGTTGAGGTATATGAATTTTGTATAATCTTAGGATTAATGTAACGATTCTACAATTTGCGACTTTACCCCACTACGGATTATACGTAAAATCTCGATTTTGACTAGCTTGCTTGATAGTGATGCATATAAGATGTTAATGAGTGTTAAATTTGTCGTAGTTTGCTTTCAACTTAGTTTTTTTTTTTTTCGTCTCTGAAATAATTTAATGATTCAATTTCTTTTTAGTTATGTACTCTCTGCTGTCTTCACTTTGACAGATAGAAAAGCCACTTTCATTTATCTTCTTGTTGGAGTATGGTCATATGGCAGTAGTTATGCAGCAAAGGAAAGAAGAGAGAGCAGAATAAATAAAAATAATCTTGGCATATGCAACACTGCTTAAAGTGTTTCAAAATAATTGTACAATGCTGATGTTATACTTGTACTGAAACTTTTTGGTTATACTACTATTGTTATATAAATGCGATAGAAATGTATGATTGGGCACCTCAAATGGCACTTGATTAACTGCATCACAGTTGCAATTACTTATGACATCTTGCTCCACTTTTTCTACTTAAATGCAATAGAAATATAGGAGAATCTGCTAACCCAATGTGTCTCCATTTTTCAATTGTTTAGAATTTTGAATTTAGAATTTGCATCGTGTCTTTATCCACTTAACTCTAGAATTCTACTCTGAATCTTTGACAAGGAGTATAAAGTAGCCGAAATATCCTGGCTATGTTGTTTGTGTCAAAAAATTTCTTATAAGACAAATTCACCTCATCCCTCTACGAAGATATTGCACCACTTCTTGCGTGAGAATGAGCAAGTTCTACCCAACAATTTAACTTTTAAATGGTTTTTTTTGGCTTTTGTCCCCCAATTGACCGGTCATCACGTTAATAAAAGCAAATTTTATGGTACATCAAAAAATTTAAATGTACCGGTACAATAAATCATTAAATTAATTAATTAAATGAGTTGTTTTTTTAAGAAAAAGAATTATTTTCTATCATCGACAATTATAATAATTAAATCTTATTTACCAAAAGTGTCGACGAAATAAAATTTAATTTTTTTGAATTTTTATTACTCATACCAAAGAAGATTGATTATTTTTTTAGAAAATATTAAAAATTTAATACGATTCTTATAAACAATGAAATGATGTGTTTTTTCTTATGAAACGGTGTTTTCTAAAATATAATTATTGACAAATAGCTTTTTATTTTATAAAATGATCGTTAATTTATAAATTTATGAAACAAGAGTACCGATACACCTCAATTTGTAAGGTGTACCGTAGAAGTTTCCATTAAATAAATAGGGCAGTAATTGCACACTCTTCGGCTGTTAATCACTTATGATACTCATAATTTCTTTAAATTTATAAAAAAAATTAAAATTTTGTTATTATAAAAAAATATAAAATATGTTTTTTGTCCCTCTAAATATATATTTACTTTCATTTTTAATCCCTTTAAAAATTTCTTTAAATTTTGCTCCTCTAAAAATTTTGTTTTTAATCTTAGTCCATGTTCTTTTACAAAATTCATGTCTCATGTTTCAAATGTCTTTTTTATGTTATGTGTTGAATCAGTAGATTACTCAGTTCTAGTTAATGGTGAAAAAATCGGTCCTATTGTTCCTGGAAGAGGTTTCAAATAAGGGAATCCTCTGTCTCCCTATTTGTTTATTATGTGTGCCGAAGGACTTTCATTTCTAATCAGAAAAGCAGAAGGTAGAGGTGATATTAAGGGAGCTAAAATCTGCAATAATGCTCCAATTATTTTGCATATGCTCTTTGCAGATTTGCTTTTTATTTTTCAAAGCTACTGAAAAATATTTTAGTAATTTAGTAAAGTGCATCTGGTCAAGCAATTAATTTCAAGATATTTTGTAGCAGGAATGTGGACATCACACGTAAAAATTCAATTTCTCATATTCTGGGTGTTCAACAAGATCTCGGTACAGTAAAATACTTGGGAGTTCCATCTATGGTGGGTAGAAGTAGTGCATCAACCTTCAAATTCATCAAAGATAGAGTTTGGAAAAGAATTAACACTTGGAGTAGTAAGTGTTTGTCTCAAGCAGGAAAGGAAATTCTAATCAAATCCGTCCTTCTAGTGATTCCGTCATATATTGAGTATTTTCTCTATTCCAAAATCCATTATTGCTGACATAGAGAGAATGATGAACTCATTTTGGTGGGGTCATAACAGGCAAGAAGGCAAAGGGATAAATTGGATGTCTTGGGAAAGATTGAGCATCAACAAGATGGATGGTGGATTGGGTTTCAAAAACCTTTGCCTTTAATAATGCTATGTTAGGCAAACAAGCTTGGAAGTTCATGACTGATCCAAACAACATAGTCACTAGATTATTCAAAGCCAAATATTTTCCGAAATGTGATTTTTTGGATTCAAGGTGTGGTCACAACCCAAGTTATGTTTGGCGTAGTATTTGAGGCGCGAGAAATTTGGTTAAAGCAGGGTATAAATGGAGTATTGGTTCGGGTCTCAATATCCCGTTTTGGGATCATAATTGGGTAGATGATGGTAGCACAGTTCCCAGACCGGATTCCTTGCCTCAAGAATTATCTAATATGACAGTTGCAGATGTTCGGTTACCACAATTGAGGGTGTGGAATGTTGGGGTTATTTGAAACTTGGTAAGTAATGTTGACTTGAAGCGTATCCTGCAAACTCCTATTTTTGAAGTGGTTCAGAATGACAAATGTATTTGGAGTCTTGAAGCCAATGGAATATACTCGGTTAGGAGTGGATATCGTATCAGCTTGCAACAACTTTTAGATACCAATAATCATAGAGTAGAAGGCGATTGGGATTTAATTTGGAAACTCCAAGTTCCACCAAAAGTTAAGGATCTATTGTGGAGAATTTGCCGCAATTGCTTACCAACGAGAGTAAGGCTTCATGACCGTGGTGTTAATTGTCCAAGTAGTTGTGTGTTGTGTGAAGATGGAATGGAAGATAGTATGCATGTTTTTTTCCACTGTTTTAACAGTAAGTTATGTTGGCAACTCACTAATATTTGGAACATAATTCAGCCCCTGGTACTGTCAGAACATCAAGTTAGTTCTTTGATTTTTAATGTTTTGCAACTCGCAGATCAGCATGCCCAAGCTGTCTTTGCGTGCACACTGTGGTCTATTTGGAAGCAACGAAATGATCTTATTTGGAGGAATGAAACCAGTACACGAGCGGTTGTTTGCGAGAGGGGTAGGAACCTCCTCATGAGTTGGCAAAATGCGCAAACATGTCATAATAGTGCGACTGTACAGCAGCAGCATTCTGCTATTCAAAGGTGGAAGAAACCGGATCTAGGGAGGTATAAATGTAACGTTGATGCAGCTTTTTGTAAGGTCAGCAATAGAGTAAGGATAAGTATATGCATTAGGGACGATCACGGAAGTTTCGTGTTGGCTAAAACTGAATGGGTTTCACCTATTCTTAAAGTTGATATTGGAGAATTGTTAGGTCTTCTGTTTGCTATCAGATGGCTTAAGGATTTGCATATTAATAATGTTGTTTTTGAGTCAGACTCTAAGAGAGTAGTTGATAGCTTCCATAACAATCGTAAAGATGAATATGATTTTGGAGCTATTATTAGAGAGTGTAGAAATTCATTCTCGTCCTTTTTCACAAACTCGCATGTTGAGTTTATTAGGAGACAAATTAATGAGGTTGCTCATAGCCTTGCTAGGGTGACCACATTGTTACCTAGTTTCAATTTGTTTACTGAGATGTCTGATCGTATTGAACCATTTATTGCTAATGAAATGTGATAGTTATTTATTGTCAAAAAAAATGTCATTATTTAGACTTTTTTTTTTTGAAGGAATGTCATTATTTAGACCTTAACATAATAATAACTTAATAAATCAACTATTTAATTTAAAGTTATAGATGATGGGTTGAGTAGCTGTAGCTCAATTGACTTGGATTAAAGCAGTAGAAAAATTTAGAAGTAAGAAGAGGCTTAAGATTGAAATCTTACTAAAAAAATATTAACATAACAACTAACGTTGTCGTTCATCTCTCATAAAATAACATTTGTCATTTATAAATTAAATTGTTAAGTTATGAAACTAATGATATGAACAAAAAAGATGTGATATGAATTTATATAAAAAACTAAAAATGCAGTAAACTCTACCAAATATATTTTTTTTAACCAACTCCATCCAATTTTTATTGATAAGTAAATAAGAATTCTAACAAAGGAAAATCTAAACGAGCGATAGTAGGAATCGCAAGTTTCCCTTTTCTGTGTGACGTTACCGTTTTGCTTATGAATGTAAAGAAAGAGGAGTTATGTACTTAAGCACAGAAAAGGAAAAATGGCGTCACATTTTGGTTACGAATATGTAAAGAGGATTGGTGATTTGATTCATTCCTTCCGTGTTGCTGAATGTCGATGGAATCAGAATCGGAAAGCAGCGGCGAAGAAAGAGTGAAGCGGCTGAAATGTAAATCAGAATCGGATTCCGAATCTGAATTGGATAAGGAGATGGCCGTGTACAGGGAGCGCTCTCGTAACTTAACTGTATGTTTCCTTCGATTTATTGTTCCTTTCGTACCCTTAATCTCCTATTCATTCTCTTGTTTCACTTCATATAATAATATTCTTAATCTCGTCCTGGATATCCCTTTTTCACTTAATTACTTTGATTCTGGACAGAGATTTGATGCTATCAAACCTCCAGAAGATTTTCGTTGCGGTATTGCTCCCATTGATCTCATTCCCTTATGCAATCTTGCGTTGGACAAGTACAATGCTGATAATCAGGTCAAATACCATTATATATGAATGTAGTATGTTTATTCATTCATTCATCAACTAATATAATAAGCTTTCTTCTTAATTATTAGGGTGCAAATTTTGTGTTTGATGACATTGTTAAATCAACCGCTCAAGGTGGTCATTGTATTGACTATTACATTACCTTTCAAGCTAAAGATGCTACTCATCCTTCCAATAGTCCTGCTATAACTTTCCAGGCCCTAGTCTTTTATGGGATTGATGGACTGCCTGTGGTCAGCTCCTGTGCCATGAAGCCTACCTAACACATACACTATGGTAATCATTTCTGCATCAATGGTATGCATGCTTACATCATGTTTAATCTTTTCTTTTCGAAGTTGATCAATATTCTTAGTTAGAGACTTAATCTATGATGTTTTACTGAAGCTTCCTGCATATAAGTCAGTAATTGATGATTGGAGCAGTTCTATTGGCCCTTTGTGACGCTGTCAACGAAGAAACAGGACAGTGAGGAAATCAATTTTGTTAATATCATAGAAGTTCCCTCCAACTGTTTTTGTGAGGATTATGTACTTGCACTTGCACACATCCCTATTGCTAGTAGATTGAATTTCTCACCTTCCTATAGGACCAATGAACAAAAAGTAGTGTTATGGTTGTTGTTGTGTATAATAAACTCATGGAACTATAAATGTTCTGTGAGTGAGGCCATTCAACGATAGCTTTATCTTAATGACCATGAACTAAGTTTTATTCATTTATTTGCGTTTGGGATCAAATTATATCTTATTTAGTAGGACTAAGATATTTTATCTACCCTCGAGTGGTTAAAACTTATTCATCACTCATTTGTCATTGAAGTATATAATGGCTCTTCATTGTCAATATATCAGATTTTTCCCTTAAACTTATGCAGTGTGAGAGACTTGAAAGTCAACCTCCTTCTGTTTGGTTAGGACAAATGTCATCATTTATTCATGAACAATGTTGTCCTTGTCGTGTTGGTCTTCCGATTAATGTTCATGTGTGTTTTATGCTCATAAGTGATAGCAGCAGCAGCAGCAGCAGTGAGTAAAACTTAATTTTCTGTTCTGTTCTGTTCTGAACATTAGTAGTGTGATGTTTGTTGTATTTGTATGTGCTGCAAGTTTTTGCTTTGCTTTGGGTTGCTTGGAGTGTAGAATAATGGAAGTGTGGATAGCCTTATCCATGGAAGTGCAAAGACGGCGCTTAGGAATTTTATTGTTCTCGAAAAACTATGCTATTGAACTATAATCAAACTGTTGATGTTGTTGTTGAGTATTGCGCTAGCTTCTTTTTGTGGAGTGTTCCGTCGGTGGGTGAAGGCATGTCAGTCAGTAATTGATAATTGGAGCAGTTCTGTTAGCCCTTTATGACACTGTCAATGAAAAAAAAAAACATGACAGTGAGGGAATCAATTTTGTTAAGAGGACTGCTATATGTCCCGAAAGATTTCTTCACGAAGGGTTCACCAAAAGCTATTTTGTCCAGTTAAAGCTTCTGCTGACCGGAATACATGGCATTCTTGGTGTTATTTAGTTTTTAATTAAATATGATTGTTATTTTTTTATGATGAAGTGGTCAATCATTTAAAACACAAGATCTAATGGATGTTAATCTGCCAACTCTCACGGGAAGCTTTCGGGAACATGCGGTTCGCTGCATCTAGCATTATGCTTTTGTTAATATCAATTTTATGGAATCAATTTAACTTATATACTTATATTATAGGAGTGCCCTCAAACTGTTTTCTTGAGGATTATATACTTCAACACATCCCTATTGCTAGTAAAATAATTGCAAAGGGGAGTTCATTAGCTTGTGATTAGAGGAGTAACACTTCAAGCCCAAGTTGTCTCTTGGCCAATGAGAATGCGGGTGGCTTACAAAAAATTTCACTATCTTCTCTATTCTTTTAGGATTCTTGGATAAATTTCTCACCTTCCTATAGGACCAATGCACAACAATGTAGTGTTTTGGTTGTTGTGTAAAATAACTCATGGAACTAGAAATGTTCCGTGAATAAGGACATTGAACGAGCTTTATCTTAAGTACCATGAACTAAGTTTTATTCATTTATTTGGGTCTGGGATCAAATTATATTTAAAACTTAAATGTCATTGAGGTATAATAACACCCTTCATTCATTGTCAGTATATCAGTTTGTTTTCTTAAACTTATGCACTGTGGGAGACTTGAAAATCATTCTCCCATCCCTCTCTTCTCCCTTCTCTACTTTCTCTCTCTGCTCTTGTCCCCCTCTCTTCTCCTTTCTCTCTTCTCTTTTTTAAACCCATAACTTAAAATTGAAACCCAAATAATTTCTTAATGAATTTTGGGGATTGTGCTATTGTTGTTCTTGAGAAGAGATGGAACACATGGAGGTGGTGGTGTTGGTGTTGTTGTGTTTGAGTTGTTTGAAAGTGATGTTTATTGAGTGAAAAAATTGGTTATTGATTGACTTATGCCATTGAAGTAGAATTAGGAATTGAGAAGCTAACAAAGGAAGATTTAGCAGTTAAATTCTTGTGATGAGAGAATGAAAAAAGATGAAGGGAAGGTCACTGATAGTGAACCACAAAGCAAGGACATTGTTGTTCTTGATGGTGTTGTTCCTATTTTCTAGAAATTGTTGAATACAAATTTCAGCCAATGACAAAATGACACTTGTATAAACCTTAACGTTTTTTTTAATAAAACTAACGGAAATGACTAAAAGTAGTAACGGAGAGAGATTTAAGGGATCAAAATAAATCAAATTTTAGTTAGGGGACTAAACTGATACTAATTAAATAGTTAAGGGACCAAAAAGGCAATTTAGTCAAAAAAAAATGATGTCTTATTTGTTTTGTGATAAAAAATATATATGTTTTCTTTGAGCATTTTTAATATGGTTGATAGTATAGAAGTTTGAGTATTATATCTACACTTGGCAACTAACGGGTTGATCCCAAATCTAAACTTTGATAAATCACGTATCATCCACTATTACTCTCCGCCCTTTTTTTTTTACAAGTATCTTACGAAAATAATGTCTTTGTTTTGAGAGGAAAAATATATATCTTCTTTGAGTCTTTGTAATATGGATCTTAGTCTTGCAAAGTCTGAGTTTTGTATCTAAACTAGGCAACTCATGGGTTGATACCAAAACTAAATCTCATGTCATGCACTATCAGGAGATAACAAAAGGACATTTCCATGTCCGATTATCCAATCTTATGACCAAGTCTCTCCAAGGACATAACAAAAAGGAAGGAGATAGAGAGGCCTGTTTAACGTATCCCTCTAGTAAACTCAGCAATTCCATTTGATTCGGAGAAAAGCAGATGGGGTACAATGAGATATGCCTTATAATTATCGGGAATGCCAAGCTGGTTTATATAAGACATGATACAAATCCATTCAAGACAATCATAACTTTTCTCAAGATGCTTAAGAAACCATTAAGCTTTTAAGGGTGCAAATGCCTAAAAGAATAAGTGGCTTCCTGCAAATCAATAACATTATCAATAATGCTCCGACCAGGGATAAAGCTATTTTGATTTTGCAAGATTACGTAAAACAAAATGTAACAAGAAATAACCTGGGTCACACACTCACTTCACAATGCAACGAGCCTAAAATGAGATATAGGAATCAAAGTAATAACAGTCTTATTAGCATCTTAAATCCATATTGGTTCAGCAATACAACGAGACACATTTGTAAAAAAACATACGTGACACAAAATCGAACAACGTATGCTTGATATTATGCCACGTATTCTTGAAGAAGGGAAGATGTAAACTGAGGTTTTTCATACCTACGAATCTCTTCCATCAAAAGGAAACCAACTTTCCGAGCATATCTGAAATTGCACCTTGAATACATGGAAACCTGACCTAAATACTAGTAGTGTGCATTTGCATCTATATATAATATGTAAAGAGAATAATAAGAGCTGGTTTCTTACTGCATTAGTCGTGGCATCAATTCCATATGCATTCATTTAATTTATATGTATAATTGTTGTTTGTTTCATTTGTAACTGTTTATGTTTTGAAAACTCTATCTCCATGTTGATTACTGTGGGGAAGATTTGTAAAGATGAAAGAAGCTCCATGAGGAATAACTCAATAAGAGTACTCGGAATTTGTAGGAAGTATTTTAAAGTTGAATTTTGCTAGGAAGCTTGTTTTGTTTAGTTGTTTTAATGCTATAGAATTTTAATCGATTTAATATCCTTTTGTAAAGCGGTATACTTGGTACTCTTAAGTGCAGTCAATATTCTTAGTAGGCATTTAGCATGAGATGTCACAATTTTTCACGCATACATTTTACAAAAATTGTCTCTGCAATACAAAACATTGCAGACTTCAAATGATTTTAATCCATGTTATCATGTATGGGGGAATAGAGATCTCTCATGTGTGATTTTCACATGAAAGGGCAACTAAAAGATATGTAATTCAGATCTTCCATGACTCGAACTCAAATATCATTTGTCTTTTTTAGAGGAAATTCATTAACCATTTCACTTGATTATGTGTGCGAATCATTTTAAACATAAACAACACATGGAAATCATGATGTGGCCAGAATTATGTGTCTTTCTAAAGTTTTCGAAAGATTTGACTAAATATTTAAACCAGGGGTGGCCTTGAGGGTGAGCTCGACAGGCGGTAGTCCAGAACACCATTTTTTTTAGGGGCATCTAAATTATTATATTTACGTAGTGGTTAGTGCTATATACATTTTTTTTTTAACTTGCTTTGATTAATTGAAATATATTTTTAGTGAATCTTGATTATGAATGAATTTTATGCAACAAAAAATACAAAAAGAAAAAAGTTCAAATAATTAAAAGGGCACAATTCAATGATTCGCTCAGGGCATAAATAATATCAGGACCGACCCTGATTTAAACCTATATGTATATATTTATATAATCTAATAAACATTTAGGTATTAGTAAAGTTTATTTTTCATTAGATTATAATTATATATATCAACCTATTAATCTTTTATGTACATTGGCACTAGGAATGGAAATAGGTCAGGCCGACCTACAGGAACCTATGGTCTATCCTACGACATGTCAGGTTAGGTCAGACTTTTTTCTAAATATAGTAGGCTTAGGCTTTTTTAAAAGCCTATTTAGCTAAAAGGTCAGGCCATATGCCATATAAAAAGCCTCATAGGCCTATTAGGTCAGCATACTTAAGCAAATACGAATAATATTGTTTATTATTAATATTATTATATTATTTTGCCCTTTGAATTAAATTATAAATTTGTTAAATTTTTGAGTAATTTAAGTTTATTAGTATACTTTGAATTTTTGCATATTTAAATGTATTATTATAAACTAGAATTGAAATTTGATATATATATATATATATATATATATATATATATATATATACATAAATTCTTGTTAAATATAAAAAATGAGTTTAATTTTATTGATCTATTAATTCATTAGTTGATTGAAACTTAGATCACATTACTTATTTAAAGATGTTTATATAAAATAGGCTTTTAAACAGGCTAGCAGGCCATATAGACTTTCAACAGGCCAGACTCAGGCCTAAAAGTAAGTCTATGACAGATCGCAGACCAAGCTTAGGCCTTACAAAGTCTAACTCAGCCTAGCCTATTCTCATCCCTAATTGGCACCCATTGGACTCAAAATAAACAAATAAATTGAATTTAGAGTGTGTTAAAAAGAGATCTTGCTAATATGTGTCAGCGACCTTTCAAGAAATTAAATTTACCAATTTCAATTATTTTTAATAAAACCACTTTCAATTCAATATTGCTATATTTGGTACTTTAACAAGTGTGTTTAGAGTACACGTTAACTTGTCATCGCGAGCTTAGCTCAGTTGATATAGACAATGTATAATATATGCAAAGTCTAGGTTCGAACTCCGGCCACCACACAAAAAAAATTACATGTTAACACTATTTTTTGTCTTATAAAAGTTATCTTTAGTACTTCATCCGTTTTAAAATACATGTCCAATTTTTGCAATGTGCACTATTCACTTGACTTACTTTGACCATACTTTTTAACTAATGTACAAAGACTAATATTAGCATGTAAGATGTTGTTTGATTTGTCGTGACAAATATTTTCAAAATATTAAATTTTTACAATATTTTACTTTAGATAATTAAAGATATTAACGATCAAAATTGTGCATCGGCATATGCAAAATAGTTGACTTGAATATGTATTTTGAAATAGAGGGAGTATAACCTAGTATATCGATTTCATTAAATATTAACAATGCAGGTGTTTTTTAATACTCTAATGAGTGAATACACCAATGTTTAGATAAATGTAAAATTAAAATTAAATTCAAAATGGTAAGTAAATGAATGGTGGAGGGAAACAACAAAATATAATTAGTCTGTTCAGTATCCTTTAACTAAACTTTAGTGGGTCTGGGCGGGTAAACAAAGCAATTTCTTTTTGGTGGATTGCGATTCCTTCCTTCTTTCCGTGTTGAAGATCTTGAGATTAGTGACTTCTCTATGTATGACGATGACATTGAATGCGCGCGCTTTATTTACAAGAATAAGGCCCAGATTCAAAAAGATAAGGAGATTGATCATGAGTGCTCCCGCAACCTAAGTGTAACTAACTCATCTATCTATTTCACTCTCTTAATTTTAATTTTAATAATTCATTCTGGACAACACAGGTGTGGTGACCGATGATCGTCGCCTTCGTCTGCATGCTTGTGTTAGACAATTACAATGCTGAGAATCAGGCAGGTTTCAATACTTATTATTACTGTAAACTTATGATGATTATGTTATGTTTATTTATTCAATCATCTAATATACTATTATTATTTTTTAGGGTCCAAATTTCGTTTTTGTTGACGTTGTCAAGACCTTTCATGCACAAGAAGAAATTCCCAACAGCCCTGTTATAGCTTTTCAGGGTGTAGTGAATTAAATGTGGTGTTTATGTAGATGGTATATTTGCTAGAACATTTGGGATTTTAACCTCGTGTGTCATGTTATTTCACACCAACGAATGTCACTAACACTAATGTTTGTCATTTATCTTTAAAATCGGATGACATTTCCCGACGCTTGATATGAATATATGCAAGTCTTGAATCCAAGAAAGAGTTCCATCACTGTTTATATCATTTTCTTTGAACACCACTTTTTGTTGTGCTTTATTTGGAAGCTGCTTTATGTTTTTTCCTATTGACTTCATAAGTCGGCCTTTTTTCCGCCTCACAGTAAAAAATGCTAACCATTTGCTTTAAAATAGACTGAATTCAAGTTAGGCATTAACACAAATAAGTTTAATAAATAACCTTGAGTCGTAATTTGGTTATGTAATTCAAATCACCCCTTTCAAATAACCTTGAGCACAACAATGTCTTACTTTGCACTCTAAATACGCGTTGGGATGTGCTTGAAATACACCAATTGAGATAATTTTAAAGGTAAGATTTTTATTTGGATTTAAAGAAATTTGAGATTTGGTGTTCTGAAATTTTTATTTTTAGAGAGAAATTTGAATGAACATGGCTGAAATCGTCTAATGCAATTACAATATGGCTGTACACGTGAATAAAGGTCAGGTCGTGATTGTGGTATGATGTTGTTGAGGAGGCAGGCGCAACAACAATTTTGTGACCATGTTGCAGATGAGAGCCACAATTTGAGACCTTGAACACCACTTTAAAACTTACAAGTCTGATGTGTTTTTCTCATTCCATGTACATATACTAAGGCTGTAAACAGGGCTGGAAATTCATGTTGAGTCAAATTTGGTTCTGTTCGGTCCGATAATTTGATCACAAGAAGAAATTCCCAATACCTGTCACCACCAACTCAATGGTCCAATTTGACTTCTCAGCCTCATTGGCCTGCACTCATAGATGTGGTCCTGTGGTGGCTGCGCTTCACAGCTATAAATAGGTTCAAACATCATGTCATTGTCCAGTAAATTTGATGCAGGGTTCAGAATTTAGTTTCGTGTCTCTCCCTCTCACTCTAAAAATTTTGTATATTGTATATCCTCGCAAACTATGATGATGACATTTGAGGGAAAACTTGTGCTTTTTAGTAATTTTTCTTTTTTCAAAAATTGTAATCTCACTATATTGGTTTTACATCCTTGCCATTGTCCACAAGCATTTTGTTTTTACATAATGCACGTTATCTTTGAATGATTTGTTTCTTGCTAAAGTATATGCACCTCATGCTACTTAGTTGAATGCAAGTTTTATGTTTACCTTCATTGAATCAAGATATCATTCATAGTATATCCCTTCCCTTAATTGTTTATTCCTTTTGTAGGAAATCATGTCCATTTTATCCACCCGCTTTGAAACTGGTCTTGGTTGTGGCTGAAAGCATGGTAATCGGCGAAAGATCGGACACACGTATGTGTATGGGCAATAGTTAAACTGACTGTTTCTCTGTAGTAGTATACTGTGCTACAACATTTTAGGATTTTGAGTGACTGTTTAATTTGGAATCTTGTGGACAAGTGTGTTGCTAATTTGATTTAAGTGGTCATAGACATTTTTCATAATACTGAATTTCATGAGGAAAAAAAACGGTTGAAGCTTATTATAAAAAACAATTTCAAAGGAACTACGACTTCATGAGAAACTATGACGTATGTTTTGGAAGCTGCATTGTGTTTTTTCCTACTGACTTCATGAGTTGGCCATTTTTTGTACCCTCACTGTAAGCCATGGAATGCTGACCCTTTTCTTTAAAATAAACTGCACTGAATGAAGACATTAACACAAATAAGTTAAATAAATAACCTATTTCAATCAAGGCTGACATGCAAATCACCCATTTTAATTGTCCTTCAAACAAAAGACAATTTGGTTATGTAATTTTCATCCATGTGCAAATGTCCATTGGTTTTTTTTTTACTCAATTTCCAGAGAAACATTGTGATTCTTGGTCATTTTACTTTTGTCGAAATTGTTACCTCACTTTTCTGGTCTTACATCCTTGGCTTTCCCTTCTCTCCAAGCATTTTGTTTTTATAATACCTTCATATTTCAATGATTTGTTGTTGCTAAACAGCTAAAGTATATGAAACCATTGTGTTTGAATGTCTGCTTCAAATTCTTTTTGAGGATTTTGTTCCCTTTTTAACTCCACTAATGCAGTTTTTACACAAAGGGCTATATAATTTTTTATGTTATCCACTACCACTGACTTATGTAACTTATACTCTTATGGTATAAGTGAATTTTTTTGTTTGACGTGATTAGGCTCGCAAAGGACTATGTAATTTTTTATGTTATCCACTACCAACGACTTACGGAGAATAGTCAAAGATTGTGGATATCACAACATATTTATCATTTGATTTTTTTTTAATGACGAATGTTAGTATGTTAGAATAGTGATTTTAATAGTACAAGTTACATAATTGAAGGAAGGTTTATACTATTATTGTGTTATATATAAGTTAGAGATAATATTTGCCACAATTTAACCAAGCCTGTAAGCCACACCCTCAAACAAAAGACCATGTCATTTTGTATTTTTAATCTTTGGCAAAACATTCATTTACATTCGACACCAATTTTCCATATCTTATAAACCTTATTTTAAAATGCATTTTTTCTGTTTCTAATGGAAACACGATTGTTAAATCTAGCTCCACCCATTACTGCTTCATGGCGCTGTGTCAAATTGTCGAAGGTTAATGCAGTTTAAATTCCAATTGGCACGCACTGGTCTTCTTTTGTCATTCGGTCTCGAGTCATGTTTGTAGAAGTATTTTTTAATGGCTCTAACTCTTTTGTTTTTTTGGGTTGCCGCGCTTGTTTTTTCTGTTCAATACAACTTCTAGACTATCAATTGGAAGTTTTTAGCCTGTTGAATTTATTTTGGCATTTTATTTATATATTCATCTCACTTTTTTCCCATCTTTGTCAATATTTTTTCGATGTCTAGTCCTTTGTTTGGTTACATAATAGTTGTATATGATAGTCTTATGTTAGAATACTTCACATCTTGATAGAATGTTTCTCACAATTAGCATATTATGTCTGTTAGTTGTCTAGTCCTTTGCTTGGTTAAATAGTAGTTGTATATGATAGTCGTATGTTAGAATACTTAACATCTTGGTAGAATGTTTCTCACAATACCTTCAAGCACAAGAAGAACAAGATCCTCACAACTGCTGGAACAAGAGGCCTTAGCCACCTGTGGTCAAATCGTGTGCCATGAAGCCTACCCAACACATACAGCATCACGGTAAGTTTAATCCTTTCTTGGAGATTTATAAATGCTAATAGGTCATAGTTCCTTTGAATTTGTTATTTATAATAAGCTTCAACCAGTTTTTTGTTTTCCTTCATGAAATTCACTGTTATGAAAAATTGAAGTCAGCAAGCGGAAACAGAGAAACTAGACTAGAGTATGTTGATAGAAATATCATTCAGATACATTCTATTATTGTTGTTGTGCATCATTTGGAAGCTGCATTGTGTTTTTTCCTACTGACTTAATGAGTTGGCCCTTTTCTTTAAGCCATGGAATGCTAACCCTTTTCTTTAAAATAAATTGCACTTAAGTAAGGCATTAACACAAATAAGTTAAATTAATAACCCATTTCAACCAAGGCTGACTTGCAAATCACCCATTTTAAATTACCTTCAAACAAAAGAGCATCTGGCTATGTAATTTTCATCCATGCGCAAATGTCCACTTGTTTTCTTCTGAATCAAATTCCGAGAAAAATTGTGCTGGTCATTTTACTGTTGTCGAAATTATTACCCCAGTTTTCTGGTCTTACATCTTTAGCTTTCCCTGTTGGCTTGCCCCAAGCATATTTTTTTTTTATAATATCTTCATATTTGAATTATTTGTTGCTGCTAAAGTATATCTAAACCGTTGTGTTTAAAAATATTTGAGGATTTTGTTCCTTTTTAACTTTATTTATGCAGTTTTTACACCTTTCTTCTGGTATGAGGGAATTTATTAGATTCACAAAGAGCTCTATAATTTTTTTATCTTATCCACTACCACTGACTTATGGAGAACAGTCAAAGATTATGGATATCACAACATATTTTTCATTTGAATATATTTTTTTTTTTAATGGCAAATGTTTGTATGGAGAACAGTCAATTATTTTATTTTATCTTTAGCAAAGGATTGGATGACAATTTTTGATTATATGTATTTGGTGAAATGTTAAAACTTCACAAGTTCATATATGCAATATTAATGCAAGAAAAGTACAAAGATTCACTCAATTAAAATTGATATTTTGACAATCCGTACATGTAGAATCAAAACTCTTGAAAATAAAATACTTGCAAGTGGCACTTAACAAAGTGTACTCATAATAACCACTATGATGAGACTTGCTTTATTCAGAGTAAGTAGCAAAATCCATGTTTCAAATTGAACTGATTGTTCATTCTTCATCCCATAGATCATCAAGAAGAGGCTTGGTTGGTCCTTTGATGAGTCTCTCTTGATGGATTTCACTAATTTTCTTGTAATCATCCTCAGTCAATGACCAATCAAAGATTTGCATGTTTTGGTTCATCCTCTCCTTGTCATAGCTCTTAACCACAAAAGTCAATCCTTGCTCATATAGCCATCGAAGACAAATCTGCAAAGTATTGTGACATTAAATTTATGCAACTTTATGAACAAATAAATCATACTAGTTCTTACAGCTCATAAAAAAATCACTGCAAATTAGAAGTTGGTTCATGCTTCATCAATGTTTTAAAACTAGGTAAGAGTTCGCACCAACTAGATCTCAAGATAATAGTTCAATTGATTCAATCAGTTCAATTATATTTGAACCCGATTTCTAATAAATAAATAAAAATATAAACGTTTTAGAAATGAAACTTCAAAAAAAAAAAAAAATGAAAACAGGTTAAACTAAGTTGTCTTGAACCAGTTCAAATCGAGTCTATATAATCAGAATCATATCCACCTAGGAACTGACCAACTTCCATAATATATATATATATATATATATATATATATTATAATAAGATCATATTATGTATATACCTGAGCTATAGTCTTGCCATGAGCATCAGCCAATTCTTTGAGTATATCATTGTCCATCACTAAATTAGCACCCCTGCTAGCACCCTTCCTAAGGGGTGAGAAGGCAGTTACCACAATACCCTTTTCCTTGCAGAAGGCTCTAAGTTTCTCTTGTTGCCATCCAAGGTTGACTTCCACCTATTAGGATCCAAATTAATTTAATCAATAATTAGTATAGTGATTAACACCAGCAAACATATTAAATCAAGTAAAAAAGGTTAAATTAATTTCAATATATGATCTTATAAATTATCAATTACTTGATTCACTGCAGGAGGGATGGTTGCAAAGGATAGCAATTTTTCAAGCTTCTTGATTGAGAAGTTGCTAGCTCCAATGGCTTTGGTGAGACCAAGTTTTTGACATTCTTCCAATGATGTCCACACACCTTTCATATCAAATTCCACAATCTCTGATACTTCAATAGGGTATTTAACTTCACCTGGTTTAGTAGTAATTGGCCAATGGATCAAAATAAGGTCTAGGTATTCTAGTTGAAGAGTCCTGCAAAAACAAACATGCATACGTTCAAATCAATATCATAGTTCATGAATAAAACTACAAATATAAGTAACTATTGCAGAATTTTTTTAAAATACCTTAGAGATTCTTGCAGAGCAGGAACAATGAGCTGAGGATGATTATCAGTAACCCATAATTTAGAAGTAACAAATAGTTCATCTCTAGATGAAATTAGTCCAAGTTTAAGTGCTTCTGCAATAGCTTCTCCAACAGATTTTTCCACACCATATGCAGCAGCAGCATCAAAATGTCTATAACCTTGTTTGATGGCTTCAAGGACAGCATCTTTTGTAGTAACCTTACTGGCAGCTTCCGGTGCCGTGCCAAGGCCCATCACCGGCATTTTCCGTTGTCCGGTGGAGGAGGAGAGGACTACTTCAGGGACTGTAGGTGCAGCAGCCATTTTGTTTGTACTGTTAGGTTGATGCGATAAGAAGAATGTTGAATTGGATGTTGTGAAATAAAGGGTGGCTAAAGCTTCTATTTATAATAGAATTTTAGGAATATTTAAAATTGCATTATGGGGTAGGTGAACTTAGGAGTAGTACTTATTTGACCATCTACTACTATGTGGTAGCTGCACTTTGGATTTTAAGAGAGCCAGAGCTACTTAGATTTGAAATGTTTTAAGCAACTTTGTTAGAGATCGATTTTAATCCATTTACTTTCACTTGACGATAAAATAGAATTGTTTTTTAATTAAAAAAGAAAAGTTAGAATAGATTTTAGTTGCAAAATCAATTATATTTCAATACTAGTAAATCGAAAATGTTAGAATCATAGCAAAATATCTTAAAGGAAAAATATAATGCAAAAGTGAAACTAAAAGTGATAGATGATTATTTAAAAGGTGGGAGTTTGAATTGAAGAATGCAATCATCACTTAAATAAAGCATTTTAATATACACTTGGTAAAATTATACTAATAGTTTGACGGGATTGGTATGTTTGAGTCAATTGTTGAAATTGAATGAACTTTTGGAGTTATTAGACGAGCATCTTTAGATAGCATCAGTTGAGTCCTCTGTGGGGTCGTATACGTTTTTTTCCTTCTTTTTTGATTTATTTATTATATTACTAACTTCTTTTTTTAATCAATATTCATTCCTTGAGCGAATGACAAGTGTGGTGGGTGCGTAGGTAGGATGTGAAGAAGAGACGGCGCGTATTGGATACACTTGGGAGAAAAAGTATAACCTGTTGTCTTTCTTTGTGTCCGTCTACCAAATAGGCAAATACAGGCAAACTAAAAATGCTCTATTTTTACTCTATGTTGTCACTCAATTTGTATTATTTATTTATTTTATTAATTTTCTAGGCTCACATACAGCTATATGAATTTAGATTTCATAAGCAGTAAATACTTATTAAAAAATTAATTCTTAAATCTTTGACAAATAAATAGGTACAACTTTTAAGATAAAATTTTCATACTAAGTATCTTAACATGTTACTCTATTTAAGAACATGTACGTTAAAGATATATAATTAGAATTTTCCTATTAATTTTAATCTATTTTATCCTCTATCACTGAATTATGAATAACCGTTAAATTGATGTATTTCACAACATATATTTAATTTGTGATTTGAATTTTTTGTCGGATAAGTGTACCGAGTCATTTTAATGGTACTATTCTCTTAATTTTGTAACCCTGCTTAAATTAATTGGATTAGGAGGCTTTTTTTTCTAAAAAGAAAACCAAGGAAATATATCAAAATGAAATTAAAAAAATAAAACTAACACCAAACCAACTCATAAGAGGCTTGTGAGTTGTCCTTCCCCTTTTTGCCGGTTATGGGCGAGGAGGAATTCGAACCCCGACACCGTAGTTTATAGCCACATGCTCTAATCATTTAAGCTATCTACAAAAAACCTTTCATTTTTCCAGGGATTTTAGCTTAATAAGATGTGAAAGCACCTCTCTGTCTATAATAATTGTACATTCTGAGGTGTGAAGTGGGAGATACTTGATTTGATAATTGGAGTTTTGAATGTGACATGTAACTTTTAGATCTTCCTTCATGAATCACAATGATATATTCTCAGTTTTTACCGCATGACCCCGATTCTTTGTTCCTTTTGCAGGAAATTATGTTCACTACATACACTTACTATGAATCTTCTTACCGTGAATCTTTGTTGTGGTTGTGTTAGAAACGTCAGGGTACAAGTAAGCCTGGACAAACTTTAGGGTATTGTTAATTAAACGTGACAATGTTTATATAGATGGTACAACAGGTAGAACATTTTGGATATCTGCACAAATATTTCTCCATCTAATGACTTTTGGGTTTGCTAGTTACATGTGTCTATCTGGATCATTGCTACTTATCTAGAGAGATTTTATCAAGAATTGATCCAGGGAGATAATGGTGTGTAATTATGGAAAGGTGTTATCAAATACAATGTCTTGATACAGTTTGTCAAGGTATCTATCATTTCCCGTCTATTTAATTATACGACTGTTCCCAATGTTTGATGAGTATTGTATATTACTACATTAAATATCACAATAGAAACACCCATTTTTTTTATACTTAAATAGGTTTCACGTATACACATCATTCATTTATAATTTTTTTAATTTCTACCATTGATTTTTTATGTGCCACTTGTCGTATATCTAAGCAAGGTACTGGGAACCGGAGGAAACAACAACGGGAGCAGATCCCAACTCCTTCTAGGGTGCTAATTTCTTTGTTTTTGCGACAAGTTCAGCTAGCTATGAGTTACAGAACATTTATTATTTCTATCTCTATGCTTTAATACATGGAAAATATTCCATGAATACATACATTCAAATAACACATTTTTGACAATTATTGTTTGATTGATGTAATATGTTAAAAAGAGAAATTTACGAAACAACTATTTTAATAAGAGAAATGATATTATTTTTTTTGAAGAAATCAAAATAGGATATATATATATATATAAACCAAGAGGCTACCCTTCCGGCACAAGGTGAATAAGAGAAATGATATTATTATAACTATTTTTTGATAATTTATGAGACAGTCCCCTTTCATATTTTTATTGTGTTTTTACCCCCTCCTCTAAACTATACGGTGTAAATTGGTATTGGTTTTTGGAGGGAAAATTAAACATGCTCCATTTTTATTGTATAATGCTTTTTTTTCTGTTTAATTTATATTATTTTTTGTTATAATTTTTTTTGGGTATTTTCTAAGCAATCATTGTTTGCTTGTTCTCATCATAAAATTTTAATAGATAAAGGAAAATGTTATTTCTCACGAACGTACATCACATATGTGAAAATACCACGAGTGATCAATTTTACTCCTTTTAGATTGCAAAATTTGGATGAGTTTTATTTGGACTATACGATTTGGACACATTATTCAAAAGAAAATTAAGGATATTTTATCCATTTGAATTTTAAAATCCTCATGTGTAGAAATCATATTCTAGTTTTGATTTGGCAATGAGAATTATTGAAATATGTCGGGGACTCGATAATTATTTATAAACTCTGGTAGTATCGCAACTGTGCATAAAAAATCTAAAAACTGCATTTACACAATTAAATTGTACATTCAAGAAAAGTGCTGAAAAACATATTTTACACGTTTAGATTTAGTACAATTCAAGCGTGTGAAATATGATGAAGAAATGCATTAAACTATAGATCGATTGTAGCTATTTTTTTCTTGAATATTGCTCTCCTCCCTCCACGTTTCACTCTTACTCAGTTGAAGAGACGATAATGTCCCTGCTCAAGTTAAGTCACGCAGCGTGACTTAACTTACGCACGTTGCAGTTTGTGCACAACTTAAGTAGCGATGCGCTAGTTAAGTCACGCAGCGTTACTTAAGTCATTTATCAACAAAACAGAATATTGTTACCCCTCATTTTCAAACTTCTCAACTTCGAAATTTTCACCCCCAAATCTAAATTTTATCATTCTTGCACCATTCAAAGCAAATTTCGCCCACAATATCAAGTAAGTGATTATTATCCCACTTCTTTGTATTTTTTGGTTGAAATTTTTGATTTTTTGAATAAAATTTACATTTTTAGGTTTTTAAAAAATTGTCTTGCATGTTAGTTTTTATGATTGTTAGTGATGATTTAACTTAGTAATTGTTGTTTAGATGTTGTTTAGGGTGCAATGTGGTAGTTTAGGGTTTTGAAAATGTTAGATTTCTTAGTTGTTTAAAAATTGCACTCTATGTGTTTGGTAAAATGTCACAATGGTTGTATTTGTTTTTTTATTGGTAATGATGAAATTAGTTAGAATATAGTTTGTCAATGTTAGTTATAGTATGTTTAGGGACAATGTGGTAGTTTACGGATTGAATTGTTAATGTTGGAATTGTTGTGCAGATATGTCTCAGAGGAATACATCATAGAGACCGCCACAGCCGTCTCAGGATAGGAGCGACAAACTTAGGCTAGGGAGGCTTACGTCTAGTAGTAGTACACAGAGGGAGAAGCAAGTGGCAGTCTCTCCTTTACATGGCCGAGGTCGAGAGAGAGTGGGGGGCACGAGACTTGCCAATGTTGATGCTGCTGGGACCTCTTCGTCACAGACTAGTCCATCCCAGACGATGGACCTGACGTAGGTGTATCAGGTGTATGATTTTCAGGAGCCTCAGCCTCACCAGTATCAGCAGCATCATCATCATGAGCAGCCTGTTGTTGAGTAGGAGGAGCAACCTCATATTGAGGAGCTTGAGCAGTAGGAAGATATTGCGCATCCTCAGGCTCAGCCGCAGCAGGATGATGATGGTGGGGGTCGTTTCCAGGGGGTGCCGAGGGTGGTGTACGAGGCCGGACCAGAGGGCTATGCAGGGGGGCCTTCTAACCTCTCGCTTTTACCTCGCTTTGGTGGACATGTGGCATGCATAATATGGATCGATGCCGATGTAAGTATATTTTGATGTTAGAATATATTTAATGTTAATTTTACTTGTTATTTATTTAACGATGTTATTTGTTGTTTTTGTATTTTAGTTTCGGAAAAAGCATAGGGTGAAAGGTATCTCGCACGGGAAGAAGCTTAGCCTTAAAAACTTGACAGTGCCTCAGCCGGGAGTACAACACAATTGGTTTTGGGACATAGTGAATCTGTCTGGTCTAACTCCCCTCCTGAGTAGTGGGTACGAGAACATCTCTCACAGACTCGTTTGTGAGATGTCAGAGAGATGGCATGAGGAGACGAGCAGCTTCCATCTATCTGTTGGGGAGATGACCATCACACTAGATGATGTTGTGTGTCTCCTAGGCATCCCAGTCACTGGAAGGCTCCTTCCTAATAGAGAGGTAACCCGTGCCGAATTTTTAATTTACACACCCCATAAACAATTGGGCCAAATGATACATACCCAACTTCAAATTGTCCCACTCTTTCCGATAGTGATAACTGATTCACCACTAGTCTACTACTTCTAGAAAAAAACTGATTCATCACTGCATTATATTGAGACTTATTTCATGTTGTTCGATTTATTTTGGTATTTGTTTTATGTTGGATGTATGGTGGATTTATTTTGTGATTTGTTTAATGTTAGAGTCTTTATATTGAATTTATTGTTTTTATAATAGCAGCGTATTTGTTAATAACAATCGACAAAAAAATATTTTAAAAAATAGACAGGCCAGCCCGCCAACTCGCTAGTTCGCCTTTAGGCAGGGCGAGGAGTAAGTTTCAGCCCACCTGTAACACCCTGTTTTCCCAACATAAAAATTTCTTAATAAATAATCAGAGTTTCTCATATAAACGGAATGCTGCATTTCTAAAAATCTCAAAATAGAAAAAATAACGATTTATCCTTCATAAAATAATAATCGTGATGGTTCAAAACTTTGCAGCGGATTAAAATTCAATTAACAAAATAGTTTTGACACGCGGACCTCATCAAAACTTCTCAACATAAATTCAACTGAAACTTATTAATATCAAATCATAATCAATACGTAAGGAATAGAAAATAGCTATAAAGATTCCCATCCCGTTACGTATCAGAGCTCTTAAGACACAACGAGAGAAATCCTCAACGACATCACTTAATCTTGATTACTTGCAAGTTACTCATATGAAGAGCAACATTTCCAATCAGAAGGGGTGATATTCACAAAACAATGACATTAAACATATAATTCAATAATTATATTTAACAACATAAACATCATCATAAATATCATAACAATAGTCATGTAACATCTTAATCAACATCATAATCATCATCATAATTCAACACCATAGTTCAACTTAACAGTTTGACTCGACAATGCAACTTCAACTCGACTATGCAACTTAGACATCTTATTCATGCATGTGGTACCAATCTAGGGCATAAGCCCTCGTCGCTATTTGAGCATAAATATACTCCTAGGGCATGAGCCCTCGTCTCTGAATGAATATGCATAGACTCAACATCTTATATCTTAGACATCATAAATGACTCCAATAATTTGGATCACAACTCATAACCTTAGAAAGACACATGCATCTTTTAATCAAATAATAAATAGCAGCATGGCAGCACACCAAATATTTCAAGATATATCCATATCATAAAACAATCGCATATTTCATCACTTATAGTTCATAAAAGGCATATATAATTAGATATGTCACTACTAACAAAAACAAACATTAATTAACAGCTTCACAGGTCATCTTTAATATTGCAGTAACGCTTAATTCTAACCCAGGGTCATCTCATAGCAATTCGTGCGACAAGAGTCGCATAATTCTAAGAAGGCATTCTGATACATAACTGCTCGCTATGGCGAGTAGGATCTCTCGCCCTGCGAGCCATCAGAGGTCACTCGTTGTGGCGAGTTGGGTTGCTCGCCTTGCGAGCGTCAGGGGTGTTACTCGCTATGGCGAGTGGGATTGCTCGCCTCACGGGTCATCTAGAGGTTACTCGCTGTGGTGAGTGGATTTGCTCGCCTCACGAGCTGACGAAGAATACTCGCCATGGCGAGCTGGTTGCTCGTTGTGGCGAGCGACGACTGAACAGTTACAGGGTTACGACAATTTTCACCAAAAATCCCAATTTTCATCATGTTCCTCCCCAAATTCGACTATAATGATGTATAAGGGTTACCCTATGGTTTGTTAACAGTTTTCTACATCAATGGTACTGTTTCTCATCATCTAATCATCAATTCATCACTTTTGCCCTAATCCTCAAATTCTCAATTTCTCATGAATTACTCCTATAATCTGTTAACTACAATCATGAATTACAGTTTAATGGAATTGTAATGCTAGGCTCACCCTTACCTTAAGAAAATTGGAGCAGCAGCCTCTTGGTTCTTCACTTCTAGTTTTCTCCCTTTTTCACCCAAAAACTGAATTGTACGTACTGTCTGTTTCTAAACCTAATTTTCCCTTTTTATATCTCTTATATCTATTTTATCTTATTTCACTTATTCTCTCATAATTCTATCTAATTTCCAAAACAGCCCCACAACTCAATATTTATTTTATTTTCAAATCTTATTTTATTAAACAATAAAATAAGTCACTTAATAAAACCACAACACATCTCATGAATCATATAAATCACTTAAATTGCATTTAAATCATATAAGTAGACTCTAAACCAATAAAATAATCAAATAATTAAATAAGGCGTTACACCACCCCCTTAAGTTGACCCGCCCCACTCCGCCCCATTTTTGACGGGCTAATAGCGGACTGGGCCTAAACGGGGCGGGCTGACCCGTATTGACATCCCTAGATGCCGCTAGGGAGATGACCAGGCATAGTGGTCCTTATATCAGTTTTGGTGTACTGAAGAGGCGGTACGAGGAGCTCTTGAATAAGTGTAATCAGCTGGTTGAGATTGACACAGAGGAGGAGGAAATCGAGCGAGCTCAAGTTAGGCTGGCCTGCGTTAAGGCGTTTATGTTGCTCTTGCTTGGATGGACCATTTTTTCCCGCAAGAACAACAAAAACATTAATCTGTTGTGGTTGCTTGCGCTGTAAGATATGGACGAGTTGGACAATTGGTCATGGGGTGGGATGGGACCTGTTTTCCTGTACGAGCAGCTATCTCTTACCTCCGACTCATCTGTGGCCTCCTATGGTGGTTACATGACCCTACTTGTGGTAATATTTGTTTTTCTTCTTTTTTACTTATTGGATCGTAAATTTGAGCCTTGTTTTTCTTCTTTTTTTACCTTGTTTGTATAATACTTGTGCTTATATAAATTTGGTTCTTTGTGTTTGCAGGGATGGACTCTGGCGCACTTCACGAACCTCATTCTGAGGGTTCTTAATAATATGTACGACCCGACGTTTTCCCCACTCGTGAGTCGGTGGATACCTCCTAGGGGCTTTACGGATCCTAGACACTACAGAGATGCCATAGATGCGCTGGACCATTCTCATGTCATCTGGACGTCGTACGAAATCCGACAAGACGTTATGTCTTTTCATGATATATGATGGTACTCCAGATGGATCATGGCCGGCAGAGACAGGGCGGTCTGTCACTTGCCAGAGCAGGTTCTTAGGCAGTACGGGTATGTCCAGATACGGCCCAGACCTCCTACAGATATTGAGCTTCTTGCGGCAGATGATGTGGCCCAGGCCTTCACGGAGTTTGCTCTACATGTCCTCAACCATCAGCAGAGGGGTCATCCGGTGCTAGAGGACCAGCCGCAGGCTCATGCTAGGGGGTACATGAGATGGTACATTAGAGTATCACATCCTATTGTGAACCCCCTGCGGTCATTCCTGACTACGCAGCTCAGGCACCTCCTCGTCCTGTCCCTCCTTATAAGGAGGTTCTTGTTGAGCAACAGTGGGCCAGACATCCTCCCGATCCATTCCAGATCATCGGCAACATGAGAGGCAGAGTGGAGCATGCAATGGAGATTCCTGAGGTGGTTTTAAATCCACTATTTTTCAGCATTTTGGAGGGTCTCCGATCCGATTATACAGTGTTTGACCAGGTGCCGACTTAGCGGAGAATGAGTAGGAGTCCACGTGAGTAGGGTTTTATGATATTTTCTAGGTTTTTTGATGACATTTTGAAGGATTTGGTTGTAATCCTATGAAATTTGCGCTTTTTGGCGCTTTTATGACATTTTTCGTAATTCAATTATGACTTACTTGAATGAATGATGAAAAATGCATGCAATTGAATGAATGAATGAATGTATGAAAGAAGGAATGAAAAAAAAAACAGGGAAAATAGAGGTTTCTGCCAGTTCTGGCTTGCTGCACAGACTGGGCGTGAGTTAACTCACGTATGTGTTAACGATGTGCGTGAGTTAACTCACGCAGTGTTTAACACGTGCGTGACTTAAGTCACGCAGCGTTAGTTAACTGACGAATAGTTTTACACTTGCGTGAGTTAACTAACGCAAGGGTGTTTTGGTCATGCCTGCAGGACAGGAGTGTTTTGTGCAGGGCGAATAGCAATATTCTTTTTTCTTCTAAATGTTGAACTTATCATAATCATTTGAAGGGCACAGTCTAAACAAATGTCATATGCATTTCAAAACTCGAATGAAGGTTAAAAAGAGTGGGTAATTTATGGGCTTTGGATAACATTGGGGATAAATTCACAACATATATAACAAATTTTTTATCCCCCCTCCCACTCCTCCCGCTCTCCCTCTAAAATTTTGATTTTGCTCTCGTTCGGATTCTGGATTTAGATTATAAAATCTTAACTCAGACAAACCTCACTTCAGGAGTTCTCAAAAACACTTAGCTTCAGTATATTGACATGATTCATATTCTATAATGTAAATGCATAATATAAATGTTCAACTTATAGAATTCGAACTATATCAAACCCCTAATTTACTAGTGTTCGAACATGCTTCAAATTCTATAATTCGAACAAGTATTTTACGCGTTCAAATTATAAAATCTGAACGAGGACAACACAAAAATGTTTAGTTTCTGATATCGAACATGAGAACGTATGCTCTAAAATCCGAACACAACCAATGTCATAAAAGAAGGGAAAAAATGTAATGAAACTCCAAATGTTTGAGCAAATGCAAACTAATATTTTTTTTAGTAGTTGTAAAGGTCTCAATATCTACGAATTCGAGCAGCTTCACTTGAAAAATGGCACAATGTAGCAAGATTTAAATTTGGGGTGTTTTAGGAGTATTTTAGGGTAAAATACGAAAAATGGGAAAATGAGAGAAAGAGGTTGAACATCACTTATATATTATCATTGTTCAAATTATATAATTCGAATCATTTTTTTTAGTTTCATATTACAGAATCTGAACAGACAAATTAAAAGGTGCACGAGAAAGAAGGGGGGCAATAAGAAATTCTCAAACATATACATACATTTGTTAGTGGGCGGGTCATAACAAAACAAAGGTGAGCCCAAACTAAAAAACTTTCATTTTACGAATTAAAGAGGATTGGAAGTAAATAAAAAATAAATAAAATGAATTGGTGTCTAGCCTAGGTTAGTTAGGTATCTGTGAATTGCGATTCGTTTCATTCATTCCGTCCAGTGTTGCAGAATGTCGATGGAATTGGATACAGTGTCGCACGGCGTCACCCGACCTTCCTTGGAAAGCTACGAAGAACCGGAATCGGATTCTGATTCGGAACCGGAACCATTTGATTGGGATTGGGTATCGAAACCAATTGAATATCTTGAGGATAAGTATGAAGATGACCCTATTCCCCGCTATTTTGCGTGTACGCGCTTTGTTTATAAGAATAAAGTCGTGAGAGAACAAGAAGAGGCTGAAGAAAAGGCCGTCGCTGAGTATTTGAAGACCGCTCGTAACATAAGTGTACGTTTTTTCTCTCTCCCTCTCTCTTAGACTATGTTTGGATTTGATGATTAAATAATTTAATTGTGTTTAACTCTTTGATCTGTTTCTGTACTCTGCACAGCCCTTCGATGCTATCCCTATTCCACCTTTAGCAAATATATTTGGCCATAACTGGCCCAGACCCGTTCCTATAGACGATCACGCGCAGCCACTTCTCATTCTACTATCCGAGTTTGCTTTGGAAAAGTACAATAAGGACAATCAGGTTCTAAACTAATTAACCACCAAGCCAATATCTGTTTATATCTTTATCCAGTTAACAACTTCAATGTTATTCTATTTTGTTTTATTTAGGGTTTGGAGTACGAGTTTAAGGAGCTTGTCAAGGCAGCCATTACTCATATTCCTCTTGGCAGCTACTACATTACCTTCAAAGCAACACCAAAACCAGAAGATGTTCATCCTTCCAATACGTCTGCTACCACTTTCCAGGCCCACGTCTGTGACTGTAGGCCTGATCCTGTGATCAAGTCGTGTTCCATTAAAACCTAACACACACACACCATGGTAACAACATTTCTATTTTGCATGCTTACATGTTTGATATTTTATAGGAGAAGAATAAATATTTGTAGGCTTAAAAATGGTAACAGATTATAATGCTTTTAAACTTGCATTTGATTATGGTATTTTAGTTGAGCTTCAGCCAAACTTCTGTTCAAAAAAGTCACAATGAAGTTGATAACAAATACCACAGACCAGCAATAAGTTAGTATATATATGATAACCTTGGCATATTCTGATCAGTGATGACTTCAAAATTTAAATAGCAAAAATGTACTTCCTAGTCATTTTACTTTTGGGAGAATTGTAATTAACTTCACTTTTCGAATGTTACATGCTTGACTTGCCCTTGTCCCCAAGCATTTTGTTTATAATATACCCTTTCTCTTTGAATGATTCGTAGTTTCCTGCGTAGTATGCATCCATTGTGTGCAGTTTTGCTAACTTGTGATATGATATTAATGTAAAATTATTATTAAATATGTAAATATAAAGTGAGACGAACAAATAACTTCAGGATAAAGATCAAATTTTGTAAGTTAAAATTTCAAATAGAATTGTTTTTTAATTAAAAAAGAAAAGTTAGAATAGATTTTAGTTGCAAAATTAGTTGTATTCTATTTCAATACTAGTAAATTGAAAATGTTAGAATCATAGCAAAATCTTTTAAAGGAAAAATATATTACTTAATGCAAAAGTGAAACTAAAAGTGATGGATGATTATTGGTCCTTATCCATTATTATTTAGAAAAAGATTTATAAGGTGGGAGTTTGAATTGAAGAATGCAATCACCACTTAAATAAAGCATTTTCATATACACTTGCTAAAATTATACAGTTCGACCGGATTGGTTTTTGTAAGTCAGTTGTTAAAATTGAATGAACTTTTAGAGTTATTAGACGAGCATCTTTAGATAGCATCAGCTGAGTCCTCCTCTGTGGGGTCGTATACGTTTTTTTCTTTGATTTATTTATTATACTAGTAATTAACTTCTTTCTTTTAAGGCAATACTAGTAACTTCATAAAGACAAGGAAGCAAAAAATAATAAATAAAGATATATTTTTAAGAAACTTGGAGTTTGATTGTGTATTTGCGCGAAAATGGTTTAACAGTTATATTATTTTAAAATCAATTAATATGAAAATATAGCATGATGTTGAATGATTGAATGAGTGGTGCATAACCACTATATTACATGAGTATCATTGTGTTCATCATCATGAACAAACACAAAATATTGCTCCTGACTTTGTTTTACAATATTAATGCATAATTTTGATATTTATAATTTGAACTATTTATTTTTAATTAGATATGTCTATACTATATATAAAGAAAACTACCCTTTCAACATTTTTGGGCTGTCTTTTTTCTTTTCAAAAATACCCTTAATTTTTAATACAAGTAACAAATGTAACAAATAAATAAGAAAAAATTTAAATATTAAAAAAATGCAACAAACACAATATGAATATATATATATATATATATATATATATATATATATACACACACACACACAAACACAGACTAGCGAAAAGACTGGCACTCACAAGCCTGTCTTTTCGCTCTTTTTACTGCGCTAAAGTTTGAAAATTATGAAAGATATTTTTTTTATGAAATTTTGATTTTGATTAAAACTAAAAATATAAATGTTTATTGCTTTCAAGTTATAATAAAGCAAACTAACTATGATTATCTATTTCAATGATATCAACAACAAAAATTAAAGAAAATTCTTCGACACAACAACAAGGAGAGGGAGTGGTCGAGAGATAGAGAAAAGCGGTTACGCTAGCCACCATGGGCCACCGCGACGGTATTCACCTTCGCCAGAAGTGAGGTACTATAGGCGGACAAGATCCAAGCAGGGTGCCACTAAATGGGGGGGATAGGGGAGAGTGGTCTGATGTGAGACCGCGAAGAGGGAAAGCGCGGGAACATGTGGCGGGTATGGGATATGACATTTCTCAAAAAACAAAGGTACGGGTACGTAAGGATAACATTTTTTTTTTAATTTAAAATAACATAGCATGAGGAAATTATATTGCTCAAATGACGACAAAAATTCAACCAAAAAAAATTACGACGCTAAAACATCCAAATTGAAAAACTAAAGTGCCAAAAAAAAACTATAATTGTTATTAATTCTTATGAAAAATCAAAATAAAAACTATAATTGCTATTAATTCTCATGAAAAGCCTCATTTTCTCAAGAAAAAATTGGTATGCGTACCCTGAAAGTACCACAGTCGTACCATAACCGTACCAAGGTTTAAAAACAAAAACAAAAAATTGATGTGTCATGGGTGCGTACCGTACGCGTACGGTACAAGTACCAGTACCCGCGTAGTACCCGGTATGGGTACGTTTTGCAAATTGGAGTACCCGCGCTTCAAAGATGATAAATGAGCATATAATACTTCAATCACACTTAATTTATTTTAAAAAAACATGTTATTTTAGAAGTTGCATGGGGTGTTTTCTCCTGGAGACTTAACCAGAGTTTGGCGATATTTTTGCTTAAACCTGCAAGCCCTCACTATGAGCATTGCAAACCATATCTTCACGAATGCAGATTCATTTCTACACTTTCACAACACCAAAATATAGTTGAAAACCCATCTTCATCTTCAAATCGGCTGACCAACCTTCTTTAGTCTTTAATATTGTAAAGAGTAGTGCTATGTGGTGCGAATTACCCACATACGAAATTCAATAAAACTGCAGTTCAAGCAATTCACTCGTTTGTCTTAATAGAAGCATTAATATAACTTCCCTTTTCTAAAATACACGGATGCTTGGAGTTAAAGTTGTTTATTTTTTAATAAAAAATAATGAGCACTGCTAAATCTCGCGAGAGCATATCTGACGAATATCACAAGAACGACTATTTGCATCGCTTGTACTCACTGTTTCTATAGGAAGAGAAGTGCATTGGTGACCATACAAGGTAGGAGTGGGTTGAAAAGTCAACAAATAAAATTACAACATTTATCATGATTTTTTTTAATGGAACACTTGTTATGGTTACTGCATGCATATCACCTCATTGTGTGCAAAGCTCAAATAAATTAAAAGTGGGAAATAACATGTGGTTATCCATTACATGTTGTATTTTAATTTAAGAGCAAATAAGTGAACTAGTGAAAAATAACAAAAAACACCATCCAACGGTGGGAAACTAGCGAGAAAAGCAAGGATATGTTGGCACCTCATCCGGGGTCCCTTGGGGCAAAATCCTTCGCAGTATTAAGCATTTCTAAAAAATAATACACGATGTGTGGAATACATGAGGGTGGTGGTTATTAGTCAAAATTCGTTTAATACTTGCTCGCACCAACAAGCATTAGTCAACAAATGAATATGGAGTAAATTGTTGTGTCACCTCATTCATGAGGCTATGGTGAAATTATTTTTCGCTACAATTAGCATTTTTCTTTAAAATAAAATAAGTTGATTTGGTTGAGAGTTAGGATATCAAAACATGAGAATGAGATGGACCTTATTTATTGGTCTAGATCTTGCTAAAAAAATTTCCTCAAATTATTAAATGAAAAGATTAACTTGTGTCTTTATGACACATGTTAAAAATATCTAAAATAAAAATTAAGTATTGAAAATTGTGTTAATTTATTAAAAATTAAGTATTGAAAATTGTGTTAATTTATTTTTTAAGAAGTTGAAAATTATTTTTTTGGAATAAATATTTGCTATTTATGCGCTTCTTAACACGTGTCCACATGCTAGATTGACTAATTATTAAATATTCACTCCGTCTCAAATTAGTTATCTTTGCTTCTTCTTTTTTCCTCGCATTATTTGTTTTTTATAATATCAAAACAATATATTATTATTTTTTATTATTTTACTCTTATTTTTTATATTTTAATCATCTAACTACTTTATTAACAATAATTGATAATGGTGTTTTTATAGAAATATAAACTAATCTATTAAAATTAGCATACTTTATTGTTGATTTGAGACCTTAAAGTATTCTAATCTAATAAACTACAAGCTAGATTATTGGCATTATCAAAAATAGCTCTAATCAACTGAGTTCTTCATTCTTGAAGCTCGTCTATTTCCATCGAGCAATTTTATGGAACGGAAGATAAGAAATAGTGAATTGGTTCACGCGAAAGGAAAACACATGAAATGGATTAAAAAATGAAAAAATAATATATTTTGTGCCATCAGAACGATTTTTATTGCATATTGGAGTGGCAAACAGTATCGGGGGGATTTATTTTTAAAAACAAACTTAATGCATTTCATTTACAATAATAGATTCAAATCATTCAATACATGATGGAATATTGGAATAAATATGGAAACTAGCTTTCGACAGAGCCGTCTAAGCTAAACTATGAACAACTTCGTTTGGTTATCTTCTGATAAACTTTACATCAGAGTTCATAAGATCAGTACCTAAAAGATGTGCACACTTGTTAATTATAACACTAAAATTCTGATACACCAATATGTTTCATGTAAATGTTGTCCACAACTGCCTTAGAGTCTACCTAAAAGTCCATATTCATAAGTTGTAGGTCCCTTACCCATTCAATGGCTTTTAACAAACCAAGTGCTTTCCCAATATGAACATCAACAATGGGAAAAACCATTCAAATCGAACTAGCACAACGGCTCCTTCGGCATCTCAAATACGGTATCGGGGCCATGTTTATTTGCTTTAATTTATTAATTAAATAAAGGTAAAAGCATCTCGTTCTCATACATCCATTGCAACAACAAATATTAATAATCCCTAAAAAAATATTAATAAATCAGATCTTAATTTAAAAGATTATTTCATGCATAGACACCAAATAATAGACTACGTGGGGGATATGACATGCATTTGGAGACTAGTAGGCGATCCTCTCTGACATACGAGCCATCCACATGTTGGTAGGTGACATGACTTCAAAGGAGGATGTATCTTCGGATGAGAGAAGCATGTAATTTAAACTTCTGTCATGCGAGGGAAGTGTAATTTATTTACTTTTTCCATTTTCAATCATATTCAGCAGGAGATTAAATTATCTTGTCTTGGTAAAAGATAGTGGTTTAAATTATCAAATCCCTTGCCACTAATTTCAACTTATTATTGATTTTGTCTCAAATCTTATCATTGATTTAGTCACAACTACACTAGTAAACGATCAATGAAAACCAGTATTTTTACCTATCCAACTTTCAATCCAATTTTAGTAGAAGTATTCAGAACGATAAAATGATATTTACGGTACAATAAAAGGGTTAAAAAATGACGCCATAAATGTGGCTTATTGTCAAAAGATTGTATCCAATGCAACTATAACCAAAAAAAATGATTTGGTGCAAATTTAAATAATCATGCTTCAATTGTGAATCCATCCTGCTTTGTTCTTCAATGAACAGCTTCCATCTTAACTCACAGGCAGCAGCCATCGCCACCAGGATAGGCTTTAGAAACGGTGATTTAGTAATTATTGTTCAATATACAGCATATAATGTTTCAACATTTTGCCCTTGTATTCTTCTCCAATCACACGTGTGAATAAGTTATTGAATGTGTATCATAGTGATGTTGGGTTTTCTATTGCCAACTTTATTCTACCAATAAAATCATCAATTGTCATGGTTCCAAGCTCCCCACCAAACCTAGATCTAACGGTAACTGTTTGTGTTTCAATTTCCTTTGCACCTACAACAGCCATCAATGGAATTTTCTGTTTTTCTGCATTTCTTATGAGCTTTGGCAGGCGCTCTCCGTGACAAACCTCAGCTCGGATGCCATACTTTTTAAGTTTGCTGGTCACATCCTTGCAGTATTCAAGCTATTTACAAATGTACAAATACTTCCCATTAATTAACTGCGATCATACAAAACAAATCTGCAAATAATTCGTAAGTAGTCAAACGTTACCTGGGCATCAGTAACAGGTAAAATTCGAGCTTGTATTGGAGAAAGCCATAATGGAAAATCACCAGCATAATGCTCTATAAGAACACCAAAGAATCTTTCCAAGGATCCAAGCACTGCTCTATGGATCATTATAGGTCTCTTTTTTTCTGAGTTTGAGTCAACATATGTGATGTCAAAACGTTGTGGTAAATTAAAATCAACCTGTTTAAGTGGAAAAAGAATTAAGTCAAGCAAATAGTCAAATAGTTACATGCAGATTGGTTCACTCAAAATCAAGCGAACAGTATACAAGCAATAACAGCATCGCCACAACCCCTGACAAAAGTAAGAGATTTAAGAGGAAGCTTAATATAGTTAATGACAAACTTTCCTTAAAGCTTAAGCTATAGGTACATGAATAGTTTTATATATCTAATTCCCTCCTCATGACTTGTTCAAGATCCTTTGGCCTTGAAGCATGAAGATGCAAACAACAACAACAACCAAGCCTTATCCAACTAAGTGGGGAAGCATGAAGATGCAAAGGCCTATTTTTTAAATCTGATGGGGAAGCAAGGATCAAGCCCTTAATCTCGTTTAGCTAAACAGCTAATTTTGATAACTCACCAAAATTGTCAAAACAGCCTATCAAATTAGAAAAATAAAATGTTACATGGGACTACGGGTTGAAACTAACCTATCTTATATGGGTTTCACGAGCTATTTTTAATTAATCAAAACAGGAGGTAATACTTCATATAGCTTTACCGCTTCAAAAACATATTGCTTTAATATTTCAAAGAAATTTGAAGTTAGGAATTGCCTGTATGGTTGAACATTGCCACTTTCTCCCAAGAGCATCCTCAATCTTGACATCTATCTTTGGCCCATAAAAGGCACCTCCCCCGTCATCAATTTGATAGGTCCAGCCTTTATCATCCAAAGCATCTTTTAAAGCTGAGGTAGCTTTCTCCCATATATCATCATCTCCAACAGATTTTTCAGGCCGAGTAGATAAATTTATCTCATATTTATCAAAACCAAATTGCGATAATGTTTCTTCGGTAAGATCCAGGACACCCCTGATCTCGTCTTTAATCTGGTCTTCTAAACAAAATATGTGTGCATCATCCTGTACCAAAGATATTGAAGTCAAACAAGAACCAACTTATGAGCATGCATCTTAAAGAAATGAATTAAAAACTAAATGCAGAAACTTTGAAAAGGTTATGCAGTATTACACATTAAGGTATCATAGGCCATTGATTTCAAAATGAAATAAGTAATGGGATCAACATACACTTGAGGTGCTAGCTCAGTGGTAAGAGTTTAGCCTTGTAACCTCAAAGTATCGTGTTCTAATCCCCTATGCGACAGTTGTGAAATGGCCATTTGTGCCACTTGAATAAATAAAAAAGCTTCCCCCTTTTCTAATTCATTTAAAATAAAATAAAAACTAATGGGATCAACAATCAATGGCTCCAGAACAGTCATGCCATGCAACCTTACTAGTCTTGGCAAGCTCGCCATCTATTATGCAAGAGTAGTGAAAAGCATACAAAATTAACATCAACATAACTGAATCAACAATTTTTTTATTGTAATCTTTGTATTCACAAGATAATGAGCTAAGTAAAACAACAAACCTGTGTAAAACCTCTAACGCGGAAAAGGCCGTGTAAACTTCCAGACAGTTCATATCTATAAACAGTACCTAATTCTGCTACCCTAACAGGAAAATCCCGATAGGAATGACGCTTCCTTTTGTATACCAAAATATGATAAGGACAATTCATTGGTCGAAGTTGATAACGCTCATCTTCAATGCTCATCTGATCATACATATTTTCCTTGTAGAAGTCCAAATGACCACTGATCTTCCAAAGATCAGCTTTTGCCACATGTGGTGTATACAATAGATCATAACCACGTTCTATGTGAACTTTTTTCCAAAAATCTTCAATTATATGTCTCACAATAGCACCCTTTGGGTGCCAGAAAACTAAACCCCCACCAGCATCCTCCTGCATAAATTTAATAGAAGAAAAAAGTTCAATACATTACATGCAAGATGATGTCTTGAATCAACATTTATGTACCCACAAAATTAGGAATCATAAGAAGGCCTGCTAACTCATTTGATTCATAAATACAATCAAAGTAGAAAACACAATCAACTTGAAAAACAATATAGACAGGACTTTTAATTGTACCTGTAAAGAAAACAAATCAAGATCTTGTCCTAGGCGCCTATGATCCCGACGTTTAGCTTCTTCTTTGAAATGAAGATACGCTTTCAACTGCTCTTCAGTCTCCCATGCAGTACCGTATATCCTTTGCAGCATTGGTTTCTTTTCATCTCCTCTCCAGTAAGCACCAGCAATAGACTCAAGTTCAACAGCATTTCTTTTGATATTTCCAGTAGATTCAACATGAGGTCCAGCACATAGATCCCACCACTCCCCCCCTTCAAGGAAAAAGGAACACAAGTTGAGGTAAAAAAACAGATGAAACACCTCAGGCAATAACTTTTTCTTTCAATGCAATGCAAGACCTGAAAAGTACTCTTTCTGAACACATCTTTGCTTCTTCATTGTTATTCTACTCTATACTTCCATCTTCACAGTTCCAATTTCAGACACACTACATTGTCCATTTTCATTCTGCTGAAGCATGTCAATTGGTCTAGTTAAAGATGAAAAAGAAGTTCAGTGCTCTAAATACTTGAGCTTAGTGGACATTTAAAAATATAACTTCCATACTAGTTTGAAGGTGATCATGCAAACCTCATAACACCATTACTGACTTTAAAAATATGGTAACAAGAAACATAATCTTGCCATATTAACACAAGGATAAGAAACAAAATGCAGTGGAGCATAGACAAAATGAGAACCAAAGAATTATTGCATGGCCCAAACTATTTGTGAACTTGTGGGGATGATGGTGAAATTGGCTTTATGAGTACTTAGGTCTACGCAAATTTTGTTGGAAACAAACTGAGGAAGATTCTCACTTTATCCAAGAGCAACCCCAGCAACGACTTAGAGAGGACCGGTTAACAAATTTATTTTGATCAAGGTGCTTTGTTAGAGAAAGGTAGAATATACCAGTAACAAGCTGCACATGATAACATGTGTCTATTCTTGAGGGAGAATATTATAATATACAGCAGAATGACTGATATACATACACACGAAAACAGAGCCTAAGAACCACAGAGTTGGTAGATCCATACAATAACGATTATCTCTCTATACTAGAATGACTATTATACACATGCATGGAGCACAACAATCATGAACTTAGAGTACGCAATCACCCATTTCTTTTTCCCTCCATGGCCTTCACCCGCTAGCTTTTAAACTTCAACATGCAGGAATTAAACAAGTGAAAACTGAAAAGAGAGAGAAGGTTACCAATATGATAAATTGTGATGGGTTCTTCCTTAATGCCTTCCAAAATCTCCATCTTGTATGGTTCATTCAAAGCCAATATTCTTCTATGAGCTTCATCTCTTGAAACTTCTTCTCTTACAAGGGGTAAATTTTTGCTAATAATTCGATCCTACAGCCAAGATAAGAAATAAATGACTGTGTACCCTGAATATGTAGCATAATGCAGAATTTGAGAAGCACACAAACAATTCATAACTACCATATATAAAGGACTTACCATCTCTTTCTTGATTCTCTTCAAATCCTTATCTGTCAAAGGCTCCATATCAAAGTCATAATAAAACCCATTTTCTATCCAAGGCCCAATTGTGACTTTTGCTTGAGGGTAAAGCTTTTGAACGGCCATTGCCATCACATGCGCACACTGCAACCCTGCAACTTATTAGTGAAACTAAAGATATAAAATCATTCAGTAACTAATATATAGTTATATAAACCAACACCCCATCAAAAATAATTGCCCAGAAATATGTTTTAGTATTTTAGGTCATAGGGAAAAGCAAGATAATAGTCTCTCTTTTTTTTCTAATTTCAGCAGCCTAAAGATACTTGTTTTTTCTCAAAAGTACTAAAATCACCCATGCTAATTGTGATATTTTTATTATAAAATTAAGCTTCAGGATAGAAATTTGTAATGCTACCAATATACTACAGGTTAAGTTAAATTATGCCACTTAGTTGAATTAAACATCAAAAGAAAAAGTCAAAATAACAAAAGTGAAACATTATATTGCTATGCAATGTGGCAGGCTTAGTTAACAACATCTATAGCAACTAGATTATCATATTGCCTAAAAAAACAAAATACATATTCTTCTTGGTTTCCCAGAAAAGACGACAACAACAACAACCAAGTCTTATCCCACTGAGCGGGATTGGCTACATGGATCAAATTAGCCACAATGTTCTATCATAAACCACTTTTTCAGTCAAATTCATTGATCTTTAGGCCTTTCTTAATAATTTCTTGAGTTTTTCTAAGTCTTCATCTGTCTCTGGTGATCTAACTATCGTCCATCTAATTTACTTTCCTTCCTACTGAATCTACGGGTCTCTCTACGTACATGTCCAGACCTCGTAAGCCTATTCACCATCAACTCTCTCTAATATTGTCATTTTTAATCATATCACATCTAATCTTACCACACATCTAACACAACGTTAAGCCAGTCTTCCCATAAAGAATTAATAGATATTTATCTTACAAAGACAATAACGTAGCATAAACACCAACCTCAAAAGCAACAAAAGTTTCATAGAATGTGAATTGAAAACAGTACCGTGTGACGGATTCTGAGAAGGGTGTTGGATGATTCATTAGTAGGGAGAACAATTCGGTCTTGGCGATCGGAATCGGAAACCGTGGCGGGTTGGGAAGGGCTCGTTGCGACGGCGAGAGTAGAGAGTTTCCTGGTGAAGAAGGTTGGTGTTGGAGAACGAAGAGAACGAAAAGGAGAAGAAAAAGGGGTACGGAGTTTAAGGAAATGAATTGAAGATGAGAGTGTTGTAGCCATGGGAACGGTGAAAAGAGTAGAAGCCATCTTGGACGAGTAGTGTCGTGTCGTGTCGTCTGTAGAGAAGAAGGACTTAACTCGTGGAACTTCCAAGTCCACCACCCTCACAGGATAATAATATGTTTCATGTATTTTTGGATATCATTTAGTAGACAAAATTGTTCATCCGGGGATATCTAATAACGATACAGACAAAAATTATCTACATTATCACAAATGTTGAATTTTATTAAGCATAGTAGGAGAAATCCTAAAGTTTTTTTTTAAAAGAAGGTTGGATAAAAGTTTATAGGGTTCATATGTCTTTACACCTTGTAATTTGGACAAGTTTTGGTTTACCTCTTGTAAAAAAAAGTTTAGATTTCAACCATATAATATGAACATTCTCCACAAAACACCCTTATAATATGAAGATTCTCCACAAAACACTCATGATCTCATCCAGACGTTGATGTGGCAAGCCACTGTGTAATTATTTTATTTTTTATTTTTTTAAAACCTGACACGCGTGTAATGGACACTGATGTGGCACGCCACTGTGGAATTATTTTTATTTTCTTTTAAAACCTGACTTGTGTGTAATTGTTTAAAAAATTATTTTAAAAAGATAAAAAATAAAAAAACTGAAAAATTAATTTTCAAAAAATAAAAAAATAAAAAAATTAAGAAAAAGATAAACATTCAAAAATTAGCTTTTGTTATTTTTTCGAATATTTTTAAAATTTAATTTAATTTGGATTTTTCTAAAAAAAATCAAAATATAGTAAGTTTAGAAATTTTTGTATTTTTCATGTAATTTTTTGGGAAATATATATATATATAAAGAAAACAACCCCTTTCAGTTATTTTGGACCGGCTGTTTCTTTTCAAAAATACCATCAATTTTCAATACAAATATCACATGTAACAAATAGATAAGAATAAATTTAAATATTAAAAAAATTCCAGATTTTTTTTATTCTCAATTTTAAATATTAAAAAAAATTATCAAATCTGTAACACATCGTAAAAAAAAATCTGGAATAAATTTTCGAAAAAAAAATCTGAATTTTCCTAAATTTGCATCCAAATTTTTAAAAATAAAAATATTTTCTAGATTTCTTTTGTTGAGAAAATTTAAAAAACTTCTTTTTCGAAAAAAATATCTGTTTTAAATTTCGAAAAATATATATTTCCAAATTTTCGAAAATAATTTGAAATTTTTTTTTTGAAATATATATTTCAAAATTTTCTTTAAAACATTATGGAAAATTAAAAAAAATTGAAATATATATTTTTCGTAAATTATAAATTTTGGAATTTTCGGAAAATATATTTTTTAAAATTTTGGAAAATATTTTTCGTAATTAAAAAAAATCCTGAATTTTTTTTTATTTTTACAAATGTCATGTGTACCTTTAAAAAAAATGAAAAACAAAATTAATTATACAGTCAGCTCGCCACATCAGCATTTCTGCACAGTCACATGGGTCAGGGGCTAAAATCAAAGAATCTAATTTTACAGGGTTGGAATCTTAACTTATTTTTTTACAGGGGGGTAAACCGGAACTCGCACAAATTACAGGGAGGTAAAAACATATTAACCCAAGTTTATATCATGTTTTTAGATACTTATATCCCAAAAAAAAAAAAATAATTTAGGCATTGTAACCTTTTCGGAGAATGTTTGTTTGCTCAAACTGAATATCGTTTGATGTTTTAATTAAATGATCAAAGTTGAGGTCTAACTATTAGAAAATTTGATTTTTGGGATTGGTTTGATAGAATTGTGTGTCGCATTCTAAGCAATAAGGTTAGACCTCTTTTCTTTTTTTAGAAAAGGTTGCTTGTAGCATTTCATTATTAACCATGTCAAAAAAAATATTATTAATCAAATCAGTGATATGTGTCATAATTTCATCAAAGAGAGGGAAGATGGGTAAGGATTTGGTTGTTTTGGCTAATTCATCGACAACCTCATTCGCATGTCTCTTAATAAACTCAACATTAAAGTTTGTTACGTGAAAACTACAAAATTAGGTATTGGTATTTACAATGAGACCAAGTTATGTAATATCATTGCTCAAAAAAAAATTATGTAATATCTCTCCTTCCTATATTAAAATAGTCAGCTGCTTTTTTCAAATCAACCTCAAAATCAACATTTACGAGTTGTAGGTCATGAATCCACTGAATCACACGATAGAGACTCATAGCCTCCCCTATATCAACTAAACATAATGGAGTGAACCACATTGTTAGACATCTTTGTTGCCTTTTTCAAAAGTAAAATGAGATTTTAGAGAAGGTTAAACACTCAACGGTAAACGAAATTTGTTATTTTAGTTTACTTGAACATTGAGTGACCTAAAAGGAATTATTTAAATAAGATTAAGGAAACAATATGAGTAAATAATTGATTAAATACTTATTAAAAAAATTAGAAAATAAATTACTTATTATTGTAACCAAATAAAGAATATGTTAACTTTGTAAATCAATTTAAGAGATTTGCATTTGACAAGATATATCTATGCATAATTATGAATAGTTTGAATGAGAGTTTGTAACGCCTTTGTTCTTAATTGTGTTTAAACTATATGTTGTTTATTGATACTCATACTATGTATATATTGACCGATGATTTATAGTGTTCAACTTCTTATAAGTGCTTCTTAAACCGTCAATTTTTTACATTCTAACCAATCGTGATTAGTACAATTGGAGGTATATATGTTTGTATTTAATCATGCGCAGATAAAATCAACATATTCAAATCAAACAACTGCAAATCACAAAATGATGGGTATGGATTTAACCAATGGGTCTATTAATCGAATTGATTGATTTTGAAATATGCTAACAATATTGCTTTTGACATATATGAGTTTAATCTTGAAATATGAAATAAAAATAGAAATAAAGAATGTGGATGTTACAAAAAAAATTGAGATCACGATAAATATGATCATGTTATCCGAGAACAATAACTAGAATGATAAATAATATTTACTATTCATAATTCAACAACTTATGATCAACCAATCATACGATTTAACAACAAAAGAATGACATTGAATATGAATCATGATTTAATTAAAAAGAAGCGTTCGGATTAAAACATAGATTAAGCAAGTCATGTGTTAATGTCACATGTAATTCTCATCCAACATTTTCTCTCTCCCCCATCGTCACATGTACGCCTTCTCCCTATCCCCTCACTTCCTTGCAACCATCTCTCTCCCATGGTGTCTACCTCTCCTCAGTCTTCCATACCAACCATCGACTCTTAATCTCTCATCCCTCCTTTAAGTTGAATGAAATAAATTTCATGAAATAGAGTTTTTTGAAAAAAGTTTTGATTTTTTTTTACTTATCTTTTGTGTTTGTATAAGTCAATGGCATGATATAGAAGTACTTCTGCATGGAGATTGGATTATGAGTATTGATATTTTAACATAAAAAATTAGACAGTTTATGGGACAACTTATAAAACCACATCAAATACAACTTGTGAGAATTTTATAATAATGTTTCCCCCTCTCTCGACCAAATTAACACTTGATTTTATAAGTTGCCCAACTTTTTAGTTCAAATATCAATACTCTTGGAATATAATCTTTACAACAAGAAAGTTGCACAATTTATTGTTATTTTATGTTTTTTGTTGAATTTGTAAACTTAACAAATGGGATAATATCATCGGATAAAACCTAGGTTGGTTCCTTTGGTGCTTTTCATATGGTTCTGACCTAAAATTACATATTTTTTTGATATAACAAACTTTGAGAAAATTATGAATAATTTAGTCAAGAACCATAAGAAAAGTATTTAAGGAAATGTACCGCAATTTTGTCCACATCTTGTTGTGTGGTTGTTGCTACTTGTGTGATGGTGTTGATAGTCTTAGCTCTCTATTTTAGAATAGGATGTTGATTGTTTGTGCTTGTTTGCTGGAATTTGTTCGGTTTCCCAATTTTTCTTTACTTTTTTTTATTTTGTATTTTGCGTCATGTTAATGTGTTCTATGGTGAATGTTTTCCGGTATACGTTCTTTGTTTCATCTTTAGCACCACTAATAAATGCTGCTAAAGATTGATCAATATATGTTCTTTATTTCATCTTTAGCACCACTAAAGATTAATCGTAAAAAATTGTTAATGATAACTTTGCCGAGGCAATCAAAGTTTGTATTGTTTTCCTTTTTACCTGTTGTCAAATATTTGAACTAACTTTAGTAGTTAGCTATTGTGTTATAGTCACCATATGATTCCTAGTTGGTTGCATGCATCATATGGATCCACATTTTCGAGTTATATTTTTCCTGCAACTTAGACAGCAAGATTTTGGTTATGCAATATTTTTGTCTATGTTCTGTTTAGGTGGAGTTCCCTAGTGTAGTTGTTTTTCTTGTTGCTTGTTGCGTAATGTATCATTGTCTTCTGTTCTGTTTTTTAAATTTAATTTAATTTATAGAATCAGTGCATTAAAGTTTTTAAAAAATAGCTTATACAAGCTCTAACTTCTTTTTGTTGTATTGTAAGGTTTTAGATTGGACCTATGGAGGAGGAATCCTTTGAAGATTGAAGAGACGATGAATACCTAAACCCTGATAGATCAAAAGATATGGAGGTACTTTTCTTGATCTCTAAACTTTTGTCTACCCGTGGCTATTAATATGGTCTAAATTAGTTAAGTTTACATCATTTGCTAAAACTTTCAAAGTGCTGCTATGCGTGTGCGGCATGTGTTGTTGAAATTTTTCACCACAAACATACGAAGAAAATGAGGAGGGTTGTACAAAAGGTAGTGTTGTCACCACAAGACTTATGGAACAATTTAGAGAGTGTCCACATAGAAAAAGATGATGAGGAAGGGTGTAGCATTTTCAAAACATTAAGCTGAATGGTTGTGTCTTAGAAGCAAATTGTATGTATAAGGGTTGCTTGAACCACCTATATCTCTTGATGAGCGTCAGATACACTATTTTCTTATTTTTTTTAATTTTTATTTAAATCTCTAGCTCAGTAGTATTTTAATCTTTGAGACGTTATTTTTTATGTGGTGACCAGATCTTGCACACTATTTAGAAACACACACAAAAAGTAGAAGTATAGAGAATTAAATTACATTTATTTTAAAATAATTAAATAATGTGTATTTTATTTGAAGTTGTGTATACCAAAATATCTCGTTTAATTGGATTCATAACATTGTAGGTTAAGATGAAAATCAAGACTATCACACCGGTATCACTTGAGAAGATAAAGAGTTATGTCAAGTATAAGGGACATGTCATGGTAGAGATCGAATAGACTAAAGAGTTGGAGAACCTAAATGGGATTAAATATATACCATATTACTAGGATAGAATTGCATCTTGTACTGAATATATGCAACTTACGAGATGATCTAAGTATGTAAATTTTTTCATTTCTTAATTTTTCAGGAAATTCAAATTTGCTTCTCCTATAAACATAGGAATAAAAATTGGATAGATTTAAATTAGTATGAAAGAAAATTATGGAGTATAAAATTGGATAGATTCATTCAATTATATATTTAGTTTGATACAATAAATGATATCTTCGAGAACTTATGCTCAGAAGCTTTATCACATACGCTAAAGCTGCACACATAATCTTTGGATAGATTCATTCAATTATATATTTAGTTTCATTCAAATATGTTGATGAAGATGACGATGATGTTGATAAATATGATGATGAAGAACGTGAGGGAAGAAGATGAAGAAATGAAAAATTAACTAGATGTTGTTGACTCATCTTAAGATAAAATAAACATACGTAATCTAATGGCCCTCCTTTAAAACAAAAGATCAAACGGTTAAAATTAAAAAAATTAATAGGATCTACAATTGACCACTCTTAAGGTTGGTCCACCATAGATATTTAAAGTTAAAGTTAACAGCAGGGATCTTTTTGACTAACGGAGCAAAAGAAGAGGGACCAAAATGTTGATTTTATAAGTTATGGGACCAAAATGTAAACTTAAAATTACTTAAGGGACCAAAAGACCAATTAAACCAATAACTTAGTATTCTTTTCTTGATTATTAGGGTGCAAAATTTGTGTTAGCTGACATTGTGAAGACAACCTGGAGACCTTGTGATATGCATTATATTACCTTTCAACGCAAGAACATGATACTCCCAACTGCCGCCATGTTACAACTTTTCAGGCACAAGTCTGGAAAAAAAGGTTCGAGCCTGATGTCATATCATTTGCTATCAAAACCTAACACTCGCACCATGGTAATATAATAATGCTACATTAAGCTTATGCATGCTTTCATCTTGTTTAATCCTTTTTAGGTTAGTCAATATGCATGGAGATTTGTTTACAAATCCTTGAAAATTATATTTGATTTCGGTATTTATATTTTATAATAAGCTTCAACCATTTTTTTTCTTTTCATGAAATTCACAATTATGTAAAATAGAAGTTCATGAGTGGAAACCAGCTGTTCTCAAGCCTAAATCTAAAGATATTATAGTAGGGTATGTTGACAGAAACATCATTTGAAAATTGTGAATCATTTGTAGAATCCTGCTCTCCCATGCAAAATCCACTTCCGCCCTGCAGGCAGGACGAAAATACCCTGCGCAAGTTAACTAGCGCAAGTGTAAAACTGTGCGTTATTTAACATGCGCTGTGTGACTTAAGTCACGCATGTGTTAAACATTGCGTGACTTAAGCCAGACACTACGCAAGTTAACTTGCGCACAGATTTAACACATGCGCAAGTTAACTTGCGCAGTGTCTGTGCAGCAAATATAACGTGCGCAAGTTAAGTCACGCTGCGTGACTTAACTTGCGCACTTATTTATGCAAAACAACTTTGAGGATCTCTTTTTTCAAAACAACTTATTTGAAACAGTTTACTTATACAAAACAGAGATCCTAATAAGTTGTTTTGCATAAAAAAGATGTTCTGAACAATTTGTTTTGAAAAGTGAGATCTTGATAAGTTGTTTTGCATAAATAAGCTAATTTGAATAAGTTATTTTGAAAAAAGAGATCCAAATAAGTTGTTTTGCATAAATAAGCTAATTTGAATAAGTTATTTTGAAAAAAGAGATCCAAATAAGTTGTTTTGCATAAATAAGCTGTTTTGAATAAGTTGTTTTGACAAAAGAGATTCTAATAAGCTGTTTTGTATAAATAGGCTGTTTTGAATAAGTTTTTTTTTTAAAAATAGATCCTAATAAGTTGTTTTGCATAAATAAGTTGTTTTGTAAAAAGAGATCTTAATTAGCTGTATTGCATAAAAAAGTTGTTCTGGATAAGTTGTTTTGAAAAAAGATATCTTGATAAGCTGTTTTGCATAAATAAGTTGTTTTGAATAAGCTGTTTTGGAAAAAGAGATCCAAATAAGTTGTTTTGCATAAATAAGCTGTTTTGAATAAGTTGTTTTGAAAAAAGAGATTCTAATAAGTTGTTTTGCATAAATAAGCTAATTTGAATAAGTTATTTTGAAAAAAGAGATCCTAACAAGCTGTTTTGCATAAATAAGCTGTTTTGAATAAGTTATTTTGAAAAAAGAGATCCTAATAAGCTGTTTTGCATAACTAACGCACGTGTAAAACTGTGGGTTAGTTAACATGCGCTGCGTGACTTAAGTCACGCATGTGTTAACGCTGCGTGACTTAAGCCAGACGCTGCGCAAGTTAACTTGCGCACAGATTTAACACATGCGCAAGTTAACTTGCGCAGTGTCTGTGCAGCAAATATAATGTGCGCAAGTTAAGTCACGCTGCGTGACTTAACTTGCGCAGGGGTATTTTAGTCATTTTGATTGGACGGGAGTGTATTTTGCTTGTGAAGAGTGGCATTCTCATTTGTATTGTCATTTTCTTCAACACTGTTTTTTGTTGTACTTCTTTTGAAAATTGCATGTGTTTTTTGCTACTTACCTCACCAGAGTTAGCAATTGCACCTCGCTGAATACATGGAACATTGTGCTCTCATTGTAACTCAAAGACATTTTTCTATTGAACTTATTTTGTTATTTTATTTATATGTCCATATCACTATGCTTTCCATCTCTTGTCAATATTTTTTTCCTTATACAGTCCCTCGTCTGGGTAAGCAGTGAGCAGTACATAAATCTGATTTGTTGTTGTTAAAGTATATATGCAACCATTGTGTTTGGGTGTTTGTTACCGATGGTTATGGAAATTGTTCCCTTCTTAACTCTGCAATTTTTACACCTTTCGTCTAGTATGAATGAATGTCTTTTTTATGACAAGGTTCACACAGACCCGGACCTTGGGGTGCATACAGCTCAATGAAGCTGGGTCTTCCTTTGAGCTGTATGCACCCCCAAGATATGGGCAAAAAATAAAAATTTTACCCAATAAATATGTAATAAACACATATGGCATGATTTATGTATCAGACTAATTGTAGTGACTTAGCGGTGCAAATGCAAGTTTGTATTACTTGGATTTGGGTTCAACCCTTATCACCCATGATTTATGTTTTTCTTTTCGTTTTTGCTATTTGAGGTTCATATATCCTCTCTTTAATTTAGCCAAATTCTCCTTAACATATTGGATTATATATTTACAAATGAAAACATAATGTAATTTTTCTTCTTCTTATTTTGTTAGAACACTTCTTGTAGTTTTTCGCCTATACTTATTGTATAAGATAGTTAAGGAAAAGTATAACCTAGAAAATTGATAAATACATTCGTTTAAATTGTATTTTTATATTATTGATTAGAATATTGATCTTTTATGTGTTAGTTGCAATGAAGATTTTTTTTTTAATCTTTACGGATCTTATTTTCAATTTAAATAGATAATTGCTCTTTTAAAAAAAATATGTTTTTATTTTATTAAGGGTCTATTTTTACATAAGAGTCGAGCCTCCGATTACACAGGAACGACCCTGGGTTCACATAGTTATATAAATTTTTGGCTTAAATGCCTTTTTGATCCCTTATCTTTATTTATAGGTTTATATTGGTTGCTTATTTAAAAAAAAGTTGCACGTTCCTTTAATTTGTTTAATTGGTACGACATTAGTCATTTCTATCCATCAAAATCTAACCAACACAAATTCACATGAATATCATACTTCAAAATCACGAATTTGCATGGAAAGGGCTAATGTCGTACCAATCCAACACAAATCCTATTGATTTCGAGTCATTTTGATCGTACCAGTATCTTAATTTTTTGACCCCGCTTAATGGGATATGGTTGGTTAGTGATTGTATCTTAATTTTTGGAATTTGGAAACATACAACTTTTGAATCCTACCTTCATGAATCACAATGATATATTCCAGGTGTTTATCTTTGCAGTAAATTATGTCCACTACATCCACTTGACTCTGCCTTTGATTAATCTGGTTTTGGTTGTATTAGAAACATGGGGTGATAGATAGTAGACCAGGACACTCTTCTGGATGTAGTTATTTAAACATGACCGTGTCTATGTATGTATTTATCATATATCATCATTATTCATTTATAATTATAATCCTACAAGTTTCCTCCAAAAAAATCATCATTTTTATAATTATAATCCTACAAGTTCCCTCCAAAAAAATTCCCTCCAAATCCTCAAAATCTTTTAATTAATTAAATTAAAAAGAAATTAAATATTCCACTAATCTATGTTTGAAAAAAGGAGGAAAGAAAAGGAACTCTTCTAAAAGGATTTTGGGGTTTTTTCTTCTTAATAATACAAAATCCGTCTAATTCAGGGGACTCAAAAAATGTATTGAAGGAGAGATTAGATAAATTTTTCAAACTAATCTATGTTATTATAATATATTAATGGCAAGCTTTCGGTTATCATTCTCTACAAACTCTCTTAAAAAAGATATAAGATTTCTCTCTATTTCTCTTTGATCCTCTTCCCTAATGTTCTACCCCATCTAATATTCCAATTAAATTCGAAGACTTACTCTCTTAAAAAAGATATAAGATTTCTCTCTATTTCTCCTTGATCCTCTCCCCTAATGTTCTACCCCCTCTAATATTCCAATCAGATCATAAGACTTACTCTCTTAAAAAAGATATTAGATTTCTATCTATTTCTCTTTGATCCTCTCCCCTAATGTTCTACCCCCTCTAATATTCCAATCAGATCCTAAGACTTTGGAGCTTGAAGGAGAGGGGAGAACTTTAGTAAAAAAGGAGCAAGTGGAAGAGATACAAAAGTGTTTTAGAGAGGACGGGGTTTATATGATTTGTGAAGAAGAGTATATGTGAGGACCTATGAAGCCTAGATACATGATACAATACGGATACGATACGACAATACAGAAAAAATTTAAAATTCAACATACGATACGGTTGGGATAGTTCAATAAAAAATTAAATTTAAACTACATATTAAAACTCAAAATACAAAATATAGACTAAAACTCAAAAGCAAAATAATTGACGCAATTAGACCAAACAGACATAGAAAAACGATAAGGCACAATAATGAAATTGTCTTCACACAACAATCAACAATAACATCGTTCTCAAACAAACAAAGAGACTCAAAAGAGACGGCGACAACAATAGAAATATAAATGTAAGTAATATTGATAATAAAGAAACCGTCAATTAGTCAATTACATCCTTAAAAAAAAACAATTAGTCAATTACATATATGATATATCCTATAATAGAAAACATCGTTACTTCGTCAATTACATATATACCGAATATAATAGAAACTTCAGGTAGTCCGCAGATATCAATTTTCCACCGCCCATCCCTCGTATCCCAGATGTATCTGAAAAGTATAAGATACTTGTTTTTTTTTTAAATAAAAATTAATCTTCAGATACTCTTCTAATACGTATCGAGAAGTAGACAGGTATCTGGCCTTCATCGAAAAGAAAAGAGACAGAATCCATCAAATTTACTTTTTTAGAATTACGGAAAGGAAAGAGACAGAACCCATCAAATTGACTTTTTTATTCGTAGCCGTATTGTTTTTATTTAAGGGTCTTGTTATCTTGTGCCCTTACCTAAGGGCACAAGTTAAGGAATCTAAAATAGAAGTTTTGCATAGAAAAGAACAAAATTTTGACTTTAAAATATTGAATAAAGTTGAATGCACAACTTTTAAGACAATTATTTCTATTTTAAATTCTTTAGCATATGCCCTTAGGACGCATGTTAACATTTGCCTTTATTTAATAGTTGTTCTAGACTAAATCGATAAATCTCACTTATTCTATACTTTCTTCCTTCTTGTATTTCATCGTCCTATCTCTCCCTCTCCTCTCTACCTTCTTTCTCTTTTATTCACCTCTATCTCTTAAAAAAGGTTATTGTATCAATATATAATTTATTTACTTTTAACAAATTTTAAAAGTATTATTTTCATACAAAATTTCAATTTGTTATTTTAGACAAAGTATAAGGTTAAATCATTAAATGAAGTGGTTGTTTAGAACTCTGGGACCGTGGAATTATCACCAGGAGGAGTTCAATTGAAATCTTCACCAATATATGAATAAATGAGTGATTAAGATTTCAGTGTAGTTAAATTTCCCACCACATATAACTTATTGCCTACCAGCTCACATCAACAAATATGTTAACTTCGTGTAAACCCATCTTAACAAGGATACAATGGAGCTTTACAATTAGCAATCTACTAATAATTTTAATATCAAATTCTTACACTTGAAAGGTAAAAGTAGTTAGATGAAAATGTCACAATCTTGTATTGGTAATGGTAAGAGCTTGAAATACGCACATCATGAACAAGGAATTTTTTCAAAAGAGATTATTCTACTGCTAATAAATAATATGATGTTGCTTATGTGTGTTTAATCACAGTACCCATCAAACCAAGCATCTCCTCACTCTTGGCTTGTGTTATTTGAACCTCCAAAGTCACCTGTCAAACAAATTAGGAACAAAGCATTAACAAACGTTGTCTAGAAAGAAGAAAACCACATAACAGCTAAAAAACATGATCAATCACATAAATCTGAAATCTTTTCAACTCTTTTGTATCAACTAGAAAGAAGATGCAACGTTTATTATGTTCTGAATAATGGTTCAAACAAAAACTTAAGGAACGCAAGAAATATTTCATTTCTCAAAATCACTACAACAACTGCAAATTCTACTTTAGCTATATTTCATGATTTATAAAACAAACATGAATAACATCGGACACGCATTCAATAAAGCACAAAAATATTTGCAGTTAACAGTTTGTGGAATCAACAGGACTTGAAGTAAAGTGCTCATTATCTTCAAAGTACATAAGATAAACCGAAAAGTTTGATTTTAAAAAAGGAAACTTGATATTCCAGATTTCAATTACCTTAATCACTTAGCTTGTAACTCTTACTAAATATAAGTACAAAGCACATGTACTTATAGCCAAACCAATTGAGACTGATTAATTTCAGAAAAGTTATATTCCTTAGTTAAAATTACGACAACAACTTTTTGTCAAAACAAAATTATGATAACAAATTGCTTGTAATTCGTACTAAAAGAGAACAAAGCAGATGAACTTTAACAAACAAGTTAGAGCACCTATTGAAAATTTTGAAATTAAATATACTCACTTCTTTGAAAATGTTGCTATGTGAAGTTTGCACAAACCCCTGCATCAAATCCACAAGCTAAGTCAACAGGAGAGAATTTAACAGTAGAAACCACTTGAGAATAGAGAGGGAGAGAGACAGAGAGAGAGATGTTTCTTAATTCTAGAGTGCAAGAAATCAATTCCATAAAAGCCATGGTTCTAAAAGAATACTTTCAAAACAGAATCTTACATAAAATACAACAAAAAGAGTATCACGTTACACCTTCATTTCCAATAAAAAAAACTGTAACTTCATAAGATTAATTCAATGATTTTAGACCAAAGCCTTTAAAATGAAAGAGGGGCAGAGGTAATATACAAGAACACTCTGTTAGTATTTTCAACACAGGCCTCTACATCAATCCGCAAGCTAAGTCAACCAGAGAGAATTTAACAAGTAGAATAGAAACCACTTGAAGCAAAAGACTGTTGTGAACTTAGGATATAGAATAATGGCTAACTAGAGCAGTTAAAGTAGTTAAGAATTGTTAATTAGTTGAGGTGGTTGGTTACAGGGCTATTCGTATAAATAGGAGAACACAAAGGGCAGAGAGCATCTTTGTAACACAATTGTGAATAGAGTTCTCTATTGTGAAAGGGAAACTCTTGGAGGAGAGATTCTCTCCTATTATATCATATTTCTTAAATAAAGTGTTCTATTCCATTCCATTCCTGGGTTCCGCCGAACAGAGACGGATAAAGACACTTCTCGATTCTAGAGTACAAGAAATCAATTCATATGAACCCATGGTTCTAAGAATATTTTTTATAATAAAATGTTTCATAAACTACAAAAAGGGAGTCTAATGTATACCATACACTTTCTTTTCAATAAATACTGTAAAATGATTGATCAATTCAATGACTTTGGACCACAGCCTTCAAAATGAACACTGTGTTAATATTTTTGACAAGCCAACTTAGATACAATGCATATGTGCCTTGAACTATATGCAATACTGAAAATTTTGTCCATCAACTGGATAAACTTGTTTAACAACAACTTACAACAAGTTAAATGCACAGTTGTTGTAACATCTAGCGATTAAATTAAGAAATAATGCTCATTTACTATGGTCCTCTCGAGATTAATTCTACCATTTATAATGTGTGTTAAGGTTATTATAGAACTTGGCTTTTACAACTAAGGATAAAGTGAGAAATTACCAAGTGCAAGTTGAACCTTAGTGTAGCATACACATTAAACAATGAAACAAGTGCATAATGGTCTAGCAGTTGTGATTAAGTTATGATTATGCTTATGGATTAGTTAAGAACTCACTGAGATAATATATCTCACCCCATTCAATTTATATTTTTCAGATAAACGGGCAGAAAGGAAAGAATTCAATGCTTAGCTGTTGGAAATTTGACTCATACTTATTATAGTTATGAATTCCAATTCATGTATTTCCCCTGTATATGTACCTTTGTCTTATGTATTAAACCAGGTTTTTGTTTCTCCTTGTATTTCGACTCTATATTCCAGTTATCTAGTATCAGAAATGATATTCTAAAAATGATATTCTAGATTGTCTATTTAGGGTGTTACAGTGGTAAGACACCTCATGCCTTTAATATGAGAAAAAAAAGGATAGAGAAGCAGCGGACAGACCAGTTTTTTGAACAGGTTGATGGACTCTACATTTGATTCTCCAATTTTAACCTGAAAAGTTTTGATCCCCAACTTCTCAATAGCAAAGGCCATCATTATCAAAACAGACTCCTTTCCAAGTCCTTTGCCACGGCTATGCTGACAAAAAAACAAAGTGATCAAAAGTGAGATCAAGGAGATTTAATACTTTGCAGTCAAAGACTAAATCAACCCAAAACATAAGACTTCTAGATGAAAGACTCGGGGAAAGCTTTTATGTCTAGAACGTGCATAATCAAGCGATTTTAAATTTAGAACATAGATGGTACAGTACAGAACTAAACTAACAACGGATACAAGTTTTCCAAAACTTTGTCCATGGTCTGTGGAATGGTTTATAAACTCAGTTCATCATAGTGCAAATGATTGAATATTTTAAATTGCGATAGAAACACGTAAATGCACTAGTTAAAAAGCATATGTATGCAAGAATATGAGAGTAAAGCTTTCAACCAATTGAGACCAAATACGAATTTTGAGCATTCCCTTTTATGTTTTAGAGATGACAATTTACAAACAGAACATAAAGTTGAGGTAAAAAGAGATGGGTAAACTAAATGACATACTCTACTTGATTTATAAAGGCCTGTACTAAAGTAATTTTCATCTATATTCTCCTATGAGATATCTATTAAAACATTGATCAAAGATTATACATAAGTAGCGTTACTCCTATTAAACAACACCAACTTGCTTTAATTGGAAATGGGCTTCATTTCTAAGTCAATCCCCAACACATGCAACCTCGGTCAGTTACAATCATGACAATACTATGAAGCACTAACGCAGACACAGACACGACAGTGACACGTTGACACGATTTAATGTAATCACATGCTCCGGTATCACATCCGACACCAGACACACCTTCAATAAGAAATGTTGGCGCTAAGACGGCAACTAGTTTATGTATGAGATAAAATTTATAAGTAGGTACCTGGTTTGTTCAGCTATCATAATTTCAACCTCTGCTATTTGAGGATCATTGATATCATTCATGAAAATATTTACATCACCAACCATAGCTGCAAATAGCGACACATTGTCACTAAAAAATCGAATAATTTAAAAATGAACAAAATAATAAAAGAAAAAAACATTATTGACCTTCAACGTGGGGTTGACCATGAGAGAAAGTTCCAACAAGAAAATCTTTATCCAAGACAATGAAAGTCTCCTTGTTGAGATCACGTGACCAGGAGAGTTGCATCTGATACTCTTGTTCGAGAGAAAGAGATTCGGAAGCGGTGGCTTCAAGGAGAGAAGGGTCTTGCATCCATTCATGATATTTCGGAACGTGAGGTTCCATGTAAGGGACCAGTATTACCTTCTTTCCTTCTAAACTCACATTTCCTTTCTTCCTCGCCGGCGCCGTCGCCATCGAACTCCGCCACTGCACTTTGCTTTCGCCTCTCTACGACTGATTGATTATTTTTTTCTGCAGCTTATGCGTTACGGTTTTTCTTTTTTGCTTGACTGTGTTTTTTGGAGTTAATTTACGCTACCTTCTTATATAAGATTTTTTATTTACTTTTTAAAATATAAATGTAAAACTTTTCGGCGGATAAAATTCGATATTTACTTTGTAACAAAAAAGAGACCGATATTTTGTTTTAAGGAATATTTACTTTTTGACAAATAGGGAATATTTATTTATTATTATTATTATTACTAGTAAAGATTGTACCGTCTGTCCGTTCTTTCTAATGTTCTACTGCACTGTGATTATTTTATTATGTTTGTTTGTCTAATTTTGATTAAAATTTTAAAATATTAATAGAAATTATTGATATATTAATTTATTAAACAAACAATGATTTTTATTTAATAATTAAATAAAAGAACGTTATATGTTCTTAATAAATTTGATCCAGAATCCTTAAAATTAGGCCAGCATTCTTCGCACTAAATCAAAGAAATTATTTGACAGCTCTCTTTGAATAATGCTCACAAACTTGCTAATAACTTAATAAATTTTTATGACGTGCATTTAAATAACTTGCTAATAAAACTTTCTCTTTGAATGCATACATTGTTCGACCTAATTTTAGATTTTGCTAGGTCAAATATAATCTTAAAATTAATTGTAAACAATTTGAATCATAATCACTTATAAACCAACAAAGTCAAATAATCTATAAAATTAATCGACTTTGATTAGTTGTAACATGAAAGAAAAAAACTTACAGGTTAATTCTGAATTCTGATGCAGAGGGCTGAGAGAGGTTGAAAAAAACTAAACAATGTGGGAACGAACTATGAATGGTGAAAACTTTAATATAGTGCTAACAAATCTTTTTCTAAAATAGTTTAAGTCCTAATTTTTTTTAGAGAATTTAAAGTCCAATCTTTAACATCATTTTTTGCTCACGTTTGTTACTAATATTTTTTAGAAGATTTAAAGTCCAATCTTTAATTCCAGCAAAAAAAAAAAGTCCAATCTTTAACATCGTTTTTTGCTCACATTTGTTACTAATATTTTCTTAGAGGATTTAAAGTCCAATCTTTAACATTATTTTTTGCTGATGTTTGTTACTAATCTTTTTTTAGAGGATTTAAAGTACAATCTTTAACATTATTTTTTGCTCACGTTTGTTACTAATTTTTTTAAAAGGATCCAAGGACCAATCTTTAACATTATTTTTTGCTCAATCGATTTATGTTTCTGCAACAACTTCCGGCTATCTCGCCTGTGTTATTTCTGTCCGCATTCTTCTATCTTCTATCTTTAGTGAGAGTTGAGAGTGATGTCGAAAAAGAAAATAGGATTTTTTTGATTTTTTTCCTTTCAAATTTTGTTTAGTTTGAACTTTTTCGGCTTGTTTAAAAAAAATTAAAAAAACTCATAGACTCGTGAGAAATAAAGCAGGAAAATACATACATTTGAGTTTTTTTTTTTTGCATAAGTGATTATTGTTCACCTTTGATTTTCTCAAATTCCGATTCATTCATTCTCTACTAACCCTGCAAGTAAAGCAGAAAAAACATAAATTTCACACGATTAATATTAATATGATCAATCTTGGATTGCAAATGAATACCCATGATTACTATGATGAATTCTGGATCGATTTGAATTCTTTAGAAGAGCGTATAGAATAAAGAATGCAAATATAATTTTTAAACTTTTTGGGAGTTTGATATGTGGTTAACGGTGATAAATGAGGGTTAACGAGGACGATTGGTGACATTGATTACTAATCCATATTTTATTTTATAATTGGCTCTTTGTATTTAAAATTAAGGGTGTTTTTGGAGAAAAAAATTCAACTTAAAAGTGTGCTAAAAGGGGTAGTCTTCTTTGTATATATAGTATAGATTAAAAAAAAGTCCATAGTTATCCCCATATCCTCCTTGTATCCTTGACACGAACAGACAAAAGTTTGTTGAACAATTTGATCGCTGCGATCTCTCACCACTTAGCCCTTGTGCAAACCCAAACATTCTAGCAAGAGTAAAACATGTTGGCAACATCTAACCCACTAGTACACGTTATAGTGGATATCGATTAAAACTTACTATAAAATTAAGGCAAATGATACATGTGTGAATTTTCCAGATATTGGTTCATTGAATGATGGCAGAGAATCACTTCAAGAAACGGTTATGTTTCCCTTTAGAAAGATATATCTATTAAAAATGATGGGGTTTGGAAGTCATGTAAAGGTGTATTGATTTTTGGACCTCCCGGTACGGGAAAAACAATGGCTTCAAAGGCAATTTGCAAATGAAGATGGGACAAGCTTTGTCAATGTATCTTCGTCCATCATCAGTGGAATGTTATTCGGACAAAGTGAATAAGAACGTTCGAGCTCAATTTTTACTAGCGACAAAGCTGGCCCAGACGATTATTTTCATTGTTGAAGTTGATAGCATTTTAAACAGCGATCTAGATAATACATGAACACCACACGGAGGAGGATTACAGTTAAATTCATGTCCCTTTGAAATTGCCAATGTTTAACATTTAAAATGATAAAATAATTCAGTATTTTTAAAATATGAAAAACGACATAAATCAAATTTATAAGTATGGGCGTGCGCACGCACACACATCTTCCCCTACAAGGGCGCTCGCACGCCCACTTTCACACATATATTCGTGTGTATGTGTGTGTGCAATGCTACAAAATGATATAAATGTTTTCCTCACAGCTCAAAATTCAAGGGTTTGGCGTTTATTAAAGGAATGAACATAGATGTGTGTCATTAGTTATCGTAGGACATATATAGCTTACATAAGATCCACTTTAACATATATATGCGCTAAACTAATGTTTAGTGACACATTATTTTCTTTGATTTTGGAGTGTGACAAGTATACTGATGTCTATGAACATTACCCTTTTCCGTCCAATCTTGTTAAATGAGACTTACGTGTCTGTCAAATGATGATGTGGCAAGGCCAGATCATTAAAAAATTGAGTTTTCTATGATCTTCATTTTCTTCCTATTCATATACATCATTATTCATCGTTTTCTTTGGACCTTTTCCATCATGTGAACTAATCCACCATCTCTTATTGCTACATGGGTTAGTAACGATCCTTGTCGAGAAGCATGACATAGGGTGATCTGCAATAACAGAGTTATTGAGAATCGATTTGCATGTAGGAGGTCTCAATGGCACATCGAGTCCTTCACTTGGTAAGTTAACTTCACTACATGCAATTATAGAATCAAGAAACAACTTAACTTGTAAAATTCCAGGCACTTTTACCAAATTGAAATATCCAAGGTTATTGGATTTGAGTGATAATTATTTTCAACCTCCATCCAAGTTTCATGACGGTGTTGAAGTTATTATTGAAGTTAACCCACTTCTGGATAATCAAACCTGAATGAGTCATGCCTCCATCGCCATTAAAGCCTCAAGCGAGCAACTCCAATGAATTCAAAATAATAGCTATATTGGTTGGAGTTGTAGTATTTGAATTTGTAGTTGTTATAGGTATCTGTCTCTTCCTATGTTATTACTTAGAGAAGAGAAAGAAGGAAAAAAGCCTCATTTGATGGTTCTCTATCTGTTCAATTATTGCGTGCAAGGCCACAAACAATTTCACTTTAGAAAACGAGCTTGAGTTTGAAAAGGAGAGAAGACGATAAATGTTGGTAATTGCGCGTAAACTTACACACATGTATTCGCGTGTATGTGTGTGCGCAATGCTACAAAATGATATAAATGTTTTCCTCACAGCTCAAAATTCAAGGGTTTGGCATTTATTAAAGGAACGGACATAGATGTGTGCCATTAGTTATCATAGGACATATATAGCTTATATAAGATCCACTTTAACATATATATGCGCTAAACTAATGTTTAGTGACACATTATTTTCTTTGATTTTGGAGCGTGACAAATATACTGATATCTATGAATGTTACCCTTTTTCGTCCAATCTTGTTAAATGAGACTTACGTGTCTGTCAAATGATGATATGGTAAGGCCAGATCATTAAAAATATTGAGTTTTCTATGATCTTCATTTTCTTCCTCTTCATATACATCACCATTCATCGTTTTCTTTGGACCTTTTCCATCATGTGAACTAATCCACCATCTCTTATTGCTATGTGGGTTAGTAACGATCCTTGTCGAGAAGCGTGACATAGGGTGATCTACAATAACAGAGTTATTGAGAATCAATTTGCATGTAGGTGGTCTCAATGGCACATTGAGTCCTTCACTTGGTAAGTTAGCTTCACTACATGCAATTATAGTATCAAAAAACAACTTGTAAAATTCCAGGCACTTTTACCAAATTGAAATATCCAAGGTTGTTGGATTTGAGTGATAACTATTTTCAACCTCCATCCAAGTTTCATGATGGTGTTGAAGTTATTATTGAAGGTAACCCACTTCTGGATAATCAAACCTGAATGAGTCATGCCTCCATTGCCATCAAAGCCTCAAGCGAGCAACTCTAATGAATTCAAAATAATAGCTATATTGGTTGAAGTTACAGTATTTGAATTTGTAGTTGTTACAGGTATCTGTCTCTTCCTATGTTATTACTTGGAGAAGAGAAAGAATGAAAAAGCCTCATTTGATGGTTCTCTGCCTGTTCAATTATTGCGTGCAAGGCCACAAACAATTTCACTTTAGAAAACGAGCTTGAGTTTGAAAAGGAGAGAAGACGATAAATGTTGGTAATTCATACGAAGAGGAAGAAGATGAAGATCTTAGAAAACCAAGAGAATTATTTTTTAATGAATTATCCTTGTCACTTCAGTATTTAACAAGCACATAAGCCTAATTTAACATGGTTGGACGGAAAAGGGTGATGTTGCAAGCTTCGTGTGACTTAAAAGATAAATTTAAAACTTAAAGAACTAACTCGGGAAAAACGTTAGACTTAAAGGACTCTATAAGGTATTTGGCCTAATTTTTAATATTGACTTTTGTATATCATGTCTAATATGGTTTTTTTTTGTATGTCATAGATATCAATATACTTGTCGCGCTCCAAGATCAAAGAAAACAACGTGCCCCAAACTTTAGTTTAATGCATATATACGTTAAAGCGGATCTTATACAAGCTACATATGTCTTCTCTTAACTAATGACGTACATCTATGTTTATTCTTTTAACAAATGCCAAACCCATAAAATTTGAGTTGTGAAGGAAACATTTATATTAATTTGTAGCATTCCGCGCGCACGTACGCATAAATATATGTGCGTTAGTGTGCGTGCGAGCACCTGTGTAGGGGAGGATGTGTGCGCGCATGCGCGCACACACACACAAATTTGATTTATGCCGTTTTTCATATTTTAAAAATATTGAATTATTTTATCATTTTAAATGTTAAACATTGACAATTTCAAAGGGACATGAATTCAATTTTAATTCTCCTGAGTGTGGTGTTCTCGTATTATCTGGATCGTTGTCTAAAATGTTGTCTAAATAATTGTTGGGACGCCGCTAGTAAAAACAAAGCTCGGATGTTCTTTTCACTTTGTCCTAACAACATTCCATTAATGATGGACTAAGATGCATTGACGAAGCTTGTCCATCTTTGTTTGCAAACTGCCTTTGCAGACATTGTTTTTCCCGTACCGGTAGGTCCAAAAATCAATACACATTTACGAGACTTCTAAATCCTATCACCTTTTAATAGATACAACCTTCTAAGGGGGAGCATAACCGTTTCTTGAAGTGATTCTCTGCCACCATTCAATAAACCAATATCTAGAAAATTCACCCATGTATCCTTTCCATGGATAAGCTCCTGTCTTATGGACTTTCGAAATTCATTGCGAGGAGGAACTTTCTCAAATTCATTATTAAGGTGAACTTTTTGCAAGGATGAATAAAAAATGACAATGCAAGATAAAAAGAAATGAGTTAAACATAAAAGTTGAACTCATATATTTGACAAAACCTTTGAATACTTTCACCCTGCAACACGCCCAATACATCAACATATTGTATTCATATTATTTTATTCTTGGGTAATGTCCTCGTATAATTGTCATGTTTATAAACTTATTTTATCGTCAATGGTTTCATTTATTGCTCAGTGATGGAATTCGATTTAAACTATCACATTGCATTTTTGTGCTTTCGAGTTTAAAGGGACAAATTGAGAGTATTAATTTCATTTGAAGTTTTAAGTTATAAATGATATAGAGTCAATATGACATGTGGCATTTGCGGGTCACCTGATGACATCACTATTTGTTGATATTTTTGAAACAATTTGTACACGTCGATCGTAAACAATGATAAAGTTGACTGTAACTAAAATGTTGTTGACATTGAGGAAATGTCAAACTTTGGGAATGAGAAATTTAACTCCAACTCAAATAATATTGTTGATATCATAGAAACGATAAATTCGATATCAAACATGCCGATTGGGAATGGTAAAGTTTACGACAACTCCACTACCGTACATATCAGATCATTGTGATTTTATCCGTGCATGTTTATCAATAAACTTGTGCCATTCCAAAATAAAATAAAATAATATGCTCATGAGTCCTGAACATGAGTTTAGGGCTTTTATATATGGGTTTTGCTAGAAGATACCTTTTATGGAGGTGTCTTTTAGCAAGTTATTCTATGAACATTTGTTAAAAGACATAAACTAATTTTTATGAAGGTATCTTTTAGCAAAGTTATAACTAAAAAGTGGAAATCACACCTTGAGGCGTGGGTTGCTAAAAGACACCTTCATGGGTGGCTTCTAGCATAACCCTTTATATATATATGATATATACTATGAGAATGAATAAGAGCCATCAAATTAAAAAGGAATGGTTGAGATTAAAACATTCCTAATGTGAGTAATTTGTCATTAACATTATTATATAATTGTATTGTGTCATTAGTATTCCTTTTTTAAACATTACTGAAATAGAATTTTGAATTTCTCATGGATCAAGCTTCGTAGAACATTTGCTCAAAAAACAAAATGAAAAGAAAAAAAAAATGCTTCTTAGAACTTTTTTTTTAAAGAAAAACTTAGAACAATGAAACGAGTATCAAGCTTCTTCCTCATGGATCAGACTGGGATCACGACAACATATAAAATATGGGAACAAAAGACAACAGTTTATAAGAAAAAATTGAAATCAAAGGGATAAATATATATTTTTATGGTGTGATGAGATCTGAATTCTGAAAGAGACCAGTGAAGTATCAATCTGTGAAAATGGAAATTAGGAATTTTTGAATGGAGAGATGAAGACCATGGGGAGAGACACTGATTAGGAACAAATGAATAATAATGACAGATTCCTAATCGGTGTAATTGTTATTTTTATTTTTATTATATCAATATTATTTCTTTTTAAAAGAGGGTGTCATTATTATTCATTTAGAACATGTATAAAGAGGGTGTCATTATTATTCAATTTCTTTTATAAGTTTTTTATTATAGTTTACGAAAACAATCTATAATTAATATAAAAGTATTTAAATATTTTTTGATATATAAATAGTTTATATATGAGCATTTAAATCATATGGTAAGTGTTTTTAAAAAAAAAAAAAGATAATAAGTGCTTAATTTATTGTTTATCCAAACAGGTACTTTTGTATCGTATGATTACAAAGTTTTTCTTGTAATTTACAAAACTAAATTTATTGGATTTGAATCCTTTTATGCCGATAAACAAGTATAAGATAATTTTGACATCATGTCAGATGAAAAATCCATCAACTTTACTGTTAAAAAATACTTCATATGGTCACTATTATAATCAAATTTCTACTTTTTAGATTCATTCAATAAATTATGATACATCATTTAATGAATGAACATAAAAAAGTCAAAATTTGCTTATAATAGTGACCGGAGGGAGTACTTGTTGAAAAAATTGATTGACCATCTTTAACGTGAGTGTCCATATACACATATCCAAAGTTGATTGACCATCTTTAACGTGTGTCTATGTACATACACATATGTATATTTTGCCAAGTAGTATAATCAATATACTAGCAAACATCTTAAATGAGATGAAGTGGAAAATTTTATATTCATATCTCTACCTATCAACTAAACTGTACTTATAAAATTTAGTTGAGTGTCCCCTACAAACTATACATATAAAGTTAGGATCTATTAGAGGCATTACACCCAAAAAAAAGAAATCATTAGATATAACTTTTATTTTTTTACGTTAACCCTTCCGTTCAAAGGAAAATAGGTTATAATGATCCGAAGTTTGACCGTGAGATAAAAATAGTTTGATCAAGAATTGTTCCATCGATAAATCAGACTTGGGTTCTTCCAAACGATTAGTCTTTGGTGAAACTTGTTTACCACGCGAGCTCAATTGTTTTGGTTTCTATTAAATATAACTTCTACAAAGAAAGGGCTATATTTAAATTTTTTTTTGATATTTGCACAATCAATTTATGAAATTTTTTTCTCTCATATTCATATTATGTTTTTACTTTTATCTTTCTATTTCTATTTCTTTGATTTTCGTGCCAATATTATACTTTTCTTCCCAAAAGTTATTAGGTAAATAACTGTTCAATTAACACACCTCCATATTTTAATACAATTAGTGAATAGTGAACTTTTAAACCAATTTTAAAATAATGCTATGACATACAAATAAAATAAGTGCTGCATCGTAAACAATTTCATCATTAAATTAAATGGATAATCAAAAGAGTCATTCACACAACCACAATACAATACAATTATACAGTAAAAAAAAATAAAAAAAATAACTCAATAACATTGCTTCAAAACAAAAACAAAATAAACAAAGGAACCCCACAAAAAGATAAACATAAACAATATTACTAACAAACAAATCTGTTTAATTCTCTCACGTATACAAAATCAAAATTGAAATCTAGATCCACTGGAATTGGTATAACTTTTACATTAAATTTTCAGTTCCCTCCAAACGGCACGTCTCTTTGAAAATCCCAATTTTCCCTCCACAACTTTTAGCTCCGAAATCAAACAAATTCAAAGCAAACCTTAAGTTCATTCATTTATATATGCTATATTCTTCCATCACAAATCAAATCAACACACAAACCCTATTCTCTCCAAATTCCCTTTCAAATTCAAATTCAAATTCAAATTCAAATGGCTTCTTCTTTGGGTGTTGGCTCTTCTCACCCTCACTCATCTTCCGGCGAGATCCATCTCTTTGTGGGTCCCATGTTTGCTGGCAAAACGACATCACTTCTTCGTCGTATTAAATCCGAGGTTGATAACGGCAGGTACTCATCGTTCACTCACAGATTCTTTTTTCTTGTTTTTTTTTTAATAAACCTTGGTTCAAGGCTAGTTGACCCTGATTAAATAATTTTTAATTTGAATTTTTAAGGTGATTTTGATGAAATGTTATGATTATTAGGCTGATCTATTTTTCTAATTGTTAATTATTTTAATTTTTTGTGAAGGAATGTGGCGATGTTAAAATCGAGCAAAGATAATAGATACGCAGTTGACTCTGTTGTGACGCATGATGGAATTAAATTTCCCTGTTGGGCATTGCCAGATTTGATGCTGTTCAAAGATAAATACGGTCACGAGGCCTATCAAAAGGTAATTTTAATGTTCTATCAATCATATACTGATTTTTTAGCAGTTTTGACATGTCCTGCAATGTAAAGATACAAATTTTAGTAGTTACAAGTGTTGGAGTAATCATATCAATGGCAATTTTAATCATAATGATTCAAATTGTGATCAATATATGGTTCATGGTAACCCCACTTGGGTTGACCTTGTGGTGTTTATCTAAGACCGGAGTGTGATCCCCATAAGGTCTCGGGTTCAATTCCTTTCAGTGGTCTAGTCCATAGATCTGGCTTTAAATTGGGCTCCACAAGTGGACGGTTGGATTTGACCCCTCGGTCCTTAGGCTGAATATTGAGTTTTCAAAAGAAAAAAAGTTATGGCTCAAGGTTAAGTAGTTGTCAATGTCTTTTTGTTTACGTTGTGATTCATAATACTGTGAAAGATTATGGTTAAATGTTATTGTTGCAATTGCAATTATGGTTGTGATGTGGTTATGGTTACATAAGAAAAGAAATCTCGATGCTACAACTGGTATCACAAAAGGTTTTTTAAATCACGATTCACGATCGCATTGATTGAAACAATTGGTTGTAAATTAATAGCATGATGTTTGATTTGAAGTAGAGTTATAGCTTTTCATATAACATTTGCTTAATGTTACTATGTCAGTGATGTGGTTGGGGGGATATATTAGATATTTGATGTTGTGATTAATACTGATGTAAGGTTTTTTAAAATCTTGGTAGCATTAAATGTAAATTAATAACACAATACATGGTTTGATGTAGAGTTATAGCTTGTGTTCATATAACATTTGCTGAATGTGTTATTGTTTTGGATGCAGTTGGATGTTATTGGTATAGACGAGGCTCAGTTTTTTGAGGACTTATATGACTTTTGCTGCAAGGCTGCTGATGAAGATGGTAAAATTGTTGTTGTTGCAGGCCTGGATGGTGATTACTTGAGGTATTATTTGAAGAACAAATGTTAAGGCTTTTAGTGTATAATTTTACTCAAATGAAATTTCCTCTTCCCTTCTAAATTTCTAATTGTGTTTTTTGGATCTTCAGGAGAAGCTTCGGCTCAGTGCTTCACATAATACCAATTGCTGATACTGTAACTAAGTTAACAGCTCGTTGTGAACTATGCGGCAAACGCGCTTTCTTTACCTTGAGGAAGACGGGAGAGAAACAAACTGAACTAATTGGTGGGGCTGATTTATACATGCCGGTTTGCCGCCATCACTATGTGAATGGTCAAGTTGTCGTGGAAGCAGCCAAGAAGAGTGTGTTTGGATCTCAAAAAGTTGGACGTGATTCCCTTATTGAGGCAACTTCCCTTATTGAGGCAGCTCCAGTTGTTTAATATAATAATTAATAGGAATATAAAATGGTCTTTATGTCCTTAAAATAAAAATAAAAATGGTCTTTATGTGGCCAACTGTTTACTTGATTCTGATCTGTACCTGTGTTGTGTGATTCAGCTAGTTTGTTCAACAACAAGCCATGTTGAATTATGTTTCACATAATCTATCCTTTTTTCACTCTTCTGAATTCTGATTATCTGTGTGATATATACACGAGTTTGTTTAAGTTCCTATTTTGTCATAATGTATTATACTTTACTAATCAATAAAAAAGTCCTTGTTTACAAGTTATGACAAACTTTTGGTCCATGGGAAAATATTTGGCTGCTCAATCCCCAATTCTCCATTATTGTTAATCCTTATTTTGAAGTCTGGAAACATTAAGCAACATAGTTGTATGTGCAAGTTAAAGATATACTTCTAATTTCCCTTAACAGAAGCAGGTAAAGCAGTCTATTGAAGCAACTTGAAGACATTTATTGAAAACATCTGTCTGTGTTTCAATCAAGTTCATTAACCATGACTGAGATCCATAACAAAAACTAAAAGTCACCACTCATCACTCATGTCATCTGTCAACTTAAAACTTACAAGTACATAAATTTTGCCACAGCAAAAAATTCCTCACAAAGCACGTTAATACTTAGAATAAGCTAGTTTCTTGCAGATTTAAGCCTTTACTGATATCCCTTCTATCGCAAAGACAGATAAGTACAACTGACATCCAATTGGATTAGATTGGTGCTTCCCGAACTGTTTTAAGACATTGCCATGCTATGGAAAATGAATCATCAACATTCATTGGACTGGACTTGAACATATAACCATTTCCATCTTTCTTATAGTCTCCTTCGCCATTTCAACAATTCTACGTAATACATTACATGGAGCAATTTACAATCATAATGGTATTATTACATTTATTTACTCCATGTTATCCTCTACCCGTGTCACAGTTTATCCACCTATGTCACAGTTTATCTATTGACTACCATTTTGATCTAACAGTAGTAGAAAATTTTCAATCTTTATGGCATTAATTATAATCCCATGACATTTATTAGCATGTAATTAGTTGTTGACAGTACTGAACTTGTAAATAGTATGTATGTGGGAATGAAACCTCCATCCTCCCCTTACCTACATATCTCAAAAATGTTGCCGGAGCATTACCACTGAATTCTATGTTCCAACTAGCCCAAATATTATACCAGAGCTTGGTTATGTAGACATCAGCAACTACTTTTGATTTGGAGTATTTTTATGGATAGCTCTTGTACTGATGCTTTAACTTGGAATGCTAATGTCGATGGAGTGTCCTCAGCCAAGACCGGTTATCAATAGCTTGGGACAAGAGTTACAAGACAGTGGTTATTGAGTCCGACTCCAAAATGATTTTGGATCTTCTTGCTGCAACCACTCCTTAGTTTCAACCTCATGTGCCTTTTATTGACAGTATTCGACATGTCTTGCGAAGTATTGGCATAGACACGGACATTGAAGACGACACTGACACTAACACGCCAATGTCGGTAATAATTTGAGAAAATGACATAATTGACCGTAATCGCATAGGTCAATGTTAGATGCTGACAGATGTGTCGGATACTAAACACGTCATTGATTTGAAGTGCCTGTGCCACATAGCTTATGTCTAGACAGTGGACCATTTCTCTCCATCATACTAAGGGGAAAAGAAACAAATGTGCGGGTTGATTTGCTAAGAAGGTGTCTTTCTTCTTCTTAGCTGCAGCTTTGGGGCTGTTGCCCCCTTGCTTGGCCTCTATTGTATGTGTGTGGCATGACTAAGATTAGTTTGTAGTTTCTTTCTGTTATCTTCTAATTTACCCTTTGGATCAAATAAAAATATGGAAGGCAAATATGGTGAAATGTGAATTACATCTTTCAAATGTTGCCCTTCTAATTGTGTGTTTTGGTTCTCCAGGAGAAGCTTTGGCTCAGCGCTTCACATAATACCAATTGCTGATACTGCAACTAAGATGACAGCTTGTTGTGAACTATGCGGTAAATGTGCCTTCTTTATTTTGAGAAAGAAGGAAGAGAAACAAACTGAACCAATTGGTGGGGCTGATTTGTACATGCTGGTGTGCCACCGTCACTCCGTGAATGGTCAAGCTGTTATGGAAGCTGCCAAGAGTGTCTTGGAATCTCACAAAGTTAAAAGTGTGGAAATTCTTGAGGAAGATACAGCTGTTAAATAGTAATTTAGAGGAAATGGTTTATATGTGGCCTTACATGTTTACTTGGTTCTGTTGTGCGATTCAACACATTTGTCCAACAAACCATGTTGAATTATGTCTCACATGATCTGTTTTGTTTTATCACCACTCTTCTAAATATGTATGTGTGGTATATAGTGGATTTCCTTGGAGCTCTTTTCTTGTCATGTTATACTTTACTTACATTACATCCATAAAAAATTCCTAGTTCACAAGTTATGAGAAAAGGCTTTTGATTCATGGGAAAAATCTTTGGCTGCTAAACATTCATTTTTGTTAATCCTTATTTTGAAGTATAGATCCCCTCTTTGAAAGTCAGGAAACCGAAAAGAACAACTTTTTATGCATATGCAAGTTAAAGAAATATTGCTAATTTCCCTTTAAAAGAAGCAGCAAACTGGTCTCTTGAAGCACTCTGAAGACATTTATAGAAGCCATTGATCTGTGTTATGATCAAGTTCCTTAACCATGACTGAGATCAATGTTAAAAATGACTAGTATAAGACACCAGTCATCACAATTTCAACCATTAACTTAAGCTTATTGATAACTCTTATGCTAATGTTTTGACTTTATTAAGAAAGGTGTCTTATCTTTTTGACTGCAGCTTTGGAACTGTTGTCTCCTTGCCTGTCCTCTATTAGTCTATTGTTCTGGCTGATGCATGTGGCATGACTAAGATTCATTTGTACTTTCTTTTATTGTTCCCTATGATCAAATCGAAATATAGAAGAGTAGAAGACTACAAATGTGTTAGTGTGTTGCATCTTTCAAATGATTCCCTTTTCTTCTTAATTTTTAGTATAAATACGTAATCTATTTCATTAATTCTACCTATCACAATTTGATTATAATCATAACCGAGTTCTTTCTCTTTTGTCTGAATATTTGATTTTATCACCGATTTTTTATTTTAAATTAAATCAACATTGTCGTAATAGAGATGAAATTGGTTGACTTTATGATTAATATTTTTTGACTCATGACTTTATGATTGACTGGAGAAGAAATGCCAAACAAATTTACTGAAGATAGTTCAAAGAAATGTTCATCCATTGCTGAGCACTTGTATTTTTTATTTTTCACAATATAAAAAATTAAAATATATATTTTTGTTTATAATATTGACTAAAAAGTCTATTAAATACTTATATTCTCACATTTCAAGACAAATTATAGAGACCAATTTTTCCTCTCAAAGAGTGTTATAACTTTAAACCCTGGACCTTAAGGAATAGATGGTTTAGTTAATATTGGCCTTTCTTCCCTTCTCAATACTTTTGTTTGGTTTAACATAGTCCCTGATAATATTAAGGGAGTACATTAGAAATATGATGAAATTTGTAAATTTTTAAAAGGTTTTGGTTTAGTCTCTCCTTTCTTGTTTGTAGTTTTTTTTTTGTTATTTTGAATCTTGAATGATGTTCCTTGCATCATTCTTTTACTTAAAAAAAAAACTTTAAATTTAATATTAAGAATTAACTCTTTAATTTTGTAATAAAAAAAATTAAACAACAAGGTTAACTTGGGCTTGTAAAAAAAAACAAGGTTAAGTTGGTTATTTTTTTTATTTAATAAGGTTAAATATAAAAGGAAATGCAAGTCATTTTAATTAATTAATTTCTGAAAGGAGATAAAAAAAGTAGACATAGAGGCGAAAATTTGTTTCCCGCCATCCCCAAACCCAAAAAATCGAATCCCTAATTTGCTTAGTTAAACCCTCTAATCAAATGCAAAGAAGAAGATAGAATCGAAGAAATGTCGACATGGCGGATCCTCCCCGACGCTGATAACAATTACCGGTGGCAAATCAACTCCGACGACACTTCAAATGTTATTCCACCACCTTCACCCCCTCCTTTTTCTATTCCCACCCCTCCCCTTCCTTCTATGTACGATCTTCTCCTTCATGCTTCCGCCTCACACCTTTTTCAACCTCAAGGTATCATTCTCGTATTCATTCATTAACCTTATCATTCCATTTTTCTTTTTTATTTCTTCATCATTTTATAATAATAATCATAATAATTGAAGTGTATTTATTTTAATTTTTGTAGAGGAAGAAAATGCAATAGATGATAGTTTTGGCTTCGCGGATTCGCTTTTCAAGACAGGTTCTGGAAGAAAAGTTACTATTTCTTCTAAAGGTCTTGTTAGAGCAAAGACGTTATTAGGATTGGGATTGCATGAAGAAACTGTTGGTGCTAATATTCAAACACCTCAGAATGCTAAGAAATTTAACGTTTTTCATCAAGACGAACCTCGTTTACAGGTAATAGATAGTTGTAAAAAGACGAGTGTTGCGTCGTTTCAAAGTCCTTTAGTTAGTAGATCGAAAAATGGTTTTCATAATAAAATTGTACAACCGGATAGTGGTAGTGGTGCTAAGCAAGCTCCAATTAAATTCCAATCTGGTGTTAGTAATATTCAAGCCCCACGGAATGCTAGTTTTTTTGATGCTTTTGATGAAGAATTGCCTCATTTGCAGCTTATGGATAGTTGTAAAAAGACGAGTGCTGCGTCGTTTCAAAGTCCTTTAGTTGGTAGGTTGAACAAGGGTTCTGAGAATAAAGTTGTGCAACTTGATAGTGGTAGTGTTAGTGGTGGTAAGGATGCACCAATTAAGTTCCAATCTGTTAGTAATATTCAAACCCCTCAGAATGCTGAAAAATTGCATGCTTTTGATGAAGAATTGCCTCATTTACAGCTTATGGATAGTTGTAAAATGATGAGTTCCGTGTCGTTTCAAAGTCCTTTAGTTGGTAGGTTGAAGAATGGTTTTGAGAGTAAATTTGTGCAACCAGATAGTGGTGGTGGTGCTAAGCAAGCTCCAATTAAATTCCAAACTGCCAGTGGGAGGTCGTTATCTATTTCTGGTGATGCGTTGAAACGCGCTAGGAGCATTCTTGGTGATCCTGATTTGGGAGATTTCTTTGATGGTGGAGATTCGCTTTTCTCGTTTCTGGACCAGGGACAAACCAGCACAATCACTTCCTCTGTTGAAAGAAGTGAGAGTAAAAATACTCATACTCATTTGGTACATCAAATGACACCAGAGAATAATCCCAATCACATGACAAAAAGTTTCACATACCCTTTGCAGCCTTCAAAACAAATGGAATTTTCAAATAAGCTTCGCAACAAAGGTAATGGGAATAACTTAATCGTGAAATTCGATGATGTTGTGAATGAAAGTGATTGTGGCCGTAGAAGTAGCAAAGCTCTTGGACAGAAACCTTTGTATAACAAGAATGAAGTGGCTGACACGACAATAAAAAGCTCTTCATTGAATGGTTTTTCTTCAAGAATGGATTCACGTGGAAAACCATTGGGCAGGGTATTGGTGGATATTTCCAATACCGTTAAGACAGTTCATACAAATAATAAACAGCCTGCTAGTGGGAAAAGGAGACTAGGATTAAATGCAACTGTTTCTTCCTTTAAAAAGCCTCGAATTTCCAATATCTCTGCCTCTGGTGACCAAGATGTTCAATATTTTTCTAATGGTATGCATGGCTTAAGAGTTTTTAGTACATTTCTTTCACTTTTATTGGTTGCAAGATCTATTATACTCATTTTGATATGTGTGATTCTTAAGATTTGGCTCAATTATCATCTGGTGCTTCTGGATTCAAAAGAAAGGTTTCTACCCGATATCCATTTCACTATCCAAGGATGTACATCAAGGAATTTTTTGCTGTTCCTCCATTAGAGCAAAAAGCGGTCAGTGTAATCAGTGTATGATCAATGTTCTTTACTGTCTTGTCCTGGGACCTCATTTCGTACCGAGTAGTACTGACTATAATTTGTACACCAAAATGAAATTTGTTGCAGCATTCTCCCAACCCAGCCAGACAGGTGACATCAGGTAATGCAGGAGCGTACATATTCCATGATGGCTCTGATAATAATGGTATGGGAGCAGAAGCTTTCATCCATCTATTGACACAACACGGAGCTTCCCTGCGTTTTGCCTCAAAAGAGTAAGTTGCAACTATCCTGAACTTGTGCTTCCAGTATCTCTGGGAACTACTAAGGAATAGCTTTTCTATGTAATTTTCTAATGTATATGATGCAAGGACAGGACAGTTAGGTAGTTAGAGCATGTTAGAAAGTAATTGCAACTTGATATATTCAATTGCTATGTGAACGATAAGAGCTCCTCCGTGGTTAAATTTAATAATTTAGCGGAGTTTAGTACTTGGAGGGCACTTTGGTGTGTTATGTTTGATTTAAACAATGATTTTTTGCCTAGTCTTAATTGGCGTAGTAGTTTTAACTTCAATTGCATGTCTCTCTAGGTGGGTCTTGAATCATTACAAATGGATTGTATGGAAACTGGCATGCTATGAGAGATGCTATCCAGCTAGGTGTGCTGGAAAATTTCTGACTGTATCAAATGTGCTTGAGGAACTGAAGTACAGGTATGTAATTGCTTAAACATCATATTTTAGGCCTGTTTTGTTTTTTGAAAAAGCCAATTAAATATTTTAGTCCTTTTAAACTAACAATGATATTTGGTGCCTAGATATGAAAGAGAAGTGAATCATGGCCACCGGTCTACCATCAAGAAAATTCTTGAGGGGGATGGATTGCCTTCTTCAATGATGACTCTCTGTATATCTAGCATTCACTCTGATCACGTGCTTGACAGTGGGACAGTATCTGAGCCACAAACCGGGAATCAGAGCAGGGAGGCATTAAAAGTTGAATTAACTGATGGATGGTTAGGATTTCAACTTGCATGGCATATGAATCTATGATTTCAAAATATAAGAGGTTCCCTGGAACATAAAGTGTTTTTCTTTTTCTGCAGGTATTCTATAAATGCTATTTTAGACGTTCCATTGTCAAAGCAACTGGCTGCTGGAAGATTGTTTGTAGGACAGAAGCTTCGGGTAATGTGCTGGCCTGTTTTTATTGTTTAGCTTACTTAGTACGGCTATAACACAGATAATATTGAATTTCCTTCTCATATTCCTTGTGCAGATCTGGGGAGCAGGTTTATGCGGCTGGAATGGGCCAGTTTCACCCCTTGAGGTTTTTTCGTGGCTTAGGATTATGATTGAGTATTTGTGTGGATGTGTATTCCTGTTGGATGGTTTTCTCAAATTCTGCTATATTTTTAGGTGTCATCAACAGTTAGTTTACTTCTTCACATAAATGGAACATATAGAGCTCATTGGGCAGATCGGTTAGGACTTTGTAAGCATCTTTTAGTTTGTGGATGTCATTCTCTTTAAGTTAGAGAAAATTAGCATCTTGTTCCCTGAGCTTATCTTCTTGAGCTAATCGACAGGTAAAGTTGCTGGTCCACCTTTGGCTTTCAAATGCATAAAAAGAAATGGCGGTTTAGTACCTCAAACTTTGGCAGGAATTACTCGAATATATCCCATTCTTTACAAAGAAAGGTAATTTAAGAATTATTTTCCAGAAAATATGTACAGTATATTTCTTTTCAATTTTTTTTCTCTTTTCATTATGCTATCCAGACAATTAAGAACTATTTTCCTTCTATTAGGTTAAGCAGTGGACAATCGGTTGTCATATCTGAGAGGATGGAGAGTAAAATGATGGAGCTGCACAATCAAAGGTGACTTCTCATATTCATAAGCAGAAATCACCGTGGCTTAGTTAATATCTTAATCTTGCCATCAATCTCGTTTTTGTCTGATGTGAATATTTGCCTCAGTATTGATTGCTTTTGTGTTTGTACTTCAGTTCTCTATCTATGTGTGAGTTTCACACTAGACTATATTGCAAATTATCTGGCTAAATTTTAAAGTTCATGTTAGTTTTCCAATATACCTGCTAGAATGTATTAGGTTCTGCAGAAAATTATGGTTTGGTAGGCCTAGTATCTAGAAGCAAGGAAATGAAAGGAAACTTCTTGTTTATCTTGTTATTTTGCATCTCATACAACGTCTACTTGTTCACAACTCTTCGAAAAAGCAACCGGTATAGGGCCTTATTTCTATGAACAAGTACTTGGATGTATTGAATGAAAAACATGTATAATAACTACAAATTTCTGATTCAGTTTCTATCAACATCATCATCTTTATAAGGTATTGGGTCGTTGGTATCCTGCTTATTTTAATGTTAATACTACAAAGATATGTAAGAACGATGGATGATTGGCATGACAACTGCCAATGATTATGATACTATTCGTTGGGAAAAGCATGAGGTGATATTTTTTAATAAACTAACAATAAGAACAGGATGCATAAACTAGTAAATTAGAGTAAGTTGTGTTGCAAAAATTTGACCAAAGTCAAAAGGGGAGCAGGATTGCTCATAAGAGTTCGTTATAAATATTCAAGAAGAAAGGACAAAACAAAAGGAATAAAAGTTCCAAACTAAAAATAAATTTCAAGCAAACCATTTCCTCCCATCTCTAGCAAAGAAATACATACATCAATAAAATGATCAACTAAATCCTATTTATAGTTTCTGCTATTCATTTTTCTTTTGCTGTCTGTTTTCTATCTATTGTAAACATACAGTTTTTCATCTCGGGTTAACTATATATTTCTGCAATAGAAATTTATTGCCTTTAAAAGCATTTTTTGGCATACAATACAGATGGTTTTGTACATGGTTATGATAGGTAGTGTAGGTAATCAACTAGTTAACTGGTGACTTAATAAGTCATTTAGTTAGGGCATGTGAGACGCAGGCTATAAATAGTTGAAAAGAGAGATCAGAGAAAGTATTTTTGGTTTTGGAAAGGAAATTGGAGTGTAAATGTAAATAGAATTTACTATCAATAAACACCATTTTCTTCTATGTTTTGTTCTATTTCCTATCAGGTTGCTCAAAGTTTTGTTGTCATGAAATGTAATAATCCAAGTTGTTGAACACAAGACTTCAATGTATTTCTTCTCAAATGTGCTCGAATTTATATGAGATAAAAATAGGAAAGGACCTCATTAATATTGAGTTATGATATAATTTGATGGCTATATAGCCCACCTGGCCTTGAGACCAGCTTAACGGTCTTAACTTTTCTGCGAAGTATAATTTCTGTTGACTGTAAATTTGGATATGGCTTGCTGCATAATGAAGGGCATAAGAATAACATGAAGCAAAAAATGTTATAAAATATACTTGTGACTATTGTACATATGGGAAGCCCCGAAAAATGATCAGGTTTTTACAGTGCGTGTGTGGTCATTTGTACTAGCTGTTAATATGAATATTGTTTGTGCTGTTTTTACAGTGCGTGTGTGGTCATTTTTACTAGCCGTTAATATGAAAATTGTTTGTGCTGTGACTGATCACCTCTATGGCGTTAGACGCTCGGCTGTTGTAGATAATATCGTTTCGGAGTATCAGAAGGAAATAACTGGTTCGCATATTTATGATTACGGCAATAGCGAAGGGGCTAAGATATATAAGATGCTGGAGACAGCTGCAGAACCCGAATTTCTAATGGCAGATATGACTCCGGAGCAACTTAGTTCTTTTGCTGCTTATAAGGCCAAATTAAATGTGAGTTATATTTCTGAATTAGTAAAAGTCTATATGCAGAAAGATACTTATGGTTTCACATCCATCTTCAGGCAAATAGACAGTCACAAATGGAAAGTTCAATTGAGAAAGCTTTGAAAGATTCTGGCTTGGGGGACAGAGAAGTAACACCATTTATGAGGTTGCGGGTAGTTGGATTAACTTATAAAACTCAACGAGATAATCCTAAAGAAGGCATAGTAACAATCTGGAACCCAACACAGAAGCAGGTGAGTCTGATCTGTCAATTGCAAAGAATAATCATATTTTCTCATGTCAATAAATTTTCAGCATTTTTATGGTAGCAGAATTTTATGCAAATGATTTTCTCATGCATGCCTAGCTAGTTACTCTACACTTGATTTCCTTTTTTCCAGTACTTTATCTTAAATGTTTTTTCCTTTTTTCCAATTCCTTATCTTAAATGTTTATCACAAATATCTGAAGATTGCTCACAATTTCAGAATTTCTTTATATTGTGTTACAATTTGATAGCGTCAGGAGCTGTCAGAGGGAGGGGCATATGCAATTGCAGGACTCATACCATTTGGCTCTGATTCAGATGTCCTTCACTTGCAGACTAGAGGATCTACTACCAAGTGGTTGCCATTATCTTCTAATGCAAAGGAACAGTTTAAGTAGGTATCTAGCAATCAGAATAGGATGGAAAAAAAGAGTAAAAGATAATTTCTATCTACTTGGCTTTTTATGGTTATGTAAATTCTAAACCCACCGTATTGTTCTCCTTTGTAGGCCATTTTCCAATGATCGGAAATCAATCCCATTGTCAAGTCTGAGTGACATTCCACTTTCGAAGTATTCTGCTCCCCTAGTCCTTATGTGTGTGTGTATCTTTGTGCTGGCAATAAAAAAGGAAAAGCAAAAAAATATTTAACGTAGCCTTGTTATTATTCTTGTACAGCGAGTTCGATGTTGTTGCATTTGTTGTGCATGTGGGAAAGGTTTATACATCAAGTCAGCAAAAGAAGCAATGGATTTTTGTGACTGATGGATCCATCATGAATGGGTTACAGTCAGGAAAGTTTATCGACACATTGCTTGCCATTTGCTTTTGCTCCCCATTGTTTGATCATGATTCATTTCCACCAATCAACCATAACCTTGCCGGATCTACGGTAATTACATTGTTCTATGCTTTTTGTTACTGCTATTCTTAACTCTGTTATACTTTTTGTTGCTTGCCATTTGCTTTTGCTCCCTATTGATTGATCATGATTCAATTCTGTTGTTTTAGGCTGTCTAGTTTGCAAAATTCTATCTACTTTGCATTAATTCAGATATTAGATAAAACCTGTGTTTTTGTTTTATGCAGGTTGGTTTCTGTAATCTTATAAAAAAGGAGAAGGACCATACAAACCATATATGGGCTGCTGATGCTAATGAAATTTCAACCTATTATTTGAAGTTTGATTCCCCACAGTGTTCTCACCTCAAAAATGCTGCCAGCTCCGTCAAAAGATGGGCTAGCAATTCGAGCTTGGTATGCGTCATGGAACCATACTGTATCAAAACTTGAGTTGCATGGCTCAATTTCTAATAATGACACTTTGCTTCTTTTTCTGCAGATAATAGAGAAACTCAAGGAAAAGGTGTTGGGTATAGTTGGTGATTGTAAAGCCTAGATGGAGAAAAGAGGAGGACCTATCTAAAGATACGTGCATGTTGCACGTAATATTAAAGTTTCTGAAATCCATGACAACATTCACGTAATTAAAAGTTAACAGGTCTTAAGGTCTTCTAGTATGTTCCTTTTGAAGAATTAAAATAATTTTTGGATAGAGTAAATGTAAATTTTATCGAAAGGACATTTTATTCTCTATACACTTTTTTGTCTGAGAGGATTTTCTATGCACATTTTGATTCAGGATGGACAAAATTAAAATAATAGAGAAGAGAGACAATAAAATAAGAATTTAGAGGGATGAAAAACAAAAATTTCTTTTACATGGATAAAAATTAAAAAGTTGCTACTTTTTCAAGGATAAATAAAATACTTGCAAGTTTTGAAAAGATTAAAATCAATAAAGTGTTTTTACTGAGACTAAAATAAAAAATTATTGATTTTATAAAGATAAAAAACATTTGGTTATCTTTTAATTTTTCTTCTGATTCAGTTTTATTGCATTTACAGAGGCCTGTGTATGTCTCTGACTACCACGTTTTCAAATTAGTTTAGCCAATAAATTAGCTGAGCATGTATAACCCATTTTTTTTTATATTTGAAACACATGCTCATCAAATCTTCACCATCATTAAATCTTCGTCAAATTAAAAACTAAAACTTGCAAGATCTATTAGGATGTGTCCCTCTTAATCTTCCTTTTCGTTATATACTACCCCTTTTTTAAAATATTAACTATTACCTAACAAATTTAAATTTATATAGAGTTGAAAATATCATCAAGACAGACTTGTCAATAATAATTAAAATATATGGACTTTGATTATGCTCAAAAAAAAATTTAACGACAAGGATTTGGTCTAGAGGCAAAAAGACAAACCTTGAATCAAGATCTCAAATATATGATTCACACTATTTTCTTGGAAGGAAACTAAAAAAGTACATATTTATAATAATATACGAAATTAAATTAAAAATAGAGTTTAAACACAATTAATATTTTGTTTTGATGTTAACCCTTTGATATCTAAATGAAGGGTCCTAGTAATTAGAGTAAAATTCGTCAAAGAAAAAAGTAATTAGAGTAAAATTGTTTAAGAAATCGAATTCAATTTTTCTAAATGATTCATCTTAGATGAACCTCATTAATCACTTGAGATTAATCAATACACCTAATATTTTTAAATAGATTAGGAATTATTTTGTTGTATTCATTTCCGCAAATTTCTCTTAATATAAATTTCTTTTCATATATAATTTTAAAAAAACCAATATATTTTTCCTAAAAAAAATCATTATAAACTTTTTGGGGCAAGTAAAGTCTAAAGTGAGAAAATCAAGAAATAGTATTGTAACATTATATATATATATATATATATATATATATATATATATATATATATATATATATACCTTTAATCTCTTAATTAACTATAGACATTGTTCAATTTACATTCTATAGTGAATTGTTCACTTTGGAGAAGCTAGATTCATCTTTTTTTGGTATACATTTTGTTACTTAGCAAATACTTTAATTTAGGTTACTTGTAAATACTTATTATTAGCCGACATCTTTTTGACACGATTTAGATTTAGGCTGTTATTTTTTCCATGCTATAAGTAAAATCTTGGCAGCATATCATGACATATTTCGTTTCCACCAATAGAGTTAGGGTTGATTTGGGACTGAAAAAGCAAGAAAGAATGACGGCAGTGAATTTGCCATCCAATAAACGTAAAAAAAACGGCAACAAGAGATGTTGATAGTTTACCGGATGATTGCTGGGAATATGTGTTATTGAAACTCCTCAACAGTAACCATTGTTTAAAGACTCTATCCCTTGTATCGAAACAGTTGCTCTCCATCACAAACCGTTTTGTGTATTCCTTCACATTAATCTACAATCCATCATCACTCTCTCGCCTCTTCCAAAGGTTCCCAAACCTCACTTCCCTTGATCTCTCCGGCTTCCACGGCGTTCACCTAAACATTCTCTCGAACCACCCCACCTTCCCCACATTAGGGCTGCGAACTATTCTCAAAAAGAATAAATCAACTTTGACTTCTCTCATTTGTTCCCATGTTGGTTATCTCAAATATGACGATATGACCTTCATAGCAGATTCCTTCCCGTTCCTCCAAGATTTGGATATTAGTTTCCCCAAACGAAGGAGCTATGACTACGACGACAACTATAACAATGCCCTAAAGGTTCTTCTTACTCAGAAGCTTTCGAAACTCCGCAAGGTTAATCTCTCTGGTAATATCTACGTAAATGACTCGTTGTTTTTCCAACTATGTATGAATTGCGAGTTTCTCCAAGAGGTGGTTATGTCCAAATGCCGTTCCATAACATATGCTGGTATTGCTTCTGCAATCTGCCAGAGACCAAGTTTGATTTCTTTGTCTGTTGCCAACATTGCCTTCCACCCAGAACCCAAGCTAATTTGGATCAACTTTGAAGCTTCCAAACTGGAGGTGTTGAACTTGTCACACACAAGAATTGGTGATGAAGAACTGTATGCGATCCCAAAGACTTTCCCTCGGCTTCTACATCTAAACCTGGAACATTGTCATGATGTCACGAGAAGGGAGTGTGGCTAGTGGTAGAAAACTGCACACACTTGAGAGAGATTAATTTGCGATATTGTTATAAAGTGTCTGCTGATATTGTTGCCAAGATACTTTTGAGGCCATCATTGAGAAAAATAATAGCACCGCCGGATTTTCGTCCTCATGACTATGATAAGAAACTCCTCCATGAGCAATGTCTTGTTTGCTAGTATTCTGGAAATGCTTTGTTCGATCGTAAGTTTTTGTTTTCTTAGATGTTACTTAGATTTTTTTTATTGTTAAAAATGCGAGCTTCCATTTCTTTTATTGTTACTGGTCTGTGCATGATAACTTTTTTTTTTTGGTCAAACATGGTGAGATTGAGATCTGATGGGGTTTGTGAAAAGATTAAAACTTCTGTGCATGATAACTGCACGAGTATACATTTAATTGTTATTATTTGAATAATACATTTCATAGTAGAGTTCATAAAAATACTGATTTTGTGACATAGAATTTGATCATTGACTTTATAATGCCAATATTGGGTATTATGCTCTTTTCACTATTTGAAGAGTTTTTCCTATTTTATTTTTCGGATTAAATATTTGGATTCATGTGCCTACTAACTCATGTGATCATTTGGGATTCAATTGATCTACTAAAGAAACTCAAATTAACTTTACAATTTGGCTCTGCTGTTTTGGTGCACCCTGTCAATTTATTAATTTTTACCAACCAAACTATTAAGTTGTGTAAATTTGTTTTCCCCCTTACTTTTGAGTACCTAATCACTGTTTTATAGATACTGTTCCATTCAACATTTGTTTAAAGTCAGTCTTAATTCATAGAACTATGTTTTTATATATAAATTTGGAATACTAGTATTTTTCACATCAGTGTGACATTAGAATACAAGATGGGTAGTGGAAATAGTTGTTTCAAAACAAGTAAATGTATGCAAAGAAGCTAGCTACAAAGTATAATTTGAAATATTCAATATTACCGTGATTGATACCATGGTAGTAAGAATATTTCCCACAACCCTCACTGAGATATTCACACTTTAACTGGTCAATCAAATTTTTTTGATGTTCCATCTCAACGAAAGAACATGAATGTCTATGTCTTGATATACTCTGGCAAGGGCCAAATAAAGATACAGCAGATTTTAATATATATATATTCACACGTGGCTCTCTAAAAAAATGACATTGTGGCAGCACAAAAAATGACGTAATTTTCATATAAATAAAATAAAAGGAATTTAAGGTCGACAATAGAATCCAAACAAGTGGGCATGGTGTATAAAATATCGTGGGGCAATTTAGTAACATGTTCCATTACCTAAAATAATATCTAAACGTGGAATCTCAGTCTATATATAATAGTATCTAGAAACATAAACCAAAACAAAACAAAACAAGAGCATCTTTGTGTACTCAACAGAGCAGAGAAAAAACAGAAAGCAGAACAAAGCAAAGAGAAGATGGAGGGTGCTACAACTGCAACTGCAATCATGAAAATCAACGGTGGAGGATCAGGAGGGATTATCTTTGGCCGTCCGATTCCAAAGCGGGGTCAGGTGATGATTGGAATTGTGTTGGGATTGGCGAACTCGGTTGTTTGCATCTTCATACGTTCCATATCATGTACTGCTCCTTCTAGAGTCCAGCTTTTAGCTTAATATGTAACATTGAATGTAAGCATTTCAATTTTTCTGAGAAAGCATTCAACACTATCCTAGACGAAATTGTATATAAGAAGTTAACTGTGCTCATCTTTTCTCTCTCAAATCTCAATGTCTTGATGTTTAATCACTAACTCATGTACTTAACAAATTCTGGTACCGTAGAGAACGATTAAAATTTGCGGATGTTAGTGTCTTTAATTTTGTGTATATGCGTGTTTATAATTTCTAGTATAATCTTTATCTTATTGGTCAAAATTTCTGGATCCATGCCATCTTTCTTAGTAAGACTTGCCAAGTCTAAAGATGGTTTTCATTAGCTGCAATGAACAATGGAAGAAGGAATGAGCATTTTAACATTGATTCTCATTTATGCATGCATAAGTGTCCCACATCGGACTATCGGAGACTCAAGGAAGCAGCAGAAGTGAAGCAAATCAATACACTATATGATCACCTGCAAACCTTTAATATGATGACGGCATAAAAAATATTTTATACTAGCAAAGAAATTTTAATGATTCTTTTTCTATTATGCTCTTAGTATTTGTCATTTTATCTTTTTTTCAATTTTTTTAATTTATCTTTTGCATATCATTAAAGAATAATTTTGTTAAATGACTTATATATTTTCTTTTTCATACAACATTAATTACATTTTTTAAGTCACGTGAAATTACCAAAATGATATATAATTTGAGACGGAAGGAGTAGTATATAATGAAAGCAATTAAATTTCTCAATCGTCAACAATTGAAAAAAATAATATACTGTATTAATTGAAGGGAAATGCTAACTTGTGTCATTGGGGCATAAGTTAACAAGTCAAATGTAAAAAAATTTCTTAAAAATTGTGCATTCAATGTCTTAAAAGTTTCAAAAGTTATATCAATATAAAATTTATTTTTGATTTCCATTTTAAACTCCTTAAATTATGCCCTTAGCATGACCCTTAATTGAATAGGATTTCATAAAATATGCTTATATATTCAGAAATGCTCCATCAATTTCAAATTATAAGAAACAAAAAATTACTTTCTTTTTCCTAAATTATAAGCATAAAATATCAACTTTTATTATATTAAAACACGTTATTTCAAAAAATTATCATTTTCAAAGTGAAATTAAATGCAAGTTGAATTTAATTTGCTTTCTATCCTATTTTCTCACTAACCAATAAAATATGTTTTTACATTTTTCCGTGAAACTTAATAAGAACACAAAAGTTTTTTTATATGGCAAATAAATACTCCCTCCGTCCCTTAATGTAAACTCCCTTTACATTTTTCACATTTCTTAAGAAAAGTTGCCAATGTAATTAATGTGTCTGTTTTGTGTGTTAATATTACCAAATTATCCTTTGTTTGTATGTGTATTAAATTTGACTTTTCAAATTTCAAGATAAGTTAGTAGTATTAATTAAGGGTATGTTTAGGAAAAAAATAATAAATACATCTAGTAATTTGAAAAGGAGTTTACATTTAGGGACAAAAATAAAATCAAATAGGTGATTACATATAGGGACGGATGGTACATAAATTATAAGAAAAAGAGAAAGGATATACATGGTCTGAGGAACACCAAATTAAAGGTGACCATAAAGCCCCACCAAAAAAACTAGACAACACCAAAAGAAAAACTAAAACAACATCAACAAAAACGCAAAACTAGAAAAACAACTCTCAACCTCTAGATGCCCAAAACTAAAGGAAGAATGGACCAAACCTACTTAAAATTAATATGTTTCAGTTTTTCATAATGACTGTGAATTAAAAATTTTTCTTAGAACTAATGGAGTAGTATTGTTAAAAAACTCTCAATCAACAATTTTTATGTATCACTAACGTTCCTCTTCTTATTATACTAATGTGTATAAATTATGAACAATAATTTTTATAAAATTTTGATTAAAATCTCACATCACACACACACATATACATACACTAGGATTTCCATCCGTGCAACGCACGGGAAAAAGCTCTATATTGGCGTTACCAAAATATTTCAATAAACGTAACACTGAACAAAAATCATATAATGCACTATTATGATATATGAGGTGTTTTCATCATCAAAATTAATATTTTATCATTTGACATATGTTTAGAAAATACGACTAAAATTACGACCAAAATAAACATATATTGGACTTCTTAGACAAATAAGATGTTGTCATAATCAAAATAAATATTCCAACTTTGACAAATTGTTCCATTTAATTTAAAGAGATTACATAACCCTGAACAATAATGTTCAAATAACTACATAAATTAAAAGTAACACCAAACTCTTTTCAAGTGTTGGAAACACCAATAAACTCTCAAAAAACTTTCATCCACAACGGTGCATCTATGGTATACCGCTCCAAAAGTTAACTACAACAACAAACAAGGTTTTTGGATTTTATTAATGTATGTTGTATAATAAAAAAGAAACATGAAACTTAATTCTAAAAATAGTCATACCTTATATGCTAATTCCTACAAATTATCAAAAACCTCCGGAAAAACAACATTGATAGTAGAGGTGCATGGATTGTCATCTTCATCCAAAATTAAGTATTTTCGACCCTTTCTTGGTAGTTACCCTCGATACAACAACACACAACTGCCCATATGTAAACATATGGCAAGGTAGATACAATCAAACCGTAGACAATGATTGTCCCCAACTCTTGTTTATTGTCATAGCAAAGCACAATGAGATAGGAAATTGTCTTCTTGAAAATTTAAGGGTAACTTAGCTTGATATCAAAAAATAACCGCGACACTTAGTCTATATTGAATATGTCTTGGTGATCACGTGTGGTCCAAAAGATTAAAAATATTTATAAAACTATGTAAGATATTTTCAGTGGAAGGAGGAAAAAGGAAACTTTATGTTCCTACCCTTAGCTTTTAATTCAAAGAATAATTATGATTTACACTTCGATAAAAGAGAAATATTAATGAATATATAGAATACAAATATTAATCATGACATGTTTTATACTAACAATATAAATAGAAACATAAATCAATTACCTATAGTTTGAAAAATATTAAACTTTGGAAATCAAATACCTTTAACCCCTATTTTGAGGAATATAAAACTTTGAACTTAAATCAAATACATAAAATCTCCGTGTCTAAGGAATATAAAACTTTGGACTTAAATCAAATATTTATCTAAACTACTAAACTCAAAAGTGACCATATCTACTACAGAAGATAGTTTGTCAAGATCTACTAAATTGTGTTCTTGAACGTCTATTAAACTAATCACCTATAGTACAAATGAACAATCACATAATGGAAATGAAATAGTATCTCATGTATTGTTAGATAGAACACCAATGATTTGACATTGAGTGCTTAAGAAATTGACACATTGGATTGATGGTCTAAAACAAGCTTCATGTTTGTATATTATCAAGATTAAGATATATATATAAAGAAAATAAGTCGTTTTAGGATCACTTTTACTCCTTTCAATTATACCTGTAAACAAATTTGATTATAAGAATATAATTTTGTTGTTTTCATAAAAAAAGAAGATAAGAATTTATTTTATATCACATTTGTTATATTTTTTTTCGAAGAGTCATTTAAAAAAATGGTCTTTGTATTTAAAAAATGATCCTTGTATTTCTTAATCCTAACAATCTGTCCTCCCAAAATTTAATCATTTAAAATTTCGTTTCTCAACTCAGTTAATTAATCACTGCAACCTCATGTTTTCAAACTGATAGAAGCCTTCAATACATGTAGGACAATAAGAACAAAAAGAAGATGATGATAATGATGTCATGAATGTTGAAGATGTGCAAGAATATCTTCCCAATTTATTAATTTGTGCTGGAATTGTCGTGCTGTTCCTCAATCAGCACCTTTCTTGTTCTGCAAATTGTGTCGCTGTATTCAACCTGTTGATCGTTCAAATGATTATTTCGACATTTTCGGATTGTAAATTACTTGGATTCTTTTTCTGGGTGTTGAAATTGCGAACAAAGTTTTGATTTTTATTGGTTGATGAATAATGGGTTTGTTGTAATTTGAAGCTCATAATGTTTTACTCGTAGGAAATTCATGTTTGTTTATATTTAATCCTAGGTTATTAATTCATGGATGTTGAAGATGTTCATGGGAGAAGAAGAGTTGCATACAAACAAGGGGTTAAAAGGAGGATTGCAAGAACAGTGAAGAAGCATTCGCGTGGTGAAGGCCTAGTTGGATTGGAGAAGTTCATGATGTTATATTGTTCTAGTGTAGTATTTTGCGTGAATGTTCTGAGGGAACAATTGTTAAGGGTAAATGTGTCATTTCACTATTGGTCAAGATCCTCAGAGGTATTTTCGTCTGTTTCACGTCAAAATTTGTTAAATGGGATTACCACGTCAGCTAATCGAGACGCGGCAGTAATTAATTAGATTAGGGGACAAAATTTTAAATGATTGAACTTTGGGAGGGCAGATTGTCATGATTAAGAAATACATGAACCATTTTTTAAATGACCCCTATTTGCAAGGACTAAACACATATAAAAGTCTATTTATTATATTGTTTGAATCATTGAAAAATACAAGTATAATTTGTTACAATATGAAAGTGCAGAATATATATTATATATTATCTATACATATAAACATTTGTTATATTTTTTTTTGAAAGATATTATATTTGTTATATGGTTTAAATCATTGAAAAACATAAATATAGTTTGTTACAATATGAAAGTTCAAAATATTTATCATCTATACATATACACATTTGTTATATGGTTTGAATCATTGAAAAAATAAGTATAGTTTGTTACAATATGAAAGTGCAAAATATTTATCATCTCTTCTTATAATTTTAATCAAAATTTTATAAAAATTATTGTTCGTAGTTTATACGCATTAACGCAATAAGAAAAGTGTCTCGTGCATCCAATCCCTTGCATGGATGCTCATTTGTAGTTATTTTTATCTGTTTCGACATGTGTCTTTGTTTTGTTAGCACCTAAACTCTGTAAATATTTTTGGATGAATTTTCCATTGCACATCTTGTGCGGGATGATCAATTGTTGTTTATAATATATCATTTTAGTTTGTTCAAAAAAAAAAAGTGTCTTGTGCCCGTCTAAACGCTAGTAGATACCAATAAAAAAATTTTGAAGGAAATTTTATAGGTACTAAAAAATATTTTGTACTTTAATTCATACCGTAACAAACTATATAACATTTAGAGATTGTGAAGAAAGCTGGATGTTGTTCTGCTTGAGTATGTTGTAGAAGTGTATTTTTTTTCTCCGAAATTTATGCCCTGTTTATAGGACTGGCAATGAACCAAACCAACTCGAAAATAGTTCGATACTCAATTCGATAATTGGTTCGTTGTACTTGGTTCACGAACCAAATGAGTCGAACTTGAGTTGAAAATTAAGCTTGTTAAATAAATGAGTTGAACTTAAACTTAGTATGGTTCGACTCGTTTGGTTCATGAACCAGCTCGAGATATACACACACACAATTTTTATATAATATAGAATTTATTTCAAACTTCTTCTAATAATTATACACTTTTTTTCATAGAAATTATTACTAATTGCTAATTTAATAATAATAATAATCAAAGTTAACGCTTTCACAAGGCTTTTAAATAAAGTTGTGCATAAAAGTTGTCCGACATCGGAGAAGGAGTATATCTATGAGCGGTGCATTTCAAATACAACAAAAAACTAGTATATGCTACAGTGACGTAGTAAATATAAAGTGCTACTACCTCCTTTCTGCAGTAGTAGTTTAAATAATATTTTTGTTCTTTTAAAGGTTTTGTTTTTTTAAAGGTCAAAGATGTTTTTGACAAAAAAACTTTTTCCAAAAAAAGATTTTTTTTTTAAAATATGCAATTCGAGCAAACGAAGTGAACCTAACGAGCCGAACTGAATTGTTCGAGAACTTTAAACGAGCCGAACTCGAGTTAAAAAAAAATCGTTTCGAACTCGAGTCGAGTTTTGAGTCGAACCAATTCTTATCGAGCCGAGTCGAGCTCAGACAGATTCGACTCGGCTCGACTCATTTCCAACCCTACCTGTTTATACGATTTAGAGATTGAACTGACAGCCGGAAGATGATTGTTTAGAGAGCATCAAACTGTGTAGTTTCTGCTTTGGTCTGCAGGGAATTCTGTTCAATGTTAGCCAAATGTTTAGGAAACATGCACATTTATTTTGCGCAATTCGTATTTTGTGCCGTTTTAAGATATTCATTCATCTAATTTGAAAAATTTCAAGTTTAAAAAGAAAAAAAAACTACATAACAAATCTTAAAAAAAAAAAACTCAAAACAGTCTACTTTAGATATTAGTATAAATATAGTCAAGGAAGATAAGTATTATTTTTCATCCTCCGGTTTACGCGGGTTCTGTTTTAAATGTTACTCTTATATATATATATATGGGGCTGTTAACCTGCACCTACCTAAAAACACTAAGATGCAAGCAAACTACACCCGTTAATTTCTTTTTTATTTTTTATCAAAAAGATCCACTCAACACAATTTTAGGTTACTTAAAATTAAAGAATAATTGACAAAAAAAATATTTAAAGGATAATTTTGTCAATTTCGATTTGATTTTAAAAATAATAAAAAATATTGTCCGTCAATTCCGTGTTCTACGGCAACCTTGTCCATGCTTTTTTTTTTTCTTTCCTTCCCATAATCACTTAAAGCTCTTTTTTGTTTTTTTTTTCTTCTGACTTTTTTTTTTTTGAGAAATCAAAATGGAATTAATAATCACCAAGAAACAGCAGTTCCCAAGCACAAGGAGTGCCCAAGAGACCACCAACAGTTTACACAGGTTCAGGAACACCAAAACAAAAAACAAATAAGACAAATTAGTCAATCCCCAAACACACTAAAGGGCTTGACCACCAACTCTGAGTACCATAAACAAAAACAGTTTTTTTAGCATTCAGGCAACCTAAAGCTAACACCTTGACCTTATCTAGCAGGCGGGGTACTAGCGTAACAGTATTATTGAACAATCTATTATTACGCTCGTTCCATATCACTCAAGTACACAGAAGCCATATGAGCTGCATGAACGACCTCTTAGCTTTGCCAACACCTGTCTGCTGTGAAAACTGCACCATATGATCTAGTATAACATTAGAATTCACCCCATCAAAACCAATCCAACCGCGCACCTGTTGCCATAAAGGTACAAACACGGAACAAGATACAAATAAGTGATCGGCCGTCTCTACGTGACCGCAACCCGTCACACAAATGACATCATCTGCATGAATGACACCACGGAAAGCCAAATTAGCTTTTGTTGGAAGACAATCCTGAATCAGCCGCCACGCAAAATTCGAGACCTTCACAAGGACCTGATGATGCCACACCAACTCGACAGGTAAATCCAGCTGAGCCTCAACACCATCAGTCAATAAATCATAGGCTCCCCTCACGGAGTAACCCTCTGCAATATCAGGAAGCCACTCCCAACAATCTGAAATGTTAGGAACCAAAAAGAAATCAGATAGAAAGAACATTAACATGACTCTTGACTAATATAAAAAGAACATTAACATGAAACAAACAAAACTAAAAATTAAAACAAAAAATACAAAGTCAATTATCAATCATATGTGTGGGTTATTTTGGAATAATGAAAGTGAGTGTAAAAAAAAAAATGTTGGCTTAATTAAAAAGGATTAAATTGGGAACAATGGTAAGGGATTAGTGTAAATACAAACTAGTGTAATTACATTTTTTTTTTTAAGTACAAGTGAGACAAATTTTTAAGAAAACAATATTTGAAATGATGAAAGCATAGTTTTAAAAATCGGCTCGGACCGGTCGGTTGAACCGGCTGATCGGGGCTCAGAGTGCATTCCGGTTCGAGGCAATTATTAGATCGGCCGTGTAATTAAACCGGTGAGAATCTCTAAAAATCGGTTAAAACCGGTGACTCGGCCGGTTTTCTGAACCGGTCCGGTTTAACAAATATTTAATGTTTTCCGTCATTAATTAAATTCATTCCTCTCGAGTTAATGCTCCATTATCCTGAGTTTAATTTTAATTAATACTAATAAATACCGATTTTCTCTCTATACGCATTGACTTTGAGTTTTGATTTTTTAGAAAAAAATCCAAATTTTGTAAAATTTGTGAAGGCTGTAGGAATTTAACCATGTACATCAGAGTGAAACATAACCTTAACCTCTGCATCAACTTTTTGCCTGTGATTTTGTTTGTAATATATTATATATATTCAAGTATATTACATCTTCGGTTATTTTCCATAAAAAGAACATATATATTTTTTTCTTTCAAGAAGAGAAAATGATTATTAAATAAGGATAATAATAATATACATATATGATCTCACCCCCACAAAAAATATACACGTCATATGCTTCTGTAAAACAGCACCGCTATTATCAACGAAGGAATTTCCACGGGAATCACGAATCATGTGCCATGCACATGAGTTACTTCTTTTTTAATTTAAATTAAAGGTGAAGCATATCTTTTGTTTTAAAAGAAAAATCACAAATTGCGTTACTTTCTCTCTCATCCAAGAATTGCGCAAGAGAGGGAGAAAGTCGTAAAGTGTCTGCTAACATTGTTTCCTGGATGACACTTTTGAGGCCATCATTGACAAAAATAACTGCTCCGCCTCATTTTCATCCTCGTGACAATGAAAGGAAACTCTTCTTTGGGCGATGTCTTGTTTGCTAGCAAATCATTACTTTCACATGTTTCCAATTAGACACTGTTACTGATTTTGAGTTAGAACTTGATTTCTAATTAGATACCATTACTTTCTCCATACATTGGTAATTGCTAGCGATATCCGTGTACTGATTTTGAGTTAGAAAACTCTACTCCCCTTGTTTTATGACTAACTAATACTTTTTGAACGACTTTGCTTCTTTTCAGCCAAATTTGGAATACTAGTATATTTTGACCTCATCATTGTGCTTTTTATCCTTTGAGATTTGCCTTTGATGATAGAAACAACTTCTATATTGCCTTTGATTCACTCTTTCCCTTCTTTTATTTTATGGTGAGTTTAACTTTGTTACTGGAAGAAATACACTGTAACCTCCCTCATATTGATAGTTTCTGCCATTTTTCTTCTACTATCAAATTTCTATCTGTTGTGAACATATAGTTTTTCATCTCAGGAGAATGCTATATTTCTGCCTTGAAAAGCATTTTTGGTAAAAATTACATATGATTTGGTACATGCGACATGGTATGCTAATAATTGAAAGGAGAGAGCAGAGAGGGAATCTTTTGGTTTTGGAAAGGAATTTGTTGTGTGACAGTAGAATTTACTATCAATAAGCAGCACCATTTTCCTTTTTGTTTTGATCTACCTATCATATGCTTGAAGGTTTGTATAGTCATGAAATGTAATTATCCAAGTTGTTGAACATAATACTTCAATGAATTTCTTTTCAAATATGCTTGATCTAATATGACATAAAAAAAGAGCATCAATTTGACAGTCATGACTTTTTTATGAAATATAATTTCTGTTGCCACTGTAAATTTGGATATGGTTAACTGCATAATGAAGGGCATAAGAAATAAGATGAAACCAAAAACGTTGGAAACCATTACTGGGTCTATTAAGCATATAGGAAGCCAAGAAAAATAATCAGGTTCTCACAATGCCAGCATGGTTGTTATTTTCAGCCAATTGCAAAGAATAATCATATTTTCCTGTGTCAATAATTTTTCAGCATTTTTATGGTTGCAAATAATTTTTTTATTCAAGCCTGGCTAGTTACTATACACTTTATTTCCTTTCTTTCAATACCTCATCATAATTGTTTATAATGGACATCAGAAGATCACTTACAATTTCAGAATTTATTTATATCGTGTTACAATGTGATAGCGTCAAGAGCTGGCAGGGGGAGAAGCATATGCAATTGCAGGACTCAGACCATCTCGTTCTGATTCGGATTCACTTGCAGACTAGAGGATCCACTACCAAGTGGTTACAGTTATATCTTCTAATGCAAAGGAACGATTCAAGTAGGTATGGCAATTAGAATAAGATAGGAAAAAAATAAACTAAGAGATTTTATTTTTTTCCATTATGTGTGAGCATCCAAATATTTTTTATTTCGAGTTAATGATGAAGTAAGAATTGCTCCAATTTTTATCTTTATCCTATTTTCATATTTTAATGAGACCCAAAAAGGGGACTCAAAGCTCATTTTATTGTATTGATGTACTTTATCAATAATCTCCCTTATCACTGTATTATTGAATACAGTTTATTTTACACCTAATTGTAATGAAAGACCAACCATATTTATTATGTGGTCATGCTATTACCATTACTTTTTCTTTTACAAAACTAGCTCTGTTACGATGTAAAAAAAGAGAGACTAAACTACACTTTTTGTCCCCTAAGTTTTAAAATGTTGTCATTTTGTCGCCCTATTAAAAAAAATGAAAATATTGACCCCTATATTTAGGAAAATATGCTCTTTTGACCCCATAACATAAGGGAAATATGCTTTTTGACCCCTTATTTTTACATGGCGTCTTCTAGGAAAAGTTGCGATTATGACCTATTTTTTGGAACACATGGCGCGTCTTCTCAGCAATTTTAGTACAAAAGAGACCAAATTTTCATATTTTTTAATAGGAGGCCAAAATTGCAACATTTTAAAACTTCAGGAGGAAAAGTGCAGTTAAGCCAAAAAAAACTATTAATGTTACTTTACACTCAGAAAATTAATACAGTACAGTTTATTATATGATCATATTTTTGCAATAATCTTCAATATAATTGCCATTAAAACTACTGTTTTTCTCTTCTTGAAAAATGGTATTGATGAATATGAAATAAATCAAAAAGCCAAAAACTACTCAAAGGCACTACATGGCCTTTACAAAATATTGGTTCAGACATTTTATAAAACAAAAAAATAATTATTCGTTAAGAACTATCATGCACTCAAAGGATATATACTGATAAATACTAAACCCTTAAATATGCCCTCAACTGACGAAATTTATGAAGAAATATAAAGCCACTCACTAGATCCACCTCTAGAAAAATGTTTCAACTCAGTACTAGACTAGTAGTAATTCACTTCTCATTCTAGTAAATAACACCAAAATAGTGAAATCATATACCAAAATGATCAAAACCACGAAAGTAGGCTTCGCATCAGTGTGACATTACAACAAGACACGCAGCGGAAATTAGTGTTTCAAAATAAGTAATGTATGCACTAATAGGAATATTTCCCACAGCCCTCACTGAGATTACCAAAAAAAAAATTGGGTCTTAACATCTATGGTAACTGTACATCCCATAGATATTTACACTTTAACTGGTCAATCAAAAGGAATTCTCTGTTCCATCTCAACAGAAGAACATGGAGTCCCTGACATCTGTATGTAACTTTGGAAGCTCTTGAATGGGGATGTTTCCCTCTGAATCAGGACTTGGAGATGCTTCTGATAAATCATCAAAATTCATAAATTTTCTCATTTGAGCTGCAGCATGGTGGGCATAGTATATAGGTGCCACTGAAGAAAAAAGGAGGGGGAAATTAATAATAAAAAACATATTTCAAACATTGTCATGCAAAAGAAAATTCTGATGGCATACCAATTGAGGTTGCAGCTGTACTCCTCTGGTTCCTAAAATAAGTAAAAGGTAGTAAGCAGGACAATCTGGGGGTAGGTCAAACATGATAATATAAACAAGGAGGTAGATTGCTTACACGTAAGACAGCGAATTGATCAAGTTTTGCAAGCCATCTGGCGAGAATCCAATTTCATCAAGCAACACGTGATAATGCACAGGCCTAGACGTTCCCTATTATATATAGAGTAAAGGATTAAAAAGGCATATTAAAAGTTAAAATGCTAACACTTCAACTGGCGGTGAGATATTTCACTGGTACGACATGCTCTACTAATACTTGTAAAAGGAATATAACTAAAAAAGAAAAGTGAGGAAACTGGATAGAAAAACCTACAATCATTCCAGCATGAGCACACATGTAGAAATCGTAATTTCTTGGATGCACAATGTTTGTATCGACAACTGTCCCTGTAGAGGAAAATTTATGATAAAATGTTCCCAAGTGTTTGTATATGTACAGGACAAAAAAGTAGCATACCAGGAGGAACGTTTTTTTCCAGAGCATTAGCTTGAAACAGCTTTGTATGGTGATTCTTCTGTGCCACAATTACAGTGAACTTGGGAACATCCCCATCAATATGTTTATAGGCCTGTAATTACAACAGTTTATCATTTATTGTTGGTGATTCAATTAGGATCTTCTTTAGGAAAATTTTGTGGTTATTTTGTTTTGAAAATAGAAACAACCAATCAAATTTATCAACGAAAAGGGAGGGTTGCACACAACCTTTATTATCTGGTTAAGCTCTACATCTAAAACCTGTTGAAATTGAGATTCACCAACTCCATCCCTGAACAAGAAAAGACATCAGAGTGAATAAAAATCTTACAAGAGATAAAGGAATTTGAATCCACCAAAAGTGAGTCCATTTTCCTGAAAAAACTAAAATTTGATAGCCACTCATCAAATACTAGCACAGCATAAACTAATAACTAGATATCAATAGTTGAATATTAGTTTTCTTTCCTTAAATTAGACACTTAATGTCTCTGTGTATCATTTGTTACTTATTTGATTGAGTAGCAAGTGATCTGATATGTATTAAAGCACTTAGGGAACCTTCCCTTAAAAACTAGATGTCAAGGCAGAAGAATAAAACCACTTGAAATACTCTAATGTGCATCCCATACTACTCGATGTGGGATTTAGGCAACCCATTAAACCGAAGTTACTATCACTGCACTGCCCTTGAGAGATGACGTCTTGGTGGCGGTACTCTACAACGTTTTACTCGGCTTTTTCCGGTCATCCCCTTCGTAGGTAGCCACTACTTTGGGAACCCTCCCTTAAAAGCTAGCTATCAAGAGGGAATAACCAAGCTCCTTAAATACTCCACCGAACATCTCATACTACTCATACGGGCAACCCACAAAACCTAATTTCCACTAATAAATACAAGTAGCTCACCATGCATTAATGTTTTCTTGATGTTATTATAATAGCCATTATCAAAAACATACTAAAGAACAAAGACGATTATATATCTAACAAACGTAACAAGTTATAGAATGACACCTGAAGAGAATAATTTGAGTTGGTTTGCGGTTACCACTTGAAGTATAGAAATCTAGAAGCAATTCGCTGCAATGAAATATCATTCAAATTTTAATTGATACAATCATACATGTATACATCACAACAAATAAAGAAAAAGAATGTCATTACAAGAAGCCCTTCATTGTAAACACACCATGTATGATTACCACTTATAAAAAATAAAAAAATAAAAACATGTATGATTACCCTATAAAATAATTATGTTAGCACTCAACATAATATTAGAAAAGTATATTATGGAATATATGAGGCTGGACAATGATGAATGTAGTGTTGAATGTTGTTTCTTCCTTTATCATTTTTCTACAGAGCTTATATTTACTGTATTATGCAGAACTTCTAGAATATTATAGCATAATTATGTTACCCTCTAGAACACTTTCTTCGTTTGTCACTTATCTACAGGGCTTGAATCTACTGCATTATGCAGAACTTCTAGAATATTATAGCATAATTATGTTACCCTCTAGAACACTCTAAGTCTGTTATAGTTTTCTTAGATGGATGTCAAACAGTTAGGGAAATGTAAGATTCCGTTTGAGTCTGATTAATGGATTTGTTGACAAGCTAAGACTCGTGTATAAATACTGTTGTAGAGTCTACACTTTAAATTTACAAACTTAGAAATCAATTTCCGAAAAGCATTAAATTTTCGCTTTCAAATTCTCTCATTTTCATCCAAATCTCAGTTTCTATCACGATATCCCGGAGTTTGATAAAGCTCACAGGCATGGTTTCAAATTTTCATGGTATGTCGATGATTGCTAGTTTCGTACTATCTTTCTCAATAAAAGTGCAAATTAATAGACTCGAAGCTGGATATTATATTTCAAGAAACTAGAAATGTCAGATGTAAAATGCATGACCAAATGCTCCTAAGAAAAATTCGACAAGATGAAACCTCAAAGTGATATGCATTCCCCTTGATGTGAAATATTCCTATTTTATCAAATAATATTTCTTTTACTACAAATCTTCTACTAATTTTCCCTCCCTATACAGTCATTATATCCCTACAGTGCCCGTGTTTACTGTATGATACAAACTTCTAGAATATTATAGCATAATTATGTTACCCTCTAGAATATTCCAAGTCTGTTATTGTTCTCTTAGATGAATGTCAAATAGTTAGGGAAATGTAAGATTATGTTTTAGTCTGATTAATGGAGTTTGACAAGCTGAGACTGATGTATAAATACTGTTGTAGAGTCTACACTTGCAATTTACAAAGTTAGAAATCAATTTCCGAAAAGCATTAGATTTCACTTTCAATTTCTCTCATTTTCAACCAAATCTCAGTTTCTATCACGGTATCCGGAGTTTGATAAAGCTCACAGGCATGGTTTCAAATTTTCATGGTCATTCCATTCTGGTTTTGTACATTAACTTCAATCTCTTTATCTTTCTCAATAAAAGCTGGATATTATATTTCAAGAAACTGAAATGAAATATGTAAAATGCATGAAAAAATACTCCTAAGAAAAGTTCTGTATGCCCCAGACTACAAGATGAAACCTCAAAATGATATGCATCCCCTCCTATGTGAAATATTCCTTTTTATCAAATACTATTTCTTTCACTACAAATCTTAACTTTCCCTCCCCACATAGCATTCTATTCCTTTCCAAAGCACAACTAAGAAAAGTAGTTTTTATATCAAATTTGTCGATAGCGTATATTCTATTTTCTAAAGTATCCTTCAATTATTCAGAGAGAGAAATGATTAGCCTTTGATTCTCTCTGTTTAATTAGGGATATTTTTGTTAATAATTAATGCATCGTGTAATTTGAAAGGGTCTTATAAAAAAGGACAACAAAATTTTACAAGAGGATTTTATATATGAAGGTTGGAGGTAGTACAAAATAGAAATATTTCAATATATTAAATCAAACCTGATAATACCATCATCCTTTTTTTCTAAAGTACCAGTATTACTCATCTTATCCACAAGCTTGAATAGAGAATCAATCATCTCCACCTTAGGAGACTGTGATCTTACAGATGCTTTATATCTCGAAATTAGAGGCCAGCATCGAGATCCAACAACCTAAATCCAACATAACTAGAATTAGCTGCAGAGATGACCAAAAATACAAAACAGGTTGTATTGCAAGGATAACATAGCGTTGTGTTTGATTGTTTACAACAAAAATAGGGGAAATAAAAAAAAAAGAATAGCCTTACCGCAGCTATTGATGGAATATCTGATCGGCCAGGGGAACCATGAGAGACATCCATCCCTAAAATCATCGTTGGGGTATCTTTAATCAAGGGAAGATGCCCAGAATGCTCTATTGCCAGCAAAGAATTTATTCCTCCAAGCTGTCATAAGAATATATGTACAACTTTTATGACTGTGCATAACATTATCTTGTCAAAATAAGCTAGGATGTTATGCATTTAAATATAACATGGTTGTATAGCCTTTTACTACCTTAGAATTGATTTTAAGAAGTACGTTAGTAAGGTATTGATCAGTGATCTTGAGAGGGGAAATGCACTGTGTGACAACCCCAACATCACTCAGACACTTCCTTTTCCAAGGCCCTGAAATTTTCAAAGAACACAGTGAATAAAAATATCAACGTAAAGGAAACACTGGAAAACGTTGCTAGAAGAAATACCATAGATGTCACAGTTTTTCCTCTCTGGCAAGACACAAAGAATCAACTTTGGTGCATCATTAAGTTTAGATTGCAGCAAGGAAAACATCTTTTCAACCCTTGCAACAGGGTTAGATTTTCTCATCTGTGCTTCTTCCTCTAATAAAGTAAATGGCCGCTCAATATTCTGTAAATACTCAGGAACATGAAACAGTCAATTAAATGCAGAATAAGATGGTAGATAAGTATACTCTGACACCATAGAACAAGGTATAATACATACCATTCCCTTGCTCATTCCACATTTAATCAGCTCCCTTGTTATGTAACTAGTATCACATTGTTTAGAAAAGTTGACAACAGCCCATTTACCAATATGTGATGGTTCTAGAAGTGTCTACAAAAAGGGAATGTAGAACCATCAACTACTGAACTAGTTAATTAAATTTGAGATAAGAAACAGGAAGTCTTGAATACTTTCTGAATGTGAAACAATATTGCAATACCTTCGTTTTAAAATTCCACCTTCCATTATTGGGGAAGCAGTCCTCATTCTTACCTACCTTCAGCTGTGTCTCAAAGAGAACTGTATTAGGGTGCACTCAATTCTCAAAATTAATTGTAAAACAAACCAACTCCTTTACACTGCTTTCTCTATTATCATTCTCTGACTCTCTGGTGCACGCAAAAATGTGAATATAGCAAGTTGATGCATACCTTTGGTGTCTCAAGAACCCGACCTTCAATTGGAGTGAATTGCTTGTCAATAGAAATGCCACATGCCGCAAGAACAACATCATCATCATAGCCAGAATTTCCAATAGCCTATAAATCTTAATGAGCATTAATTAATATATTATCATTAAAAAAACAGACACAGCTTATCAATAACTATAAACATACATTTGTCAGAACTTCGATTTTCTCTTGAGGCTTTTGACGTGATTTTTCTACTAAAGATGCTCTTTGCACAGGAGATAATGCCTTTGTATACCGCTGGAGGGGAACAAGTGAACATAGCTACACAAAAGGAAAAATAATAATCAGATGTAACCGATCCAAAAGAAAAACTGTTACCGCAAAATAATACAATTGGTACAAAAGAAGAACAAGGATATAGTTCATTCGGGCATAGAATTCAACAAACCTCCAGGGGCAAAAAGTTGGGTCGATTTGGCTTCCCAACATCAAGACATGGAAAGTAAGCAGAAGAGGTCAGCTCAATGCCACGGTGTTTAGCGAAATACTCATATACAGTAATATCCACTGTCTGCTCCGGATTATTGTCTTCTCCATTTTTCATCTTCATACTAAAACTGCCGAAGAAATAGAAAACTTCATGTTTTTCCAGTCATGAGGCCCATCACTTTTTATTTTCCCTTTTCTGAGATTTAAAGGTAAAAGAATAAACACTTGACCTTCAAAAAGAAGCACTTACAGTTGTTGAATGCAGGGTTTCTCACTCAAGCCCGAAATTTTGAATTCTTGGTTACGATGTGTAGCATGAACTCTTAAATTTTTAAGGATTCTCTTGGCCTACAGATTACCCAGAAAGAAAAATGCCTTCAGGAAATTACTTATGCCGAGTTAAGAATCTTATTTAGTTGTTTGTCACCTTTGCCCAGTCAATATAACGAGGTTCCCTCACACTCTGGTTGGATAGGAGAAAATCAATTACAGGTCCAGGTTTTACGATCGTCGTTGTGGACACATCTGAAATAAATACATCAAGAACATAAACGAGAATAGAACACAACATTCTGATGCCAAGATTCCATGATAAGTATGGGAGCATTCCTACCCATATTAAGAGACAATCCTCCCTGTGTAAGACGAAAACTGGAATGAATACCCCGAACTCCTTCTACTCCGCCTCCAACATCGATGAAATTCCTCGAGTCGTTATGAAAAAAAGATTGCCTTACCAAGAGACACCCTCTTTGCACGCAAAAGAAAGGATTCAAGTTCAACTAAGTTAGACCATGAACATAATAACTAAATTCATGCACCAAAATTTCAAGATATTTTTATCTTTACAGAATGTAAGGGTACCTGTTAGCTGCTCGCTGCCTCAGAACGGTATCAAGAACCCTCAATGCATCCTGAGAATTAGCATATGACTCGATCCCTTTAAGGGAAAGAACAATGGACTGCAAGGGTATTTTGGCAGCAAAACTTATCTCCACTGTGAATGACTTTGACTGAAAAGAACGTTTTGACCTTTTATTTTCCTCGTGAGGGCTTCCATTAGCACCAAAACTCTCAGTACTGCTGCTAGAGTTTAAAGAGGCAGTATAAGCTTCAACACTAGAAAACAAGGCAAAGCTACAAGTCATATAAAGAGTTTACCACCTTGCAAATGTTTCCTCGAGAAATACCGTGAACTCAAATTTATTATCTGGAAGAGGACCCACTGTGTACAAAGTTCTTTCTCCATCGTATGCAAAGCTTTTGCCACCAAGTTCAGAAGAGTATGTTTGGTGAAGCCTATTAATCAGTTTTCTCCTGATGCCCTTGCTTTCAACAGTTCTTTTATTTTCTGAAGTGATAGCAACCTGGAAAACCTTCAATCAGCCAAAGCCAAATAAGAGAAATTGCAATGACAGAATCACTTGACATACATTATACTGGAAAAAGGTTGCATCTGTAGCATCGGCAGCAGCTTTAAAGAGATTTGCAAGCAAATGTATGCGTTTTCCTGTGGTTCCGGCACTCGGCCTACTGATAATAGAATAGGTTGGGAGAGCTATTCGTTCCGCTTCCATACTAGACAGTACATCAGGAGGTGATGGAGGTAAAGCTGGTGGCTCAACAGCTTCTTCAAAGTCAGGTACACTCACCATCTTCTTTGCTTTTGCTACAAATGCCACTTTAAACCATCAACCGGGAAAAGAAAATACTGTATTTGAAAGCCAAAAATACAGATATGTAAGCTACAATTTCAAGAGATCATTCGGTGATATGTTACAGTTGTATATACCATTACTAAAGAAAATACAAAAAAGTGTGTAACTTTTTCCAGCAAAAATTAAGTCAAATGCCAATTTGATGCATATGAAACAAGTACTGCCTAAAATTTCTCTACAACAACTCATTGTCATTACTGAAGATCATTCCAATCAAACACCATTGTCTCATCGCGACAAGAAGCAAAATTAGATGTATTGTTTCAATGTAAGTTTGTGTCATATACCAATTATGATAATCACTCCAAGTAACAACAGAAGAAAAGAAACAGTGTTTCTACAAAGCACCTCGTGTATCTGCAAACAATAAATAAAAAAATTGCACATATTGCCTCTTGGAGCTACTAGTTTCAATGTTGAGCACAATAGTTGTATTTTCATTTCAACCATACATTTCTGGTTATTGATAAGTAGTCAATTCAGTACAACAAAATCAAGTGAACAAAAATGGATTTAAACTAATATGGGCCGGTGAGAATTCTTTTTAAAAGTTTCATCGGAATGGAGCCCAAAACAACAACCAAGCCGTATCCCACTAATTGAGGGTCGGCTACATGGATCAAACGATACCATAATGTTCTATCATATATCATATCCATATCCAACTCATTAATCTCTACATCTTTCTTAATAGTTTCTCATAGTTTTTCTAGGTCTTCTTATGCCTCTAGTGATTTAACTATGCTTCACCCAGGGCCGTTTGTGAGATTATGGCCTACGGGCGAACCTAATATGATAATTTCCTAAAGTGTGAAAATAATTTTCTTCAAGATGATAGTTTTTTTTTTTTTGAAGAAAGGATAATAGTTTTTATTATGTTAGAAAATGTGATATTTAATTCCATAATATGTCATTTTTCAATTAAAATGTATATGGTTTTAACATTTCTTAATATATATTTTAGATAATGGGCCCTTAATTTTATATTTTGGGGGCTAAATTTTGAACTTATTTTGTGGGACCTAGGGCGGTTGCCCTCCTCGCGCTGCCTCAGATACGGCCCTGGCTTCATCTGATCTACTCTTCTTACTACAAAATCCACAAACATTCTCTCTACATATCCAAACCATCTAAGGTGAGTTCCCATCATCTTTTCTACCATAAGTGCTACCCCAATTCTCTCTCTAATCGAGCCCATTAAAAAAAAAAGTAATAAAAAAATTGTTCTGCTAGCAATATTGAACTCCACACAGATCACTCATGCGCCAGCATGGATTGAAGTAGCTGATTTTGTGCATGTTGTCCAAATTGAAAAAATGGCAACGGCCAAATGAAAATCAACAAATACCTTAAAACTAAAATGAAACCCAAATATAACTAAGATTGTGAGAGGTAAAACAAAGAGAAAAATGCAGAAGAATGAAATAACCCCTAAGATTAGACAATAACAACATGCAATGCAAGAAATGGGTTTCGTGAAACTTGATTTTGAGAAACCGGGGGAGTGTAATGTGTAATAATCAATGAAAATAAAAGCATAAAAGAGGTAAAATTGAAGGGTTCGTACCGAAATTAGGGAGATGAATTTCGAAACGGACTATGTGTTGCTACTCTTCATATGGAGAGTGAGTGTGTCTGTTCTGTTCTACTCTTCATTCGTAGTGTGTCTGTGTGTGTGAGTGAGGGGACCTACCTAACAAAAGAGAGGGAAACAATAGGTCATTGACTTCTCAGCTGCCACCTCTACTGTCCCTTGATTAAAAAGTTGAATACTTAGGTTATTATATATCATATTCGAACTCAAAATCTCACATCTCATAGTTGCATGTAAGTTTGACCAATACCTACCATTTTGTTAAAAAAAAGTACATATGTTGTTGAATAAGTAATTTTTATTTTTTTTAAAAGAAAATAAGTAATTTTCATGAAACCATGAAAAAAAAAAGTATTATTTGTTTGCATATATTGATTAATTAACCTTATGTTAAATTTTAAAAAAAAACATTATGTTAAATACTAATTTTGAAGTTAAAAAACACATTTGAAGGTAAAAGTTGTAAGTTTTCAAGTTAAAATCCATTCCAAAGACAAAAATCATTTTATTTGAAGAAAACATGTCTAATGGTATGTTTTGATCAACATTTCATTGTCAATTTCGCATTCCAAAGCTTCTTTCAATGTGATTTTAAAAAGCTTTGAAATTAAGCTTCCACATTAATATGGTTTGCTACCGTAATTTTTCAAATTGTGTCTTTGTTCCAAACACCCACTAAATCAAGTAATGTTTTTAAAACCACTTTTTAATGTTGGCCCAACACATTAAGGTCTAAGACAAAAAAATTATGATGCCATTTTGAAGGAAACCTTAAAATTAATTTTTGACACGTTTTGAAAAACAAAATCATTTATTAAATTTTTGTGATCAATCTTTTTTTTTATTGGTAACAAAGTCAATTAATTTAACGAATTTTGCTAACGAGTGCCCCACGCCACTGTTAAGGATCCATAATTTCTAAGTTATTGCTTAAAAAAAATTAAACACTTTAAATTTCAATGCATAAAATACAAATATTTTCATAAAATTTACCATTTAAAATCCTTAAACAGTGTTTCGTGATACTCGTTAGCATTTCCCTAATTTAATACGTTGTTGTTGCAATGTAATGGTTTGATTGTGATGACATCTTATTATGTTAAATCCCCAATTTGAAATGGGGTTACCGCATTTCTCCCTCCCAAAATGTGTGTTTATTTAATTGTACGTTGACAAATAGAAAAATTAAAAATCGATTAAATATATATTTTAGATAAGATATTTCATTAATTTTCGTTTTATAAATTGTAGAGCATGAGACCTTGTATCAAGTAAAAAAATAAAATATTTTTGAGGCTTAGTGTGATTGTCTCGATGGTTTTACTCTTGGCCAACCCTTCTCACTTTTATCTCTTACCAGAGTAAATTCAAACATGAGCATACTGCCATTTTTAATTTATCCTAGTTGATATTTTGTTTCTTTGATCAAGAATAGTTGATATTTTGTTGATTATATTGATATCTTGATTTTTTTGACTGTATTAATATCTTGATATTCCAAATATATTAGCACTTCTTTGAGTTCTTGAGATAGTTATCAAATAGTTCAATTAAATATTCAATTTAATGTCTTCTATACAAGAAAATCATTTTTCTTAGTCTGATTTGCCGCGTCCAGTGCTTTCTACAAAATAAGGTAACATGTTATTTGTCTTGGAAAGTTGTGATTATGATTCAACTCAAATGTAAAACATTTGACAGATACACATTTATCTTCATGATGCCAATATTTACAAGCTAGCAAAGTATATATACATGAAAACGAGAAACACCAAAGAAGGCTCAAACAGAAGGACTAGATCTGAGAACCCTCTCAAGCTTCTCAGCTTTAGTGTAGTCCTTGTCACTAAGAGGTCCAGCAGGAAAAGGTGTGATCTCCACAATGAGATGAGGAGTTGGTAGCTCGTCGAAAAGAGCTCTCACGTTGTTGCAACAAACACTTTCTCCATGAGCACTTTCTCTTCGAATTTGACAACCCTACAATGGTCATTTAGTGCCATCAATTTATGAGGATAAGAGAAAAATTCTATTAAAAAACACTAGCAACCGAAACAGACAAATGAAAATTGCAAACCTTGTGAGAAGTGGCATCAACAAAGTGGTCATCATCTGACAGTAGAGATGCAATGGCTTTAAGAAGTCGTCGCCCCTCTGACTTGGATGGGACTCTATAGTTCCTTCTCAGTGTACCCTTGGTTGTAGGATGCCATTTGCTCTTAAGGTTCCCTACGTTAGCTCCTTCCTTTGCTGACCAAATAAAACAAGCAGAAATAAATAACACACATTGTAACAAAAAGACACTTTGGTAAGATCCTTGAGTGTTGAGCCCAATATGGAAGGTAATGTTAAAGGTACAGTAGCTCACCTGTTAGGACATAGCCTAAGATATGTTTTGTACTTTCTATGTCTCTACTCTCTAGTATAATCCAACTCTTCATTATCAAACTTGTCTTCTATTTTATAGTTACATGCATTTATTATTTCACTGCGAGTGATTTTACTTGTTTGTATTAACTAAGGAAACAAAACAACATGGAGATCCAGATGCATATCGAGGGGTTGATGATGATGGAAGCAAAAATCAAAATGTATCAGTAAGTGAGTTTATTGAGCTGTGAACAACAGAATTTAAAAAAGGATTTGAAGGTTCAAGCTGAGTTTATGAGATAGATGACAAGTTTCATGTGAGTGTGTGACATTTAGAGTGTTGTAATATGTGAAAAACTATCTCATAATGTCAATAGTGTATCTTAAAATATTTTAGGGTATCTTATGTTATTTGTAAGGATTAGTTTATCTTTTGTATCATAATAACACATTATGTCACATAGAGTACATATCATTAGTCTGCATGAGCTGCCATCTGTACCTCAAAGACAAAAACCTTATACTTCCAACATGATATCAATGTGGCACCATCTTCTGTGACCTATCATGCCACTATTCTGCTGCTGAGTTCCGTAAATTAGACCTATTGATAGGACTAGAATGTGGACTGGAACGAGGCCTGATGATACCTGCAGTTAACGTTTCACCCGCTAGTTTTCCTGTCCTCGGCCTTCTGATGGTTAGATAACCTATATGGCCTCAGCTTTGGCATACAACTCATACCTCGATAATAATGGCATGATCCTGTGTTCAGGGTAATAATAAACCTTAAGGATCTCTAAAGACATTCTTAAGATTCTTCAATTCTTTTTCAACAGCCTCTGGAATCTCTCAAAACTCGGCAGAGGAACCAACTAGGATATTTGATTCTACAAGGAAACCGTAGCATTCACCTTGCAAATCTGTCATTACCAACTATAAGGATGCTGCAGATCTGCACAGCCTAGGTTTGCCGTTAACATCATCTCCTGTCCTCCCACCTTTATTTGCATAGTCAAATCCATAAAAGTGACCCTCGTCTCGCCTAAGCTTGTCAGCCCCACCCCACCCGAACCAAAATGTAAGAAATCAAGTTGAAATCATCACATGTGATTCCAAAATTACTCCTTGGCCAAAAATATTTTACTTTGAGTGAGACTTACAGCAGATTTAGTGAATCACTCTACCAGATCATTCTTCTTCTTTAAATGAGAAGTGATTCAGGGGTTTCCTTTCCCTAGTCAACTGTAGTCCTTTCACGTCCATCCCCGTCCATTCTTATATGCACCATGATCCATGAAGTTCCGTAGATTTTGGGAGCACCACGACTTGATACTAGAGGGCAAAGTACGCATGTCTGCTGGTATGTTAAGTTTACAGAGCTAGCTATTACGTTTTCTTAAGCTTTAAAGTATAAGGTGTAGCAATCCTGCTGTAAGTTGCAGTTTCTTAGTCTTCTATAGTATACTTTTCAATTTTGTAGTAGTTGTAGTACAACATATGGTTCAGCCTCAGCTATAGAGAACTGACATTTAAAAAAAAATTGCAGCTTGTCGGAGATTCTCTCCTCTCTACATAGCTATTATCCTCCTCACTGTCTAATTCTTCGCATTCACAAATTGTTGGATGCATCCATCCATGGTGAGTCTCGGAACCGAGACTCATGGCTTCTTATATACAAAAACAAATCCGAGCAAAGTCTAATGAGTTCCAACACGATTGTCCACTAACACAAAGGAATAATGCACACTTTCATTTGATCCACCAGTAGTTATAATTGCTACTCATTTCAATAACAATATCAAGTATTAACAAACAGATACACAAATAACACATTTCAGTTCCACTATGACGCATGAAGTAATCAATTACTAAGTAAGTTAGTATACCTGGTTTTCCTAGTATGACGTGCGTCCATTTAGAAAACCCTAAGTCACCAGCGTCACCAATTTCCAAATCTGAAGCAAAAAATGAACTTAACTAATAAAGAAATTAACCCCAGTAAAAGAAGAATGCTAAAATGGTTAAAACCTGAGAGAATTGGGTTTGATGGAGATCCAACGAAGCCAGTTTTGAGAAGGGCGTAGTAGATGCAGATCCTACCAACCCATAGAACTGGAGTTTCAAGCAGAGAAGCACGGGTAGTGAGTGTTCTGTTTTTTTTTAGGGAAATGGAGGGTGAAGTAGCAAAACCTGGAAGAAGGGATTTGTGAGAGTGAAAGGTGGAGGAGGATTGATGAAGAAAAGAGACCGTTGCGGTGGTGATTTGCAGAGATGAAAAAAGAGTCATTTTGTTTCTACTAACTAATTCTTCTGAGATGATTAGAGTTTACACTGTCAAAAGTGACACTAGGTAAATGCAAGTGTAATGTAACTGTTGCAAGGAGGAAGAAGAGGACTGAGTTGGGATTTCTTTTCTTTTCGGAAGAAAAAGTAACGACATATGCACGCTCTAGATTTGTCGCTATTCCTTTTGGATAACTCTATTATACACATTCTTTCCACTGTATATTATATTATCCTTTGTTTGCAAAATTCAACGTGCCTGTGCCTTACATTTAAACAGAGGTAGACACGAAGTATAGTTTATGGGTCATATCAACAACTGAGTTTTATCATACTTAATTATTTTAAAAGAAATATGCTTTTTTGATTTGTGATATCCCCTTTTGTTTATAATGTAAGTCAACATGTTGATTGTACATATTTCTTAAAAAAAAAAAGTTTAATCGTACACATACAATTTTTTTTTGGACAAAATATAATACGTACATATAAAATCATTCAAGAGATGCAAATTCGAAAGCAATTAATTAATGTTTGATCTCAAAATGTGATGCCGCATGTACTTTAACTTTTGACGAAGGTATTTATATCATATAAAGATAAAGATAAAGATAAAAATGTAGAGTTTTTTTGTTGCAGAGATTCTTTTGTAAATATATTTTATAACACAAACAAAGGGCAATATAGCCAAATATTTTCTATCCACATTTTTTATTTGCATTGTATCAACTTTAATTTCATCAATAATAATAGTTTCAATACAAGATGCATATGATCATGAATTTTGGAACTAGCATAAGATAATGACACCCTAACTAATAGATGAGCAACATTACTTATTTGTCTCCTAATGAAACTTATCTTAAAGTTTTTGTAGATTCCAAGTGAAGCTTTGCAAATCTCAAGAGTAGCGCCAAACATGGAGTTGGTGTTGAGTTTTTTAAACACTTCGTCAATCACTTGCTTGCGGGATAGACACCTTAGATAACCTCATACTATCAAGCCACTTTATCACTTCATTTAGTCCTCTTGCTTCTACTTCCTAGCTTTAATATACTCACCTTGCCTTCTTGTTAGACACATTCCTATTCCGTAACAACCCTGTTCCTTGAATATTGCACTTTACCTCTCCATCCTCCGGTCTTCTCCATCTATCTTGGTCATGGCTTAACATCCCGCCACTGCATTGCGGGTCTTCATCCCGACGCCCTTCCTTTTCACGAGCATGTTGTCATTGCATCAATGTCTCACGCGCCATGTGGACAAACATTCTCGGGCTTGTATTGATGTTGCTCCAAAGCTTTTCATTTATATTGGATACTTTCACAATAAAAACAATTTGTTTGAAAAATGTTTTGTTAAACACCTTGTGCCAAAATTGCTTTGGAATGTATAAGTGATTCAAATGAGTTTTAACATGTGTGTGGATATATTATATAAATATTTGTGGGTCAATTTTTCATTCAATTTTGGATAATTATTTAAATTTATATTATATAAATATTACCCAAATACCCCTAAAAAATACAAATATTACCCCTTTTTTATATTCAAATTTTCTTTCATTTCTAATGCATTTCTAATTCATTTCTGATGCACTCAGTGAGTGAATCAACAAATTCAATTCTTCCCTGCAAGCAACTAGTATCGGAAATCCCCAACTCCTTCTTCTTCCCCAACTTGCACAGGAAACTCCTCAACGAAGTTTCTCTCTTTTTCAACCACCAGGTACTTCCCTATATATATGCTGCCAAATTTTATAGCTTAGTAACTACATGCTGCATCTTACCTGTTTGATTAAATGTCTGTGTTGGATCAAGTTTAGGTGTTTGTTTGTGTCCATCCCAATTTTATCTTTAATCTGCAATAGTAAATAATCCGAAAGGAACTAACGTTCCATGTCATGTAAATTTATTAAATCAGTTCTCTATCTCATTGCAGTTTTTTTTTCCCTTTTATTTCATTTTCAGGTTCATTGTGGTATTGTTGGTTGAAGCCTTAAAAAATGGCATTGTGCCATCCTTTCTTAGTCAGCAATAATGGACCTGTAACTTCTCTCAGTTCCACTTTTCTTCGTGGAACAAAACCTTTATCTTTTTCTGTGAATAGAAAACCAAAAACCTGTAACCTTAAAAATGTATCTGTTTCAGTTAGTTGTTCGTCGCTTAAAACTGTTCGTGACCGCACTCTTGACAGACATGTTGTCATGAGGAACAGAGTCCGGTTTGTTCAAAAGCTGAAAACTTTGCTTCTTTCTAAACCAAAACATTTTATTCCTATTAAAATTCTGTCCAAATGTAGGGCTTATCTTTCACTTCATAAGCCTCGTTCCTTACTGTCTATGATCCGTCGATATCCATCCATTTTTGAATTGTTTACTCTCCCATGGCCACCCACACCTCTCAATGCAACTAAGTTATATCCTCAACTATGTGTTCGTTTGACTCCAGCTGCAGCCGCACTTGCAGCTGAGGAATTGAATCTTAAATCGTCTATTTCAACAGTATTGGCAAACAAACTCCAAAAGCTTCTTATGCTATCTTCTCACCGCCGGTTACTACTGGTAAAATTGGTTCACCTTGCTCCTGATCTTGGTCTTCCTCCTAATTTTAGATCCCGGTTGTGCAATGACCATCCAGACAAATTCAAGATCGTCGACACTTCCTATGGACGTGCACTTGAGCTTGTATCGTGCGATACCAACTTGGCAAAGCCTTTACCTCCGCGTGAGTCCCATTCTCTTGATTTAATAGTTGACCGACCTTTGAAGTTTAAACAATTGAGACTACGAAAGGGGCTTAATTTAAAGAGGCCTCACCGGGATTACTTGCTAAAGTTTGAAGAAGTGCCAGAAGTGTGCCCTTATAACAACCCTGCTGAGAGTTTGGCCAAGGAATCAATTGAAGCAGAAAAGAGATGTTGTGCTGTTATAAGAGAGGTTCTTGGAATGACAATTGAAAAGAGGACATTAATAGACCACTTGACCCATTTTAGAAAGGAGTTTGGACTCCCAAATAAATTGAGAGGAATGATTGTGAGGCATCCTGAATTATTTTATACGAGTTTGAAAGGGCAAAGGGACTCGATTTTTCTGGTAGAGCGATTTGATGAGAAGGGTAACTTATTGGAGAAGGATGAGGTTTTAGCCTTACAAGACAAATGGATGGACTTGGCGAGGGAGTCCAAGAGAATGAGAAGAGAGAGAAAGAAGGCTAGTATTGATAAAGAATTTGGCAGGTTGAGTGATGTAAATCAAAATCCCGATGACAGTGATATTGATTATGATGATGATATTGAGATTGATAATTTCAAAGATGGTTATGATGATGGTTTTGAGGATATATTTGAAGACTTGGATTTTGAAGTTGAGGATTATAACCTGGGAAACGATTTGTTTGACAACAAGGTTGGAGAATTTTGGACTGCAGGACCTTTTCCAATTCAAAATGATTCGGATAGAGAACAGAAGCAACCTTGGTAATTTTCAAAGTTAAGAATGCAATTTTCATACGTTAAGTAAAGGTTGAATTGAAGTTTTTATCTGGCAAAAGGGAACCAGCCTGCATGTACCATATTATGATGGAGATAATGCTCTATGCGACTGCTGACTGTCTATAGATCATTCAAAGTAAAATTGTGTTTATAATAAGATTTGAGTAAAAGTGAGAAAGTTCAGAGGCATTTGTACTTGTACATATTGAAAGTTCCACCACTCAATAGTAGTTAATTGTCTTTGGACGCGAGCTAGTATTAATTTTTATTTTTCTTCAATATAATTTTTATAATTTAGCATATCTAGGAATAGTGATTTTGTAAATAAGTTGTGACTCGTGCATTAGAGCTTATCTACAGGATCCTCCTTTTCTCCTTTTGATGATGCAATGCTTCTGATTCAAACTGTTGTTTTAAGGTCAGTCTATTTTGTGGTAAGAATGATCTTTAGTAACAAAAACTTGAAGTTTTTGAAATTAAGCCAAGACTTCAACTTTTTATTCAAACCATGGCAAGTGTTTCTGTTTCTTCTATGGGACTTAGAGACTTGAGAGCCTTTAATTTATCTATGTTGGCGAAATAAGGGTGGAATATCATGAGCAAGCCGGATAAATTAGTCTCTAAAATTCTCAAGGCGAAGTATTTTCCAAACTACTCATTTCTTGAATGGTATGTCGGTCAAAGTTATAAAGGATCCATGGTTAAGGGTGCATGGGAGTAGTTGGGTGCCTTCATCTCATAATCAAGAAATTCGTAATATGCATGTGAGTGATCTAATGGTTCAAGGCCAAGGTGTTTGGGATGCCAACAAAGTTCATTCTCTGTTTCATCCTTTGGTGGCCAAAAATATTCTTTCGGTACCTCTGTTATCCCCTAATGATTCTGATTTACTGGTTTGGAATGAAGATAGAAGTGGAATATACTCGGTCAAATCGGCATATAGATTGCTGAGGATAATTATGTGGAATGAAGAGAAGTTTCAGCAAGAGGGTGATTGAAATATCGTGTGGAATGTGAACGTCCCGCCAAAGGTTAGGTATTTGGTTTGGAGGATTAGTAGAGGTTGTTTACCAACGCAGAAGAGGCTTAATGAGCTTCATGTGCCTTGCTGATCAGGTTGTGTGTTATGCACGAAGGTGGAGGAGAGTCATTGGCATTTGTTTCTTCAGTGTGATTTGAGTATTCGATGTTGGCAAAGCGGGACTGTGGCATACTGTGCAGGGCAGAATGCATAGATATTTCAATATTGCAGACGTGATCCTTGATATATGATCGAGAGAAATTGTTGATGTGGTTGTTCGAGTCATGATGCTGCTATGGGGCATTTTGCACAAGACATGCGTCGTAGAGGAATGACACAGACAGAAACAGCAGCATTGGTTGGTAGAGTCCAGAGGTTGAGGCTGTGAAATGTAACGTCGATGTGGCCTTCCGTCGCTCTTTGAATTTAACTAGTTATGGTTGTTGTGTGCATAATTCTAATGGTGATTTTGTTACTGCTATGTCCGGTTGGATTCATCCGGAATTATCTGTTTATGAGGGTGAGGCCCTTGGATTGTGGAAGGCTATGACTTGGACTCAAACTTACGACTCTATGAAGTAATATTTGAGACCGTCTCCAAAGCTGTGAATTATTCGTTGATTTGTTAATGATTACTCTTCGATGGGAAACATAGTGAAACGTTTTATTTCCACAACATTTTTTTCATTTACATAACTAGAATCAAGATATTGCTCAAAGGATTCAAGTTAAGTTATATACTAACATTTGTCTCTTAAACTATAGGTAATCCATACAAACATTACCACCTCATGGATATAATAAGTACATTTTTTATTATAATACAACAAAACAAATACTAGTTATCTACCAAAAATCTACCCATTATAATTTTTTATAATCATCTAAATATTCAGATAAGTTTTTTTTGACAAAAAAATTAAAATTACATGAGTTGAATCTGACGGTCATTGTGAGTTAAATTAATTTTAATCAAGTGAACCAATTTTTTTTTTAAGGAGTGAACCAATTTTGGTATTTTTTTTAGAGCTATATTATGCTGCTTTTTTTGCTTTTGACAAAGAGCTATTATGTTGCTAGTTGGTAGTTTTAAATTATAATTTTTTTAACTATGTTGCTGCTGTGAAATATTCGTTGATTTGTTGATGACTAATCTTCAATAAATAACTTCATGAAATATTTAATTTCCTCAACATTTTTTTCATTCACAAAACTTGAATCCAAGGCATTGCTTAAGGAATTTAAGTTAAGTTATACTCCGATCAAGTAATGTTGGTTTCCTTAAAATATAGATGGATACATAAAAGTAAAATCAAATCACAACCATATGAAAGAAATATACTCTAGCATACCAAGTGATATTTTTTTTTTCTTCGAGAGAAACATACTAGTGATTGAACCTTTATGATTAATTAATTTCATTTAAAACTAATTGTTAGAGTTTAACTTCCGAGTTCGACAATGTCTTGGATCCTAAAAGCAATATCTATCGACAATGTTTGATTTTGATTTATGACCAAAATAAAGAATATTGAGTTTGCATGGTGGTGGTGGTGGTGGTGGGGGACATGATCATAAAAGGAAATTTATTTGTGGGTCCAAATTAGAAGCAGAAAAGAAATAGTAGTAGATAATTGGGTGAGTGCCGAATTCTGCAAGTACATGAATGAACGAATAATTTAATGGTTCTATGACTCATATATAAGCTGCTTTTTATGAGAAAGTCGATCAACAGAGTCAGATCAAAGCATAAAAATGCAAATGTGTGGACGTGGATGGATTAAAACCTTATATTCTCCAACTTTGTGGCAATTTTATCTTCAATCATGCGCGGCAAGAATATCCAAATGTGGCCATCATTGACATGTTGTGTATAATTTCAATCCTATGTGTTTTTGGTAGAAAGTAAAAACTCATCATAATTAGAGTTTTGGCTCAAGAAGCCTATGAAATTAACCTTTCCTTAAAAGTATAATAAATTGTAGACTCGTTGTCACTCTCATGGAGTGTATTTGACATAGAAAGTTTTATTTAAACAATTATTTTTTGTATCAACTAAAATATATAAAGAAATACAGCTATTGACTCAAAAACCATAATAATAGAAAGGGAAAATAAAAATATAATTTTTTTAGATCAACTAAAATATATAAAGAAAAATAGGTATTGACTCAAAAACCCTAATAATAGAAAGAGAAAATAAAAATATAAAATAAGTATAAAAAATAAAGTTGTTATAAAAATTGTCGCAAAATGATTGTTCAAATATCATTTTTCATTTGACATAGGTTGATTGAAGCACAATCTCAATGGTGGTTAATTGTTTCATTCATTATGTTGTCTTGACACAAATTGTCGTGCTTTTTTTTATAACATTGTTGTGCTTTTTTAAAAATTAAGCAAGTTGATTATCAACTTACAACATATTCAAAACTTTTGAGCCGTGCTAATACATATAGTATAAATTATTGCATAGGGATAATTTGACTATGTCGGGTCATTTCTTTTAGAGTATATAGTATTTAACTTTTTCTCACCAAAACATATATTGATTTCTAAATTTTCTTTTTTGATGAAATATTCAGGAACTTGTTAGTTAATTCTTCTATATTTTAATATATGAAATTTAAAACTATCAAAATATTCACTTAACATTGAAATAAAAATTGTTTTTAAATTACATTACTAAGTTTAACTTTCTTTATTATTTATTTTTTTGGATTGAAAGCTTGTGGAAAGGCCCAGGACCGCAAAAGAAAGTAATGATGAAACATTGGTACATGCATGCATGTTAAGAGTTCCTTTCAAGTGCAACGCAATATGGGACCAACTATAACTATTTGAGCCTATCCCTTGGTGTCATTGGTAAATATATCATGTATGCAATTTTAGCACCTACCACCTATTAGAATATCATTGGTATCATTTTATTAGCATTTTTTATGTGACTATCATTTTAGGAAATAATTAAACAATTATGATCGTAATTGACCATAATTAGAAATATAATAAGATTGGATTGTCATACATCAGAAAAATATTGAATGAGGCTGCTTTAGTTTTATATATGCAATTATTTTGAGCACATGCAGTGTAGTTGCATCTTATTTTTATCATCCACCCTGTAAACTATGAAGAATATATGCCATTTCTCTTGCTTTTTTGTTTTTCATTTTTGTTAGCTGAGAAAAATACGTAATATACATAATACATTGCATCTTTCTTCTTTTTGGTATTTCTCATTGGCAAGTTCTCCAACAGCGACAATATAATTAATTGTCCTCATGCAATGAGAGAGGCTTCACCGCCAAAAATATTTATAATTTCTATTTGGTTTAGTCAAAAAAATATAATAATTTCTATTTGGTAAAAAATATCCTAATAATAATAACTATGACTCTAACCTTAGTGTGTGTGTTTGGTTCAAAGTTATCCACGAATATTTTTTAGGAAGTGGAGTATTGAAAAGATTACACTCTCATGTTGATACGATTTATAAAAATTATTTCCGAATATCATTTATTCTATGCAGTAGCAGTGAGATATACGTTACTTCCCAATTTATATTTTTCAATTCGAGGTTACCAAAAAATGTTCTCAAGGGTGAAAATCTTTTATTCTTGTGAGAATATTGAGAAAAGAATACAACTACCAATAACTTCCCATAATAACTTCCCATAATAACTTCCCATTTTCCTCTATTTATCTATTCTATTTTTAATTTTTAATATGTTTGAACTACATAAATATTTTAATAAGCTTTGCCATTAAAAAAACATAAATACTTCATTTTTTAGGAATATAACTTACCAAGCACATTCCTTCAAAAAAAAAAACTTACCAAGCACATTTGTGAGTATAATATTGCCCATAACAAGATTCTTAAAAATATATTGTGAGTATGATGATATTGCCCATAACAAGATTCTTAAAAATATCATTTGTAGATATATAATTCTATAATTGAAACAAACGCCCCTTAAAATCAATAGTTTCGCTTGTTTTCAATCCAATATATAAGTGACATCATATCTGAGTATTGATGAAGGTGAAGACAATTGCTAGAACAACATCATTGCAACAACAAAAATGATCCACTAGATAGATGTAGTAAATTGCAAATATTGAGTTCTTTGAACACATGTGGAGAATATTCATATACCCACGGTACTATAGTTGCACCTATTCTCGTGCGCATGACTTCTATTACAGTTGTTTTAATAAACAAGTGTAGCATTGATAAATACTCCATCCAATCCTATTTAGAAGAAACAATTGACATAACAGGTCTAGAATCTAAACTAAATACATAATTCATTCAATGTATCTAAAAAATAATTTGTTTCTTGTAAAAAAGACGGGAGAGAGCATTATATATGTTCAGTAGAAACTCTTTAAATTAATACTCGGTAAATTAATAAACTCTTTAAAATAATAAATTTGTCCGGTCCCGACTTGGGCCAGTGTAAAAAATTGAATAATTCGATAAAATAATAAGATAATAATTTTTTTGGGAGATCCCTTTATAATTTTCGATCCCAAGAAAATCATAAATTAATAATTCATAGAAACTGAAAAAAAAAATATTACACTTTGTTGAAATATGATTCAATAGTTGTTTGTTTTCCTTTAAAGTTCAAGTCTGTTTGGAGCTCATCTCTAACTTTTCTTATTGCATCCAATAGCTGAGGTGTTGTATTTTTGTATTGTATCATAAAGTTGTGAAGAGTGTTCGACGCCATAAGTGCTTCATTTCGCGTAACAGGCTCCAAAGACACCGTATCATCTTCGTCGTATCCTCTGCATTGTTCTTAATGATAGTACGTACAATATCTTCTAAACTCTGAACCTCCGAACATGCTTCATTTTCACCTGGGTAGTTCATTAGATTGTCGATATCCATCTTATTACGATAGCCACATTGATTGATCATAGTCTGGAGGTCTTGAGTTTCTTCATCAAAAGTGGATTCATCCAAATTTCCTACAACGTCACTAGCTGAACGAATTTTACAGTGTCGGAAGCAATTCGCTATTGTTTCTTTTCGAACATCTATCGTCCAAGCTAGGACTGCCAAATTGATAACATCAAAGACATTTATCTTCCCTGGATCAGATTGTCCCACCTCATAACCTTCCAATATTTTGCGGTAAAACCTTCTACGGTAATGCATCTTGAAAGCTCTTATTATCCCAGCATCGCAAGGTTGAATCTTTGATGTCATGTTGGGTGGCAAGAAGAACAACTCAACGTTTCTTAGCCCTTCAATATATATTGGATGTGCTGGACAATTATCCACCACAAGTAGAACTCTTCTACCATGCATCATTTGGTCAAATGAACGAACATATTCATCAAAAAGCACACTAGTCATCCATGCTTTTTTGTTAGCTCGATACTGACAATCCAAGCTATTCATGTTGACATTCTTGAAGCAACGAGGCTTTGCATATTTCCCAATAATCCATAGAGGGATTTTTTTAGAGCCATCTTCATTGCAACAAATAACTACCGTCAACCTTTCTTTATCTTGTTTTCTTCCTTCAAGTTGTTTTGTTGCCAGTGAATGATCAGCTTGTAGCCTATAAAACAACCCAGTTTCATCCATATTGAAAACATCTTTCATAGGGAACCGATCAATTTTCTCTCGAATCGATACCAATTTCTGCTCCATGTCTTGTACATCAACAGACCCACTATCGCCAAAACGACGAAATGACTTTATGCCATGTCGGTGCTTGAATTTCCCAAGCCATCCTGTAGAGAAGTTAAAATCTGAATCATCATGAGGGTACAAGAGTTTCATTGTATCTCTTGCCTTCTGCAAAATTAATTCTCCTGTGATATTCACACGTTCTTGATGCTGTAGAAACCACTCATAAACAACCTTCTCCATGTCAGGATATTTTGCTGGTTTGTGTCTTTTGATCTCCGCTCTTCCCTTTTCTATTTCAGCAGAGAGATAGTCATTTGACCGCTTAAGTGTGTTTGATATTGTTCCTTGACTAACTTTCAACTGAAATTTTCCCTCAAGCCATCTCTGCAAGTCTTTTTGTGTGCTTGCAGGATTATCTCTCTTGTACTCGCACAACTCCTTACGTATTTGATCTGACATAGTTGATTTTGCAACACCTTTTAGATGAGAAGCCATCTCGTGAGTGATATATGGTTTGAATACTTTTAACACATTCATGTAATTTATATATGCCAAACTTGCTTAAGAATACATTGAACATTCCACTTGTTTACATTTACTATACACTTCAAAAGTCAAAAGTCATATTTCTAATGGATATGAATACAATATTTATTAATTTACATTGAGTCCCAAGATTTGCTGCAACGTAATTCTAAGAGACATAGACTAATTTGCCTTTTTGTTTGGTATATACAGTATAATTACTTAAAAACTCTTTAAATTAATAATTATTAATTTATCGATAAATTAATAACTCTCTAAATTAATAAATTTCTCCGGTCCCGACATTATTAATTTATAGAGTTTCCACTGTATATGCATTAGCTACAAAACCATACACAAATTGAGAGTTCGACAGATTAAAAGTCTAAGTTGAAGATTAAGATTGAGAATTCAACCAGAAGATGAATTAATTTAGATTAAGAGTCGTACACTAATGAAATAAGGTGTTAATCACATGCATAAAGGGATAGAATGGAAAGAAGCTTTTAGGAAAGTCCTAGAACGTTTGCTCGTGATTAGCAATAGTCCATATACAAGAGAAATAATGAATTTGTTGATTGGGTAGAATGGAAACCAAATTGCAAAAATAGGATATCCACCAAAACAACCCAGAGTTTCGTTTAATTTGTAACACTCCTCTATTGTGTAAGTGCCTAATCTATCTAAATGATTAATGATGGCGAACATGCACGTACCATTATTAACCATTCAACTCGTAACCTATTTTTTGGATAGCTAGGGTCTTTCCCAATCAAGAAATATTAGATTAATTATCCTCACACACACAAAAAACACGTTCTATGTGTAACCATATACTAGTTTCTAAGGTTGGGAGATAATTGGGTTTCAAATGTAAATGGTTTAATATATTAGTGATTATGTTAGGATTTGTCTAACAGACACAAATTAACAACAATACTTGTTTCACTTGTACACACCGTATAATTGGTATGTCATATGGATGTTTGTGGAAAAAAAACATTCTCATTTGGGAAATGAGATTTCTAGGCACCTTCAGAGACATCATTTTCAGATGCAGTTAGTAAAATGAAAAAAAGAAAATACAGAACAAATATACCGGTTGCGGCAGCCTTTGTGGTTGAATTTGGTCAAATGTAAAAGTGGAAAAAAAACAGCCATCAGGTGGGTCCAACCTATGCCAAGTGTTCATGACAATTCATAAAGAAACCCAAAATAAATCTAAGAAAATTAAGTTGAACAAATCAGATTATTAAAATATATTCAATTAGATTTAAAATAAGAATTTGTTGTCTATTTGGTCTATAAATACCACCTTATAAAGAACTCTAATATGCATCATAAAGCAAAGCAACCTACAATAAACTTGGAGAAAGAAAAGCATACAAGAGTTAAATTGTTAAGAAATTCTTTGAAAAATATGGATAACTTCCCAATTATCAACTTAGAAAACCTCAATGGTGATGAGAGAAAAGCTACTATGGAGAAAATCAAGGATGCTTGTGAAAACTGGGGATTCTTTGAGGTACTTACTCGAACTCATTTATAAAAGTTTTTTTCTTTTGATATAAATTTCTACATTGATCTCTAAATCTCTATTCATGTTTTTTTTTTTTTTTTTGGGTAGCTGGTGAATCATGGCATACCGCATGACTTAATGGACACTGTGGAGAGGTTAACCAAAGAACACTACAGGAAATGCATGGAACAAAGATTCAAAGAATTAGTGGCTACCAAAGGGCTAGAGGCTGTTCAAACTGAGGTCAAAGACATGGATTGGGAGAGTACCTTCCATTTGCGTCACCTACCTGAGTCGAACATTTCAGAGGTCCCTGATCTCAGTGATGAATACAGGTTACACATCAAATATTTAGATTGCCCCACAAATAAGTTATCTTTCATATCATGTCACACATAATACCAAATGATGACTTCAGTACCAACATTAAGTGGTTCCAAGTGAAATTAAACTCGTATCTATTAAACCTATTAAGGTCTCGAGTTTGAATCTTGTGAATGGAAAAAAAAAATGCAGATGGCCAACCTTGTTCTCCAATAGATAGTAGTCATTTGCGAAATTGATGAGTGTTTCACATCTGAGATCCGTTAACAAAACAAAATAACGATTTTAAAAATAGGAAATGAAATTAAGTATTTCACAAACTATAAATTTCAGTTTATTGAGATTCTAAATTATTCAAGACAATGATGCAGGAAATCAATGAAGGAATTTGCTTTGAAGCTAGAGATACTAGCAGAGGAGCTGCTAGACTTATTATGTGAGAATCTTGGACTCGAAAAAGGATACCTAAAAAAGGCTCTCTATGGATCAAAGGGACCAACTTTTGGAACCAAGGTTGCAAACTACCCTCCATGCCCAAAACCAGACCTTGTAAAGGGTCTCCGCGCACACACCGATGCCGGTGGAATCATCCTCCTTTTCCAAGATGACAAGGTCAGTGGCCTTCAGCTTCTCAAAGATGGTAACTGGGTAGATGTCCCTCCCATGCATCATTCCATTGTCATTAACCTTGGTGACCAGCTTGAGGTAATTTTTTTTTTCCTTCTAAATTTATATTAACATTTTCACAGACATAAAATCAACAACAAATGATTCATATCAAGCATATATATATTTTTTAATGTAACAGGTAATAACAAATGGTAAGTACAAAAGTGTGGAACACCGTGTGGTAGCACAAACTGATGGAACAAGAATGTCTATAGCCTCATTCTACAATCCTGGTAGTGATGCTGTTATCTACCCAGCACCAACATTGATAGAAGAGAATAATGAAATCTACCCAAAATTTGTGTTTGAGGATTACATGAACCTTTATGCCAGGTTAAAGTTTCAGGCCAAGGAACCAAGATTTGAAGCATTTAAGGAATCAAATGTTAATTTGGGTCCAATTGCAACTGTTTAATTATATTTTACTATAAATAATAATTATATGTAAACATGTTTGTTTAAGGGGAAGCAAACAAAGTAAAAAAAGGTTAAAGTCAAGTGCATAAGTTTCTCAAATTAGTATATAGTTGTTTACTTTATAGTGAGTGATGTGATGCTGTTCCTTGTAATAACGCTATCAAATATAGGGGAGAAAATATCAATGTTTGTTAATAATAAAGTATCGTTCATGTGGAATAAATAAATATATGTTGGTTCTTGTCTTTATCCATCTCCTTTCCTTTTCATTGTGGCTGTACATGAATGATGAAGGACAAGTTGGGTTATGGGACAATAATGATCATAAGCATAAGTGGTCAATCTTTGAAAGAATGTAGGCCTGAGCTTATCAACAGTATAACCACCAAATGGAAAGAAAAAAAATCAATACTGGGACCACATTTTTAGCAGTTGCTTAAAATCTTTGTTTCTTGGGCAAGGTAACTAGTAGTCAAAAGTTAGAAATTAATCTGCTAGAAATGTTTGTTTACTAGATGGGAAATGCTACAAGTATTTTGAAATACTGGTTAAGGAGTTAAATATAATAGTATTTTGCATTGAAAGTTGTATAAATAATACATTAAAAGTTTTAAAAATGTCTTTTTTGACTTGATATATACCCACGGATTGTGCGGTGAAAAATGAAAATGGAACAATTTGTGTGGAGTATTTTGGCATCATTAATAAAGTTTCAACTCTACATATTCTTTTTTTGGAATTTATAAAAATAATTTTAGAACTACCCTTTTCAGATGTTATTAGTTATTACATATTTATATCTACTATTAGAGTGAAAGAAAACGAGAGAGGAGCTCAGAATTTGTGAGTCAGTTTAGAATAGATGGATGGTGACTTTGAAACTTTGAGTGAGATGACATTAATTAAACAATGGACTGATGAATTTGGATTAGTTAGAGGAAGACTTTTCATGTATTTTTCATGTCTTGTTTCCATATCAATGGTTGAACGTGGCCATCAATAACCTTTCTTGCAAATAAATGCTTCTCAAATCTTGGATTTAATCAATCATATCAAATGTTTTTTTGGTTACAAATCATATCAAATGTTTGAAACTGCATCTAAAATCGAATATATTGACATCATTGATGCATATTCTTTGTTATTGTGCCAACATGTGTTTGGTATGGCACATCAAACACATAAAATATAATCAGATTGAAAAAAAATCATATCTATAGTGATAAATCAATTTATGTAACAAACTGATATGTGTTAGACACAAAAATTCTAGTATTGACAAATAAAATGGAAAAATAAAGTTTAAACACTAAAAAAATGGTTAATAAATAAAAATTGATAAATTCCTCAACATAAAAAAAATTAATAACTATTCAAATAATAACATTATATGCCTAAAAATATAAACATAATTTCTATCAAATGAAATGAAATACTATGTTATTGACTACAAATAAGTGGCATAGACACTAACACATAGATAGTATTTTGAAATAAATAAATTAGTTAGATCAGATATAATCACATGTTTCAGTATGTATGGGTGTTGTGTCGGTGTTGAACACAGAACACACTTGTGAGCTTGTCAAGAGCTCCTTTTATAGTGCCGAGGAGACCGCTATGGAGTAATGGTGGAAGAGCCGTTATGAATGGCCCCATGAATGTGTCTTCATTATGTGTCTTCCTTGAGGCGGAGAGGATTCGATGTCTGATGGTAGGCTTTTACTTGTTTGACCTTTAAGTAATTAGGACTAATTTGTGGTGGGCTAGACTTTTGGCTAGTCCATAACATAACCCCCAAGTCATTAGTTTGAGGTATTCGAAGTGATGACTTCAAATGATGACGAGCAAAAAGGAGATGTCGAACTAGTTGTGTTAGAAACGATATGAAGAAGATCGTTTGTGATACCTAGAGTTCGATTATAATCCGGTGAGGATTTGTATTATGCTCCGAGGGGTAGAGCTGTTTTTAAGTTTATGCTTTTATGGGAAGTGTGGCGAGAAGATAATGTTTTTTCTTTCTTTTCGGAGAGTGGCGTGGTTTTGCCGAATTTTTTAGTGTTGCATGCAATCGTTATCCTTGTAGTTTGAGGTTTGGTTAGGTCTGTATGCTTGCAGTGATACTTATGAGTTTTCCTTTTGACTCAATGTATGCTTGTAGGGTTAGTTTGTATAACCGAGCGTTTTTTAATCAAAATTGATTTGATAGGCCGAGGATAGTGCACACCCCCTAGTAGTCGTCGCTTCATTATGAAGTGATGACTTGGAACATTCCGAGGGTTTAAAACTGGTAAATGACGAGCATACAACTTGCTTATTTAAATTTTTGTTTAACTTAAAGATGTTTCCCTTCCTCCCCCAAGAATTTGCCTCATTTGTTTGAGAGTGAAGCTTGTGTGCTATTTTACGAGGGGATCCAAGCGTGATTGTTCTAATCATTACACAGAGTATTCATTAAAAGCCTTCACGTCCAAGAGTAGTTTATTCTGAACGTGTGTTCGAAGATGTTGTTCGAACGGTAAAAGGTGGATGTTGTTCGAAGATGTTGTTCTTTGCCCTAAAGCTTGAAGATCTCATCGGGAGCTGGGGTTCTGCCTAACATGTCGAGCGGTGATGTAGCAGTTGGTAGCTAGCATACCGGGGAGTAAATGGTTCTTCTGTTTAGATTTCATCTATCCTTTAATGATTTTGGATTTAGAGTGGCACAAATTTCTTTCTCCGTTGTAATTGCTCGTTAGTTCTGAGCTTTTCTGGAAACACAAGGTTTCTCCTATATTTGATGTTTTTATGTTCGATGGTAGAACTTGTTGTGGTAAGTTCTCATCCTCGAGGAGGCGTAAACCATATCCGCTGTGGGATGTAGGTTTGACCTAAGTTTTATTTATACTCGGTTACAGAACTTGTGGGGAAGTTCTCTTCCCCGAGAAGGTGTAAACCGTATCCGTTGCGAGGTGTAGGTTTTACCTAATTTATAGTTTGTGACCATTAAGCCAGCTAAGAGAATGATCTCGGAGGGAGAATTTAGTTTGTTGAGTTGTTTAGCTTCTCTTGCACAATAGGAACAGGCACAAACTCCAACTGAAAAAAAAATCGTTAGTGAAGTATGTATAAATATATAATTGATACATAAGCAAAATGTACAAGTTTTAACTCGGTTGTATGGTTGAACATAGGTAATCCATCTTTGTATATGGCTCATTGGCCTTTAAATAAATCTCGAGACATGATTTTTGTTATCAGTCCCTGTATGAGAAATAAATACAGAAGCTTCAAGCAGATGAAAATATGATAAAGTGTGATGTCATAAAGGCGACCGGAAGTTGTTTTGGCGGCTCGTCACCAGGTATGCCTTGTAGGCAAGAAAGATGGCCGTGATCATATTGATCAAAGTAGGTTAATTGACCCTTGTGGAGCTTGCACGTCCAACAAATATGCTTTCCAAGGAGGTGCTCCGTTTGTATCAAGTTTGATCCTATAGGTGTATAGCATGATCAAACGTGTAGGGATTGAAACTTGCGTTTCGAATTTCGATGCCTTTTTTTGTTTGTCAGCCTGCAAATACTGATTTCATTGCAAACAAATAAGATATCAAGTTTTTCATAGATACTGAGAAGTAAAGAATTGTGACTCCGCTTCACTTAATTGTACAAAGAGAGATCTAGATTTGGTGCCAGCCTCACTTGTCTATGAATGATCCCTGCAAAATATTTTTTGAACAAAATAGAAAGCATTTTGTTAGTTAAGCACAATTATATGTGCAATAAGTAAAAGAATTGAAACTTGTAGTCTTCAGAGATGAGTCTGTTAGACTGCAAATATGAAGGTCCTTATTCACCATCAACTAGAAGTTGAGAGGATGTTGTGGGGATCATCATACTTGTTTGTACTTTCTCTTGTAAATGATGAGGTGAATTGCAAGTTGTATTTGCTCAAAATGGTGATATTTTATGCAAAATATAAAGACACGAGCATGGAGTTTGAAATGCTTCAGGCCATGGTATATAATGTAAGTTTCAAGATATCACTTTGTATTAATCAAGGTTTGGCAAATTGAATATTTGAATTCAATTGAAACGAACAGCTCTGTAAAATCATTCAATTTGCGAGCAATATACTGAATAAATAGTGTTCGACATAAAACACTTAAAAACAAAAGAACCTGAACCGACAGTGAAGTCGGGGATGTTTGGTCAGTGCCATGGATCACTTGTTGACAAGAAGAGCCGACGATGACGTCAGAAATGTCGAGTTGGACTCGTGTTGTCGAAGTACTGTCTTTGGATTCATAGTCCCGGCCAAGGACCTGTCTATTAGTTCTGTTCTGCCATTAAAATGCTCCAAAAGCAAAAGGTTAATGTTTCCAAATCGTTATTTTGGAGAACATGTAACTAAAGATGTCATAGAATCAATCTTTAAGTGAATTTTATAAACAATTGTGTTGTAACAAGTGTACATACCATGCTATAGCAAATAGGTATGTAATGGCATTTATGTAATAGTAATCCACATAAAAGATATGGCAATAATCATGTAACTGTGATACATGGAAAGTAGTATAATACCTGCTAATTAATATAGGGGGACAATACACTATACAAAGTCATACACCAATGGCAAGGCATACAAAGATAATCCCAAAATTGCCTGCCAAAGAGTAGCCATACAGACCAAAAACATGTTGCTAACCTACAAATACATGAACCTTAAAACAACCATGAACACCCTAGGACTCAAACAAACAAAAATAGCAGCAAAGCAGAACTTTCTGCTGCACCAAAACACCGTTAGGACTGAAATGCAGTGTGTTTTAGAACTATTATTTGCATTTTAACTGTTATATTTATGCGCTAGTTTATTATCTAAAGAAATGTCTATTCAAATATAAGTGTTTGATCATTTATTAAGTCAAGAGGGAATACATTATGATTAAATGAGAGAGTACTTTGGTTAGAAGAACATCTACTAAAGAGAAAAGAGAAGAAAATTGGATATTTTTCACATATCTGCCATTGTAAAAATGCAATTCGATATTTGTCACTGTATTAGATCATGCTGAAGTTTGAGTTGCAGGTTTAACACGTGTGAGACAAGCTTTGAAATGAGAGACAAGCTTGCACAACAAACAACATTATTTTTTAGTATTTTTCATAAACTTGTTTCTCATTTGTAACTATGTGTATCTCAGTTTCACATTATCTTAAACACAAATAGTTATTATTTGTTAGTGTTTGATGCCTGCGGTTTTGTGCTTTGGTGCCTGAAATTTCAGTTAGCAGACAGTGTGTTTTGTTGAAACCGATTGTGGCCTTTTTGTATTTCTTCCAGCTCTCATTGGTACATCTTGTTACATGGAGTGGCTTTTAAATAAAATTTGCCGATTCAAAAATAAAATAAAATAATCTCAATCTTAAAAAATATCCAGTAATTTGTTCTTGTTAATTATGTAAACTGAATTGTTAAGTTAATGGAACATATTCTACTTAACATATTATTTGATTCACGCGTTTTTGTCTTCATTTTCAAATTATCAAAGTCTCAAACAAGCACATAAAGAGAAATAGTACGAAAAATATTGGAAAGAAGAATTTAATAAATGTTAATATTAATTAAGGGGATAATTGAATAATTGAACATAGTAGAGGGTTGATTATATATATCAACCATTAGATAAAATACTAGATAATGAATCTCTATGACTTAGTGCTAATAATCACATGAAGCTCATGACATAGAGAGAAATGAGTAATTTCAAACAACACTCTAAACGTATTGTGGTGGAGGCTTTGGCATATCCTTGACGATACCGCAAAGAAGTTGAGTCTCAGGAAGGTTATACTCATCCCTAGTAGACTTTTCTTCTGATTCAACACTGATATAGAGTTGTTGTCCCAAGTAACGGTGCTCTGCATGCTCTGACCTCAAGTTCCACATACCAGCATTGTCGAATGTCAACATGATTGCAGCCCATGATTTAGGGAACACCTGAATTGTGTGTCTGCTGATGGCATCCAAAAGATTGTATCCCTTCCTCTTCTCTGGGGTCCATGTTCCTGGCTCACCAGCGACGGCGAAGAAAGAATAACCACCCAAATTGTAAGATTGGAGGACCTTTCCGGGGTTCTCGAAGATGATCTCAATGAAGGTACGGAAAGTGGTTTGGAAGACATTAGGTGCGATGGTGATGGCCCTGAGATCGGTTGGGGGTACATCGGAGATGAGGTTGTACTTGAACACCTTGTCAGCAACACCGTAGTACTCAGCAAGCTTCAAAGGAGTTTCAGGATCAACATGGGAAACACCGTTAATAGCATAACGGAGTTTACCATTAACATTGCTAACAGAGTTAACAAACTTGATGGTGCGGGTAATGTTGATCTGACCATAATGGTAAGATCCCTGAGGGTTGGGTCTAGCAGCAGAAGCGGTTAAGTTCCAACGGAATGATCGGAACTGGTTGAGGGACCAAGCCCAACCGGCAGGTGCAGGTGGTAGCACAGGTGAAGCTGGACCTTTACCGTTGGTGTAGCGAACAATACCCTTTCCAAGTAGATTGTACTTGGTCATACGGGTGGAGGCAATCATGTAATAGTCCTTTGGCTCTTTATCAGCGGTCACGAGGACAGTGTAGCATTGTCCAACGTGAACGTCGAGAGAGTCATAGACAGTTTGAACAACGTGTGAGCCTTCAGTTTCAACCAACTTCATTCCATGTCCTTGGAACCTGAAGTTAAGGGTGTCCTTAAGACCAGTATTGCAGATTCTGTATTTGTAGGTTTTTCCCGGCTTCATTGTGTAGAGTGGCTCATCGCTGCCATCGCCTTTAGCATTTTTACCGTTGATGATAACACCGGCAGGTCTTCCAATGGAACGACCACTGTCCAACTCCATCTTAAGAGTCTTGTGGCTCTTTCCGTACCAGTCACCAATGATAACCCAGTACTCATCCTCAGGATCAGCATAAGGAACAGGGATCAACAGACGACTGAAGATTCTAAGACCACCGAAACCACCAACGGCTCTTTGAAGACCGGTGGTAGGGTAGTAAAAGTAACTTCCAATTTGATCCTTCACTTGAAACTTGTAGGTGTAGTTAGTTCCAGGAAGAATAGGGCATGCAACACCAGGGGTACCATCTTGCCATGAATTCTTCCTCTGTTGAACACCATGCCATGTGAAAAGCAATGGTTCATCGAGCTGGTTGAAGACATTAACAATAACATTGTTGTTGCTAGTGCTGTTGATTTCAGGTCCTGGGAATTGACCGTTAATAAGGATACCCTGCTGGGGTGTTCCAAGTGGTGAAATGGTACCATAGGTAACCTTCCATGTGTAGAAAATGTAAGGGTCTTCACCGTAAACGGTGACGCCTAAGAGGCATAGCATCAAAGCTAACACCACTCCACGACCCATTTTATTATTTTTTTGTTTTGATAAAAGAAATAAAATATTAGAGAAGAGAGAATGAGATGAAACTCTTATTTCCTATCTCCTCCTTCTTATTGGAAGAAGATAGTTGCTTTTCTTTGGAACGCATTTGTAACCCTCTTATACCATTGCTTCAACATTTTTCCACCATTCAAACTTCTTTGGTAATCCGAAATTTTCTGATCTTATTCATCAACATGGCCTTATTCAACGCTCTACTTCTCATTTTTTTTCCATTCTTGACTTTTTCTATTCATTCCCTTCTATTTTTAGACATACTTTTTTTCTATTCTATAGCCATATATTTTTCCGTTTTGACCGGTTTTCATTAGTGCTAAATCAAGCTGTATTGATTTTCTACCTTACACCTCTGGTCTACTTATATTATTATGGTAATATATCGATATACATGACTTCCTTTGCACCAAAAATATATTCTTTTTGGTAATTCATTAACAAAAAAGATATTCTCTTTGGTAGACTATTACATTCACATGAATTGAAGAAATGGAAATTAACAGGGAGTTTATTACCTTAATTTAGCTAAACTTGAGATTGATTATTCAACAAAATTAAATTAACGAGGATATTAACTACACCCCTGTTTTTACTAAACCAATGAGATATATTAATGAGAACCATCAAGGCACAAGATATACCAAATATTATTTTTTTAACAAGCTGGAATTATAAAACAAAGCAATCCCAAAAACACAAGGTGTGCCTTAGAGACTACAAAAGGAACCAAAAGTTACATCGATTATAAACACAACACAACAGCCGAACACTAGCCTATACCCAAACAAACAAGAGGGTAAGACCACCACTCTAAGTATCAAACACAAAAGTATCTTTTTTAGCTTTCAACCACCCTAAAGACTGAATGTTTCCTCTAAGTCACAATTCTTCCTCAAAAAAAAATCACAATGCTTATAACATAAACATAAACCAACCAAAAACACACCAGTAACTCTATACCCATAAAAAACCTACAACCAATATAAATTAAAACAACACTCAAGTAAAGAACCTCAACCGTACATAGTATGTCAATCTTAAATCTATTGACATTTGTTGAGTCACCATCATGATATTACAAATTATAAAATTTGTTATGCTTATAATCAACCTGCTAATCATGTGAGTTTCATAAAAAAAAAAAAATATGAACTTCTGGATCATATACAAGTGATGTAGTATAATGAAGCCCACTAAATTAAACATGCTATCCAAAATGTGTTTTTTAAAATTATGTCGATGGAGATGTTACAAGATCACGACCAACATCCACAGCATTACCATAACAGTCGCATAAAGATCATAATGAATGATAACTATAAAGTCAAAGTTCACATCATCACCAGAGGGAGTATATATCTGGAAAAAAATTCTTTGGTGGGGAGTTCAACCTCGTTACACATGGTCATCCTTAATAGTTTTTACCATTAAGGCATACAAAATGGACGACAAGCTCTCTCTAAGAATTTTAGTTGCCGCATGTCAAGATTGAATTCGAATCCATGATATTAGTTAAGCTAAAAGAGACACGTTCCATCTTATCTAAACATCTAAGCGCTCTTGGGTAAAATTTAGAATGTTGGCTATTCATATTAAATTATCACTCCAAATGTAACATAATAATATGTATAAAAATGTAAAGAAATATCCTCGTGAGCAATACTTCAGTTGATAGGGATATATCTTATTTTTAAATGTTAACATGTGACGTAATATTAACATAGATTTAACCTAATTTTTTCGCGTGACTTTACTGTATTAACCCTAGATTTAATTAATGCAAAATGTCATCTCTTATTTCTAAATGTTAACCCGTGACGCAATATTAACCCTAGATTTAACCTAATTTTTTCGCGTGACTTTACTATATTAACCCTAGATTTAATTTATGCAAAATATTATCTCTTATTTCTAAATGTTAACCCGTGACGCAATATTAACCTTAGATTTAACCTAATTTTTTGTGTGACTTTACTATATTAACCCTATATTTAATTTATGCAAAATGTCATCTCTTATTTCTAAATGTTAAACCATGACGCAATATTAACCCTAGATTTAACCTAATTATTTTGCGTGTCTTTACTATATTAATCCTAGATTTAATTTATGCAAAATGTCATCTCTTATTTCTAAATGTTAACCCGTGACGCAATATTAACCCTAGATTTAACCTAATTTTTTCGCGTGACTTTACTATATTAACCCTAGATCTAATTTTGACCTAAGTTTTCCCTCCATACTTTTGCATTTAATGTTTATATAAAGTAAAATAAAATTATGTTCCTAATTATAAGTTGTTTTTTTGGAAAGGAATAACCGTTAACCCGACTCGCTATACTTAACATAATCTTTTACTTATCAATGTTAACATGTCTCGCTATACTTAACCTATTATGTTACGTTACTTATAAATGCTAATCCGTCTCGCTATACTTAACCTAATTTTTCCCTCACACTTTTGCATTTAATGTTTATCTAAAGTAAAATAAAATTATTTTCGTAATTACATGTTGTTTTTTTGGAAATCTCTTACTTATAAATGTTAACCCGTCTCACTATACTTAACCTAATTTTAACCTAATTTTGTCCTCCACACTTTTGCATTTAATGTTTATCTAAAGTAAAATAAAATTATGTTCATATATATATATATATATATATATATATATATATATATATGTTGTTTTCTTGGAAACGAATAACTGTTAACCCGTCTTGCTATACTTAACCTATTATGAAATACTATATGACAATCATGACATTCATCTAAACTATTTTGTTATCTATTACCGTCAACGCACGGGTCGACGATCTAGTTGCATATTATATGCAAGGGTCGGAGGTCGAACTCTCGACATCCTACTTTTCGATATTAAAATGTGTGAGCTCTGATTACTAGGTTACTTGACAAAAAAATTTAAAGAAGTGTCAAGTTTCAAGTTCCACTTATTAATTAGTATGATGTTGAGGACCTATCATCATGATTCTAAATTCATTGAAATCAATTCTGCCATCGCCATCCATCGGTGTCAACGCAACCGATCATTTTTCCACATTTGGCCAATTTGCACTCTTCACCAAAGCTTCTCATAAGCGTATTGAGCTCCTCCACGGTGATGAAACCGTCGCCATCAATATCAAAAACATCAAACACATCTTTGATATTTTCTATGTCCTCTTCAGTTTCAGATATCGTGGTGCTTAGCTCAATAAACTCTTGGAGTGTGATAGATCCTCCTTCGTCAACATCGTCTCCTATACCCAACTTTCCCATTATCGCTCTTAGATCAGATATCAAGACCTTGCCGTCACCTTCTTTGGTCTCCAATTTCTTGAAGATTTTTTCCATCTCCAATTCCAAGGTGCTACCATTGTCATCACCAACGTCGCCATTAGCGATGTCATTGTTGCTCTCTCCTTGAAATCGATAATTATATATAACAGCAACTACAAATACAGTGAGCCATAAGGCCAAAGTGACGATAGCAATGTTGCTTGAAATAAGTAGCAAGGCTAAACATGAGGCAACAGATCCTAGCTAGTAAGAGTAAGACTGGAATTGGAATGAAACGTTCAACCCTAATGGGCTGTTTTAAAAGAGTTTGAAGAATCCATAGTAAGAAATATACAATAACCGCAGCGATGAAATAGGTCGTATAGTGTTGTTTCGAAAGCTTGTTTCCTGCTTCTGTGTAGTTCAGTACTACCAAGGCAGCCAAAATGGTAAACAGTTTATATAAGATGTTGGCCAAGTCTTTAAACACTAGTTCATCGCTTTTGCTTCTTTTGGAAAGGGAAAACAAGAAAACAAAAATACCAAAACTAGTTAGTAACTTGTTTGAACTTTGAAAGATAAAAATTAAATGCTAATGCATAGTAGCAAACCGAGGTACTAACCTTGAAACTGGATTTCTGGAGTTTGAATTGGACTCCATCGCAATATATTATGCAAAAGTCAGGCCAAGTATAAATGGCCACAATAATGATTCTCTGTATATAAATTCAATATAGAGCATAGATTATAATTATTGTTTGTTATTGAAAAGAAAGTTCCAGGAAAAAAAGTAACGAAAGCTCTTTAAAAACAAATTAGAAATATAGAAAATGAGATGATGTTTAAGGTATTGTTTAGGCTTAATTACCTTTTTAATTTTTTAACTTACTTTGATGTTAATTTTAAATTTTGTCTTTTAGCATTACTTTGTTAATTTGTATAAAATTATTTATTTTTTTATGTGACATCTGATAAAATTATTTATTTTTTCAAAATCTAGGGTTAGTATAAAAATCATTTTTCTTTACCTTATTTGTGGGGGCGGATACACACAGGTGTCGCTAGAGCCTCATGTGTCTTTTTTTTTTTATAATTATTTTTAATAATAGATATAACAAAAAAAACAAGTCAATAAATGAGTAAACTATCCCGCAAAGTCATTTGAAATTTTATTTGGTGTCAACAAATTATCGACATGGCTGAGTTTCATCCAAATAATTTAATAGATGTGCTGGAGTGGCGTTACACCATCAACTTAAGAATTATGTTATAAATGTTCGATCTGACTCAAAATTTGCTAAGTTGAAAGGACTTTCAGATCTTTGTGCAAAACATGTGGAAACAAATAATGCAATGCATTTGCTATGGTTTATAAACTTTTGAAGTTGGTTTTGCTTTTGCCGGTAGCAACTGCAAGTGTTGAATGTGTTTTTTCAACTATGAAAGTTGTGAAGAGTAACCTATGTAACAAAATGGATGATCAATGGTTAAATGTTCGTCTTGTAACTTATATAGAAAGAGATGTTTTTAACAATTAGCAATGATGTAATTTTAACTCATTTTCAATAAATGGATAGGAGATGATTTTCATTGTAATGTATTGTATCAAACAATGTTATTTCTTATTTTTAATATATTTTGTATTATTGTTTCTTTAAAAATTTAGTCCCACATATATCAAAAGTCTGGATTCGCCTCTGCTTATTTGATACATCACCCTTGCTCCAAAGATCGATATCGCCATTTGCTATAATGATTATAAGATTGATGAATCATACAAGAATAAAGAAGACCGGCTTAAATGAGGGCATGGACGAGCCTCTTGGTTGCTTAATTTTTAATGATTCTCTTATGAAACTACCATGCAATGATTATGGATGAATGTTATGAAGTAACCGTGTTTACTACAAAATTTGAATAGAAAATGTTGTGTATATCTTTTGAGGGTGTATACATCTTGAAATAAAGAGAAAATGACAGTGATTCAATAAATGTGATTATTTGATGGTGTGATAAAAGGAGAGTGATAAAAAGAAAATAAAGTATTGAATGAGTGTAGAAAAATAAAGAATGACTATTTATATTTTTTAATTTGAATTATATATTACCAATCTACCATGTTTTCTTACCATGCGAGGTCTATGTCATTGTAAGAGCAGCTTATGTTTTAGGGTGAGATGGCTTAACCAACTAAACGGATTCGACCAATATGAATTAAAAATAAAAATGAAAGTAAATTTGTAGGATTAAATTGACACTTTTCAAAGTTAAAGCAGAGACTTGAATCTTAAAAATAACTTTATGTATAAAATATGGTAATTTAAACTAATACTCTTTATAAAAAAAAAAAAAGTTGCTTCAAAAATAAAATAATCATTGATGTTTATGTTAAACTATTTTTTTATAACAGTAGATAAAATAAAATCAAACGTTTGGAAAATTGTTTAACTACAACAAATATAATTGTTTGTGACGGTTGAAAAGTGAATTTGCTACAATTCAAATCGTCACAATGTGCCATATGCGACGATCCACAACAATCGAGGATATCGGTGTTGCTAGACCATTTTGTGATTGTTTGGAAAATTGTCGTTACACTTGCCACATAGGTAGTACGATAGTTTGTAACGATCGCAAATCACTTGACAAAGTGATCCAACTTTCTTTTTTTTTTGAAGGAAAAGTGATCCAACTATTACTACCATTGCCTTTTCATAATTTGAACCCTAAAAAGGCAAATATTACCAACATTGTTGTTAATCGTTAATTTAGTTAAGTTGGCTTGTCCAAAAATCAATATCATCTTGTCCTTGTATCATCTCATCCTCATTGAACATGTATTACATCGAGTTCAATTAGATTAATGGTCATGTTTATGACTAAATAATTAATTCAGTCTAATTTAAGATTTGGTTCAGGTCTAACCAAACCAGGTCCATCTCTTATACATCCCTAGTATGTCCTAATTTTGTTTTGCTAATCATGGTGAAAATGTTAAAAAAAAAAACCCGATTATATTGTTTTCCTTCTTCTTGTTAATATATTTTTGTAAAGATCGATGTTAGTACTCAATTCTCTTCTTGTTATAAAAAGAAGGGTTAATAGGGTTTTACCCCCCTGTAATATAGGACACTTTTGGTTTTCCCCCTGTAATTTTTTTTTTTAGATTCCATCCTTGTAAAATAAAGATTCATAAAAATAAAAAAAACCATACAAATTTAAAAAATCATAAAAATAAATAAAAAAATAAAAAATTGAAAAAAAGTCGGATTTTTTAAAAAAAAATTAAAAAATCAGAAGAAAAAAATTCAGATTTTTTAAAAAAAATTAAGTTCCATATATTTTTTTAAAATCAGAAAAAAAAAAAAAAAACATTCAGATTTTTGAAATTTAATTTCAGATTTTTTTTTCGAAAATTTTATTCCTGAATTCTTTTTCGAAATTAAAGAATTAGAAAAAAATTAGATAATATTTTTTTTAATTTTCTAATTTTAATTTAATTCAGATATTTTTTGAAATTTTTGTATAATTTTTTCAAAAATTACAAAATATGTTAAGTTCGTGAATATAAATGGTAATACCATATGGGTTTTCCTGTCATTGATGGGAAATATATTAAGTTAGAATTTAGAAAAGAATTCGAAAATTTTATTCCTAGATTTTTATGAATTCTTTTTCGAAATTAAAAAGTAAAAAATTCATATTTTTTTACCAAAATTAGGAAGAATTTTAAAAAATAATTTTGGAACTTAATAAAAATAAAAAAATTTATTATTTTTTTTCCAAAATAAGGAAGTTTTTTTTTAAATAAAATTTGGAACTTAATTTTCAAAATAAAAATCTGAATTTTTTTAATTTTTGAAAAAATATATATTTTTTTCTGATTTTTTAAATAATTTTAGCTTTTTAATAAAGATTTTTTCATATTTTAGGAAAAAATATATTTTTTATTTTAAATGACACGTAAACTCTTTTTTACACGTGGCATCTCAAAAAAAATTGAAAAAAAAAATGCCACATCAGTGCCACCTCAAAGATTCTGCTGAGTCACAGGGTTAAGGGGGCAATAGTGAAGAATCTTTATTTTATAAGGACAGAAACTATAAAAAAGAAAAAATTAAAAGGGGAAAAATCAAAAATATCATATATTACAGGGGTAAAGCCCTATTAACCTTAAAAAGAAAATATGAAACTTTGATCGGTGTTGTACATACCATATCATATCATGAATAACAACATAACACAATTGTGATTCCAACCAAAAAAAACAACACAATTGTAGAATGAATTTGATCTAGTGTCAATTGTCAATGGATATACAAAATTACAAATGCAATACAAAGAAAGAAATGTCAAGTTTGATATTGGACTCTATTATGGCTGAGAACCCATCATCATGATTCTAAAATCCTCAAAATCAATCCTACTATCACCATCGTTATCAACGCGACCAATAATTTGTTCACATTCATCCAAAGAACACTCTTGACCGATGCGTCTCATAAGCGTATTAAGCTCCTTCGCGGTGATGAAACCATCGCCATCAATGTCATACACAGAAAACGTGTTCTTTAGGTTTTCTATTTCCTCTTCAGATTCATAGTTTGGTGTGCTTAGCTCAATAAACTCTTGAAGCGTGATAGATCCTCCATCCACACCATCGACGTCATCTCCTATTTCTAACTTTCCCGTTATCGATCTCAGATCTGAGATCGATATCTTGCCATCACCATCTATGTCCAATTTATTGAAGAGTTTTTCCATCTCTGATTCCAATGTGTTGCCATTGACATTGTCGTTTTTGTTTTTCCGTTGCCGATTAATAAAGATAACAACAATAATAAAGGTACTTACCACAACGGATGAGATGAAATAGATCGTGTATTGTTGTTTGGAAAACTTTTTTCCAGCTTCGGTGTAATTCAATGCTACCAAAATGGCTAAAACGGGAATCAATTGATATAAGATTTTGGCTTTGTCTTTAAACATTCCTTCATTGCTTTTGGTCCTTTTTTAAGGGAAACAACAAAGTACCAAAACTAATTAATTAATTGGTTTGAACGTTGAAAGGTAAAACGCTAAACTAGAAAATAATAGTAGCAAAGCAAGGTACACTGACCTTGAAATAGGATTATCGGAGTTGGAATTAGAAGCCATCGGAATATTGTTCTTGTGTTTTTTCGTTTTACCTATCCGTATTTCGTAAGAAGACAATACACAAGTCTTTTTTTTTTTTTTTTAATTATACAATACACAACTTATCGCCACATGAACGAAGCCCCAATTCTAGCGTCATTGTTCGTTTGGATTTGAAAAGAAAGTTCATGATAAAAAGTTGCCTAAAACTACACTTTTGACTTTAAATTTTGCTTTGGTCCTTTCAAGTATGTTTGGTTTCATTTTAATCCCTTAAGCTTTTTTTATTTAATTTTGATCCTTTTAAGTTATGAACAGTAACACTTTGGTCCATGTTAAGAATGACAAAATGTCTAAATTTTGAAACTTAAAAGCAATGTATCGAATATTTATAAGTTAAGTTACAAAAATTAAACGAAAGAAGTATAATGAACCAAATTATGTAAAGGGGTGAATAGTTTTTTTGAAGAAGTTTTTTCGGAGTTTGGTAAAAACTAATTTTAACGGAATTGACTATTGGAATTGTAAATGAGCAATCACAACAATTATAAAAAAGATAAACCTATGTGCAATAAGATTCAATATAGAATTGAGTGATTCACAATACAAATCTTATTAACAATCAAACTTTAATATGCCTTGAACAATTTACAAAATTTTATACAATTTCAAAACCAAACCTATATGAAAAATAATACCTAACTATCAATTGAAAACACAGTGCATATGAAATTGAAGAAATGAATAGAACTTACACTCAATTGATCTAAGCAAAATTAATAAAACCTAATTCAACGAATTAGGTTAACTTTTGATGAAAAACAATTTACATCAACACTAGCAATTATCTTGACAATTATTCAATTAATCATATGCAATAATGAAAAGTAAAGAGGATAGGGAAGAGAGACAACACCGATATTTTTATAGTAGTTTGCTCTTTCTCGTCCTCGATAGAGCTACGTCTACTCTTCTTGATTCTTGATGAAGTACTCCTTCACCAAAGTCATCCACGAAGTAACAAATGTTGAATACGATGTGTTTACAAGAGTTCTTTGAAATTAAACCTCGTTCTTCAACCTCATATGCAAACACTCTCCCAAACTTCAAATAATCTTTGAATTTAGTGCTTATTGAATCTTCGAATCCTTGATTACTCGGGCACCCCTTCGAACTCTTCACTCAAGTCTTCGATGCTACGTCCGGTAAACGAATTCCCTTCGACTTCAATAACGGTTAGAAAGACCCCCAAGTCCTTTGGAGGTGGAATGAGATTATTCACTTCACTTTGAAGCCTTGATTAAGCCAAACCAATCTCCTTGGAAGAACCAACTTCCCTACTAGCACCCTAGCAAATCAATGTGACTCAATGTACAAAGTGATTCTAAGAAAAAGTGTTTAATCTTGAAGAATTTATGTGCAATGAGTTTTTGAGACCTAGAAAGAATAATTGCAAATGATTCAATAATTTGAGAGTTATGAGGATTAGACTTTATATAGTGAGGAGTGATAAGAGTAAATTTTTGCACAAAAACAACATGGTGAATCGATTCACTAAATGAGTGAATCGATTCAGACAACATAAATACAAGCCAAAGACACATGAAGAATGATACGATTTAGTGCATATGTGAAACGATTCAAGTGAGCCCAGGATGAAGAATGTTGCAATTCATCCTTTTATTGAATCGATTCAGTGCAAAACAGGGATAAACCATGATACAACTCAACCAAACATGAATCGAATCACAAGTGATACGATTCAACATGCAGTGAATCAATTCACTGGAAGTCAGAAGCTTTTGTGATATGATTCACATACCAATTAATTGATTCAGTGACTTAAGACTTGAAATATGACTAAGACTTCAACAATGCAAGTAGACTCAAGACACACATGACACTAGGACAGTGAGGCATTGATGCTATGTGCTATTAATAAGAATATCTACTAGAAAAACAAGTAAATATATATAATCATCAAAAGAGTAAACTAGATCATCATCAAAAACATATGAAGGCTAAAGCTATGTGCTTCAATATATTCTATTTCTTTTAGCTAGATGTTTGTGACATATTTGTTTGTTGTTTATTAATGTTTCATTAATCATGTTATAGCACCGTTGGACCAGAGCCCGTCTTCCTAACTAACATTGCAATGATCTAATCAAACCCTAAACATAATTGTTAGGCTCCAAACTATGATAACCGTTGGATCTTTAACCTTTGGTGCAGATGTATTATTAGCCATTGATCTAATCTTTAATCTGGCTTGCACGCATAACATCAAGGAATTCAAATACTCATTTTCCCTATGCATTTATGACACTTAATGCATTGTTGAATTTTTCACTCATGCGTTTACGATGCTTATGTTGAGGACAAAATCTTTATTTGATGTTTTAAAGATCACAACCATTTTCATATTGTTTTTTAACTTGTTATCTACTAATATGTTTTGTGAGATATGTTTCAAAAGAATGTTCTTAATAATAAAGAGAAGGTTCTAAGCTTACAAGAAAAAGTTAAAAACATTTGTATCCAAGCAAATAAGCAAAAGGACATAAATGGACTTTGTGGTGCAAATTCAAGAACAAACGAGATTTTAAATGGTATCTCAAAAAAAAAAAACATTCTCTATGTCTCACCAAAAGAAGATACTTCTGATACATGACATAAATAGAAGGAATCTCACATGAATGCATAAGGCTTTACATTTAAAGAAAGATGAAGGAGCACGCGCCCTCAAAGGAAAAAGAAAGAATTCAATTTACACTAAGAATGATGACATCATCATGTCCTCTCAAAAGTTGCCACCAGATTACAGCTATCAACATCACGTGGTATTGTCTAACCAAAGGAAGCATGGAACTACAAGAAGGTTCTTGAGAACATTCTCTGTTTGGCAGATTTTGCAACTTGGGCCTTCTTGCGCACCAAGGAATAAAAAGACAGCACATGCCTCATTAGAAATCGCACAACAAAACTGTATTAAGGAAGTGGGCTTCAAGGCTTCAGCTTCTATAAATACAAGCATCTCTCGATGATAATTGCAAGAGGTTTCAATAAAAATAATTAATCTCTCTCTCAAAGTGAATATTATTCACAACATTCAAAAGCTCTTCAACAACAACAACAAAGCAAACTCCGTAATCTTTCACTAGGTTTATTTTAAGCTCTTTTGTTTGAGATATCTTTTTGAGTTTGTATTTTAAATATCTCTTTTGTTTGAGATATCATTTGAAATCTCTTTTGTTTGAGATACCATTTAAAACCTCTTTTGTTTGAGATTCCATTTTCTACCAACACCAACTACCATACAAATTGTTACTTAGTTTCTCAAGTCTATTAGGATAAATAGTTTGAGATAAAAATACTCCAACCTTTCTTGTGTGATCAAGAATTGTAGAAGCCTGTTGAGGTTGACAATACAGAGTGTAATCAGACTGATCTAGTGTGATCAACAACTTATAGTGTTATTCAGAAGTTTCTGATAGCTGGATACTATAGTGGATAATCTCACACTAAGTGTGGGGACTGAAAGTAGCCGGTTTTGGTGAACCAGGATAAAACTCTTGTGTGATCTCTCTTCTTTCATCTCCTTAATTTTGTTTAACACATCACACACAATATCATGGATAATTAATTATATTAATTTTTCAGAGTGCTCTGGTCTCTTAACTAAAATAAATAACTATCCTAACACTTAATAATTATCCAAAACTTTCTGGTCCTATTTATTTATTTTATACTTATTATTTCCAGAGTTCTCTGGTCATTTATTACTTTATTTACTTCAGTTATATATCCAGAGTACTCTGGTCCTTTGACTGTTTTATTTATTTCAGCTATATATATATATATATATATATATATATATATATATATATATATATATATATATATATATCTCCAGAGTTCTCTGGTCCATTAACTACTTTATTTATTTCAGTCATATTATTCAGAGTTCTCTGATTCTAATATTTACTACTTAATTATATCAATATTTTATTATTACTTAATTAACACTAACCAAGAATTTTCTTGAGTAACTATTTTCGTTCACAATTGATTTTAAAAAGGGTCACAATTTTGTGACATTTATTGCTGCTTCAGTTTATTGCGCTGTTGAATTTTTCACCCATGCGTTTATGACACTTAATGCATTGTTGATTGACTTTCCACATCAAGGAATTCATAATACTCATTTCCCCGATGTGTTTATGACACTTAATGCACTCTTGATTGAATTTCCACTTTTCCTAGTATATGATGAGCTGAGATATGACCGAAATATTCTAAGAAATGAGCATGATCGATTGATGTCAACAATGACTTCAAATGTAGTGTATAAAGAAGTATTACAAAATGTGTAAACAATTGGTTGTATGTCCTAAACTATTGTTTATGTTGAGTTGTTTTTTTTATCTATGTAATGGATCATGGATGTGTTTGTTTCAGCTTTAAATAAAATATATTTTGAGCTTAAATAATCTACAACTATTTTTGTTTGCTTAATATCATAAAAATCATTTTTAGTTTGTTTGGAAACTCTTACACTTTTCATTGCATTTATAAAATAAATAGATTTATAAAAAGCTACTTTAATTAGTTAAGGCTAAAATGACTTTTTTTTAGCAAGCAGGATTTTATAAAAATAAAAAACAAACACTACAAAAATAAAAAAAAGTGATTGTTTAGTTAAAAAATATTATGTTTTTCAAAAAAATCTAAAACAAACGGACACATATTGCAACATATTAGTTTTTCTATTGTTTATGACCCGGGCGGTAGCATGAGTAAAAGTTCTAGTATGCATATATGTTCAATAATTGTGTTGTTGAAGTTGCATATTTTTTATAGTTGCTGAAATGCCTCACTTTCTCTTTTTGTCTCTACTCCCTCTATTATTTTACTCGCCACAATCAATGCATATTAACACACAATTCACCTCATTCTTTCTTTTATTTCCATTCAATGATTCATAATCACTTTAGACCAACAATGGAGACAACTTAGTGTGAACCAAATAACTTGTTCAAAGGAGAGAAAATACATAATAATTTTACATATACTTCAAATATGCTTACATAATCATTTTAGACCAAAAATGTGTATATACTCGTTTCCATGAAGTGAGGTTATATGGTGGGAAAAAAAGTATCAGTTGTAAAATATGATTCCATAAATAAAATGGTGAATTAAAAGAAGGCAAAATACTCTTGTAAATTATGGCCAAACACTCCATTTGACGTGTCACTATCCATCTAACACTTGTAAGTGTCACATTATCATTTAACGGACACGTCATTAACTGTAACATATGAGATGGACGGAGGAACTAACTTGCTTGATAGTTTATAATTTAAAAGGGGTATTTATTTTTTCTCAAATTTTAGAAAGATAATTACATATTTTGCAAATTCGAGAGGATATTTACCTATTTACTCAATAATTGGGTGATGGCTACATGTCGAGTCAAACTCTAAGGATAACATAATTAAGCATTTTTGTTTGTAGTGTAAATAATTATGCCTACACAAATACTTATACATGGTTCCTTAGACACGGTTTATAAAAAAAACATTTACAATGGAAATCCATTTTTTCTATCTAAATAGGTTACACATCACTAATTTATAATTTTATAATAATAGTCGTTAATATACACTCAATTTCTCAAATTTAGCATCTAACATAATTTTTTTAAACATAACTCATTAATCAACTATCAATAACTTTATATCATTACATTCAAATTTTTAATATCAAAGATGTGTAGGCACCACTTAAGATTGAAAGTCTTTCTTTGAGTTTGACACTTTGTGCCTCATCCAAAATTATTTCTCTTCAATGGAGGTACCTCCTAAGTATTAAATCTTAAAATTTAAGACCTCAAAGGTAGGCATGACAATGGGGTGAGGCGGGGACAAGTTTGACTTTCCATATCCCCATACCCTACTTCCATATTCTTACCTGTTACCCTACCCATACCCAGTGGGGATTTCTTATCCCCATTCCCGACGGGTTCAGGTATCTCCGCCTCATCCCCGCAGTGGATAATTTTTTTAATAAAAATAAAAAATACTTTTCAGCCCTGAGCGCAATGTTGTAACGCATTATCCAGCAAAGAGAGGATGACGATCAATGACTATGGTGATTGAGAAAAGAGAGGTTGAGAGTGTGAGATATGAAACGAGAAAAGAGAGAATTACAGTAAGTGAGTGTCATCTGAAAGACTGAGACTCTCACAATGTGAGTGAAATGATTTAGGGCTTGGGTTTCTATTTATATAAAAGGGGTAGTAACTTGATTTTTTACATTTGGGATGAGTTTGTGCTGGGTACCTATATCTTTGTTGTCCGTCCCGTACCTGTGTTTTGAAATCGGAAAAAATCCAAACTCATACTCAAATCCAATCAAAGCGGGAAAAACCTGTCAAATTAAGTTTGATTTAGACGGGTACGTACGGGTATGACTTTTGTTGCCATGCCTGCTCAAAAAGGGTGGTTTAATGTTCTTCGTTGATTTATAAAAAAAGACAAAATATAGGTACAATTCTTTAAATGTTTTTCAAATGGTTCTAAACCGAAAATACATCTATTTTTGGATATAATAAACTTTGAAAAAAATTATGGATTTGAAAAATCACGATGAATATAGTTAAGAATCATAGAAAAAAATACATAAGGAATTGTAGCTAAGTTTTTTCCTTTATAAAACTACCTAATCCACGTGCCACCAATCCATCCTCACATGGCTCTAAATGACGTCATTTGCCATAAAGTTAGTGGAGAACCATTTGCCACCTCTACTATTAACTAGTTTAGAGCCTCGACGTTGCCCATGTTAAATATTAAATAAGTTACGTGTAAGTATATTAAATTAAATTTATTTAAATTTACAATTATAATAATATTTTAAAAAATGAACATAATCGTGAGATGAATGTCCAATGCAAGAATAAAAAGTTTAACAAAATAATTAGTCTAAGTGGTAAGATTTTTGGTCCTGAGTTTGTTTCGTCGCTCATGTGTATGAGAAAAAAATCGACTGAAGGGAAGAACCCACCTTTTGTGCCCCACCAATTCCTGACGAAGATTAGTCATCTTTAACGATGGTGGAATTTGTGAACTTATATCATGGTTACCCAAAAAAAATGTATAACGAATAAATAGACTAAAGACATATAAATTAACTCCTTAAAAAAATTATACCGCTTCACAATGGTTATAGTTTTATAAAATATTCTATATTCGTATGAAGTTGGTTTAAATTTATGGTTGTTATTAGAAATTAAGATATTTTTATCTCATAACATATTACATCGACCAACATAGATTGATATTTTTTTTTATAATAACATAGACTGATATTTTGTAACTTTGCCGCTTCACACACTGCATTGAATTTTGTACCCTAGAATATCACCAACAACAAAATTAAATAAATATTGGCATAGAAAAGTAATTAAGTTAATGTGAAATCATGTTAGTAAAAGTTCACGAAGAAATTTTTTTGATGCATGCTTTATCATCCATAAAAATCACATTGATTAAATTATATGTGATCTCTTTAAAATTCGACATCCTTCACATTCTAATGATCATAATCTTGAGTCTCCGTATTTTATATTTAGAGTGTGAATAATGCTAATAAAGTTTCCGCAAAAAATATAAAAAGTATATGATTTTTTTATAGAAGGGATAATTGTCAAACTTGAAGAATGGGAAAGGTTGATTTCAAAGGTGTAATTCTACTTGTGCTAAAATTATATGAGTAGTTGTTTAGCAAAGATCCCATAATTTTATAGTCCTAAAAATATGTGAGTAGTTAAAATTTGAATTGACATATGATGCTAAAAGATAGAGAAATAACAAAGAATTTAAGCAATTTAAAAAAAAAATAGGTTTTAAAGATAAAATATAACAAAAACCTTTAACAGAAAGAAAAAGATATAATAGACGTAGTTTGTTGAGACAATTATGTTACATAGAAAATAATGGATAAAATATACAAAAAAAAAAATATTGAAATAAACCACGATAACGTAAAATAAAACAACATTAAAAAAATGGAAATAGAACAAAAGGAACCTATATTTATAGTTAAAGTTTGAATTGGAATATGATGCTAAAATATAAATAAAAAGAAGTAACAGACAATTTAAGCAATTATAAAAATTAGGTTTTAAAAGATGAGATTTAACAAAAACAAAAAGAAAATATATATAATATATTTAGTTTGTTGAGATATTTATGCCACATAAAAAAATAATGAATATAATATTTAGAAAATTCAAAAAATAATAAATTTATTTAAATAAAAAACATAATATTATAAAAATATTAAAAAAATGTACATTGTTATATTTATATCAGATTAAATAAAGAATATTCTAAAATAAAAAATATTTAATACAAATGTGAAAGAGACAAAAATATTGAATATGAAAAAAAAAACTATTGAAATAAATTATGATAAAATTAAATTATACTTTTAACAATTGTACGGAAATTTTTATTTTTTAATCAGATAATGAAGTAACATATTTATTGGAAAATATCAATGTAATGTATATAGTTTGTTGAGATAGAGAGAGATAGTCTTTTTGATGGAAAAAAAAGATTTTGTTGAGATATCTATGCAAAATTAAATCATCACATAAAAATAGAAGATTAATATAAAAATTTGAGAATAAAGGTGGAGTCGAAACGTGACATAAAATATTTTACTTTATTTATATATTTGATTGATTGACGTCGTCAATGCTGATAAATTTTGTAGCCATAGTTTTTGGAAAAGAAAAATAAAAAACAGAATGATGACATTTATGATTTGGTTAGATTGTAAACAAAATGAAATTTTTTGGAAAAGAAAAATAAAAAACAGAATGATGACATTTATGATTTGGTTAGATTGGAATCAAAATGGAATCAAGGTAATGTATGTGTGTGTGTGTGTAAACATCACTAGAAGTGTTTAAGATTAGGGGTGTTCATGGGTTGGGTCAACCTAAAAAATCTGGTCAAACCCATCCAAAAACCCCAAAAAAATGGGTTGGGTTGGGTAATTGGATGGTATGGTTTCTAAAATTGGAAAACTCATAAAAATAAATGGGTTTCGGGTAAAACCAGACTCAAACCCAAAAAACCTACTTACCCAATAATATTAATATTTTTTATCTTTATTTTCATCGAGTAGAAGAAAGTTATATTTCAAAAACATACACATTGTACCCTATATATTGGAAATCAAAACATACTAGAGTTACAAATTAATATGTTGCACTTTTTAGTTATTTTGATACTAATGCAATTTTATGTCATACAACTTTATTTTGTTGCAAGTATTTTATGATAGAGTTTATTATTTGATATTCAATGATGCATAAAATTATATAGTAATATAAGTTAAACATTTTTTTTTAAGAAAATTAAAAAGTAGAGTACTATTTTAAAACAAAATTATGATGACTTGTCATTTAGTCATTTAATATTAAAAAATAGAAAAGTAAGTTGGGTAACCCATTACCCAACCCAACCCAAAAATTAGTGGGTTTGCCCAAACCCACCCAATAGTATAACGGGTAGTTATTTTACCTCACCCAAACCGGAGTACCCTATTTGGTTTGGTTTTGAGTTTTACCAAACCCAACTCAAGCCCACCCACGAACACCCATATTTAAGATGTTTGAAAAGTTGTCTTCAAAAATCAAAAAATAAAAATAACGAAAAGATGAAAACATGTTATATTAAAAAGTAGATTTAGAAAGTGGTTGAAATATATATATCAAAGTAAATGTAATAAAAATAATAGAATTGGTGTTTGGCAAATATGAAGAAGGAAAAATGTTAGATGAAAAGAAGGTTTGAGGTTTACATTTATCTCAAAATATGTGAATAACAAAAATTTCTTTATTTATAATTAACATTTGCATTAGAATATGCTTATAAAAGATAACATAATAACTAATCGAAACATTTTTTTCCTCAAAAAGAAAAACTAATTGAATGATGCGGTGCTAAAAGATTACTTATTAATTAATTGAAGTTTTTTTTTCTAAAGAAAAAACACCAATTCGAACCTTTTAATCATAAAATAAGATCATACTATATGTCATTTTTTAGGAAATATGTAACTTTGTTGAAAGTATTATACATAGTTTGTTGAGATATTTCTGCTACATAAAATATTAGAAATTCAATAAAAATTTAAATAAAATATTGAGTGGATAAGATCGAAAGTTTGTTGAGAATAATGGTTTTAAAAAATAGAAAAAATAATAAAAATATTGAGAATGAATATGGGAGTGATACGTGACATAAAAAACGTTTACTATATATATATATATATATATATATATATACTATTGGTTGATCGATGATTGGGTTCTTTCATGTCCGATACTTGCCCTGAAGTATATTTATTATATTCATTTATACGGTTAGGTAAAATGAAAAACAGAAGATTATATCCCGATGGAGTCCAATTCAAACTCCAGTAATTCGGTTTGAAGGTCTGTATTTCACTTCGCTACTTTTTTTTTATTTTTGGTGTTTAACTTTACAAATTAAAGTTCAAAACAAGTTACTAAATTAGTTTTTGTACTTTTTTGTTTTCCCTTTGAAAAGGAGCAAAAGCGATGAGTTGGTGTTTAAAGACTTGGCCAACATCTTATATAAGTTGTTTACCATTTTGGCGGCATTGGTAGCACTCAACTACACAGAAGCTGGAGAAAAGCTTTCCGAACAACACTAAACGCCCTATTTCATCTCCGTAGTTATTGTATATTTCTTAGTTTGGATTCTTCAAACTCTTTTAAAACAACCTATTTCTGTTAAACGTTTCATTCCAATTTCACTCTTACTCTTACTATGATCTGTTGCCTCCTGTTTAGCCTTGCAACTTATTTCACGTAACATTGCTATCATCACTCCGGCCAGCCTTATGGTTCGCTGTCTTTATAGTTGTTGTTGTTTTTAATCATCGACTCCAAAGAGAGAGCAACAACGACATCACTCCATATGATGATGATAGAGATGTCGCTGATGCTCTTATTCCACACTCGTCTTTTGAGGAGGCGGGCGCGGAAGAAGTTTTGGAGAAAATGAATGATAATGCTGATGGCAAAGGTAACACCTTAGAATTGGAGCTGGAAAAAGTCTTCAAGAAATTGGATACCAATGATGACGGCAAGATCTCTGAAATCAATAATGGGAAAGTTGGATATAGGAGAGATGACGTTGACTGTGGATCTATCACGTTACAAGAGTTTATTGAGCTAAGTACCGTAGACTTTGAATCTGAAGAAGACATAGAAAACCTGAAGGAGGTATTTTCTGTTTATGACATTGATGGCAACGGTTTCATCAGCGCGGAGGAACTCAATACTCTCATGAAAAGCCTTGGTGAAGAGTGTTCCTTGGCCGAATGCGAAAGAATCATTGGCCCCCTTGATAGCGATGGTGATGGTAGGATTGATTTTGAGGAGTTTAGAATTATGATGATGGGTTCTCGGCATCATACAACTAATAGAGTCGAACCAGAAACCTTGACTTCTTCTTTTTTGTTGTATTTTTATTTTTTACATGTTATATTTGTATAACCTTTGATAATTTGACAATTGCCTCTAGATCAAAATCATTCTGCAAACTGTGTTATTGTCACTACATATATCAAATTATTTATTTATGTACGGTTTGTAGAAACAAGATTGATAGGGGAGATGATGTCATCAAGCAAAGGCTTAATTCTATTCACAATGATCTTCTTAAAAATTTCTAGCTAATAGGTTGTTTGAACAAAAAAAATTCAATATTTGTCCTTTATATTTTCTTCTAAATTAGTCCTTTAAGATTTACAACTTTGACACCAATGATTTTATCGAAATTTTTCATTTATGGTTACCCTCCATTTAGAAAAAACATAGGTGATCATTAATGATGTGAACGTTACAGAATTGATGCGTGTTAGAAGAATCATTATTTTGGCAGTCTGCAATTTGTTGCATTCACGTAGTCACATCATTTATAGTCATTGGATCAAGAATGGATAATTTTGATTTCTAAATTCATATATTTTTACTTAAAAAATAAAATAAAATCGTCATTAAAATTTATATCATATTCGAACATGATCTAACTACACAGTTAAATAAAATAAGATGGAAGAATATTAACAACCCCAACTCACATGGGGTTTAGGAGTTTGCACAACTAGAAACTCCAACATTTCCTTACTTGGTTGATGCATTTGGGACATATTACATAAACCTCAGCAGCTTTGGGTTCAAATGTTGAAGGCTAAATATCTTAATAATGTTCATATTCTTCATACTCCTTTTAGAACAGGAGACTCGCTACATGTTATTACCAAGGTGGTGTAGATCCTTGGGCCAAGATTTACATGCAGGGTAAGGTAGATGCCACCTATAAGATAAGTGGATAGATTATGTTTGTAATGTGGTTTCCTATGTTGACATTAGTGATATCAATCTTCATCTTTGTAGTGACGTTTCAAATTTCAACAAACATTATACTCAGCTTCCTCCATTTTACGAGGATTGTATATGTCACTTTACTCTTGATCATGACACTGATAACAAACTCATTTGAAGTGGCACCTCTGATGGTGAGTATTCAACTAGCTTAGCCTACAAATAGCTTAACCACTTCTTCGTCAACAAGTAATGCCCATTTTTTGTTGGGAATGAATTTGACGTCTTTCAATATTTGAAAACTTGCGACACTTTTGTTGGTTACCAATGCATGTAGTCTCCATACTAAGGTTTTCAGAGGCTTCATACACCTTAATATTGATACTATATGTCATATATGTGGTGCGGTTATTAAGGACGCTATTCACACCATTCATGATTGTCTTAACGCTATGTCAATTTAGAGGTATATGTATCCAAATAGGACGAGTGACTTTCTCATGCAACATTGTCAAACCTGGTACAATCGTCATGTTATTGTTGCATCAAGATCTTTATTCATAGTGACATGTTGGGAGATTTGGAGGAACAAAAGTGAAGAGATCTTTCAAATGATAAAGAAAAATAATCATGCCTCGGTTAATATTATATTCTCGTATCATTCTTTCATGGTTAATGCTTTAGGCAAGAATGTGAATCACTATGTGCCTCGCCAAGTGAGATGGCATTCTCCTCTTTAAAGGTGCATCAAGATTAACGTTGATGGTTCTTCAACCCATTTGGGTTAGTCTGATGGTGTTGATTTAAAATTTTAGGGTGTGCTCCTTTCAACGTCTCATATTTGATTCTTCTTGATGCAATTTACGGTGGGTTGGTTTATCTTCTTCAGAAAAATGTTGATGGTTCTTCTTTTGGAAACCCGGTTGTTGCATGTTTTGGATGCATTTTGCAGAATGATTTTATAACTTGGATCCATGGTTTCTCAGGCTTTGTGATATTGCGTCTAATTTGACAACGTCGTCAATATTACCAACCACAATGTCACCTAATTATGTTACCCACTTGTTGATGCCTCCAAGCAGATTAGGCAACAAATTGCTTAGTTTTCTATCTTTTCTTTCCGTCATCTAAGTCGACCAACAATAAATATTAGTTAAGCAACTAGAGGTCTCAATTTATTTCCATAAATGACTTTTTTTTATCTCATAACTAGTCTAATTTTTGAATTTTTTTTTATCATGTGCGAATTTGCACATGTTAAAAAGTTCAAAAACTAAGCTTACATTAAAACTTTTGCATTTAATAATAAATATGTATCTTTTTAATAAATAATTATTGTTTTTCATCAAAATAAATTTCATTTTTAGTTACTTTTAACATGTGCAATATTGTACATAGTAGACAAACCTATTTTTTTAATCTTATAGAAGAGAAAATAATTGAGAGTGAGAAAATTAAGTTGTTACTATTTGAAAAGAGAACTTCTACGATGCACTCGTAAATTAAGGTGCATCAGTACTCTTACTTCCTAAATCTATAAATCAACGATAAATTTTATGAAATAAATAGTTATTTGTGGGTATTTATACTTTAGAAAATATCATTTCATAACAGTCATAGTAACTTTTTTACATATTATCGTATAAAATAATCAAAGTTCTCTATCAACTATAAAAATAAAAATAAAAAAATCAATTTTATTGCGTTACACTTTTTATGAATAAGATTTAATCACTATAATTATAAAATAATATTTTTCTTAATCGGAGGGTTTGATATATCGGTAAAAAATAAATTAGAATTAGTCATTTGAAAATAAAAAATATATATACTATGTATGTAGTAATAATAGTAAGAAAAGAAAATAGGGAAATGAGTTAGAAAGACACAGTCGGGATTGAACGAACGATCGATCGATCACACTTTCCCGAAATTCCAACTTCCATCTTTCTTTTCATTTCTGTTACGCTCGCTGCAAACAATTCATTCATTCATCCCTGCACCACCCAACCAATTATGAACTCTCAAACGTTTCTTCGTTAATCTTTCTTCTTGGTACTTTTTCATCGCTCTTAATCTAACAATATTATTATTTCTTTATTATTCCGTCAATTTATTTATTTATTAATTCTCTCTATTTGCGTCTCAATTACGATCATCTTGCTTTGCTTGCACCTTCTCCGCACGCGCTTCAATTTTCCACTTGAGCCGCGCGTGTCGTATTTCTGTTATTTCAACTCTTCCAGATCCTTCTTTTCATTTTTTTTTTTATATATAAACCGATTCGCGTTACTTTTTTTTGTTAATATTCGTTTTTCATAAACCCTCCGCTGAACAAATCGTTGTTGCTTCGATTCTTTCATTCTTCGTTTCTTAAAGGTGATTCTCATTCTCTTTTTTTTTTGTTCTTTAATGTTCTTCATCATTATTTGATCTGTGATGGTTTTATTTTTTCAAGGTTTATTTTGGGGGGTTTTGGGTTTTTTTTTTCTGCTTGATTATTGCACTTGTTAATAGCGTATGAATTAAATTGTATTATTTATTTTTTTATTTTCGGTTTGCTTTTGTTTAACCAATCATTGACCTTGATTGCTAGATCAATGAAATCATGTTGATTTTGTGTAACAATATTTGATAATTTATCGATGAATTAGTGCCCGAACCATGAATATGTCGAGGGTTTAAACCTAATTCTATGAACTCTAATAGTTGTGAGTCCTTAATTTTCTGTGTTTTGGATTTTGATTTGAAGTTGTATTGGCTTGATGTTTCAGGAATTAAGGAATATAGTATCTGTGATCTTTGGAGGGCACATTCTAAATAGAATATAATGGACGAAACAATGGCGGCAAGATATTGGTGTCACGCTTGTTCTCAAATAGTTAGTCCCGTCTTGGGAATGGAGATCAAATGTCCACTTTGCCAAAGTGGATTCATTGAAGAAATGAGCAGTGCTACTGGTATCAGCGACTTGCAAAATACACCAGAACCTGATTTTGGAGTGGATCGTTCTCCCTCTCTTTGGGCACCAATCTTGCTAGGGATGATGGGTAATCCGCGGCTTCGTCGAAGATTGAGACGAATAGAGCTTGAAGATGATTATGAAAATGGCAATCGTGATGATGATCATGGTGGTGTAGGACATTATGATCGAGAGCTTGAGTCCATCCTTCTAAGGAGGAGAAGAAGCTCAGCTACCATTCAGCAATTGCTCCAAGGCATAAGAGCTGGACTGACATCTGAATCACATGAGAATTCTGACAGTGATGATCGTGTTAGGGAAAGAGAAAGAGAGCATGTAATCTTGATTAATCCTTTTAATCAGACTATTATAGTTCAAGGTTCCTATGATTCAAACCGAGATCAAAGTGATAATCATAACCCAATTGGGGCTCTTGGTGACTATTTCGTAGGGCCTGGTTTGGATCTATTGTTGCAACATTTGTCTGAGAATGACCCTAATAGGTATGGAACTCCACCTGCCCCGAAGGAAGCTGTTGAAGGTCTACCTACTGTGAAGATTATTGAGAATTTGCAGTGTTCTGTCTGTTTGGATGATTTTGAAGTTGGTTCCGAAGCTAAAGAGATGCCATGTAAACATAGGTTTCATAGTGCTTGTATCCTACCCTGGCTAGAGCTTCATAGTTCTTGCCCTGTTTGCAGGTCTCAATTGCGAGCAGATGAACCTAAGCAAGACACTGATGTGTCAAGGAATCACAGAAATCAAAGGGTTGATGAAACTACTGGACATGCCAATGCCAATGCTGAAGGAGATAGTGAAGGGAGAAGTCCAAATGGGGGTAGAAGATTTTCATTTCCATGGCCTTTCAATGGATTATTTTCTTCATCATCTTCTAGTTCCAATGCAAATGGAAATGGTACTCAATCAGAAAGAAACTGAGTATTCTTGCATATTCGGTGTACTATTCATGTGCTGCCTTGCTTTTGTACAGAAAGAACTACCGATTAAAAGATACAACGTTGACATTATCGGTTATGATTCTTTACGTGACTTTGTTTTTGCTAAATTTCGCGCACCATTGTTGTTATATTTCCTTCAACTTTTACCACCAACTTGGTTTGTGTATATTTGACGTTGGTTGTTTTGTTCTCTCTATCTCATGAATTTGTACTACACTGGTATATATGCAGATTTATTAAGCAGCTTTGCTTTCAAATATGTCTACTTGTAAAATTAAAATTTCTTGGTCATGATCATGAATTATATTGGTGTAGGATCTGTTGCGCTGTTGATTTTTATTTTTGACTCAACGTTTTTGAATTTAGACAATGGTCAAAAGTCAAACTTAAATGGATGAATCTTATCACTGTTATTATTTTTGAATTGTTCTCTTAGGAGGAAGGATATGTATTTGAGCAAAATCTTTTACTAATTCAGAAGTTAAAAATATGTTTAGTTTTTATATTAATATACCACCTCTTAAAAATATCGATTCTTTGAATCAACTATGATTTTTATTGGAAATAATTAGCAAAGAACAATTTGACACATATTAGAAAGAAATTCGGTTTTCTTAATAAAAATATTTTTAGTTCTTTTATTTATTTCTACCTAATACTTTTTTTTTTTTTGTCAAAAAAAAACAGAGTTGACAAGTTACACTGACACCTACTTCAGAAAGAAGAAGAAAAAAAAAACACCGACACTTTTTATGCGGATATTCAAATATTAAGATTTATATTAGATTTCGTCAAAAAAAAATCGTATGTAGATATAATAGACCAACAATTCATAATACAAACAAGTTTGGTCAAGACGCAAACATGCTGTGATAGTTGAATATTAAGTGTCACGTGACAGAGTTTTCTTGTTTCAACCATGTGAATATTAACATCTTAGGCCATGCCACAACTTCAAAAAAAAAATGTTTCAAAGACGCTCATAAAATATACCACATTTTTGTTTCAACCCACATTACTAACAGTCCTTTTAATGGTTACCGTAGAATCAAGATTTGAGAGTGTGATTGATGGGTAATTTAGGATGTCATTGGTTGTTTTAGTGGCCAAGTAATTGCAGCTTGTAATTTCTTGAGAAGGAAGATTTATGATCTTGTTTATGCGTTGTTTTATGAAGCCTACTTTGCACAAGAAAATAGTGTAATCAATTGGTTTTATGTCGTAGATTAGTCCTAGATCAAACAATTGATAGATTTGTACGATGAATTTTGGTGAAAAACTAACCTACATTGACAATAAACCTCCATTAAACTCTATAAGTATAAACCTACAATTCCAGTTTGGATGTGCAGATTTATTAAGGGGCTGTATAAACCTTACACATGTATCAATTCACATAACTCTATAATATCACTTCTTTTTTTATAAAACTCAATAATGTCACTTTGTTATGCTAGTTCCTAAAATATCTTCACAAATGCTAAGATACGATTGGTTTCTCTGCGTAATAATGTTTTACATTGTCGGTTTATACAACTTAAATTGATATTATATTACATTATATCTTGTAAATATTATCACCTATGATGATTTTCGTATGGAAGTTTCTATCTATTGATGAAGCAGCAACACAGATGGACCGTGGTTCAACATTTCCAACTAAAGATGGTTCAGGTGAAACATCATAGTTTGCTGCAGAAAACAACTAGACCGAAATATGGTTTCGAATATGGTTTCAGAAAACACCATGATTTCGAATATGGTTGAATCCCAAGTAGACCGAAATATTGTCAAGAAAACAACTAGTAATTAGATATATATTTAAACAAAATTAGAGAGGCTTTTAAGCGTAATGAATTTATTTATTTATTAAATGGTAACATGCCTACCTAGTAGCCACTTTAGTCATTTGCTCGAGTCACTTTCCTAGACAAAATTATATAAAGCCAAGTCTCATGTTGGAGCGTGTGAAAACTGAAAAGCTCAGATCAAGTCTATCTACTATATGAAGGGAAAGATGAACTTGCGTCTTGCGTAAAGAGAATAAAAATAGGCTTAGCCATGCACCCGTTACAGTCTTAATACGACCCCTCATGCAGTGATTTCCATTAATCATTACCATGTTGATTTCAATGTCCTGTGAAATTTATTTTCTTTTTGCATCAGGACTCATCAAAGAAATTGGATCGAGAAATAATACCTAAGAACCACAACAAGAGTACTATTGTTGTTCGGGTTCAATTCGATCAGATTGCACAGCAGAGCATGAGGAATACTTCAAAGACACAGGCTGCCAAAAAATGGGTGATCGTTTCATATTTTTAACGTTCAACACAACAATTAACCATGGCCAGAAAACCAAAATTGAGCACAAAGATAAGTTATTGGCGGCACATTATTGCCTTAAAAAATATATAATTACAAGGAAAATGAAACTACGGATGCCCTAATGCTATAGAAAATATGGTATTATTCTATTGTACAATCAACAGCTTCTATCAATTATGCTAATCTGAGTCAAAGTCGGCTGTTCTAGCAATCTCATGTACACTCTCAACTATAACTTAATCTATTTCTTCCATCAACACATCAGCATGCTTTACATTTAATTTACAAAAGTCACAGCGGATCTAGTATGATACAGTCTACTCAGCTCAGTCTAGCTGTCTTTCCTCTCAAACCAATGAGTAAAGGTCGTTGTATTAAAATTAAAGTCAAGATTTGTCTGACTGCTTGCAAAGCTCTTTGTCGGCAAAGTGAAGAAGTCGTCTTAGTCTTAGAACCATGTCACAATGGAAAGGAAGTGCTGTTCGTCGTTCTAGGTATGTGGGGCTGACTGTCATCCATGACAAGGCATGAAGCTCTGCAGCAAGGGACTCCAGAACCAAGTGTGCCTCAGTTTCAAAATCTTTTGCTTCCCAGTTCAAAGATCTACCACCTTGCTTGTTAACTCCGCGAACAATCTTCTCTTGAGGGATACTAGAACCACCATAATAATCAATGAGGCTCACTGAAAGTACTGAAGGCCATTCTTCTTTCAGGCTGCTTCTATAGTCCTTCCTCATTGAAGCAACTGCTTTTGAAACCACAAATCCTGTGGAGAGCGGAAGAGCAGAACCCTTGCTGTGAAGCAAATGAGCTAGAGGTGGAGACTCGGCAGTGAGGCATGTGGGGAGTTGAAGAGCTGTTGGAGGAAGGAACCGCATGCTGGGAGAAGGAATTAGAATATATGCAGAAGATGCAGAACCAAGAGACTTCACTGGAGTGAAACCTTCTACATAACCTACAATAGACACCCCACAGCCACTTTCAGTTCCTCCCGAACGTTTTTTTTTTCTATAAATACTTGGGTATTTACTACATAATGAGTATTCAAGTACGACTTACTATCAGAAAAATTCTAAAATTTGTATTTTGGTTATTTTGGAAATGCCAAATTCTATTCTCTTCTGCTATTAAGTGAACACTTCAAACTTTTTTCCAAAATCCCCAAGTCTATCATTAGCGTAATGCAATTCCATTATGGTTCAGGCCCTGAAGGATGCTTTTCTTAGTCGACTCTATCATATACTTCAATATTTTAGTTTTTTAACTAATGGATTTAGTGCTATACAGATCAAATGATGCAATTGTAAAATGCCAAAATTAGGTTTATGAAGAAGCGATTAAGATATAGATCCATTTTAGCATTTCCAGTAAGAATTTTATTTCTTTCTTTATCTTTAACAACAGATCATTGTACATCTAATCAACTCTTATTTGGGCTTCTATTAGTCTTCTTCTCACATAGCCAAACTATCTTAAGCACAACTCTACCATATTTTCCTAAATAGCCGCTATTCCTATTTTTTTCCTAACCACACTCATTAGTCATTTCTAATTTTGTCTGTTCTCTAGTTCAATCACAGTATATTGTAACACTCTTGTCGAGATCCCAAATAAACTGAAGATATAGCCTAAGTAGTTCTTTTAAGAGTAAAACAATTCTGACTTTTGGAGTTGAATTAGGCATAGTCTAAATTCTAAGATAGTATCAAAGTCTATCTTATATCAGTTAATGAGATCCCAGTTATTTGTCCACGCTCTAGATGTCCAACCTTCAGCATGAGGTGAAATGAGATCTACATCAACTGGAGACATGACAAAAGTAGTCCCTATAAGACATTGACGATCCTCTCTCCTTGAACTTGTTTCTAGGTTGAGTTAGGAGTAGTTCAAAATTCTAAAATCTCTCAATTTGTGAAGTAATTTAATGAAATGAGAAAAAAAAATTATGGTAGTAATGATCACTCACCAGGAGATGATGAATCAGCTGGGAGAACTGGTTGTAGCGTATGGTCCATTGAAACTGCAACAAAACTAATGCTTTGTGCCCAATGAAGTAAACCCCTTGAATTGTCAACCGTAGAATGTCCACCCATCATCTGTTTTCTTCCAGCGGATTGCCCTAAATTACCTTTTATAAAACCAGTTGGTTTGGGATGAGGGCTGTACAAAGGACTAGGGGAGGAAGGAAGAGTTCTTTCTGGAATCAAACTCATATCTTGTTGTTGCAAAGAAGAACCGTTACTAGTTGAGGACACCCCATCAGACAGAGACTTACGGAGTTGCAGGGGCCATCTCTTCATCTCAGATCCACCAACTGAATAAATAGCTTTCTGCCACTCTGTTTGATATATTAAGGCAGACATAAGAAGCGAATATAATCCAATCAGCTACATTAGCATCCACTGACTATCATATGAATAATAAGAAAAATATGAATTTACGACTGAATGCAAGTATATATGAATAACTTGAAGGTTGGAACAGATTGAACATGGTCAAAAAGAAGACATCTAAATACGACTGGAACTTTAACTGTCATCATTACCAATAGCAAGCAATTGGGCTCAATTTGATTGACTAAGACATGTATTAAAAATTAAAATAAGTTACATAAATGCAAAACTCTGTTAAAAACCACAGGTTCAAAAAACGACTTTTAACATAAAACATCAGAGAAGATGTATTTTGTATTTTACTTTCCCCATTCTCAGGCTCAACTACTTATTTAAACATTACATGCTACAATGAAAAAAATATTAGATGGTCGAAAGTGAGTCCCCTCTAATCCACAATCAATAGTTTGAATGTACCAAAGTAAAATTAATGAAGCCAGCTAATTTCCTTATTACAATTGAAAGAATAAGAACTGGTGTAAGATTGTTATTTTAAACTGAAAGGAGATCCCAAGCTCTTGCAAGAGCAAACCAGAGTCTCAGCTTCTCAAAGAAATAATTTGTCAAAAAACAACCCAATGACTAACTAACATCCTCTCAAGCTACTAATCGCCTCCCTATAATAGAGCAGCTTGGTCTAATTGACATGCCAGTTCACCAGCCTAACTAATTCTACTAATTCTCTTCCCCTACACATTTTTGTGTTATAGAGTTTCCAGGTCGTAGACTCTTTGGGATTTGATTCCAATAACTGGTCCGATCTCTGCTCAACCTCACCGATATACATCAGGTCCATAATCTAGTGCTGCAACATCTGATTTCTGAACTTATCAGGACCTACACCAAGACCAACCAAAATTTAAATGGAACTGGTTTAAAATTTTAGGACAATTATTGAGGACCATGAGAGCTTTGTAATGATCTTCGCTTGGCAGAGTTTTGTTTATGATGTCTGAGGTCCCCCTCCTCTCTTTCTCTCACGCACACAAACTAGTAAGGCAAGGATTGGTTACCCAATTCGCAGCGTAGATGTGGGATAATATGCACTCAAGTCTAAAACATTGTGTGACTACAGCCCACTCACTTGAGGAAGGTAGAAGTGTTTTTAAATTAACTTTTACTCAAGGTCATGTAAAAGAATGTCCTCCATATAGTTCAAATGTATGCATGCAATCTCTCTCTCTCTCTCTCTCTCTCTCTCTCTCTCTCTCTCTCTCTCTCTCACACACACACACAAACTAGTCAGTAAGGCTTTGATTGCCCAATTTGCGGATGGAAGAAGTGCTTTTAAATTAACTTTTACACAATATCATCTAGAAGAATGCTCCCATGTCCCAAACATGTATGTATGTCAAAAATACAGCAGAGATGCAGAGACAGAATTCTTACCAAGGTACTCAAGCTCATAGAAACCTCCAATGCGTGCTATCACAAAATCTCGAGGCTTTGCAAGGCCGGGATCACAAGATTGAAGTATCAGACAACCTTGCTGAAGAACTTGAACAAAAAGGCACTGCAGACCTTTTGTATCCTGCCTACTGCTTATTCCACCGAAGGGGAAAATATTAGAGTCAAGCAACTCTCCCCTTGAATCTGTCCAGATGCATACAAGCCAACGCCAGTCCTCTGTCCATCCATAGCAACAATGTAAGCTTGGATGAGTCTTTTGGTCAGACCCAGATCCATCAATGCTAGAAGCAGAATCCACACCCCCAGATGTGCTTGTACTCTGCACATGGTTACCACTACTGTCATCTGCCAATGCCTTGGAAGCTTCTGAACCGGGGCTACCTACAACTGAAATACCATGTTCTGGAGTTCCTGGTTCAGCAAGAATAAAAAGGGGTTCAAACATGTAGCGAATTTCATCATGAAGAAAAATATCCCCGGTTCTACTTGGATCGCAGTTCAGAACCCCAGACCTTGTCGGTTGCCAAGAATTATCCCAATTACCAGGTCTCAAGCTAGTATCAATGTCACCATCTCTTGGAAGAGAATGTCCTGCCATTCGAGGACCACCACAGTCTTTCCACATCCCAGAGATGGGAGAGGGCATTTGTGGCAAAACAGACTGAGATCTACTGGAAAATGCCAATTGAGTGGAATCACTGGAGATGCCACGTGAAATGCGACGAGCCTTGCTGTACACAGTAAAGGCAGTCTCTTTTAAAATGACAAGCTCACTCACCGATGGACTTGTGACTCTAAAAATGGCATCAACTGTAACTATTTGCAAGACCAATTTAGGAATACTAAACCCAGAAAGCACGGGGATATTAGATGCTGAAGCTTCATCAACAGTTGCCAAACCACTCAATGCCTTTACAACCTGACTATGCAAGCTAGATCTCCTCTCTCTATCTGACTGTTGGATAACCGATCCAATGGCAACAGATGATTCAATAATAGTTTGCAAAATTGCAGAAGGATCAGGAAACGGGCACACCACATAGATTACCTAAACGCAAGGAAATTAAAAAAGGATGAGATCAAAAATCTCTAAGCATGTAGATCTGCCAAAAAATTATAGTGAGAAATATACAATTTTCTTATATGAACAGACCGTGTGTTATCATGATGTTAATTCATTAGTTAAAAGTACATAATAGCCATTAATAAACAAGTCACTTACTAAACACGAACTGTTACTTCCTTCGGTAGGGTTCGCAGAAAAACAAGAGCTCGGGTTTAAAGCTCTCAGCGCCTTTGAAAGAGACTTGAGATAACTAGTCAGGTCCCAACCATTTGATAAGGATAAAAAATAATCACTTACGGAACCAACAAGAGATGCATTGCTGCTCTCAATTTTCATTGATTGAGGACAATCAAGTAAAACAAAACCACAAGATGACAGCTTCGCAGACTCCATCTCCACCTGATTCCCCAAGACCAGAGGTGAATGAGTACCTAGCTTGCACATCTCGTAGACTGAAAAGAGTAAAAGAAAAATAAGATTGACAGAACAACTCAGTGCGAAAAAGCAGAGTAAATGAACAAAAATAGTTGGAACTTAAATCAACAATAGTGCATAAAATTATAGAAGCATGCTGCTGGCATAGCACACAGCTATCATTTCTCTTAATTGGTGTGACACATAGGAAACTAAATTAAAAGAAATAGTTTTTTCTTTCCCAAGATAAAAGATCCTACTATGGTTTCTCCACATTCTCTTTCATCCTTTTTACTGTCTATAATACATCCATTTTAAATAAATGGACATGTATATCAAATTTGCTATAGCCAGAATGTAACGATAATAGATTTCAAATATGCAACCACAAAAACGTCATCAAACAGACCTTACAGATCAATTGAAGCATAATTACCATTACTCACCTGTTCCTAGTTGTTGAAAAAAATCAGCAGCAGCAGAAGTAAGGGGATCAATATCAGGACATACAACATGATATGCAATCTGTAACCACCAATAATTACAATTATATAAATGAAAGCAAGTTGTTAAACTCATTTTCCAGCAGGTAATCAAGTCGGACTATATGGTAGAAACAGAGTTTAACTAGCAACACTGTCAACTGGTTATTATAAACGTACAGGTTTCTGCAGAGCATAAGGTTCTAGAGGAGCCTTTTCCCAATGTTGCATACAGTTTGCCGATGCCTTGAGCCAATCATCCTGATACCTATTGCATATGTTACATTGGCATGAGTGGTTAAGGCAAAACTTCACAACAAATGACATCTTTGTTGACTGATCAAATTTAATAGATGATGATGATGATGATGATATGTCAGCAAGTAAGCAAGGGATCAATCAACCGAATTTTTTGCACTCAAATACTATCAAAAGCCTTGTATTGTAAGTAATTATGTATTCAAACATGTTTGTCTTTAAACATGAAAATGACTGCAAGTGCACATACCCCACAAGTATAGAAGGAAATGGAACAGCGATGAGGGTAGGTTTTAGCCTGGAACACAGCTGCTGCTCTGATTCTGAATTGCACATATCTTGACCAGTCAGGCTTGAAACTGCAGTAACATTCAAATTTTATCAGTAGAACGAAAATAAGGCTTCCATCACTAATGTATAAGCAAACTTATACCTTTAAAACTGGATGATCCACAAACGGATGATTGTGATGGACTCAATGGTTCTGAAGAATCCCTACATTCACTAATGCTGGATTCAGCAGAAACTCCATCAACCATGCTTCCAGTATCAACTAATTGGCTGCGTCCTTTGCACCAATCAGTCACAGATAAGGGACCTTCCAAATTGGTGAATGCCGACTTTAAGGCTGTTTTTATGTCAGATTGCAACAAACTGATCACGGTAGATGCATGAACCTGAAAATTCAGAATTTTGCCAAGATAAGTATAAATTGAAACATAAACCAATCATCAACTCCACCATTGGTGCTGTCATGAACAAACCATCCTAAAGTCTTAAGCTTTCACATGAAGACATGCAAATGGATTTATATTATATTTCTAACACCCCCTCATATAAAAGCTCTATGCGCTTGGAGCATGAGCAATACACAGGCCCACCTACATTGTCCTGAAGAAACATGAATGGTTTACACAGTATTTCTAAGTTTTAACAGGTTCAAGACATCATATGCTTGAAATTGGTAACCCAAAAAGACTACCAAAAGTAACAACACACGCAAAGGACTGCGACAGAGTTCATAACAAAAGCCTTTCCCCGGGGATCAATAATTACATAGCCAGACTCAAAGGTTTTGTTACATATCCAACAGCAAACATAAAATTTCATCAAACCCTCATGAGTCATGACATGGACAGAGATGAGTTTCTTATTCTAAACAACTCAGAAAAATATGAATATTGAAAAGATTGCACAAGAGTGTCAATGCAAGTATGAAACAGAAAATAGTTAGAGAAGATATCTTAAATATGGAACAGGAACAGTATGTTATATGAAGGTAATATAATGCAAAAATTTAAACACATCCTACTCATGTTGTTAATCATACGCCAATAAAAACACCAACGAATAAAGAAAAGGGTCAAATATGTTTTTGGTCCTTAAAAATAACAACTTGTTTTAATCCCCGGAAAAAATTTCTTCCACTTTTAATCCCCCAAAAAGTTTTTTTAATACCGCTTTTGGTCCCTCATTTTAAGTCAACTCATGTGCAGAATTCGTATTTTTGAATGCAATTTTGCAGGAATGTATAGTATATTATAAGAATCTCTCCTAGAAAAAATTTGAATTTTTTAACAGAAAATGAATTAAATATGAATTTTTATTTTTTGGAGCTTAAAAATTCATATTTTGTTAAAAAAACTCTATCTCTATTGTTTTTGTCCCAAAAGAAGAGGGAAAAAAAGTTGTCACAAAATGGTTGTACAAGTATGATTACTCTTAGCAGAAGGAAGATTGAAGAAAAGTATATATACAACAAAAGCTTACATCAGAAGAAAGTGGATCCACTAACTCCAAGCCAGCAATGTCCAGGGAATGAGAAGAGGCAAGAGTTCCCCCACAACCAGCATGGACCATTGAAGGCCCACAACAAAACCCACGCCTCCACTGTTCTTGCAACGCAAGCAGACCATAAGGACCATCACCACAATCCGCATCCAAGGCCAGATCAACAAAGGAAGTAGCCTGTTGGACAAGCAATGCAATCCCATCAAGAAGCTCCTGAAGTGGTTTTCTTTGAGCATAAGAAAGGATTCCATCTTCATTGAATGAATTATGGGAAAAGGAAGGACCAACTTCCATATTCGGTGAATTGGAAGGTTTTACGACTTTTGAAGCTCCTACAGAGCGCCAAACACCAACAGGTGCATTGAGGTGTCCATCAAGCATTCCTCCATCAAAATCACCTGCAATCCTGACCGGTATATTCTCTTTCTTTTTCACCTCGTACTTGCCAGATATGTTGTCTGTGGTACTTGGATCAGTTGGAAGCTGATTAGAAAATGTAACCCCAGTGGACCTATTCAAACCAACAGGAACGAGGTTGTTACCAGAAGATAAGAGTGTGTGTCGTAACCTACACATGGAAGCTTGCAACATAGCACAGGTAACATCAGTTGCTAATAAAGTTTTTGCAGATAGAGGAGTGAAATGATCTGCGTCCTTTGGGTCTTCAGTCATCTTCCTTAAAACGGACTTGACAGAGACATTAGAACCAACATTCGAGAATGGAGGTTGTACTATCCCCTCAGATTTAGCAATGTTGTTAGCAATACAAGTGACTGGTTTTTTCTCATTCATGTCTTTCCTACTCTCTACAAAAGTATAATAATTTTTTGAGTGGAGAGTCACACTTGTATCATGTTTTCCAGAACATGTTTTTGTATTGATGACCAGTCCATTCTTCCCCTCTGATCCTTCAATATAGGGAGAAGAGGGTGGCTCTGCACCATACAAGTAATTGTTTGAACAAGAATTTGAACTCTCGGCTTTTTGAAACTTTGGAAAATATGGACTTCTAAATAATGTTGTGGATAACCCACTAGTAGGGGCCTCAACAGCTCCAAATTCAGGAGCAAATGTGATCATTGCTTCAGCTTTCATTATATGATCAAACTCCCCTGTATACAACATTTGAGTTTGATTAGTTTGACCCATTGACATGGAGTTATTCAAGTTATCTTGATCTTTGTTAAGAAACTCCTCCATGACTGCTGGAGAAGTTGGATTAAAGCTCTCAAAGGAAGAAAACCCAATAGGCAAAACCATTTGATCTGAAACATCCATCACATCGGCACCAACTGGACTGCTGTTAACATCACCACAATCAGGGGCATACACCATAAGTGCCTGAGATTCAGCAGTTCCTGGGGGCTTTGCCAGAAAATTGATTGTATGATTAGAAACCAGTTTATTGGAAACCAAGAAGCAGAAAGAAATAATTACAATATTATAATTATGGAAAGAAGCTTATAAATCTTGCAGCATTCATGATTTAAGGAACAAGATTCAGAGTAACCTTCAAAAATAGTACAATCCATCCAATCAACCAAAGGAAAACCTTAAACGTAAATTTTAATTTAAAAATAGGATATAACCAAGAAATAAAGTACGGTTCATCACTATATATGTATACTTAAATCAGAAAGGAATAGGCATAAGAAATGAAGAGCATACCTTCCACTCCCCCTCCAAAATAAATCATTAAAAGAGAGAACAAACTAAACAACCTAATTGGTACAATAAGGAGCTTCAAGCCCTCTTCGTATTCAAAACAGGAGGCTCCCAGTGTAGTATAGAAAACAACCAAAAAAGAACATAGTAAAATATGTATGAATAATGTTTTTTGTTCACAGGAAAAGCAAAATTGTATTGATCAAATTTATAAATTCCTAAACTAGAAAAATGCCTAACTATACTTCAAAATTATATTTTATTATAAAATAAACTGAACAAGGTTAAAAGTTAACTTATAAACATTTCTTCTGCTCAAGGGAAACAGTGAGCTAACAGATGTTAAAATGTGTAACTACAAGTCTATAAATAGTCAAACTATGGACAATTTAATAGTCCTAATGTGGCGCACAACAGTTTAAACAGGGAAGCATAACTTAATAGCTCTTACTTTATTATAGAGAGAGAGAAAAATGGAAATCAAAAGAAAGAATCATCTAAATATGGTACTGTAAATATTCAGATACCTCTCCAAAAGGCAATTCATCACGATCGAAGAAGTCAGCAAAACCACTACCAAACTCTTCCAAAAGAGCTTCAATATTCAATTCCATGCCACTATTCTCCTCATCATTATCATCCCAGGCCCAGTAAGACCCAGTTGGCTCATTCCCTACTCTTGTAATGGCTGAATTGTTTACGTCCATGGAACCAAAATCAGACATGTACACATCTTGCCCAGGAATATTTGTAGTCGTACTTGATGACTGTATCAATCCTGCTCGAGAACGCTTGGAGCCCTGCACAGAAATAACAGTCACTGTTAATGCCCAATTGTACAAAAGTTAAGATTGGCCAAATAGGAAAGTTTAAAAAGATTTGCTAATCTAAAAAAAAAATAACTATCATATGTCAAATAATCATCTTTTCAAAACAAAACAAAAAAATGATAATCAATTTTTCTCAATGAGTCGGGATCCGTTGACACCAGGTGTCAAAGTTAAATTTGACACCAAATCTCGTCCATTCAATTGTTTGATCCAAAAGTCCACGTTTACTCATTCAACTATTGATTTTGTTCCATTTTAGGAAAACTATATCATTTATTTGCTTAAATCTTGATTTGAGATTATTTCCAAAAACGCATTCACTGGTCTCTTTATGTTCACTGATCGCTTCTTCTCCAAACTGATAGAGAATTTTTAATTTAAACCACAATACATTACTCAAATATCTATTTGTGCGTTATCAGATTGATAGATAGGAAAGCAATATGAAACATGTGTCACTGTCAATATGAGGGGTTAATTCATATATCTATGTGTGCATTTACCAGATTGATGGAGAAAATGTTAATAGTTTTACTAACAAAACAACGGAACAATTATTCCATTAACGTGCTGTGAGTTCAGAGAATGTGCTATGGTGTTTGGTTACCATTAACATATCTAAAAGGAGTGGTAAAATGTGAATTCAAAGAATCACACGATTCTGCACCCTGTTGCCTTTTCTTCACAGGTATTGATCACAACGACTCAAAACAATTGTGATATAAATTAATAAAAAATATATATATCTCTGTCAATCTGTAGAGGAAGCGATATAGGTTAGTATGTTTCTGGAAAGAATAAAAAATCAGGAATTAAGCTAATAAATGAGATATTTTTCCTAAAATGAAACTAAATCTGTGGTTAAATGAATAAATAAAGGCCTTTGGATCAAATAATTGAACGGATAAGATTTGGTGCCAAAGTTAAGTCAAATTTAACTTTGACACTTGGTTTCAACGGATCCCGACTCTTTCTCAATTTGTTTCATAAACGCGGTAAGTTAGCCATCTTTATGTGCATACAACAAAATAAGTGACTAACTTGAGAAGTATTTCCTTCAAAAAACTTACGAAGTAGCAAGCATGTAAGCTACTATGTTGTAGGGATACGGCTAAACTATAAGTATATGTATACCAATTCCAGAACTTACGGAAATCATGTATGAGTAACAGATGCATTCAAACGTTAAACTCTAAGAAAATGCTACACCATTATTACGATTCCTTTTAATCCAAGATTAAAAACCATCACGAACAACAGAGGGAAATTTTTGGGGACTAGCTTTAGCAGTTTTGAAATTAGTGGTTTAGTAGAGGGGAATGTTTATGGCAATGTGAAGTGTAAGCTGTTATCTTGTTCATTCGACCGAAGGGTAACATTGTTTGTTTGCTCATGAAAGCCAGAAGATTAGGCAAATGGCTACTATTTGGTGTAAAACACTGATGGTTTTCTCAAGGGGTCGCTAGCAGATATGCAGAGTGATGTGGTTGACTTTGTTCAATTGGTATTTGTTTTCTTGCTTTAATTTACCTTCTCTATTTTTTAGATAATCGATTATCCTCCAAGTTCTTTGTAATTTTGTTTTATTCATCTTGATAAACATTCTTGGTAAAAAAATCTAAAGTACCTTTTCAGAAATAGATAAAGACATACCAATTTGGCATCACTTCCCAACCGATCAGCGGATGATATCATAGACTGTCTACACGCTAAAGAATCAGCATCTGCCTCTAGTTCACTTGGTCCTGTAGTCTTGTAATCACTATCACTAGAGCTGGCACTTAAGCTACTGATACTGCTACTGTTGCTATTGCTACTACTATCATAACTATTTTGAGTTCGGGATCCATTGTATTCAGCCCAAGGATCTTCAGTAGATTCCACATTACCCGCACTGTATAAGGCAGTAGAACATTTAAGATTCAAGATATGAAAATTTAGGCTTTAACCAAAACCAGAGCAAAAATGAGCATATTTATGTGTTCAAAAAATTATAGGGATAATGTTTGCTTAAGAAATATATATGTGAGAGAAAGATTCATCAATAAATCATTACTACATACATACAGTCAAGTCAACGAAATTTTTTAAGAAAATAGAAAGAAGAAGAAAACTGAGAGAATAAGATATCCACAAACACAGAAAATTTAATAGAAAGAAACGAGAGGAAAAAATGCAACAAGGCTTCCTATTTTCTCTGTATGCCAGAAACAGAAACTCACATGAAACAGCCATGAGCAGAACACATAAATACTAACCTCAATAATCAAAGAATGCAAGGGAAAAATACAGAGATAGAGAACAACAAACCAGTGAATAAAGGATGAGGAACCAGCCAGGGATGGACCCATCCAATTCTGCAGCCAAAATCTGTATATTCACATTAATAGAGAAAGAATTATAGCTCCTTTAGGATTGAAGTGCACTGGTTTATATAGCGGGACATTCACATTGCACATGTAGGTATGTAACATATATGTCCAATCTAATGAAAAAATTAAAGTTGTTGCAGCTCAAGTAGCATCAATAACTGTAGCTGGAGATAGAAGTGGCACAAATTAAGAGTAAGAATTCGCATCCCAGAAGAGTAAAAACTAAAGGGAATAAAGATGCCTGTACTGCAAGTGAAAGAGAGGAAGCCTTTGGAAACCATAAAATTCTTCAAAACAGAGATGATAGCAGCTTATGGACTTAAATCCTAGCTATTGGACTTTGGGTTCTGGTCAGTAGATGATGAGTTCACCAGCTAACGATTGGATCGTCTGCTACAAAACTTCTCACCATCTCACTCCGACAGTTTTTAATCTCTCTATCGCTCTAAATTTCTCTCTCAATCTTTTTCTCATTTTTTCTTTCTCTCTTTCCTCCCACTCTCATTTCTTCTTGTTGGGAGGATCCAAGTCCCTCCAACTAGGGGTCACAGAAAATAAGATCAACGCCATATGAAGTATAAGTGTAACTATTAGATAAGCACTAGTTAAGCATGTAATTAGTTTAGAACTAGTTAAGCCAGCTGTAATGTATACAGCTGGCACCTGAGCAGTCAGGTAACTGACCTGTCTCAGTTAGAGATGGGTCAGTAACCTTCTATTGCAGGTATTCACCAGCTTCATATATATATATATATATATATATATATATATATATATAGCTGTTCTGTAACAGAGTTATTCATTCAATTAAGAAAAGAGATTTGTGATAAAAGTTTCTTAGAAAATTCTCTTTGAAGTTTCACCAAGTTTTACATGGAAGATGGATTCTGAGCAGGTGCAACCAGAACTGTAATAGTGGTTGCATGGCTACAATTTAAATGGCTACCAAGCACTATTGCAAAACTCTGTCACAATGGGGAAATGCTCTATCATATGCATTTGGGAGCATTTAGGAGCAAGGAAGTTGTGCTCACTTACTTAGGCTGAAAACATATTCTCCGTACTAAATGTGAGGTGAATAGGCAACAATATATAAGCATGAGCCTCTTTATCACTTCCCATGATTAAGGAAGGAAATATCTAAGAAAGGAGATATAAATCACTATAATCAAGGCACAATATCTCAACACTCCCCCTCAAGGTGGTGCATATACATCATAGGCATCCATCTTGTCACATATGTAAGTTATTCGAGGACTCCGTAGAGATTTAGTAAAGATATCAGCGAGTTGATCTTTGGAATTGACAAAGGAGGTTCTAATGATCCCGGTGATAATCTTCTCTCTAAGAAAATGACAATCAACTTCTATATGCTTTGTCCTCTCATGAAAAACTGGATTGGATGAGAGGTGTAAGGTTGACTGGTTATCACACACAAGTTCCATTGGACCAATTTCACAAAAATGAAGTTCCTGAAGTAAATGCTTCAACCACAAAAGCTCACATGTGGCATGAGCCATGGCTCGATACTCGGCCTCTGTACTTGAACGAGCAACAACAGTTTGCTTTTTGTTCTTCCATGAGATCAAATTTCCACCAATGAAAACACAATAACCTGATGTAGACCGTCTATCACTAGTATCTCCTGCCCAATCAGCATCTGAGTATCCGATGATATCAGTGTTGCCTCTATCAGTAAAAACAAGCCCCTTTCCAGGTGATCCTTTGATGTACTTAAGAATTTGAATCACTGCATTCCAATGGTTGTCACAAGGAGAGTTAAGAAACTGACTTACTACACTGACTGGAAAAGATATGTCGGGTCTAGTCATGGTGAGATAGTTCAACTTTCCAACAAGTCTTACTTAGGCTGAAAACATATTCTCTGTACTAAATGTGAGGTGAATAGGCAACAATATATCGGCATGAGCCTCTCTATCACTTCCCATGATTAAGGAAGGAAATATCTAAGAAAGGAAATATAAATCACTATAATCAAGGCACAATATCTCAACATGCTCTACTACACTGCACCACCATTAACTACTCTTGGTGATCCATGATTCTCTTTGGTGCATTTTGATTGGAGCTTACACTAGTATTTTTAAGAAGATTTACTTGCTAAGGAGCTAATTCAAATAAGATTAGATCACTGGATTCTATTTGCAGTAACATGGACTTTTCAAGGAGGTTTCCTAAGTAGATGTGCAAAGGGATTGAGCAACTTTCCTCTAGTGATGTTTTCTCTTTTTCTTTGTTGCTTTGTTTTTCCATTTCCTTATGCACAGGCCACAGCCCCATGTTCTCTAATTCCCGTGTTATTTTTGTGTCTTAATGACTATTAAAAAACATTATATTGCACAAAAAAAAGAACCAAACAGGAAACAAGCTTGACCAGATTGTCTTAAAAGCCACATATATTGAAGAAAGGGAAAATGAAGACATGGAAAAAAATACCTTCTCAAAGATGACCTAGCTAACGACGTTTGGAAAATGGGTACAAGCACTGCCTCAGCTGGATAGAGAAATGTTTTCTCATTATCTGATAAATGATCCGGTGATCCCTTGCCATCACTGTGTCCCATGATAGGAGATTTGGGTAAATTCCTAACAATATTTTTGTTTGACTGCAATGCCTTGTCAGTTTCAGATCTAGGGAAGCCAAGGCTTACTTCAACAAAGCAATTCTGCCCCCTCAGCTGGCAACCAACACCCTGGGAAACATGATACGGGAGACCTATAATTCCATTTGACACCCTAAATTTGGCAGAACTGCTATACAATAAAATTTAAAAAAAAAAAAAAAAAAAAAGTGGAATTCAGTCAGTGGTGATATCTTCATACATCAGTTATACACAAAGGGTTATAAAAAAGGACCTGAAATAACTTTGCTTGACAAGATCACTTGATGAACAACCAGTCACGTTGCCACGTATTCCATGAGGAGAAACAATCACTGCCACATAATAATGTAAAATAATTTAAAATATGCTGCCAGGAAAAGCCATCTGGAGAACTAAAATGAACTTGGTAACCCTATGGACATTGGTAAGTATGAAGTGACATGCATTAACATATGAATCATGATAAAACACCTAAAGACAGATTATCAATGACAGATATATTGACAATAACTCAACAAAAAGGTGGGTAGAGAAAGAAAAGATTAGCTCCTCTTTTGAAATAGAACTGAAATTAATTAATTTGAAAGAAAATAACAATGAAAACTAGTGGGGGATACAGGTCCCATTGAATTATCTGAATATCAGAAACAAATTCTCTAACAAACAAAACTCAGTACAACAAAGCATTCCAAATCCATCCCTCTGAACATCTGAAAGAAACCAAATTCCTTGAACACAAAAAAAAAAAAAAAATTGAAATGGAAAATGCTGTTCAAAGGAAAGTGGTCCCCATAAGCCAATCCTTGAAATTACAACCATTGCTCATATCATTGCATACCAAACAAAAGCCGCCATAACACAAATGTTTAATGCAATCCTGAGTGCAAACAAAAATTCATGGACAAAAATCCTGCCAACCTGGAAGTGTATATGTTGTCTCCGTAGAATGTTTCAATAATTTTTCTAGATCACCGCTTGAAAGCATCCGGATATTCCTGATGAAAAGGAGAAAAAACAATAGGTAAATATTTTAATGCAAACTAAACTATAAGCCATCTAAAAATTTTAGCAGCATCATACTTTGAGGATACTATGACATGTATAAGGATTGCCTCCTCTGTTGCAGCAAAAACAAACTCAAATGCAGGGTGTCCTCTCCTGTAAATATCAAAAATAGGCAATAGCAGGGTCACAGTCAAAAAGCAGTAGAGGCAACACAACACAGAATGCAGACAACGTCCCAGTCAATCAGCTTTGGTGGGATTTGGATTTCGCAATTTTGTTCGAGTTCAGCGCAAACAGCCTAAATCTATGAGAAATCAACGGTCTCATGGGAAAGAAGCCTGTTCCGCGGGTTACTTAGGATTAGATAGATGCGGAGACTTGCACTATACAGTTGAACCATGCTACTATTAAACTGAAGGCTGCAAGCAGCTTATTTGAAACAGAAAGATAAGACAAAAATAACAATTGCATGCATCCAAACCTATTACGTGTACTCAAAAATTAAAGCTGTGTGCATATCATGTACGAACAAGTTGGATACATGTGAGTACACACTACGAATAATAATAATAATAATAATAATAATAATAGGTTTAAAATACATGAAGAAAATAGGTTTAAAATACATGAGTTTGGGCTGACTTTTTCATTACCTATTTTACCCTTCAAATAAACTATTTTATTTACTATTTTATCCTTTGATAATATTATTTTAAATTTTAATTAAAAAAATTAAACCCCATTAAAATAGGAAATATCCCACTACAATAGGAACAATATTATCAATATTATATATGAAGGGGATAGAGATTTTGGGATGAATTTTTTATCATTCCAATTATACTATTAAACAAATTTTCCTAGTGGTATTAAAAAAGATAAGGATTTATATTATATTTGTTAAATTACCGTTGTTATTGAAAAAAATAAACATGGTTTTTTAGGTTTGTTACAATTTGAAAGTCACAAATATTTGTACTTGTAATTTTAATCAAAATTAAAATTTCATATAAAATACTGTTTATAATTTACACGCGTTGGCGCAATAAAAAGAGCGAAAAGACAGACACGTGAGTGCCCGTCTTTTCGCTAGTAATAATAATCATAGGCACTCAGTTTGCGTACACGTGGATGTTTGAGTGAGTACCAACCCGTATCCATATTAGTAAAAAAAAAAATGAGGTATTCCACATTCCTTTTGTTGAGAATGTTGAAACTATTATTACCTTGAAGAACTTTTCATATTTCTTGCTATGTAAATATTCTTTCATGATTTTCCGCTGCGAAAATAACATTTTTCCTAATCTTAAGTATGATTTGTGATGTAAACTCACACATACACACACAAACACACATAATAAGAAGAATAAATCATACTACATAAGGTAAATTAAACTAATAACAACTTAAGCTACTAAACAAAAAGACCCAACCATTGGTAAATATTATCGGGCCTTTTTTTTATTAAGCAAACAGACCAAACTACGATCAGGTTAAAAGAAAACCCAAAAAATAAATGTGCATGCCCCTAACTCCCTAAACAAAACAGGACAGAGTGTGAGAGAGGGGGGGGGGGGGGGGGGGGGGAGACAGGGAGGGCAAGAGAAATCAGGGGAACCTTGTTAGTTCACTATATCGTCTTTAGGGTTGGACGTAATCTAGGATTTTAAAACTACACTGCCAGGAACAAATTGGAGCAACGATTTGAAAAACAACTTCTGCCGAGTCATTCAATTTTTGCTGTGCCTGTGAATCCATCTATTGCATCAGGGGAACTGTAGTCAGCCTTGTAATTATGGGATTTGGAAAATACTTGTAGCCAAAGATCATTTTTATGTGGTTACACATGACCCTATTAATGACTATTTAGAATTGGGATCCATTGACACAAGGTGTCAAAGTTTATATTGACACCAAATAATAGCTGTTATTTTTTTTTAATCTGATGGCAATACCATCGAATTTTACTATGACTCCACAACCCTAGAGAGAGAGAGAGAGAGAGAGAGAAAACGAAGGAGATATGAACAAAGTTGCTGACCTTAGGTCGGTGGAGGCCGGAGAAGTCCACCCCCGGCAGACTGGGTGACAAAAGAGAGGGGTGTGCCGTTGGCGGCAGTTGAACGTGGAAGACGGCGAATTCTTCCTAAAAAAACATGTATGACAGTGGCACGGTGGTTGTACTCGTAGATCTGGTTCCTTTGTATTCTGCTTCTTTTTTTTACGGTGGTTCTTTGAAACGGTTCCAGCTTTTTTATTCTGAGGTTGTTTGACAAACTTTGGAGGCAGAACATAAAGTCACTATTTGAAATTTTCTTTATCACTATTTGTTTTACACACAAATAGTGTAATTAAGATTTAAATAGTAGAGTACATGGATGAAGCATCAACGTCGAGGTTCTTTTTAGATGAATTTAGAAGAAAAAACGTTGAGTAAAATCCAGAAGAAGACATCATGTGACTCTTTTAAGTGAGTGAATATGAGACGTTACATAAAGAGAAATCAACAGCTATTATTTGGTGTCAGTATAAACATTAACACCTGGTGTCAATGCATCCTGATTCGACTATTTATTATAAAATAACTTATTACATTTTTAACGGGCATACAGCATTTGTTGCTCTTTAACAAGTTAATATTTTTTTTATTCGGATCATTGCTGGCTACCCACTGTTCCCACGATGACAACGTGAGAATAATCTCCGCTTGCCCGGGGACCAAGTAAAGGCTGGCCAACACTTTTTTTTCTTTCTGTACTGTTGATTGCAATCAGATTTCGTTATTATTAGCTCCCATAGTTCCCTTGGATAGTTGGTAACTGATTTGATCCCAAAATTATAGGATAATGTTTCCTTTTCAGGTTATATTTCACTTGTTATATATGTGTGTGTGTGTGTGTGTGCATAACCTTGTAAATATTAGTGAAATATTTAGATTTAATTTAGCCAAAGGTGTTAAATCTAAGTACAGTAAAAATATACCTGAGCAGTTCTTCACTTTGAAATTGATGGACCTTCAAGAATACATCTCCAAATCTCATGTAATAAAGCCCAAGCAGTGCTCTGCCAAATTCAATAAGATAAATGGCAAGATATGACCAAATTTAACATCACTTTGAAGAATTGAGGGGGAGAAAAACCTTTCAACGCAATTCCTTAAAGCCTGAGAGAGAGCGGCTGCGACCTCTTCTGAATCCCCAGGAGCGACCCAGAGCCCGGACGCGACAACTTCATCAAAAAAACTTTCCCATGTAAGAGTGTTTTCAAAAAACACAAAAGCATAAAAAGCTACAAAGCCACTATATTTGGCAAATAAAATGTATATTGTAACATCCTGATGTCTATAAATGGGATTATTATATTATTAAATATTTGTTGTATATTGTTTGAACTTTATTATTTAACGGGGTATTACATATATGCCTAATACAGCAGTTCTGTTAAGTGTGATACCTCGTAATCCAGATAAAGATGGCTGAGCAGTTTCAGAAACCGTTGAATGACGCCCCGGAAGAAAAAGCCACAGCTTAATCTTTTCATCTGCATGTTAAGTACAGAAAGCAGAAATTTAAGTAGCAAGAAAATGGATAACCATTTTCATTCTTTCCTTTTGCTAAAAAGACAATAAAAACTGTAAATTATCACAGATGACAAAACCAGTAAGTCAGCAATCTCTACCAGGATTATGCAAACCCTGAGATGGATCCCACGGTCCAACAAAAGAATTGGTCCATGCGCTGAGAAATCCTTCCTTTTGCAGTTGCAAATGTGATGAAAGCACCAGTGACATTGCAGCATCCTTCTGGTCCGATTTTACACTGTTTGAACAGAAGATTGCCCATTAATAATATTAAAATAGTGAACCAGAACGAAGGAGAAAAATAGAAAATAATCAAAATATATTCCAACCTTTTGTCAGGTAGAGGGTTCAGATCAGGTTCGTGAGGGAGAAACTGAAACCATGATATCTGATGCAGACTACCCTGTACATATTTCAAACAATATATACAGTTATACACATATAAGGACACCTAAATAAATTCTGAAAAAAAATGGAGGAGCATGGAATATACATTAATTTATGGTAAAAGCTAACTAAACAGCAGCATTGAGATTTAACCTTTTGCACTCATTTCTAATAATGATATTGTTCTTGGAGAAGGAGATTTGACCTTGAGATCTTTCGTTAGACTAACAGACAATTTTTCTTCTATTTTATATATCCTAGTGTTGTCAATCGCAGAACGATGAAAATAGCGGTTTGTTCAAACTCTGTTATGCTATAGCCACTATTTTATAACGCTTTGTACTAAATCACATATCGGGTAACAATAGTAGATTGTTAAAATTCCGCTGCACTATAGCGCCGCTATTCGCGTAACAATAATAGTTTGTTAAATTTACGCTATGCTATAGCGTCGCAATTAAATCGCATATAGCGTAACAATTGTAGTTTGTTAAAATTCCACTACGCAATAGTGCCGCTATTTGAGAACAATATTTTGAAAACAGGTGGGCCAAGACGGAGTTTGATATCGATCCACGCCGTTGATTGACATGATCGAGCAAGTAAACAATTTTTTGTCGTCATCCTAGCATTAATACAAGCCAAAATTTTATTGTTCTACTGATGTATTTACTATTTATTTTAAAAAATATATATATAACAGTCGGATAGGACACGTATCGCCTCTTAGTAATTTGGTCACCCGACGAACACCTTTCTTTTCATATCCGTGTTATTTATTACACACGGCTTTTCATTGCCACTAATACCGATCAAAAAGAAAAGGAAACATCTTATTCACAAGCCGAGTTCTTGATCAGGCAATTCACATACCAACTAGGGTGATATAGCTAACTCGCAGTTTCAATAACATAATCCAATAGGACAAATACCAAACATAATTATGAAGGCTACAGATGTCACAATCATCAGTGTTCCAGCCCATGGCAACCAAATATCGAATGACGTAGTAACTTAGCGAATACGTAATCTCCAGTAAACCCTAGCAACGCTTGATCGGAACAAAAAAATCACAATTCCAGTATATGATGAAATAGAAAGAAAAAAGCAAGTAACATAATCAAATAAGTTTTTCATTTGTATAAAACATATATCTACAGGAAAAATTTAAACATTCACAAACCAAATCTAACTAAAACAACACAAACACCTTGTATGAAATAAACATGAGAAAATTTACAAAGTTTTCAGTTCATAAACAAATTAACCGACTTAATCATGAGATTGACTACAACTGAAAAAATGAAAGCATGTTTTGTGATATACTAACTAGGTTAAAACGAAATTGAACCCTAAACTATAATATTCCAGCTAAACACGCAAAATAATGAGAATTAGTAAAGAAGAGTATTTAGATTAAGAAGAGAAAACGTACGATTTTGAAAACGTTGGTCCACATAGCTGATGAACGGTTCCGGTGAATTGAATAGGGTTTTGGATCTGCGTTAGGGTTGGGTGAGACTTATGAAGCGTAAACGTGCTTCTGCTCTAGAAAAGCGAAACGGAGAATGCGAATTGGGAATCTGATTCAGAAAATGTAACACTGAGTTTGATTTGATCCTTACTTCGCTTACCGCTTAAACTGAAACGCGATTATGAAAATCGTTTCATTCAGCATTCCCGCAAAGATCACTCGAGTAGGGTTTTTCTTGTTTTGTCGATAGAGTTGAAATTTGTGACCGCTTAACTTAGTTCCATTCCAGTATTCATGACAAAGAGTTAAGAGTTGTTGGTGTTTATATATAGCATAGAATTACACACAAGGTATTTTTTGGACAATGTTACTTTTTATCGTTAGTCAAAAAAAAAAAATACTTTGTATACTATAATTGTGTACTATTTATTTGACAATGACAAAATTAATAGTTGAATCGAAAGTAAAAAAAACTATCGCAAGGATTAATGAATTTTGATATATTTGAATAAAACGATCACATGATTTCAATGAAGTAATAAGATAGATGACAAAAATGTGTGTTAAGTTACAATGAGGAAAATATGGTTGAACTTATAATGTGTTATCGTTTGATTTGATATAGTATCGTGGGATAAGAATAAAATGATATATTTTTTAATAAATTTTGAAAACAATTAAGACTTTTAGAATAACTACTTATTTGCGAAGTATCACAACAAGTGATAATATAATGATCATACGTTTAGTTTTGACAAATTAATGTATTATTTTTAACCATGTGATAATATACTAATTGTTATGTTAGTATCTTTTCTTGTTAAAATTTGAACATTTAACAATTTAACTTTTCAATTTAATGGTGTTAAAACCTAAAATAAGACTGAACTTTTGTTTAATTCGTGCGCATAATCTTTTAACTTTTAGTTTAAAAAAACAAAAAACAAAGATAAATTAGCAAAAATGGCGCAACAATTTATTGTCACGTCGATAGATTTAAAGCCTGAGTGATGATTTGTGTTGCTTCCAAATAAGAAAGGAAATTGATGTTGAGTGTTTTTTTTTTTTGGGTACAGGGAGTGTTTTGTTACAACGATTTGGTTTTTTAGGATTACACCGATTAGTTAAATAATAAATTAGTAATAAATAACTATATAGAAGAAGTCATCGAAGCTTAATGTAAAAGAGATAACCACAATCTAATTGTGTGTCAATAAAAAATTAACAACGGCGACTAATAGCAAAAAAGTCGTATGTTATGTTATGGATATTTAAACAGAAGAAAAAAAATATGTTTAATAATTTTTTGGAAAGATTATTAATAATTTTCTATAACATAAATTCTAAGCTTATTCACTCTTTTAGTCCCTGAAAACAGGAGTCGCTTAAGTTTTGGTCCCCGAGACCATTTAAAGACATACACGTCGTTGATTAGGTGACGTGACATTGTTAATTTGTTAAGTGGCTCGTTGACTAAACAAAAGATGGTGTGAACATACCAAAATACCCTTGGGAGTTTAAAAAAACATAAGTTTGTGACTAAGTCAATTAGTCCTCATCGAATCAACGAGCCATAATCGTCCTCTGAACCAGTCATGAAGAAGTTTGCAAAACCTGGGACCACCATCGAATCTCAACCTCATCGTATTTGTGACAAAGTTTCAATCTCCTCCAAACTCATAACTCACCCCATCATTTTCCTCAGTCATTTCAATTTTATATTATCCGAACAAACTTTTTTTCTTCTTGCCTCAGATTGGGAAACCGAAAATGAAGAACAAGATGGCTATGAACAAGAGAGAGAGAGAGAGAGAGAGAGAGAGAGAGAGAGAGAGATTGAGCTCAATTAAATTCATGCAATTGGTACTTTGATTTCGAGACGATGAAGGCATGGTTGAAAATTTTCAACCATAGTGTTATATGAGTGTTTTTGAGATGATTTTAACATTAAGTTTCTTGTCAATGGATTTATAACAACAAAAAATTGAATAGTGTTTTTGGTAATTTGCTTATTGTTGTATGAGTCAAGATACACGTCCCTTCTTACGTTCTCACGCATGATCTCACACATGGCAGTTCATCTTATAAAATATTGTACTGTAATTTTTGTCTTGTTGTAGGGTTTACGGTATACATTTTTTGCTATAAATACGTTGTTCATTCTCTCAACAATTTGATTCATTTCATCACACAATCACACATTTATCTTAAACAAATTCTTCTTTTGCTGGTGTGACAGATTGTTGGGGATCAAGGTCTCTGCTTTGAAATTTGTCGTGTTTGCAAACCACGTCTTTCCACCAATAGCGAATAACTATTCATTTGGGAACTCTGCTACAATAGTTTTTTCTTTTGTGGTCACCTCCTTGTTTTCCAACCTCGGGAGGTGATCCGCCACCACATTCTCTACCCATTTATTATCTCAAATTTCCAAGTCGAACTCTTCCAATAAGAACATCCATCTTAACAATTGGGGTTTTAAATCCCCTCTAGTCAACAAATATTTAAGGGCCACAAGATATGTAACAACAACAACAATAACCTTGAAACTAATTAGATAAGATCAAAATACTTCCAAGACAAATATCATCGCAAGCAATTCCTTTTTATTTGTGGAATAATTGACTTAATTTTGGTTTCAAACATTGTTTGCGTAATAAATTATCCTAAACATTCAACATAAAAATAAATCCATTCTCTTTGACCAAAAGACTGCACAAAGATTTCGCAATTTTTGAATTTTTTTTTATAAACCACCTATAAAAACCGAGTGTTCAATAACATTCTTACCCATTTCACATTGCATTGGTACAAGTTGTAATTCAAACGTACAACCCCTTTACTTCTTTTAAGTCAAACCCACGTTTTGCTAGAAAAAAGAATTAAACCCACGTTGACATCAATACATGTGAATTAAATGTAAATATTTAATTTTATAAATTGAGCATTCATAATCTTGTTGGTTACATGAGAAAAGGGAAAAAAAGCAAAAACAAAAATAAAAGAGACCACTGGCCGCGATGATAGGCAACACCCGTACTGTTTGTTATAAGCAATAAACGAAGCTCATCTGGAGGATTAAGCACAGTCAATAGGTAACTCGTAGACCTTGTTTCAAGCTTGGCTAAAAAGTCGGCACACATATTACCCTCTATGAGAGTGTGACGTAGTTGAAAAGTCCAATCTTTAGCCATATATTTTTCTAATAATAACTATCTTATTTCCATGGTGGTGAGTGGAAACATCAACATGTTGCACTAGGTGAATAGTATGCATGGAATAAGTGTAACAAATAATGTGTCTCAGACCTTCATCCCAGCAAATTTAAATCCCATGCATATTAATGCCAAGATTTTCAGCATGAAGAATATTTAAGTAGCTAATAATTACCATGAAATCCACGTATACATTGCCCATCAAAGTCTCTAATTAAGCCACCAAATTCTGCCATCCCCGAGTTGGTTTGAGCACTACCATCCACATTAAGAATATACGAGTCAGGATGACCTCTTTTCCAAGAAATAAGTTGATGCTAAATGCTAGAAATCTCCTTCTCCGTACCACTGAAAGCTTGAGTAATATCACGAGTCATAACCGTGATCTTTGACAAAGAATCCATCAGAGGCATGCTTATATCATCAAAAACCTTTGCATTTCTAGCACACCAAATACTCCACATGGTAACAGGAGTCACAATGCCAAGTTTGTCAACACTATCATGGGACCACATGATTATCAAGCTATCATGCTTAGGTAAACCGAGACTGGGACCCACCATCAAGTTCCACGTAGCTTTTGCTCGGTCGCAATTAAACAAACAATGAACCGAGGTCTTGAGTTCATTATCACAAATAGGACAAATGGAGTCTAATAGGATACCTTGATGTTTCAATATAGCTCGTGTTGGGATCGCAAGATGCATCACTTGCCAAAGGAAGAATCAGACGTTGACTGAGATTTTTAGTTATGCCCAATTCCAAGAATTTATAGGTAAGAGAGGAACTATCTCTTTATCACTCAACCAACTATATGCAGATTTTGCCGAGCAAGCACCAGAGGTACAATTATTCCAGATCCAACTATCAGTGATATCATCCACTAGATGAGTCGTCGTTTTCAAAATCTTACTTCTGACATCTTGGGGCAGCATGGTCCAAACATTTTGTAGGTTACCTTCTTCTCTTTGTAATAATATCTCGAATTTGAAAATCAATATCTCGTATTTGAACGAACGGCACAATATGACATAATGGATCTTTTAGCATCCAAGGTTCGTACCACATACTTTGAAATGGAATCCATCCTCCAATACCTTAAGTGCGTTTACAATGACATTCCAAATAGGAGAACCCTTGCCATTTCTTGCAAGGAAAATATTACATCCCTCAAGATAACCAAGCAACGCAATGATTTGTTTCCTCGCAATTCTCACTCCAAGACCCCATTTTTCTTAGATTTAGTGATTTTTTCCCAACCAACAATATGCATACCTTTATTTGTGGATCCTTTCCATGTAAAGCTTCGAACTGTTTTGTCAAGATGGTCACACACATATTGCGGAAGCCACTGAATTTGCATGATATAAGCGGGGATTGTAGTCAAAACAGAGTTATCAAGAGTCACACAGTCGGTTTGCTGAGAAGTCTTCCTTTCCAAGATGCTAGCTTATCAGAGACTCTATTCATAATACTAACGAAATCTTTTTTATCAATTCTTCCATGTTGCATTCATAATCTTAAAAACTAAAAACTTATCTTTTCGATGCAAAATTTATTTTTTAATTATATTTTTCGATCCTTATTGTCTAATTAGCATTTTCCTTTATTATATGTCAATTACAAAAGTTGTCATAATATTTTTTCATATTCCATCAATCCGTTAAGTAGAGTTGAGAAGTGCGTGCGTGCGTACTTGGTACCCAGGGTTTTTGTGTTATTCCGGCGCGAGGTCGACTGAGAAAATGCAAGCTGCAATGAAGCAGAAACTGAAACTCCTCTACAATTCCAACTTCAAATCTCTCTTTACACTTTCATCATTCAAATTTCATTCTTATTCCTCTCCGCTAAACTCATTACCACATTCTTCCACTTCCGTTTCCACCGCCACCAACTCCTTCACCACTCCATGGTCCACCATTCAACGACGTGGAAACAAAATCGTTGGTTCTGACGTACGCATCATCTTCACCTTCATCTTTTACCGTTTTTAAATCTTTACCGATTCTTATACTTTTTCACATTTTTCACTGCAGATCAGAGTCGGAAAAAAGATCGGAAAACAAGGTTCCTTTGCCTTTTCTATTACCATTCAATTAGAATTTAGTATCTGATTGTTCATTTCATCAATTGATATTTCCTTCTTACTCACAAATTCATGGCTTAATTCCAGGGCGCATTTACGAGGTAATGATTCATCTCTTGATTGAGTTGTTATCAGTTTCTATTCATTCATTCAATGTCATTATTGAAAAGACTTTTTTTTTTTTTTTTTTTTATTGTGAACTTGTCCAGGTTCTTAAAGTAGAGCATTCTCATGAAGGACGAGGAAAAGCCACACTTAAGGTTTTTTTTTTTTTCTTTTTCTTTTTCTATTCAAGATTTTACATGTTCCTAATCATTATTTATCATCTCACAGATGTTCTGTTTGGACAGACTTATCATGATAAGTGCTTATGTATAAGCTCACATAAGCTATTTCTATAGCAAAAGATAAAATAAAGTTAAATTGTTTTTGTATATGCTAGAAGTTGTTTTTATAAGCTATATCAGAGAACTTACGAGAATAAGCTGAAAAAAGCTTTTGAAAATTGTCATATGCTGTTTTCATATGTTCTCCCATACAGTCTCACAGAACTTATGTCAGTAAATACACTCTCCAAAAACAGCCTTTATTTGAGGTTATCTATTGACATAAACACCTGTTTTCAGCTTATTTTCATAAGCTCTTCAAAATAGCTTATGAAAATAGTTTGACTTTACTTTATCTTTTGTAATGAAAATCACTTATCATAAGCGCTAAGTTGCAAATTAAGCCGTTTTTTCAAATAGGGCCTTGGTTTTTCATCTATTACTATTAGGGTTTAAAATGTAATGTTTGATGTGTGCATAAATGTTACATTTCCTTTAATACAAAATTGGCTAAGTGGACACTGAATACTAATGTGCAAGTTGTATTTTAAAAGAATTATTACTATTTTATATATTTATGAAGGCTTTTATTTGATGTATGGAGAGGCCTTTTTGCCATAATTTAAAGGAAAAATGTATTTGCTCATTTTCTGCATTCTCTTTCAGGTAAAATACTTGCAGGGGCACGGCCTCTCAAGTTTTAAACTATTTCATTTTTTCATTAACATATTTGGTTATTGTGTGTGTGTGGCATAACAAGACACTGACTTGGTATTTTGGCCATTGGCTCTCTGAGTCTTTGACTTTATATCTTTGGTAGTTGCTCTCTCTATCGGTAAATCCATGCCTTCGGCATACTTGACACATAGAAGTAGAACCAACTCCTTGTTGCAAAATATGGCATGCTAGATTTTGTAATCCACCTCTCCCTTTGGTAGGAAAGTTTTCACTGTAGATTTGCTGGCTTGACCGAAATGTTAGAGATGTATTTGTGTAACACATGATTGATAGGAAAACAGTTTTGCATGAAGCAGTCTCATTGAAGGATTAGGACCAACTAATAACTGATGAATACACGATTTTTCGTACCTTTAACATAGATGTTGATACATGATCCCAAAGGATCATATTGTTTAATTTTATCAAGGAATGATTTTTTTACGTGTGTTGATTTAGGTTTTATTCTAACTCACTAGTCTTATATGCGTTTAAAATGGTATTATCCAAAAATAGATTTCGTGATATTTGGACAGTGGCATTTGTCAATCCATTTTAATCTGCCAACTGTGGAACGACCAATGATTAAATGCAATCTCATTTTGCTTGGTTTGTTCAACTGCCTATTCATATCTATGCTATTGGTATTGGATATAGTTGTGTATTGTAACTTATAACTTCTGGACTCTCAACTCCATGCATAACTGACAATTGTAGCTGTTTCTGATAATAGGTAGAACTTCTTGACATTATCCAGGGAAACAAGGTAACACAAAGAATTGCCACTGATGAGGAGTTTGAAAGTATGTCCCTGTATTCATATACAAATTTACCAGCAACATAACATTATATATTTTGTTTATCAGTGTCTAGATTTTTTATTTAGTTGTTGATAATATTGCCAGGATTCTTTAATTTGTTTATGTTGACTCATTCTTCCTAGAGAAACAATAAACAGAAGGACATATTATTGGGTCATTAATAGTAGTTAGTTAGAATAGTTATGAAGTGAAGTGGTTAGGCAGTTAAGACTGCTGGGTTTAGAAATTTAGATTAAATAACAGGAGAGGGGGGAAGAGAGGATGGTAGATTTGTTAGTTTGTTAAACAGAGTAGGTTATTGGTTGTAAAATGGAAAGCTTTTTACCGAGTGGGAAACCCTTGAAAGTATTCTCTCCTTTATTCTTTGTCTACGATTCAGTCATTCAATACAGAAGTGTTTTTTTCTGTCTGTTTTATTTGGTGTTCTCAAATGAAATCTTTCACAACAAATATTTTGGACTTTGTTTTAGGGTCTGTAACAGCATGTCTCCGTTCTGTGGATCCAAATGAATTTGTATGAAGGCTATACATTTATACATATTCTACAGTTACATCTTTTAATCTGAATGATAAGATTTGGGAAAATTTGTTCTTTTTTCTGATTAGTGACGTGCTAGGACATTTCACACCTGCTGATAGTTGACCAGTATCCTTTTCTGTGCTTACAATTCTCAAATTGTTGCAGAGGCCTATATTCAGGAAAAGAATTTCATGTACATGTGCACGGATCAAGATGGTACTGTAGTATTAATGGAGTGAGTTCTTACATCTTTCATCCTGTTTCGCTGTCGGTATGTCTTTCTATGCTGTTGCATACAAGAAACTCTTGGGGAGCATAGCTATTTAACGTGGTTTATCCATTTATATTTGCTCAGCACTGATACGTTGGATCAAATTGAAGTTTCCAAAGAGTTGTTTGGCAAGAATTGTTTATATATACAAGGTGTATTAATTTTTACCCTTGATCACTATTCTTTTACTGTTAAAATTAAGAATCTTTAGATATTCCTATCAGCTATTATATGAAAAATAAAGACATTTTCAACTGCACTTAATGGTCATACTCAGCATCCTTGTCTCAATAAACTACTAGCGCGTTACCAATCATTTTCTAGTTTTGTCATCAATTCTGATACTGTTATTGCTATGTGTTACTGTGAATTCCCTACATAATCAATGTCATGACTGGTGCCCGAGTATTTCCCTGAATTTTCATTTTTACTTAACCTTTCTCATTTGTAGTTTACGGGTGGGAATAAGCTTGACCGAGCTAGGCTTTGCAAGGCCTAAGCCTGACCTACCAAATTTTTGAAGGCCTAAGCCTGGCTTGCGGCCTGTCATAGGCTTACTTTTTAGGCATGGGCGTGACCTTCTGAAAGCCTGATACGAACTGATACGACCTGCTAGCCTGTTTAAAAGCCTATATCATATGAACATCTTTAAATAAGCAACGTGATCTAAGTTTAAATAGACTAGCGAACTAATAGATCAATTAGATTAAACTCTCTTTTGATAATCAACATGAGTTTTTAGGGAATTTGACTATATATTGTATCATATTTCAATTCTAGTTTATAATAATACATTTAAATATGTAAAAAATTAATGTATACTAATAAACTTAAATTACTGAAAAAGTTAACGATTTATATTTTAATTCAAAGTACAAAATATAATATAATAATAAATAATATTATTGATATTTACTTAATTAGACCGGCATAAGTGGCTTTTTGAATGGCTTGTGGCCTGACCTTTTAAGCTAAACAAGCTTCTAAAAAAGCCTAGGCCTTCTCTATTTAAGAAAAAAGCCTGGCTGGACCTATTCCCATCCCTCTCTAGCTGATTAGGTGATCAGTGCTGTATCTCCTTCTCATAGCTGCTTAAGTCTAAGTATCTCCTCCGTGGGTTTCTTTATCTGATGCATTCATGATTGATGTTGTGTAACAATTCAAGGTTTATTCTAGTCAGTATAGCGTTCTCTGCTTTATGTATATGGTGTCCTTCTGCATTTGTAGCTTCTCTCTGTCATTCTGCACTTATGGGATAACCTCCTTTATTCTCGCTTAATGTTATGTTATGAAGGACCCTGTCCTACCTTCTTACTGTGATTTTTCCTATGTTCATAAATATGATTAGCGGACTGTAATGTTTTGTTTTATTTTACACTCTGATAGTCATCGAGTAGCAAACTTTAATTTCATGAATAGGATTAGTAATAGAAGTATTACTAATTAATTATTATATTGTTGCCCGGTCGACAGATGAAATGAAAGTTAAGGTACAATTTTACGATGACAAACCTATATCTGCAACAGTTCCAAAACGCGTAACATGTATTGTCAAGGAGGTGATTGCAGCCACTCCAAGGTACGTATTTTTCTCCATTACTGCCTGGATATAGAAAATAGAAATGATCTTGTACCTTTGCATTTTTTTTCCTTCCTCTTGTTGTGAACGCCTTTGAATATTTTTTGATGAATTATGCCAATGAATTGTTTTAAGTTACAAATCACTCTCTTATTAGTTCAAAAATGTCGCCTATTTTTGCAGGCTTATGTGCCCTCTCCTTAGGTGGTATATGGTATTATTAGAAATGTCTTTAACATCGTGGAAGAGTGAAGTGGGAATAAAAGTTTCCTATGTTTGATACAGGAGACCAACTATATTTCCCAGTCATAGGACATTCCCAAGAATGTAGTTTGTGAATGATAGTTAAAAGTATCATCATCACCTTCATAGATGGGACTTTTCTGTGGAAATGGAAAGTTATAGGCTGTAAAGTTACAAATTTACTCACAGTTGCTGGCAAACTTATAAACAGCACATTCATCACTTTTTTTTAAAAATAAAATAATTAGAAGTTGATTATATTATTGGCAATATCACTTTAACCAAACATTAGGATAAAACTTTGTAAGGAAGAAAGAAAGAATTCCCCAAAAAGTTTAATGGCAGCCAAAATATATCATAAATGTTGGATCCCCTCATAAAGAGATGCCCAGGGAGTGAAAGATTCCCTGCAGCACTAAACACCACCTTAACGAGGTCAGTGTAGCATCTATTCCACATGTTTTGATGCCCAAGGAATAATATGATCGTGTGAGTGTTTTCTTCAATTTCACATCCTGTCAAGACTTCGGACAGTTAGGAAAGATAGTTTGAATTAGGATAAGAACCAAAATATCCAATAGATTTGAGAATAGGATAAGATCCAAATCATTTGATTCAGCCCTAAATCATGTTATTTTCCTCCTTTGTATTTTTCCCTAATTGTAGTAGAGTCGTTGTTTCTTCTGCAAACTCAGTATTAATTACATAATAATTACGACATTGTTTCTATCTTAATTACTTAATATTTCTATGAACAAAATATATTATTTACATAAATATTAACACTGCTTAACCAACTATGCTTATATTCTAGCAATGTATGACTCTTGAGCAAAAAACAATATAATCTCTTCTCCAAAGTTACATTTTCCTTAAACAATTAGGATGAAGAGTCTAGTTTAATGAAAACCCACGATAGAACGTTAGTGCTTTCTCTACTGTACCACACAAATATACAGAGGAGAATATTATTCATGGTCTTTAATCTCTCTTTTTCTCATTTTCTGCCAATTTCTATAAATTCCGAGATCTTCATTGTTATTTGTGTTTGTAAATCAGTGTCATGTGTCAAGAAACATTCCTTTCCCTTGGTTTCTTAGCCATGATCCTGACTAAAACTTGTGGCAGTCCTACATCATCCATCGTTATGTAATATGTGTAGTGATACCTTGCTGTCATTCACATTATCATATGTTATATTATGGTTCACAATGTCAACTGCAGCCGCAGTCTTCACCAATTTTGAGAACAGACTTGAAAGTTGAAGAGTCTTTTGTTGTCAACATTACTGTAGATCTCTACTTGGTGTAGGAGATGAAAATTTTGAAATCAAGAAAAGAGAACAGATTTTACCCACATTAGTCTGGTTGGAGATTTGCAATTGAGACAAACTCTGAAACATTAAAGAAAACCTAGTACGTGGAAGGCCCGTCTAATTTCCCAATCTCTTTGATCTGATTGTTTGTTGGTAATGGTAACTCCGTTAAAACATCCATGAGCAAGTGATTGAATATAAGTTAAGAACTTTTTCCTATCCTAAAGTTAACCTGAAGGGAATGGAACTGTCCTTAAAGATAGTAAAGTAGCTGCTTTGCAGTGCATGAGCAAGTTTCCCACTGTCGTAGAGCTCGACTTAGTTGTACATAACACACATGTCACGTGGGAGAGAAATCTGAGACACAAAACCATGAATATGTATCCAGTCATTAATATTTGACCTACTAAGTATGCTGTCCAAATGATTAGATTAGAGAGTAGTACTTAGATTGTTTGCGTTCTTACCCCATATTCCTAGTTATATATTAAACTTTAAAGTCTCACATTTGTGATATTTCTTGGCATGTGTAGTTCTCAATTTGTGGGAGGATGCTGGTTATTTTTTAATTTGTGTCTGACTAATTTTACGTTTCTGCATCAATAGAATTTTGCTTACTATCAGTTTGAATTTAACAATATTAAACATAGCATGGTAGCAAAGATGAAATCAATTTCTGAGGTGGAGTATAACAGTATCTCTATAATTTCCATTCAATTTAACTGTGTACTGATTTTTTTCTCCCTTTTTGTTGTAAGGAATAAAAAGGTAACACTGAACAATGGCCCTACAATCGAAGTAAGTCAAATGATTATTTCATTTTTCCTTCTTCGTTTATTCAGTAGCATAAATAATTGGTAAAAAATTTATTCAGATGTGCAACTAATCATGGAACTCTTATTATTATGTCATGCAAAAGTTACGATTAGTTGAGACTTTTTTTTTTCAAGTCAGACTGTAGCAATTTCTTACATGATACTTATTACAAACAGGATCATTTTGGCGTCCTCTTAAAAATGAGATGAATATAGTTTGAGGAGTTTAATATGAAAAATTATAAAAATCCAATCCCTGAAATTTTACCCTCATTTTAGGGGGATACCTAACTAAATCTCAGTGAAATATAATTAGGTAAGATGTCTATAACTATTTTCTTTCAAATATACATCCTGTATTGTATCCATGATATAATTTTGGCAAAATTCTAAAATTGTGCCAATCAATAAGAATATCCATTAGTTATTTATAACTATATTATTAACCCCTCAATAATGCAATGAACAACATTGGACCATCATTTTTGAAGCCCAGGAGGTTTATGTATTCTGCTACCACTAGTTATCTAACCATCTGACCCAAGCCTGAAAATTCCCTGCCTGGAGTTGAAATATAATTTTCGGGAAAAAACATTTACAGGATGGTCGTGAGTCCACCTGATAAGTACGAGATGTGTTTGGCTCGTTTTGGGCTTTGATTGATATCATGTAATGCAAGAGAAAAATGAGAGACACATAACGAAATCTATCGCAGTGTTGAAACTCTGAACTATATAGAGCACTAGGAGGCCCTATCATATGCACAATGAAATCATTATAAGAAACTCAAAATATCATAATCGATGTACTTACAAGATATTATTCACATACTTACAATATTCACATGTGTTTCAACAAAATCAATATGACTAGTGAATTGATTTTTAAAAGATAATATGGTGGTATCTCTGTTATAAATTCTTTCCCTTTGACTTAAATTAAATTGATTCAATATCTGTTGTTGGTAAGGCCTAGTGCTTATGTCTTGTTTGTCCATATGATCAACATCTTCCAGGTCCCCCCTCACATTGTAGCTGGTGATGCCATTCTTGTTAATACAGAGGACGACTGCTACATTGAAAGGTTAGTTGGTCTACTAAAAGTCAAAGCATTTGATGATAAAACTTATGATATTTGCTATTTTATTAAGCATTAAGCCACTCTTGTATTTGTGAGATTGATTATTGCGCCCCTTTTTTAAGGAGGATATTCTTTCCCACATTTTTGGACTCCATTCTTTTGTGGTTGAAAAAACAAAGGCTATCCTATTTACTTTGAAATTCTTTGGGTAGCTAGATTTTTTTAACTGTGATTTGACATGGAATCATGATTGTCATTTTTACATAAGTTTAAGTTTGAAAGCAAGTTATTAATTATAGCACTCTTTGTAAGTTGTTTCTCTAGCTATGTCCTTCTCTTTAGTAATGTGGAAAGTTCTGAGAAGGAACATAATCTGTAACAACCTCGTTTGTTTTCTGGTGTGTTCAGTATCATCCCTATCAATCATCACCCACATTATAAACCAAAGCCTACGAGCTCGCTCTCACTGGAAAACCACTGTACATTTCATATCATGCAGATGGAAAATTTAACTATTGGAAATGAAAAACATCTGCGAGGTTACCGAAAAAATAATACTAGCTATTGTATCAAATTCTCTGCTATAAAATGCTTTATCGTTCTTTCTCATGTTGGTTCTGTATGTTGGTCTCTATTACTGCAGGCTCTGGTGGCATGCTGTTATGGGTTGAATTTTCGAAATATGAGTTAGTGTATTTTCATGTTAGTAAAGCTGTTTTAACTTTTATCTCTTCATTCTCAGGGCTAAGGCATAGGGTGTGTTCAGCCAGAATTTGAGCAGACTGTGTGACACAAACATCCATTGTATTATGCTCATGAATTTTGAACCAGATACAACCTATGCTATCATTTCCCCCTCCCCTTTAACTCTAGATAATAAGCCTTTCCTTTATATCCAATAAATGATTTTAATGTATCCGTGGGCAATGAATTTAGGTTTAGTTGTGATATCCGAATTGTGTATCTTGGTTCAGTTTATGTACGTCTAGAGAAGCATTGGAAAATTATTTCACTTGAAGTTTAAAAAAAAAGTCATCGGTTCCACTGAGTTTACTCATTGGTGGGATCCGGGGGAAGATACTTTGATTTTTCTGATACTTTGTCAACTGCAAGAGATGTTTTCAATTCTTGTCTTCAATTTCTTGGGAACGTCATCTTTTATCAACTTATAGATAGACGACTTATTTGGGTGTGACAGCAAATTTGTTATTTTACGTTATTAAATGTAAGTATGAAAATAAAGTAAGCGTTGCCAATAATGTGTCAAAACAGTGTAGTGGTCCCCACTGTAGGATATGCAAAAATGGAACAATTTAGCGGCCGCTGCTTCGGCAGCTATAGATTAGCATTGCACGGAATGAGATAGTTTTGTCTCCATTAAAGGCTTACAAGATGTTAGAGATTTAAAAAATTGTTAGAGGTTTATCTCTAAAAATAAGGTTCAGTCTAGGGTGGGAGAGTTTGATAGGTCTCCCACCGTAAGAGAGTAGCTTTAACGGATGGATGTTGATGACCCATGAGTATCTATGATGCACTTGACGCATCTGAATTAATCTCAAAAGTTTTAGATCCTTCTTTATCCTCTATGTTACTGTACCTCCTCCTTAATCTCCATCCGCAGTACAGATCGGACCGAGACAAATTATTGATATGCTGAACAACATCCATGTGACTGAAAAAAATCAGCTAAATTAAAAGCTACAAATCCAAGAAAAGAAAAAAACTTTGTTATTGCTTGTTCCTTTTCTTCACTTCACATTGCAACTTTATAAATGTCCATTTTAGAACCTTAACTGAAAGGTTACTGCTCTTCCCCCTGCACAAAACACTCGCGTCCTGCAGCCTAGCCGAAAATACCCATGTGTTAGTTAATTAACGCAAGTGTAAAATTAACCAAACATAAAATTTTGTATTTTTTACACATGCGTGACTTAAGTCACGCCGCGTGAGTTAACTCACGCAGAAATTAACACCTACGTGAGTTAACTCACGCTAGATCAAAGAAAAAATTGGTAAAATTGAATCTTATGAAGCAGCACACTCCTCACATGACTTGTGTAGCACTATTGCAGAAGTAACACTATCTCTATTGTCAACCATTTTCCTCTTCATAATTGACAGCCAGTCAGAATTGTCAACCATAAGGTACCCTTCAGTATTATCACTTCATGAGCAGAAACTCAGCGTCAAAGCACCACCAGTCAAAATTGACAGCCAGGCAAAATACGGAGCTCTGTCCAGAGGAGATGGGGCTATATATTTGTGATTCCCCAACAAAGGGTACTGTGAAAAAATATGGGATCATGCTGCTGGTTGTATTGTTGTGAGTGGTGCGTTTCTTTCTTTCATGCCTTTTTTCTTTGAACTAGCGTGAGTTAACTCACGCGGCGTGACTTAAGTCACGTATGTGTAAAAAATACGAAATTTTAAGTTAAGTTAATTTCACACTTGCGTTAGTTAACTAGCGCAGGGGCATTTTTGGAAATCATGCAGGGCGGAAGTGTTTTGTGCAGGGAAGAGCAGTAATCTATGCGAAAGGGATAATGAGATGGACAAAACCAAGCAACTAGAATCTAATTTGGAATTAGTATTTCCCCAATGACCATTTTATAAACTACAGATTCTACAATAAAAGTGGGTTTCTAAAATCAAGTCTGAAAACATTAAATATCCAGAAATTGCGACTGAATCAGATGAATTTTGCTATCAATTTGCGTTGGATGTTTGGTTCTTGGAATTGTTCCATGTTTTTTTTTGGTGAATATGAATTGTTCCATAAAACGGTTTTCTGCCTTTCTGCAAATCAATGCAGTGTGGTGGCGACGAAGGTCGCAGGTGGCTTGCCGGCATATGGAGATATAATCTGATTGAAAGTTATAGTGAAAGAGATATGGTACATGTAATCCCTGTTCGTTCACCCTCCTGAAATCTCATTCTCTTTGTTTTTTTCTTCGCAATATCAACACAATTCAGTGTAGATAGATCTATCATTCATGTAAAAACTAACACAAAGAGTTGATAGGAGAGAAAGTGATGATGAAATAAAAGAGAGTATAGAGTGTTGACAGCATACAATGAGATCCATCGACATTCATAATCCAACAGTTAAAAAAATTGCTTTAACTTGCTTACAGTAGGAGACCTATGAAGGTCTCCCACCCTAGACAAGATGTTGGAGTATTTATTTATATAACAGAAAGAGAAAGATGTTAGAGGCTTTTTGCTTGGGTTATTTTAGGGATTTTTCAATTTAAAACACAAAAGTGGCGTTTGGGCGTCTCCCATCTTATTATGTCTCCCTGCTGCTATGATTTTCCACCCTCTCACTAATCAGTTACAACTAGTTGTTGAGTTTTTATACGTATAACATAATTAAATTAGTATATTGTATCTTTGAATTGATAGTGATATAGACAAAATTATGGTGACATCGTAATTTTATAGAAGTTACAAAGTAATTTTGCCAATGTCATTATATGAATCCAAACATTATAAGGTTTTAAAACAGAGTCATCCTATTTTTTGACATTTCACTAGTGTTTTTAAAGTTTAACGCTTTGTGAGATTGAAAACATTAAACAAAATATGTTTGCATGATTACTACATGGTAATTATTTTTATACGCAAAAACTATTCAAACTGACTACAAGAGGTACTCCAACTTGATACATCAACAGTACAATTAACAATCTTTCAACCATGTTATAGGACATGTATACCAACAAGAAAGTTCAGAGGACATGCAGACCAATTGGGAAATTTATACCCCATCCTTTACGAACAAACCATCCCCAAGATATGGCTTTTATATAGTTACAATTATAAAAGGTTGGTTCTATTATTGAACATTTGAACTTGAACATACGACCTTTTAGGGACATGGCATTGTTATGTATGTTGTGCGGATAATAACTATGTTCATGTAGGCTCCTCTACCCACTAGCCCCCCTCTGAATAATACAAGGGCCAAATTTATTCATGAAATTATACCTTGGCAAACACTGCTACAAATTTTGTCAGGTAGTGAGTTTATATGGTCCCAAAGATCCGTCTAATGCCTGCAGAGATTTAACAACAAGAAAGCAAATCAAAACAACTGGCATAATTCATACATGCTGATTATTAAATTACTTTTGCTCCCGAATTGAATTACTTTTTTTGTCGGTAAGTGGTTCAAATTTGTAGGAACTAGCAAGCACAATAAATAAAAGCCACCTCATAAAGAAATTAAACAAATTCAACCGGGCCCTTCAAAGGAAGAACAATACGAAATGACAGTTTTTTTCTTCTTCTTCTTCTAGTTATGGAACGTGCCACTGGTTTATTTCGTTGTTTAAATTGGAAATGCTAGTATCATCAAACTCAAGTATAAAAGGGGCTTCTTTTGATACATTTTTATGCTTCTTTAACTAATGTTCCAAAAACATTAATGTTAGCAAAAGATGTAAATATATTTTGAGATATTATTAAAAGAGTTTTTTTTAAAGTAGTCTAGTGTCTAAATTCAAACATATTATTTGTGGAGAATCCATAGTTCGAACCCTGACTTCTGCATATAATTAATGTCCCTGATAACTATCAACTGAATTACACTTACGCAACTTAAAAGAGTTTGTTTATCCTGTACAAATTTATATTCCCTCTGGTAACATTTATAAACAAATTTTATTTTTTTGATTTATTAAATAGTAGATATATATGAGATATAATATAGTCTAAATACATCAATTATTTCAAGAATTTTAAAAAGTAAAAGTTATTTATAAATGTAACTGGAGGGAGTACACGTTAAAAAAATTAAAATGGTAAGTTTGTCTTGAAACTTGTGTATTTTGTATCAAATATATACTAACTTTTTAATAAATAATTGATATTTTTCAATAAAAAATTATCACTTTTAGTTGCTTTAACATGTGCGATATTAGATACTCCATCCAGTCACTATTATAAGCAAAAGTTCATTTTTTAGATTCATTCAATAAATGATGTATGTAGTCTATGTAGACCGCATACATCATTTATTAAATTAACTTAAAAAGTCAATTTTTACTAATAATAGTGATCGGAGGAAGTATGTTATACAAACTTTTATTAAAAACAATACTCTAGTTTTTTCTTGAAAGAAAAAACAATAATGGTTGATTTTTTTTTGTTACAACGCTAATAAAGAAAACAGCAAAAGGAGGGAACAGAAAAACATAAATTAAGCTCTAACAATACTCTAGTTTTATTGTACTTGCGATATTAGATATGTTATACAGACTTTTATTTAAAACAATACTCTAGTTTTTTCTTGAAAGAAAAAACAATAAGGGTTGATTGTACTTTAAACTCTAACACCAAATCCAATTAAATGCACCGTGTGTGTGATAAACAACTAATAAATACTAGACTTTAAAGTTGCTAAAGCCACCCATGCAGGAGCTAGCCACTCAATTTAATTATATTCACCGAACTTTTAAAATTATATTAATACATTAAGTACTCCCACCATCTAAAAAAAATCATTTGATTATTTCGCACGTATTAAAAAAAATGTATAAGCAAAATACAGAAAAGAAAATAAATGTTTGAATGCCTTTGATAAATATTTATGCATTCATCATTATCATATTTTTTGAATAAATGTAAAGTGGATATCAATTAAAATGTATAATTGGAAAAAGAAAAAAAATTCAATGTTGCATTGAAAAGCAAAATAAGTCATTTGTTTTAGAATTTTTTTATACAAATAAGTCACTTATTTTATGAAGGAGAGAATATATTTTTCGAACAATGTTTGACCAATTTAGTTTTAGAAAAATGTTTGATCTATGTTAACCATGATTTTTATAATAATTTTTTAGAGAATTAAAATTATTATTTTTTAAATGTACAAGATTTCATATTCTCTAACTTTCTCAAAAGGCATTTTAGTTTATTTTGGTTTTATTTTTTGAAGGAGACGAAATTGATTCTAGATATAAACCATAAAGTTGATATTGCCATATTTGATTTCTCCAAATTATAATTGTGTTTGTCTTTAAAATTTAAAATTGATAATACTTAAAGTTAAAAATTGTAAATTCTAATTTTAGAATTGACTTTTATACTTAAATTTATTTTTTCAGTTCACGTTGACATAAATGTATTATAACATAAATGATTTTATCTCTAATTCGATTTTCACCACAATCAATTAATTCGATATCAGTTTTTCTTTAACCAAATATGCTTAATCTAGTTGATATGTTAATGATAAAATAAAAGTCCTAAAAGAATGACCTATATTATTTTATTTTTAAAGGGTGACTTGTCTTGGCCGCAGAGTCAGTGTCACGACTTTAGTAAAATCAACTCTGTGATTGGATAGTTTGGCTGACAGTATAATGGCTTGTATTAATCACGTGACATGCATGAAGCTGACGGTACACAAGCCGTTATTCTTCTCCGTAAGAAAGAACAAAAATGATATCGTCATGTAACGTAATATTTTGGTATGTCCTCTAAATATGTTTTTTATCCTTGTATGTATACCAATTTTTTGTTTTAATTCTTCTAAAAACTTTCTCCAACTTTTAGTCATTTAAATTTTTTTACCAAACATAAATTTAATATGAATTTTTATATTTTTTATGGTTAAAAATTTATATTAAATTTATGTTTTGTTAAAAAATTCTATTTTTCTTAGGAAAGATTTTTACAATATTCTTTACATTTCTGCACAATTTTATTAAAAAAACTAAAATTAATTTAAAAATAGGGACCAAAAGTAGTAATTGAAAATTTTATAGGGACTAAAAGTTGAAGAAATTTTTAAGAGGGACTAAAACGAAAAATTGATATATTTATAAGGATCAAAAACATATTTAACCCTATTATTTATTAACTTACGACACTATAGAGCTGATTGTGCAACGAAATGACTCAATTTGTCATACTTTTCATAAAAGAATCATGTCGATTATATGATCAAATTTGAAACCTCTTTAAATAGTGATCTCTTTATCTATTCATCTTCATCGATTTTTTTTTTAATCTACTTAAGATTGACGCGATTGAGTTTTCATTCGAAAAGAGTAGTTGTTGTTTTTACCTCCTTCCTTTTGTTTTTGTTGTTTGTTTAGCCTTATAACCAAAAAGAAAACTTGAGATCATAGTTAAACAACAATGAAATGTTTGTATTTATTAAACCTCTCAGTTGTACATTATATTTTTTTATATGTATATATACAGAGGTTTAATAAATACAATTTTTTTAATGACGAAGTATAATATTTTTTTAAAGTGATGTATAAAAGTATTTTTTTTCATTTAATTTTTACGGTGAATAGGTCGAGAATTCGAGATTCAATTTTCTCATAATTCAAAGGTTTCTGTCTACCGATAGGGGTTGTATTTATGTAAAGAAGAAAATAAACAAAGTGATGATAAAACAAATTTTGCAAAAGACAAAGACAGGAATGAAAAGGTGCGGCTGGTAGTGAGAGAGACGTGGATCTCAGGGTGGAGGGTTAGCGCGTGGGTGTTAGTTGTGTTGAAAAGCAATATGAAATGAAAGTAAAATAGAATCTCAATCTCTCTCCCGAATCGGGATAAGAGAGAGAAAGTGTGTTACTTACTGAACCCTCTGCACTTACCTTACACAAATTGTACTTCTCGCTCTCTTTAATTTAATTTGCTTACTTTAAGCAAAAAATCCATATAGAAGATGAATCCTTCTTCTTCATCAACAGATCAAGAGAAATCAGAAACAACGAATTCAAATTCAAATTCAAATCCAAACAAAAAACAGAAGAAGAACAGTACGGTTAATGGAAGTAGCAGTACAAAAAGTACACCTTGTTGCAGTAAAGTAGGGTTGAAGAGAGGACCATGGACTGCAGAAGAAGATGAAGTTTTATCAGAATATATAAAAAAAGAAGGTGAAGGTCGTTGGAGAACTCTTCCCAAACGAGCTGGTCTTCTCCGTTGCGGCAAAAGCTGTCGTCTCCGTTGGATGAATTATCTTCGTCCATCCGTCAAACGCGGTCAGATCGCTCCTGATGAAGAAGATCTCATCCTCCGCCTCCACCGTCTTCTCGGCAACAGGTTTACATACTCATTCCTTTTATCTATCTAGGGTTTCATTTTCTTCAATATTTAGGGTTTCTTAATTTGTTACGTACCCTTAAATTGATTGATCTAATCAATTAATCAACAAAAGAATTAATATATGATGATTCAGGTGGTCATTGATAGCTGGGAGAATTCCAGGAAGAACTGATAATGAGATAAAAAATTATTGGAACACACATCTCAGCAAGAAACTTATTAACCAAGGGATTGATCCCAGAACTCATAAGCCTCTTAATAATAATGTTAATAACCCTTCTTCTCCTTCAATAATCCCAAATACTAATCACCAAATTAGCACTCCTTTTTTTGCATCATCTTCTGCACCTCTTTCTGATCATCATCCAATTACTACTAATACTATCACTAACAATGAATCTGATCCCCCCTCTCAATATCATATTAATAGTAATTATCCAACACAACAAGCTCAGGGTTGTGATAACTTGATTAATGATGTTTCTGCAATGGATAATCATCATGTGCTTACCAACAACAACAACAACAGAGGGGATTATGGTGACAGTAGTAATAACAATTACGGCGGTGACGATGTGTTTACTTCATTCCTGGATTCATTGATCAACGATGATGCATTTGCTGCACACAGATCAGAGAATGATCCTTTGATCTCATCTACTGCACCACCAGCTTTGTGGGAATCGCCACTCCTCGTGACATCTACTCATAGTTTCACGCAAAACCAAGACGGGAAAGCTTCATAGCATTTTCATTTCTCTCAATAATATATACCTATATGTATTGCATGCATCTTTAACATTTTACTTCATCAAATCCAATTCCTATAGCTACCTACTGATATTTCATTATATATTATATTATTATATAGATATATGTAACATGTGTGTGTATTTTATCATGCATTGTATTTTAATTGTACTTTAATCGCAGGTATATATGTGTGAGTCGAATTTGGGGTCGTCATTTCATGCATGATTGCATCTGCAGATTGCTCTGGTTCATTTATATATATATATATATATATATATATATATATATATATATATATATATATATATATATATTACACTCTCTTACTTTTTGTTTCATTATGCAAAGATCCACTTTGGATTCAGATGTTTTATACTATACTTCTTCATGAATTGTTTTTATACCGGTGGATCTTTTAATATTTCAATGTATTTCTACAACAGATATATATAATCTAAATGATATACCGATTTCTTTTTAAATAATAAATTGAATTATATTTACTATTTCCTCACATTTTAATATAGAGTTTTTTTATTAAAATTATTAAACCTTCAAGAATGTAGTGAAATATCTTTGTAAAATCTATTTATACTATCAATATATAGTAACTAATTTAATAAGTCAATATTTATTGGAAAAAGAAAAGCACAAATCCACTTCAAGATAAAGTTTTTTTTTTTTTTTTTTTGAATCAAGATAAAGTTTTTTATATGCTTAGTTTTTTTATTTTTAGGGATTTATATATTTGCTTTTAAAAAATGTTATTTTATGACATTGTATGTATTGTTCATCTCTTATTACCGGTTATCGCAATTCAAATGCAAGATTGGCACATTTTAAATACGTAAAATAACGTTGTTAATTAATGGATATAATGTATTTTTAAAAAACAATGATTTTTTGACACAATATTGTTGTTTTCTTATTACATGGTTAACACATTTTAAATATTTGATTAATTATATTTGATGAATAATTGATAAATATAGCAAGATATATCGTAACTTATTAACCATCTATTGTAACTAATCATGTATTTGAATTGTATTATTAACCATATAGTTATTTTTTTTCAAAGAAACCATATAGTTAATGAATAATGGTGTCAAAATATCATTGTATTCAAATATAATATCTATAAACCAAATGTAATTAACTATCTATTTGAATTGCTTTAACAATGTAATAAAGTTCATGTATATTTGTGAAAAGTGGCATAAATTGTCTCACTACAAGAAAACATATATATTCATAGGGGTTTTTGCCAAAAGCAAAACAAAAATCCGTGAGACGTATTTTAACAAGGGAATTATGAGGAGCGAAGTGGCTTGAAAAATAGTCATCACAAATTATTTGTGAGGGGTTAACCGAACAATTTATTTTTGCCTTCACAATTCTTCAAACATTTGGTTTTTTTACGATCAAGAATTGTTATACATATTTTTTGAAAAGATATTTCTGGACACACCTGATACGACAAAATTGTCAATTTTTTATAATTAATATGCATGATAAAATCTCCATGTCAAAAACAACCTGAACATTTACGAATTATTTCTTAATTTACACTATAAGTATATATACATACATGTGATATATGATCCTATCAGCACACAGAATTCTTAAATTTCTAATTATTGTTTCTAACAATTTCCGCTAGACATATGAGTGTATTATGTTTACCTGATGATGATAACTGAAAGCAGCAAACGATTGTATTCGTGACATGTCTTGTCCTTATAGAGAAGGATTCCCCATTGTCTCTTGTGTATTTGTTTTGATGGTGTATTTCATAAAAAAAGAAGTTGTTTTTTATAGTGTGTAATATATTCATGTGCATAGAGTTCACGCCAATGGGTCCTTCTATAGCTGCATGCACAAGCACAGTTTATCGTTAAAGAAGCACGTACAAAATAATTTGTTATTCATACATATATGAATGATAATATCGTATAAAACGTTCATGTGGACATAGTTCAGTTGAGTGACATTTTGCATTGTATATATATATATGCAAGGATCGGGTTGGAAACTTAGATTCCCTACTTATTCACCATAAGAGGGTAGATACTAGACCACTTAAAAAAACATATGTATAAAACCTTTAACTTTTAGCTCATTATTTAGATTAGAATCACAGTCGCTACATCTCTTAAAAAAATAAATGTGGACAACTGAAATTGTGATATAATATAGTTCTTGAGTTAATACAAAATTTCTGCTTTACGGTTCTTTTTATGGATGCTATATATGATACGATACAAACATTGCTAAATCTTACGAAACATTTATGCAAAAATTGCAATATAACTATGTATTGTTTTAGAAATTTAAAAACAATTAATCTCTCTTTGACACAGGGCGTAAATCTATGGAAGATATAAAATTGTGTGTTTTGTTATTCCGTCTTTCGTAAAATTAATAATTACCCTTTTGATATTTATATTTAGCAACTAAGCAATCAAGTGAAGTGATTCAAAGAATATTTATCAATGTTAAGAATATATTTTGGAACAAACCTCGCGAATAAAAGCATATAATGTTGCTATAATCTGCAACAAAATTACTATTTGTTGGCTCATGAGCGGACTTTGGGGATCATCACATTCACCTAGAGCAACAAGCTAACTGATTTGGATATCATGTCTTCCCCAAAAAATTTAAAACATTAGATATACATTTCTTATCCCTTATATGTTAATGAGACTTCTAACTCACACTTGACATAAAAACACTATAAATAATAATTTGGTGAGCAAAATTATTGATTTGATTTGAGTATCGATCTTGATCATGGTTTTGGCTAAATGTTGCATGAGGCTTGTGAGTTTTCTTTTCAAATTAATGCATGTGTCCTTTAGCTTGTAGTAAAGAAAGACAAGGGTAACCCACTTGGGTTGGTCCAGTAGTATTGACTTGGAATCTGGGATTGTGCACTTTTTCAAGGTTTCAGGTTGGATTCTCTCTTGAGTCAATTTAGATAGACTAATTTAGCTATTTAGTAGTCGTTAGTTCAATAAACTAATGGAAATTTATCGACCATATGATGAGGATATTTGAGTTTAACTAAAGGTGCTATTCGAACATATGTCTTTTTTGGGATTTGATTTCTAAATTGGTTAATTATATTTACAATGGAACAAGAAGATATTTTAAATAAGGGGACACAAGTCACAATAGCCCCTTCTCTATTTCTCTTGGCGGAGAGGAGTTTAGCTTCTCTAGTTATATGAATAAAGTGGTATTATTAATGAGATATTTTAGAGGGTTTTGTGTGCGTACTTGAAAGTTAAATGTCCTACAATAAGTTGATGACGCTTTATTTATTGGAGAGAATGTGTAAAGAACAAGTGGGTAATGAAAACAATGTTAACTACGGTTTTGTTTGCGTGTTTGGAGGGGAAGAAAGAGGAAGACTTGAGAAAAAAAGAATGAGCAAGTGGAAGAAATAGAGAAAAATGGGATGAGAGGGCTTTGGGGTGTTAACTTTTCTTCATAATACAAAACCCTCATAATTAGAGGAACTAAAAAATTGTATTGGAGGAGAGTTTTGGGGGGCTTTGGAGGGTTTATATGAATTCTTCAAATTTAATCTATGTTGTTATAATATTTTAAAAATTAAAAATATAATAATCAATGCATTAATTTATCATTCTCTAAAAAACTACTATTTTAAATTATTTGAAAGATTTCTTTATTTTTCCTCATATTTTCCACCCCTCAAAATTTTTCCTTCCTTTCCCCTCCAAACTCCTAAACAGAGCCTAAGCGACTTGATTTCCAAAGTGTTCATTGGGTAAATAGTCTTTTACAAACCTTGGACTTTCAGAAGGTGTGAATTTCATGACATTGCCTACTTGGAATTTAATTATGGATTCTCTTCGTGGTGTAATAGGTATGTTAGCTTTGGTGACCATATAGTTTTATTAATTATGCTGTGTCAATAATCTTTATCTTCTACCTATCTTTCCTCAAGATGTTAGTTAATGTTTAGAAATTGTTGGTTAATATTAAGAGGTAGGACTAAAGAGGAAAGAAAGATACTTGGGTGAAGTGAGATGATGCGTAGAAGTTAGGGAAGTAAGATAGTAAGAGATTTAAGGTTCAACACTTCTCTTTAGGTTAAGTGGCACATATATACAGCTTTTCTTTATGGAATGACGTTCTTGTAGCATAATATAGGGCTGAGCACGGTTCGGGTTCGATCGGATTCGGTTCTATATTTGACCATCCAAAGAAAACCATAGAGTATATTCTCAAGCCCATCTCTGACCGTGTGCGTCAACGGATTAGTCGGATGACGGGTACGACGGGTTGGTTAACTCGGTTATTGCTGTCAACTTCATAGACGGAGACGGAGAGTAGAAAGGATGCAATTGTGGATGAGAAAGGGTTGAATATGTCAACTTTTCAAAAGACAGTGCTGGAAAAAGACGCAAAACATTGTTTGGACTTAGGAGGAAGAAGAAACAATTGAAAGAGAGAGAAGAGATATAATGCTACCTTATTTTATATTTTATATATGTATGTTTAATTGTTTTTTCTTTATTAAAATTCATTGATGGGACGAGACAACATTGAAAGAAGGAGAAAGTACATAAAAAAAGTGGGATAAGGTATCTTGGAGCAAAGCACATGCGTTTGAAAGATACTAACTTTAACTAAAATATATTTTTATGCCTAGCCTTGTAAGTGTACCGGGCATGTACGACCTATGATGGGTTTGATTTTGACGAACCGAGTCCGACCGCACTAACCCAATACTAACTGAATTTTATCATTTTTGAACCCAAGACCCGTTCCAATCCGACCCGTGAAATCGCGGGTGACTCGGCCATTGCGGGGTGGTGGGTGGGTTCAGATTCATTGCTCACCCCCTAGCATAATATGGAGGGGATGTCTCAGTTTCATTACATCTACTTGGTCTTGGTTGTTTCTTATTTCCTTAACTATGGTGGAAACATATTTGTGGAACAAGAAAGGTGCATGAAGCTGACTTAGATTAGACTTTGAATTTTATTCTCAAAATGATCGAGAATGGCGTAACACCTTTTTTTTTTGTATGATTTTTGTTGTGTGTAAGATAGAAAAGTAAAAGTTGAACACCTTATAAATAAAATGTCGTCAGCCACATGTACGGTTGTTCTATTCTCGATGTGGACGGTGCCCCGAACTCCCCCTCATGACCCAGATTTTTTTGGTTAGATCATCTTTAGTTGTGTGTGGTATTTTCCAAGATTTTTATTTGCGATCTCTTTGTTGGATGGTTTTCTGATTCAGTAGATAGAGACATGGTGCTTTGTGTTGGACACTAGTATTGATAATGTTTCTTGTTTGGAGGAATGGTTACATGGAGACCTTTTTCAATGGCTTCTTTTGGTTAAGCTAGTTAGTCATGCAATTTCAAGTGTTGGTTCAGAATGAGGGAAGGATGTTTTTATTGACGTGTACATACTCTGTTTTATGTGTAAAATATCATATTCTAGTAGAGTTGTGGGAGAGCTATACTCCAAATTGGTAACGAAACTAAATTAAAGAACCCAAATTGATTGGTTGCATTGGAGATGGTATGAAAAATAAAAATATGCCATGTAAAGATATTTCAAGCTTCATAATAGTATATGGTATCTTTTTGTCAAAAATAAAAAAGAAGCTAAATTCAAAAACCAATAGATCATATCATGTTTTCAACCAACAGACAGATCACATCTCTATACAGTTTACAATAGAAATGATATTTAAAGTAAATTCAAGATATGTGATATGTAAATGTCTAACTACGTTCAATTAAGTATTTGGTTTTAATTCATATAGATTTTTTATGATTGCAATCAATCATAACTGTTGAACCACTATAATATTTCACTTTAATTATATCTACCTTACAAAAAGTGATTTATAATATGGAAATGATATGTACCTTTTGTCCCTTTTGGCCTAATACATTCATTCTCAGGTCTCACAACAAACTCTGAAGTTCATAATCTCTGAAAAATTCAAAAGCAATAAATATCTCACCATCTTAAAACTATTTCCAATCAAAATAAGGGCTCAATTAGTCAAAACTCAAGTGAAGTAGAACAACATGCCATTGAAACGAGGAATCAGCAAAGTATCCTTACCATAATTCTTAATCATGTCATTTATTTTATTCAATTTCACCAATGATTGAAATTCAGCTCCACCCTTACAAAAGCATCTGATTGCTTTCACTCATTGTTATGTATTTTGCTAGTTGGTTGTGATATAGAACAAAATACGATTGCTTGCAAAAGATACATGTTTAACAATTAATAATCACATGTCAAAGCATTAAACGATTTCAGTTAAGTGGTAGAAAATAAGATTATTCAATCATATATATACATGTGTATTTAACATAAGGAAGAAATGGTACCTGTATGTGCCTGCTTGCTTGAGACACAATAGTAGAGGCAGAGCAACGCCAAATCCGAATGTTCCAATCAATAGTTTTTGAGTTGATGTAGTAACCTCATGATAAGTAGAAAATAAAACAAACAACAAAATATGAATGGGGGTGTAATATGGGATTTGACCGTTAGATTTGGTAGTCTCAAACTAGGAAAGTAAGATTCATTCACTGAGGTAGTGAGCAAGACCAACCAAACGTTCTTGGACCAACCAAACCAACTTTTCTTTTGTAAAAAGAAATGAAAATTCCTCGACCAACCAAAACTAACTTTCCTTGTGGTAGGGTCTATGAAATGAACACTAGAACTCACAAATCAGTACCAACATCCTTCTTACTAGCTACATGCATATGATATCGATGATACAGGTACCATTTTGTTGATTATTTTTTATACAATCATTTTATGAATTCTTAAAACACTATGTAAAAGAGAGCGAAATACAACTCATATTAATATATTGGTGAAAAAATAAACTAGCATTAATATTTGATCAATGCAATGCCAAACACCACTTCTCCACCAACTTTTCAAGTATTTGACTGTTGAATATGAAATGTGAGATCTTGCCACCAACATCCTTGCTGCTACTAGGACGAGGTTTTCCATATCCCATTCAGAAACTTAAATTATGCCATTTATTTTAAAAAAGAATCATTTTACATAATTACAACTAAAATAAAAATTAGGCTCAAATGCACTTTATCCCTCTAAATGACAAAAAGGGGGTCATGGGACGTATTAACTTTTAGGAAGAATAAGAAAAAAGGTCATGAGACCCAGAGTTATTTTTGCTCCATAATGAAGACAAGACAACAACAAACACAAAAACACAGAAAAAAATCCAAACAAATATAATTGTACTAAATCTAGATGGAACATAATAACAAATTTCAAATCAATATCCAGCTAGCACTAATACATCTTTTAATTTAAGCAACACAACTCTGATATATAAAACTGACAAATTAAAATCCAAAGCCATTGTATTTGCTGAACATTCAAACAAAACCAAGCATCTAATTGTCTAATGGTTTTCTTCCATTGTCACTGACTGGGAGACCTACTGCGAGATGCTTCCCTGACATCACGGCTCGGACTTGGACTTCTGCTCTCGACTGAGCCTTTCACTGGACTCTGACTACGGCTTCTCGCATCCCCGTTCTTAGGTGGAGAGCGTGAGTATGACCTCTCTCTGCTGTGTTGTGATCCTTCTCGACTGTGCCTTCTACCCTCAGGTGATACAGATCTACAAAACAAGCAATGTATGAAAAGGCCTTATAATTAAAGAAAATTTAGAAAAGACTCCACCAACATATTTTGACCGGAACAAACACATGCATAATCAAAGTTCAACTAAACATACTGCACAACAGATTGTATCGACCAAAACTACAACCAACAAACAGTATGTGCAAGTCCAGCTCTTTCTAAACATTTATATAACATTATTTGAAGTAAATACAAACATATGCTATAAAATGAATTGTTATTGAGTGACCAATGGCCAATACCTTGAATATTCCCTTCGTTTAGGAGGAGGGGAATAATAGTCACGACTGCCGCGAGAGCGAGATCTGTGACGAGGTGGAGACCGGGAATAGCGGGGTGAACGAGAATAACGTGGGGGAGACCTCCTTCGATCAGAATACCGACCGCTACTGAAACATAAACATTAAAAATAGATAATCAGAATTTCACCTCATCTCTTAGCTGCAACAAGCAGAACTTTATGCAACATTGCGATGAAGAAGCTTAAAACAGTATACTTGTAAGTATTGATAAATGATAATAATAAATAAGGAAAACAGCAATCATTTAAACTTTGGATGAAACCAGGACATTTTAATGTTTGTTAAAACAATGACAGGATAAATTGGCCTAGTATAATTCAGTTGCAGTAATCAATGGCTAAATTTCACTGGAAAAAAGGCCTTCATTGCATTTCAAACAACAAATTCAGGCCGAGCTCATCAATGTTATTATAAATTATAGATTCAAACAGAGACCGGCGAGATTATCTATATGCAAATAGATCTGGTGGCCGGGCTCGGATGATTTCATTGGGGGGGTAAAATATTTTAGACTATATATATTTTATCAAATATTTAATAAGTTCCGTGATGGTATGGTGGTTTAAGTGTTTTTACACAGCCTGAATTCCGAGGTTTGAACCCTACCAATCTCGGCCTTACCAGTATACCACACAATTAACGATGAAAATCAAAGTGAAAACAATAGTATATATAACCACTATACTAATCTTATAATCCTAGAATATGTGTATTTACAGGAAATGTTTCCAAATTCAAGTGTCCCAAATTAATTGAAACGGGAATTCTTACCTTCTCTCTCTGACCCTCATCTCAGTTGGCTTCTTTCTATTTTCCTCAGCAAAAACAACAGTTAGCTCCCTACCAAGAAGAACTTGACCATCCATATGATATTTCGCATCAGCAGCATCAGCAGGATCCACAAATTGAATAAATCCAAAACCACGGGGTTGCCTGTAAAAAGCCAAATAAAACAGAAAATCCAACGAAAACAGCATCAACACATTGAATAGACGAAAATCGGAACAAAACCCATATGCAGTGAGTAAAATTGGTGGTAACAAGTTGCTGAAATAGTCCCAATAATATAAGATCAAATCAAGCAAGCACTATGCTGCTGACCTTTTGTGTGAAATTAAGATGAAATCTTCTTCAAGACTTGGAAGATCTTCATCTTCATTATCAATAACATCTTCTACTTACTTCATACATGTCTTCATAACTCTAAATCACTGATAAACCTAATTTCTCACAAATTTTATATATTTTGAAAGTATTCAATGAAAATTCGCAGCAGAAGAAAACATAATAGAGTGAAATTGAAGATTGATTAGTACTAACCCAGTGTAATAATCTTTGGGGAGATAAATATCCTTAAGAGGACCAAAATGACCGAAAGGTCTACGAAGATCTTCAGGTCTACAGTCATGGCGAAGGTTACGAACAAGGAGACTGGTAGGTAGATCGCTTTGACGAGGAGCGTAACGCCGACGAGGACTTGGACTTCTTCCTCCTCCGCCACCGTCGCCTCTTCTACTGTAACGCGGTGGTGGTGGTGATGGACTGTAGCTTCTTCCTCTCATCTTCAGATTACAACGCCGGCGAGTGATCCTTTGCTTTGCTTCCAATTTTTTCTTTCTTTCTCCTGCTAGGGTTACCACCGATCAAAGTAGTTGAATTACGGATCTGTTTAATGCTGCTCCGACCCGGCCCAATTATTATGTAAGTTGGCCCATTATTAACTTGCTAAACAAAATGTTGAAGGTTTGATGGTATTGGTGGGTGGGTGGAAATAACTTGCTTTCTTTTCTTCTGTCTTAACCTTTAGCTGAAACCAGTTCAGCTACAGAGAATTACAATTTATAAATCTAGTTTAGATGTGATTTTTTTAGATAGAAAAACTTGAAACTTTTTTAGAAGTTCTTTTAGTTCAAAAGATTTCTAAAAGTCTAACTTAAAGCCATGAAAAACCTTTTAGACGAATCAATGTCATAAAGATTCAATAAATTTTACGTTGGTTTAAGAGAATTATAAGATTAAATTTTTTTAAATTTTTATCTCTTCATTTTACGAGATTAATATTTTCAAATCTTAAAGATACATCTGATCTGATCCTCGAAAAAGTTAATATTTTTTGCGGTGGCAAGTGGCAACAACAATAATAGAATTTTTTGAGAGTGTTTTGATTTATCAATTGTTGATTTTATCCCTTTAGTGAAATAATAGCATTTTCTTTCAAAAGTTCAGTATACTAGCTCCATAGTGAAATAATGAATTTATTTCCTTCGTACAATATTACAATGGGATAGACCTTAAAAAATTGGTCAAAATTCATCTTGTACAATGTATACATGAGTATGGGAAATGAATAAATAAAAAATACCTACATGAATTAATGGTAAAGAGTGACAAAATTTCCTATGATTTTTCTATTTACACAAAAGAATAAACAGATTTGGCATCCTATTCACCCATGACATAGGAATAATTTGTATCTCAAATTGGTCTTGTCTATAATTGAGTCTTCAATAGTAGCCTATTCATCCTCCAAGCCACTCATGTTCCCAGTTAAGTCCTCTTCAGATAAGTGGATTCCATCATTAACTGGAGCCATCTGCATATAGCAAGTAGAACTTCCTTATAATATGTTCTCACATTTTTTAAACAGATGCAAAATTTCAAATCACTCAAATATTTCTAAAGCCTTTAAATTCTAATACCTTGACATTAGAAAGGTCCACATTGTTCTCCTCTAGAAATGAAATAAATTCCTTAAAATTCTCTTCTGTCGGACGATAGTGACCACTGTGAGGCCAAACAGCCTGTGCAAACAAAAAAATCATTCTTAACTAACCATAACAAACAATATAATAACCACCGTGGTTTTAAATTGCGGCGCACTATAGATGATTTTGTGGTCTCTGGCATTGTAACCATATTTTGTCGTAATATAAAGGTTTGCAGTTACCACAATTTAAAATCATGTTAGCCACTAATGGCAACAGGAATGAAGCAAATGAGTAATAAATTTACAAGCCTACCTTTAAGACACCATGTTCAACAACTAGTCTTCCAGCACAAGATGTAGCTCCTCCAGCCAGAAAACTAGAATGTTGAAATGAACCTTTCTTCTTTTTACCAACATATAGATTCTTTGATGTGCTAAGAACAAAAATCCACTTGCCACGTGAACCTTCTTTTGTAGTGTGAAGGAACTCTCCTGATTGCTTGTACAAGAATCTTCCATCCTCCACAACAACTTCATAAGCCAGTCTTCCCATCTGGAAAGAATGAACATATAATTTATGAAAACTTAAAAATCAAATATAGCCCAAAAGAATAGGATGTTCACATCAATGGAGAGGGAAACTTACTGGACTAAGATATTTAATACATTGCTGTTGAAGTTTAGCTCTAGGGCACTTCTCAAGATTTATTTCCTTTCCTTCTCCTATATCTAGCCTACAAATTTCAAAGAATAAGATTAATTTCATGAATCATAACCTTGGTAGTTTTACATGCATTTATGATATGTATGCATAATGAATAATATAGTTTGCAAAGAATGTTACCAATAGAAAAAGGGTTCTCTGCTCTTAGACTTGAGCCATTTATCATAATAAAAGTGTAGATTATGTCCATATCGATGCTGCGGATCAATCTGTTTCACAGGCATTTAAAGCATTTCAGTAAATAATGATTGATATGAATAAAGTCGTATAAATTTACAGATATATAAAGAAATAGCATAATCAAGATCAAGTGTTTGACTTACTGCTTCAAGCCAATGCAGCAAAGCAAGTTTTCTTGCTTTAACATCTTTTGATAAACCTTTACCAACCTTAGCAGCTCTTGTTCTAGCTCTAGACCAACGCGAAATGGCAGTTTCGTGTTTTTCAATGTCAAAGTAAGATATAGAGCTGCGTTTTAGCTCAGCAAAATCTAAAAGCTTCCACCTATATATGGTTACAACAAAAGATCAATTAAAACACATTAAATGAAATTTGTGTACAATTGAAGTTCTCAATATCAAGTAGATATATATACCAGCTTTGGTTAATAAGAATTGCATAATCTGCTAGCTTTCTTATTGTGTGAAAGCTCTTGTGTACTTTTTGTAATCTAAGTTCGGTCATGTATGTGTGAAGAACAAAATCAGGTAGGTGTGATTGTTAAGCACTTAATTATAGTTATATGATGAGGTTAACCCTGGAACTTAATTTATATATAGAAGAGCATGGATGAAAGTGAAGGTGAAATTGTGAGAGAAAGAGAGTCAGATAGTTTGACAGAGAAAGACAGTGTTCCCTTTTCTCAACCACGGGGTGTTGACTTTCTGACTATGACACAACACCAAGAATTTAGGAGGAGGATTCCTTGCCTTTTTTTATTTTCGTTAAAAACAAAAATTCCACATACACACACCCTTTGTAGTGTACGCATGAAATGACATAACCAACAAACTAAAAATGTTTTAAGCCTTTATTTGTTTTGTTCGCTCCCTTTATTGTTAATTTTATTCGAAACATGGTAGAATATTAAATATATGGTTAAATATATTTTTGATCTCTATAAAATTTGAACTTTTAAGTTTAATCCTTATTTAATTTTAATAGTTTTTTAGTTCATAAATTCTTTTTCTGCACTCAGTATTAGTCTCTACTCAATTCAAATTTGTTTAATTTATGCTTAAACTCTTGAGTTTTTGAACAATTTTTTGCATACATGGTAAGAATATTACTAAAAGTTCCTCTGCAAAACATTGTCGAAAAATTTGATTTCTACGTCCAGATTTTTTTAGTTTTATCTTTAACTTTTGTTGTTTTAAAAAAATTCATATTTAATTCATTCCATGTTAAAAAATTCTAAATTTTAGTAAATGAACTTTTCATGGTGTTCTAAACTTGTCTCAAAAAAATCATTCAAAAATTTAAGAATTTAAGGATAATTAAACAAAATTTATTTTAGCAGGGACTAAAATTAGAAATAATATTTTTTTTGTAGGGTCTAAAAAACCTATTAAAATTAAGTAAGGACTAAACTTAGAAGTTCCCAATTTTATAGGGACCACAAACATATTTAACCCTTAAATATAAGCATCTCTTTAACTTCGAATTCAAACTTTAATTTGTTAGGTTATAGAACTAAGAAAATGATATTTCTCCACAAAAATAACATCAAGAATTTTTCAAGACACAACTCGCAAGTTTTAATTGCATGATTTATTTGTTCACTTCATATTTTTCAGCTACACCTCCTTGAATTGTGACAAACAGTACATTGTGATTAGCTGATCTTTATTTTTGAAAAATTCTTAATGTTATTTTTCTAGAGATATAGCATTGTTCATAGAACTATAGTCTCTTTTGTTAGTTTAATACTCGTTTCTTTTTAAGTCTCTATTTATTAATTCAGGTTTTTGAGTGATTGGTTAAATTATTATTCTCAGTCTTGCAAACTTTTAGTGACAATGAAAATCAATCAACCATTTTTGTCACTCCTTACGTCATCTATGAGATTTCTAATAGTAATATTCCCGTACCTCCGCGTAAGTAGTTACGTAGCTTAGGCACCAAGCTTTTTTACTTGGTCCAACTCCAAGTCTTCTAAGTTCTAATAGTAATACATACTTGACGACCACTCCAACCATATATATAACCTGATCAATTCATATTATAAATCATAGTTTTATATTTGAAGTTAAATTTCATGTAAGCGTATGCAGCAAGACATACCGGTGACTTTTTAAACAATTCTAATTTACAATTTCTGGCCACAGAATGTTCCCTGCTTGCTATATCAATGTTACCCCCTTTGATTAAAATTAAAATTTTCTCCCCTATAGTAATTTAATATTTTTTTATTTCACGACATATATTTCTCCATTTCTCTTTGTTTACGAAACAATGACCATCCGTTTAAAAATAAAATTAAACAATGGCCATGAATTTGTCCCTCCTGCCCAATCATCCACATCTGTTTTCGCAAGACAGCTACGGTACGTGTCTCATTTTCATTTTCTTAATTTTTTGATAAATCAAGGTATCATTCACTTTCTTTAATATTCTTTTCCACGATAGAATTCATGAGTCTCGTCATTTTTATTTCAGACTCATGTCTAAAAAATATGATTCATATTGATTTCAGTTGATAAAGAATGAACGTCACTATTATAAATAAAATCAACTATTAAACCATATGCATTATTACTTAAATATATTTTTTAATTTAATTAAATAAATATAAAATGTTGATTTTGCTTATAATTGACATGAGGGTACAAGTAAAATAGGTAAAGATCCTCTCCCTTTAGCAAAATAAATGGAGTATGCAATTTGGAAGGAGATAGACCTGTAAAATAGATAATGAGTCTTATCATTAAGTGAGTCTCATCAGTATTAATTAATTTTTACTTTTTTCAAATTTTTGCGTGTTTTTTTTGTTTTGTTTTAGATGAAGTGATAATCCACTGAAATTAAACTTACACATAACTGTGAGGTCCTAGGTTCGAACCCGGGTCACGACATCCAACCTTGTAATTTCGGCATTTGCTAGTTGAGTTAAGACTTCTAGACAATTTTTACGTGTTTTTATCTCTTCAATTAGTAGAAATGAAAATGATGATAAATGAAGAGGATCTTGACTCAAACTTAAGTAAAACATGAAAAGTACAAACTCGGTCTCCACCATAAAGGTTTGTATACATCAGACAAAATGAAAGAAAAAGAAAACCCACTTTTTGACATTGTAGAAGGCTAGAAGCATTGCACTGCTTTTTGCACTTTACAGCCAAGGGTGGCCCGATTTCATTTTTCCCTTTCCATGCGTGACTGTGCTCCTAGGTTGCGGCATTGATATTCACCGTTTAGAGCATCTATAATGTCAGAACCAAAATTTTGTTCTTCAATTATTTTTTATGGGTCCACGGATGACACATAGTATTTAAAAACTATCACTTATTTTTACTCCAATGCAAGAATCATATTTGTATTCTTCTATTATTTTTTAGGGTCCCACGATAGACCCACAATAGTCATACTTCCTTTCAAAAAGCCTTGCAGCAGCAACCTCTCCCATTTTGTTATTTTTTTCCCTTTATTCTCTCTCTCTTCTACTTTTCCTCACACCAAACCTGCTATAAGATGTTCTCCCCAAGGAAATGTTCTCCAACCTGGCTTACCATGTCACTCTTCTCCAATGGAGTAAAAATTAAGAACATATTTTCGCATTTTAAGAACACTGTCGAACATAACATTAAAATTGCTCTTAGAGCATCCACATTGAAAACTCTCAATTTTAAGGTCTTAAACGGGTCACACATGGACACATCATTTTTTTAATAATTTTTTAATAATAATACCTAATAGGTACTCTACCACTCCAATAGAGACCTTTTAATAAAAGGTTTATATGGGTCCCGTCAATAAATAACAAAATGAAAATTGCAATTGAAAAGCAACAAAAACAACTTAAATAATGTGGGTCTTAAGAGACCCCTAATCAGCCCCCCCCCCCCCCCCCCCCTCCCTCTCCGAGTCTTAAATCAATGAGGATGCTAGAACCAAAATTCTGTTCATTAACCATTTTTTGTGAGTCCATGAAATCACATAGAATTTAAGAACTATCACTCATTTATACTTCAACGTAAAGAATTATATTTGTGCTCTTATATTACTTTTTAGGGGCCCACAATTCATAAATTCTGCTTTCCTTTTATAACTTGTCTTTTTATGGTCCCACAGTTTCTGCTTTCCCTTGTTCTTGGACGTTCTCAAGGAAATTCTTCAAAGTGGCACATCCACATCATTCCTCTTCAATGAGCTAGAAAATAGGAACATGTTCTTATTACCCTCAAGGACTGTGCATGGAACAGCGCTGGAGATGCTCTTATATTTATTTAAGGACAAATTATTTTCCTCAAAAAGTAGTTATAGTTAAGATCAGAGGAAGTGCATCAACATAGTCAAAATTCAAAGAATATGTTTTAATGGATAAATGAGGGGAGAATGAAGGTAAAGAAATGGGGGAAATGAATATAGCAACTTATCAACAAAAAAATTCCGCAAATTTATCCCCTTGTGTGTGGCATAATTTACCCTAAATGTATCTATAACAAGGTAATTGTAATAATTGCATTTTAGCTTTAATTTATTTTAGAAGAGACGCGCGTCATTTCATCTAAGCATTTGATAGTAGTAACTAGTATGGAAACTCGTGCCAAGCACGGGCTAGAATTTCGTCTAATTTAAAATATTGAGTGATGATGTGGTATCGTGCTCATTTGTGTTATCGCTCTGTGTTCAATGAGTTGATCCACATCAGTGTTGGTTCTCTCGTAAGGTCCAATGACAATATCATATCCCGTTCAACTTTGTGGGGGAAACAAGAGTAGTTTCTGGTAGATCACATAAGCAAAGAGTCTCATACTTGATACAAAGATGTTAACGTGTCAAATGTGATTTAAAGTTTCACATTGGATGCAATAGTAGATGTTGACAACATATAAGTGATATGAACCATATACCCGTTTTTTTTAAACAATGAACCATATACCTAATGACTTGAGATTTTGAGTGAATATGTGATATCAATCTCACTTGTATGATTTCTCTTAGTCTAATGTGATGATCAAACTTAGTACTGTAGAATCCTTCGTAGGTTCAAAACAATTTGATCAACTATTTTGTTTTTTTATATGATGATTGTTTAAATTTTTTATCTTATATTTTTATTATTTGAAGTCATTTGCTTTCTTGCTATTTTTTTATTGAACCTCCATTATTTCATATTTCTTGACTTTGGTATTCAGTGGAATTTGACAATTAAAAAATGCAGATGTGTCACAAAGTTGGTAAAATTTATGCTTATTAAAAAATTTATAATGATGTGGGGTTTTCTTAATTAAGTCTAATTTATGGTAAAATAATTACGTCAAAATATCCAAACCTTTCAGCAAACCCGCTAATTACTGCTCTATTCCCTATACTCATGTTTAAAACAGACACTTCTTATTCTTTTCCTTACACTTCTCTCATGTCAAAATTCTATTTTTATCTTCTTTGTTTTTCTAATTTATTTTCTCTAATTTCATGAAAGAAAAGAACAAAAACCTTCCTCCATGAAACCATGATCAACCTACATTTTTACCATGTTCTCCCTCAACCTAACCTTATTTTTATGATCTCAACATATTACAAATACAAAGTCTCACACTTAAGAGAAATATCTTAATGTGTCATGTGAGTTAAAGTTCCACATTGGATGTAAGAGTAGATGATGAGAAAAATATAAGTGAGATGACTCATATACCTAATGTATTAAGGTTTTGGATAAACATGTGTTGTCAACCGAGTTTAGACTCATTCGGAAGTCACACCATTATGATGAACTATCTTGTTAGTTTTAGATACCATTTATTTAGTTTTTTTCCTTGAATTTTAGTTTTTATAAATCATTCGCTTTCATGCAATTTTTATATCCGACATATATTATTTCAAATTACTTCATTTCTTGTCTTTAGTGGGATCTGACAAAGAAAAACTATAGATATATTATGACGAGTTGATAAAATAAATGCTTATTAGACATTTTAAGTGAAGATGTCGTGTCAATCTCACTTGTGTGATCGCTCTTTGTCTAATATGATGATTCAACTCAGTGTTGGCTCCCTCCATAATCTCAACATCATGATCAACTATTTTGCTAGTGTTCAAATGCTATTTTTTCAGTTGCTAGTTTTATCTTAAAATTTAGTTTTGTTGATGTCATTCCCTTTCATGGTTTCTTTTATTCAACCTTTCTTATTTCCAATTCCTTCATATTTTCTCTTTGATAAGATATGACAATGGAAAAATGCACGTGTTATGTCAAGTTGATAAAATACATACTTATTAGACGTTTCAAAATAACGTGATGTTTTTTTTTTAAATTAAGTCTAAATTTTTGTAAAATAATTACTCAAAAGTCTCCAACTCTTTCGAAAAACCTAGAAAATTACTGACAACTCACTATATTTCCTATACTCTCTTGGATAACACATACACTACATGTTTTTTCCCTTGTCATTTCTCCCACGCTCAAGTTCCTTTTTTTCTATTCATTTTTATTTTCTTCTTTCTAATTTTCTAACTCTCTTCTCATGAAAGAAAGGAACATATCTCCCTCCATAAAACCACTTCCAACTTACCTTTTTGAACATGTTATGTCTTTGTTTGACCTTATTTAGCTATGTGACATAATTATGAACACGAATAGTCGCGTCCCTGATTAAAAGATGTTAATATGTCAAGTGTAAGTTAACATTCTATATTGGATGTAAGAGTATATTTTGAAAAACATAAAAGTGATATCGGTTATATACCTAACGCATTAGGATTTTGTGTGAAGATGTGGTGTCAATCTCACTTGTATGGTTTCTATTGGGCTAATATGATGATCAAGTTCAATGTAGGCTCACTCGAAAGTCCCAACATTCTAATATTATGATAAACTATTTTATTAGTTTTTATATGTTAATTTTTTTATTTTATGTTTCAGTTATCAGATTTCATTCGCTTTTATGTTATTTTCTTATTCAACCTATGTTATTTAAAATTCTTTCACTTTTTATCTTTGGTGGTATTTGACAATGAAAACTGCATATGTGTTCACTTCTGATCTTTGGTGGTATTTGACAATGAAAACTGCATATGTGTTCACTTCAGTTGATAAAATACATACGTATTAGAAATTTTAAAATAACGTGGAATCCTTTTTGTTTAGTCTACTTTTTTGGTAAACTATTTACCCAAAAATCTCAAACTCCTTCAACAAACACGTAAAATCACCATCAACTCACTATATTCTATCTACTCTCATAGACAAAACACGCTCATTTTTTCCTCATCATTTCTCTCGTGTTAAATTTTGTTCTTTTTATCTTTCTTTTATGTATTTATTTTCTCTCTTCTAATTAATGAAAAGAACATAAACTCCCATCGACTAAATCACCACCAACCCACCTTTCTTATCATATTATGCCTTCTTATGTCGTATTTGGCTATTTTACCATATCACATATGAATAGAATCGCACATATAAGGAATATATGTTAATATGTCATGTGAGATAAAATTTCACATTGGATGGAAGGGTAGATGGTGAGAAATATATAAGTAAGATGTTTCATATATCTAATGTCTTAAGAATTTGAATTAAGAGGTGGTGTCAATCTCACTTTTTTATTTTTGAAGGAATAGTGTCAATTTTACTTGGCTGGTTTCTCTCAGCCTAATGTGATTATTCAACCTAATTTAGCCCCCTAAAGTCCCAATAGTACGATGAACTTTTTTTTAATCTCATTTTCTTAATTCCTTTCTCTTAAATGTTAGTTTTTCGGATTTCATTTGCTTTGATGCTATATTTTTTTATCCAACCTCTATTATTTCAAATTCTTTCACTTTTGGTCTTTGGTGGAATTTGACAATGACAAAATATAAATGTGTTAACAAAGTACATATTTATTAGACGTTTTAAATAAAGATGTGATATCAATCTCATTTGTGTTGTTGTTTCTAGCCTAATGTGATGATCCAACCTAGTGTAGGGTTCTCTGAGGTCCCAATTTTATGATAAACAATTTTGTTAGTGTTTGAATGTCACTTGTAGATTTTTTTAATCTTAAAACTTAGTTTTTTGATGTTATTCGCACTCATGCTATTTTTATTCAACCTCTATTATTTTAAATTTCTACACATTTGGTTTGGTATTTGGTTGAATAAGACAATAGAAAAATATTATATGAGTTAATTATTAAATATTTAAAAATAAATATATCGACACATTATTTCATTTTATAGACACAACTATATTTCAATTTTGAGAAACTCGTGCTCATGCTGCAAATCACATATTAATTTACTTTATATTTAACGATAACCGATTGGTTGCATGAATATTAATAGTATATTCCATTTCATTTTATAAAAGGAACGTTCTTATTGATTATTTTAAGCTGAGAATTATTCAGGTATATTAATTATTTTGATTAATGAGTTTGTGGTGCAAGGAGTAGTTCTAATCTGCCTTATGTGCATAAAAAAATTATGGCTTATTTAATCACTCGGTCCCTTAACTTAATTGATTGTCTCAATTTGGTCCATTAATTATAATTTGTATCAATTTGGTTCACTATGTTTTGCTTCGTTACTAATCTTAGTCCTTTATGTTAGTTTCTCTCATAAAAACGTTAATAGAAATGACTAAAACTAGTAACGGAGCAAAACATAGAGGACCAAATTAATACATAAATTAACGTTTTTTTAAGAGAAACTAATAGGAAAGACTAAAACTAGTAACAAAACAAAACATAGGGGACCAAATTGGTACAAATTGTAGTTAGGGGACCAAATTGAGATAATTAATTATGTTAAGGGACCGATCGATTGAGTAAGTCAAAAATTATTACATGTTTACATATTTTCTAGAAAGTTAAAGATATGTTATTGAAATCAAATAAAATATTATACTGAGTTTTTGAGAATTTCATAAACTTGCATCAATAAAAACTGCTACCATAATTTATTCAACAACCATCCAATTTAAACAATTTACAACACCAACCTTCATATATTATCTTCAATTTACAATGTCATCGTCTATTATTTCAAACGAATTTTACGATTACAATCGACATCTATTTTACAAATGGAAAGTGAGTAGCTACTATCCCTAAAACATATGACTAACTTACAAAATAAAATTTGACACACGTTACATTTTAATTAGTTTACAGATTAAAATATGATGGTAAGTTTCTGTAGTAAAATAGGTAAGGGGTAAGTTTCTACAATTGCCTGGAGAGAATATCCGTTAAAAAAAATGTTATAAAATGATGCAAAAACGATTAATTTTATTATGTATTTTGTATTACTTTAAATAGATAAAATTTGATGGTGTTTTCAATATTTTCACAACCATACTCTTAAATGGTGTTTCCTTTGTGGAGTATAAAATCATAAAATCATTGATTGATTGTGTGCTCTCGATTTTCGGGTATCAAAATCATTAATCGGATTTGAACCTTTAATCATTGGACTCTCAACTTTTATTCGCGGGAAGGGAAAAAGTGAGTAAAAACCCTTATAAGACCTTGGATTCGGGGGTTGGTTTCGATTGGGGAAGGTGTTAGGCACCCGAACCGACTATGGTATCCCATAGGAACCTTCTATCTATTCTTAATCTTGCGCTAAGTTAATTTTACTTATTAAAAAAAAATTATTGAAGTGAAAGAAAGGAGAAAGATGAAGCATGTTTTTGGTTATTTTTATTGATTTGGAAGGGTCGAAACCCTTTGCCTACTTACCCAAATAAATCGGGATCAAAATCAAGTAGTTCGGCTAAAGAACTTTTTTGATGGGTTGAATTAATTTTAACATTTTTTGAAAAAAAAGATTTTAAGAAGAGATGAGAGGCCTCAAGGCATGAGAAGAAAATACGGTGAAGTTGGTTAATTTTAATTACACGAAATCCATGTCTAATGTGGATATTAAATTGATTAACATTTGATTAAAGAAAATAAAAAGAAAGACACTTGGATTACAAACCAAGGTTTACTTAAAAGAAATTTGAATTTGATTTTTTTTTTATTTTTTGATGAAAATATTTTTCTAAACTAACGATGAATTCGCATAACGGCGGAAAAATAAATAAGCGTAAAGCGATAAATAAAGTGGAGTGTCGGTGCGTGTGTCAGTGCGTGTGCCGGTTACATATTACATACCCTAAATACATTCTAATGGTCTCAAAAGAAAAAAATGCGTAAAATAAATTACATCATTTCCCTAATTACAAACTAAACAATAATGAAATAAATGACAAAAGAAATTAAATATGCATGCAATAATTACAACAAACTCTATTATATCTACTATAAAAATTAATGACAATAAAATAAATGACAAGGGAAAGAAAAATATGCATGAGATGGTAAATAATAATAATGCAATCATAAAAACATATAACAAAAGAACACTAAACAAATAAAAATGAACAAAGTAGAAATAATTTTAAAAATAAAGAAGGAGAAAAAAAACAGTAGAGGAAAAAACAGAAAAATAATAATAATAAAAGACTTAAGCTGGATGAATCTGGACCATTTGATGAATCAAAGGATCCAAATTCAATCACAGTATTACTTCATCACAATCACAAGATCAAAAATCAAAGGTGAGCAAGATACAGGGATACCACAGACAACAGATAGAAGCATGCACATGATTAAAACGTAAAACAAATTCTAGTCATCAAATTCTGGAATTGTCTACATCTAATGGCTTTGATCACAAAGGAACATGATAACATTTCAAGTTTGCAGGCACATGATTAAATGAATTAAAAGTGGTATAAAAGCAAATCTTAAGCCAAAAAAAACATATCTAACACAAAAACCCACCTCCCTCAACTTTAGAGAGAGAAGCTCTAGCTTCTCTCTAGAACTAAGGCTGGCCGGCGCATGAAGAGGGTGGCGGAGGAGGAGCTCCGACGCGGTGGTCGGCCGGAGCGGTCAAACACCTTTTTTTTTTAATTTTTTTTTCATCAATCTCTTCCTCTCCTTCTTCTCTTCGTAGATCCGGCCTTAGATTTTTCAAAACAACACATAATAGCCCTAGATCTACAAACAAAGTTCACAAAAAAAAACCAAGAAAAGTCATGACAACTACCTTATTTCCCTTTCTTTTCGTTCGATTTTTTTCTTCCTTTTCCTTTGCGTTTTCGTTTTCGGTTTTGCCTTTCCTTGCTGGTTTCGTTTTCTTCTCTTTCCGATTCAAGTTTGCGTTCGGCCTTGCCTCTTGTGAGGATGTTTTGGCCGAAAAATGGTGTTATGGTTGTGGGTATGGGTTGGCCGAAATCTGGACTATTGGTTGTGGGTATGGGTTTCAAAAAAAATATGTGTTATTGTTGTTGGATGAAAAAAAGTTGCTGGAAATGTTTGATGTTCATGAATATTCTTCATGTTCATGAAATTTTTTGAGTTTTGATCTAGAATTTCGGAGAGAGAAAATGGTTTTGTGTTTTTTGATGATTTTTGACTGATTGTGACTTGATTCTGACACTTCTGACTCTAGGGACCAATCTGACGCATGAACAGTACTTTTATAGTACAAAGTCTCTGATACACTGAAAATGACGAAAATACCCCTGCTGTTTCTTGGAGAAAAAGTTGGACAGGACCAATGACAAATTGACAAGTGTACTGAATGACTTAAAAAATAAAAAAATAAAAATCTGATAAATAAATAAATAACGACAGCTAAATAAAAATAAAAAAAGAAATAATTAAATAAACAAATAAATAAAACGAAAAATTACTAATAAAAAGAAAAAAAATGTCCCGTCGGAACCAAAAAAATGAGGTATTTTAAAATACCTCTCTGTCGAAATTTCGTCTGATACGACTGAAATACGCGGCTTTTTTAACGCTAATAAAATAATAAATCAACGACGTGAATCAAAAATGAATTTTAAACGTAGACTTTACGATAAATAAAATATGCATAAACGCGGATAAAAATTACGAAATTAAAACACGAGTGACATTAAAATATACACGACGAAAGAAAAATAAATGCGATCACAATACGAATAAAAACAGATATTACGAGAATTAGCGCGCGAACGAACGACTGAAAACGGTCAACGTACGAATAAATAAAAAAATAAGTTGGTCAAAAATTAGGGTATGACAGATTGATTCTATTAATTTTTTGTTTTCTTAAATTATATTGAAAAAAATAAATATCATTAACTTTCAAAAAAATTGTGAGTAAAGTTCAACTTTATTCTTTGAAAAGTAAATTTCTTCACAATATCCATTTTATTTACGAAAAGACAATATCAAACAAAACCTCAAGGTACCTTATAATTTATACAAAAAAAATAATAAAAAAAATAAGTTGCAAGTCTATTTCCATTACATTCATTAGTTGCAAACATTTAATTTTAAATTGATGCACAACATAAATAATCGTAGATGCACTTTTATCCGTTGTGCACATGATCGTAATAATACATTCAGATTTTTTACACGTTTGAAATTACCTATATTTTCACAAACACAGTACAAAAGTATTATCTATATTCTATTATTCATGATATACACCTCATGCTCTCATAATCATTATTGTTTCTACATGTAGATCTAAGGACCATGTACAACATTTGAATTATCTTTACTCGATTCCTTTCACTTTCAATTGTGAACTTTACAGATCTAATATATCCAAACCATTCCGAGCCTCATCAATCTTCTCACATGAAAGAAGAACTTCTAGCCCATCTTTTCCAAATCTTATATGCCATGAAAATACACTGCTTATAAAACACAAATGAGAACTATATTTAGTGAAAATTGAAAACTTCTTATATCCAAACCATAAGACTAAGAACTATATCTAGTGAAAATTGAAAATTGTCATGGGATGCACCGCGTATGGAACACAAATGAGAGTAAAACATAAATTGTTTAAAAAATGCACAACATAAATAATCTAAAAAGATGTGACATAATAAAATTTGAAAAACTTAAATAAAAAGAGTTTAAAATAACAGTAACAAAGGATTAGTTATACATATTGATGCTTTGAAGATTTTCATGTGATACATCATGAACAAACCAAAGTTGAACAACTAGAAGAGACATTTTGAAAAATGGAATCCATGAAAAAGAATCAATTTTTGGACTAATCTCATAAATTGAATCCACGGAAAATAATTTAAAATCTTACTTACTAAAGCTTATCCCCCAAAGCTATCCTTAACCCTAATCTTTTCCCCCTAATTTTTCCCTCCACTTTTCTAAGTCATTGAATGCTGATCATTTAGGCGTCATTCATTGTGAGCCATTGATCATCTACACTTAATGCTCTTCTCTTTGCTATCACATAACACATCACACGATGCATTTTCAAAATTCCTCCATTAAACTTACTGCCTTTTCCCAACGTGACTTTTGTGTTCTCCAAGTATATTCAAAGGTTCTCTCTTTCCCATAACCCCTAAAATATGATACTAGCAATAAATATGAGATCCACTTCTAATAAAATCCACTTATTTTTGATATATATAGCATGTTTAAAAGCTATAATTTTGAATTCATTCTCCAATTCAAGAGTGTCACGGATGCCACTTCCCTGTTTCCTTATTCTTTGTTGTCAACCACAAGCAATCAGACATGAATGCCACTTGTAACACCCCGTTCTCCCATCAGTATTAATTAACAAATTAAATCAGAGTTTATCACCAAAAACGGAATGCTACATTTTCATTCAAATAAATTCTCCAAAATTAACGGATGAATAAATATTCTCCAATAAATTAGTCAATAATAATTAACTTCAAAACTTCGCAGCGGAATTAATTTTAAACAACTGAATAAATCCTTGGCACGCAGGCCTCATCAAAGGTTTCATTAAATCAAAATTATTACGTAAGGAAAGAGAAAACAAGCAACATAATCCCATCCCGTTACGTATCAGAGCCCTAAGACACTTGAGCCGACATCCCTACTAATCTTCGTTACCTGCACTTGCCCACAAGGCGGCAATTCCGGCAGAAGGGGTGAGATACACGATCAATAATAAATATATATACTCCATCAAATCAATGAAACAACAACATCTTACAACATACATTATTTAATTCATATATAATGTGAATAATATACACATATGTAATAGCAACGTAATTATCTTCAACAACATTAAACAACAACAATGTCATTATCAGCAATGAACACCAACGACATGACCGACGACAACGACTACGACAATGCGACATCGACAACGACAAATGCATCATGCATGTGGTACCATTCTACGCGCGTTGAATGCTAAGCATTCCGGGGCATAAGCCCCCAACAGTTTGAATGAAATAACATTCCAGGGCATAAGCCCCCAACAGTTGAGTGATAAACACTCCAGGGCATAAGCCCTCAACGATTGAGTGTAAACACTCCAGGGCATGAGCCCTCAACAATGTATGAGTATGAAATGGACTCGATAGTGTATATCTGCATACAACTCAACAACAACATCAACATCTAGCATGCATAATCAACTATGACATACCGTACGACTACAACTGAATAGGACACGACCAAGTCCTTGCAACAAGATTCACCAAATAGTGCACAATTTCACTTAAATCATTCATTTTCAAGCAACAAGAAGTTTCTATAAGGTTTAGTACTTAGTCAGGGGTTATACAGCTCAACCTAAGCATTTTGGAATATCCGGACATGCCTCCTTAATTTTGAACTAAGGTCACAATGCGGCTGTTAAAAGCCTTCTTCGCTTAAGCGAAGGCCTCTTCGCTTAAGCGAGCAAAACGCCGAGAGGAAAGGTGACTTCGCTTACGAGTTCGCTCAAGGCTCGCTCAAGCGAACAGCCTCAACTAAGTTTTGGGCAACTACTTTGAATGGTCGCTTAAGCGACGGGAAGTTCGCTTAAGCGACGGGAAGTTCGCTTAAGCGAACGGTTGTCTGGGCAGGGTAAATCCTCGAATTCTCTAACCCTAAATCATCCAAAAACCCAATTTTGATCCTTAATTACCCCAAACGTGTAAGCACAGATGTTTATGGATTCAGTATACAACATAGGCAACAAAACAACACTGAAATAGGCAATCAACAACACAATTCATCCATTTTAGAAATTACACAAAACTTCTAAAACCTATAAAACCAAGAACACCAAAATTCACAATTTTCAGAATTATATACATTATTAGTGAAAGGAATCCCACCCTTACCTTAATTCAGCGAGATTGAAAGCCTACAGCAAATTTTTGATCCCTTCCTAGCTCTTCTCCTAGCCTCTTGGTTTTTCTCCTCTTTCTCTCAAAACTCTCTTTTTCTCTACTGTACGTTAAAATGTTTGTCTGACCTTTCTTTCTTTTTACTAAAAACATAACCTCTCCTATTTCATTAAACCCCCTTTTATTACTATTAATTCTCATTAACCCCCTTAATTCTAAATAAATAATAATTCTATATTATTTCTACTTTAAAAAAAGTCATACTATCTTTTTAACTTACAAAACTTCAAATAATATTATTTCTCACCTATTCAATTAAATTATCAAATAATCATGTAATAAAATATACAACACCATAAAATCAACATAAATCATATAAACTTAATAAAAATCAACCGAAAATAAATAAATAACAACTAGGGCGTTACACCACTCCTCCCTCTCTGGTCAGCACCTACATCTCATCCCTCCTCTACCACCACCAAAGACAACTCCGCCGTCTTCTTCTGTTCTATGTCACCGCAAAAACCTTTATCCCTTGCTTAGTAGTTCGAGATCCAACGATCACCGTAGCACGCCTCCTGCTTTTTACATCTCCCACCAGCCTCAGTTGTTGATTGAGGTAGTATCCCCTCTCAATCTTCATGTTTAACACATATAGATTTCTTGATATTCGTTTATTGTTTGTTTGCGATGGTATACGCTTCTTTCTTACACTTTCGTTTTTTATTTTCTTTCACAAAATATGATTAATTGTTGGGGTTTAGTTTGTTCTTGATATTCGTTTTTAATTTTCTTCAATTTGGTTGTTGCTGAATGTGTTTATCAAAGACCAAAATGATGAATTTTTGGCGGTTATCAATTTCATTTTTTAATAGGGTCACTGTGAACTTTTTCAACTCAAAATCCTTGGTTTTTCTTTTCATTTTTGAATTTTCGAACCAATCCATTTGCTTGATTGGTCGATTGTTAATTTTTGTTTTGAGAAATTTTGAGCTTTAGTTAAAAATAGTTAAAGAATTAAATGAGGTTGTTAATTTCTGTTTTATAGAATTTGGAACAAGAGACAATGCTTTGTGTATTTTTCATGTTATTAAGCTTTGTATTTCACTTTTTTTTGGTTACTTGTGCTGGTTATTTTAATTTATGCTCTAATAAAGCTTATCCCCCAAAGCTATCCTTAACCCTAATCTTTTCCCCTTAATTTTTCCCTCCACTTTTCTAAGCCATTGGATGCTCATCATTTAGGCGCCACTCATTGTGAGCCATTGATCATCTACACTTAATGCTCTTCTCTTTGCTATCACACAACACATCACACGATGCATTTTCAAAATTCCTCCATTAAACTTGATGCCTTTTCCCAACATGACTTTTGTGTTCTCCAAGTATATTCAAAGTTTCTCTCTTTCCCATAACCCCTAAAATATGATACTAGCAATAAATATGAGATCCACTTCCAATAAAATCCACTTATTTTCGAATAGTTGAATAAGGATAAAAGTTATGTCATTTAGAATAGTTATAATGATACATAATTTATCTTAACTATTCAGGAATGCCATTACTTTGAGTCGGCGAAATTGTAGAAACTCATAATAAATCGGCGAAATTGTAGAAACTCATATTTCTTCGGCAAACCGTGACTCTTTTATTTTTTCATTTGGTAAAAGTATCTAATTTGGAACTTTATGTAATTAAACCCGGATATAATTCTATTGAGTTAAATATTCTAAGTCTATTCAGTTTTTGTTGTTGTTATTAATAGACATGATGAGTCATATTTCATAATTTATGTTTCAAATGATGTACTTAATTTAATCTAACATCAACTATTTTATCTTATATACTTTATTCTTATGTATTATTGTCAGTATGACCCGTGCAAAAGCACGGGTCGACAATCTAGTTTAGAATAATGAAAACGTTTGAATAAACCTAAAGAGTGAGAAAAATATTAAAATTTGAGAATAAATTTCAGAACTATGTGAAAATGATGAAAGTAAGAAGTAATATTTATTCTAAAAAATAGTAATACCAAGAAATTAAAAACACATGATATGCTTTCAAATACAGTAAATGAGATTGAAAAACTTGATGTGTAAAAAGTCAATGGTGTTAAATGAGAACAATCATAAATTAGTGAGAAAATTTTCATGATGTCATGTGTATTGTGTATTTGTTTAGGGAATACATTTTGAAAAATTATTCTTAATAAAGCAATAGAAAAACATATTCCTAATATAATGTGGTTAGAATTTGTTTACTAAATAAAATTAAAGATTGATCACTTAATACCTTTTCAGTAAAAACAAATTTTGAAGTACCTTTTTTTTTAAGGAAAAATTTGAAGTACTTAATAAATAAAAAGTAAGACGTAGCAAAATAACGCAATATAATTGACTCAACAACACAATAACGACACATCTTATAATATTATCGAAAGTAAATTTTTAATTGATGTGTTTAGAAATAATTTAAAATTTTGTTTTTCGATTAATAAAATTATTTTACAACGAAACAATAATTTTTAAAATTGATTCTAGGTATCTAACATTTTGATTTGTGCAGTAAAAATGCTATTTTTAATTACCAAAAGCTAAGAATGAAATCAAAAAAATATTGATATTTTTTAGGTACGACCCTTTGTTGAGAAATTAAAAATAATAATTAACTTGATCTTCTTAATTATTACCATAATCAATTATTACATTTAAGGAAGCAAAATAATACATGATTATATAGTACACTTGTCACATACATCATAGGTGTAATTATTTTTTACTACATAACATAGCATTAAACGAGACTTAGAACATCAAAGTGACATGTGTACTATTCAAAAAAAAAAATTAACCCAAATGTTTATAACTAGCATGAACACCTGTGTCAAGCACGAGCTAGAATTCTTAAGGGAGATAATATTGCAGTGTAGAAAAAGTGAGTTAAAGTCCAACATTAGATGAAAGAGTGCAGGTTGAACATCAAAAGAGTGAAAAACTCATATACTTAAGCCTTAAATTTTGGATGAAAACGTAGTCTCATCTTCACCTGTGTGGTTGCCTTTTCTCCTATGTGTCGATCCACATTAGTGTTGGCTCCTCCAAAAAGCCCAACAATGGCATGATATCTTGGTTCAACGTTGTGGGGGACCGGGAGTGTTCTAGGTGGTGGATCACGAACACGGAAATCTGACACTTAATAAAAAAATGTTAATGTGTTAAGTGGAAGTAAACATATATTAATGATATAGTAACGCGTGTTTGACCTTTTGGCTCTCTTTTCACTTTTGGTTTCGAGCATTGTGATATGTGGTGACAGAAAGAAAAGAAAAACAATGAATAACTTTTTGGTTTGGTTTGGTATTGGAGGGAAAATCATAGGAACAGAACAGAGATGAAATAAAAGTCTTATTTTCACATTTAGTGTTAGACAAAAGAAAAGGACAACCTCAACTCAACTGAAGCTGCCATACCTATTCTTAGTACCGCTTTTTCCGCTACACTGTTCCTTCCTCCGTTTCGTTGGATTGGAATGGAAACTATGAAGGTTCAAAAATGGCTCACTAGTGTGTTCTTGGTCACTCTTGCTACTGTAAACAATGTATTAGGTAATTTATGCCACACTCCATTGTCAATCTCAATTTATCTGTTCATTTTTGCTTTGAGTTGAAAAAACTATTATTATTACCATGTTCAGCTTTATACTATGTTTTTTTTTTTTTACTATTATCTTGTTTCATTATACTTATACTATGGTTTTTCATTTGTATGTGTTATCAATTACTACCTTTTATTTGCAATTACAAATACTTCTAAATCATTATTTTGTCAAAATGCAATGTTTGATAGTCTAGCCATGTATTCTTGTAATCTTTTGGTTTATACTATAAGCATATGCTACTTAATTATTTAACTCCAGAGTTAGAATTTTTAAGAATAATATGCCTGGACATTTTTCTAAGTAGTTGTTTTTAAAATTTTATAATAATTGAGTTTGAGTAGTGTAAGAAATATTTTTCCAATTGATATTAGATCACATTATTTATCATGTATGATGTAGGTGCATTTGTAGGGGTAAACATTGGCACTGATGTTACTGATCTACCATCAGCTTCAAATATAGTTGCTATTCTAAAATCTCATCAAATCACTCATGTGCGTCTCTATGATGCTAATGCTCACATGCTACAAGCCCTATCAAACACCGGCGTTGAAGTCCTTGTTGGTGTCACCGACGAAGAGATATTAAGAATTGGAGAATCTCCATCAGTGGCTGCAACATGGATTAGCAAAAACGTAGGTGCTTACATGCCTCACACAAATATCACAACAATAGCAGTTGGAAGTGAGGTTCTTACTTCAATCCCAAACGTCGCTCGTGTTCTTGTTCCTGCTATGAATCATCTTCACAGTGCCTTGGTTGCTTCAAACCTTCATTTTCGCGTTAAAGTTTCAACGCCTCAGTCCATGGATTTAATCCCTAAGCCTTTTCCTCCTTCTACAGCCACTTTTAACTCATCATGGAACTCAACAATTCACCAAATCCTCCAGTTTTTGAAGAACACAAACTCTTCTTATATGTTAAATGCTCACCCTTATTATGGATATACTAAAGGAGACGGCATTTTTCCAATTGAATATGCTTTACTTCGATCCCTTCCTTCGACAAAGAAAATTGTTGATCCGAATACATTGTTCCGTTATGACAGTATGTTTGATGCTATGGTGGATGCTACCTATTATTCTATACAAGCATTAAATTTCAATGATATACCGATCGTTGTCACAGAAACTGGCTGGCCACATTTAGGTGGATCTAACGAACCAGATGCTAGTTTAGAAAATGCTGAGACCTACAATAATAATTTGATTAGAAGAGTACTTAATGGTTCAGGTCCTTCTAGTCAACCAAAGATGGCTATTAATACCTATATATATGAATTGTTTGATGAAGATAAGAGAACAGGACCTATATCTGAAAGACATTGGGGACTTTTTTATACTACTAATGGAAGTAGTGTTTACCCTTTGAGTTTTAGTGGTTCTAACAAGATTTTCGGAAATTCTTCCAAGTCTTTTTGTGTGGCTAAAGATGGTGCGGACGCTGAAAAGATTGAAGCTGGTTTGGATTGGGCTTGCGGACAAGGCCGGGCAAACTGTGCAGCTATTCAAGCAGGGAGACCTTGCTATTTCCCCAATGATGTGAAAAGCCATGCCTCTTATGCTTATAATGATTATTATCAAAAAATGAATAGTGTTGGAGGAACATGTGACTTTGATGATACGGCTATGATAACTACTGAGGATCCAAGTAAGTTAATGCTATTAGAATTAGTTGCAGTTGGTTATAAGTAATTACTTGTTGGTTTAGTATTAATTGCAAGTTACTTGAAAAAAAATGGTGTTTAGGATTACTATATATTGTATCCTACACTCAACAAGTAGCTTCTTTTAGGATTGTTATAACGTAATTTTGATGATACAGCTATGTACTTTTATTTTAGTAAAATTTGTTAGCTTATTTAGAATTGTTATATAGTGTATCCTACACTCAACAAGTAGCTTCTTATAGTCTGTTTTAACTCAAATCTTTCTGTATGTCAATTTTGTAACATATCAAGTCATTCCTTTATAATGTCATATAACCACATGCTTTTCAAATCATTCTATATATCTGCAAAATTTAGAGGACTTGGCTCTTGTGAAGTCAGCAATTCGCACCCAAAAGTGACGTAATTTTCAACCGTTAATGAGCTATGGAGCACTGACACATACGAGAACACAACATTGACACCAGTAATGATTTGAGAAAATGACGTTAATGAGCTATGAAGCACTGACACAGACGCGAACACATCATTGACACACTAACACCTGTTATGATTTGAGAAAACAACAAAACTGAATGTAACCTTATGTGTCGGTGTTGTGTCGGTCTGTCAAATATTGACACGTGTCGGACACCGGACACACCTTCGATCAGAAGCGTCGGTGCTACAAAGTTAGTTAGGAAACATTTAATCTGAATATTTTACGGTGTTTCAAGGTCCTAGATCACCTCTTTTTAGCGATTATCCCTGAAATGTTTGTTTGTGAATAATGACATGCCTCTGTTGAAGATTTGCATAGAGAATAAAGCAACTAATAATGATTGCTTTGTTATGCAGGTTATGGATCATGCATATATGCAGGAAGGTAAGAATGTAACTCTTTTGTACATCCATTATAATGAATTAGAGTTACAACTAAACTTTTACATTGTTATATAAAACTAATATTAGTATCGAATATTTTCATATCAGTTCTAGCTTGAGCACTGGTGGTGATGGGAGCTTTTCTTCTATTGCATTTGGACCTGTAGGTCCTATTGGTGCTGGATTGAAGTTGCAACTGTCTAGCCTTCACTATGCATTCTCTTCTACTAGTCTACTTTTGGCTCTGATGTTGTAATGACCAGAAAATTGATGCCTTTTTAGCTTGCAATTGCAATTCAATGGTCATTGGAATGTAGTTTTCATTGAGTTTTATATTTTCTTTTCAAAGGTTTTCTGTTAGTTTGGTTCTTCAGATTTGTGTTCCATCTTGTATGGTGTATTTGGGGTCAATGTAATTTACATTCTCAAGGTAGGTACTTGCAGAAATTTAGTGCTTCAGAACTTAGTACTAGAAGACAACAAACGAGGTATCACAGTTTTGCTTCTCTTTTTGAGCGAATAGATTTATTATGTCAATGTGTATATGCTCTTGCGCTTGATGCTATAAACAAACTCTAAACCTTCAACTGAACCCATTTTCCATTCAAGCTTTGAAGGAAGACAATGTGTGTCGATTGACAATTATGTAATGCTTAAGAGTTCATATTTCCTTGCCTCAAAAGGTAAAAAGAGTTAGTCTTTCTTTTATTTCGTTATTATCTTTTCTACTCAAAAAGAAAAACTTACAAAGCAACATATCTAAAACACATTTAAGAAATTATTGTCTTGTTACATGCATTTTTTATACACCACCGAAAACGAAATCTCTATAGTAGATAAAATGGTTCGTTTGAAGAAGGTAAATTAGCCCACCAAATTGATACCAGAGAAAATTAAACCTGAGATCTCGAGATGAACATACTCTTAGGTTCCAAGCCAATATCACCAGGTCAACCCAAATGGGTTAACAAATAGTGGAATTTTTTATAGCAACATCGCGAATCTACCAATCATATATGTTAGGTTAATATTTGGAGAATAAATTTTAAAACTACGAAGTAGACTCACCCTAAGGCACGTACATATAATAAAAAAAACATCTTTAAAAAGTCAAAATATTTATCGTTTATTTTCTTTTGTGATAATTAAATGATAAAATTACATGTGTTTTTATGTCTTTGTATTTGTCAAAATCATACGAAATATATATTGAACGAAGAAGTCTCGTTTTAAACTTTTAAATAAAATTTCAAATATAGTAAATACCAATGTTATTTTTAATCTTATCTTATTTTAAATCTAAATAAGAAAACTTCTAAAATTAGTTAGACATGTTATTATTTAAAAAAGAAAAAAAAAAAACACCACCAATTGCTTGACACAAAGTTTTGTACCTAGTAGTAAGTAAATTAGTAGTGATTTTGAAGAAAGTGAAGGTAATTTAATTAGGGTATATTAACAGTGGAAAGAGGATTGGATCGGGCAGTGTGACCCGACTGGACTGGTAAACAAACCAACCTTGCACGTCTCTCTCTCCACCCGAGAGAGAGAGAGAGCTCATCCACCACCATCCGCCGCTTCTTTCAATCTTCCCTTTCTCTGATTTTCAATTCACTCAATACAAAGGTATCAATTATCATAAAATTAATTAATTACTTACTTATTCTATTATTTCTTTATTTATTAATTAATTCATCACTTCCTTCGTTTCCCTATTTTCTGTGTTTCACTTGTCGATCTCATTCTGTTGCATTACACCCACTTTTATCCACCGCTTATTGCGTCGCTTCATTACATACTAAATTAATTAACTTTATATTTGAATTCATCTTTGTTTCTAATTTCTATCTTCACTACCCATTATTCAGTTATTTGATTCTGTTGATTAGTGATGACAAATTCGATTGTATTTGCTTTCAATACTTACTCTCTCTTTGTGGCCCTGTTTGGTTAAACAACTTATTTTGCACCTGGCTAATAGCATAAGCGCTTTTCGAATAAGCTCTTTCTATAACACACTATAAAATAATGTCCAACTGTTTTCGTATAATCTACAGACTGTTTTCATAAGCTAACCTACATGTCATAAGTTGTTTTAATAAGTTCTCCCAAATAAGTCAATCCAAACAAGCCATATGTGTGTAACTGAAGTGTTCTTTTGTTGTTTGCTTTGTTTAGATTTTCAAAACCATGTTAGGTCTTACTATTGAATAAAATTTTATGTCTTACAACTGTCACTTATAGTGAAGCAGCAATTCTTTGAAGTTTGAAGACCTTGTGTTAAAGTTTCATCTTGCCTCTCCTGATTTACAGGTAAAATCAATTATACGGTTTTTTAATCATCCCCATTTTTTTTAGTTTTTTACTTCTGTTTGTGTGGTAAGACTAGATGGGATAGAATTAGAAATGACGACATTAGAGAGAGAATTGTCGTAGCACCTATAGTAGAAAAGATGGTAGAAACTAGACTTAGGTGGTTTGGGCGTGTAAGAAGACCTATGGATTATGTAGTTAAGAGATTAGATCAAATGGAGGGGAGTCAGATCACTAGAGGTAGGGGTAGACCTAGAAAAACTATTAGGAAGGATCTAGAGAAAAATGAGTTGGAGAAAGACATGGTTTTTGATAGAACATTATGACGTCATTTGATTCATGTAGCCAACCGCACTTTCTGGGATTAGGCTTGGTTGTTGTTGTGTTTTACTTCTGGTTGTGTGTGTATAACAAGCAACATGTGTTGTTAGTTAATGTAATAGGGATGTATATCTGATTTACTGTCTTTGTATGCTGCTGGGCATAGTTGATTGATTTGTTTTCGATTATAGGAACAATGGCGAAGAAAATAAAAAAGAGGGGTCGAAGTTCTGTTAAAGAGAAGGCGGTTGTCATCTATTCGTCGCCAGAAAATGTTACGGAATCGTGTAACCCCCCTACTACTGAGTCTGTTGGCGAGGAGGTTCCAGTTGCAAAAGAGGAAAATCCTTGTCCTCATCTTGTTAAAGGTGTTAGATTAGATGTATTGTCTATTAAGGTTGAATCTTCTGCACCCATAAGGTGTGAAGGTTGCAGGGAAGGTGCGGCTGATAGGAGGGGCGGTAGAGGAAAAGGTAAACATGGGAAGAAGAAAGGCGGTGCAGACTCAAAATCCGATTCAAAGTCTATATGGGTTTGTTTGGAGTGTGGTCAATATACCTGTGGAGGTGTGGGGCTACCTATAACCCCTAATTGTCATGCAATTGTGCATTCGAAGAAAACTCGGCACCCATTAGTGGTTAATATTGATAAACCTCAACTGTGTTGGTGTTTTCGTTGCAATATGCTTATTCAAGTTGATAAAGTTGAAAAAACTGATGAAACAAGTCATGTTATATCTGATGTTGTGAAATTGTTAAAAGGACGATCGTCAGAAAAAACTTTAGTAGATGTTGAGGATGTTTCCGTTGGGGATGGCAGTGTCACTTCAGAAATTAAGTTAGGATGTCTGTCCACAAGCTCATATGGACAAGGTGGTTATGTGGTCCGTGGCCTGGTTAATCTTGGGAATACTTGTTTCTTTAATTCAATCATGCAAAATCTGCTTGCTATGAATAAATTGCGGGACAATTTTCTACGGATTGATGCTTTTGTTGGGCCACTTATTAGTTCGTTGAAGAAGTTGTTCACTGAAACAAACCCAGAATCAGGATTCAAAAACATTATAAATCCAAGATCCTTTTTTGGTTGTGTATGTTCTAAGTCTCCTCAATTCCGAGGATATCAGCAACATGACAGTCATGAATTGCTTCGTTGTTTACTGGATGGTTTGAGTACTGAAGAACTAGCTGGTAGGAAGCAGAATGGTACTCTCAAGAGAGACGGGACCTCCTCCAATACTCTAGTCGATGCTTTATTTGGGGGGCAGATATCTAGTACTGTATGTTGCAACGAATGTGGGCATTCCTCAACAGTGTATGAGCCTTTTTTAGATCTTTCCCTCCCTGTTCCAACCAAGAAACCTCCGCCTCGGAAGGCTCAACCAGCACCCCGAACCAGAAAGACTAAACCTCCACCAAAAAAAGGAGGAAAATCTCGAGTCAAAGTTAACAGGGATGATGATCCGTTACCCGTTCAAAATGTACCAAGCCAATCATCCAGCCATGAATCGTCCTGCCCTGATCAGTCCGTCACATCAGTTGCTGGAGAAATGGTGGCTTCTTCCGGTGTTTCTACGGTATTAGGTTCTGAAGAAATAAGCAGTGAGGCCAATAAAGAGAACTCATCTCCATCAAATTTGGTCGTCGTTGTAGAGTCTCAACAAATGCAAGGGCTTGACAGTGTTGCAAATAAAACGTCAGATTCATCAGATGCTTTTGCATGGTTGGATTATGTGGAAGCTGAAACCAATGAAATTGAAGAGGACTTATCTCCACCAAATTTGGTTACTGTTGGAGAGTCTCAACAAATGCAAGGGCTTGACAGTCTTGCAAATAAACCATCAGATTCATCAGATAATTTTGCTTGGTTAGATTTTGTGGAAGTTGAAACCACGATAGATGAATATGCTTCCATATCCCAGAAGGAAGATGTACTGCAGGTACAGGACTCTGAGAACAAGGATGAACGTTTGACTGCATTTTCTGAACAAGCTAGCTGTGAAACCAGTGGTCCTGTTTGTTTCCTTAAGGAGGATCAAAACCTAAGGCCTGATTTTTCTTCATCAAATGAGCGGGACGATGAGGTTCCTTTACAAGTTCAAAATTCAGAAGTGCTGTTACTTCCATACAAAGAAGAAAGTTCCTCAGCCGGAGACATCACTGGAATAGATGGCGGGGACTCCTCCTCTGTTTTGGGTGGTCGTCCAGAAGAATCAGAGTTTGATGGTTTTGGTGGCTTATTTAATGAGCCTGAAGTTTTTGCTGGGCCTGCTCCCAGACCTTCTTCATCTGGTGATGTGGAAGCTGGCACTATCATAAGAAACATCAGCGAATCTGATCCAGATGAAGTAGATGATACAGATTCTCCTGTCTCTGTAGAGAGTTGCTTGGCACATTTTATAAAGCCCGAGCTTCTTTCAAATGAAAATGCTTGGCATTGTGAGAACTGTTCAAAAATCCTCCAACGTCAGAAGAAGAAATCAAAAGAGCAGGCAAAAACTCTATCCGATGGAAATGCGAGCGGTAGTCATGATGAATTGTGGCTTGCATCTAACTCATGTTCTTTTGAAGTCAGTGGTACAGGAAATGGAGATATTAAAAATGACAAGAATATAGAAAGTTCAGTTTCACATGTTCAACATGGCACAGAGCTTGAAAACACTCAAACAGATGAGCTGCATAATTGTGAATTACAGTCTTCAAGTTTACATCAACCCAACAATGAACAAAGCTGCAATAATTCAGCTGTTGATTCTTCTATTACCGGATATGTCCAACGAGATGCTCCAATGTTAGATAATGATGACAATGACTCAGAAGAATGCAGCGGCAAAGAGACCGACCTAGAAAGCATTAGAGTGAATAGGGATGCAACTAAGAGGGTCCTCATTTATAGAGCTCCACCTATCTTGACCATACATCTCAAGAGATTCAGCCAAGATGCCCGTGGTCGCTTAAGTAAATTAAATGGTTATGTCAACTTCAGAGAAACAATGGATCTTAGACCATATATGGATCCCAGGTACTTCGTTACTTGCTAGTGTTCCTGTTTGAAGTTTTAACAACTTATAATTGCCTAATGCATCTACTTCTACCAAGTTTTCTTCATTTTATATATTTACCAAATTATCTTCTCTAATTTGTTTTTATTTTCAAGTGTTAAATATTATCAGTTTATTTTAGTTTAATCTTCGGAAATTAGAAACTATTTTGGAAATGATTGAAAACCACTGCGTACAATTTGGATTTCTGAATTCAGTTTTTACCTTAAATTTTACCTTTTGTAGATTTTACCTCTTTTCTTTATGCATTTGTATTGGTCCACTGGCATCTGATTCACTCCCAATTTCTGTTTAAAAAGGTGTATTAATGAAGAGGAGTATAGATACCAGTTGGTTGGTGTCGTGGAGCACTCAGGAACCATGAGAGGGGGTCACTATGTTGCTTATGTAAGAGGGGGCCAGAGGAACAGAGAGAAGGTCGATAATAAAGAAAATGAGAGTTCCACATGGTATCACGCGAGTGATGCGTATGTGCGTCAAGTTTCCCTTGATGAAGTTCTTCGCTGTGAGGCATACATTTTATTTTATGAAAGAAATTGAGTGGACCATCGACTTTCTATGCAATTTATACTTGAGGTAGAGACACAAGTTTACCAAATTTAGAAGAGTGAGAGATATACATCATTGCAGGTGAGTATAAAAGCAATTGCCAGATATTGTATACCATTTTTCCAACATGTGATGAGGTATTGAATGTACAATGCGGTATCATACGATCAAATGTCAATTTTTCCATTTTTACATTATTATGGTGCTAACTGTCAAGTCCAGTTCAGCTACTGTGCTTTGTTTAAATTTGTGGGACAGGATTGTCCATCCTGCATTCATTCAATTTGATTATAAAAGTAGTTTTTGACTTTTAAAATGGTAATGTTTGTGCCGGGTTATTTTTTAATTATGTTTGGATTGGTGGTATGTGATGAAATGGAATGAAGTGGTACGTACTTGATTAGATTTCATCGTTAGGATTTGCAAAAAATGAATTGGAATGGAATACGATGGAACCCATTCCATTCCATCCAATCTTCGATTTTTCTTTCCCTCCAAATTGAGGTGTATGCAATGGAATGTAGCTTTAGAGTTAAAACATTACCCCTCTATCCTTCTATTCTCAAATCCATGACGTGAAATTGCTTCGTGTTTAATCTGGATGATGTTTGTATCAACCATAGATTGTTTGAATAATAGTAAGATAGTTTCAGGGAATCAAATGAATATTTTAATTCCGTTCAGATCAATATTTCAATTCCATAGATTGTAGAATAATAGTACGATATAGTCCATTCAATGTGTTCCGTTCACGAACATGTTTTGGCTTCAATTTATTTAAATGAGCAGGATTAGTTTCAGGCTGTGTCTACACCTTTACTTATGCTGAGATGACTGTCTTTTGATAAAAATAAAAATATAAAGTATTTTAGCTTTCTTATATTCAAATGCTACTATTATTTATTTTTTTGGTTACAACTTCTACTATTCAATTGCGTTAAGAAAAAAATACTACTATTTTATATATATATATATGGGTGAAAAATGGAATTAAAAGATTATAATTTATTTTGTTCCGTACAATTTTCAAACAATAGAATGATTACCCCGCTCCTTCCACTTCATTCAATTATATTCAATTGTGCTCCCTTCATTTCCATCAATCCAAACAGTCTTAAAGCATTATGATATCTTTCTTATTTTCTTTGAGGGTTACATGGGAGACCAGGGTCGGTCATAATTTTTTTTGTGCTCTAGGCGAAACATTAAAATTTTGCCCTTTTAATTATTCCAATAGTTTTTTCTTGCATTTTTGTTGTAAAAGATTCATTTATAATTAAAGTTCTTAAAAAACACTAAAGTTCTATAAAAATATATTTTTAATTGAATTAATCAAAGGAAATTAAAAAGAAATATATCTAATAGTACCAACTGTTAAATAAATGGTGCTCTGGGTTGTCGCCTCTCCTCCCCTATGGGAGGCTCTTAGACCAATATTAGACGTGGAGAAGGATGTGTTATTAGGATCTAATTTGTATACACCGACAAAACTCTAATATATCCTGATACCATTTTTTTGGCTTAATTCTTAAAGTATTTCTACAAATATTTGTCACGGTATTTTTATATGTTTATGTGATTATGTGATCGGATGCATGTGTATTTATTTTACACCGTTAGTACATAGAAATTATTCTCGCGTTATTCTAAGTCAGTATCAAAATTGTTCACCAAGGAATGATTTTGTGAGATATTTAATTTGCATCTGGTATTTTTGCATTATATTTTCTAATAATTGTTTGTCTTTATCAGAGATGAATTTTAATGAGCAAGAGATAGCACTGCTGAATAATATCCTGTTTGGCACTGGAATAAGACAAAGGATCGAAAATTATATCAAAAAGTACAGGTGATGTTCATTTTGAATTGATTGATTAGAAATAAATTGGATTTTCAACACTGAGCAAAAATTTCATACATGGACCCAAAAGCAAAATTCTTACCACGTTTTTTTTTGGTTCAAAATTATTACCACGTTTTAATAAAAGATTTTTTAGAGACTTCCAAAAACGTGAATATTATAGTCGAGTTAGAAAATGGATGGGTTGGAATGAGTTATCTCTGATCATAATCTGGCTCCAAATTTTACTGGCTCAAGTCTTTAACCCTTAATTTATCGATGTTCTGCTTGCAATTTAAGATTTGGTCTATTTAACAATTCAAGTTGGATAAATTTCTCCTTTTGCAGTAACATACATTGTGATGGTAGCATGAAACATATTTGAGCTACACAATACCAACCTGATACTTTAATTGACTGCCCTAAAAGAGATAGACGGCCATCACCAAACCAAACTCCAATTATCCCACTTTGAGCAAATGGAACTTGAAAAAACATCATCAACAAACATACATATATGGAAGTAAGAATATAATAGAAGAATAGTAGTATTATTGTATAAAGGAAGAGATAGGGCAAACATATATATATATATATATATATATATATATATATATATATATATATATATATATATATAAACGATGAGGAGGATGCCTCAGCCGCTACTGGTATGGCAACTGTCAGGCTCCGTGGTGCGGCTCATCAGTGCACTTCTCTGCTGCTATGCCATGGCATGCATGCCTTCTTTCTCAGCTGACCTTGCTATATATCAAGTTTCTTTCTCTTGAATCTCTCATTTTTTTAGATCTTATTTGTCCCTTTACACATGTGGCACCAATGTCTCTTCCCTTGCCTAAGTTTGTCTCCAACGACTAACGATCACAACAAACGACATATGAGAAATAGTGACACCACGTCGTGCCATCACCCTGACCTCGACATCCCTTTCCCTCTATTTCATGTTTGCCACATGCGGTGGGGTGATGGATCACGGAGGGAGGTTGGGGCAAATGGTGGGGGGATGACAAGGGAGAGTAGAAGGTGAAGACTGAGGGAGAGAGAGGAACCGCTGAAAAATTGTTATTATACTCCACAATAAAATATATTAACATGTTTTGATCTAACGGTTTTAAACTATTGTCCATAATAGACCACCTATTAGACGATCCATGATAAAAGTAGTCGAAAAATTGTTTAAATTTGGGCAGACCTTTCACGGATATGTATTGTCTCTATTATAACATCCGTAAAAAAAATAGAGGAAAAATGGAGACACTTTATTCCCACCTTTCACATGGGAGGAGGGGTCGTAGAGTTCAGAGAACATGATTGTGTAGGCTCTCTATAATCCTTCATAAAAGATGGGTAAAATTTCATTTACTTTAATGTTGTGTTCGGGCATTATTTTCAATTATTTAAAAAAAAAAACCATAACATAGACATCCACCAAAGCTGATTTGACTTGAAAGATGCACAATTTGCAAAACAATTCACCACTAGTGTAGCTTTTTAATCGGTGTATAAGATATTGTTTTTTAGTAAACAAAAATTGAAGTGAGTTGAGTTCCACTAGTTATGGATGAGATGAGGTCTTTGAATTTATAAATATATTTACATATCACTTATTAAAGAGGTCTTCATGTCAACAATAAAAAGTTAAGTCATTAATTTATCAAAGGATAAAGAGGAGTGTAGATTTTTTTTTAACTTTATTCATCCACTGATTAAAGTTTCCAATAAAACATAATTGTAGATTATTCTTTTTTAAAAGATTACTGTATTGTATTTAAATATGATTAAAAAACAAATAATTTTTTTTGGGAATGAAAAAGAAACAATTATTGTTTAGTTTGTCCATATCAACTAAAAGTTTTTTTTTCTTAATTGTTTAGTTTGTCTATATCAACTAAACATTTTGTTTTCTTAACATGCAAAACACGCCACATTATCAAATTGGCCGACAATAGAAAGTGCAAAATGATTTTTCACCTGATCCATATTTGTTTATTAATATCATCCAATTTAATTATTGAGAACGAAATTTTGTCTGAGCTCAGCTGAGATGCTGCTGCTGCTGCTGATAAAATAGTGCACACGCTCTTGTTCAAAATGCTCATAACACGCTCTTGAAGAAATATGCACTTTAACCTGGTTAAAAATCTATAAATCTTTTTTTAACTATTTCGATTTACAGTTTTGTCTACCATAAAATAAAACTTAACATAAGTTTTTTTAAAATTTATTCTATTTTGGAGATTTTATACTTACCGGAAATTTTAGTAGGAGATGAAGTTAAAGGATAAAAAGGGTAAAATTGTATTTTTCTTAATGAGTTGCAGGGATGTAGAGTAAAATTTTGTGACAACAAGTTTATGATTCCAACATTGTGGACCTTTGATCCCACCACATTAAAAACGTTGTGATTTTTTTCTTTTCTTTTTAAGACTTGTTTGGGTTGATCTTTAAGTGTTCTAATTAAATCCTTCAAAAAAAAGTGTTCTAACTAAATTCAACTGTTAAAATTTTGAATTGTAGAATTTAGTCTAATAATTGAAATTTTCATGAGGTAGAGTGGCATTTTTTCTTTGGTTGCAGATAGAGTGGCATTTGGTAATATACATTTTTTTTGCAATTTTTTTTAGAAAAGTATGTCTTAGAAAATGAAGATGCAACCATAAAACAACTCGTTCATCATCGAATTGGGTTGATTTGAGTTTGATAGAAGAAAAAAAATATTTAGATTATACTCAACCTGAAACCAATGAAATTTGACTAAATCGAATATGTATTTTCCAAAATCGACTCAACCCAGCCAATGAACACTCAAATATCTAAGTGTCTTATTTTTTCATGATCCTTTTTTAACGATATAATTTGTGTCAAGCACAAGATAATGAAAATTTTCATTCATAAAATTATAGATTATATGTTGTAAAATTTTATTTATATAATGATTATAATTTTTTACAAAAAATATAATGAAAATATCATTTAGTTTTTACTATTAAATGATATAGATAGATGGTTTAGAAATATATTATTTGAACTTCTTTCGGAGAGAAATATATTATTTAAATTTATATTATGCTTCCGATAATCTATACTTCATCCGATCATTGTTATAAATTTACATTTTAAATTTATTCAATTAATTATATTTGTTGTTTTTAATATATAGCACATACGTCATTTATTTGAATGGATTCAAGAAAAATAAATGAGAGTTTTATCGTTTACACCAAATATGGACGACAAGCACACAATCAATCATCAAAATATATAGGTTTAATACATCATTTGGTCCCTTGATTTATTTTTGGTTTTTAATTTGGTCCTTTAATTATAAAGTGTCTCGATTTGGTCCCATAAATCTTCTGCCGTTTACCTTTTTGGTCCTGTCCGTTTGTTTTTTAATGTCTAATATTTTTGATATTGTTTTGACCATTCGATTGCAGGTTCATTGTATACCACACTTAACCACCAGCACCTCATTTTTTCCTTTTCTTCATCTTCTTCCTTCCACTACTCTTTCATATTGATATGAAATTCATCAACATTCATCATAAATTCATGACTTCCATATATTCAACACATCAAATAAAACATAGATTCATTTACAATATGACCCAAAATAATAAAATCAATGGGGATAAAACAACCATCACCAAGATCGAACATAAAAACTTTTGATATTCCTTTACTTGATAGGGTGAGCAAGTCCGAAAGTAAGAAACCTGTGTCTGAAGTCCAGCGTGCCCTGCATATTGTTCAACTGCTTCGTGAAAATTGGAATTCTTTAAGTGGTAAATTAAGGTTCCATAGCAAAACATTTCAATCTGGCGGTACAAGTAGTCAAACAGAAAATTCCAGTTCCTTATTATGTGGCAAATTAAATGATTCACATTTCTCTCTATACCCATTCAGCTACTTTAGAACCCGAATTTGAAGAAGAAAGAATATAATTTGAAGGTTCTGGAATTAGGATCTTCTTAAATTACACCACCATTCTTATAATTTGAAGGTTCTGAAATTGGGTTAGGGTTAGAATTTTGGGAATTAGGGCTTCAAATTATGGGTTCTGTCTATTGTCCCTTTATGTCTCCATGGAACTAAATTTCATGAGTATTCCACAAGTTTTTGAATTGAATCTCTATCTCAGAAGGAAATTTGAGTGTGGTTGTTGTTCAATTTTGTTTAATATTGAATTTCAAATTTTGCTTATTGTTGATAAAGTTGCTGTTATTGTTGGGATTGAGATTGGAATGCTTGTGGTTGTTGAAAAAGTTGTTATATTTTTTATTTTTATTTTTCAATATTATGAATAAAGATGAATGAGAGTTTTATTTGGGATGAAGATGAACGATGGGGAAGAAGATGGAGGAAAAAATTTTAGGTGTTTGTTGTTCATTATAAGCTTCAATAGATCCCTCAATGATTCAACGGTCTTCATTTTAAAAAAATATCAAACGGTGGAAAATAAAAGATTTAGTAAGGTCTATGGTGGACCACCTATAAAGTTAGTTCACCTTAAACATTTAAAGTTAAAAACTAACGAAGATGACCAAAATAGTAAACGGCAAAAGACTTATGGAACCAAATTGAATCACTTTATAGTTAAGGGACCAAAATGAAAACCAAAAATAAGTTAAAGGATCAAATGATGTATTAAGCCAAATATATAAATTAGGTCGAGAGGCTCGTGGCCTTGTACAAAATTGTTAATGCGTCTCACACTAATACAAATACCACAAAGTACAGAACATTCATGACTACCGACACAAATGTTTTTTATTTGAATTTATGACAATAATGCATTTTGATGACAAATACAGGCAAAGCTTGGGTCTATTATTATTTATTGATTTTCAGTTTTTGTTTGTCATAATCTTAACAGGAAGCCACGATTACACTCTGAACAGCATTGATAGATTTCACAATGAATGCTTTGAATCCAGCCATTTTGATCACATATTCCCATTCTTTGAGTGTTCGTTCTTTGCCAATGTTGGTGTGTGCCATCATCACCATGTCTAACATTAACCCTACGTCTTTATATTTGTGTTTTCCTTCTCCTTCTTCAATCACTGCTTCCACAATAATCACTTTTCCATTTTCTTTTGGAATTGCTTCTCTACAGTTCTTCAAGATTTTGATGCACTCTTCATCACCCCAATCATGCAAAACCCACTACAATTGATTTATAATTCAATCAAAATCAAATCATGACCAAATCACATATTTTTAATCAAACTACAGCATACACTTCAATTAATGGGTGTATTGGTTCTTTTTATTAATAATTTTTTTACAATATATTACATATGTAGGCCTGGTGCAAATTTTAATATAAAGTATTTTTAAAGTTCGTAATAATACTTTAATAAAATTACCAATTTTTTATTCTTAGACCAACTTTTATTGAGACGATTTATACTCGACTTTAATTCATCCTCAATTTTAATTTCGACATATTCTTTTAAACTATAATAATTTGTTTGTAGACTCAAACAAATTTCATGCACTACATATCGAATTAAGTCTGATTTATGGAAGACGAGTTGGCCTAAAAGACAACTACTACAAAGTTTTAAAGTGATTCCTCAATTAAACTAAAAGTTAAAATAAAATCAAAGATTGATATCTTTTCACGTGTTCAAACGTACAAATATAACTCTTAAAACTAACAAAATTATTTTAACAACCCAAAAGTTGTCCGATGGTGTATAACATTACATGTATCTCTATCTCTCTCAAATATTACTCTTAATAATATCTCCATAATCAAACTAACACTTGTTTGTTTTACATGTATTTATGTACGGCGTTCTTATGCATATTTTCACATTTCAGTTGTTTAAATATATCACTACTTTATCTCTGTAAGCATAGCTGGTTGAAGTTTTAACTCAGACATCCCACTTATTCACTTTAAAAAGGTGAATTCTAACCACTAAGCTAGTTAAAAAAAATCACTACTTTAAAACAATGTTTTATACAACATTACTAATATTCTAACACGAATTTTCAACTTAAATACTTCCTTTTTTTTTTTGTAAAAAAAACTGAAATATTATGTTTTCAAAAGTCTCAGCATGAAAAAAAAAATATTGGATTCTCTCCCGTCTCTTTTATCAAAAGAAAAAACAAAAAAAGAGATAAGTAAGAGAAAAATTGAAATCAAATACTTGATTCTAACGCGTGTCTAAATTTTTGACCAAGTAGTTTTCCACATCCAACAAAAAAAAAACCAAGATTAATCTTTAGATTAGGATTGGATGTTGGCCATCGAATACTTTCTCGGTCTTGAAATATTTTTCACTTTAAAATATAATGCAGTATTTATTAATTATTTTTATTATTATATTTTTATTTATTAAATTTGATCCAACTTAACTATTTCACAAACTATAATATATAAAAGTGTTTTGAACCGGTCAAAAACCAATCTCACGTTGACACGTTGCCTAACTGATGATGCCTTAAGGCTCAACACTTGGAGGAACACACCAACTTTTGTGCACCACACCACATCCAAGCATGCCCTCGTACGAGGATCACCCTACACATGTCCTCTACTCGTCCCTAATCACACGTCGCGAAACTCGTTGACGGTTATCCTCACGAGTGCCTATATAAGGGTGACTTAGTTTCACCTTCAAGGTACAATTCTTTTTGCACAACACTTTCTACACACTCTTTCTCAATTTCGTTACAGACTTGAGCGTTGGAGTACTAACGTACCTGCACCTTTTATTCTACCGCGAAGACTCATCGCTACCGTACCGGAACACTTTCTGTCACCGTTGTCTCTCATCCATCCTCACAGGACAGATCAAAAGATATTTAATAAATGATACTAATTTTACTATTAAAATCAATACATTTAATCATTTTCTTGAAAATCGTGTACAAACTTTAAGCGACTTATTATTTTAAAATCGATCGAGTATAAAGATTTACCTTAATAATTGCAGCATCAGCGTTGGGAACAGTTGTAAACATGTCACCTGCCACATGTTCCACCCCATCATACTTTGGAGCCACATCAATGACATGGGGAAGATCAAAGTTAATTCCTCGAATCCTAGGAAAAGCCTTAGCAAGGATGCTCATAGTGGTACCATTTCCTCCACCAACATCCACCAAGGATCCAACACCATCAAACACTTCACTACAACCTTCAACAATTGCAGGCACAACAACTTTAGCATCACAAGCCATAGCATCGTTGATAAGATTACTATGATTAAGATTGGAAGCAGCATAGCGCCACACATCTTCACCATGAACCTTCTCAAATGAAGGATTGCCATTAACCAAAACACGATCACTTAGACTAAGCCAAGGTGCTACCATTACAGGACTACTCTCTAATAAAAGTAAAGCAGCCATGTTATGTTCACCGTTTCGAATCAAACGTCGAGAAAGTGGTGTTTGAACATAGCTAGGATAGTCGTCATGGTTGGTATTCATGGTTTTGAATATTTTCCTATGTACTAGGAATCTCATGATACGGTTGAGATATGTAGAATCACATTTTAGTGTTGATGATAACTCTAATAGTGACATGGGTTTTTTGTGCTTTTCAATGGCTTCAGCTATGCCAAGTTCAATTGCACATTTCACTACAGATAGCTCAACAAAACCAAATATGTACTTCCATATTTCTACTTGAGCTTGTGCTTCTTCTTTTTCTTCCTCCTCCTCCTCTTTCTCCCATGTTACCTCACTATGTATTTCTCCCATATTTACCTAAATCTCAAAAATTACTATATAATGGTGAACTAGTGATGATTTTGGTTGAAACTAGAAAGCTTCATTTATTGAAGTTAAGTTGGCAACATCTCTCACTCATGGATCATCTTTTTATTTATTTATAATTATATTGTGTATCACGGGCCATGGATCACCTTTAAAATGTGGGCACTATTATGTCTGCTTAAATATAGAATTTGGTATTGGTAATGAATGTTCTTTGGGCGGTCCAAGGAGCTGCCACTAAATTAAGATAATTGTTCTTTTCATATTTAAAATTGTTAATTACTTGAAAAATATTAAACGTGAGTTAACTTACGTTCGGCTTTCTTTAATGTGAGTTAACTTATATTGAACATTTTTCGACGTAAGTAAATTCATGCAGACACTTTTTAAATCGGTAAATAAGCAAAAATAAAAGGGAGAAAAACAATTTTCCTAAATTAAGGGTTTTATGCCCTTAAAATTTTTAGGCTTCGCAGTAGGTTTTTTATTTTTTTGTTTTGTTTTAAATATATCTTTGTAAGTCAAATTTTAAACATTTTTGCGACTAGGTTGGTAGGTGGTTAAATAGAGAGTTGTAAGCTTGTAGTTTATGTTGTAAGTTTGATTTTAAGGGAGCTATTTTATTGGTTATATGTATCTTAATACTTTTTTCTTCATATTTCTATTAATATGATGTTAGTTGTTGGAAATATATTAAGATAGATTTTGTGCGATCAAAATATGCAAAAGTAAAAAGGTAGATTTTTTGTCTTAGAATTCAAAATTAGTTTGTTATTTCAAGGTTTAATAATTCATAAATAATGTCTATATTAAATAATATTTTCAACATATATTATAGATTAAAGAGTTAATAGGTCTTTACCCCCTGTAATATATGTCATTTCTGGTTTTCCCCCTGTAAAATATTATTTTTGATTCACCCTCCTGTAATTTTTTTTTATTTACCCTCCTAATAGGCCAAACAAAAACCAATTTTATTTTTTTTCAAGAAATTTTTCGTTTTTGTTTGGCCTATTAGGGGGTAAATAAAATAAAATTTTTTACAGGGGGCCGGGTAAATCAATTTTTTTTTACAAGGTGTAAAACTGAAAATGACATATATTACAAGGGAGTAAAGACCTATTAACCCTATTTTAAACTAAATTTTTGTTAAGTAAAAAGATAATTTATAATTGTCTTAGAATTAATTATTAGTTATCAACAAAAAAAGAAGTATTAGCTTGCTATTTCAAGGTTGAGTCTAGCGAAAACACTTAGACTCTCACAACCTTAGAAATCAATGTTTGAATTCTGATTGAGAGCGAAACTCATATAAATGTTTGACATGCTTCAAAAAAAATTACACATTTAATATATTTAATTTATATATTTCTCTATCAACATACTTAAAAATTCTTAACTTTAAATCCTTTAGACGTACAAATGCATTGGGCCAAACTTAGTTCATGTGACATTATTCATGGGCCAAATTTGTCTTGAAAATAAAAAAGTTCTTACTTTTGTTGGTAATTTCACTATTTTTTTTAATACAAACTTATTCTTTTGGTACTCCGATAAATTTTTTAAGGGTTTTTCATTAGCATTTTCCATATAATTTAAGGTTAATTAAGTTTTGGAAAATGCTAACATGTGTTCTAAGCGTGCTCCTTTCGTTCTTAATTATAATTAAGACCATTTACAAAAGAAGTGTTTGTCGCTAAATATAAGACCATCTACAAATTTATAAATGCGTTCATTACTCTTTACAACTATACCCCTTATTAATACTATCAATTGTCTTATAATATGAAAAATCAACATTGAATACATTTATACATAAATGAGAATTTAGTAATAGTTTCGCATTTTTCACACTAATTTATTACTCTAATAGTTTTTATGTCTTAAGGGACTTATGAAGTACCTCTTAGGAACAAAATATAGTTGCACAGACACTGCGCAAGTTAACTTGCGCATGTGTTAAATCTGTGCGCAAGTTAACTTGCGCATTGTCTGGCTTAAGTCACGCAATGTTTTACATTTGCGCGACTTAAGTCACGCAGCGCATGTTAACTAACGCACAGTTTTACACTTGCGCTAGTTAACTTGCGCAGGGGTATTTTCGTCCTGCCTGCAGGGCGGGAGTGGATTTTGCAGGGGAAGAGCATGACTCAATTTTGTGGAGTTGTGTCCTTCAACCGTAAGGAGACGTAAAAGAGAATTTCCTACTATGAAGACTATCGCGAGATTGCAAAAGAAAGAACGACACGAAAAATTGTTAGCTATGGTAAAGAAAATGAAGTTAAATTCTGAGGCATTTCAACATGGGAAAAATCAACATAGATAGTTTATGTCATAGCTTATTTTTAATTTGTTTGATTGGTGAAAGAAAAATATATCAAATTAAAGAAAGTGAAATATGTCAATCGCAAAGTGAATTTAACTTAGTCCTTACCTTATGATCTCCAGTAATGTTGTGATTATTGATAGGGCAGTAAAATTGTTGAAGACCATTTTTCATGTTACTTTTTTTATTCTAGCTTTCCTTCACTAACCAAACAAATCGTAAAGAATGTACTACTAAATTCTCCAAGTTTATTTTTCTCAATAACTAAAAAAAAAAAAAAAAATTTAGAGAGTAAATTGAGTCTCGCGGTTTTTTCAATGACCAAAATGAGTTTCATTTTTTTTCCTTGATCAACTTCCCCTTACTTGCTGAGAAGGACGTAATTGCCATGTTTTAATTAGGAGATACGTGATATATACTACTAGTAAACTATGAATCAAGTCTTGTTTCATCGAAAGGATTTGAGTGGTGACAATTTGTTTGAGAAAGTAAAATTGCTTTTTTCATGGTGGTTGAAGACTAAGCATAAAGCTTTCATGTGGGAGTTTAACAATGGCGGATTAATCCAATGAGTTGTATTGGTGTTGATATAATCTGATTGTTCCACCGTCGGTTTTGTTTTGGTGTTTCTTGATTTTAACCTTTGTTTTTTACTATTGGTTTTGTTTGGGTGTATTTTTGCTCGTTTATTTTTTAATTTTTGGTCCGCTTGTATTTTTTTACCCTTTTGACGCATCATGTTTAAAAGCGAGTTGTTAAAACATCTTCTTGATTCCTTCAAAAAATAAAATATCATTTTAGTTGTTTAAAAACAAATGAAAGGTTGGTTGTTTAAAAAAAAGTTATTGCTTATTGCTCATATGATACATTTTTTAGGGATGCTTACATGATACATGTTCATATTGTTTTTCCAGACAAAAACTAAAAAGAGTTTTTAAAAATCGATAAGATTTTTTCTTGGTAAGCGAAAATTAATAAAATTTGAACATGTGTAATATTATTTTAGCACAATCTCAAATGGAGCAAGTGTTACACACAATCTCAAATAAAAACTATTCTAACACACACATGAAAAAAAAATTAAAAGAAAAATGTTTTACTTACATAATACTTTTATTTTTAATCGAAGTTGTGCTTAATTAATTACTTCTCTCATCATAACCTTATGCACTTTATATTTGTAAGAAAAAGTAGCTTGTAGCACTTTCAGTGCTTTTATCTTCGGTGTTTTTGGTCTTTTTATTTCTATCTCTCTCTTAACCATTTATTCTCTCTCATCTAAATAATTTATTTTAATCATTCATCAAATATTCTCTTTCATCTAAAATAAACTAATGACATCTAAAGGCACCAAAGACAAAGACACTGAAATGATATCCTACTAACAAAACTAGTTGCCCATTCATTATTCAAAAATCAATTCCACAGTCGTTTATATGACATTTTCTTTACCCTAAATAGCAGTCCTTGTGTGGAGAAGGTCATTGCACATGCATTTTTAGATTGCTCAACATCTAAAATAAGTTGATTGGAATTTATACTCTAATACTTCCTTCGTTCCCCTTTTCAAGTGTCTTTTTAGAAAATTAACACAAAAATAGCGATGTGTTTTTTTTGCATATTTTCTTCCTATTATATCCTCATTTTAATTCACCAATAAATTCCTATTTTTTTCACACACTTTATCTTTCCAATAAATTTAATATGTTATCTTTCTCTTGTAGCAAACATTTACGCACTATTTCTCTCTCATAACAAACAATTGTCAAATTTTTAAATATTGTGCACATCTTTTTATTATTTTAAGTCAATATAAAAATTGTATTGATGAAACTTCTTCTTCATTGTCATCTTGTTCTTGTTCTTGTATCTTGTTAAATGAGTATCCAACCATTGCTTCCTCTTTACCTTTCATCAGCAATTCCAACGAGTCTTCAACTTTTTCTTCCTTTTGAACATTCATGAAGTCTTTTATTTTTCTTCTCTCAAATTTGTTCTTTTACTTTGCACTTGAAAATTTTAACAACTACTACTCATCTTATTTATATAATTTTTTAAACTCTTCTTAGAACCAAATATCTAACAAAATTTTGTTTAAATCTGAAGATAACACTTTAATTTTCTAAATAGATAGCATTAATTGGTTTTATTGAAAAAGAAGAGTGTAATTGATAAATGATATAATTGACAAATCATACCCTTAAAGTACTAAAAGATAGTTAAATAGGAACGAAAATTTCACCGAAAGAGTATAAAAAAACAATGATTAGATTATAACTTTCTGGTATATTTTGTACAATTGAAAGTTACGATACAGTAAATTCGAGAGACTTTTGATCGTGATGAGAAGCTCCTAGGGCAATTCTTGTATCTGGATGTAAATTACATCATGTAATATATGTGATATGGACATGGTAAGCAACATGTGTGTGCATATTTACTAGCATGCCACTCCGGCAAATGATCAATGAGCATATTGCGTGGTGGAAACTGTACTTAAAAGACAACAAGTAAAGGACGAGACAAGAATTGTTAACCCCACACAACCAAAGGTATAATCGAAGAACATACGTACGTGGGGGTTGGGAAAGGCATCAAAATCACTATGATTCTTCACATGGAACTCAGCAAGAAGACACAATCAAGTTTAGGTGGCTTTCTACAAGACAAAACAAGCATCTTTGTTATTGTAAACCAACTTCTTCATCAAACCAAACTGTGTGATGTGACCTAAAGTGTGTTATAGAAATGCTACATTGTTTTCTTGATATTGCATAAATTTTCAAATTTTATTTAATTTAATTTACAGAAGAAAGCAATTGGAATTTGTGTATAGGAATATACAAATCATAAACATCAATCACACATTTATAAAAAAAATAAAAAATAAATGTCAATTTTTTATTTATTTATAGGGTAAACACTTCTTAAAAATCACACACACAATGTCCCGAGTTTGAATATGAATGAAGGAGTCATGTTTCAGTTGAGCTAGACTAGTGTCATTTTTAATATAGTATTAATTTTTTTACGATTATATTGTCTATTTAATATTATGTGCATCATTATATTGCCTAAAAATTATATTGCCTAAAATTATATTAATTTGGAATGCATTGTTGTGTTATATTATTATTTTTATCTATAATTTTATAACTTGTGTGAAACAACGTAACATGAAATAATTCAATGAATTATTAAGTTGAAAAGATATGGAAAACCCTCATTGTTATCCAATACAAGGAATTTAAAGTGGCTTTAAAATAATCACACAACAATGTATTCCAAATTTACGCTTTATCCATAAATAAAATAAAATTACCCTTCAAAAAATATTTTATATCACCCCAATTTTCTATGGAAGGATAAGGATAGAAATATATAGAAATGAATCAAATGATCAACTAACCATTGGTCATTTAACTATCTATGTACTATATAACTATATATACCTAATCTAGTGATTGCTACAATACAATACAGAATGCAACAACAACAAAAAAATCATAGTAGTTTTTTTTTTTTTGAAGGAAAAAATCCTAGTAGTTGATATATATAGCTTCCTCCACATTCATTTGACAGCAATACCTTAAAAGTACTACTGAACATAAAACCTCCAGAGTAGATCATAGTAAAATGAGTATACCATTTTCTGTGGCAGCAAAGTGTTCCATCATTAGGACTAACAGAAAACCATGTTGTAGAAGATATGATGTTATAACATCAGAATTAATCATGGTTCCAAAACATAAAACAACCACCTTTCCTCAGTTGTCAAAACAAGGAGTTTCTGTTGCTGATCTACATGTACAAGAAGTTGTTGAAAAACAGTCTCTGACAAACAATTTTGACACTCCATGTTCTAGTAATTTCAAGCCACAGTTTGAGCCTAGTTTTCTCAAGGATGCCTATGAATTGTGCAGAAATATCTGTGCAGAGTATGCCAAGACATTCTATCTAGGTAAAAATCTAGACTGCATGCTTCTAAGTGCGTCTTTGGAATCACGGTGAGTTTAAGAAATCACGGTGGACCTATGATTTTGTCGAAGCTCCAAAGTGTAGTTTTTGGCAAAATTACCATGGCACACTGAATTCTTCCAAACTCACCATCAATTCAAACATGCACTCACTATTTATCCTTTATTTTGATTCTTAGAAACTTGATTGGTAAACAAACTTGACAATTCTTTTAAAAAATTGTATCAAAATTTCTTGCACTCTTTTTGATACCATAAGTTTAACAATTTTCATTTTCATTCCTTAAACAGGAACTTTACTTATGACCGAAGAAAGACAGAAGGCTATATGGGCTATATATGGTAGGAAATTACAATAGATCAAGATAGAAACAATGTTGCGATTAGTTTTGCAAGTCAAAATATTATCTTATTTATTGAAACCTTTGTTTGCAGTTTGGTGCAGGAGGACAGACGAGCTTGTTGATGGTCCTAATGCCGACTATATGAGCTCTGCTGTTCTTGATAGATGGGAAGAAAGATTGCATGACATTTTCAATGGATGTCCCTATGATATGCTTGATGCTGCTCTTACAGATACAATCTCCAAGTTTCCCTTGGATATTAAGGTAACAGCTAAAATTCCTTAACTATCAATTCTCATGCTTTCAGAATCAGATTAATATTCAACACTACTAGAAAAAAATGAATTAGCGATGAAAAATCACGAATATGTTCTGGTTGTATCTTTAAGTGTTTTTTCTGTTATAATTTCTGTCTGTAATTCAACTAATGAGATAATGCTTGTGTTTTATTGCAGCCTTTTAGGGACATGATAGAAGGTATGAGAATGGATACGAGGAAATCACGATATAAAAATTTCGAAGAATTATATCTTTATTGCTACTATGTGGCGGGAACTGTTGGTTTGATGAGTGTTCCAGTAATGGGAATCGCGCCAGAATCCCTTATCCCTGCTCAAAGTGTATATAAATCAGCATTATATCTTGGTATTGGAAATCAACTCACAAACATTCTTAGAGATGTAGGGGAGGAGTAAGTTTATAATTCTAACCGATTTGCTTCACTTAGTTTTGTTTTTTTTTTTTGACAAAAGCTTCACTTTGTTGATATTCACTTTTCGGCTTAATTATTTTAATATGATATATGATCTTGATTAAAGAATTATATGATTTTGTTTGACTATAGTGCATTAAGAGGTAGAGTGTACCTCCCACAAGATGAACTTGGTGAGTTTGGTTTATGTGACAATGATGTTTTCTCAAGAAAGGTGAGTGAAAGATGGAGAGAGTTTATGAAACAGCAGATTGCAAGGGCAAGATTCTACTTCAACTCGGCAGAAGAAGGAGCTTCTCACCTTGATAAAGCAAGCCGTTGGCCGGTACATACATTTTTCGAATCTACTCATCCGCATATCAAATATATAAAAACAATTAAGCATTGCATATAATCCTTCCTCACCGGTGATATTAGTTTAATCAATTAAGTTCAGTATGAGATTAATTTCCTCTAGACACTAGATTATCCAGCTCCAATTATAAAGTGGAAGAAAGGCGTTGAATCAAATGATTTTTAAGATTGGCATGCATACCAATTAGCACAATATGATGCCATGCTTATATGTCATTATAGGTAATGAGCAGAGATTAATATAGTTTATGTGTGATTTCCAGGTTTGGTCCTCATTAATATTGTATCGCAAGATCTTAGATGCAATCGAAGACAACGATTATGACAATTTGACAAAACGAGCTTATGTAGGACGAACTGAGAAGTTTGTGTCATTGCCTGCAGCTTATACTAGATCTCTCTCAATTCCCAAAACCGAATCGCATACTTCCTTCACAAGGCATATCTAGCGTTATTTGTTTATTGTGCAAAATGCATACCACAAATTAATAAGAAAAAAACTAATTCAATATGGACCAGTAAATATTTGGCTTCAGTTCCAGAAATGAAAAACCATGGAATAAAACAGTTTTACTATTCATCAAGAGTATCAAAGTTAGAAATTCAAGCCATTGCAGAAAAGATGTATGACAAAATACATTTATGAATTGGTCAAGTACTGTAATTAAATATAAATTTGATGGCTGTAAGTGTTTTGTATTAACAGGCGGAATTGACAGGTGAACTTGTCTCAATTACTGGTTATGAGTGATTATACAAATATATTAATAAAATAAAACACCTTGTTCATGTTAATGTCACACTCTTCTCGCACGGTTCCTTTTGTCATATATGTTTTTCTTATTTGGGGTAAAATTGACATAATGGAGTTGGGATTGTGAGTTCAGAATGCTGTTTAACTATACTTTGGAGATTTGATGACAACTATGAATGAACAGAGAGATGTTGTATGTCACAACCAAGAGAAGCATTCATGAAAAAAGAATGTGAAAGTTTTGTTATGCATATTCGGTATAGAAAAGTATAGCCGACCCCGCTTAATGGGAAAAGGCTTGGTCGTTGTTGTATTTCGTAGAGGAAAGTATGACTACGGGCCTGGTTTTAAAGTTGAGCAGCCATGCAGGATGGAATCATACCCTACATGTTGATTTTTGAACCAGTTTTTGGAGGCTGAAAAACGTCATGTTATATATTTGATTCCTTTAGATCAATGTTGATTAAGTCTCTTGCTGCATAGTGCATAGACAAGTTATGTAGTAATTGGCTTAGTGATTACTATTATGTAGTAATTGTCTTACCTCACAGCATATTCAAGGAATTAAAGCTTCTCCCCAAGATATACATGCACTAATTTTTAGCAATAACATGAACAATTAAATGGTAATAGACATTCTCTAACTCATTACACATTACTTTTTTTTGAACAAGCTAATTACACATTACTGTGACAAGGGCTAGGCCAATCCCATAAGTATTGATTGAACAAACAACAACTCAAACCAACAAACAATTGAAAATAACAAGTTGCATCTGCCATAAACTAACAGTAACAATGATCCAAAAAGACAGCAATAATCAGAACATGCAAATACATATCATAAATAGAAATTAACCATATAAAAGTTGGAGTTGAATCCTATGCTTAAACGACAAAACATAGCATCTACATCTTGACATTAAGAACAAGTGATATCAGACTTTCAATTTAGTCTTATGGATCCATCCAACAGTTGATGTTTTGAATCTTGAGAATCTTCAAAGCATCATTTTTGGAATCGTGTACAACCAACTTCAATTTGATGCTTCGCAACTCATGAAAATTCAACAGGACTTAGGCATCCTCCGAAATATATAAAAATACTTGGCATAAGCAATTGAAAACAAGAAGTTCCATCTGCCATTAACTAACAATAACAGTAATCAAAACATGCAAATAAATATATCATAAACAAAAATTAACAATATATAAGCTGTGGTTGAATCCCATGCTCAAATGACATAACATAGCATACCTTGACATTAAGAACAAGGTGATATCAGACTCTCAATGTAGAATTTTGGATCCATGCAAGTATTTCTATTTTGAATCTCACGAATCTTCAAAGCATCAGTTTCGCAATCATATACAGCCAACTTTAATGGCACATGTACATCCAACAACACTTGGCCATCCACAGAAAGATAGAAAGGTTTGTAAAAAGCACGCAAACGCCGAACTTGATCTTCCACGTAAGGAACCTTGCACAGTTTAGTCCAAGACTCTTTGTTTCCATATTCCTTCATAACCCAAACATCCATATACATTTCATTATTTGCAAAGATGCACAGGCGATTCCACGCCTCCCCTATGGTCCACAAATCCGTCTCCAAATCAGGCAGCAAAACATCATTATACGACTCGTCCTCCAAATCAAGAGAAACAATTTCACGCTGAGAACCCGGACCATCATATGTCAACCAATTAACATAACCAGCCACAAATATTCCTGAATCAGGAATAAAGCTCCAAGATGGGAAGTCGTCAATCCTTCTCCAAGAAGACGTACCCATAGTATGAACTTCAACTGTAGTTCTCTTGACACAATAGGTAATAGCAAAAACCTTATAATTATCAGCGAAAGGATCATACCCAAAGCTAAATAAGCAAGAAGGAGATCTTTTCAGTGAAATATATTTTAAAGGAGGCAATGTTTTGAATTTATTAATGAAAGGGTTCCATAAAACAGCGGAACTATAATCAGTGGTGAGACAAATGATGCCATCGCAAGAACACCATTTATAAGGAGAAGCAAATTCATCTTCCTCTGCGAGACCATTAGGGTAACTGAATTGTGTCTCTGGAATTGGAACGGTAGAAGTTGATAGAACAGATTGAATTGGGGAAACAATGAGAGTAAACTTGCCTGAACTGTTCTGAGAGCTTACAATAAGGTGGTGGGGTGTGGTTGATGAATGAAGGTGCTTCTTTGCGAATTTAGGATCGGAGATAAGAGAGTTGAAGGACTTACAGAGGCACCGGAGTTGTAAGAGTAACTTGACAGGGAGCCTGCATAGAATTTCAGTGACCAATTCGAAAGGAAGAGTGGGCAGTGGTGTTAGGGTTTCGGTGGAACGATGCATCTCAGTGACAGAGAAGAAATGGCGATGTTAGGGTTTCGGTTTCTTCGCCGCTTTCTTCTTTTTCTATAGTACGTTGGCCTCCGTTTCAGTGGTATGCCCAAACGACTGTTTGAGTGCCGATTATATTATGACGCCTACAAAACTTAGTACAAGGATCTGTTTGGCCAAAAAAACAAATTTATAGCCTAAGGTCTTTTTGGTAAGGTTACCGTTGATAGCTTATAAGTTTATATGACTAAAAATAAGTTATAATTTTGTGATGAAAAGACGGTTATCAAACGGAGCTTTGTAAATTTGTATGACATTCCTCTAAAAAAAAGTTTGTATAAAAAAAATGCTTAATTATGCTTTTGGTCATTGCATTTTGACCAACTCACGAAAATGTTCATGTCTCTTTTAAATCGAACAAAATCGCCCCTAAACTATCATGTTTATTGCAGTTTTAGTTCTACCTTCTATTTTCAAACGCATAGAAATGATAGTTTTAGATCTACTCCCTATGCTCAACCATGAAATAAACAAGGAATAAAGCATGTATGTACAAGAAATCCACTTTATTCAGCACGCTAACCAAAAAACCCTAATTTCTAAAATGTGTTTCAAATTAGGTTTTTTGTTAGTGTGTTGAATAAAGTAGATTCTTTGTACATGTTTTATTCCTTGTTTATTTCATGGTTGAACATAGATGGTAGATCTAAAACTGTCATTTCTCTACGTTTCTGGAGTTGAAAATAGGAGGTAGGACTAAAAGTCTAAAACTGCAAAAAAGACATGATAGTTTAGGGACGGTTTTGTTCGATATGAAAGATGCATGACCATTTTCATGAGTTGGTCAAAATGCGAGGACCAAAAGTGTAATTAAATCTAAAAAAAGTACATGTTTAATAAATAGTCTTTTCATATGAACTTTTAACTTATATTGTAATTGTAGCTTATAGTTTGTTGTTTTTTTCTTCCACTTTTATCTTTATTATTTTATTTATATGCATATTTTTGCCCCTTATACTTTATTATAATTTAAAATAAGGGTATGTGAAAGATCGATCGATCTACAACATAAAGAAATAAAAATGAGCTCAAACATATTGGATTAGGAATTTAAAGAACAATTTTTGCTTACAAAAGTCTTAAGGATTTTAAAAGACTTATAGAATTTTAATGACTTTCATGATTTTAAAAGACTATCAGGATTTACAATTTGGATTTTAATGGATTTACATCATAAGATTTTAAAGGATTTAAAATGATTTTGTGGATTTATAAGATTTCAAAAAAAATTATGAATTTTAAGGACTCGTTGAAATGATTATAACACGCTATCTATCATAATATTCTCGATACATACTCTTATTTTTTTAATTTTTTTGAGAGATAGAGAGGGGGGAAGAGAGGAGAGAGATAATGGAGAAAAGTGGGAGAGGAAGAGACGATAGAGAGAGATAAGAGAGAAAAGTGAGAGAGGAAAAGAGGAGGGAGAAAGAGAGAGAAGGGAGAGGAGAAGAGAGTGAGAGAGATAGAGAAGGGAGAGTGAGAGCAAAGAGAAGAGCGACAGACGAAGAGAGGAGGAGAGAGAGTAAAATTTTAAAAGAAAAACAATCCCAAGAACTCTCATGTTTTTATGAAAGATGTTTTCATGCTAAAATTTCACTAGAAAATCCCACAAAATTCATTAAAAACTAATTTATTAAACAACTCTTCGAAATTTGAATGATTTTGAATACCACGAGACTTTTTTTAAGTGATGAAATTTTTTGATTGAATACCTCAAGACTTTTTTTTAAAATGACAAAGAGTTTTGATTGAATAACACAAAACATTTTTTAAGTTGCAAAGAGTCTTGATTGAATACCACAAAACTTTTTAATCATTACAAAGTCTTTTAAAATCCCTTAGAATCTTAATCCAATACATCTCCTTAGATTAATTAATGATATATATATATATATATATATATATATATATATATATATATATCTATACACGCGCGCGCATTTTTTTCCGTATATTTTTGGTATGATGTAATGTTCCAAGATATTTTGTTCGAATGACTTGTTCATACATTTTTTCTAGTAATTTCAAGCCAGAGTTTGAGCCTATTTTTCTCAAGGATGCATATGAAATGTGCAAGAGGTGTACGAAGGAATCGCTAGAACCCATTTTATCAAGGTACAAATCCATAGTATGTATCTCTAAGTGCTTATTTGAATTGACTTATTTCAGTTTATGTTTTGGCATAAACACTTGTGAGTCTTTTTCGAAGAGCTGCTTATGACATGTATATAAGCAGGTTATTTCCATAAACTGTTTAATCAAGTTGTTTATAAGTGCTTGGTTAAGATGTTCATCCAAACAAGGTCTAAATTAGGTTGAACATCATGCCAATATTATAAGATGATTGTTTATATTTGATGTTGGTTATTCTTAGAAACTAAATTGGCAATTCTCTTCAAAAAAAATCTTGCATTTTTTTTCATGCTTAACAATTTTCATTCCTTGAACATAAACTTTGCTTTACGACTGAAGAAAGGCAGAAGGCTATATGGGCCATATATGGTAGGAAATTACAATAGATCAAGATAGATACAATGTTGCAATTAGTTTTATTGCAAGTCAAAATATATCTTATTTATTGAAACCTTTATTTGCAATTTGGTGCAGGAGGACATATGAGCTTGTTGATGGTCCTAATGCTGACTATATGAGCTCTGCTGCTCTTGATAGATGTGAAAAAATATTAGACATTTTCAATGGACATCCTAATGATATGCTTGATGCTTCTCTCACTGATACAATCTCTTTGTTTCAGTTGGATATTAAGTAACAACTAAAACTGGTGAGTGATCAGTTCTCATACTTTCAGAATCAGATATTAATACCACTAGAAAAAATTGAATTAGAAACAAAGAATCTTGAAATATGTTCTAATTTCATTTCTAAGCATGTTTATCTCTCTAATTTTTGTCGATAATTCAACTACTTGTGTTTGATTGCAGTCTTTCTGGGACATGATAGAAGGTATGAGAATGGATACGAGGAAAACACGTTACAATTCTTTTGAAGAATTATATCTTTACTACTACGTGAGCATAACTGTTGGATTGACGAGCATTCCAACAATGGGAATCGCGCCGGAATCCATCACCCCTGCTCAAAAATAGGAACTGTTGGCTTGAACTATTTTTGTTGTTTTGGTAAACCGGAGTTTAGGAACTCACAGACCAACTATTTGTGCAAGACTATGATGTTTTTTTTATGAAATCTATTTTTAATTAAAGAAATGTGCTGAATCAAAGGATAAGATTGTCATGCGTGCCAATTGGTACATCATATATGATACAATGCATATATGTCATAACCGTACTTTGGTTTATTTGTGATTTGCAGGTTTGCTCCTCGTTAATATTGTATCGCAAGATCCTAGATGCAAATGAAGACAACGATTATGACAATTTAACAAAACGAGCTTATGTTGGATGAACCAAGAAGTTTGCGTCATTGCCTGCAGCTTACACCAATCTCTTTCAATTCCCAAAATGAAATTGCATCCTTTCTTCACAAAACGTATGTAACAAACTTGTGGTCAAAACTAGCGTAATTTGTTTGTTGTGCAAAATGCATACCACAAGTTAATAAGAATTAGGTCACGTATGGACTAGTTAAATGCTTGGCTTCAGTTCCAAAATTTAAAAATCCATTGAATTAAACAGTTATATTATTTCATCAAGAGTATAGAGAAATTCAAGCCATGGCAGCAAAGATGTATGAAAGTTTTGTAACTACCCTCTGTCTAACCGTGACAAGGGCTAGGTCATTCTCAAGGGTATTTTCGTTTTAAGCCAACAACTCAAACTAACAAACAAATGAAAATAACAGCAATTTTTCAACCTACAAATTCCAACTATCATTAAGTAACAATGATTGAATGAGTCCGTTTATCCAAATATACAAAATAAATTAACATCAACGGAATTAACCATATATATGTTTGAATCTTATGCTCAAATGACATGACATAGCATCTACACCTTGACATTAAGAACAAGGTGATATCCGACTCTCCATGTAGACTTTTGGATCCATCAAATGATTGCTATTTTGGATCTCAAGAATCTTCAAAATACCATTTTTGAAATCATAAACACCGAGCTTCAATTTGATACTTCCCAACTCATGCAAGTCCATCAACACTTGATCCTCATCAGAAATATATAAAGCCTTGGTGAAAGCATACAAACCCCAATTTTCCACGTAAGGAACACTGTACAACTTCGTCCAAGATTCTTTGTTTCCATATTCCTTCATAATCCATATATCCAAACACATTTCACTATTTGCAAAAATGCACAAGTAATCCCTAACCACCCCTAAGGTCTTCAAATTTTTCACCGAATCATCAGGCTGCAAAAGCTTTTGATATGACCCGCTCTTCAAATCAAGAGAAACAATAACATATTTCAAATTATCCAATGTCAACCAATTAATAGTGCCACCAATGAATATTCCCGAACCACAAGCGGAGCTACAACATGGAAAGTCTTCAATCCTTCTCCAAGAACTTGTACCCAAAGTATGAACACTAACTTTATTTTTGTTGATACAGAAGGAAACAGCAAAAACCTTATAATCATCGGTGAAAGGATCATGCCCGAAGCTATACTTGGAAAAAGGAAGTCTTTTTCGTGTAATTTCCAAAGGAGGCAACATCTTGGATTTATTAATGGAAGGATTCCACAAAAGGACAGAACTGTCATTAATGGTGAAACAAATGATGCCGTTGCAAGAACACACATCCAAAGGAGCACCATATTCCTTTAAGAGACTGTTAGGGTAACTAAGTTGTCTCTGTGTGACGCTATTAGTTGAAAAAACAGATGAGATTGGAGAAACAAAGAGAAGGAACTCTGGTAAGTTATTCGTAGAACTTACCAAGAGGTTGTAGTGCGGGTTTGACATGCGAAGATGCTTCTTAGCAAATTTGGGATCCGAGATTAAAGAATTCAAGGACTTGCAGAGGCATCGGAGTTGTAAGAGTAACTTGACAGGAAGCCTACATAGAATTTCTGCCACCAAATCGAAAGGAAGAGTCGGTAGTGGCAGCAGCGTGTAAAGCGAAGGTGATGTTAGGGTTTTGATGAAAGTAGTCGATGGCTGCATCATCCTAGCGACTTTTGCTTCCCAAGAAAGGGAGTTGTTTAGGCCGTACGTCACCCTCACTACCTAGAGCCATGTATTTACCAGTACCGAAAAAGGGAATAAGCACAACACATAATTCCAATTCCAAAGGCAGTGGTCGGAGAGTAACATAACAGGATCTATCTATTATGTAACTTCCAGGCAGAGGTTCGCGGTATTTCCGTTACAAGGGTATGCTTGGGCCTGACGCAACCTGCGTTATATATTCTTGAGGGGTTGTTGCTTATTTCTCTATTACTTATTTTTTTATGGTTGTTACGCTTATTGTATTTAAAAATACATTAAATATTTTTTACAATAATGTTAAAATAATGTTTTATTTTATTTTATTACGATCAATATGGTTTCGTATTGTTGTTCAATGTTACTTCTATCATGGATTGTTTATGTTTAATGGATTTAATATATTTTTTATTGATAATTTAAATAATATTATAAAAATGGTAGAAAATGATAGTTTTAATAAAAGGGTAAAACTGATAATAAAAATCAGTCCATAACAAATGTATTTCTTTTATATATCCTTATTTATACTGCATATAAAGAAAATAGGTCGTTTTAGACCGACTTTTTCTCATTCCAATTATATCTTTAAGCAAATTTGACTATAAAAATATTATTTTGTTGGTATCATTTAAAAATATAAGAATTTATATAATATTTTTTTTAAAAGAAGAATTTATATAAGATTTGTTATACTATTGATATCATTGAAAAATTATAAGTATAGTTTGTTACAATATGAAAATGCAAAATATCTATTATCTTTATCCATAATTTTTTTTTAAATTATATAAAAAAAAAAGGCTAAATTGCATTTTTGGTCTCTTAACTATTTAGGACGTATCGCTTTGGTCCCTTAATTAAAATTTGATTTATTTTGGTCCCTTAACTTCTTTCTGTTACATATTTTGGTCCTTTCCGTTAGTTTTAATTCAAAAATGTTAGGTTTTCTTCATTTTCTTTTGTAATTTTTCTGGGATTCTTGTTGTTGAAGGTTGATGGAGATGATATGAAGATGAAAAAGAGGAGAAGAAGATGAAGAAAATCCAACGTTTTAGAATTAAAACTAACGGAAATGACCAAAATATGTAACGGAGAGAAGTTAAGGGACCAAAATAAATCAAATTTTAATTAGAGGACCAAAGCGATACTACCTAAATAGTTAAGGGACCAAAAATGCAATTTAGCCAACAAAAAAATTGTTTTTAATTTACATTTCGTGCAATAAAAAATAGTGGAATTGTTCAACAAAAAAAAAATAGGGAAAATGAGTAAAAAAGTGTCCGTCCGAACGCGGGTATATATAATGACTTTAGATTTGTTCTTATCAATCTCATATAAGATATCCGTTCTTACTTGATATCCAACAAAGAGATATCAAAAGGCTTACAAGAAATTAGCTTCAATGAACCCATAAAGAACAAACTCTAATTTTTACTTTTTTTCCCGTTTTCTTCCCAAGAACAAGAGATTCAATGGATTCACTCACCCAAGGTGTTTACAAATGTTTCTTAATTTAGGATAACCTCTCAAGAGAACCTTCACCGAAGATTCTCAACCATGAAGTTATCTCTTTTGATTTATCAAGTTTCTCTATCTTGAAGCCTACTAAAAACATGAGAAAAATGTTGTTCTGACATTCAAAACTTCCTAAAAACACAAGTAAAATACTCAAATGACCCCAGCGGTAGTTAACTACCGTTGAGCAATCCAACAGCAGTTAACTATTGTTGGTGTCAGCGGCAGTTAACTGCCGCTACGTTCTGTTATAAGAACAGAACAGACATAGGAGTTTCCAAAACTCCATTGTTGCGGATTGAAGTTCAAAAGGTGCCAAATTTCCCAAGTGTTGCGGATTCAACGTCAATTACGTCACAAAATCAAGTAAGTTGTTACTGTAACGCCCTACTTCTATTAAAGCGATAAAACACGCGAATAATTCAAATATGCAAGAAATAGACGTTACGTCTCAAAGTTCACAAACATGCATATTACAATTTCTCAAAGTCGCAGCGGATCAATATAAATATAACATGCATTTCCATAATAGTTAGGTCATAAACTCATAAGTACAACATCAAGTACAATATCCAAACCTGACACATGGGTGAATCTCAACAACAAACAAATCCAAAATAACACAAAACGATAACATCCTAGATCAAAGCCTATCTAAGACGCTATGAACAAACAACGGAGGTAGCTCCCGCTATTCTCGAGTATTCACCAAGCAAGCTAACAACTAATCCTGCATACCGTTTACCCGTCCATACAGATAGGTAGGCGGTCCACCACGACCACTAGGGGTTAGCTTCACATCAATCATAATCAAATAAACAATTATAAGCATTCAAGGATTTCATGCATAACACATATTCATAATCATCCCTCCTAAAATACTAACATCACATGAATATTGTCCCCCATTTCATACACATCATGCTATCACATTTCTAACATAACATAGCAAGCATATTCAATCTCTAATCAAGTCATCGACATAAGCTCATCATTTATCAACATCAACCAATGAAAGAATTACTCACCTTATTTCATTTAGCATAATCAACTCAACAAATACGATTCATCATTTCAAGGTATAAGCAAGAAAGTCATCGTCACCGAAAGATCATAAAATCACATTCATATAAATCACACTTCATTATTTTCACCGAAATAAACATCATCAATTAAAATCATCAAATGTACAAGTATCACCATTAACAACAAACATCAGCAAGTACACATCTTCACATATTCACCAAATATCACCAAGTGTACAATTCAGCAAATTATACGTATGCAAGTCACCAATCAAACCAAGCAACAAACATATCAAACATCAAGTATATCAAACATCAATTATCACCACTATTAGACTCATGTCATGATATGTTATGCACCTAGACGCGACTTCTATATGCACACGGTACCGTCACTACGACAACTGTCGCACATCACGATGCATAAGGCACCATCACAAACACACGGATATAAAATACATCACTTCATGGTGCATCAAGCACCATCACAAAACTTATATATGCATGAATATATGACTCAACACGCATATATTCACACAACTTGTCACCATAAACATCACCATTGAATATATATATATATATATATATATATATATATATATATATATATCCTAAATCACCTTCATTTTGCAATTATGCATTCATCACCAAAACAAACACCTTTCACACATGCAAGCACCACAATTATTATCGTCAAATTGCATATAAGGATTAAACAACATAATTCAATACATGCAATCACCATCTCCAAATATTAACATTAAGCATGTATAAATTCACCATTAACATTCGATATTTAGCATAATCATTAAACAACATTTCATACAATTTCTCACAATCCAAGTAAAGGAGGAAATACATCATACTATGTTAAACAACATATTCAACATCTATCAATCAATCACGCACCTTCATAAAATCATATAAAGTTATTCACAAAAGATTTGTAAAGTATTCGGCCTTAAAGATTATTTTCGATAAAGTTCGTCTATCATTTTACAACTTTAAAACAATTGAGACAACTGAATCAAAACCAAGTAAACCCACACTAATGTCTCAACTATGTATACTCTTAGATCACATATGAGTGCAGTTGAGTATACATGTGCGTTTCACCGACCAAATACGACGAAATCATAAAAATCATAAAGTTTGTCTCTCTTTATCATTTTTCAAAAAGAATTCTATTTTCAAAGCAAAACAAGTTAAGACTCGTTGAAACTACTCACAACCATTTTTAAAAATCATGTATTGAATAAACAACCTTGACCCTACCCTTTCCTTTGAGAAAAATGAGTTTCGGAAAAATCGACGTTCTTAGATATTTTCAAAAAGTTTAGTTCCAATTCATAAATCAAGCTCGATCTCAATAATATGATGTTCCAGTAGATTAAAGAGTGAAAACAGCAGCTAAACATATTGTAACAAACATTTTTGAAAGCTCGGGTAGGCCCCCAAATACCTGAAACAACAAGTTTCTAGACATCTCGCCGGGCACACCATTTGTCGTCAGGGCGACATGCACCAGAACAACAACCCTGTTCTTGGTGTTTCTCTTTACGGGAATCCACTAATTTCCACCCCAAAACCCCAATTTTGATCAACTTGATCCCAAATTCATTCCCAAAGTTTGTATAAACGTTTATGTACACAAAAAGGCAATCAAAAACATATAAAACTTGAAATCAAACATCATTTCATTACAAATCATCAATTCACCCATTTTCATAAAACTTCACAAACAACTCAATGCAACCATAACTATTCAACAAGATTTGTATCCAATCCATGATATGATATCAACAACAACACTTAACAACAATTACAACTCATAATCTTGAATTCAACCTCAATTCAACATCACAATTCACCAATTCTAGCAAAATTCACAAAGTAATCAATTCTATATAACTTGAGCATGCAAATTCCACATTAACAACTCAATTAACATTCAATTCACATACTCAAACATAGCAATATTATAGGAGCACGAATTTCATCAATTAAGTTCACAATAATCACTTTTCACAATTAAGCACTTTTGAATTGAGATAGAAAAAGAGATTATTCTTAAGAGATTATGATAGAATACTAGCCCCCTTACTTTAAAGGATCTCAACCCTAGATTTGGCCTCAATTTATCTCCTTAAAGCTCTAATCTCCTCTTGATCTACAAGTTTCTCCCTCTAACCCTCTTCTTCTCTTCTCTAGCACTTTCTCTCTCTACCTCTTTCTAAAAATTTATGAATGAATGATGTAACCCTAATTCTCTCATGACATGAGTTTATAAAGTCTTACCACATAATGGGTCTAACTCACAAAGGTTCTAATTTATTAATCACAAAGTTTCTATTCACTCGCGGTAAAAGATAACGTATAAATAACAGTTCTTAACTAATTATCATAACCCACTTAGTAACTTAGTACAAATAATGGTTCCCACTTGAAACACTAAAAATAACTCTCATCGTGAAACTACTAATTTACCCTTGCTCATTAAATGACTAAAATACCCCCTAAGTCCAAAATGACCAAAATACTCTTTTACACCAAAATCCAACAATTCCAACCAAAATACACGCAGAGGCAATTAATCACATACAAGCACAAATAAACACATACAAAAATTAAATTAAATAAATCTGACGAAAATCGGGTTGCTACATTTACCATCTTATTACATTGTTATTTTGTGATTGATTTGTTAGTTTTTTTGGGTTAAATTGACACATAATTTGGTTTTGTTGAATAATTGTTGAAGTTAGATTAGATAACAAGTAGATATGTCTCGGAATTGTTACTGCTGCAATTGTTAAGCCGAGAATTGTTAAAATTCTTAGGTTTAGGTATTGATTTTATGATAGTTTAGTTTTAGGTTAGAATTGTTAGAATTGTTTAGGTTTAGGTTTAAGTTGTTATGAATTGTTAGAATTGTTTAGGTTTAAGTTTTGATGATAGTTTATGGCATTGTTGTTTAGTTTAGGTTTTGATCACGAATTTATTTATGTAGATATGTCTTAGAATCAGGTTCAGTTGAACAAAAAGGAGGGTGATGAGAAGAAGAAAGAAAAATCACCTATAAATGGCACGAAATCGATTGTGATGGTTCCGTAAAAAAAGGAGTCGAAGGTGCCGATGTACAACCATTTCAGGCTGAGGAGGAGCAGGAGGACATGCTATTTTGGTCCTCAACCAAAAACAGGTGCCGCAGGGACTGCCGAGGACAACCCAATTGACTTGTGCGACAAGGAAGATGACTGAATGTAATGGTTTGTTTGCATTTTTATGTTTTTTTATATGTCGAGCGCATCTTGCTACATTTTGTTTGACATTATGGTACTTTGAATAAAGTCGCGCATTGAATAATTTCGATTAAAAATTGCGTATTCGAATAAAGACTAATTAAATCTAACGTGAATTCGAATAAAAATTGCGTAATGAATGAATAAATTCGAAAAGTGAATAAATGAATTCTTGTTCCATTCAAAACAACATGTATAATAAAGAATCAATTATATATGTTATCACATCAAATTCCCTCATATAAGACGGGTTATCACATAAAGAATGAGGTTCATTCCGTAACACTCATCTTATATGAAGAAATTCGATATCATAACTTAAAAGTTACATTACATTACATAAAGTTCTTAAATATGTCCCATCATTACATTACATTACATTAGATTACGTTCGAAATGCACCTTCCAACCACAACAATTATCTTACCCCTGAAATGGTAAATTCAAACTGGCTAAACATCAGAACTCAAGCATTCATCCGGAAGTTCCATTGTTCCATTCAAAAGATAAAATTCTTGTTAGGCTTGGTTTAAATGACGGTATTCAAGTGTCAAAGAATGAGGACCATTCCTTGACACTTCAATACATTCATCTAAACCAGCCTAACATGAATTTAATCTTTTAAATGGAACAATAGAACTGTCGGGTGAAAGCTTGGGAACTGGCGTTTAACAAGTTTGAATTTCCATTTCAGGGTAAGACAATTGTTGTAGTTGGAAGGTGCATTCCCTATTTAATCATGATCCCTACCTAATCACGATCTTATGGCAGAATCAGACTTTTGATGATATCTTCAGTTGATCTCACCAACGTTGCACGCATATCGATCAACTGGAACATGGTGTGCTCCCAAAACATGTTTCTCACGTTTTTGTCGTTCGTTAATTCCACCCAAGTGAATGATATTCTCCCCTCGTCGAACGTTGGACGTTTATACCGAACGTATTCCACCCTCCTTGTGTCTATGGGGTTGACTCCTTGGTTGAATTCATTCGGTTGATCCTTGAGACCTCTTAATGTTACACCAAGGCACTGAACCTTCAACCTCTGAGGTTCTCCGCCATTGAATTGTGCATGAACGTCGATCCATCCGGCCATTATTTCAAATCTACACAATAAGAAATTAAAAATAATAAATAAAAAACTCATCAAACATTGTTACATAAACCCTAAAAATCCTAAATAAACCCTAAATTTTTTATAAAATTCAATAAAAATATAAATTTAAGCAATATAACTTCATTATAACAAGTATTCATAATATTTGTTAATAACATTTCAGAGCTACAACATAACTATATTAAAAAAGATCAAAAATCAAAAATTAAACTACAACTAAAATTATAAACATATATACTAACTAAAAATTATGACAAAAGCCTAAGTGATTACTTACTTGTGATTTAGTGGAATTTTTTTTGGATGATTTGGTAGAGTTTTTTTAGAGAGAGTGAAAGAAAATTGAAATTTTGAGAGAGAGAAAGAGTGATGGATGAAAAAGTGAGTGTCTCTGAAATTTGGGTTTTATCTTCAATATGTAACCAACGTAACGGTAGTTAACTACCGCTGAGGCCAGCGGCAGTTAACTGTTGTCGGTTTGGCAAACGGTAGTTAACTACCGCTGGGTGCAATTACATAATTTTCATGTGTTATTATGAAGTTTATGAAGTTATTATGAAGTTATGAACATTATACATAAATCGTACCCTGATTTCTACAAATCATCCCCCAGTTTTTGTCGAACCAAAACTCAAAAATTTGCACAAAATTGTGCCCTGATTTCTCTAAATCGTGCCACGATTTTTTCGAATGTCATTTATCAATTTTGAGTCAATTTTAATAGATACTCATGATCTAATTTAAAAATAGAGAAAAAAATATTGACCCAATACTTTTGAAGACTAAAAAATAAAATAAAAATTAGGAGGATTAAAACGAAAAACTAAAATATATATATTTTTTCTTCGGAAAGAAAAAAAAAATTAAAAGCTAAAAAACTAAAGGATAATGTTAACTGGTGCCTCCGGATATCGGTTAAGAAAACAACAAATATAGTAATATGACCTTGAAAATTGTGCAATCAACTTATTAAATATTTAAAAAGTATTACTTTTAATTTAAAACTTTCTTTATTTGGTTTTCTTAACCAATGTCCCCGTTAACATAATCCAAAACTAAAACACAAGGACAAAATATAATAATTAAATTATGGATAAAAACCAAAGCAATCACCTGCGAATAAGAAACAGCATACTTTGATTGAAGATAGTTTAATTACATTTTGGAATTTACAATGTTCTCACTCTCATTCTATGCGACCCTTGTGGGTTCTTCTTCTTCTTGTCCATTCCCTTGTTCCTCTTCCAAAACCACTAACACCAACACAACAACCATTTCTACTACATCCACATCAGCCACATCCAAACATGTCTGGACCCGAACACCTCGTCCTCCATTTTCCAACACCAACAAACAACAACAACGTCATACCCGAACCCAACAACAACAAAAACAACAACCCCAGTACATGGACCGCAGCGTCGACATGAATGAACTACTAACCTCAATCGCACAAACCCAAAATATACAACAACTTTACTCCATAATGTCCCCTTACAACGACGGACAACTTTCAATTCGTTTCATGGTTTCAATTCTCTCCCGCGAACCCGATTGGCAACGTTCTCTTGCAATTCTCGATTGGATGAACGAAATAGCTCAATATTCACCTTCCCTTAACGCTTACAATGTTGTTATTCGCAATGTACTTCGTGCGAAACAATGGCAACTTGCACATGGACTGTTTGATGAAATGCTTCAAAAGGGTCTTTCACCTGATAAGTACACTTACTCAACGCTCATTACACATTTCAGTAAACAAGGTTTGTTTGATTCATCTTTCTTTTGGCTACAACGAATGGAACGTGGTAATGTTTCCGGTGACCTTGTTTTGTATAGTAATTTGATTGAGCTTTCGCGGAAGTTGTGTGATTATTCCAAGGCAATTTCCATTTTTAATACGATGAAAGGTTCGGGTAATGTTGTACCTGATCTTATAGCTTATAATACGATGATTAGTGTGTATGGTAAGGCTAAGCTTTTTCGTGAGGCTCGCCTTCTTCTTCAGGAGATGAGAGATAATGGTGTTAACCCGAATACTGCTAGTTACTCGACACTTCTTGCGATTTATGTTGATAATCAGAAGTTTGTTGAGGCGGTTTCTTTGTTTTCTGAAATGAACGAAGTTGAATGTCCGATTGATCTTACTACATGTAATATTATGATTGATGTTTATGGTCAGCTTCAGATGATCAAGGAAGCTGATTGCTTCTTTTGGGGTATGAGTAAAATGGGAATTGAACCTAATGTGGTTAGTTACAACACTGTCTTGAGGGTTTATGGAGAGGCTGGGTTATTTGGTGAAGCTGTTCACCTTTTCAGTTTGATGCAAAAGAAAGGTGTACCGCAGAATGTTGTGACCTACAACACCATGATTAGTATTTATGGCAAATCTCTTGAGCATGATAAGGCAACAAATCTCATTCAAGAAATGCAGAGTAGAGGTATTCAACCAAATGCTATCACTTATTCAACCATAATATCTATATGGGAAAAGGCAGGGAAGTTGGACAGGGCAGCAATGCTTTTTCAGAAGTTAAGGACTTCTGGAGTTAAAATTGACGAGATTCTTTATCAGACAATGATTGTGGCCTATCAGAAGGCTGGTTTAGTTGCTCATGCTAAAAGACTACTTAATGAGCTCAAGGAACCGGATAATGTTTCCAGGGAGACGGCAATCACAATACTTGCTAGAGCTGGTAAAGTTGACGAGGCTATGTGGGTTTTCCGGCAGGCTTTTGATGCTGGAGAGGTGAAAGATATATCTGTATTTGGGTGTATCATTGATATTTTCTCAAGGGAGAGAAAGTATGCACATGTGGTTGAAGTGTTTGAGAAAATGAGAGAGGTTGGACATTTTCCTGATTCTAATGTTATTGCTCTTGTGCTGAATGCTTTTGGAAAGCTGCGCAAGTTTGAGAGAGCAGATGCTTTGTATAAACAGATGTATGAAGAAGGGTGTGTTTTCCCAGACGAAGTTCACTTTCAGATGCTCAGTATATATGGTGCAAGAATGGATTTCAATATGGTGGAATCATTGTTTGAGAAGCTAGATTCCCATCCTAATATCAACAAGAAGGAGTTGCATTTTGTTGTTGCCAATATTTATGAAAGAGCAGATAGATTTAACGATGCTTCACGAATCATGAACAAGATGAATCATAAAGCAATAAGAAGTCATGGTAATGCTTAGAGCATAGAAATATGAATCTGCCTTTTCCTTTGTAACTTGTGTTGATTGACATTCTTTGGCTACCGATCATATCCATAAACACCGTATTCAGAAAATCTCTTATTCCCAAGTAACAAGTGTCTAATTTTCTCTTGTATATATTGTATCGAGCAACAACAACACACATTCTGAATAGCATCATCCCTGTAATTAATCATTACAGTTTTATATATTCAGGCTTATGAGCCCTATAATCTTTTTACCAAGCCCCTTATGCCTCTTTACAGAAAATGGAGTCACTTTTTCATCAATATGATAACTGTGTATCTGCTGAGAGTTTCAATGGTGGATCTAATTTGACATTCAATTGTGAATCTAATGTAGCTCATAGCTTACCTAAGACCACAGTATCAAGTATTTTATCAAGTGTCCTTGTCATGTTTGTCTTGTATTATCCCTTTTATTTATAATTAAATGTTTTGATCTTTCATTGTACAAAAAAAATGGGACACTCACTCCCATTATGTGTTCAATTTTATGGGCAGTTGGTATTTCACTTAATTAAACACATAAGGGGAGTGAGCTTTTTTCAAGAAATAGATGAAATGTGTGGATCATTTCTGCAGATCCAAGAGAAGTTGGGAGCAATTTCCCCTTCAAATGATAAAACCTACATTTGGTATATGGAAGTCAAATTGGACCTCAAATGATCCAAGTTGAGTGTGTAGATCTATATAGAGGCAAAAGTCAAAACCATACAATTCATTTGGATGCACAAACTAAGTAGGAATTAATTTTCGATTAATTATTGGTTTGCATGTGTTTGGGTAATCTGGAAAGCAAGGAATAAAATGTTTTTACCATACATTAGGTGGGAGGTGGAAAAAACATTGGAAGAGATAAAATTTGCGACTTGGAAACGGTTAAAACATAGAAGTGAATATTACAAATTCTGATTACTCAGTAAATCAATGGTGCAGCGGTCCACTGGTGTGGCGGCTATGAATCAGTCTTGGTTTCTGGCAACTGCTGCTTTTGTATGGTCTGTGTTTCAGGATTTGTGGTGAAATGACTTAGCTCGAATCAGCAAAAGTTTTCCTGCAGACTGGGAAGTCCTAGAGTTTACTTGCTGTATGAACTTTACAAAGGTTTGGTCCAAATTCATTTCAAGCTTGTGTGTGGTGTTCTGTTGCAGTTGGTGATTCAGTGTAATGGAAAATCTCCATGAGACCACTAAAGGCGTAGGGAGTAGAAGCTTGTATTATGTGTTATGCAGCAACTCATTTGATGCACAAACATTTGGCCCATGCAGAGGTGGCGAAATGTTAGTATTTGTTTTGGCGTTTCACCACTGCTACTGTGCGTTTGAGAGCCGTGGGAATTGATAATAGAGAAGCTAGAAATTTTAGGATCTCTCCAAACGCACGTTCAGAACAAATCCACCGCCAATACAAACATAGGCTTAGCAACACATTGTTTATGCATAATAAAGGCTACTGGTGGAAACTAGCATGGCATGATGATTGGTTTAGATGCTCTATAGTATTGGACTGGTGATTGAATTATTTAATTAAGTGGGCAATTTGATAGCTGATTGCGCAGCAAATGAAGAAGTGGAGGCAAGAGAACTGATAGCGTCAGTTTCTCACACACTCACGGTCAAACACTCGCTACATACTATTGCCACATCAGCATACTTTTAACTGTGATAGCCAACCGCTCTTTCTATTTTGATTTTTTTTTATTTTATGGGTAAAAAGGGGGAAGAGCCCTCTCTCTCCTCTTTCAAGTTCAATCCAACAAACATGTCTCTATCTTCCTTTTAAAAACCTCTCTCTTCCTCTCTTAAAACACAAATTGCTCGCTCATCCTCACACTCACCCATTAGTATCTCACACCTCCAATCAAACTCCAGTTGTCCCACAACACAGATAACCACAACCACAACGTTGTTGTGCTTTTCGGGTCGATCAAAAATAAGGATTTATACAGATCAATAACTTCCTTAGATCTACTATTTCTACCAAAGATTAACAACACACAAAATCAGAGATCGGGAAAAGTGAGAGTACTAGTTTCACAAAATCTGTATTATGTAACGAGATTCAAGACATAATTGGCTTTATTATGGAAAAAAAAAACATAAAAGAGGGAGGGATGGTTTTGGTTTTAAAGCATAGAGAGGTTGGGATTTTTGTATTGGAGATGCAGAGCACATGAAAAGGGGTGTTTTTGGATTTTTATTATATTAAAAAATAAAAAGCTAAAATTTATTCAACCGACTGCACCGGTTAACCGGTTTAAAATAAAAAAAAAGTTGACTGCGTGTGCTAATAATCAGGCGAGTGTGTGAGAGACTGACGCTAGCAGTTTCCGTGGAGGCAATTATAATCATTTATTTGTAGTGCAAAGGAAAAAGTATAATGTGTGCTTGAATTGGATAGAACTAGAACATTTACCCGTGCTACCGTTGATAAGAGGTAAACAATTGCTTTTTTTTTTTTTGTCAATTTATGAATCTCGTTATTAATACATTTAACTTAATACAAAATAAATCTTTTCCCAAATTTCAAATAGGGCCAAGTCAATTTTTTCCAATAAATTTATTTTCTCATGCCAATTACTCTCATTCAATTCTTCAATATGTAATGACAATGGAACCTCTACTGTAACCATCACATTCTTCAATTTATAACAACGATAAAGAGCTTGCAATAGTGTCATTTGAGATGGCAAAATCAATTAGTCAGACACACATAAGAGAGGGTATTGAAAACAAAAATCCTGAGTTTCTTCCTTATGTTGTTTTAGATATTCTTGGTCATTCCTTTTGCGGCAATGTTAGAAAGGCTGAACTATGGCTACAATGCCTGCATTAAACAAAAACCACTTGAGTTTCTTCCTTATGCTGTAATAGAATTCACTACAATATAAATGAGTACACTATTAATGTAGAAATGCATAAAGAGACTATTGGCTTATTCTTTTATAACAAAAGATCAAGAGTGTAATGGAACTTGTGAAAAGCCAATATCTAAAGCAAATACGTTACAGGAAATGAAATATAAGATTATGGATTAATTCAATAAAAGCTAATTAGAATAAAATAGCTAACCGCAAAACTTCCATTAAACATTTTCATATATCATCATTCGTCTATCGTCGGTATATCATGCCAATGTACAAATTTAAATTAAAGAGAAAATAATATAGGATGCAATGTTTACTATCATTCGGATCATTCCAAGAATAAGAAGAAAACGAGGGGAAAGACAACCTTATTGTTGTCTTAATAAATGTTCTGTCAATTTTAGCTAGCAGTATCTACCTCATAGGCAATTACTTTTACACATAGAAAGTCACCAAATTGACAAAACAAATGGATATAGCATGAACATTAGTATTAGTAATAAATGAAATAGAGCTATCTATTGATGTAAGTTATTAATAATAAATAAATCCAAGTAACTTATTCGGATCAAATCGGATGAATCTCATAATCCTGGAATCATGTAATGTGCAGGTCTTATTCAGTTCTTCCTATTGCAAAAAAAAATCTCAACACAGAAAAATCAATTATAAAGGTTATTATTAGAACACATGTCCATGTGTTTGAAACTTAGATCAGCTGCATTCATTTCTAAACTCTAAAAGGACATCATTTTTCTATCTAAACTCTTAAAGAACTCTAAAAAGACACCGCTTTAGTAGTGATTAGTAATTCACAAAGAAAGAATAGCCTAGCTGGGAAAGAAAACACTTTCCTCTCATTATGCAGGAAAAGGGTGTTAAGATTAGTATTCAGTGCAAATGATAGAATGAATGGTATGAATAAAACATTAGTGAAAGGAAAGCAAACTATATATGTTTGTGATCCATTCAACGGATGTGGAACAACTTCATATCATGCGTATAAGAAGCAGACATTATCCTTCACAGACTTGACAACAAAAGTATACTCTATTTCTCATGGAGTACAAGAATAAAAATTATAGGTAAAGAATCAGTCAAAAGAGTAAATTCTAGTCACTTTATCGACATAACAAAGCGAAAGTTATTAACAATACGAAATAAATCTGATGATCGCAGAGTTAATAATGAATATAAACTTGCTAGTGTACTGTCCTATATGCTAAAAATCCAAATAACTTATTTAGATGATGACTCATAAGAGAATAATTGTGCTAAAAATTTCAATACATATCATGTAATGCAAAAATCACATAGAAACTACTAATAATTTTACCTTCCAAATCATCCTCTTTAAGTACCTATCTTAGACCATATTGTGCAACAGAGAAGCCTGTTATCTACCCTACTAGCAGGTCACAAACTTAGCAATGTTTGATCGCTTTGCTCCAACAAAAGTGTATATCCAAAGCCACGCAATCAAAAGTGCACCCAATTATGACATTTTAGTATTCAACAACAAAGAGGAGCCCATTTTTAAAATACATGTCTTAGCAAGCAGCACAATGATCATATGCAAAGCTGTACAAATAATCAAAATGCAGATGGAGATTTAGAACTGAAATCCAATACTTTTTTACACACAATTAATCAAACATTATTCTTACGTGAGAGTAAGACCAATTGATATATATATATATATATATATATATATATATATATATATATAGAGAGAGAGAGAGAGAGAGGGAGAGGACTAAAATTCTAAGGGAGGGTGTTTCTCTCATCTTCATTATGCATCAAGACCCAAATAAAAAGCAACCGAGAATACAACAATAAGGAGATTGAAATTATGGAAGATTAAAATGCATACAACATCACAAACTAACAAACTATTTTTTAATCTCTTCCGTGAGTTTTTGTTGCAACTTAAAACACATAAAAAAGTTAATAACACAATATGAACATGTGCAACAATAAGAAGATTTTAATTTCTTCCTTGAGTTTTTAATGCAGCTGAATTTAGAATCAATAAAAATTGAAGAGGCATGCTCAACAATAAGAACACAAACTTTAGAAGAAGAAATCCAACTATTCTATTTTCTTCCATAGAAAAATAGATAAGAAAGGAACAAATAGAGGTGGAAGAAGAAATTTTACCAGAAGAAATTTCCCCTAAAAGCAGTTATCAAAAGTTTTCGACACAACAAAAGTAGAACATTACTTGCGCTCTCCTTTTCCTCTTTCAGACAGCATGAAGTTCATAGACTCGCCGGTGATCGAATTTCCCGTGCCGGAACCGCACTCTCTCTCCACCAAAACAACCTCTTCATGCACGTCGGAACCCCCGTCTGGCCTTGCTCCCTCGTCCTCGTCAAATTCATCGACCGCTGGATCCACACTCCACCCAACACCACCAACCCCTACACTCACCTTCTCAACTTCCAATCCAAACGCGCCATCAAACTCAGATGTGGTTGCGGCGTCGTCGGCATGGGTCTCTACCTTCTGGGACTCATCGAGATCATCCTCACCAATATCTCTCCTGTTATGCGCGTACTGAAGAAGAATTTGTATTGGAATAATAATGATCAGGTTAATGTTGTGAATCCTCCGTTTGACACAACACCATAAAGATCGAAGAAAAAACTTTACCAGAAGAAATTTTGTAAATCAAAGCCTCACCATCATGAATGAGTACACGAAGGAGAGGGACGTGAGATCAGAATTAAGAGAAGGAATGCAGAGAAAGAATTAGTGATGAAGGTTTTGATTGATTGAGAGAGAGATAAAAGTCATGATAATGTCCGAATGTATATGCATTGGAATAGTAAAAATATCACACTGAGTTTTAGCGGATCGGTGAACAATTAGAGTTGGGGAAAATTCAATTTTGAATTGATGGTCGTGATGTGTGCAAGTAGATATGATCAATAGCTGATATGACAATTGCACCTAATGGTAGAGATCTAATGGTCCTGATCGGTTGGCGCCTAAAAATCTTAGAATTAGGATTTTATGTGATAATTGGAGTGTTAACTAGGATTAGGAATAAGTTAGAAGTTAGATTAGATTAGATTAGATTTAGAATTTGATAATCAAGGAAGAGACAATTGATAGGGTTGTGGCTGTTTGTTACTCAGATAGATTTCATGGTGCTACTGTTAAGTTGTAAATTAGCCCTGCGTGTGCTATTTTGTTAATCAATGATAAATTTCTGTCTTTTTAAAAAAAAAATTACACGTCACGTCTTCAAAAGTATATAGTTTTAAAAAATATTGTTAGGTTTCTGTTTGAGTCAAACGCATACAACTTTGACAATTTGAGGTGGATCCTGGATAGGCATTTATGAAGTTAGAGCTCTATGGCTCAATTTCATGTCCAACTCCGGGATCAAAGTAAAAAGTGGAGTCAGCGTGGGATCATCCCAAGTCTTACCGTGTCCTTTTTTTTCCTAAGAATTACCGAGTCCTTTTAGAAGTCTATAATGTATGATGACTCGTTTAGATTGATTTATTTTTTGAGCTTATATAAAACAACTTATGCAAATAAATAAGTTTTTATGTACTATTTATAAGTTTGTCAATGTATTTGTGAAAAAATAGTTTATGACGGTATAATTTTTGTTGGTGAAAACTTATAAATTAACATAAAAACTTATTTATTTGCATAATCTATCAAAACTTAAAAATAAAAAACAAACTGCACAATTACTATGATTAGTTAAAGTTATATGGAAATTTTTGTGTTTATATTGAGTATTAGTTATAAAAAAGGTACATATTTCATTTGTAAGAATCATTAAGAGTCTCAAGTAATGTCATGTAACTTGTAAAAACAAAAAGTAACGGTTCCTTCTCTCTAACTAAACTTAAAAAGTATAAAAACAAAAAGTAACGGTTCCTTCTCTCTAACCAAACTTTTTCTCTCTGCCTTCTCTCTTAAACCTTTCACCGCCGTTTCCCTCCTCTCCTCTTCCAAATCTGACATCCACGATGTAAACATGGTGGGTGATGGTGTGAAGAGGCTTCCCCTCCCTCCGCATCATCCTTGGTTCTCCGCCATGTTGTTCTTTCACTTTCCCACCAGTGACTCCTTTTCGACGTCGCTTTTCGCGGTTCCTTGGACGAGTTTTGGTGGATATGTTCTCAGATCCTCTCGTGGTGATGGTGTGCGGTCTCAATCCACTGCTTCGGTTGCCGTTTCCGCGACGGTGGTGTTTGTAGGTTGACGCTAAAAGGGTTGCCTAAAAGGGTTTGTTTCAAAAACCCGAAAGGGTCTGGTTACCGACGCATTGTGTAACGCCCACTTTATTTATTTAATTATTTTATTTTAGTATATAGTATATTATTATATATTATATGATTTTAATGATGTTTGTGACATATGAGATGATGTTGTGGTGTGACGTTTATTTTATTGTTTAATAAAATAAAATATGTGACGTTAATATATATATTTATATGAAAATTAAGAAGTGTTATAATAACAAATATTTTGAGAGATGAGGTTGTTTTCATAAATAAGATAGAGTTGTGGGGATAAGTGGGAATAGAAAGAATTATATAAGGGAGTTAGGGTTAGAAAGAAACAGTCAGTACGTTACAGACTTTTGTCAAGAAGGGAGAAAAGTGGCTAGAGAAGAGGGAACCCCAATTCTGCAATATTACCAGGTAAGGGTGAGCCTCATCTGTTATGATTAACCTAAGGATTAGAGAGAGTTTTGAGAGAATTCCAAAGTTAGGGTTTAATGAATTTTGTGATGAATTGATGAGAGAATGATGTGAATTGGTGTAGAAACCTGTTACATAACCTAGATTAATCACTAGGACCATAATTCTGATAGATTAGAAGCATAAAACGAAAAATTGGACGAGTTTTGGCGAGGTTTCGAGCGAACCCGTAACCCCTCTGCGATAGCTCGCCGTGGTGAGCAGACCCGCTCGCCGTGGCGAGCAGTTAGGTATTCACTCGCGAGGCGAGCAGCTGAGCTCGCCGTGGCGAGCAACCCCTTTAGTGCGCGCGAGGCGAGCAACTTCACTCGCCGTAGCGAGAAAGTGGCAGAACGCAATTTAAGTAGCTCGCCGTGGCGAGCAGTCCCACACTATAACTTGAGTTTTAGAACTCTATTTTGAGCGAGGCTTTGAGGGTAGACTTTTGGATAGTATTAGAGATATTTAAGACCTAATTAGAACCTGTAATGACGCTGTAAGAGGATACTTAAGTGTTGACGTTAATCTATTATTAAATGCTTATTAAGTGAAGTTTATGAATGAAGTATAAATGATGATTGTGATGATAACTATGTGCTGTAAATAATATGTTAAGTGTGCTGAGCTGCTGTTATGTATTGTATAATTGCATGTGTCGATAAAGAGTCGTAATTGATGTTAAGACGTCGTGATAACTTGTTTAAGAATAAAGAGTCGAGTCCATGCATTTGCATATTTTGAGACGGTGGAGCTTATGCTCAAAGCGACGGTGAAGCATTTGCTCAAAGCGACGGTGTAGCTTATTAAAGCTAAAATATTGGTACCACATGCATGATGTTAAGATGTTAGAGTTGAATTTGTCGAGTCATGTGTCTGAGATGTTTTGAGACGGTTGTTTGTGAAGATGTTCTAAGATGATTTGTATATGTGGATGTTTGAGACGTTTCTGTTCTATGTGATGAATAATGTTGTTATTGTTAAGCATAATTATTTGAATTATATGTTAATATAATTGTTGTGAATCTCACCCCTTCTGTTGGAATTGCCGCCTTGTGGACAAGTGCAGGTGACCAAGCCTAGGTTCGTCGATGTGAGAGGTTCTTGTGGAGTCTTAGGAGCTCTGATACGTAACGGGATGGGGATTATTATTATTTCTATTCCTTTTATGTATCATGTTGGTTAATTATGATGTTTGCGACGTAACTTGATTTGAGATGTTTTATGAGGCTTTTGTGCCGAGACTTATTTATTTAAGATTTTGAGAAGTTTATGAATTCCGCTGCTATGTTGGATATTGTTTAAGAATAAATTATTATTCAGTTTGATTTCAAAGATTTTATGAAATGTGACATCCTGATTTATGTGTTATACTCTGATTATTTGAATGAAATTTTAAAGTTGGGATTTCGGGGTGTTACACATTGGACTCATCCCTCGATCCGAGTTCTTACGCGTTGTTTGCTCGGAAGAGCTTTTTATGTTTGTTGTTTTTCAGGGAGTTGTTGGCATTTGGATTTTGCTACCGTGCTAGCGGTCGATCCATTCGCCATAATCGCACTCTAACCGTCCTCTGCAGATGTTCACTTTTCATTCTTTTTTGTAATCTGGTTTCGCTTCCGTATGCGGGTTGCGCTGGGTGGCGCCTGTGATTAGTGGATTTTTGTTATGATTGATTAGAGTAGATCCACTTAGACTGGTTTATCGCGTTGTATTCCCTTTTAGATTTTCCTGAGTCAGGTCCTATGTCCCATCGGTCTTTGTATCTCTTTCTTTTATTATTTATTATATTTTCTTTTGCTTAAAAAAAAGTAATGTCCTATAAGATTAGGACGCTACAAAAATTATATAAATATTAATATAAAAAAATATTAATATTTATATAATAACTTAATTATAAGGCTACTTTGTCATTTTATATACTCCCTCCGTTCTATAATAATTGAACCATTTGAAGAAAAAAAAAAGGTTAAATATATTTTTGATCCCTGTAAATATATCAATTTTTCGTTTTAGACCTTATAAAATTTTCCTTCAACTTTTAGCCCCTGTAAAATTTTCAATCACTACTTTTGGTCCATATTTTTATGTTAATTTTGTATTTTTTTTATGAAATTATGCAGAAATGTGTAGAATATTGTAAAAACAATTTTAATTTTTTTTAATAAAACATAAATTAAATATTAAGTTAAAAATTCATATTAAATTCATGTCTTGTTAAAAAATTCTAATTTTTTTAGGGTCTTGTTAACTATTGCCCCTAAGGCACTAGTTATGGAAACAAAACAAAAAAAATTGCATTGAAAACGTTATTCTACACACTTTTTAAATTTTTACTACACAAGTTCCAAAGTACTTTTACCATATTTGGTTTTCTTAACCTAGTATCTGGGGTACTAGTTAACATTTTCCTTTTTTTATACAAATTCTTATAATATTATGAATTTGTCACGATGTTTTTTGTTTTAAGGAGTGCAAACAAAACACACTTCTTGTATAAAAGAAAACACTTCTCAAGTCAAAACTTTCTCTCTTTGATCGATTAAAAATAAAAATTCACATGAACCTCACCAAATCATGTGAAACACATTGCCTTCAAAAAAATCATGTGGAATCCATGTAAATTTTATTCAATCAAAGAGATGATGTTAGAAAGTGTGTTGCTATACCACTATTACTTTTGTAATTTTTATGTAATCAATATCATATCACTATTTGCTTTGTCTAAAGTATAACATAATAAGTGATTAAGCTCGTGTGTTTAATGAACTTTATAAAATGATGAATCCTTGAGAAGAATACGAGATTAAAATATTTTGGATGAGACAATTTTTTGCTAGACTTACTGACCTCCGACTAAACTTTGGATTATTAGAATTCTCTTCCTCTCGTAATTGGAGGGTTACCAAAAAAAATTGAGTGGTTTAGTTATGTGTGAGTATAACTTCGTTGATAGACAAATTTAATACGTAGGGACGTGAGCTCGAATCCGAGATTCTTCATTTTTTTCAACACAAAAAAAGAAAGAATAATATTTATTTATTAGGCGCACATCAAATACATAATAGTTTAACAATTAACACACCTTTTTTATTTTTTGAAGAAATCAAAATGAATATATTAATACCAAAGACTATCCCTCCAGCACAAGGTGCGCCGAAGAAATAGGCACTAATTACATCAAAGTTTCACCAATCATGATACCGACAACATAACGGTTAACCAATACCCAAACAATAAAAAGAGTTCTAGCACCAATCATGAAAATTATAATAAACTGAAACATGATAAGCTTTAAACTATGAGAAGGAAAGTAGCTTGATATTTTCCAAAAGTTGAAATGGAGTGCTTTCTTTTGCACGGAAGATTCTAGCATTCCCTTTCTTCAAAATTACCCAAATACTTGCAAACCAGATTAAATACATAAAGGAGCACCGGGATTTAGCGATACCTGAAGACATACCGAACTGAAGATAATGATATGAGATGTGATGAGTCAATAATTAGTGTCTGTTAAAAGTTTATTTTATTTAGATTTTATGCGTTTTATTTACTTTCTATAACTATTTTACTACAATTGCAAGTTATTTAATTTCAGGAACAAACACGATGAAAGATTGAATCTTGAAGCTAAAGAAATGGTTTTGAGCATGATTAAAGGATAAAAGGATCTAAAATATGATTTGAAGCTGATTGAAGACTAAGATATGAAGATCATGTGCAAAAATATCAGGCGTGGTCGCGACGGACAGTGACGTGGCCACGCCATCAAAGTTTTCAAAGTATTTTGCCAAGACAAGCTTTTTTGCTATATTCTTGACCTAAAGCCCATGGATTTTTTTTGTGTAACACTCTAGTGATTTATTTCTTAGAGCTTAAGTCAGCTATTAGGCTATAAATAGAGCAACCATTAGACATATATATTCATCTTTTGTTCTTGGAAATAATAAGTGACAATTGTTTCTTTGAATAAAAGTTCATTTTTATTTTCTTGTTATTTACTTTCATGTTCTTCTTTTTCTTCATCTTCTCTATGTCTACGATGAACATGAGTGAGTAGACTTCTTTGTATTGGGATTGTTGGATGAGTCTAATGACATAATCCCTATCGAACCAAGCCTAGAACCCTAATCTTGTGTAAATCTAGTTTCTAATCTATTTCACCATTTTTCTAATGAAATAACAAGTATTAATCGAAGGGCCGAAAGATGAAGTTTAATAGTTGTTATTTCATCATCACAAATATCAAGCGAATGATCGAAATATGAAGTTTGATATTGGAACAAGTGAAATTAGTCAAGGATTGCGAAACATGAGAATATTCTATCAAGCCTTGAGACAATAAAGTTTCGTACTTAAAGGGTTTTAATAGCAATCAACCATGAGAATAGGCGTGGTTGCTATTGAAATACATTCATTGAGACCGAAAGGAGACATGAAAAGCTAAAGAGAAACTTATCTTTAGAAAATAGGTCCAACGTAAGATTCTAGGTTTACGGTTTGGTTTGTGAAGGATTTGTCACCAAGATGAACCAATAATCCAAGACGCTTTTATTATTATCATCATTATTATTTTTCTTTCAAAACAAAAACCAACCTTTTAATTTTGAACTTTCAATCTAATCATTGTTAAAAGTAAATCGAATTCATAACTCCCTGTCAGAACGATACTCTTTTTACTACTTCGGTAAAACCGTGCACTTGCGAATTTTACACATCAAGTTTTTGGCGCCGCTGCCGGGGGTTAAGTAATTTGATTAACTTTTTAATAGCGCTTAGACTGATTTTTTTCTTTCTTTCTTTTCTTTTTCTTTTTGCCTTCAACTTTTGGTTCATACCTAACGGCCAAGACATTAAACCATAAGCTATGTTTATCCGTCACCATCCTCCCACACCACTTCCCCAACAATGTTAAGTGCTTGTTTGATTTCCAGTTTGTAAGCCTTAAACGTACGATTCCATTGATAGAATCGATTATACCACTAAAGCAACATGTTTGGTTTTCCAAATTTTAACGTGATTTTCATTCTAGAATTACTTCAAGTAGAAGCAGCTATTTCCAACTTTTGCGTTCACGGTGAGATTTTGCTTTTTCAAGAAAAAATCACTTATTTTAACAAAATAATAACTTTTACGAGTTTTGCATTCGTTTGTTACAGCTTTTTAAAAAAAATCAGAATCTAAAAATATCTAAAAACAACTTCAAATGAGAAGCTGTTAAGGACCTGTTTGTTGCAGATTAAAATAAAAGTGATTTTGACATAAAATAATTTAGAGATTATATTTTTGAGATTTTGTGAAAAATCAGAATCTATTTTTCATTTGTTTACAGTAATAAAAATCACTTTTTTTACACAAATAATCTAGTTTGTTTGAATACAACTATATAAAAGAGATGTTTTGTTACAAAATTAGTTCAATTTTTTAAATCATATTTTCTCCCTCCTCTAAAAAAAATCTATTTTTTGAGAAGCCGCTCTTAACAGCTTCTCATTTGAAGCTATTTTTAGATTATTTTTAGATTCTGATTTTTTTAAAAATTTGTAACAAACGGATGCAAAACTTTTAAAAGTGATTATGTTCTTAAAATAAGTGATTATTTTCTTAAAAAAGCTATAACAAACGGGCCCTAACAGCTTCTCAAAAAATAGATTTTTTTAGAGGAGAGAAAAAATCTTTTTTAAAAAATTGAACTAATTTTGTAACAAAAAATCTCTTTTATATAGGGTCCGTTTGTTACGGATTAAAATAAAAGTGATTTTGACATGAAATAATTTAGAGATTTTATGAAAAATCAAAATTTATTTTGCGTTTGTTTAGCCTAATAAAAATCACTTTTTTTAAACAAATAATCTAGTTTGTTTGGATACAACTATATAAAAGAAATTTTTTGTTATATAATTAGTTTAATCTTTTAAAAATGATTTTTTCTCTCCTCTAAAAATATCTATTTTTTGAGAAGCTGGTCTTAGGGCCCGTTTGTTATAGTTTTTTTAAGAAACATTTTTTTAAAGAAAATAATCACTTTTATGAGTTTTGCATCCGTTTGTTACAGATTTTAAAAAAAAATCAGAATCTAAAAATAATCGAAAAACAGCTTCAAATGAGAAGCTGTTAAGAGCAGCTTCTCAAGAGCAGCTTCTCAAGAAAATATATTTGTTTAGAGGAGAGAAAATATGATTTAAAAAATTAAACTAATTTTGTAACAAAAAATCCCTTTTATATAGTTGTATCCAAACAAACTAAATTATTTGGTTAAAAAATGTGATTTTTATCGTGGTAAACAAACGAAAAATAGATTTTGATTTTTCATAAAATCTCTAAAATATAATCTCTAAATTATTTTATGTGAAAATCACTTTTATTTTAATCCATAACAAATTGGCCCATAATTTTTTTTAGAAAAAAAAATCACTTTTTTTAAGAAAATAATCACTTTTAAGAGTTTTGCTGTTAGAAACAACTTCTAAAAAAATAGATTTTTTTTAGAGGAGAGATAAAGAGCCCGTTTGTTATAGTTTTTTTAGAAAAAAAATCACTTTTTTAAAGAAAATAATCAATTTTAAATTTTTTGCATCCGTTTGTTACAGATTTTAAAAAAAATCAAAATCTAAAAAAAAAATAAAAATAGCTTTAAATGAGAAGCTGTTAGGAGCGACTTCTAAAAAAATAGATTTTTTTTAGAGGAGAAAGTAAATGTGATTATAAAAATTGAACTAACTTTGTAACAAAAAATTCAATTTTATATAGTTGTATCAAAACAAACTAGATTATTTGTTTAAAAAAGTGATTTTTATCATGGTAAACAAACGCGATATAGATTCTGATTTTTTACAAAATCTCTAAAACATAATCTCTGAATTATTTTATATCAAAATCACTTTTATTTTAATTCATTACAAACGGGCCCAAAATGTGATTATAAAAATTGAACTAACTTTGTAACAAAAAATCCCTTTTATATGGTTGTATCCAAACAAACTAGATTATTTGTTTAAAAAAAGTGATTTTTATTATGGTAAACAAACGCGAATTAGATTCTGATTTTTCACAAAATCTCTAAAATATAGAGCACGTTTGTTACAAATTAAAATAAAAGCGATTTTCATATAAAATAATTTAGAGATTATATTTTAGAGATTTTATGAAAAATCAAAATCTATTTTTCATTTGTTTACCACGATAAAAATCACTTTTTTTAAACAAATAATTTAGTTTGTTTGGATACAACTATATAAAAGGGATTTTTTGTTACAAAATTAGTTTAATTTTTTAAATCATATTTTCTCTCTCCTCTAAAAAAATCTATTTTTTGAGAAGCTGCTCTTAACAGCTTCTCATTTAAAGCTGTTTTTAGATTATTTTTAGATTCTGATTTTTTTAAAAATCTGTAACAAACGGATGCAAAACTCTTAAAAGTGATTATTTTCTTTAAAAAAGTGATTATTTCCTTAAAAAAGCTATAACAAACGGACCCATAATCTCTAAATTATTTTATATCAAAATCACTTTTATTTTAAACCGTAACAAACAGACCCTTAACAACTTCTCATTATGAGTTGTTTTTAGATTTTTTTTTAGATTCTGATTTTTTTAAAAAGCTATAACAAACGAATGCAAAACTGATTTTTTTTTTAAAATGATTTTTTTCTTAAAAAAGCTATAACAAACAAGCTCATAGTTGTATCCAAACAAACTAGATTATTTGTTTAAAAAAAGTGTTTTTTATTACGCTACACAAATGTAAAATAGATTCTGATTTTTCATAAAATCTCTAAAATATATCTCTAATTATTTTATGTCAAAATCACTTTTATTTTAATCCGTAACAAACGGGGCCTTAATTCTACAATTAATTGGTGTATTCCTTTATTACCCGTTATAAGTGTTGTTTGCCATGGTTGAAAGCCGGCGCTCCTTTCTTTTACGCTGTGCTCCATTACGGTGGATATAAGTAGTGTTTGATTTTTTTTTACATTCTTTTATTCTTATATTTTATAAAAAATATCAATTGATGAAAAATATTAAAAATAACTCTTATGAATTATATCATTTTAAAGTGAATTCTTTTAAAAAAATGAATTTAGATAAAATGAAATTATTATCCAAAATGAGAATTGATATATTTAGTTTTAAATAAAATCAAAAGGATAATTTGGTCATTGTACATTTAAAATCAATTTTGATTCAAACTATCCGAACAACATAATTTATAAGAATCATTTTTGAGTGAGTGTATCCAAACATAGATCAATTTACATCAAACTCGCTTTTAACGAATCATTTTTTTCAAACTCAATTCTATCATAATCAATTTTCTCCGCCACTAAACCAAACACATACTAAGTTAAACTTCGTAATTCTCCTTACCCTCAAACCACCAACCTCCTTCTCCAAACAAACAGTATTCCAATCAATCCAATAAATTTTTCTTTTATCTTCACACAAAAAAAACCAATAAAAAGAGATTAAATGGAAGAGATGATATCTGAAGGAGTTTTGAAGAAGGAAAGAGCGTAGACAGATAATGAGGTTAGGGTAGACTTTAGAAAAACGAGACGACCATCAAACAATAAATACTTACTCTTTCAACTGGACACACGTAATTTAATATGCATGATAACAGGCTCCTAAAAATTCAATCGACGAAAATCACCTCCACCAGAAGGCCAAGATACACAATAGACAAGGATGCCACTCTACAATTCAAGACCTCCTCCGTTTCAAGAAGCCAGGATTTATTCACATTCACCCCACCAACTCACTTTTATGAAAATTCACTTTAAGGCCAAACATAGTCGCAAAGAGATGCAAAACAACTTATATTAATCGGACCAAACATTTTTTTTTTTAAATAACCGAACCAAACAATCTTAAGTCTCCAAGTAAGTTCAGGATCAAATAACTCACCTGATTTTGAGTCAAGAATTAAATAAATTGAAGCTTATGAGTTTAAACATAGACAAAATACGGGAAAAAAAAATACTAATCATGATTCATAAGTAACGTTCTTTCGAATTATATTGTTTCATCTACATGATTGATACCTTAGTTAAAGGTATACCTCCAAAATCATTTTAAACGTGATACTTTCTTTTTTTTAATATCAAACGTGATACTCTTTTCCAACTATTTGAAACGTGATACTTTAATTGAACAGTGATACTTTAGCAAAGAAAAGATAACCTGACAAATACTATTTTAAATTCTAAATCCGGCATATAAGAGAGTAAAAATATTTTAACAGCGGTAATTTAGGGAGGATACGTTGTTTGGTAAACAAATCCAGGTTTATTCGATCGCGTTGTTGGATCTCAAAAGTAAGAATGGCTAAAAGAGATTTACGGAGCCGCAAATCCTTAATTTGGGTTAAAACTTTTGAAGCCTAGAGAGTGGAAGAGATTTACCTTAGGTACTTTAATCTCCTAAAAAAATCTAAGAAAATAGAAAAAACAAAAGTTAACATAATAAAAAGTAAATTAAATAGTGAAAATCCGTTTTCGTCCCTCACAATTTCTTCGTGATTCGATTTAGTCTTTCACAAAAATAAATCTAAAGTAGTGTATTGACATTCACATAGATGGTAAATTAGTCTATAACGAGTGATACACTATTTTTGTTATCCTCTGTTAACTAACATACTAACAAGTTAATATGAATAAGTTAGGGATTTAAGTCTGAACTCGAACCTCGTATATTGCAACGTTTATGCCAATTGAGTTAAGTATATGGAGACAATTTAAAACTATTTTTTTTTGTCGATAGACAAAATGATAAGGGCTATTGAAAGTTCACACACAAGTGGATAAATCGAAGTTTGAACTTCGGTTACAATATTTTATCTAACAATTTCAATATTTTTACAAATTAAACTAAGACTTATAGACTCAAAAAGTAATTTATTCCACGCATAAAGAATTTCAGGGATTAATTTAGCTTCACGAAGAATGTTAACGACATACATTTTATAAGACAATTTCTTTAATTTATTAAAATTTACGTGAAATCCAACAAATTTATATGAGACTCACATGATTTGATGATTTTTATGTGAATTTTAACCAATAAAAAATAATATGTTAAAAAATATGTGTTGTTAGCTTTTCTCTGACTTTGTTTTTGCGAGAGACTAAATTGAACCATGCAAAAATTGTGAGGGACAAAAAAGGAATTCCACCGAAAAATAAAATAGAGAAAGAGAAGGCGCACCCTGAGCCTAAGGTAGAATAGATATTTTTTGTATCCATCCATCCCAAAATTGAAGGCGTTTCTTTTGCTGTCGTTTAGGGTTTCTCATTCTTCGTCAACATTCCTCTCTTCCTTTCTCCATTTTCAGGGTTTTACTCTTTCATTTCAACACAGGTTCCTTCTTCTCTCTCTTCTATCTCTCACTTTTTTGACATTTTTTTCTTCAATTTTTTTGCATTCGATCGTTGTTACTCTGAGCAATTTACGAGATCTAAATGTTTGAATTCGATTTATGGAGTTTTAGGTTTTGATACTATGCGATCTTCATGGGCTGATTTGGCTGCAAATTCCGCGGCCGAGAATGCACCAACGCCACCACCTTCTGCTGCTGCTGCTAACAATGCTGCCAACACTCGACCTGTTTACGTTCCTCCTCATCTGAGGAACCGTGGACCTTCAGCACCAGCACCTGCACCAGCAGCACCTGCTTTCGATAACTCTGGATCGCGTTGGGCACCTCCTCCTAGGAACGATTACCGCGGTGGTGGTGGTGGTCGAGGTGGTGGTGGTTATGGGAACAGAGGTGGTGGTGGTTGGGATCGTCGTGAAGCGAATCCATTTGCAGATCAGGATGATTCTGAGGAGCCTGTTACTCAAGAGGAGCAGGAGAATACAGGGATAAACTTTGATGCTTATGAGGATATTCCGGTGGAGACGAGTGGTGGAAATGTTCCTTTGCCAGTGAATACTTTTGCTGAGATTGATTTGGGTGAGGCGCTTAATCAGAATATAAGGCGATGTAAGTATGTTAAGCCGACGCCTGTTCAGCGGCATGCAATACCGATTTCCCTTGCTGGAAGGGATTTGATGGCGTGTGCGCAGACCGGTTCTGGGAAGACTGCAGCGTTCTGTTTTCCGATAATCAGTGGAATTATGACGGGACAGCCTGCGCAGAGGCCGCCTCGTGGGGTGCGTACCGTGTGTCCCCTTGCTCTTGTGCTCTCGCCAACTAGGGAGCTATCGATGCAGGTGAGATTGTTGTGTGATTAACTGTTTATTATGATATTCATTTTAATTTGTGGTGAAAAAATTATATACATGAAATGCTATTATTTTTTTTCAGATACACGAAGAGGCTAGGAAGTTTTCATACCAGACAGGGGTTAGGGTGGTTGTTGCTTATGGTGGCGCTCCAATAAACCAGCAGGTTTATGTCCCATTTTCAATTTTTGTGTATAATTGATGATTGCTTTATTTATTTTATTCAGGATACTCATGTGACGTGATACTATACTTCATAGATGATGCTTGATTATTATCTTTTTTTATTAGTGATTGATCCACATAGCTAACCCAACCTAATGATATAATGCTTAGTTTTTATTGTTACCTTTGATTCTGAAACTTTTGTCGTTAAGCTTTTGGATTGTGCTGTCCATAAGTCACATTCAAGGTTTTGTTTTGTATATCAGGGGTTCTGTGAATTACTATATCCTTACAAAAATTTGAATACAAACCACTTATAACATTTTCATTAAAGCATGAGAGATTTTGAAACTGTATAGAGTAATTATGTCCCTATCTGCTATGCTCTTGTTGATTTCGTTCTTATTAGGTGAAATAATTCAATTTGGACTAAACACTAGCACTTTGTTCTTGAATGACCAATCATATTTTACTTTTTAATGGCAGTACAAAACATTTATATTTTGGTATAGATCATAACTAAATTAATTTGTCCAGCTACGAGAGCTTGAGAGAGGAGTGGACATTCTTGTCGCAACTCCAGGAAGGCTGGTTGATTTGTTGGAAAGAGCCAGAGTTTCACTGTCGATGATTAGGTATCTGGCCTTAGATGAGGCAGATAGGATGCTGGATATGGGTTTTGAGCCACAGATTAGAAAGATTGTTGAACAAATGGACATGCCTCCAGCAGGTGCCAGACAAACTATGTTGTTCAGTGCCACTTTTCCGAAAGAGATACAGGTTTGTTTTTTTTATTATGTGAAAAGGAAATGAGAAAAACGTCCTTTCATATATGTGTGTAATTTGTTTGTTAGTTAATTTTGCAAGCTATTCTACTTCATTGGGACCAGTTAGACTTTGTCTCTCCCCTTTTCTTGCCTCCCTGTCTCTATGGATACATTTGTTATACATTTCACTGTGTTGAAATTTCATGAAGATGCATTCATCCATTTAGAGAGATGCACCTATTGAATGTTGTGCATTCCATATTTGCATCTGGTGTTCTTTTGTCCCTCAATTGCTCCTTCCATCTTAATTCTTAGAAAGGTTAAGTGCTGTCAGAATTAAATAGTGGATATGTCTAATTTGAGTTGAGGCAATAAATTGCCTGGAGATATATAAATAGTGATTATTATTTGTTTGACATATAATTTCCTCGTCTCGTCTCTGACTTTTGTGGTGATTTACTGTTGATATGCAGAGACTAGCCTCTGATTTCCTTTCAAACTATATTTTTCTGGCTGTTGGAAGAGTGGGATCAAGTACCGATTTAATTGATCAAAGAGTTGAGTACGTTCAAGAGTCTGACAAGAGAAGCCATCTCATGGACCTTCTTCATGCACAAAGAGCAAATGGCGTACAAGGAAAGGTATTCTCGGTTTGCAGAAAGTGCAATTCACTTCTATAAAACTTTGTTTTTGGAAAATAGAAGTAAAGAAATACACCTTTCCATTGTTTTATTCTTTTTTTTTTTGTCGTCAATCTGCCGTTTAACACTGCTGCATGTATGCATTTATCTGGGAAACTGAAAAGCTTTTTTATTTTATAAAATGTGGCTCTTTCAGCAGTGTTCCAGCAAACTTAAAAGCTTTTAAAGTGAACTTGATGATTAGTATTGTCTCAAATCTGTATGAATTCAATCTGGATGGGTTGTTCTGGATGAGCATTATACCACCCTTTTTTTGAAGCACACGATGCATGTGACGCAATACAAATGTTGTATGTCATATTTGTATTGGTATTTTAGGGTAATGCATACAATCTGATGTTTTTTTTTTAAGTACACGGTGCATACAACCTAATACAAATGTTGTGCGTCATATTTGTATCTGCATTTTAGGGCAATGCATACAATCTGTTGTCTTTATTTTCATGATATTTCTACTCCTTGTCTGTCCGTCTTAGCTCTGTCAGGTTATGCCAACCTCTGGCAGTTGCACATGTATTTCTGCTGGTGTGGAAGAAATATAGCTAGGATGTTGTGTTTTCTTATCGTGTGTGTGTATTATGTCCTGTTTCTCAGAGAATAAACTCTTCTAAGACTATTGCATGCTTTATTTTGGAATTTGCAGCAAGCTTTGACTTTAGTTTTTGTGGAGACAAAGAAGGGAGCCGATGCGCTGGAACACTGGTTGTGTCTTAATAATTTCCCGGCAACTACTATTCATGGTGACAGGTCACAACAGGTTAGTCTGTTCTACCTTTATCTTTGTCTTTATAACAGTAAGTAGACCATGTAAGTTTATGGTTTTTGATCAAAGAAGATTGCACTTGTACCCATGTTTTCTCAATTTTCTTTTGTAAAAGTGTGCAATGCTCTTGGAAAGCAGTGGAAAATTCATGGGTGTGTGAGGTAACATTTTCTTGTTTGGAGTTGGTGAAGTGTTAAGTAGGGACACCATTAACCATCTCTTCTATATATTTGTGTTTGGCTACCTACTGTATTAGGAAAAATTTAAGAATATATGGGTGAGCCAACCAAGTTGTCAGACATAACGTTCATAGCGAAAACTAAGATCCCGTTTACTTTGTGAATACATTTTCTGTTTTCATTTTCTAAATTTTGTGTTAATTATACTTGCTAACAAGGAGTTACTAGACTCATGAAGTGTACAATTGTTCGCATTTTTTTGGAAACAATGAAAATGTCAAAAGAATTGTTTTCATTATTTCCAAAAAAATGCACACAATTGTTCACTTCAAGCATCTAATATCTCATTGTTAGTAAGTAAAATTAACACGAACTTTAGAAATGTTCTGGGCCTAAGTTAACTAAACGATGAGAATATGCATGACAATACGTGGCCTAAAAAATGTTCAATTTACAAAGTTATAAAGCATAAGTTGACATAAGATGGATGCTCAATTTAATACAAAGTCCTAAAGCATAAGTTGACATAAGATGGGGTCAGCATGACAATTTGCAGGCTTGTGGCATGGAAGAAAGATTCCATTTGCATTCCATTATTCAAATTCTTAGGAACCTGATTCCTTCAAGTATTCTTTTACTAGGAATTTATTTTAAAAATTGTTTGGTTCACATGAAGCATAAGGATTACTTTCGATTCCTTTTTTAAAAAGTGTTTGGTTTGCATTAAGCACCCCGAGAAATTGTAAAAAATGTTACACCTTGAAAACCTTTAAAAAAAAGTGATTTGTGTGGAGCACAAGCATCATATGGATCATTGACGATGATGAGGGATATTTTCTCAACTCTAATATGAATACATAGGTAATTTAGTTATTAGGCTGAAATCAATGTTTTCCCCCAGAACTCTTGTCTACGCTAGTAGTTATTTGCGCAACAGCTATGTTATCTCAAGGTTAATGTTATTAGAATTATTTTTTAAAAACCAAATTGCTTTTGATCTAATTATAATAATTATTTTTGAGAGCAATTTTAGGGTTTATCTGTGCGTATATATGTTGCTCATACTTTGCAATGCCTGCAGGAAAGAGAGGCAGCATTAAGATCATTTAAAAGTGGCAACACCCCCATATTGGTTGCTACTGATGTGGCTGCACGTGGTCTTGACATACCACATGTTGCACATGTAGTTAACTTTGACCTTCCCAATGACATTGATGATTATGTACACCGTATCGGAAGGACAGGGAGAGCAGGAAAGAAAGGTCTTGCAACTGCGTTCTTTAATGAAAACAATACATCTATGGCAAGATCTCTACAAGATTTAATGCAAGAAGCAAATCAAGAAGTACCTGCGTGGCTCTCGCGGTTCGCTGCACGTTCATCCTTTGGTGGAGGAAAGAACCGTCGTTCAGGAGGAGGCCGATTTGGTGGGCGTGACTTTCGAAGAGAAGGTTCTTTTAGTAGGGGTGGTTCTGATTACCATGGTGCAGGAAATAGCGGCGGTGGATATGGGGCTTCTGGTGGGTATGGTGGAGGATATGGTGGTGGGTATGCTGGAAATAGCGCCGGTCCTGGGGTGACCAGTGCATGGGACTGATTTTTCAACTTTTGATAGCATTATATACTGTCTTAGGTATTAGGTGTGAGAACATACACCACACCTATAGAATTTATTTTTTCTCCCTTTCTCTCTTTATTTGAAGTTTATTTTCATTTACTTTTCCCTCCTAGTGTTTTCAAGCCAACATCATTACTTATGGTTTACAACGCTAATCGCCAAGGGACATGTGGGTGTGTATGTGGTATTTTTACCACTCGAATAGAAGTTGTGTAGTGTTAGCAGGTGTTGGCAATGGTGATTACTAACATATTAGGAGTTTCTTTTTTGACAGCTTTCTGTAACCAACATTTTCGGTGGTTATTTCGGGGAGAAGATGTAGAATATGTGGTGAGGGGTTGATTGAGGCTTTTCATTAGTCGTATCTGTTTCTCTTTATCACGTTTCTACTAAATATATTGTTGTCATTTTAACATTCCCTACATGGATGGGTAAGGTTTTGTAATAGTTAGTGGTGTCAAATGAATGAAAAAGTTTTCTTGCTGGATGCTTGTATTGCTCTAGCCGATTAGCATGTTAATTTTTGTTCTGGTTGTGTTTCTATGATTAAGTTATACATGCTTGAATGAAACTGAGTAGGTAGATAAACATGTAACAAGACTTAAATTAATGTTAAAATGCACAAAGTAGCACCGGGTTCCCTGGGAAGTATGCACCATACATTCCAAAGGTTTGGAAGCGATTCTGTTTCTTGTACGCTCAAGAATTTGAGGATAAAAAATAAGGCGTAAGCGATGATGTTCCATCTGCTGGCACCTGTGAGAATCAAATGTTTTTCAACTCAACTTATGCACTTGTTTTCATCATTTACACAAGTAAAACTTATTAATATCTCAACTCTTATATCACTTGAGCAAAAATGGTTGCAAATAAATTCATTTTCAAAATTTGAGCTTTCAATTGCGGTTACTTGAATATCAAGATGGTTCATATTGATGTCCGAGTCTCCAACTCCCTCATTTCAAGTCGTTCTAGAGGAGTTTGTTAGCGGCAGAGAGAACAACCTCCTTCCTACCCGCTCAAAACAAAAACAAAAAAAAAAAAACAGGGAATTAACAATCTCTTTAAATGATAAATATGTCTAATCAATGTATTGGAGATCGATTTTTTTTTTTTTATATATAATTTATTTATTTGGTAATTTCTTATCATTCCATCCACACTTCTCAAACACCACAATTCAATTTGGATTTTATATTTCAAATGCTTAGAAAACATACAAAAACTAGATTGCACCAGCAATCAAAGGGTGCGATATGAAATTCACCCATGTTTGGGCCGTAAACTTTTTGAGCATGTGAGGCCTATTTCTATAGAAAGCCTAGCTGTTTCCCACTCGTGCTACTGAACACATATTAGAGGTGTGGGTATTGTTGGTGAAATACATATGAATTTTGCTCATCCAACACAGTTTGCTCGCATCCAACTGAAATATCTAAATTAACTCTATGGTAGTTAAGTAACGTAAAGGTTAAAATCTGCGCAACTTAAGACACGTTCTGTGACTTAACTCACGCGGCGTGTTGTTAAAGTCAAATTTATTTATTTACGTTATTCAAAATTATTTGTTCACTTTATTTTAATTTATTTATTCACTTTATTCTAATTTATTTATTTACGTTATTCTAAATTATTTATTCACTTAAAATAAATATTTATTCAAATTTATTTATTAATTAAATGCAATATAAATAAAAAGAAAGGAATACGATTAATATTTATTAGAGTTTATTCATTAAATACAAAATGAGAAAATAAATGCAAATATAATTAAAAAGAAATGAACAAAATTAATACATATAACAACATCTCATTCTATTAATAGAATTCATACAATATTTTGATACATTTATTCGAATTTACTAAATCTATTTATTTTCTTTTTACCCTCTTGGGGTAAAAAGTGATCAGCCTTGGGGTAAATAATGACCAACCTTCTTGGGGTAAAAGACACCATCAACCCTTGGGTAAAATCTAAATTTGGTTCTTTTTATATCCCAAGTTTTTTGGGGTAAAAAGAAGAAAATTTAATTTTATCCCAAAGGTTGATCTCTTTTTCCCCAAGCTGGCTAGCCACTTTTTATCTCAACTCTGACCACTTTACACCTCAAAGGGGTAAGAAGAGACTAGAGAAGTTTGAAGAAAAAAAGAAGAAGAGAAATAGGGGGAGAAGGTGAAGAGAGCTTAAATGTGAGATGGTGTGAGGAAATAAGGAAGTTTGGATGCGTATTTATAGGTGAGAATAGGTTATAACTACTATAAATGTAGTCAAAAAACGTGCAAATGTTGTAAAAAAACGTGTCGATTGAAGGTTGAAAAGCTGACCAAAGTCCAAAAAAACGTGTGTTTTTGAGCTCTGACCAACTGGCCAACCTGCGTGAGTTAACTCGCGCACCGACTAGTGGAACGTGACTTACCTCACGCAGGGGCATATATGATATTTCAGTTGGGCGCAAGTATTTTGGGTTGGGTAAAGAGCAGAATTCAATACATACATATATAGTACAACCCTTATTTTCTGGTCACCCTTATCGTGCAGTTCAAAGAATTTAACGATGCATCGATATTGTGATTTGGAATTTTGAGCCAAATATTTCAAGCTCCACTGGTTAGTCTAATCCATTCCTTGTGTGTGTGTTTTTTTCCCCTTTCTTTTACGTCAAATGTTAGGTGAGAATAAATTTATTATTCATAGATTGAAAACTCACATGACTACACAAATTTAGTCCCTGAACGAAAATTCAATTGACATGCATCAATAGTTAATAACACTTTTATTTTCTTTTTAATCATATTTTTACATTAACAGTAATACTTACATTGGCTAGATTATGTAGTATAAACTAGGCATAAAATCATATAAACATATGCCGTTATTTGATTATTTCATGAATAATGCTTTGATTTTTTATGTAACTATTTAATCTCACTGTAAAAGTTTAAAATATAATGTCTACAACTACTTTCATATATAATGCTTACATTAAACAGGAAATATCTAAATAAAATATGAAATTCGAGTTTGATGGAGTAATTGTTTTTGGTTGATGCATCAAAACATTATGAAGTTATTTTGCGTTGTTTAGAGAAGCAAAACATATTGTGTAGTTATTTTCCCAGAACTAATAATTTTTTCTCAGAGAAAAATACTAGTGTAAAATATGTTCTATCTTTGACCAAGAGTTATAAAGCATAGTGCTGTAAATGAATTATTTGTTTAATGGATCATGATTAGCGAACTAACCTGGAAATTTGGGAAGAATTGCAGGATGACACTGCTTGCAATTGAAACGTAGACTTGGGCCTCAAAGTAGTTGCAGGTGCAGCAAATTCCAAGATCAAAGTAAGGTATCCAACCTAACATTAAATCATATACACTTAGGAATAAAAGGTCATGTAAAGAGAGGGCAAGAATTCAATCTTCTCTCCTTCCTGGCCTTCCTGATGATCTTGCTATCGCTTGTTTAATCTGAGTACCTCGGATTGAGCATAGGATAGGAAGCTACATTTGGTTTGCAAGAGATGGAACAAACTTCTATCCGACAACTTTTATTCACTTAGGAAAAGCCATGGAGTGGCAGAAGAGTGGATATATGTCATCAAGAAAGACCTTAATAGAAGAATTTCAGTGCATGCTTTTGATCCCATCTACCAACTATGGCAACCCCTTCCTTCTGTTCCTTCGGAATATTCAGAAGCATCGCGGTTTTGCTGTGAAGTTCTTAATAGTTGTCACCTCTACTTATTTGGTGGAATACATCCTATAAGAGGACCTATGAGAAGTGTCGTTTTCTATTGTGCTTGTACAAATAAATGGTATAGAGCTCCGGAAATGCAGCAAAAATGTTATTGGATAATGTATGGCTCAGGTGTTATAAATAATCGTCTCTATGCGGCTGGTGGGGAATATGAAAAAAAATAATGGAGCTGTTAGATTTGCTGAAGTTTATGACCCCAAACAAAATAGGTGGAATTTCATCTCAGAGACGAGTATTACCACGGGACACTTTTTTGGCTTTGTTCACGACGGAACGTGGTTTTGGAATGGACTTGGATCCAATCACAATATCGTATGTGAAGCATATTCTCCGGAAACAAATACTTGGAGCCCTGTTACTGAAGGAATGGTAACGGGTTTGAGTAATAAGCTTTGTATTTCACTGAATGGGCAACTATATGCACTTGATTCTCGAGACAGATTGAAGCTCACCGGAGAAACAGATTCATGGAGAATGGTTATGGATAGCAAACTACTTGATTTGCATACCTCCCCCGTGGCTGAAGTTGTTCCCCTTAAAGGAAAGTTATGCATTATCTACGAAAATATGAGCATCAGTCTAGTAGATGTTTCAAATCCTAATAAGGAAGTACAAAGCAAAAACTACATTCGGGAAAATGTTGCTGGAGGAAGGTCGAAGGATTTCATTGTTGAAGCCTGAGCGACAAAATTTATCTGCTAATATTTGTTAACATTTTGGGAAAGTGACGTTTTCTTTGGTAGATCAGACAAAATAGGTTAATCTATTTTTCTTGTGAGGGACATGAGGGAAAATTATGTTTTTCATCTTGTACGGATTAATTGTTGATTGACAATAAAATGGAGCCATTCATTTTCACCCTCAAGTATAGTGCACCTTGAACAATTTCTACAAATTTCTACAAATTCTCCATATAATTTTTTTAACTTTCAACAACATCTTAAGTTTCTGAATAATATCCCATGCACTTTGAACTTTAAAGTGAGATACATCAAAAATTTCCTATACGGTAAGCACTCCTGAGAGAATATTCACCATCAACTTCCTTCTTTCAAACATGGCGGTCTTCTATCACATAAGGGTAAATAGACGTTTGAATAATGTGATCCACCACTTGTTGACTGAAAATTGCTAGCAAAAGGGGAACATCCCAAGCTTTTGAATCTTGGAGAAGAAAATCTTTCACTGGCAGATCATCTAAGGGAAAATCACCACTAACTAATGAATTAAGATTAATATTCTCCAACATCCAATTGTTATTCCAAATCGGTATAGAAGTGCCATCACCTACTCTCCACCTTTTGCCCGCTTTTAAAATAAACTTAGAGTTACATATGCTTTTTGCTTTTCCAAACAAAACTAGGATTATGATCCAAAGTGGATAAAAAAATTGCATTTCGAAAAATAGGCACTCCGTGTTATTTTCTATCATATTATTTCATCTCTTCTTTCTTGTCTTTACTTTTATCTTCTCTCATATTATTTCCTTTCTTCTCTAACCGTTTACACTTTATTTGACCAATGAAGTAAAGAGAGGAAATATCATTTTTGTTTTTAGTTCATCACCCAAGTAAAATGTAAACAAGTATGGACTAAGTGCATCGACATTGATAAATACTTCATATATTTAACACAAAGGTAAATAGGCGCTCCATTGTTGAATACTTTTTTGTACACATTTTTCCTCTTTTCTATTGTGATCAATTTAATTTTATTTTGTCGTATCTGATTATTTTATTTTTTTTGAAATATACTAGAATTTAACAAATATTGTTCTTATATTTTTGAAGAACAAATATTATTCTTATTATAATGAGATTTAATTGTTCTTTTTAAATATTTAAATGTAATTATAAAAAAGATAAAATTGTAATTATAATAATTTAAATAAAATATATTATTGATAGAATGAAAAACCAATTCAAAATCTTGTATCTCTTTGTAACAAAAAAAAGAAGTCATTGTATCCAAAATCTTTTTTCCTTTTGTAACAAAAAAAATTGTTTTTATAGAAGGGAAATGATAGATATAGTGATAAAATTTATCAAGAAAATTTCAAAACAATGCATTTACTCTCACCATTACTTCTATTAATTTCCGTCAAATAATAAATTAAATTGGTTTTTTTTTGATAAATTTTTGATAAAAACTCTCGGGATAAATAACAATTCTATTTTATAGAAAGCCCGGTTACGTGGTTGTATTTCTCACTCACCCGCATTAGAGGAAGTAACCCTTATTTTCTGTTCACCGCTCTCGTGAAGTTTCAGAGATCAAAGAATTGAACATCACTTTGATATTGTTATTTGGAATTATGAGCCAACAAATTGAACTCCATGCCAAAGATCAATCGAGTTCTACATTTCAAACTCCACCGGTTAGTCTAATCCATTCCTTTTTCTTCTTCTTATTTCTTTTCTTTTATAAGCACATGACTATACAAATTGAGCCACCTTTATTTTATTTTTCTATTAATAATGTTTACTAATATTACCAAGGGATTAAATTAAGGGTTGAGTAAAATTTCATAACAACTACCATATTAACCGTTGTCATTAAAAAAAGAAAATTAGCACAGACACGGACACGACACAATTAATAATTTGAAAAAATCACATAATTCAGCATAATTACAGGTGTTGGTGCTGTGTCGATGTCGGACGACACATGTCCAACACCGGGACACATCTAATCTAATATGAGGAGTGCGCATGCATTACTAGTATTGTCTCTATTAATCCCATGATTTCATGACGAATAGTAAGTTGGATCCGAACCTGGTTTGTGATAGAACATTATGATAATGCTTATGTTGAATAGTAAATTGCCCTCAGGGAAGTCTAAAAAGGAAGTTTTGTTTTGGAAATGATGCATTCAAGACATTGAAAGTTTAAAAAGTAACATTTTCTACATAAAATTTATAAATTATTTCCATTTTTAAATCCTTATTTATTTCCATTTTTAAATCCTTAACCATTGCCCTCAGGGCAATGGTTAGCAAGACCCAGTATATAATGCTTATGTTGAATAGTAAATTGAATGGGACGTTGGAGACAAACCTAAATTTTATATTAAGAAAAGATAAAATTTGGATTCGATGGTGTGATTGTTTGTTTGATACATTAAAACATTGTGAAATTATTTTGTTTTGTTTAGAGAGGCAAAACATTGTATAGTTATTTTCGCAGAACTACTCATTTTTTCTCACAGAAAAATACCAGTGTAAAAGATGTTTTATATTTTGGGACCAAGAGTTATCAAGCATAGTGTGTGAAATATTTGCTTAATGGATCATAATTAGCAAACTAAACTGGAAATTTGGGAAGATTTGCAGGTTGACTCTGCTTCTTGTCATTGTAAAGTAGACTCGGGCCTCAAAACAGTTGTGGGTGCAGGAAAACTCATTCGAAGATCAAACCAAGGTATCCAACCATATGCACATAGGAGTAAAAAGTCATGTAAAGAAAGGGAAATAATTCAATCTTCTCTCATTCCTGGCCTTCCTGATGATCTTGCTATTGCTTGTTTGATTCGAGTACCTCGGATTGAGCATAGGAAGCTACATTTGGTTTGCAAGAGATGGAACCAACTTCTATCTGAAAACATGTTTTATTCACTTAGGAAAAGTCACGGAATGGCAGAAGAGTGGATATATGTCATTACAAGAAATGATGAAAGAATTTCATGGCATGCTTTTGATCCCATCTACCAACGATGGCAAACCCTTCCCCCTGTTCCTTGGGAATTTTCTGAAGCATATGTGTTTGGTTGTGAAGTTCTTGGTGGTTTCCATCTGTATTTATTTGGTGGAATCAATAGTATGAGGGAACCTATGAGAAGTGTCATTTTCTATTGTGCTCGTACAAATAAATGGTGCAGAGCTTCAGACATGCTGCGGAAAAGTCATTGTTTAAGGAATAGTTCTTGTGTGATAAATAATTGTCTTTATGTGGCTGGTGGGAAATGTGAAAAAATTGATACTGATCCTAGATTTGCTGAAGTTTATGATCCCAACCAAAATAGGTGGAATTTCATCTCCGAGACGAACATTACCATGGCGCCTTTTATTCGCTTTGTTCACAATGGAACATGGTTTCTGAAGGGACGTGTGTCCGATCGCAATTTCATGTGGGAAGCATATTCACCGGAAACAGATACCTGGAGTCCAGTTGCTAATGGAATGGTAAAGGGTTTGAGTAATAAGTTTGGTTTAAGTCATAAGCTTTGTATTTCGCTGAATGGACAAATCTATGCACTTGATCAAGGGTACCGTGGGAAGCTCACTGTATATGACACAGCAACAGATTCATGGAAAAAGTTAATGGATCTAAATCCACTTCTTTTGGGTACCTCCAAAGGTCTTCATGTGGATGCACTTGTTCCACTCAATGGTAAACTTTGCATTATCCACAACAATATGAGCATAAGTTTAGTCGATGTTTCAAGTCCTAATAAACAAGTAGAAAGCTACCCTTACATTTGGGAAAATATTGCTGGAGAAGGGTTGAAGAGTTGCATTGAATACTGTCAGGTGCTTGAAGCCTGAGCTACAGAATTTATCTGCTAATATTGATTAACATTTAGGGAAATTGACGTTTTCTTTCGTAAATCGGTCAAAGTTGGTTCATCTGTTTTGTTATGAGGGACATGTTGGAAACACTTATGCTTTTCATCCTGTAAAGATGAGGTTAGTTGTTGATTTTGGACATAGAATAAAGTAATTTCTTTACAATCTCGAATAGGGATCAAATGTTGCACGTGCTTATGTTACAAGCTGTTAGGTTTGTTACTCATAATTTGCGGCAATAAATGATGTATTATTAGTTAGTAGACTTTTAAACCGTTTTTGAAATCATATACAAGCGCTATGAACTTTGCATTACTTAAGAAGTTTGTATACATATCGAAATTTTATACATCAGTATTCTGCTTAATCACAAATGAGAATCACACTGTTTAGTCAATTATATATCATCAACAAACTGTAGGACTACTTTTATTTTGATTAAAATCATTCAAGAACATCAACGTGTCATTTCCTGGAAACGATGTAGTGATTCTTGTCTCTCAATCTTTAGTTGTATGCAGAATTTACTGATAAATGTGTCGGACTTCATGTTGATGTTTTCTTCATGCTCCATTAATACAACTCTGCTTACCATATGTTTCTTCCTCTCTATATTGTGTGTGGCCATCTTGATCTTGTTGATATTGATGACACTGCCTGAGAAGTCATTACTATTACGTTGATGTTGCTTAATGATGCATTTGTAGGGATGGCCATTGGTTATTTATTAATTTATTTTAGTTAAAGTGTGAGTAATAAATACAAGTACTTAGACAACAAACGAGTAAGAATATAAGTATTTAAGTTGGGCTACCTGTTAGGGTACAGATATTTTGTCAAATTATATTTTCTGGCTGTTGAGAGTGGGATCAAGTACATTCAAGAGTGTGACAAAAGAAGCCATCTCATGGACCTTCTTCATGCACAGAGGGCAAATGGTGTACAAGGAAATGTATTCTCAGTTTGCATAAAGTGCATTTCACTTCTATAAAACTTGGTGTTTTTGGAAATTAGAACTTAGAAGTAAAGAAATACACATTTCCATTGGTTTATTCGAATTGTTTTGTTCTGGTTTATCAAATTGTTTTGTTCTAAATTTTCTGTTGAACACTGATGCATGTATGCCTTATTCTGGGAAATTGGCCCACATAAACTGAATTATGGTAACAGTGTTTTTATTATACAATCTCTGGCTCTTTCAGCAGTGTTCCAGCAAACTGAACCTTTAAAAGTAAGCAGATGATTAGTATTGTCTCAGAACTGTATAGATCCACTCTTTAATTTGCTGAAAACTGTTCAAGCATTTCAGCGTGTCATTTCGCGGAAATGCTAGAGTGATTCTTGTATCTTAATCTTTAGTTGTTTGCAAAAGTTAGTAATAAATGTGTCGGCCTTCATGTTAATGTCTTCTTCATTCTCCAAAAATACAACTCTGCTCATATATTTCTTCTTATCCATGGTATGAATCTAGAACACCTTTTAGAATTCCGACTCGGATTTTCTTATTGGTATGAAGATATTTGTTGGATTTGTATTTCTTTTAATAAAAAAAACGTAATGCAAAGCAAATGTGAATTTATAGTGTAATAGCATAGCGCAAAAAATAGTGAGAAAAAAACAAGGAGGACCTATTGGTTTCCTTAAAAGACTCCTTTGAGTTGGAAAATTATAGAGATTACCTAGGATATTTGCAACACAAAGAAAGGAAGAAAGAAAAGGACAAGACAGTGGCAGAACGAAAGAGAACACCCAACCACAAGATTTGTCTACTACTAAGTTACTAAAAATAGATAAATGGGCAGTAACATGAATTTGCTCAAAAAAATATAGGAATTGGGAAAAACATAGTACAAAACAAAACTATGAGAATTATTAGATCAAAACATCAACCAAACCAATATCAATATATCCAATCCAAGTAACTCAGTCTTCTCTAAAGCTTGATCATGATTCAAACTTGAAACTTCAAGCTAGGATGAAGAAGTGAGATATGAAAAGAAATGGTAAAATAGCACAAACCACCTCTGCCACCAGCCACCTCCTCTTTCCCAATCCAGCACCACTCTTTTCCTCAGAACTTGAGCTTGATCCCTTCTCAGCAGAGCCTGAAACATTATTAGGAGCACAAATAATAGCTTTTAGCTTCAATTTTCAATACACGCAAAAATTACTCAATAACAATACTATATAATACTACTAAAATTATAACAATTACCACTGGAAATAGGGGTGGAACTGTTTGTTTTGGTAGAATTTCCAAGTCCTTGAAACACCTTAGCTTCAGGGGATTTAGGTGACAAATGCAGAATATCTGAAAAAAATAGAAGTATTAATTAAACATTCCATTTAATTGATTTGAATTAGGCCTGGGGCCGGCCAAAAAGTAATGCTACTAAAGCCTTTGTTTTTGGCCTAGCAACAAAAAAATATTATTTCTCGTTAGATTTTACATGAAAAATGTCCCGACTGACAAAAGAGGACACATATTGAATTTTGCCTTATGCCTCGCTTATTTTTGAAGATTATTGGACCGGCCCTGGTTAGGCCTTATTTGGATAAACATTTTAATATGTACTTATAGCATACTTGTATATCATATAAGTGTTTATGTGTAAGTTATTTTATAACAGAAGATAAAATAAAGTAAAATTATTTTCGTATAATCTATAAGTTGTTTTCATAAGTTATTTGAAGAGTTTATGATCATCAGCTTAAAACAGCACATGGATATAGACCAATCAGGTCTTAATACATAAAGCAAACTAAACTGGTAGATAGATAAGATCATGAGTAAAATATACTTGCCTACACATTCAGATATATTAGATGGTATGTGACAAGCGTTTGGAAGTTGTACAGCAAGAGTGGCATTCATCGGGAAGCCAAGTTTGGGGTCATTGCTATCTTTGATGAGGATACAGATGCATTTTTTGGTCTTATCAAGGACTTGTTTAAGGGAAGTACAACAATCTATAGTGGGGGTATTGGCACCACCACCAACGTAAGGAAGACAACCAGCAAGAGTAGCAAGTTTGTCAGCACAATCTTTTCTGTCTTCTGTTAAATCTGAGCTCACAAAACCAGCCAACAGTAGAAATAATAATGCAGTTACACTTTTGTTGGAAACCATCATTGTAGAGAGAGAGAGAGAGAGAGGACAATAAAGTTGAAAGATCAAGACTTGTTGTGTGGGTTGGGGAAAAGAATCTGATACAATAAGCTCTTTTATGCTATACTTTGCTTTGCTCGTGACTTATGAGTTTATTTGATTGATATACGTAAACGTTTCTTAGACATTATAATTTGACACCAACACGGTATTCTGATGTCATTCATGTAATTTTTGGTTCTTTATTAACTTTTTCTCTATCCTTAAAGATCCAACCAACACTAAAACTAGGTGTATTTTATACCGTGTCATTTTGTGTCTGAGTGTCGTTTTGAAATTGTTATTCCTTGTCATGCAATGTGGTGTGGGGTCATCCTAGATATCACATGTGAGGGGATTTTTGTCTCTAGACGGCTATACCCCATCTGATAGTAAGATAAAACTCATTTGAGTGCACTGCATTTAGGCACACAAAATATAATTGTAGAAGTAGTAAACGAGGGAAATAGATGTTAACTATGGAGAAAAAAAATAGAGTTAAACTCATTTCTGTGCAATTGCTAGTTGGTGCAACCAAATCTTGATCCTTAGATCCGACTATACAATATGCAATGCAACAGTCGAGATTTAGTTGCACGAACTCCATATGGGATCTAGGTTCGACTTCTTATCCTCTACAAGTGCTCGACAAGTGTAGTCAAATCTTGATTGTTAGATTTGATTGTATCATGACCCAATAGTCGAGATTTAGCTACACTAGATGAACGATTGCACATGATTTGATCCTTTAAAGCACTTCAACCGTAGCCAAATCTTAGCTGATTGATTTGAGTTGTACCTCGATCTGAGAGTTAAAATTTGAGGAGAGATTTACTTTAATACTCCTGTAATTGTTAAAATTATATTGGGTTTATGACAGTTGAGGTTAAAAAAACAATTTTTTAAGACTAATTGTTTCATAAAACTTAATTCCCTCCCCAACCTGCATTCCAAAAACAAATATGTTTAAAAAATTGAGCAAGCTGTTACAAGATTTTATTCTTAGGTGAAATTTATAATGTGACAAAATTGTGTGAAAGTTTACACGAGAGAACTCGATTCCTATGCTCCCTATCGACTACGGTACATGCACAAAGAGGGTATGTACATTGATCACTACCTTTCCTTTAGGGATGATGATAATATAATAAGAGTATTTATAACATGAACCCGTGACAAATTTAAATTATTTCATTTTGGCTAATCCGTGATGATTATGGTGGATCTATCCGTGATTACCTATATAATTTAATTATGATTAAATTGGACCCACAAAAATTGTCTCTGATCATGGTCCAAACCAAAACATTATAGTACAGTACTATTTTGCTTTCGACGTTGGGACTTGAGAGTTAATTACAGCCACCGATTTATTTTCTGCTATGAACTTAATTGGAGAGTACATCCTTTCGTTAGATTCATGTTAAAGATAAAATGAGACAAATTATCCTAAGTACTATATCAAGCTAGTTCTATTTAGGTGCTTCTTTTCTTCTTCTTTTTTGACAATCTATCTTGGTGCTTCTAAATGTTTAATCTTTAATTAGACCTAAAACAAATATAGACATGATGAGAATTAACACTTCCACAACATAATTTGGACTAAACAATACTAGTAATAAGCGTTGTGTTGTGTTGCCTCCATTGCAGTGAGCGTTGGCTGATCACTACAGAATAGTAATTTGGAATAGTCCATAGGATAATGTCTCATTTTATTTTTAGAATGTTTTTTTGAGGGGTACAACTTGTTTAGTTTACTAGTCTCTATAAATAGTTTAAATTATTTAACCTAGTAACAGCTTTAAAAAAAAAAAAAAAGGTAAATGGTGTATGATGCAGCAGACACCCGGAAGCAACAGTACCGATAACATTGAGTGTAAATTCAAACATGACTGATGTGAAATATCCTAAAGAATGGTACATGGTTTACATAAAGTGAAAATATGATTATATTCTGGCAAAGCTATGTTTGAATATAGGAAAATATCCAACAATATAATGAAACTCAATTCCTAATCAATCATCAATAATGGGCATTCAGAAAAGAAAGGTCGGTTTAAAAAGGAATACAATAAGTCATCAAAGGGAGACAACCAAACATTCTGCTTAGAAATAACATGATCTTACAACCATGCCCATTACTAATCTATGAAATTAGTATCACCTCATTTCGTATTTGTTAGTATTTCGTATCTGTACCCATATTCAATTCCCTCATTTTCCAGGATTACCTTTCTGGTGTGGAGGTGCAACAGATGTAGGTGAAAAAGGATCATAAATTTGATCTGCAGGATGTGCTGGCTTACCGGACGCCAAGGAGGGATTGTTGCTAAACTTCTGATTTAGAGGCCATGCTCCCTGAGCAGGATGGCTTTGTCGATTGTGCATACCTCTTTGGACATCAGGACTGGCCAAGTTTTGCATTTGAGGGGCAGGAATGAAGTTCCTCATACCCATTTGTGGGACTTGAGATCTTGGTGCAGGTTGACCAGCATATGGAAATGCAGGGTGTCTGGGTGGAAATGAGAAAGAACCCGATCTTCCCCCAAAAGGAGCAGCAGAGACATAAGCTTGAGATGGATCCAGCTGGTTGGAGACTTGTGCCCTTTGAAAGCTTTGAAGAGGCTGATCAGGCACAGCAAACCTAAATGGTGGCGGGCGTGGACCGGAAGGTGGCTCTTGTGTACCACCCTGAGTAGTAGCTTGACTGTTTGGTCTGGGAACCGCTTGATAGTAGTCTGCATTGGGCCGCTGTCCTTGAAAGGTAAAATTTCCAGAATTTGAAGGCATGGAGGCCAGTGGTTTTACATGGTTGTATTTAGAGGCAGAATTAGGTATTCCTGATTGCTGAGCTAATGGAAGTGGAAGGGATATTCTTGGCGAAGGAAATGAAACAGGTCCTGATAAATGGTTTCCAGTTGAATGAACAGTTCCTGGCATTGGTCCCAAAGACGATGGTCTAGGTGACATTCCTGCATGATGTGGATGAATACTGCCTGGTCGTGGAATCATCAACATATTTGGCTGGGGTGGCCTATATTCAACATCTGGTTGTGGACCAAGAGAAACGGGTCTTGTAGGGGGAACTGCTTGTGGAGCCATCGGCCCCATATTGCTGGGACCTGCAGACATTTTAACATTGACGGGTCCTCCACTCAGTCCAGTAGATACGCCGTGAGGGGTTAATGGCTGGTTAGCTACTGGTGACGGCGATATACCAGACAAAGGTTGAGGCGTTGAAGAGACTGAAGTCTGGAGTTGTCCAGTTGGTGTTGGTTGGCTTAAAGAAACTGGAAATGAAAGTGAAGCATTTGTTGGTGCTGACAAATTCTGTCCAGGAATTAAAGAAGGATTTCTTGGTGGCCCAACTTGACCAAAAGGATTTGTTTGAGGCCATTGTGAGTGCTGTAAGATTTGTGTTGGTGGTGGAGCTTGCATAGAAAACTGCTGATTTGGAATAAACGGGTGGAATCCAGAAACAGGTGCAGGTTGAGCACCAAAAGCTGAAATCAGACTTGAAGGGCTCATTGTTTGTGATGGAAAATGGGGTGCTCTAGCAAGGTGTTGTGGATTTGGGGGAACTACACTGCCAGAAGAAGCAAATAAAGGGGTATGAGACGCCAAGGGTGAAAACCATGAACCAGAGTATTGAAAGTGATCTCCTTGCATTTGTGTATTGGCTGCAGGTTGAAACACAGCCTGGTTTTCCAAAGAAAGAGAAATTGCAGGAGAAGGGGTGATGTCTTCGTTTTGATTCAAAACATTAGTTGTTTCCCCAGAAACAGATACAGAAGGTGCGAAACCAGCAGCTGAATTCCCCTGAATAAAAGAGCATAGAAGACAATAATGATCAAAATAACAGAAAAAATATGTCATTATAGAAAAGTAAAAAAATAAAATGTGTTACTACATAACTGAGTCAGCCATAAATCATAAAATGTTGTTATGTTGCATTGCATGAAATGACAACTCACAGTTACAGAGGAAATTAGTAGTTCAATGATAGAAATTGCTGCATCCACTTTATCAAAACTATCAGCTGATATGTTGACATGCATCTCTTGGTAACCGCACTGGACATCAGTACCTGATTTAATTTCACCCTGGAAATGGAACATACAAAGCAAATGCAAACAATTACAGTTCTTTCCTCGATGCAGAATAAAAGCCACATTAAAGAACTTACTTTCTCTCCTGTGTCTGCTTTGGTTCCATGAATTTTTATCTTGGTACCAGTTTCCTGATAAATGTATATATTAAATATGAATTGATTAAAAGATTAGAATTTAATTCAGGGATCTCAATCAAAAGATAGGGGTTGCATATAAGAGGAAGATTAGATACCAACAAAATGGTTTTACCTTCTCCAGTCGTTTCTGATTATCACCTTCAGGCCCATAAATAAGACCAACAAATTTGTACCCAGGATATTCTTGGACCTGTAAAGATGGTACTGCATATAAGAGTTTTCATTGTAGAACTTCAGGTTTAGATAGAGATTTTTGATTTTTCTAAAACTATAACATATCATTCTTAAAAAGTTATACAACAAAGGGAAGCCAAAGGATAGCATTAAGATATTAGAAGCAAAAGAGGTTGAGTCATTGTGCACTCTTACTCGACAGAGCAATCAGTATCCTACTTGAATATCATTATTGTAATATAGGCTGGTTTTTAGTGTGACTCGATGCTAGAGCTCAATTCATTGATACACCTTATACTGCAACTTAGTTTTAAACACTCTTTTGAGAATATGAGGACCTCCGACAGCATTTTCCATCATGAAAACAGCCAAGGAAAATGGATGAGAAGAACATTTCAGGAAAAGGAAAAGTTCTGGAAATGAGATGCCTGTTTTTGAGCAGTTAACTAACACTCGTTAACATGCTAAGGTCAAATACCATGTTCAATTTGAACCCATGAAGAAATAAAATAAGGCCTCAACGCCTAATATTGTATTGGTGCAAATCTCCTAAAATTTCCCCACATCAGCTCACAACATAAAGAAATACTATAAGGCCTACAAAACCTTGGCTACACCCCTTAATAATGATAATATGGATTTGACAAGGCATAAAAACACTGAGTATATTGCTGCTATTCACCAATAACTGGGAAGAAATTGCACAAAATATACTAGATAAACAAAAACTGAAGTTAAACTCTAAATCCAGTAAATGTATCCTTTACTTTTCATAACTAATGAAATTAACAAGTTAAGAACAAATTTAAATAGCACGGAATTGGGCCTAGCAGAATTTTAGAACCAATACTTACAGGCAAAGGAACATTGTCTTCTTTTAACAACGGTTTAAAACCAGGTGGAGGCTTGTAACTGGGATCTAATTTTAGTATTTCACCTGGATATGATTAACATCAAGGTTATTATCGAATACGCAGCCTATAAGAATTAAAGGGGAGGAACAAAAAGGAAATATATACTTAAGGAAAACAAACCTATTGCTTCCCGCTTTTCGAGTTCTAGCATTTCTGACTTCTTAGAACCATAAATAAACATCAGTAGTTTATTCATAAATAGTTACTACATCTAAAAAATGACGAGTAATAATAATAACAATTAAAAATAAAAGTGTCAATTGTTGTTAACCTTGCTATTAGTTTGAGAACCAGACTTGCTTGCACCTGGGTTCTCATCCACCAATGGTGAGTTCTGAGTGCCTACAATCTCTGGAATTTCTGATTCTAACATCTTTGAAATTTGGTCCACTCGAATCTACAAAAGGTGTACAACATTAGCATCACTTATTCAGACCTTGGAAACCAGATGCAATAGCACCCAATTTATAACGGAATTTCTAACGGCTTTTAGATAAGAATGATAACAGAGAATGCCAGGATTCCAGAAAACACCTGCAATGCCAAAACCTTAGCCTTCCTGACAGATGCATCATGTGTCGGATCAGGTCCCCATCTTGATTTCCTCTCAATTTGTTTTGAACTTTCTTCATTGACAACTCCAGTGACCCCATCTTTTTTAGCTCCTCGGATAATGGGGACCAATGATCCTAATAACTTGTTTTTGGGGATGACAAATCCAGATTTGGCACCAAATTTAGAGAGCTTTTGGGTACTAGAAGGTGTCGTAGATGTAGCTCCAGACATCTTGTGAGGTTCAGAAGCAGCCGTTGAATCAAATTTTGCAGTCACTCTCTTACCCAACAACTTTGTACATGTGATCAAAGATTGGTGGAAAGAACTGAGTCAATCTCCAAATAAACAAACTATTTTTTCATAGCCACTAATATATACTAAAATAATTTGATTATACAACTAACAATTGCAATACTAAAGAACGTATATTCCCAATGGAGGCTTATTTTTCTTTTCTAAATCAAGAAAGCTATAAAATAAGGTTAAATTGTTTTCGTATAAGCTATATTACACAGTTTCCATAAGCTATCTTGGCGAATCCATGAAAATAAGCTGAAAATAGCTTACGAACAATGTCATAAGTTGTTTTAATAAGTCCTTACAAAACTTATGTTAGTAGATAAGCTTAAAGAGGCGCTATATTAGCAATACATTCAGCTAAATATTATGAATCATCTGCAACAAATTTAAATGGCCAAATATATTAAGCATTTTATGAAAAATCTTGAACCGACCTCTGAATGTATAAACATTAATTTGGAGTTGGTATTGAACAATTATGATATGAAATTTGATTAAAAAGAACTATGATTAAGTTGGAATCAAGAAGCAACAGTAGTAATCGTAAATGAAGATTTGAAGAGAGAGAGTACCGATGAAGGAAGCGGAGATCGGAATTGTGTTTGCAATTACAAAGTGGTGTGGCGTAGCTCAGCTGTTAAACAAAAACCCTCTCCCTCCACTAACTTCTCGCAAGTATACTCTACTCTCACAGTATATCAAAAGTCATAAATCTATGTAGAAGAGTACTATACAATTTGTCAATCTAGAACTAAAATTGTAACAAAGTATTTTTAATTTCCATTTTCAAGGATGGTATTTTTAATTTTCAATTTTTTGTTTTTGTTTTGAAGAGGTTAAACTGTAATATATTACCAACAAAAAAATGTATTTTCTACCAGAAGATGTACTAAGGAGAAGACAACAAAGTGAACAGAGTATTTACACACAAATTATGTACAAAAAAACAAAACAAAACCAGAAAAGAAATAACTCTTAATCTATGCCCACGATGATGAAAAGACTAAGCCACCAGCCATAGTAATTGAAGAGAAGAGTATGAAATTTCACCTTTGCAACATCCGAGATGACTTTAAGCATTGCCAACTGACTCTACAAACCAACACGAGTCTTTTCAGCGTGTTTTGTCCTCACTTGCATGCTTTTCCCGGTAGGTCACCCATCCAAAGACTACTCCAAGTCAAGCACGCTTAACTGTGGAGTGAGAAAACACATCTTGTTGATATAGGTAGTACCAAACAATTATTATAAGCCTTCCTTCAACCATGTAGTCCCACACCTAGACAGGCTCAGGATTCCTCTCATTCCGATGTGATTCGATTCCTCTAGCAACTGTCGGGAGCCGTCGTCGTCAGCCGTAGGTGTTACATGCCCACCAGCTTCCACCACCGTACTGGGAGAGGTCTGCTCTGATACTATTTGTAACATCTCACATGACTTTAAGCATTGCCGACTGACCCTACAAACCAACACGAGTCTTTTCAGCGTGTTTTGTTCTCACTCGCATGCTTCCCGGTAGGTCACCCATCCAAAGACTACTCCAAGTCAAGCACGCTTAACTGTGGAGTTCTTATGGAACGAGCTACCAAAAAGAATATGCATCTTGTTGATATAGGTAGTACCAAACAATTATTATAAGTCTTCCTTCAACCATGCAGTCCCATACCTACACGACCTCATGATCCCTCTCATTCCGATGTGATTCGGTTCCTCTAGAAACTGTCAGGAGCCGCTCATTATCGTGCCTTGTGCACTGGCGACCACTCCCCTGTCGTCGTCAGCCGTGGGTGTTACAACCTTCAACCACCTAAAAGCAAGAGACTTAATTTTGTCAACAACCTGTATTATTGAGCATTCTTTGTCATTGAAGATCCTGTTATTTCTTTCCTTTCAAATTTCTCAAACCGAAGCAAACTAAATGACCTGTATGATCGAGCGGCGCACCTTAGAGATACCACCGCTATAATTGAATTGATTAAAATGGTCCAACACATAATAAGGGATGACCGCAACAACGTCAAGCCACTTATATATTAAGTGTCAAACATACCCAAAAACATTACAATGTAAAAATAAATGGTGAGATGATTCTTCTAAACCACATCCAGCCACGCACAACCTGGAATTATTATCAATGACACCTGTTGAAAGCAAAATCTTTTATTGATGTTTTAAAGATAACAAACTTATTTACTTTTAATTATCTTGTTATCTACTTATTGATTTTGTGATATTGTTTCATGAGAACGTTCTGAGCTCACAAAGTATAACAAGCATCTCCATCAATGATAAAGGACAAATATGATCTTTTAAATGAGCAATTGTGTGCAGAATTAAAGATCAAGAATAATGGTTATTCTCTTTGTCCCACCAAAAGAAGGATCAAAATCATAAGTGATCATGATTCCTTAAAATGGCATTTAAAAAGCATAGCAAATCTAGAGTGTATTTGCACATGGGCCTTGGAACTTTTTATGGGATAAAATATGCAGAAGCTTTATGCATTTTTCGACCCAATAAGGAATCAAGTGAAAAAGATCTTCAAAGAATTGATCACAAAATGTTCCTTGGGATTAAAGCATGTGACATCTTTGAGTGACGTCATCGTATGACATCAAGGTGACATAACAAGTGGGCAACAAGTTTTACAACAAGGTTACAACTCACACCCACTGTCAAAAACGTGTGGAACTCTTTGTAAAAGGTTGGTTGGAATCTATCAAACATATTGAGAGGCATTTTACACAGCAAGAACGTTCTCAGTGAACAGTTTGGATACTTTCTTTCCAAGCCTCATTGGAGCGCAAATTCAAATTCAAATATTAGAGCCCAACAACTTTTTATGGCTTGTTCTCTAAGGTCTTCTGGTTCTATAAGTAGAAGGCAGCATTGAAGGATAAATTAAGAGTTTGAATTAAAAAGCTTTGATAACTCTCTCTCTTTTATTTTTACACTATATACACACACTATCACACTCACTAACATTTATTTATCTCCAGAATATTCTGGTCCTAACTAATGACAATCATATTAATCCAGAGTTCTCTAGTCCTAATTTAAATCTTTATTTTATTTAACTGACTCCATAATATTTTGGTCTTAATTAATCACAACCATATTAATTCAGAGTTCTATGGTCCTATTCTAATATTTATTTTTAACTGACTCCAGAACATTCTGGTTCAAGATAAAACAACTGTCTAAATATTTAACTACAATTTAAATTCAGCTCATAATATTGTTTTATCATTCTGTCTTTATATTTCTCCAGAATATTCTGGTCCTTGTTTAAAATAACTTTACATTCTAGTTTAATATCATTTTTCTCATTCTGCTTATATAATCATTCTCTAGAACATTCTGGTCATATATATATATATATATATATATTAATTGTTATTTAATTATTGGACTAATATTAACCAAGAATTTTTATTGAGTATATAAACTTAATTTCAGTTTCAGGAATAATTTAAAAAGGGTCACAATTCAAACCCCCCCCCCCCCCCCCCCCCTCACCCCCCACCCTTTTCTTGCGACATTTATTGCTACTTCAAACACCGTGATGAAACAAATTATCTTTTGTAGGCAATATGTCTCGGAATAATCGCCAAACGAACAACACAACCTTAACATGGACATCCTTATGCCAAAGAGAGGAAACAGCCACCGATTGCGCAATAGGATGATGAGTAGTCAGAAAGTTATAGGCACTACGAACAATGAAAGCTTTAGATGAATCCAATGTTCATAGCCATTTGTCATCTTTGTCAACATGTAAAACCACATTATGAAGTAATAACGTAAGTTCCCCCACGACCTTCTCCTCCTACGCAAACAACCTCCACCTCCACGCCTCTCCCTCCTCCCTCCATCCTAACTGACATGTATCAAACACTGGTTTGTCTTTATACAACGACAAGTCATGTAACCTGCTAAACCTTTCTCTAAATGACATCCCTCCTATCCAAACATCCGACCAGAAAAAGCGTTTGTTTCCCATTTCCCACTGATCGACTGACATGGTCGTTAAACCACTCCTCCGAACATAAGGCATGCATATCACGCCACCATAATGAAGCCTCAATGCCACCTCCTTCAGCCACCCTCCCTCAACACCATACCTTGGCGACAACACACTAAACCAAACACTCGCGGTATCCTACAACCTCATTTCCCTAACAACGCTAAATTAAACTCTCTAATTATCATTACCCCCAAACCACCAACCTCCTTGCTCCTACAAACAGTTTTCCTATCGACCCAAGTAATTTTCATGTGGTTGTCACCCCCCCCCCCCCCCCCCCAAAAAAAAAAAATTAAAATAGAATCAATAGAGGAGATGATAACTGACGGAGCGTTGAAAAAAGATAGAGCATGAACAGACAGAGACGACATGGCAGTCTTCAGCAAGACCAGACGACCACCCAAAGACAAGTGTTTCGATTTCCACCCCGACAATCTAGATTTTATACGGTTAATGATCGGTTCCCAAAAGGACAGATGACGAGCATTACCACCAATAGGCAACCCCAGATACACAAAAGGAATATCATCCACCTTACAACTCAACACCATATCCACCTCAGACAACCAAGAGCTTGCGACATTAACACCTACTAAATGGCTCTTGGAAAAGTTCACCTTCGAACTTGACAAGGCTTCAAAAAGAAGAAGAATTGCCCGCGTAGCCGGGATATTTGCCCATGATTTTTCACCCAAAATTAAAGTATCGTCTGCAAATTATAAATGAGATACTATTGTTGTGTCACTGTTGCCCACCTTATAGCCATTGAAGAGATTATTAGCAGACAAAGATTCCATCAACACGTGAAACCCCTCAGCGGCTAAAAGGAACAAAAAAAGGCGAGAAAGGGTCGCCCTGTCTCAGGCCCCTCCCCAAAGAGAACTCATATGTTGGAGACCCGTTAACCAAGACCGACGCGGTGGCTGTTCCAATGCACTCTTTTATCCATTTATGCCAAAGAGTCGGAAAATCCATTTTCAACATCACCTCATCCAAGTACCCCAAATCAATTGATTCGTAGGCCTTCTCAAAATCCACCTTGAACATAATCAACTCTTTCTTACATCTACGTGTTTCATCCACTATTTCATTAGCCACTAGAATGCTATCCAAAAATTGTCGACCTTTAACAAAGGCAGACTAAGAATCCGACACAACAGAACCAATCATTGAGCGAAGCCTATTAGCAAGAAGAGTTTTAATTTTCGTTGATCAATTTTTTTTTAATTTTCAACAGTTATATATATATATATCATAAGAGTTTTAATATATGAACGATTTTTATATATTCTTTTAAAAGAAAATTTATTTTATGTATATATTTATATATTGTGAAGTTCAAGAGTGAAGACTATTTTAATACTTTATAACTATGAAAAAAATATAGTCCAAAGTAGTCAAATTTGTCTTTGGAAAAATATAATCCAAAGTAGTCAAATTTGTCTTTGACTTTTTTTTTCTAGAAAAAAAAGTCTTTGATTTAGTATACAAAGAAACTAATATATATATATTTTTTATAAAAGCATCAAGGACTACTTTGTGTATTATGTTTGTCAAGACTAAATTGTCTTGCACTAAAATTATAAAGGAACAAAATAGGTTTTTCCTGGATTATTAATACTTCATCCCTTAAAAAAACACTATAGTCTATAGTTTTAGGTGAATTTTCTCCCCTCTATTAAAATAATTGTCTCTATTTTTTTTATGTCTCAAAATAATTATCATTTTAAAATATCAATGCAACATTTTATTTTATTTTTTACATTATACTCTTATCTATTTAATTTCATCTCACTTATCTATTCCAGTAACTACAATTAATAAGGATATTTAATTTTATCTAACTTAACTACTTCATTGACTATAATTAATAAGAATATTTAACTTCATCCACTTAACTATTCCACTAACTAGAATTAATAAGTCCTCATGAGCTTAGCTCATTTGGTATGGACAATGCATGATATACACAAGGTTGAGATTCGAACGCCAGACACCACAAAAAAGAAAGAATTAATAAGAGTATTTTATTAAATGATACTAATTTTATCATTGAAATCAACATAATAAATCACTTCCTTAAAAATCACGAGGTAAGGATAACCGGACAAAAATTGGTTCACTCAGACATCAAACTCGGGTTCTTGCAAACAATTCGTCTTGAAACTCGCTTACCATTTATCTCAATTGTTTGGTTAATCATGAACAATATAGTAATTGTTTTTTCTCATAAATACACTTAAGTTTTTTTCTGAGAGGAGTAAATACACTTAAGTTGTACACCCTCCATCACTATTATAAGTAAAATTAACACTTTAGATTCATTAATTAAAGGGTGCTGCTAACCGGTGCCCCTGAGACACTGGTTAAGAAGCAATAAATGAATAGATTACATTTATTTTTACCTTAATTAAAGTGATAAATAAGTCAACTAATTAAAATAAAAGAGAGTTGTATTTAATACTCTATCAAATTTCTTTTCCTTTATTTTTCTTGTGATTTCAGTTTTGGTAATTTTTTTCACGTGGATTTTATTTCCTTATCCTATTAAAAATATGATTTCCTTCTTTTAAATAAGTCAACTAATTAAAATAAAAGAGAGCTGTATTCTTTTCATTTCTTAACTCTTTTTTTTTTTTCTTTACGTGGATTTTACTCAAACAAATTTTCTTTTTTCCGTGAATTTTTAATGAATCATTTTTTTTCTTCTTAAAATAGGAAATTTGATAAAGTATTGAATGCACATTTTTCTTATTTAAATTAGTTGATTTATTTCTCATTTTAAAAGAGGTAAAACAAGTGAGATTGATTCATTTATTGCTATCTAACCGGGCACTGGATAACATTGCCTTTAATTAAATAATGTATGTGATCTTTCTTATAGATATTTATATCATTTAATGAATTAATCTAAAATGTTAATTTTTGTTTATAATAATGATGGGAAGGTATATTTTTAGTCATAAATGCGATTAAGTTTAGTCAAATAAATAACTGACATTAAATAAATACATTGTTTGCTTATATATAACTCCTTAACCTCACCAATTGTACCAGGTAGAGACGTAGAGTAATCAGAACACCATGGCTAATTTTCTTTCCACATTTCTTATCATGCTTTCCATTGCCCTTGTGATCCAAAATGTAATTATTTCTCTCACCCTCCATTCTTTCACGCTTGCATATTTCTGTGTCACGCACACTCTCACACACATATTCTTTACATTCTTTTAATCTTGGTAGTATTCTTTTTATTTTGCACAACTTAATATTTTTTTCTCTTTAAAAAATTCAGATGGCCGGTGTGGAAGGAGACTTGAGTCCATATGGTAATAGCTCTAACTTTTTGATTTTAATTAAACAAAGATCGGGCTTATATTTTGTGACACTTTTCTTTTAGGACAAAAAGGAAGTTGATCAAATTATTTAATTTAATTTACTGATGTTGTCCATAACTAAAATCTTCTTTTTGTTCAGATTGTTCGACTATAGTATGTCCCAACCGTTGTGCACGATCTCAATACAAGAATGATTGTATAAACTTCTGTAGCATGTGTTGTCAAAAGTGTTCGTGTCCGTTTCTTCGTGAAGAAAAGATTTTAAATAAGGTTTGTTTATACTAGTATTTTGTTTTAGATTACCATTAGTACAAGTTTTTCCTATCGTTTATCGTTTAATAGTGATTAATCTCAACCGATGAATGTCGGAAATATAAAAGACGGGTTCTCCAATACTAATTAAATTTTGTGATAAACCAATCCATAATCACATGTCTAAGAGCCTAGATATTTTAGCGTTTGAATCAATCCATTTTTTTAAGAACACTTGAATCAATCCATGGTTGTTTATATTAGTATTAAATTAAATGACATTATTATTTATCATTAAATATTAATTATTAACTATATTAAAGAATATGTTAGTTCATATTAGCCAAAAAAGAACATATTAGTTTCACATTAAATTTATTTTGAAATATAAAAGCATGTTCCCAATACATGTTTCAACTGCTTTTTCTGTAAGTATCTTTTTTAGGGGCTATATTTTTATTTTTTAGTCTTTGAATTCATTCTCACATCTATTTTTCCCTTTTATATCAAAATTTGTCAGGCCAATGGAGAAGTAGTGCCATTCAACGAGGAAGAAGGTAATTTAGCTGTAGCTAATATCTTGCCCTACTTATTTTATGTTGTCCCAAAATGGTTGAATAAATATTAAATATCATTACTCTTTTTGATATACAAGAAAAACGAAGTTGAGAAAAATTTAATTTAATTTATTGATGCTGACCATAACTCAAATTTTTGTTTTATTTAGATTGCAAATATATATGTGGAAAGAGTTGTGGAAGGATTGGAAACAAGGATGGTTGTCTGGAGAAATGTTACAGCTGCTGTGGACAATGTTTGTGTCCGTTTCCTGGGTTTTCGGAACAACTTTTGAACACAAGGAATGATACGTACATGCTACATTACTCGAAAAACTAAGAGAGGAATGCCAAAATGCACCATTGTTTGTTATGCATTTCAATTGAATAAATTTTTTTTTTCTTTCTGTTGAATACAATATGTTTATGCTGTGAACACAATTGCATACATTTTATACCTCCAATTGGCAACACAAGGTAACATTCTTATATCCTTAATGAAGAAACAATGGTCAACATAATTTGTACATAATATCCAAATTCATGTTTTATGTACCTCCTCTGGCTTGAGTGTTGGACACTTATCAGGTTGCCTAACAATGTAAATTTCATCACCAGCGGTTCCATAAAAGTCTTGATTACGGTTCCAAATCCATATGGCATGAGTTTCATTCTTCACCTGCAAGTTAATTACTCTACCACTTAGTTTGCACACCTATTCTAATAATGTTTCAAGTGCCACTAATATGCATGAACTTCTATCAATAGGCTTCAACCACAGATTTGTAGGACTTCTCCAAAGAAAGAGATATAAGATAAATGTGTAGAGACTAGAGAAGGAGAGATTACCTCTAGAATCCCATGTCCGAAGCTGCTTTCGCGAAAAGCACTATAATCAGGCTGTTGGTCCCAACAGAAGTTACCTGCTGCTGGACCGGATGTAAAATTGAAGGCGCAGAAGCCGCTCATAAATTTATCTGGTGTAGTTGATGGTTCAGGACAGTTTCCTGGTTCATCTGCATGAGTAATTGCCATCTTTTCCCGATTACCACCGTCACCAACTGTGATATAAACAGGACCGCAGGGATCCAATGTGTAGTTATATACACGGTTTGATCTCTCATAGGCATGAACCTGTTCAATGTTCTCATTAGAATTTTGTATCTTGAGAATAATACCAATTATAAATAATGAAAACAACAAGATGCTTACATGTCCGTTAAAGACAATGTCGACGCCATATTTATATAGTAAATCTTCCATCTCGACCCTCATACACTCTGCTTCTCTATAATGTGACTTGTAAGTGCTGTACCAAGGTGCATGCCATGTAGCTACCAACCATGGAGTTACTTCCCTATCAAGAGAAGCCAAATCCTTCTCCAACCATTTGTACTGGTCCCCTGCAATAAAAAAGGGATGATACTAAAAGTTAATCAATAAGGACTATCGATCGTGTATAAGAAACCAGAAGAAAATGATTAACCAAGAGTTAACCTGATTTGTCGTATGATATGTAGGAACCGAGCATTATAAAATGTATTCCTCCAGCATTGAAAGAATAATATAAAGTTGAAGATGATCCACTCTCTTCCGATGGAAATGCAAATCGAGAACTATAAGCAACGAATGTCTTGTTTTCAGCTTGTTCTTCTATCTCATGATTCCCTTCTACTACCATTACGGGGACACTAGAAATCAATGGTTCCATGTACCTGAATCAAGAATCAACATTGATTTCATAAACTGAGTTTGAACCAAGAAATCTCAAGTCAAAATTAAGATGAAGTGAAAATTTTACCTTCCCCAATAATCCCAACGTGGTTGATATGTTTCATGGATGGGAGTATTAGAAAATGAACAAGAGTAGCAATCTGAACCAGTACCATTAGTAAGATACATGTTAGCATAACTAGCATCTCCAACCAATAGAATAAGATTAGGATGATTGCTGATCATATGATTGATAGTGGATGTCGTATTGTATGTAAGACCTAAATCTCCAACCACCGCGATTCTGCTAGGGTAACTCCTGGGGCCTGAAACCGGCATTGTTCTGAAATAATGAACATCACTCATTGCTGACAAAGAAGGATCTCCACATTGATATTGATATAGTGTGTTGGGTTTTAATCCTGCAACAAATAGTAGAGTTCTACATTAGTTCTTAACCAGGCATATGTCAAGCTTGACTTGACTTGACTTAGAATGACTAGGCAATGGATCAATGACTTTAAAACATGTTCCTTTTCAATCTTGTTTCCTTCCTCTTAAAATTTGAGTTGTGTCTAATTTTTAATGAATGTTCAGGCCATGCAGTTATCTAATGTAAAACTCTCGACGCCTTTCGTGCCCATAACTAAATCTCTGAAGTGTTGACATGAACACCAAACACATATTGACAATGACTAATAGACATTGATAACTATTTGAGAAAGTGAAAGTGATTGAATGTAACCACATGTGTCACTATCGTATGAGTGTCAAACACCAAGGACTGATACATGTTGGGCACTCACGCCTTCAACCCAAAGTGTCGGTGTTACATAACCTATAGCTACTAATTTGGCCATATGACTAGTACTCTGAACGCTTCTCTTTCAAGGCATGAGTCAATATATTTGGAATAAAGAAGCTAGTGCATGTGACACAAAATGATGCATGTCCTAAGTCAAAGTGTTAATATACCTGTGAGACGAACATGATGTATAATTCCAGAAGTGTAGTTGTGAAGTCCTTCAAAAGGATATAGCTGACTATACACAAGGGAATAACCCACAGCTTGGCCATTCATTGACCTTCCAAACCTTCCATATTGTACTATGCTACCAACTGTTTCAGGATTTAATGGTTCTATATTGTCCCCAATTTGGAACTCTCCTGCGAATATAATTTAACAATGTCATGCATATTTTTTTATACCAAATATGTTAAATAAATAGGCATTGCTTATATGGTAAAAACAAACTTCATAATTATTTGGGGGGTAGGTAACCTTTTGAGCCTATTGTGGGAGAGCTATGCTCCATATAAAAGTCATAGTTTTTATGTGACAATTGTTATCGGCTCGCTTACTGACAAGGTCTCGAATTTGGGTTTGAGAGGGATTTTCGAAAGGTACCGCCCTCAAAATTGCATTTTGTGTGGAGAAAAACGGGAGGTGGAGGAGCACTTATTTGCAAAATATGGCTTTGCTTGCGTTATTTGGTACGATATTATGTGGTTCCACGGGACTTAGATACTTTCCTCCAAATGTTTTCATCTCATCCCCGTAAAGGGACGGAGTGCAAAGGGATGTCGTTAGTATGACAAACAATGTTGTGGCTAATTTGGAAGTCAAAAAATGACTACATTATTTTTATTGAAGGGCTTGTAAAGTGGAATAAATGGTTGATTTGATTAAAAACTGCCGTGATTTTTAAAAGCTAACATTTGAAGCTTTTGGGTTAACGTGGTTAGTTGCCGTGGTTTCATAGAAACTATGGGTTCAAAAACGCTGAAGCAAACGGGTAATAAGACGACTACTCCATGTATCTTCTATGAATGATTGTTTCTATTAGAGTGTAGAATAAGTAACAATAACATGATGTATAAGAGGCTTTGCCTACACATTGGATATTCTTTGGGGGAATGAGTACTAATTTCTTTCTCGATACATACTCATATTATCGATACGCCGCAAACTATAGTCTCACAGCAGATTCCAGCACAACCGAGTCTGATTAACTGACTTCACCACCACCCGCTTACGGCTATTTGAACAACGGTTATTTCGGTTATTACCTTTTCAATAAAATAATCTTTGCTATTAAAAAAATAATAATGAAATTGGTGGAATTCTGTAACCTCAAAATGTAAAATTATCACCAACTTAATGCATTAATTCATACTGCAAATTTTGTCAATAGTGGAAGGAAGAAAGAGCTACCAACACCTAGAGAGTACAGAGTGAGTCAATGTACTTCCTCTATCAATTCTTCCATTCGGTGCATGTGAAAGTGACATTATTAATTGCATTTGGAGAAAAACAAAAATAGAAAACTGATTTATTTGTCTTCATATATGCCGATGTCAACAACCATGTTAACAAATCATTACTCCCTCCAAGAGTAGCATACTTCTTCGTCCTTTCCTTTTCCTTTGAGTATCCATTTTAAAGCAAGAAAAAATTTGTTTCATTTCAAAATTTAGTATTAATTAATTATCCTCTTTTCTACTCATATAAAAAGTTAAAAAATAAAAATCCAAATTAATCTTCATTGTTAATTGCAGAAAGAGAGAAATTTGAAATGACATAATAAATAATTAAGAGTATTCCCTCAAAAAAAAAAAAAAATTAAGAGTATTATAAAAAAATGATAAATAGTTTTATAAACTAATATAACATTTACTATTAGTTTTTTTGGTCAATTAAAATTTACTCCGATCCTATTTATGAGAAATTATTAAATAAAACTAAAAAGTGGTTTTTTTTTTATAAATATGACTGAAAGGCCTATTAGTTTTATTGATACCAACTTTAAAATGATATTTAAAAACAAATAATGTTTACAATTTTTAATGTATCAATTATATATATATATAAAATAAACTCAACTAGTTTATCAATTGTCACTTAATGTAGAAGCCGTGAGGGAACTACTATTTACTAGGTGACGTGAACCAATGAACCCCACCAAGAAAAGAAAAATGATAGTAGTAGCTTCATTCATTTGAGACCTTTTTTTTTTTTTTATATATATATTTCAAAGCTCTTGTAATTAATGAAGAAGAAAAATAATGGAAGAAATTGTAAGTGGGGTACCTGTAATCCAAGAAATCCAAACAGAGTCATAGGAGGTAGAGAGTGAGAGAGAGATTTGTTCAGGATGAAAACCTTCAACATTTCTTTGAACAAGAGGATCTGTGTCTGGTATGTCCACAGCGTTTCCACGGAAGCTTTTGTCTAGAGGAACTGTCACGGGCTTGAAGGGTCCATCTAGAGTTGTTAGAACATCACCATGAACAAGAAATGAACTTACTGATAACAACAACAGAGACAGTGTAACAACATGAGGAGACACCAAAACAAAACCCATTTTTCAAATGTGAAATTAGATAACTATGGAGTGAGCTAAATGTTTGATGTGTATAAATAAATATTCATTAGAATAAGGAATGTGGATGGTCAAAAATTGATGCTATTATAAAACAAAATGATGAAATATGATAATAGTTGTGCAAAACGAGGATTTTAATTTTTAGCCATGAGAGGCTGGAAAGTACATTGTTTTTTTAGGAAAGTACATTAAAGAATTGGATTTTTATTTATGGGACATTTGAAGAATTGAATATATTTATTAAATTAAGTGTAAAGGAAGGACAAGTGGGTTCATATAACTTCTGAGTTCAGAGTTCGCATGATGAAGGAATGAAGACAAGACAATTTTTGGTTGTTTCATTGTCTGAATGGAGCTGGGGAGATTCACAAATCTCGCTTACGTGATTGCTTGTAACCACCGTCAACCTTTTGAACTCTCTTTACGTTCAATTTCTGTTTAGATAAAATAAAATATTATACATCTAGATGTGGTTTCTTTTCAAATTACTCATTATAAAAAAAGGTACTTTTCCCTTAAAAAAAAAACGTGATTTTATAAAAGTATGTTTATTGATGTATTCATCCTTACCATAAATAAAAAGAGTAAAATATTGAATTATAATTTGATTAATGGATTTCATCTTAACCTCGATGCGCTAAGTTGAATATCGTTGTAAGTTGTGGTATTTTCAATGACATTGATTTTGACGGTTTACTTTGTGACAATAAGGAAATTTGGATAACCGACTTCTCTTCTAAGACCATGTACAATGGTCACAAATCTTCAACAACCTTCAACACCCACTTTTTCAATTATCAACACTCCACGTCATTTTCTCTCTCTTAATTCAACATTCATTCAATTTTATCCACTCCAATAGTTTTTTCATTCAACACCATACTCCACCATCTTTTATTTTTTATTCTTATTTAATTTTATATTTTTGTTTTTATAATTACATGAAAATACAATTATCGTTTCTCCCACCCTCTCGGCGGCCAATCCCTCGGAGGAACCAACTTCACCACCAACGGTCCCGCCCATTTAGTCTCCAACTCCTCCGGAACATCTTACTTGATCTCAAACTGCTTCGCCAAATACTCCTCTTCCGTCACTCCCATTTCCTCAATCTTCTTCTTCCTATACCTAGGGTTCAACATTCTAAAAGCTTCAATCGACTCCGGTGAACTGAGAGGAACTTCTTCACCTTCGTTGAGACTCGTCCGCGCGAATTCGGCTTCAGGAGTGAGAATCTCTTCCCATGGAGCCCAGCCGCGTTCAATCCAGTTGTGGCGACGTGCTTCATCTTCGGATTCTTTGCCTCTAGGGCCGAATGCTTGAAGGAAGGTTTCGTCGACGGGGAATTCATCGGAGGTGAAGGATTTAGCGACGGTGGTGAGGGGTGGTTTGCGGTGGAGTAGAGGTGGTGGATGGCGGTGGAATAAGGGAGAGGGTTTAAGGTTTAAGGGTTTAGGGAAAGTGAAGAGATAAGAATTGGGGAAGACTTGCATTGCTACACTTCACTTCACAAAACTAACTAACATTGGCATGTAAACTTGATTGTTATGTAGATAATGAGCGGACAGATAAAGTTCAGACATTTAATATGGCAACTGTTATAAATATCTGTAAAAAAACTTGCCTAATATAAATGTGTAAGAACTATGTTAAATTTTAACAAGTTGATTTTTAAGTTTTATTCTACACCAAGCACTTCAATCATATATCACTCATCAATAACGCTAGGTTGTTTTACCTAGTTAGATCATTTATGTTATTTAATCGTAGTAAGTTGGTCTTTAAATTTATTTTCATATCATTTAGATATTTTAAGTTATTTAATTTTAATAATGTGAGAAATTTCAGATCTTAGAAATGTAAGTTATTTGATGTTTAAAAGTCACAATTAAATTGATTAAAGATCTATAAGTGGTACGAAAAATACGTAAAAACTACCTTATCAGAATTAAATAACTTAAAAGGATGTAAGTAAAACAAAAAAGACTTCAAAAACCAATTTATTATAGTTAAACAACTAAAAAGACCTATGGTGTAATTTATGTTTATTTTAATCATTTCACGCATACTATATTAGGTCTCGATTATAACAAAAATTAACTTTTTAGATTTATTTAACAACTGATGTATTTTATCTTTATTAGAGACTAATACATTAGTTATTGATTGAATCCAAAAATTAACTTTTTTTTTTGTCATATAAGCACAACTCAGTTGGTAGCTGCAATAACAATATTATGCAACGGTCGGGGTTCATCGTACTCCCCGTTTAAAATGTGTGAGCTTTGGCCACTACTACTTGCTTTTTTTTTTTTTTAACTTTTTCTTATAATTGAGACCGGAGGGAGTGTTAAAATTGAGATCAGAGGGAGTATTAAAATTGAGATCAAATGGGGTATTGAAAAAAGTGTATAATTGAAATAGAGAAAAATGGTCTTAAACACCGTTGTCAAGTATTAATATTACATTCTGAAATAGGTCATTCATTTTGAGATTAATTTTTTTTTTTACAAATATGTAACTCATTATAGGACGAAAAGAGTAATTAATAAAAAATGTGTGATGTGCTAAAAAAAAAATGTGTCGGGATAAAATGAGGATTGTTATTTAGACAAAAATAATTTATTATTTTTTGGTTATGTTATTTTGAAAATCTCAATAACAACTTGAATATTGAGCACATTTTTTTTGTGTTAAGCCTCTGGTTTTTAGGGAAAGAAACTCGGGTTCTTCTTCCGAACGATACATTTTAGGAGGAGATCATTAACCAATCAGGTGAACACAATTTAAATGAGTTTGATTTTGCTCTGTTTTATTTTTCATTTATGATACAGATAAATACAAGTGATGGTTTTTGTAGGATCCACCAAATAAAATGAATCTTGAGATGAGATCTTCTCGATTTCTTAAAATAAATAGACAGTCTCAATTATAGATATATGTGCATTTGTATTTTTAATTTACTTCAAAACTACTTAATTTGCTTCAAAACTATAGCAATTGACAACATTTATTTTATGAAATAGAGAGATCCCAACAATCCTACTAATGCATCTCTTGTGTCTATTTCCGTCGTATTGACAGTAAATGAAAAAAAAAATTACAATAAATTATAAGGCAACACAACTCGATAATTATCATCTAAATGTAACTACTAATTAATGACAATTTTGATGTCCATAGTTCGAATCCTAGCACAAATGACATATATTTGGACCTCTTAATCATTTGGTCAAAAGTTTGATTCGGGCCGCCCTCGCCCAAATGATACACCAATTACCAAAACAAAAAAAAGAATTAACTTCTAATAGACTTTAATCCATTTCTAACCTCCTAACTTAAGTACATGCGTTTATATCCAAATAGATCTAAATCAAATTCGCATATCCATTCAAAGAATCTTAAAAAACACAAAATTGAATATTATTGGATGTCTTTTGTGAAAACATAGTTTAAATTTTAATGGTATTATAGTTTTCATCAAACATACTGCTTTGGCATGACTTTTACAACTGTAAATTGAATAAACCAAAAACTAGGCTAATCTTGCATTTAATTGGATCAAGTCATATTTTTAAATCAATAATCCAAACTGAACCGTACGTTGTTTTAATCTTTGGATCATGTAGTTTTTGTTTGCCTCAAAACAATAAAAAAACACATTACAAACACTCTACTCATAAGTATCGCAATTCGCGATTTTAAGTCTCTATTTTTTCAAATGATAAAATTGCTTTTGGAGGGGTCATAGCGGTTAGAGGAATGCATTGGCTTTCTTAGGAAAGGCTCTTTGTACATAAAGAACATGTTAAAGTTTTGAGAGAATCTAATCACAAGATTACTCAAAACTAAAGACCATGTTCGGCGTAGAGCCTATTTGGTTCAGCTTCTACACCCTTTAAAAGCACTTCTGATAGTTTCAAAAGTGAAAACTAGAAATTCCAACATGTTTGGTTCATCTTTTCAAAATCAATTATCATCTCCAAAAGCAATTCTGGATGAAGCTACAATTCCTAGCTTTTGAGTTAACTAGAATCAATTCTCCAATAAATTTTATATTTTGATTATTACAACCTATTATTTTCCTATATTGCCCTTTATCAATTCTACTTCATTTTGCTTTGTATTTAATTTGATAAATCAAATTTAATCAGAAAACTTAACGAACCAAATTAACCCCCATAAAATATCGATGGTCATGAGTTGCCAAGTTTTGGATTTTCCTTTACGGTGTTTTCATTCAAATTTACTGTATTTTTTTTTACATTTCTTTTACGCTATATTCTATCATTTTTGACAACTAACTCTTGTATTATAACTTAAATATATTTTATCAAAAAAATATAAAATATATGAACAATTATTTTGCAAAAAAAAATATTGGTTTAACGAACGTATTTATCATTTTTAAATTAATATATATATATATATATATATAATTTATTTATTTAGAATAAATAATATATATACATTTAGTATTGTTCAACATATATATTCACCTATGTCCATTTATTTGTATTTAGCTATGTCCATTTTAGTAATTATACATTCAAAAGCAATTTTGATCAAAACTATCCAAACAACATTCAATCTGTTTAATCAATTTTGCATAATTCTATCCAAACATAAATCGATTCTCTCAAAATCAATTATGTCAGAATCAATTCTACAAAAATCAATTCTGTCAGAATTAATTCTATCCAAAGCTGAACCAAACACACACGTAGTATTTGGAAAGCAAAATTCAAGTGGAACACTAGGGGAAGGAGATGATATGCCAGTATGGAATCGGAATCACCCTTGGATTCAACAGGGTAGGGCTCTGCCGCCCCTTGTTCACGCGAATATTGCTTTTTAAAATTTAAAGGTGGCTCATCTTTTAATGTCCCACGACAAACGTTGGAACTTACCTGCTAATTTATGCATTGTTTGACATAAAAGTACAAGACCAGTTTTAGGATCATTTGACATACAGGTGCAAGACCAGTTTTGGATCATTTGACATAAAAGTGAGGGAGATGAGCTCTTTTTACAAGCGAGGATCCATATATAAGTTACAAATTCAATCGTTAGGATCATTTGACAGTTACACAATCAATGACTTGATCTCGCCTCATAAATGAGCACACATTGGAGAATTAATTTAAGGAGGGCGTACATCAAGCATGCAAAACACTTCCACTTACCGAAACCAAAAATTCCAAAAAAAATAATTAATTCAAGGTTTCATGTTATTGAAAAATATATACCACACAACCAAAAATTGTGAGTCCTACCTCCACTGTATAAACACTAATAATGTGTAATCTACTAAGACATGAGAATTTTTTAATTCACACCTCGACACTCACAGTGTTTCAAGAAGAATGATACTAATGAGACAATTCATGATGTTTATGAAAGAGCATCCACTTATTAATGAGATAGAAAAATGCTCAATTTGTGAGGCAAAACACGCCTCCAACATATACCGACAAGATGCAAATATGTTATGGTCCAAACCTAACAAGATGCAAATATGGTATGGTCCAAACCTGGAAGGTATAAATGCAACATTGATGCTTCTTTCTCCAATGAATAAATTCTCCGCCTATACTCACGATTCAACGTTTCTTAAACACAATCATGGGGATGGATTAACCATCCCAACGATTCACCATACTCATGATTAACCAGTACACATAATTTTTCTTCTGAGCCAATAACCATGATTCACCATTTACGCTGAACCGGCACAATTACTTAATTGACACCTAACTCAGAAAGTTGGTGAGATTTATAATAAAAAAAACTTAAATTTTAATTTCAAGTTTTTTTGGTGGAGCCGTATTATCATTCTCCTATGAGGCTCAATCCATCCCCCAATCAGAAACGTTGAACCTCATATTATTTCCAATTACTTCCCCAATACTCAAGAATCATGATTCATGTGTCAGTTCGTCCCGCGACACCAAATTAAGGAGAGGCCACAATGCACGTTGGCGGTGTGGGGATGACCTTTGGTCACTAGTTGGAGAAATGAAAATCTAAGATATAAGTGACGGTATTAAGTAGCCATGTGCTATTTCATATAACGTGATTCTTTTATCCTAATTTTAATGAGAAGTTTGGATGCTACATCTATAAATTGTGCCGGATTAGATGTTTAGGATAATGGGGAGGCTACCAAATTGGAAAAGGAAAAGTTAGAGACTAAAATTACTCCGAAAAGAAAAGGACTAAAGCCATACAATCGTGATATTTAGAGGACCAAAATGAATTTAAGCGCTTCTAATAAATAAAAAAAGTCCTGGGTGGAAATGGAAAGACTGTTAGAACTTGGAACTAAATCAATTGGTAAATAAACATGGTAATTTTGATGATAACCAAATCTTATGCGAGAACATATGATACAAAATACGTGAGGTTATAAATAGTCGGGGTTAATAGGGAATGCAATCAAATAATGAAACTAAATAACTCCTATATGATTATAAATGGAAAAATACCATCCTTATGATACAAATAATAACAAATTAACAATATAATAACCGTCTACACAAAGGAAATGACTCCTCTTCCTCTGTCATAACATTCCATGATGGTTAAGCAAAAACTACAAGTGGGGACATCATCATGGCATGCTAACCAAATGAGAAATTTTAGCATTTTCAAGCTTTATTTAACCTTATTTGTGTACCATTTTAAAGATTAGAATTTAGCTTCATTTGTGTAAGTTTCATTAACATTTTTCAGCCAAATGACAACATTAGTGACTTTAGAATTCAGATATAGTTGCATACCATTTTACTCATCTTTTATAGCATTAGAGGAAACATTGGGAGCAAGGACTGCAAAGTGAGCACATTATCTTCAATCAAATCTTTGACCGTAAACTTCAACAACACCATGGATGTCAACATATGGAACTTGGCAATAAAGAGGGATAATCTTGGCCTTAGTAACGAAGTCCTAAACTATGGAACATGAAATCTTACACCTGACAGTAAGTAGTTTGCGGTTCCCACGCCAGGTTTCCAAGCATAGTAATGTTGACTTTTGTAGCCATTCTCACACCTAAGCCGCAATTTTTTCCAAGCCAAAATTATCACATTTCAGCATACTTGTAGAGCAGAACAAAATCTTTGAAACACAAACAAAGCATGTAAATCTCAATAACTCATGAAATTCCCCTGCTATCCATCATATTTGAATCTAGTCCTTTCAAACAGAAAATCAAGTCATGCACAAACCCCACTGTGCAGCATGCAAACAACATCTCACATACCAAAGTACATATATAAAACCAAATTTAAGAGCATCTGGCTAGGGCCACCTAGGATGCTTTAATATTTTATTTTTAACTTTGTGCATATTTATACTTCATTTTAAAGATCGGTCCCTTAAGTTTGTTTATTCGGTTTCTTCCTCCCTACCATTTTCTAAACCTGAAATTGAAGGGAAAAGAAAAGAGAACTTCCTTCCAACGCCGTTCTTGCATGACCGCCACAAACAAGAATCGTCCTCTTGATTCTATATACATGAGTAAGGAATACAAAAAATGGTTAGAAAGTAGTAGAATTAAACCATCGCAGAATAATTCTTACAAAAATAATCAACTAAGATGATTACCACCCGCCGCAGCAAAATCCAAGATTGTGAAGATTTTACATGTTGAGCCACCATAGATCTGAGCTTTTGGAACACTTTCTAATTCAAATAATGTGCATTACAGCTTACTGAACCTAGTACACAATGGATGCATTAGCCCAAAATATAGTTCCTTTTAACAACCAAAGTATTTAAACTCAAGTTAAATTTACTTTTTTTTCAAAGAGCTTCCACATATCACATTTTATCATAAATTTACACTAAGAAAAGCTTCTACACATTTCCTATTGATAAGTCAGTTATTTCAACCTTATGTATAATTCCTATCATAAAGTTAAGGGTAAGGGCCAAGGGGTATTACAGTTACTGATTCTCATGGAATCCACAGGCAGTCATGCACAATACTCCATGTATATTAAAACACAATGAAATTGACAAACCAGCAATTCATGACTTTGTAGCTGCAGTGTTGGGACCCAATATGATAAGGTTGATTAAGTAATTATTAGAGTGCCTAAGTAATAGGAATATTCTAATTAAACACCTTCTCATATTGTGTCCTAACATGCAGGCTATTTTGTTTCCATAGATGAATATTAAGAAAACTTGTTTCCAGTCCCCAAATTTAGTCCCCACATTCATTTCATCAACCTTGATTTTATGGTTTTCTCTCTTTACGAACTTTCCAGTACCTATTTTGTTTACCCAGTTCTCAATCCTATGACCAAAGCATCGATTTTCCATCCAAATCTTAAGGAAAGTAGTTTTACAGTGAATCTATAAGGACGACAAATTAATCGATTGCAATATTTTCACCCCAACAGCAAAATTAGGAATTAGGAAATATGATTATGAATAATGAGAATACCTCCAAATTGCAAGATTTTCAAATTGCTGCAACATATAGCTATAAAATATTTTGAATATTATCACTTTTGCCTTTGAAGAACTTCATCAACTCCTTCGATAGTGTCTGTCAAATATACCTCAACTCCAAAAGCTAAGAGTATAATTTATTCCTCAAGACTAACATTAGATGGCTAGTCACTTAAACTATAAAGCCCCTCATCCTATGCTAACCGACTTGTAGGCTCAAAAAGAACAGTCTAGAATTTCATTGAGACATAAAAGTGCAACAGGTACTATCAATACATCCCAACACTATGATTGAAGTGTGACTGATGTTTTATACAGGGTCATCAATACATCCCAACACTTACAAAATTCATAGAACAAGTAATATCCATTGATTCATTACAGTTCATCGAGACACCTCATTCTATGCTGACCGACTTGTAGGGTCAAAAAGAACAGTCTAGAATTTCATTGAGACATAAAAGTGCAACAGGTACCATCAATACATCCCAACACTATGAGTGAAGTGTGACTGATGTTTTATACAGGGTCATCAATACATCCCAACACTTACAAAATTCATAGAACAAGTAATATCCATTGATTCATTACAGTTCATCGAGACATCTGGAGCGACACAAAATTAAGTCTCGTATTCCATCTCCCAGTGGCACGATAGAAATCATCTCTTACATCATGAATAAAAATTCACATTAATATCACACTTAAGTTATCATCAAGGTTTTCCTTTAGGATCACCGGGGCATCCCAACACTTGCAAAATTCATGGAATAAATATTATTAAATGATTCCTTTCATGTTACACAACTTAGGCTCACAATCCCATCTTCTAAAGGCAATTCATAGAGTTATATTTGGGATCATAAAAGCACAAAGTAAATTCATCGAGCAAATAATATTCATAATTCTCATTGGATCATTGGGGAATCCCATAATCCACACAACGGCAATTCACAGTCAAAAAATCAATTCAATATCATAAAAGCACAATGAATACGAACATTTATATTATGAATACAAATTCATATCAATATCGCATATGATTAAAGTGTTCATGTTGTTTCTTTTAGGGTCAACTGAGGCATCCCAACACTTCAAAATTCATTGAACAAATAATATCCATGATTCATATTCCATTCGGGTCATTAAGGCATCCCATATTCCATCACATTGCGGAAATTTACATTTTAGAATTGCATTTAGGGTCATAAAAGCACACAACGGATCCATCATTTATATTATGAATAAAAAATCATATCAATTTCACATTTAAAGCATCATCCAACTTTTACATAATGAGTGAAGTGTTCATAATGTTTCTTTTAGGGTCATTCAGGCATCCAAATACTTAATGCAACATTTATGGAACATATAATATCCCTTTCGGACCATCAAGGAACATCCAATCTCATAGTGGCAATTCACAGTCTAAAACTGCATTCAGGGTCCGAAAGCACAACGGATCCATCCCTTATTTATGAATAAAGATTCATATCAATATGTATTAGGGTCATCAATTTTTACACTATGAGTAAAGTGTTCAAAATATTTCCTTTAGCGTCATTGAAGCGTCCAACCACTTGCAACATTTTTGAAACAAATCATATCCATTAATTCTTTTCGGGTTCTTGAGGCATTATGAATGAATAAAAATACCTACCAATATCACATCTAAGGCATTATCCAACATTTACATTATGAGTAAAGTGTTCATAATGTTTGCTTTAGGGTCATCGAGACATCCAAACACTTGGAACATTTATAGGACAAATATTATCCATCAATTCCTATCAATATCACATCTAAGGCATTATCCAACATTTACATTATGAGTAAAGTGTTCATAATGTTTGCTTTAGGGTCATCGAGGCATCCAAACACTTGGAACATTTATGGGACAAATATTATCCATCAATTCCTATCAATATCACATCTAAGGCATTATCCAACATTTACATTATGAGTAAAGTGTTCATAATGTTTGCTTTAGGGTCATCGAGGCATCCAAACACTTGCAACATTTATGGGACAAATATTATCCATCAATTCCTTTCGGGTTATCATAATAGTTTAAAAATTTAGGCTCATATATCATATCTGGGTGACAATTCATAGTCTAGAATTGCACTCAAGATCATAAAATCATTAAGGCATCCCAACATTTACAAAATGTAGTTTTCTTTAAAATCACCGAGGCATCCCAACATTTACAAAATCCTAAGGAGCAAAAACAATATTCATCGTTTCCAACCAATGGACTTGATTATTTCTTCCCTTTTTCAAATTACAAAAAATGATTTCAACTCACAAAGGCAATCACAGTACAGAATTCCAGTCAGGTCATAAAAGATATCATTCAACTTCTGCATCATGAAAATAGTGTTCATTATATTTTCTTCAAAGTTGTCAAGGCACCTAACTGTTTCAAAATATAGGCTCATATACTGTGGAAAAAATTCGTCTAGCAGTGTTTCACTATTTAATAAGGTTTATATGTATATATATGCCCTATAACTTTTTGATTTACAAAATTGTAAGTTCTTTTGTAACTTGTTAAGAAACTGGCTAGCCTAACAACAAATCCCCAACATGTATCAATTATTATAAAACCAGAAGGGTTTGTGAAAATTCCCTTACCTTTACTAACGGATAAATTGTCTTTTAAAACATCGACGTTAAAAGATCTCCGGACAGAAACAAAGTTTATTGAATAATTCCAGTAAATACCAATTTCACTGTTTAAAAAATCAAGAATGAGGATGTGAAAATCAAAATAGAGTTAGAAATGTACCATTGAATGTGTGACTTCAAATTATTGATATCAACTTTGACACTATTAGTGAAATGTTCAAAACATTTCCTTTACGGTCATTGAGGTGTCCAAACACTTGCAACTTTTATGAAACAAATAATATCCATTAATTCCTTTCGGGTCATCGAAACATCCTATATTCCATCTCAATGTGGCAATTTACAATTTAGAATTGCATTCAGAGTCATAAAAGCACTTAATGGATCCATCCCTTATATTACGAATAAAAATTCATATCAATATCACATATAAGGCATCATACAAATTTTACACTATGAGTGAAGTATTCGTAATGTTTTCTTTAGGGTCACCGAGGCATCCACACACTTGCAACAATTATGGAACATATAGTATCCATTGATTTATTTAGGATCATCAAGACATCCTACATTCCATCTCATAGTGGCAATTCATAGTCTAGAACTGCATTCGGGGTCATAAAAGCACAACAAATCCATCCCTTGTATTATAAATAAAGATTCATATTAGGGTCATCAATTTTTACACTATAAGTAAAGTGTTCAAAATATTTCCTTTAAGGTCATTGAGGCGTCCAAACACTTGCAACATTTATGAAACAAATCATATCCATCACATTTAAGGCATCATCCAACATTTACATTATGTGTAAAGTGTTCATAATGTTTGCTTAAGGGTCGTTGAGGCATCCATACACTTGCAACATTTATGGGACAAATAATATCCATCAATTCCTTTCGGGTCATCCCCAATTGGTGACCAAAGGCATTGCAACATTTATGGGACAAATAATATCCGTCGAGGAATTGCAACATTTATGGGATAAATAATATCCGTCAATTCTAGATTATAATAATTTCAAAACTTAGGCTCATGTATCATATATGAGTGACAACTCATAGTCTAGAATTGCACTCAAGATCATAAAATCGCCAAGGCATCCCAACATTTACAAAATTTAATGGGACAAATAATATCCATCAATTCTTTTTGGGTCATAGGCATCATGATAATTTCAAAACTCCGACTCATGTATCATATCTGAGTGGCAATTCATAGTCTAGGATTGCACTCAAGATCATAAATTCACCGAGGCATCCCAACGTTTACAAAATATAGTTTTCTTTAAAATCACCGAGGTATCCCAACATTTACAAAATTTAATGGGACAAATAATATCAGTAAATTCTTTTCGGGTCATCGAGGCATCATAAAAATTTCAAAACTCAGGCTCATGTATCATATCTGAGGGACAATTCATAGTTTAGAATTGCACTCAAGATCATAAAATCACCGAGGCATCCCAATATTTACAAAATTTAATGGGACAAATAATATCCGTCAATTCTTTTCGGGTCATTAAGGCATCATAAAAATTTCAAAACTTAGGCTCAATGTATCATATCTGGGAAACAATTCATAGTTTAGAATTGCACTCAAGATCATAAATCACCGAGGCATCCCAACATTTACAAAATTTAATGGGACAAATATTATCCGTCAATTCTTTTCAAGTCATCGAGGCATCATAATAATTTCAAAACTCAGGCTATCATATCTGAGTGGACAATTCATAATCTAGAATTGCACTCAAAGATCATCAAATCACCGAGGCATCCCAACATTTACAAAATTTAATGGGACAAATGATATCCGTCAATTGCTTTCGGGTCATCGAGGCATCAAAATAATTTCAAAACTCACGCTCATATATCATATCTGAGTGACAATTCATAGTCTAGAATTGCACTTAAGATCATAAATTCACCTAGACATCCCAACATTTACAAAATGCAGTTTTCTTTGAAATCACAGGCATCCCAACGTTTACAAAATTCAAGGAGCAAAAATAATATGCATTGTTTCCTACCATGTATACCATCCCTTTTTCAAATTACAAAAATTGATTTCGACTCACAGAGGTAATGACAGTATAGAATTCAATTCAAGTCGTACAAGATCACCTTAATCTTTTCAACATTTAGGCTAAAAAAAAGTGATCTTGCAGTGTCCACGCATCTATAGGGTTTGTATGTAACCTGTTTAAATTTTGATTTACAAAATTGTATAGGGTTGTTGTTGTTAAAGCAGAAGATTGAAGGCAAGGATGAGTGAATGGCTAGCGTAACAACAAAATTGGCAACATGCACCAATTGTATAAGGTTTATGAAAATTTAAGAATCAAAACCTGAAAATCAAGATAAAGTCAGAAGCGTACCATTGAAGAAGAAAGGGACAGAACAGCGCGAGTTTCGTAATTTTCTTGAAGAAAAAAGAATCCGACAACGAAACCACCGATACATCGTAACCTTCGAATGGGAACGGCATTGATTTTCATGTTTTGATCGTTGAATTGTTTTACAACAGCGTGCTTGGAATTTATAGGTTTTTCTCTTGGGCTTTTGATTTCAATGGCATGTTGAGCCCTAATTCTAAATATTATTATTTCTTACTTTTATATTTACACCCGTTTCTTTTTGTTTTAGAAAGTAATGACTTAACTTTTTCTTTTTTTTTGGTGTTCAACTTAACTATGTTTTTACTTTCTATTTATCATACACAAACTAAGTTTTACTTTCTATATTTTTTGGTATTTATATGTTTTTACTTTCTATCCATCACCTACTAGCACCTACATTGAGTTACTCCCGTGCCCGTCTGTCCGCTCTTTCTACTGTGCTAACGCATGTAACTCATAAACAGTATGTTTTTCAACATTTATGTTGATTTAGTTTTTTTTATATATATATTTTGGAGAAAATAATTAGATTTAAAAGAATGACCAAGCTTGATCAAAAAGAGAAGTATCAAGGTTGATTAAAAAAAATGTAAGATATGTAATTCATGCACTTCTTTGACATGAAGTTACTAAATATATATTTAGTTTTGTGATGTATGTTCATCTATCTATGGAGGATGAATATACATGAAACATGAGTGACATTTATGGGGTTGGGTTTGATGAAGACTTTAAATCTTTCTCATTGCTACCACAATTTACAGAAAAAGAGTACACATATGCTCTTTTATTATTTCTCAAGCCATTTGAGTCTGCCACATAATTTAAAATTTAATAAATCAAAGGAAAACCAGTAGAAGAAATACGAACAAAACTTTCGACGACACATCCAAGTCTTGCAAAGGACGAAGACATTTTAAAAAATATGAAAGAATAGTGGCATGATTTTGACATTTTGCAGACTTAATTTCGTTCTCGACTTCTCGTGGTAGATCCAACACTACCTATTTAAGCACTCATCGTACATGCATTCTCCTAACTACCTCTGTTGTTGGGGGTTACTTTATTGACGCATTCATTTCCTTCTTTAGGAACACCTCATGTCACCTTGCTGCACCCCATATTATCCTTTTTCCAGATCCATCATCTTTCTAAAATGTCAAAATAGTGGTATGAATTCTAGAAAGATGATGGATCTGAAAAATGGTATGTTGGGTGGCGATGATGATGGTAGTAATTAAGCCTATCTTTATATATCTTTAATTTTTAACTTGTTGTTATTTATGAAAATGTTAAAATGTTTTTCCAAAATAATATAATTAATTTGGTGATTTTATAAATGATATTATCCACATATGTATTGCCACATAGGTGTTTTATTGGCCACATCAGTTAAAATTCTGACACATAAGCGTTTTTGGAGGATAAAATGGAAGGTAGGACGAAAAATGCAACAAAAATGACAATTGAAGGACAATTTTGTTCTATTTTAAAAGGGCAAGACTATTTTCGTGAGTAGGGCAAACACGGAGACCAAAAGTGTAATTAAGCCTATTTTTTTTCTTCTAAATGCAAATAACATTTAACATATAACCCACGTTTCAACGCTTAGTCCGTGCTTAGCACATGTTTGTTGCTAGTTGAAATTAAAAATAAAAAGCTTAAGATGAAAGTATGTACCCGTTGTTACCAAATGGATGAAATATATCTTTCTCTTTGTTCCAAAATCAATGGATGATAAAAGAGATAAGAAATATAGTTTTTTGGTGAAACCCTGACATATTTCCCTCTCAAAATATAGATGAAATGTCTTTTGCAATTGTAATCTGGAACAATAGAACCGTTCAATACTCAATTCTCATTAGCAATTAGCAAATATAGATAGAAAAACTGCCATAAATCAGTTACTTTGAGTTACCAGAAATTACATATGAAAAAACCGAAATAGCAGGTGTATATTTGGAATAAAAAGAAGGCTACACCAAACCAATGTTGTATTGTATCCATACGTTGGAAAAACTCATATGTAGGGAATTTTATTTTTTTAAAGAAAATCATATGTAGGAAATTAGAAACAGATAATGGATCAAGAGGATTATGATGCACTAAAACAAACACAAAACAAATAAGGAAGCAATTAAGATTAAAATTAAGCAATAACAAATAACAGAAAGTGAAAACTATAGTAGCAACAAAATGAGTTGCCAGTTTATGAAACAAAAATAAGATATAATAATTAGTGGAAAAATATTGATTGCTTAATTACTTGCGGAATAAGATTTCAACCTTTGTCCCTATCAGACCGAATAAAAAAGCAAATCCAATGGTTGTTCTTCCTTCAAGTGTATACTCTTCACATCACATTCTCTATATGTTCTAATGGTTGTTAAAGTATCCCTTAAACATTGTTCAGATTTGGAAGGATTTGAAAATAACAAACAAAAACCGGTTTGTGTTTGAATAAAAGTTGGGGAAATGGTTTTTACCACCATGTTATTCATAATTGCAAATGTCTTCCAGATTAATTGAAAAATACGTTAATTGTCTACGACATGCTACTCTCTGTAAAATAATGTAGAAAAATGAGGATAAACCTATAACACAATTGAAGAAGAAAAAAAATGAAGTTTGTGTATAATGGAGAAGGAAGCACAATAGAAGGGACAATAATCCAGAACGTTGTCCATTTAGAACCGTTGCCTCCGCGGTAACCCATTGATCTCAAATCGATGCCATCGCAAGCAGCTAAGATTCCACCGCATACCACCACTGTCTTCTGTTTTTCTCATCTTTATCTAACCATGTTCAAAACAAAGCATTTGATCACAATTGATTGGCAAACACATTGCCCTCAACGATACTGTTTCAGCAATGAAATCAAAATCAAACGACCACAATGCAAACAGGCATGAACTCAACACTCGCCGCAACAGTCTCACCAATAATCAAACACCAAACACAAAAAACTACATAGAACAAAACATAAATTAAGAATATTAAAAAGTGATTAATGAGAATCAAAACTAAAAACAAAAAATAAATAAATTAAAACAAACTAGAGTTTTCAAGATAATGCACACAATATTCCTCCCATATTCAAACACCAAAAATAAAATGCACACAATCCTCCAAAAATGAAATAAGAAGAATTCTCGATGAAATACTCTCTAACAACATCAAGGCAACCAAGTAAATATTAAAACATATAAATTAGAATAGAAATATACTCTATACAAAACAAAACGGTAGAGGAAATGCATAAACCATGGATCACAAACTATGTAGAGAATCCCATTCTAATGCAACAATGACATTCTCTATGTCCCATAGAAACCATTGTTAATGATTTGAATGAATTGAATTAACAAACAAAATTTGGTTTGAGTCTCTCTTTTTCTTTGTACATGAATTTTACTCTCATTTCACTAATGGAAAAAAGTTATTATTCTCCAATCTCTCTTGCAGCATAGTTATACTTTTTTTTTTCCTGATGAATATTGATTGATTAGAACAAATAACATGAGATAAGAGGTAAAAGATACAATCTGCTTGTTCCTTTTTTTAAGTGTAACTTCAACTTTTGAAATATCAGACAGAAAATAAAGCAGAGTAAAAGAAGAAAAAATAATACCGTGGTTCCTGCCGATTAGTGGTAGATTGAAGCCGCACTCAACCATTTATTCATAGCCGCCGCCTAATGCAGCAGCGTTCATCTATATCTTTTTCCTTGTTTCTACTGCATGATGCTTCTAAAGATCAAACTTCATCTCCATGGATGTTGTATGAAAAAAGACGATGAACCATGACAAAAGTTATGAGTGAGAAAACAATTAGTTGAAGAAAGAAACTGTCATCAAATAGTAATTAAACCGACAGTTGAAAACGACATCAAACCTTTTAGAGGCACCATCATTCAAAGCATGTCTTTCCTGTACCAATAAAAGAAAACAAAAACATGATATAATCAACCAAATTTATAACCGCATAACGTAAAATAATCTATAAATTTATTTAGTGGAACCTGTATGTTGTAGTAGGAAAAAATAGTTTGAAATGGTCCTCCACTTGGTGTGCACAAACTTATTTCTTCAACCCTGAACAATTGTGTAGAACTAAACCATGTATCTGTGAGAAATAGAATGGAAGCAGTTATTTTTTTATGATTGTTTATGCAACTGTGAGAAAGAGAAAGATATCGGTTATGCTTTTGTTTGTGTGGGTAAGTCAAATTTTTTATTAAAGAGAAAACCTGTAGTTATGTTTTGGTGTGTGATTAGTGAGTAAGATAAAAATTTTCTTTAATAACTGCCACCGTGTGTGATTATTAGTGGGTAAGGAAGATTTTTTTTTAATAACTGCCATCAAGTAAGGGCATTTTGGGATTTACAAAAAAAGGCTACACCAAAAAATAGTATTGCCTTTATTAATAGGTATAGATAAAAATACAATTATCGTTTATAATTAAATTAAAAAACGCTTAATTTTAAAAAAAAAAATTGTAAAAACAAAATGTATTTAAATAATTTATTTTTATTTTCTTAACTTAAAATGCAATACAACAACAAACTAAGCACGCGGCACACAAATTACTTAAAATGCAAAACAATAAACTAAGCACACAACACACAAATAATTTATTTAGTACGATACAAATCATCTTCAATCACGAAGCATTCCAAACTTTGTCCATATGTGCTTCACTAGATCTGCTTGCAATTCGTGATGAACATTTGTATCACGCAACTCGGATCTTGTACGCACGTGATTTGCAAAAACGGGTAACACCTCGGTCGAGTATGGTTGCGGTGTACTAGATCCACTTCCCTCAGATTGCTCAAAATCAGTCCAGCGTTGAGCATATGTATCTCGTTCATCCTCAACAATCATATTATGTAATATAATGCATGACCTCATGATGATACCCAAATCTTCTATGTCCCACAAGCGAGCTGGTTCACGGATGATTTTAAATCGAGCTTGAAGCACTCCAAATGCATGTTCGATGTCCTTCCGACATCCCTCCTGAACTTGTGCGAATAACTTATCGGGTTCACTTTGAGGAAGTCTAATCGATTTGACGAAAGTTGGATAAGAAGGGTAGATACCATCTGCTAGATAGTATGCCATATTATAGGGAAATTGGTTCACAACGAAATTAACCATTGGAGCTCTTCTCTGTTCCACATCATCAAACACTGGTGACCGGTCTAGAACGTTTATATCGTTCAACGTTCCCGGACATCCAAAAAAGGCATACCAGATCCATAGATCATGAGAAGCAACTACTTCAAGAATAACTGTGGTGGTTCTCTTATCCCCCTTGGTAAATTGACCTTCTCATGCTTTAGGACAATTTTTCCACTCCCAGTGCATGCAGTCAATATACTCCCGATCATCCCTGGGAACCCCCGCATTTCACTAACATGTAGTATTCTTTGCAAGTCATCTTGGGTTGGTGCTCTCAGGTACTGTTGCTCATACAATCGTATGATTCCTTTACAGAATCTACGCAAGCACTCCAATATTGTAGTACCTCCTATTTTGATGTATTCATCGACCACATCTGCTGCCACACCATATGCTAACATTCGCATTGCTGTCGTACATTTTCCTAAGGGTGATATACCTTCTTTATTGGCTGCATCAACTCGTTGGGTGAAGTAGTTATCACTACTTGAAAGGTCTCCAATGATTCAAAGGAAAACGTGTTTTTGCATCCGGTACCGACGACAAAACATAGCATCGTCATATGTAGGCTCATTGGCAAAGTAGTCGTCAATTAGCCTTTGGTTTGCCGCTGCATGATCTCTTTTTAAATATTTTCTAGTACGAGATGTACTATCTTCCTCTATTTTTTCGACGCTCAATAAATCGGTTGACGATATAAGTGTCTTCAATAGCACGGTTTCAGAAGTAGGCTTCGATATCAAAAGGATCCATTGATAGTTTTTTAGAAGTAGAGTATTAGAGAGATTTTTGTGATATTTAGAAGTAGATTGAAAGAGAGTTGTGATATTGGAAGTAGATTGAATGAGAGTTGTGATATTGGAAGTAGATATGAGTCCCTATATATAAGTACATTGTGTGGTGGACATTGACGGATTCAAAATAAGTTATGGAATACATTTAATTATCAGATAAGGACTACATTCAAATTGGGTGGTACATATTCAAACACAATAACCCATGCATTAAAGCCAAAAGTCACGGGGGACTAGACAATACTAAAAATTATTAAAGCAAACACTGTGGATTAGACAACACTAACAATTATTAAAGCAAACACTGATGACTAGACAACGCTGCAAAATATTAAAGCAAACACTGGGGACTAGACAACACTGAAAATTATTAAAGCAAACACTGGGGACTAGACTACATTAAAAATTGATTGAAATTAATTTGGAAACAGCTCACGCGTCAACTTTTCCAACAACTCTTTTTTCCGGTCATCGAGATACTCTTCGAAACTTAACTTTACATACAGTTTCATTTTCTTCAATTTGTTTTTCTCCTGTTGCACCAAGGTGAACTCTTTCAAATGTTCAACCTTCTTGCTCCTTGATTGCTTTGAATTGAACCCACTCTTTTTCCACCTCATCCAAGGCAGCCTCCTAGATTTTCTTTTTGCCCTTTTTTTTAGCTGCCTCCTGATGTAAGATTTTTACATGTCGTATAACTATTTACACGTGAGTATAATAGGTTCGTTTCTTCAGGGATTGATGTGTCTCATAAGCATTTTAACGTCAAATATCATCTTAAGTGTTTGTGTATAAATTGTTTGTTTATGTAAAACTATTTGAACTATTCGACATAAAAGTAAAACGAGTAGAGATAGGGCTATTTTGCTTGGGGTCAGAGATATCAACCAAGCGTAACAGCTGCAATCTCTCGATCAAATAACGGATTCTAGCTTTTTAAACGATATTATCACAATCACTTGACAATATCATTCATTTCCAAATGATATCGTTATTTTTAAGGGATTGTTTAAATGTCGATTTCCCGCACGTTTAAACAATCACAAAGTCGTTTGGATCGTTTAATCGACGATTAAAAGTGATTATCAAATATTAACATCTATGATTAACATGATAACTTAAGATAAATTGTTATTCTATTTCTAAAATCCAAAAGCATTTGTCAATATCATTTTGAATCTCTATAAAACATTAAACACAAGAACAACAACAATATTGAATAAATAAGCTAGAACCATATATTAAATGATCAAAAGATTACATAATAGCTTGTTTGAATACCTCAAGACCCACAAGGTAGATGTAGCTACATATGTCTATGATAGCTTTGCAAAGGAAGAATAAGAGATGAAGATTCAATGCCTAGATCTATGATATCTCACTAAATCTTGGGTTGAATCTACTCCTAACTACCTTGCTTTGTGTTTCTCTCTCTAGAAAATGCCCTATTCTCTCTCTAAAAAACCAGAAAAACTAATAAAACAGTGAAGTGGTCTTGAAAGAGAAGAGAAAACTATTTATATTGGCTGCCTCTGCGAAATTTCGCTGATAACCAAATATTTCACTATCAGCGAAATCCTAAAAATCCGCCTCTGCCCCAATGGGGTAGCTCCACGTGGCCCTTATCCTGTTGGATTTCTTTGATCTCGCCACAACTTCGCTAATGGCGAAATATCCCTGGAGTAATTTCACTATCAGCGAAATATTCGCTAATAGCGAATTTCTTCACTTCTGCTTCCCAAACTTCGCCAATGGCGAAATCTCCCTGGAGCATTTTCGCTATCAGCGAAATTCTTGTGAACTTGGACACTTTTTCTTGGTCCTTGCTTGTCATTTCCTGCACAAGTTGAGTGGAGTAAGGCATACAAAGCATAAATGGTAAAATTACAACAAATGATTGCTTTTCCTTATATAACTTGCAAAACAAGTCATTAAAATGCCTAGATTAACACAGAAAATATGGTATTTTTGAGCACTTATCACCTCCCTATCCATTGGACGAGCACTAGATCCTACAAAGTTTGAGCCACATGCATCACTGTCGTGAGATCTCTTAGATCCACTACTTCCTGAGCCAATACTTCCTCCTACTTGACTACCATAACGTGGTTGATTACAGAGAGCATTCCATTTTTCCATTAACGTAAAATTAACATTCTTCCCACATGCATATAATTCCTACGCTTTAGCCAAAACATCAGTTTCCGACTAACCGCTTCCTTGCAAACGCTTAACACCGTCATAAGCACCAATCCATTTATTTATTACTTTGCTCGTATAATTAAAACGGTTTCGGCATGCAATTAGATCGCGCGGAGAATCGAATGAGCAATACTCATTACAATACTCAGCAATTTTACCCCAATATGCTTCACTTGTCTGGTTTCTCCCGACAACACTACTTGTTTCAAATTTAATCCATGCACTAATTAGGACCAAATTTTGTTGAGTGTTCCATGCTGGTTGCTGGGTTTTCTTGCTCTTAGGAGTTGAATCCTCTGGATTTGGAGCGGCTTCATTAGCTCTTGTCATTCCACCAGGAGTTATTTGTGTTGAAAATTCGGGAAATTCAGATGCACCAACTCTCGGAAATTTTCATTCATCATTGGCATATAACCATTAAACGGGGGTGTTTGAGATGGAAATCCCATCATAGATCCATAATATGGATTAAAGTTTGGACCAGATGATGAGTGGTTAAAATTTGATGCAAAACCAAAATTTTGCATATTTTGAGGATGTTGGTTGAAAAATTGTTGGAATTTTGATAGCTAAATGGGTAATTAGAAGAATTCTGGGTGTTGAAATGATTATTATTGGGATCCATTTCACTAAAAAAAGCACTAAAACTTCAAAAGAAAACCTAATAATAAGATTAAGAGAGGGAAAAACTTGGTTTTTTTTTTCCGTGTCCAAATCAAATGATCCAAGTCTCTATTTGTAGAGGAAAAAAATCACGAATTTTGGTAAAAAAAAATAAAAATTATTTGCAATGAAATAATTGAGTTTAAATGATTAAGAAGATAAAAATCTAACCAACCAATCGAATGCTGCCACTTGTCACACTTTTTATCCATTTGTCTTTCTCTCTCCGCGTGTACAGTCTCACACGCGCCCTGTTGGCGCGTGCATCTCACGCGCCAATTTCAACAAATCGTTTTGCGCCACGTGGTCTGGCGGGACAGACTTCAACTTGTTTAATCCCTTCATCACCTCACTCATCCACATCATCTTTTCACTCACTCTGAACACCCTCATGCAAATGGTTCCAACATATTGAAGCTTGCATTCAATAAGCCATTGCAAATGGTCTAATGAGAGGTAGGAGAATGTACTTTTTGCTAAATTATTTGGGGTTTACCATAATTTGATGCTGATAATCAACAACTATATTCAACGAGTTATTTGTGAGACAAATTTTTTAAAAGTCGTCCATCTTCTTCAACATCCGGATCACTCGCATATGCATATATACGCTTTTTGTTGGTGAAGAGTTTTAGTTTAAAGGAACACACCCCTAACATTTTTTTTCTAAATGTGCTTAGAGAGGACAACCATTGTGAAAATTTCTTAATCAAGCTCGGACGTCTTCAGATTAGGTGTGACCTTTTAACCGGCTCTCCATCGAAGTTGAAGTGTTGCATCTTGATGAGCCCTATTTTTAGAGTTTTTTTTCTCTGTCTGACCAACCAAAAAAATTGATGCAAGTAGGATTAATTAGAAAAGGAGTCATTCAATTTGGAGCATTTATTTATTTTAAATGGATCACTCATTTTAAAGACAAGAAAGTATACAATAGTTTTGGCGCCATCTAGTGTGCATGACGTTAATAGGTCTCCTACGGTAGGAGACCATGTATAAGACTGTTATTTTTTTTATATAACTAAAATAACTTGTATTAATAGGTGGTTGTATTTAAATTATATTTAAGTAATTCACTTAACTGCAGGGTCAATTTTGGAATTCCTCATTCTGGATTAAATTATATTTAAGTATTTAAATTGTATTAATGTTTTTTATAAAAATATTGTTTGTCAACTTAGATCTGGATTAACACGATTACAACATTACAATCACTCATTATGCACCGTTTGGATCAAGAACACCATACATTTGCAACTTAGATTTCATTAGGTTAATACTAGAAAATCCTTAATCATCATTATTATCAATTTCTTCTTGATTATTTTCTCTTCTAACAATTCCAGATTTAAACAACTACTATTATCAATTATTTTTTCATTCTTCTTTCAGTTTCATTCTTCTTTCAATTCCAGATCAGATCCAAATAAGAAGCCCAAATCTTCTGTAATTTCATTCATTGCCACAATTAATTTGTCATTATTTTTATAAATCCTCCCTCGTCAAACATCTTTCAGATCTCTCTCTTCATATATCCATCTTTTCAAATCCAACTCAATCTCTTAGAATAATTATTCTTATGGTTTTTTTACTACCAAATCTCCCATCGGTTTCACTTCCCCTAAAAAAAATTCCATTGATTTGGGGTTTGTGTATTTTTAGATTTGTGTTTTTTCTGGATTTGGGAGTTTGAAGAAAATGGATAAGATGAAGGAGAGGATGACGTTTATGGGTAAAGAAGGAGAACAATTGTTCGAATAATACCAAAAACACCCTTTACAAAATGTGATTCTAGATTCTATTGTATTTTTTAAATTAATAATAATGTTTATTAAATAAAATGTTATGAGGTTACAATTCAAAAGATCACAACCATTGCTTGCATTTCATTTCTATCCAATGGTTCTAATTCAATTTGCAACAAAAAAAAAGGTCTTCCACGGTAGATGACCTATAGAGGTCGCGTACGGGAGACAAAGCCAATAGTTTTATCTAATAAAAGATACCAATTGAATTTGTTAATTCATATGTTGTTTCTTTTTAAGGTCAAGTTCTTAATTCATAAGTTAGTACTTAAAGGTCCGTTTGATGGTCGGGATAAAGAGACAGAATATGATCATGCTCTCATGTTTGATGCACCAAAGAGATAGGATAAAATAAACCATTTTTCTATCTTATCCTGACTTTCCTTTGTAATTTCTATCCTGAGTATAGGCTGGATTACAAATTATCCTAATGAGATTAGAAGATCATTCTTTAATTATTATCTTGATATTCTGCCATTTTAAAAATATTGTCATTTTTTAAAATAATGATAGCATGTATTTTCTATTGTAATTAATAACATGTCATTTTTATAGTATTTAATTAATTATGAAATCAATTTTTTCATTTAATTATAATAATATCATGTTTGTTATCATGTCCGCATCAAACATATGATAGGATAATGTTTATCATGTCCTTATCATATCTTATTTTTATCTAATTTTATATCATATCTTGCATATATCTTATCCTGATCATCAAACAGGCCCTAAAGGTAAAACAAATGAGATAAAGATAGTCCGAAAAACAAATCAGATAAATGAGGTATTATTTTAAGTATAATTTATTTTATCTTATAACTCTTATTTCCCCTCTCCTAGAAAAATGAAGTTTATACTCCACGTCGTAAATTAGAAGTTGCAATGGAAAACAAAATTGTGCTAAATACAATACCAATGAATCATTAATGCTATTTTTTAATTATATTTTTAACTATCTCTTACTCTTTTTTTCTTTTAATATTTTAATGGGAATGTTAACTAATGCCCGAGGCACTAGTTAAAGACCATAAATAGTAACTTTTTTTTATAAAAAACTGTGCATTCAGTGCATTGGAAATTGAAAAATATTAAATTTTGAAAGAATAATTACTTTATTTAACATGCTTAAAGAGTGTCCGATGACAATCGTTAACAAGACCCTATTTTAATTTATCTTTCTCATTTCAACAATTAAAGATAATTTTATAAAATAACTTATAATTTTTCTTTATCATACAAATTAGTTGTATTTCTTAAGTGCAAATTCGTCAAAACTACTTATAATTTAATTTAGGATATAGGGAACCACTCTTATTCTTCAGGCGAAGAGAATTGTTGATAACGTGATCTGAGTTTTTAAACACATCACTAACAAAACAAATCAAATTAAAATTTTAATTTCCATATGAAAATTCAAATTGAGAATAAATTGCTTGATATTCTATCTAGGAGTGAGTAAAAGTAAATTCCATTTTAGTATGACAAAGTGGTTTGATTTTGAAAAGAAAAAAAAAACCTACTTATATTATTGTAAGAGAAAACAAAAGAGTAAAAAAGAATACAAGAAATACAAATATAAATTTCTTCTATAAACTTGGCGTGTGCTCCTAATGGTAAGGACGAGAACAATTGGGTAAAGCTATACTTTACCCGACAAATTTTTTATCTTATACTCCTACAAATATCCCTCCATTCACAGAAAAAAAATACTAATCTTAACCTTCTTCAAAATCACATTAATTTTTTTGGTTACAAAGCTAAACAAGCAGAAGAAAGAAAACACAAAAAAAATAAAAAAAAAAGAGCAACTACGCCCTTGGGAACTAGACTCCTGAAGCGTCGATCCTTAATAGGCCAATAAGGTCTGATGGAGGAGAAGGATGAATGGTGATGTCAACATCTGAAGCCGTCCCTGATTTAGCCAAGAAATCCGTTCATTGGTTGCCTTCTCTAAGAGTATGCTGAAGAGAGAAGTTACCGGTGGTCAAAAGGTCCTTAATGTTCTAAATTAAGACAACATAAACATGATAGTACTTAGTGCCACTTGTATGAGATTAATGGAAATGAGAGAATCCGAGTAACAAACCAAATCATTGATGTTCATGTTTCTTGTCAACCTAAGACCATGATAGTTTTGAAGTTAAAAAAAATATCAATCTTAAGTACATTGTTGTAAATGACATAAAGAAAATATGAGCATTGATAGATTAACTAGTTTTAATTTGGTTATTTCAAAAATTTTAATGCAAATATATAAAAAAAACACACGCATATAGAAATATTGGTGGCTGTGAAGGTCGAGTAGTATGGATGGGAGAAAGGCAAATCAACCATGGGAGGGTTTGAAGTTCAAGAACCAATTGATAGGACCCAAAAGCCATCACTAACAAATTATGATAAAACTAGGGTTCTAAATTAAAAGATACAGAAGAATAAAATTAAGATAAAATAAAGTAACTTTTCATTTATTTTTCTTCATTTCTTTCTAATAGGACAATACAAATGCTTATATAGGCTGATGCATACACATGATAAGATAAGTGCATCAACCACACAATAACAATACCAAACAAACTAATAAAATATGCTTAAAAGATTCCCTTCTAGAATATACTAGACGAATAATTATTCTAGTCTCTATGATTGTATCAGAATATGAAAAAAATAAAATACAAAGAAAAAAAGTGACAAGTAGTACAAGAAACACCCAAGTCAAAGAGTATCACAATGCAAATACAAGCCATAACAGAGAGAAAAAAAAAACACAAATAACCAAAATAATGCCGACAAAAACAAAGACTCCACTAGTAGACCTACCCAACACCTCCACACCCAGTCGACAACAAGCACCGCCAATGAACGAGAGAAGGAACGGTGTAACCCCAACCAAAGTGCCTACAAGCAGCCAAGAAGCCAACAAAATCAATGCAACTCATCAATGCCCCTTCACAAATCTCTCTATGTTCCAACACAAGACATGTTCCAACTCCCACTCATAGTACATGAATCTTACCTAGAAATCATTTCCAAGAGGAGAATTATACCCTATCAACCAAATGCTCCCTAGAGGCAATCCTCCTATAGGAGATTAGGCCGTTTCGTGATTTTCAGATTGACCACACAATAATATGTCAAACTAATGCCGAACGTGATGTAGCTTCCTGTTAATAGTTCTACAACAAAAATAAAAACAAAAAAGTTAAAAATTAATGCAATTAAACAATGGGAATATAATTTGTACATAATATCCAGATTCATGTTTTATGTACCTCCTCTGGCTTGACTGGTGGACACTTATCAGGTTGCCTAACAATGTAAATCTCATCACCAGCAGTCCCATAGAAGTCTTGATTGCGGTGCCAAATCCATAATGCATGAGTTTCATTCTTCACCTGCAAGTTAATTATTCGACCACTTAGTTTGTACTCCTACTCAATTGATTGATGTTTCAAGTGCCACTAATATACATGAACTTCTATCAATAGGCTTCAAATGCTAAAGTGCCTTTATGAACCAATATTTTGGAAAATTTTGTATTTCACCAAAATCATAAGACTTGATGGCCTTTTCAATTTAATTCAATTGATACTTGACCAGGTTGAAAATACTGTTGTGAATTCCATCAAAAATCACACCAATAAATACTTGATGTGTGGAGCAAGGAATAACAAACAACCAATACAAGTGGGTAACAGTTATAATCACAAGCAAAAGTAGAAAACAACGAGAGAAAAGAAGAGAGAACACAAAAGAATTTGTTTACCCAGTTCAATCCAAATTGACTTAATCTGGAGGAGAGAGCAGCCATCCGTTTCATTATATGATGAGTAACGTTACAAAAGAGATGTCAATGAGTTACAAGCATAAGTCTCCCGCCTAATTCTACCTAAAGCCCCAATCTCTTCCCGTAACCAAGAGACTCAATCCTAATAGTGTTTCCCAATGTGAATCAACCCTCAAACCCTAGTGTTTGTTCCAAAGAGACAAACTCTCTACAAACCTTAGTTTTGTTGTTGCCTTTCTAAACCCTTGTTTCAGCCCCCTCTATCTCCAGGTTTGCTCTGACACAAAACCTATATTTATAGTAAAAGTAACTCCCATAAAATTGTAACAAATCGTAACAAATCTGGCCCACAAATACGTTTCTGAAATATCCACTGCGCGCAAATTCGGGGCCCGATTTTACCATTCGGGCGCCAATTTTTGCCGCAAGAAAAGCGTCCAACACAACCAAATTCGGGCCCCGGACAGATCCATTCGGGCCCCGATTTTGCCTTTTGCAGCAAACATCATTTTTGCCTCCAAACTCCAATTTTGAGTCACTTTCACAACAATCTCCACCTTGACTCTAAATTAGTGATGATGCCAAACCATCAACCACTATGCTGCTCTTTCCCTTGCTTCCCACTACACCAAATAGCTCCACAAGTTTACACCATAACCTCTTCAGCCACGGAATGTCTTCCGCCTTCTCAAAGATCCTTGTATCAAACTACACTAGGAATTTCAGGTAGTTCTACAAGACTATACCATACTTCTTCAACACAAGACATCTCCCGCTTCCTTGAAGATCTACTTGTGCCCAATCACCCTTGGTTTTTAGAGTAATCCACAAGGACACACCTCAACCCCTTCAGCCATCGGAATGTCTTCTGCCTTCTCGAAGGTCCTTGCAGTCCAACTACGCTAGGAATTTTAGGTAGTTCCACAAGCATTCACCATAACCTCTTCAACACAGGACATCTCCCGTTTCCTTGAAGGTCTCCTTGCATCCAATCACCCTTGACCTTTTTTAGAGTAATCCCGCAAGTCGTGCTATACATTCTTCAACCTCATGAAGAAATCCCTTGCTCACCATATAGCATAGCACCCAAGGTCCTCTATAGTCGTACCATTACCGATGTGTTCAACTCCACCTCAAGCTGAGCGTACTCAACCTCAACTAGCAAATGTGTACATCCCTCAATGTCTTAAACCTTGAAACTCCACCTCAACAGGTAGATCATTGCCCCCTTTGCTCACCATAGAACATAGCACCCAAGGTCTTTCATAGCCGTACCATTACCGGTGTGTTCAACCCCACTTCAAGCTGAGCGTACTCAACCTCAACTAGCAAATGCGTACATCCCACTATGTCTTCAACCTTGAAACTCCACCTCAACAGGTAGATCATGACTATTGTTTCCTCCGCCTCTCCAGACTGATCATGAGTATTCTTACCACCGCCTCTCCAGACTGATGTTGAGTGTTTAACATCTCTCCAGACGACCACCGCTGCACTAGGCATCGTTCCCAAGGTGAGACACATCACCTTCTTCATCCTTCAAACAACACCACATCATCAGAGCACCCGCATCCTCAAGACGCACCTCAATGTTCTCCAAATCACCAATGATTTTGTTGAACTCCGTGAGTTGCTCCATGACGGCCTTTGACTCCACCATCTTGAATGAGTAGAGTTGTTGCCTTAGGAATTGCCAATGAGTCAAATACTTTGTCATATACAAATATTCAAACTTTGACCACATCGATGCCGCGGTTGTATCCTTTGCTACTTCTCTCGAAACTTTATTCCCGAGGCACAAGACAATGGCACTCCTGGCCTTGTCCACCATCTCGGTCTTCTCTGCTCGTGACATGGTGACTGGTAACACACCTTCACCCTTCAAAGCTTTCTCACACTTTTGTTGTATTAACATCGCTTCCATCTTTACCTTCCATAACCCAAAATCGTTATCTCTGGTAAACTTCTCAATATCCCACTTTGAACCCATAGTACTTAATTATCCTTTGATCATTGCCCCACGGTGGGCGCCAATTGTTGCGAATTCGATGAAAAATCACACCAATAAATACTTGATGTGTGGAGCAAGGAATAATCAAGCAACCAATACAAGTGGGTAACAGTTATAATCACAAGCAAAAGTAGAAAAGAGCGAGAGAAAAGAAGAGAGAACACAAAAGAATTTGTTTACCCAGTTCAGTCCAAATTGACCTAATCTGGGGGAGAGAGCAGTCTTCCGTTTCACTATATGATGAGTAACGTTACAAAAGAGATGTCAATGAGTTACAAGAATAAGTCTCCCGCCTAAATCTACCTAAAGCCCCAATCTCTTCCCGTAACCAAGAGACTCAATCCTAATAGTGTTTCCCAAGGTGAATTAACCCTTAAACCCTAGTATTTGTTCCAAAGAGACAAACTCTATACAAGCCCTAGTTTTGTTGTTGCTTTTCTAAACCCTTGTTTCAGCCCCCTCTATCTCCAGGTTTGCTCTGATACAAAGCTTATATCTATAGTAAAAGTAACTCCCATAAAATTGTAACAAATCGTAACAAATCTGACCCAAAAATACGTTTATGAAATATCCACTGCGCGCAAATTCGGGCCCCAATTTTACCATTCGGGCGCCGATTTTTGCCGCAAGAAAAGCGTCCAACAACAGCCAAATTCGGGCCCCAGACAGATCCATTCGGGCCCCGATTTTGCCTTTTCCAGCAAACATCAATTTTGCCTCCAAACTCCAATTTTGAGTCATTTTCACAACAAATACAGACTACCAAGAATAAAGAGAGTGCATGCAATGAAGAAACATGGTTTTCAGTTTTCAGGTTGAATAATTCAAATGTTGTATATTTGTTAAGCCCTTTCTAGAAAGAAAAAATATAACATAAATGTGTAGAGACTAGATAAGGCAAGATTACCTCTAGAATCCCATGACCAAAGCTGCTTTCACGGAAAGCGCTATAATCAGGCTGTTGGTCCCAACAGAATTCACCTGCTGCTGGACCGGATGTAAAATTAAAGGCGCAGAAGCCACCCATAAAATCTGGTGTAGTTGATGGTTCTGGACAGTTTCCTGGTTCATCGGCATGAGCAATTGCCATCTTTTCTCGGTTACCACCGTCACCAACGGTAATATAAACAGGACCGCAGGGATCCAATGTGTAGTTATATACACGGTTTGATCTCTCATAGGCATGAACCTGTTCAATGTTCTCATGAGAATTTTGCATGTTGAGAATAATAACAATTATTAGTAATGAAAAAAACAAGGTGCTTACATGTCCATTGAAGACAATGTCCACACCATATTTATATAGTAAATCTTCCATCTCCACCCTCATACACTCCACTTCTCTATAATGTGCTATGTAGGTGCTGTACCAAGGTGCATGCCATGTAGCTACCAACCATGGAGTTACTTCCCTGTCAAGAGAAGCCAAATCTTTCTCCAACCATTTGTATTGGTCCCCTTCAATAAAAGAAGGATGACACTTGAAGTGGATCAATAAGGACTATCAATTGTGTAGAAGAAAATGATGAACCAAGAGTTAACCTGATTTGTCGTATGATATGTAGGCACCGAGCATTATAAAATGTATTCCTCCAGCATTGAAAGAATAATACAAAGTGGATGATGATCCACTCTCTTCCGATGGAAATGCAAATCGAGAACTATAAGCAACAAATGTCTTGTTCTCAGCTTGTTCTTCTATCTCATGATTCCCTTCCACTACCATTATTGGGACACTGGCGATCAGAGGTTCCATATACCTGAATCCATAATCCACAATGATTAGTTTTAGCCAAGAAATCTCAAGTCAAAATCAAGACAATGACACGACTAGCACCATATGCCTAAATCAGCTATAACAGAAAGATTCCTAGTGAAGCTAAATTTTACCTTCCCCAATAATCCCAACGCGGTTGATATGTTTCCTGGATGGGGGTATTCGAAAACGAGCAATAATAGCAATCTGAACCAGTACCATTAGTAAGATACAGGTTAGCATAACTAACATCACCAACCAATAGAATAAGATCAGGATGATTGCCAGTCATATGATTGACAGTAGATGTGGTATTGTATGTAAGACCTAAGTCTCCGACCACTGCGATTCTGCTAGGGTAGCTCTTAGGGCCTGAAACTGGCATTGTCCTGAAATAATGAACATCACTCGTTGCTGATAAAGAAGGATCTCCGCATTGATATTGGTATAGAGTGTTGGGTTTCAAACCTGCAGTAAAGAGAATATAATTTTATATAGTTCTTCACAGCAAACAATCATATGCCAGGCTGCCCAGGAAAATACAAGTATGACTTCATTTGACTAAGAATGACTTCAAAATATAGTTGTTCCTTTTCAATCTTGTTTCCTTACACTTTGAATTTGGGTTAGGCCTAATTTATAACCAATGCTTGGGCCATATAATTATCATCTAATGTGAAACTCTCAATATCCTTCACAAACAAAATTACGTGACCGAGATTGCCTGATAATGGGTAGTTCAGCAGATCTAGGATAGATTCTAATAAACTTATTCTATCTTAGATTTGGGCTTATCCCCATTTTAACCAAGAAAACCTACTTCGAAAGTAGAGACAGCGCACCACCTATAACCTACGGAGAATTGGCATGGAGACTAAACACATGTTGACACTGAGATGTAAATACTGGTAATAATTTTAAAAAATAAAAGTAATTGAATGTAATCATGTGCAATCGTGTGATTGTCGAACACTAACTCATATTGGACACTCATACATGCCTTCATGCTGAAGTATCAGTGCTACATAGTCTATAAATACTAATTTGGCCATTTTGGATACTGCCAGTACTCTGAACACTTCCCTTTCAAGACATGGGTCAATTTACTTGGACAAAAAAGCCGGTGCATGTGAGACAAAAGGATGCTTAGAGCCTATAAAGCTTGAATACTAAAAAAAATTATGTGTCGTATCGGATGCCAATAATCCGTAGATACTCGCTGATACGTACTCTAGAAGTATCAGAAGTTATTTTTTATAGCCTAAGTCAAGGTGTTAATATACCTGTGAGACGAACATGATGTATAATTCCAGAAGTGTAGTTGTGAAGTCCTTCAAAAGGATATAGCTGACTATATACAAGGGAATAACCAACAGCTTGGCGATTCATTGACCTTCCAAACCTTCCATATTGGACTATGCTACCAACTGTTTCAGGATCTAATGGTTCTATATTCTCCCCAATTTGGAATTCTCCTGCAAATGTAATCTAACAATATCATATATGTTCAAATAAACAGACGCTACTTATATATAGCAACAAAAAGAGACTTCAGTCACTTGAATTGACATGAAATTAACGCAATCCTAAAATATGGCCTTAAGACAACAGAAAAAATCAACTTACAATTGGTACTACAAATTGCTAAAGCTTCAATGAATGAAATTGTGAGGTTAGTACTAGTAGTTCAAAAACCTCAAAATGCATTAACTCAAAATAAAAGTTTTGCCAATTGTGGAATGAAGATAGAGTTATCACTAAATAGAGAGTGAGAGTCGGTGTACTTGCTCTATCAATCCTTCAATTCGGTGCATGTGGAAACGACATTATTCCATTTAGAAAAATAAAAACAAAGCTATTTGTATTCATATATGACACAATGTAAACAGCCATGTTAACAAGTTTTAGTACTGACATGCCTTTGAATGAAAGGCTTTAAACATATTTCCCTCAAAACAAAACAGAAAAGTTATTTAGTACTACCTCAAAGGAAAAAAATTAGTACTATTATATGGAACCATATCTACTACTACTAAATGAATGAAACCAACAATAAAGACACAGTGACGAATCTAATTTTTTTTTATTAGTGAGGTCAATCTCATATTCTCATATATACTATAAATAAATATTCATATGAAAAAACATTAATGTATAAGCGATAAAAAATTATGCCATTACATTAAGAAAAAAATTGGAGACAACAAAATTGTACCATGCACCTCTAAAAAAAATAAAATTGTGCCATGTAGGCCAACATGTGTTGGGGACAATACACACATTCAATCTAAAGTGTTGCTATATAATTCATTTGTGACCTCTTATTTGAAGTTGGAGAACAAGATTAGAAAGTACTTTAGTAATAAAGAAGATAATAAGTGGAAGAAGGGTACCTGTAATCCAAGAAATCCAAACAGAGTCATGGGAGGTAGAGAGTGAGAGAGAGATTTGTTCAGGATGAAAACCTTCAACATTTCTTTGAACAAGAGGATCTGTGTCTGGTATGTCCACAGCGTTTCCACGGAAGCTTTTGTCTAGAGGAACTGTCACGGGCTTGAAGGGTCCATCCAATGTGGTTGGAACTACACCATGGACAAGGATTGAACTTAGTGAAAATAACACCAGAGACAGTGTAACAACTGGAGGAGACACCAAAACAAAACCCATTTTTCAAATGTGAGATCAGATAACTAGAATGTTGGTGTGTATAAATAAGCAGTCATGAGAAAGAAAAGGAATGTGAAAGGTCAGATAATTGATGTTGTTAGAAAACTCAACGGTGAGCATATGATATATATAATTGTGCAATGATGATGGTTAACATTCTCTTTTGAACACACAGGCTCTTGTTTTTGTTTTTGAAGAAGCACACAGGCTCTTGTTAAATGTAATCAACCTGTTTTAGCTTTATGTGATCTTTTTTTTATTACCAAATCAAAGTGTTCTTAGTATAAGGTGTGCTAAGGAAGAAACATCAAATTAAAACAATATTTACAAGAGAACCTAAGCAAAAATTAAAAACAAGAAATTAAAAAACAAAAAAAAGAAATAACTATTAGCCTATGTCCAACATGGTAACCAGACGAAGCCACCAACCATGATAATTGAAGGGAAGAGAAACAAATTTCGCCTTCAACCACATAAATGCGAGAAACTTAATCTTATCAACCACTTGTATTACCGAGTATTCTTTGTCTTTGAATAGCGTGTTATTTTTTCTTTCCAAATTTCCCATACGGTAGAAAACCAAATAACTTGTAATATTGAATGTCGAACCTTTGTGGTACCACCGTTATAACTGAATTGATTAAAATGACCCGGCACATAAAGAGGGACAACCGTAGAAATGCCCAACCATCAACCGAACCGCACCCTACCACACACTTCATGGAGTCGTGGTCAATAACATCTCGACGAGAAGATTGTCCTTTGTAGGCAACCTATCCCGGAACAACCGGCAAGCAAACAACACAACCTTCAGAGAAACATCCTTATGTCAAAGAGATGAAACAGCCACCGATGAAGCAATATGAGGTTGAACAGTTAGGAAATTATAAACACTACGAACTGAAGAAAAAAAAAGAGATGTTTCCAATGTCCATAGCCTTCTATGATCTTTGTCAACCTGCAAAGTCACATTATGAAGCAGCAACATAAGTTCCCCAACCAACTCCTCCCTCTCACGCAAACAACATCCGTCTCCACCTCCACGCCTCTCCCTCCTCCCCCAACCTAACTGACACATATCAAAAATAGACTCCTCCTTAAACACCGTCAAGTTTTATAACTTGCTGAACCTGACACTAAACGACACCCCACCAAGTCAAACATCCGACCAAAAAATGATATGCTTCCCGTTTCCAACTAAGCGACTAACATGATCGTTAAACCACTCCTTCCTACGCAAGGCATGAACATCACGCCACCATAAAGAGGCATCTCAGCCACCCCCCTTCAACTGCCCTCCCTCTACACCATAACGTGCGTCGGATAAGTCAATAATTAGTGTTTTTTATATAATATTTGAGTTTGTTTTATTTAAATTATATTTTTTTATTTCCTTTTTAGAACTATTTTACTTCAATTGCAAGGTCTATATTTCAGGAACAAATATTCACAAGATTTAGTCTTTGAGCAAAAGAAAGGAGATTTGGAGTTAATTTATGAAGATCTCATGCAAAAATATCCTTGGAGCTAATTTGTGCTGAAAATATGAAGATCTTTTACAAGAAAATATATTGTACAAAGAAGTTTGAAGATCCTTCGTATATGTCTTCCGCCCCATAATACCTTTTTGCTGCTTTTGCTTCTTCAACAAAGCTGCCTATTTTAGTTTATTTTTGACCAAGAGCTCATGGTTTCATGTGCAACACTTTAAGTGATTTATTTCTTAGGGCTGAAGTCATTGTTAGACTATAAATAGAGCAGCCACTAGACTTGTAGAATCATCTTTTGTTCTTGTAAATAATAATAAGTGACAATTGTTTCCTTGAATAAAAGTTCACCTTTATTTTAGTTTATGTTCTTCTTCTTTTCTATGTCTACGTCTACAATGAACATGAGTGAATAGACTTCTTGTCTTGGGATCGTTGGATGAGTCTAATGACTAAATCCTAATCAAACTAAACCTCTAACCTTTACTTTATGTAAACATATTTTCTAATCTAAATTCACAGTTCTTATAATCAATAACAAATATTAAGCGATGGATCGAGAGATGAAGTTTAATAGTTGTTATTGATTCATCACAAATATTAAGCGATGAATCGAGAGATGAAGTTTTAATATTGGAACAAGTGAATTTAGACAAGGATTGCGAAACATAAGAATAGTCTAGCAAACCTTGAGACATATAAAGTTTCGATCATTCAAGGATTTCAATAGCAATCACCCATGAGAATAGGTGTGATTGCTAGAGAAACACAGTCAGTGAGACCGAGAGGAGATGTGATAGGCTTAAGAGAAACTTGTCTTTAAAAAATAAGTCCAACATAAAGTTTAGGTTTAGGGTTTGGTTTGTGAAGAGTTTGTCGCCAAGATGAACCAATAATCTCAAGACGCCTTTTTATTTTATTTTCTTTTAAAAACAAAATCAAATCATTTTAAGATAAACTCTCTTCTAATCATTGTTAAAGGTTAATTGAATTCATAACTCCTTGTCGGAATGATACTCTTTTTACTACTTCGATAAAACCGTGCGCTTGCGGATTTTACACATCAGCCGACAACACCCTAAACCATAAACTATTCCCATCCTCCAACAACCGCCAACACCACTTCCCTAACTTTTTAAAATGTGAAGTCTATTTTAAAATGTGAGATCTATTTTTTGGGGTACAAATGTGAGATCTATCTTTATATTTACGTATGTTTGATTTCACTTTTAAAATGATGAAACTGTTTCATGTATGATTAATTTTGACATGTTTAATTATTTTTGAGTAATTGATTTTGTCATCAAAATATTTTTCTTGTATCACACTTAACATGGCTTAATTTTACATAAGCCATTTACTCAATATCAATTCTTGTCACCATTGACAAAAAAATAATAGTATTTCTAAGGCCCCTGCATAATTTTATTTGATTTAAGATAGTCTTTTTTTCTTTTTCTTTTTCTTTTTTCGAACTCCGGCCCCTGCATATAAATTGCAATATCCCTACCAACTGAGTTAAGCTCGCGAGGATATTTAATCTGTTTTTTTTTAGGAAACGGGGATATTTAATCTAAAAGTTAAATATATTTTTGCTTTCTATAAAAAAAAAAGTTTTTCATCATCAGACAACAATTCCCACGCCCACCACACGTCAGTCTGCACATTTCCCCTCTAATTTTCATTTGTTTTGTTCTTGTGTGATTATTTTGCCAATTTGGTATGACATTCCTAGGTGGTTAGGTTGGGAGTTAGTGCCTCATTCGAGAATGAGTATTCTAGGTAGTTTTCTTAGTTTTGTGGGGTTGGGATCAGGTAAGAAGGTTGCACTTGGTTTACTTTTGGCTTGGCTTGCTGTTGTGCGGGCTGTCTGGAACTCTCAAAATGACATTATTTTTGTGGGAGGGACTCCATCTGTCGATCTTTTAGTGGATAAGGTGAAGCTCTCATCTTGGAAGTGGTTCCTGGGTAAGAGCTCGGTCAGCCTCTGCTCCCTTTATGAGTGGGAGGTGCAACATGTCTTGTGTTGGTTCCGGTAGAGTGTTTGAGTTGTGGGTCTTGACTCTCTCTGGGGAGTTGTGGTGTGCCAGCCGCTCCTATCTGGCTTCTTGTCGAGGTGTTTTCTTTTTCTTTTTGTTGTTTTTTTCCTTGTGTTTGTTTTAGTGAGTTTTTGGCTTCTTTTCTTTGAGTACATCTGGTACTCCGAGCCTAGTAGCATTGTTTGTATCTTTTGTTCTTTTATTTGTATCTCTGTCTTTAACTATTTGGGATTTGCTCCCTCCTTTTTCTATCTATATTTTATTACTTTGCCATTAAAAAAAAAATCAAATTATCTAAGTGAAAAAGTCTTTATTGCAGGCTTCTCAAAAAAAAAAAAAAAACTCCATCGTAAGAATATTGACCTATGGTTAAATAAGTAATGAATTGAATTAGATTTACATATTGTAATAATTAATTAATGGCATATGTTCAGTATTAATTAAGATTGTAGTTTCTATTTTCAGTAAAAAAAATTGGGTGGTGAGGATTTTAGAAAATTGTCTTTGATTAAATAGGACACCATCTGGTTACAGAGGGAGAGTGGAGGTTTGGGGATGAAGAGGTTGAATGAGTTTATTGTTTCTTTAATTGTGAAATGAGTGTGGAGGGTGATAGAGGAACAAGAGAGTTTGTGGTATAAGGTGCTAAGTGCACGGTATGGCGAGGAGGGGGTAGGTTGCGCTTTGGTGGGGGGTGGTGGGTCGAGTTGGTTGCGTAATTTAAACCAAATTCGATAAGGTGGTGGTTTCTTAGATGACAAGTGGTTGTTGGGTAATACTATTAGGAAGGTTGGGGATGAGAGGACTGCTTTGTTTTGGAAGAATATGTGACTTAATGACTTACCATTAGAAAATATCTATAGTAGGTTGTTTGAGTTATCGGAGAATAAGTTAGCTACGATCGCAAGTATGTTTTTGTTGGGGTGGGAGGTTAATGGTGAGGCGCATAAGTGGCGTAGAGGACTGTTTGTGTGGGAGGAAGGGTTGGTGAGAGATTGTGTGGGGCGTTTGTCTGCTATTGTTTTGCAGGTTGAAGTGGATGATAGGTGGGACTGGAAACTTCACTCATTACACCGCTATATGGTCCAATCATCCTATAATTACTTAACTATAGGTGATATTGTTCCCATTGAAGGCTTTAATCATGTGTTGTTGCTCAAGGTGGTTCTGCTAAAGGTAAATATTTTTGTGTGGCGTTTGTTTCTAAATTGACTAGCAATGAAAGACAATTTGTGTAGGCGACATGTCTCGGAAGAAACCCAATCTTTTGCTCGACGTCTTGTGGTAGGATAGAAGACAGGGACCGTTTATTTTTCAAGTGTGATTTTTATGGTCGTCTCTGACTTTCAATCTCAGGTTGGTTAGGAGTCTCAAAGGTTTTCCATGAGAATATTCTAGCTCATTCTATTCAGTTCGGGGGTCTTGGTGGTTGTTCTAAGAATTCTCAACTTGCTTTTAATATTATTTGGATTTCAGTGCTTTTTATTATTTGAAAATATCGTAACAGGAGGATTTTTCACAATCAGACGGAACATCTTTTTCCCTATAAGAAAATGTTAAGCTCCAAACTTACTCGTGGTTGAAGTCACACTTCATTCTTTTTGACATTGACTATCCTTCTTGGAGACTAAATCCACTAAGGTGTTTACGGGCGGTTATGTAATATTGTTTTCGGTTGTTTTTTTCTTTGTGGCTACTTATGTAGCTAAGACAATTGTATTGTATTACTCAACTTTTGTTTCCTCCGACATTTCTTGTGCTTGAGGGGCTACCTCGTTTTTAATATATTTCTCTTAGTAAAAAAAAAAAACTTTAAAGAAATGCTAACTAGAGTCCTAAAGACGCTCTTTAGTCTTTAAGGATCTAAAATAAGTACTAAATTTTTATGAAAATGTGTGCATTTAATACATTGAAAATTAAATTATTTGACTTTTGAATAAATAATTTTTTAATGGGTTATACTAACAAATGTCATTAGGGCATTTGTTAAGAATTCAAAAATAAAAATAATTGATAAATTTTTGATAGAAAAAAAATTACTTTTTAATGCTTCAATGTCTTGAATGCACAATTTTTAAAACAAATTTTCCACTTTAAACTTTTAAACGGTGCGAACACTTGTTAGCATTTCTCTTTCTTTATTTAGAAACTTTAAAGAGTGATCTAAGAGCATCTCTAACGAGGAGTCATTTACTTAACACAAACTTCAACCTATTAAGGACTCTATTGGTTGAGGAAAAGATTGGGTACCTATTAGTTACTGACAATTATATAAGGATTTTCTCTTCGAAAACTAACGAGACACGCAATTAAAATAGAAAATAAAGTACACCATTTGATCACTATTATAAACAAAAATGCACTTTTTAGGTTCATTGAATAAATGATGCATATAATCTTTGTTATAGGTCACATACTCATTTATTTAATGAATCTAAAATGTTAATTTTTGTTTATAATGGTGATTAGAGGGTATACATAAAAGTTGGTCCCACTATCTTAAGTTCATGTGATTCTTTCTCTTTTTAATTTATTTTCTAAATGCACATGTTAATGTACTCCTCCCGTTTCACAAAGAGTGTAGTTTAAGGTTTTTACACGGATATTAAAAAAATAATGACAGGATGAATGATAATAGTTATTTTACCAAATTATTTTTGTTAACTATTGGTTGGTTTTTCACTGAAGTAAAAAATATGTTTTGAGAATTGTAATTATTAATTGAAGAGTGCAATTGGAAAGAAATTGTTAACATTGCATTGAAATTGAAAACAAAAGATGACTTTCAATTTAAAACAATTTTTGTGGGTTAAAGTGACATTTATTTTAAAATGGAATGAGTGTGCATTAGTGGACCTATTTAAATACTCTTTTTAATTTAGTATCATTGAAGTCATCGAACATTCAATAAATATTTTTATTTAAAAATTATACTCTTTTTAGTTTACTATCATCCTAGATGCTCTTGTGATACTCTTTTAACAAGACTCAAACTTTAACTAATCATCGTATGGCTATAGGTCTAATATATCAAAACACTACATGATGTGTGTGTTTGGTTCTGAGGTGTGTAGAATTGATTCTGACAGAATTGATTCTGAAAGAATTGATTTTGACAGAATTGATTCTGACAGAATTGATTTATGTTTGGATACAATAATGCAGAATTGATTAAACAGAATGATTGTTGTTTGGATAGTTTTGATCAAAATTACTTTTGAATGTATAATTACCAAAATAGACATAGTTAAATACAAATAAATAGAAATTACTAAATTAAGATAATTAAGTGCAATATAGTCCTAAAATATAAGGTATTACAATACTAACATCATGAAAATAAAAATTACAAATAGATAATAGAATTTAAAGTGCAATAGAGTATTAAAATATTATTACAAAACTAACATAATGTGTATTATAGTACTAAAATATTGATATAATAATTTAAAGTACAATACTAATTATTTTGCCTGTGCTCAATAATTTCATTGCGGATTATGTTTCGAACGCGATCCATCTCTGACGACGAAACTACATTTAAAACTTGTGATTGATCCAAGTTAGATGAGCTATCATCATGATGAATGACTGTGCTTTCATCTTCATAAACATTAAAATCCATATCATTTTCTGCCTTCCTTCGGATAAAGTTGTGTATAGCCATTGTTGCGACAACTATTTGAACTTGAGTCTCAAATTTAAACTTAGGCATTCGACATAGGATTGCAAATCTGTTCTTCCATACCCCAAAAGTTCTTTCTATTGTGCACCTTAAACTAGAGTGATAATAATTAAATACTTCATTATGATTTGCGAATCCGTTAGAACGCCTAAATTCAGGAAGATGATATCGTTCACATCTATATGGACCAATGTACCCTATTGGTGTTGGATAGCCAGAATCTACCAAATAATACTCACCTAGAAAGAAAGAAAAAATATATTTAAACTTTAGTCAAATATAACAAATCATTTGTAGTAATATTAAATAACAAACCTGGCGGAGGGTGTGGAAAATTAAGGTTCGCATTTGTCAAAGCCTGGTCAAAAACACGAGCATCATGAGCAGTACCTTCCCAACCAGCTAATACAAAAGTGAAGCACATGTTCCAATCACATACAGCCATTATATTTTGTGTAGCATATCCCTTTCTTCCAATAAACTTTGTTTGCTCACTTCCACTAACTACACATGACACATGTGTACCATCAATTGCTCCTATAACATTCTTAAAAAATGGCCAATATCGTGGATCATTTTTTATTTTGGAATGACAATCACGAAACATAGGATCTTCGGGTTTAATATATTTCATAGACAACTTAAGGACGACATGAAGCACTTGATGAAAATGTCTACTTACAGTCTCACCCGAGTGTTGAAACCTTTCTTGAATCATTCTATTACCTACCCCGTGGCCAACAGCAACTAAAAACATTGCAACCATTTCTTCAACCGTCATTCGATTAGATGACTTTAAACCAAGCTCAACTAATTCAGTGCACAATAGATTAAATACATGTTTTTCCATTCGAAACATCTCATAACAACGAGTGTGATTACCTTGCAATATTTCTTGAACCCAGGAATGACCCGTTAGCTCACTAGTTCGACAAGGTTCTTTGCATAAATGGTTTACTGCATACTCACCAACTAGTGCAGCCACAAAAATAGCTTTTTGGAAAATGTCATCATCTTCTTCATCTTCGTCTCTAGTGTGGTCGGATTGCTCATTCCAATTGTCCATTTCTACCTTCACCTATTGTAAATAATGTTGTTATTAGAAAACCATAGCAGAAAACATATGTACATGGCAGAATTATGATATGTATATGGCAGAATTATGTATAGCAGAATTATGTAAAGAATTATAGCAGAATGATGTACAGAATTATAACAGAATTATGTACAGAAAACTATAGCAGAATTATGTAAAGAATTATAACAGAATTATGTACAGAAAACTATAGCAGAATTATGTACAGTATAGCAGAATCATGTAAAGAATTATAGCAGAACTATGTACAAAAAACTATAGCAGAATTATGTACAGAAATATAGCAGAAATATAGCATAAACTATAGCAGAAAACACGACAGAAAAACACATAATAGGATCCACTTCATTCAAATTTCAAATTATATATTACATATTACGGTGCAAGTTCTAAAAGGATCCACATCATTAAAGATAACTTCTAATATAAGATCACTCCTAATACTTAAGCTTACTCCTAATACTTATAGCAAATTCATACTTAAGCTTACTCCTAATACTTATAGCAGATTCATACTTAAGTTTACTCCTAATACTTATAGCATTCATACTTAAGCTTACTCCTAATATAAGTTAACTCCTAAAACTTAAGTTTGCTCTGAAACAGTTACATCTTCATAAATGGCAAAGGGTTATTTGCTGCATGCTTAAGCCAATCCAATCTTCTATCCTTAAAACCTTCAAAGGAAACAAACATCTCCCTAGCTGGCTTGTACATCATTAGTTGACAGCATTTCATGAACAAGTCTATATCACTGGTTATTTCATCCATGCTATGGAGCTCAGCCATCACTACACCAATAGATGCATTATTTATAACATCATTTCTCGCCTTACATGTCTCAGCAATCTCTTTCACAGCTTCAGCTATTGCCAATGCGGGAGTTGTCTTTTTCTTGGTTTTCTTATCAACACCACGGACTCTCTTTCTCTTTTGTCCACTACTTCGGCTAGCATCTCCTTGTGAAATATTCAAATTAATATTTGCAAATTCTCCTGTTGCTCCAATACTCGCATCTTCACTATCACCCGATCCTTCTCCCACATCCAAGTCAATATTATTTTGGCCTGGACCAAAATCACCAACATCAATACCACCGTCCTCATTGGGCAATATGCCACTTGAAGGTGCCCAAGCATGCTCCCCGTTAGCCACCACACCCTTAAAAAGTGTGGTTAGTTCATGAGCAAATGGAAGTCCTTTCTCTCTAAATTTTCCATAGAGAGGATTTTCCTGCATTTCATAACCATCATCATTTAATTAACATATTAAATATAAATCTAAGTATAACTAAGCAACATATTTGTGTTTTCACATACCAATTGTTTATTCTCCCACCACTCATCTGGTGCATCAAAGGTATTCCTTTCATTATTCCACCCCATTCCGGTAACTTTTCCAAATAGGTCAAACCATACTCTCCATTCCATTTTCAAGGTATCATACCTATTCTTCAATTGATTCTTGTCATAATCTCTCCCAGTTGATTCATGAAATTGGCAAACAATGTTTTTCCACCCTTTCTTAGTAAAGCTGGTGCCAATGCGTTCACCCTTGATAACTTGATCCAAACATGTTTGGATGAATATTTCATTCACTTTAAGATCCGTCCAACTAGCTTTAGATCTTTGAACTTTATCATTACTTGAAGGAGGATCCGCGGAAACTTTCCTTTGCGTAGCCATAATGCTATGTACACAAAGTATGATAGGAAAAATAAAAGATAAAATGAGCCAACACTACCTATCTATAGATGCATATTGAAGAACATGATGAGGGTTTTGTTGTTGAGTTGCTGGATATTGTTTGTGATATGTTTCAAAAAACACTTTTACCCTTTATTGATCACACATACCTTGAGGGTAAAAAATCAAGAGTATTCGTATGTGAGAAGAAAATAATCTCAAAAAACACTTTTACACTTTATTGATCACACTTTGTTATTTATACACACATATTGTTAATTAGTTTCGCATTGAACAAACAAACTGATACAAACTTCATGCTAAAATACAGAAAAACAGCAAAAAACAAGTAAACCAGTACCAAATTACCCACAAAAAAACACTAATTTCTAAGAGACATTTTATCAAACACATACAATGCAGCAATATTTTTCCTTTGTATAAATTAATAAGAGGTACTAATTTATGGAACCAAACAAATTTTATAAGCATTGCAACAAAGAAAAAAGTGTGATTTTGGTACAACAAGTAAGCAAATAAAAGTTAAAATCACTCAAAAATGACAAATTACCTTGTTGTTGTTGTTATCTTTTGAGCAGAATTTTTTCTTCTTGTTGTTCTCTTCACCACAATTTTTCCTTGTAGGAGATGATGTTGTTATATAAGCTGATGGTAATAAATTTTTGGATTAAATTTGGGAAGGGTGGTTGAATTATGGTTGAGAAAAGTGGACTGTGGAGGGGGAATGGAATTAATAGAATTGAGAGTTAAGACTGCAGAAAATAAATGTTATTCTCTTCACCAACATTTATTTTAATAAGACTGCAGAAAGAAAAAATTCGGTTGGAGAAGGGTTAGAAAAATTAATGAGGGCAGGGATGGAATTAATAGAATTGAGGGTGTAGAATTGATTCTAGGAAAGTAAGAAGCTAGGAATTGTAGCTTCAACTAGAATTGCTTTTGGAGGATAAAAACTATTTTGAAAAGCCAAACCAAACATGTTAAATATTGCAGAATTGCTTTTGAAATGCTCCAGAATTGATTCTGGCTTTGCAAAAGCCAAACCAAACAGAGAGGATGTCTTTTCTCCTCATCTGAAATGTCTAAGACATAAAGAGTATATAAAGAAAACATAAGACTCCATTGGATTCAGTGCATAAAATGCATCTCCAATTGGAGATGTTTTGTCTAATAAGAAGCTTTGCTTAGGGGGGTGTATTGGATTGAGAATTCAAGGGATTTTAAAAGACTTTTTTATAATTAAAAAATCTAGTGGTATTCAATCAAGACTTTTATAAAATGTAAACAAATCATGTGGTATTCAATCAAGACAATCATGATTTTTTTTTTAAGGCAACAAAATCCGTTGGTATTCAATTGAGATTTCTCATGACTTATGAATTGTCTATTGGTATTCAAAAGTCTATAGATTTTGATGGATTTTTAGATGGAATGGATTTTGTGAGACTTTTTAGTTAAAAATATAAATACTACTCCCATCCAACAATCTCACACAAACCCTTGAGATTACTCCCATCCAACAATCTCACACAAACCCTTGAGATTTTGTCATTGTCTTGCAAACCCTTGTCTGCCGTCATCTTCCATGCCAGGTTTTTCTTTTCTCTATCAAATTCTTCAACTTTCATTTTTTTTTTGTCTGATTCTATTGTTTTTTTTTTTTCGATTTCTTGCAAACCCTTGTCTGCCGTCATCTTCTATGCCAGGTTTTTCTTTTCTCTATCAGATTCTTCAACTTTCATTTTTTTTGTCTAATTCTATTTTTATTTTTTTTCGATTACTTTTGTCTCTTCTTTTTCTGTTCAGTTACTTTTTTTGGCATTGATACTTTTTTTGTCTGATTCTAATGTTTGGGATTGATACCATTGACCGAAACAAATACAAATTATGTTTGGGATTGATACTGTTCAATTACTTTTTTTTTTTTTTTTTTCAATTTATCCTCTAATGTACAATTTATAAATAGAGTGAACAAAAATAACAAAAACAACGACGATCTATTTTTGTATCCTAGGATTGTTCAATTCCCTTCATTAGATGGATGAACCTAGTTCTCATGTTATTATGAATTGAACGTTTTTAGTGCTTAAACAATTCATTAATATTTAATCATAATTGATTTAACAAATGAATAATCAAATTATTAGTAGTAGTTCTATGAAAACTTACGATAATAATGATTAAAAGTGGAGTATATGCCAGACACATTTCGGGAATGACTCTTGAAGAAAATCAAACAGCAAAACCAGTGAATTTATCTATCTATTAAGGAAAAGCAAACGTGAAACCAGTGAATCTTTCTATATTTCATAAGCAAGTGTTAATCATTTGGATTAGTGAGCAAAAAGTATTAAGAAAAATCTTTATAGACTTTTATCAATATTTTCTATTGCTGAGTGTGACTGTCGAGGTAAGTAAATAATCCCTTAGCATATGAAGTGACAAATACATGTAAATTTTGAGCAGAAAATAATGGATTTCTGGGCAGAAAACATGCAAACATAATGGATTTTTTGGAATCTCAACATGGTGAATATTTGCAACATCCACTCTTCTATAGAAACCAAAATGAAACACTTTGTCATTGTTACAAATCAAAACAACATAGCATGCTTATCGAGATTCGTCAAAACACTCTTGTCAACAATGACAACCATAATTATTGTTGAGTTTATTATTGGTATAATTATTTCCTTCTTATTCCTATTGAATATACATATATTTTTTGGTATATAGTTACTATATTTTTGGCAATAAGGAAACAACGATCGTTCTTGTAAAATGACTAGTTTGTTATATATATTAGTGATTAAATGGGGGATTCACAACAAGAAAATAATAGAGGGAAGGGTAAGGACAAAGATGGCTATGTAGCTTGGACCATGGAAGAAACTAATGAGTTGTTGTACCTCTTGGTGGATGCTATAGATAGAGGGTTACGTGATGCCAATGGGTCACTTAGTAAACAAAATGTAGAGCGAGTTATCCTTCCTCAGCTCAATACCAAAACTGAACCACATAAAACTTATAATCATTACTTGAGCCGAATGAAGTGGTTTAGAAATCAATACAACAGGATGTCAACGTTTATGCGTAACAACTCTGGTTTTGGATGGGATCCAGTTGCGAAGACGTACACGGCTACTGAAGAAGTATGGAATAATTACTTAAAGGTGAGCTAAGTTCAAAATCGTTTAAAAGTATGATTGATTGATTTTTTGTAATATTTATAATATATTAATAGTGAATTTTTTGTTTTTTAGTCCCATCCATCTCACAAAAATATTCGAGGAAAAAGTATGATTGATTATGATTATTTGAAGATTCTTGTTGGAGGTGGAGTGTCTAGCGGGAATAGTTCTATAGCATTAGACCCTGAGGATACTGATGCAACAACTTTTGAGCAAGAAAGTGAAAGTCTTGGAATGGAAGAGTTTTCATATGATCCCAATAGTGATGCATTCATAGCACCAGATAACTATGAACCACCTTACCAACCTCCATCACCTAACCAACCTACTCCACCACCTCATTTTTCTTTAGATTCAGGGGTTCCAATTGAAAAACGAAATCGTCATAAGAGAAATAGATCCGAGTACGAAAGGAGTTCTGGTGTTGTTGGGATCAACAATCAAGGACCTGTTATGGAAAACCTTTCTTCTAGCATTGGGACTATTGCTGTGCACTTTGAAAAGATGTCTAACATTATGGAGAAAAGAGAAAAGGATAGAGAGCTGAAGAATAATGTTTGGGATATTATAAAAGATATTCCAAATTTAGAGGACAAAACTCGTTTCAAGATTGCTGAATTAATGAAGTCTAAAGCAGATAAGGACCTCTTCTTGCAGATGTCGCCGGAACACCGCTTGTCTTGGATAAAATTTAAGTTAGGAGACGATTAATATTTGATCATCTATGTGTTATTTGAACATCTTGATTTTGTTGAACTGTAGTTTATGAGTTTCTATTTTGGTTGTACTTTTGTTAAAGTATTTGGTTTACTTTTTTTTGTTGAACTATAATGGTTCTATTTGGATTGAAGAATTTAGTTCTATATATTTTGTGAGACTATTGTGGTTAAACTTTAATTATATTTTTATTATAGTATTTTAAATATGACTTTGCATTGACTCTGATACTAACTTAAATATTGTCTTATAATCATGACAATGACATAGAGAACGAAGAAATCGATTATGAAGGAATGAGTGAATATACAGGTACTGAAGCCATAAATGATGATGATGATGATGATGATGATGATGATACAAATGATGAAGAATTTTATGAAGCCATATACATGTATATGATGGCAATTCATGCTTTAATGCACGTGGTAAATCAGTTTTTGAATATGATGCGTGGTGAACATGTTGAACGTCCATTAACTCGGCGACGAATCACAAGTAAGGGATATGACTATATACATAAATCATTAAATGGAGATTCTGAAATCTTTCGACAAGTATATAGAATGTATCCTGATGTATTCCGAAAGTTATGCATGATTATAAGAGAAAAAACGCCTTTGGTGGATACAAGATTTATTTGTATTGAAGAAATGCTTGCGTCGTTCTTACAGATTGTCGGTCAAAATGCTCGATATTGTATAATTAGAAATACATTTGGCCGATCACAATTTGCTGCAAGTGAAAATTTTCACAAGATTTTGAAGGCTTTGAACTCAATAGCACCTGATTTGATGGCTAAACCAACCTCAAGTGTGCCTGCAAAAATAAGGGAAAGCACAAGATTTTATCCTTACTTCAAGGTATGTGATCATTATCTAATCTAATTATAAGAGAATTGTAAATATAATCATCTTTATTATAATTTTTTTGTTATGCATGGTTATATATAAACACACTTTTAGGATTGCATTGGAGCTATTGATGGTACGCATATTCCTGCATTGGTAAGAGGACGAGATGTAAGCAGTTATCGTGATCGTCATGGAAGGATATCACAAAATGTATTAGCTGCTTGTAATTTCGATTTGGAGTTCATGTACGTTCTTAGCGGGTGGGAGGGTTCAGCCCATGATTCCAAGTTGCTAAATGATGCTTTGAAAAGGAAGAATGGACTAAAAGTGCCCCATGGTAAGTAATTAATTTTTAAATTATAATGATGTTTTTTTCTTTTCACTTTCATACTTATTTTATATGTATTGTAAATTTAATTAGGTAAATATTTTCTGGTGGATTGTGGATTTGCTAATCGACGCCAATTTTTAGCTCCACATCGAGGTGTGCGATATCATCTACAAGATTTTGCAGGTCACGGTAATGACCCTGAAAATGAGAAGGAGTTATTCAATCTTCGGCATGCGTCTTTAAGGAATGTGGTTGAGAGAATATTTGGTATTTTTAAATCGCGTTTCACAATTTTTAAGTCAGCACCTCCATTTTTGTTTAAGACACAAGCAGAACTTGTGTTGGCATGTGCAGCACTTCATAACTTTCTTCGCAAAGAATGTCGTTCCGATGAATTTCCAGTCGAACCTTCTAACATGTCTTCATCTCCATCTTCAATGTTACCTATTCATGAAGACAATAATGATGAACTCAATGTTCAAACACAAGAGCAAGAACGAGAAGATGCTAATCTATGGAGGACTAATATTGGTTCAGATATGTGGAGAGATGCTACTTAGAAGAACATGAAGTTATAATATTACAATGTAGAAAATAATCAATCTCTTTGTTTATTTTTTTTTACATAAAAACATTAATCACTTTGCTAGTAAAAGAATTTTCTATTGGTTTTATTTTTCTTTATTCAAACGCAATTTATTTGTTTACTATTTCTATCATATACGGTTGTAAGTTTGTTCTTTTTCCCCTAAAATTCATTGAATCCTTTGAAATATTAAAATCCCATAAAATCCTTTGAAATCCTTAGAAGTCATTGTGATAAATCCATTTAAAATCTTGAATGTATAAAATCTTTTGCATAAAAAGTCTTTTTAAAATCTCACAGAATCAGTACAATCCCACAAAGTCTTTTAAAATCTTGAAGATTTTTTTTATTAAAATAGTCTTTTAAAATCCCATAAAATCCTTAGAAGTCATTGTGATAAATCCATTAAAATCTTGAATGTATAAAGTCTTTTGCATAAAAAGTCTTTTAAAATCTCACAGAATCAGTACAATCTCACAAAGTCTTTTAAAATCTTGAAGACTTTTTTTATTAAAATAGTCTTTTAAAATCCTAATCCAATACACCCCCTTAGTAGTTACTCCTATTAAAGAAGAAGAAATAGGAAGCATTGCTATTTAGATGCAAGGCTTGTACAAACATTGTCTCTCTCTCTCTCTCATAAATGTGGTTCCATTGCATAACCTTTTTTATTCAACTTCTTTTGTAATATTTCGCATAAAATATCAATGCATGAACTCAATGTTCCATTGCAGTTTTTCATCCTCCCGCTTTTGTTTTTGTAATCGATGTTTCTATTTCTGAAGATAAGCTTTGTTCGCTTAAGAATGAGATTTTGCTGCTTCTTCATCATTTGTCTGATAATGCTCTTGTTGCTTTGGTTACGTTTGATTCCATGCTTTATTTCATGATATTCAGTTTTCTCACTGTTCCAGGATCTTTTTTGCACGGTGAACGTCAATTTTCTTCCTATCAGGTACCTCTGATTAATTACCTTTTCATTAATTCACTGTTATATTCTATATGATTATGATCATTGTAATGCTTTCTTTCTAATTTAGTATTAATCAGTATTTAGATCAGGTTCTTACTTAGACAGTTTGTTAGTTAAGTAATTGCTAAATTACTGCACTGCATCTTAGTTTTCTTTCTAATTCAATAATAATCAGCACCCAGGTTACTTCACACTTGGTCGTTAGAGGCATTGGAGAGAAGTAGGCATGGTGGCCAACCAAGGCAGTGAAATCGAGACAATGTATGGATACACAGCTTAATTATGTGCTTATCATATTTTTATATAAGCTATTTTCTATGACAAAAGAGAAAATGAAGTTGAACCTTTTATATGAGCTATAAGCCGTTTTCATCAACTATCCCGGCGAGATTATGGCAACAAGCTGAAAACAGCTTATGGACACATCATATGCTATTTCTATAAGCTCTCCCAATAAGTTTCTCTGGTGTTTTTGCCACTAGATAAACTCAACAAATCAGCCCAAACTGGTCCTTAGACAGTCATTTGGTTAAATAATAATGGTGTAATTTAATCCATGTAGCCGACCTCACTTAGTGGGATGAGGCTTGGTTATTGTTGTTGTTGTAATGCAAGACATTTGAGTTACTTAGTTGAGCAATAACCAAGCCTCATCCCACTAATAGCTTGCATTAAGAAGCAACTGCTTCTTAATGCAAGCTATTGATAGGTTTACATTATATTTGAGTGCACTGCACCGCCTTCTGCTGATTATTTGTTGTTGTCTTTCTCAGATACGACAGTTCCTGAACATTAGCCGGCCACACCAGCTGCATACTGGACAAACACAGCCTGTTCTAAAGCAGGGATTTCTGGTTCCAATTTCTGAATGTGAGTTTAGTATCACTGCTACAATTGAAGATATTCATTCTACGTATAACTTCAGGTCCGGAATTCGTCCCCCGAGGTCCACTGGAGCTGCAATTTCAGCTGCCCTTGGACTTTTAGAGTGTTGTTTAGTAAATACTGGCTCCAGAATCATGGTCTTCACTTCTGGACCTGCTACTCTTGGACTTGGACTGGTTATGGACTCTGATTTCCGGCAATCAATGAGAACCCACGATGACATTTTCAATGGACAGGTGAGACATTATTCTAAATCTTGCAGTTTCTATAGGCAGATTGCCAAGAGGCTGTCAGATGCGTCCATTGTTCTTGATTTGTTTGCTTGCTCCCTTGACCAAGTTGGAGCTGCCGAGCTTTGAGAAACCATTGAGCGCTTGGGTGGATTTATGGTTCTGGCTGAATCCTTTTAATCCGATCAATTTAGGAAATGTCTAAGGCACTTGTTTAAACAAGACAATGAGGGCTTTTAAAGATGAATTTTGGTGCAACCATTGAAATAGTGACTACTAATGATGTCAAAATTTGGACCGAGGTTGAAAAAAGAACGCTTCAATGAATGGGACTGAGGTTGGACAAGGTGGTACGTAAGTGTGGAAGTTGAATACACTCACTGACCAAACTTGCATTGCTTTTTTCTTCCAAAGTTAGTGATAAACAGACGATTCAACCTGACTCTGCATTCATGGTTCAGTTTATAACACGGTGCATGCAAGGAAACATGGGTCTCCGAAAGAGTCACCAGTACTGCACGATGATGAATTGTAAATCATTCCACGGATATTGCTGCTGGGTTTGATCAAGAAGCAGCAACTTTGGTTATGGCAAGGCTTGCCGTTCTCCGAGCAGAGACATGCCATGCCCGTGATGTCGTTAGATGGCTTGATGACACACTTATCCCTTTTACCTCTAAGTTTGGGGACTATGTGTCAGAGAATCCTTCTTCCTTCCAATTATCTTCCAACTTTTCCCTTTATTCCCAAGTTTATGTTCCATTTAAGGAGATCCCAATTTATTGATGTCTCTAACACTACTCCTGATGAAACTGCGTATTTCCGATTTATGTTGAACCGTGAGGGAGTAGTTGGATCCCTTGTAATGATTCAACCTACACTTTTCCAGTACTTGTAGATATTTGTTCTGTTTGCCCTGATTCTATCTTGCTCTTTGATCCGTTCTTCCTTGTGGTGATCCATTATGGGTCCAAGATTGCTCAGTGGAACAAGCTTGGTTATGATAAGGACCGAAATCATGAGAACTTTAGAAAGTTGCTGGAATCCCCAGAACTGGATGCAGAGCAGTTGGTGGCTGAACGGGTTCCATTCCAGTGCCAAAGGTTATAAGATGTGACCAGCATAGTAGTGAGGCTAGGTTTGTTCTTGCCAAGGTGAATCCATCTGTTACTCAAAATTCAACATACACAGACAGTTCAGATATCATCTTTACGGATGACTTGAGCTTGCAAGTTTTTCTAGATCAATTTGCAGATACTGACAGTGCAAGGCTGATAAGAAATTTGTTAGTAGTTTTTGAAGAGGAGGATACATGATTTCGGCTGATTTTGTTTACTAGCTATAAAATAGCTAGTTTCTAGAGTGTGATTAGAATATGACTTTGTCCATTAGACTAGTTTTAAAGATGCGTAGCATCCTGCATAAGGTTACCATTGTTCAGATGACTAGAAATTGTATCATGTCTATACTTCATGTTGTCTATTTCATAGCTTTTATGTTGACAAATAAGTCTCTTTTATCTTGGTGGGGGATTGAAAGCAATTATGTTTTGTTTGCTAGGGGCATAAATGAGTGAATGCCTTTACAAATGAAGTTATTATTATCTAGACATTCAAGCTCCCTCCATTTTGAACAGGTCATTGGCTAGGCTGTTTTTCTTTTGTTAAGAGAAAAAGGAAGGAATGATGCACATAATTAATTATCTATTTATCAATTTTTCATTTAAACAAATAAGTTGGTTCGAAATCATGCATGTAATTATTTAATTTACATGTATGTTTGAATTTCTCATTCTCTCTTTGCACCCAAGCAAACAAAAAATAAGAAACTTTCACCAGTACTAATAACTCCAACCAAAGTATAATAATAATTCAAACTTAGAATTTGTGTTGGAATTGGAATCCACAAGTGTTGTTGTGGTTGCATTTGCACAGGCCATGTGTACAGTGGCCCACTCAATTAGCAGCCCCTTTTCATTTCATATCAAAATGCATACTATAGTTAGTTTCTAAGATCTTCAACCTTTTTCAACAAATTGAATCTCGCTCGCAACAGAATCAAATCAAAATAAAGAAACCCTAGAAAATCGTAAACCAATAATGGCCAAGAAACGTGTTCCCGATTGGCTCAACAGTCCTATGTGGTCCTCTCCCACCGAACAAAACCGCTTCTCCGCCACTTCTTACCCATCGGAACCTCCTTCTCCTCCGCCTGTCACCGTCGTAGAAGATCCTCCCTCAATTCACAATGCAATTACTACTTCACCCCCCTCTTCTTCTTCCTCCTCCTCCGCTTCTACTTCCTCCGCCGATGACATGTCCATCTCCCAGTCCCAATTGTTAGCCGAGGTACCTTTCACTCTCAAATCTAAATGCTTATAGTTAATTAAATTAAATTATATTAATATTGCTAACTCTTTGTTTACTAATAGTTATCTAGGAAGGTTATAGATATGCGTGAATTGAGAAAAATCGCATCTCAAGGAATACCTGATTCTCCTGGTTTGCGTTCTACTATTTGGAAGGTACCTTACCTTTTCATTTTTTCTTTCGGATTCAATTAAGGCTATGTTTGGATAAACAGCTTCATTAACCATTTATACCATTAACACTATGTTTACAAATTAACTAAATTGTTTTCATTAACTATCTTAAATAAGCTGAAAACAACTTAACGACATGTCTCATTAGTCGTTTCCATAAGCTCCTTTCCATAGCCTCTCCCAAACAGTCGATCTCACAGTTATTTATCCAAACAGGCCTTAACTCAAAAACAACAATGTATGTTGATGTTGTAATTTATTCGTGTACCTTTTGCAGCTTTTGCTAGGGTATCTTCCACCCGATCGTGCCCTTTGGTCCTCTGAATTAGCAAACAAGAGGTCTCAATACAAACGTTTTAAACAAGATATTCTCATCAATCCTGTAAGTTAGTTGGTTTGGTTACCGTTATTCAGACTAGTTTATATCTATTTTTTTGTCTGCTTAGCTCCCATCTGAATGTTTTTGTGGCTAGTTAGTCAGAAATCACGAGGAGGATGTTCAACTCTGGTAATTATGATGCTGACGATGTCAAATGTGAGACAAGGGGCATGCTTTCTAGATCACAAATCACTCATGAGGAACATCCTTTGAGTCTTGGCAAGACCAGCATATGGAATCAGTTTTTCCAGGTAATAGTCTATGCAGACTTTTCTCTATAAGATATTAGAAAGCTACTCAAACTTCCCTTTTGCGTGAATGTGTTTATGCTGCTTTATCATAATTACTGTGTTATCTGTTGTGAGGAAAGTTTCTAAATAGTTATAGTATATCTATGTGTGCTCTTCATGTCATGACTGGTATGCGTACGGTACCTGTCCGGTACTTCATTTTTCTCAGTATTTTGTTGCGGGTGAAATTTGGGAATTTTTTCATATATTTGTCTTAACAAAACACAATTTTTTACTTTTTGAACTTTTATTATTATGTTTATGTTGTGAATTGAACAATTTAGCTCTCTCATGTTATATTGTTCTAAAAAACTCGTGTATTTTATCAACTTACCCGTTCCTTGATTTTTTTTAAAGTGCCGCATTTCTTACCTGGTAGCGGTACCGTACCCGTAACTACTAGGTCATGACTTATTTTGTTTGTACATTTACAGTAGGTCTTGAGGTAATTATATTTAACAAACATGCTGCCACATGCCGTTGATGATCTAGCTGTTATCGGTTTTTAATCGTTAACAAAGGTTGATGCTCCTTTTTGTATCACAAACTAACTGAATGTATCTCATATAATGTGCTGTACTCTGGGTAGTGAAGGGCTATTGTGATGGTAACTGTTACATTGTGTGTGTTTTAGGATATCGATATCATAGAGCAGATTGACCGTGATGTAAAGCGTACTCATCCAGATATGCACTTCTTCTGTGGCGATTCTCAATTAGCAAAATCTAATCAGGTTGTTCCTTTGGTTCCTTTGAAACTCATGCAAACTTAGTAACCAACGCCTTATCTTTTGATTTGATTTTCTTTTTTTGGGGGCATTTTCAGGAGGCTTTAAAGAACATATTAATTATTTTTGCGAAGTTGAACCCAGGTATTAGATACGTTCAAGGGATGAATGAAGTATTGGCTCCTTTATTCTACGTGTTCAAAAATGATCCCGACGAGGAAAATGCAGTGAGTATATATCCTTGCAAGCTCTCCCTCGCCCTTTTTTCTCTTTAAGTTTGAAAATATATTATTGTTTTCCAAGAGAATTAGGACAATAAATATTGCCAAATTTAAAATTCAGCTTTCCTATGTACATAAAAGAAAATGAAAATATGTGAAATGATTAAATATGTCCACCAGAATGTTGACAGGCTTTTTGTTTACAGAAAAGGTTTCTCAGATAGCAGTTTGAGTAATATAGATTCACATTACTCATGTTTCATGATTTTAGTTTTTCTCAACTGTTGCCAATTATTATACGCAGGCCTTTTCTGAAGCCGACACATTCTTTTGTTTTGTTGAACTATTGAGTGGATTCCGAGATAATTTTTGTCAACAACTTGACAATAGTATTGTTGGAATTCGTTCAACTATAACAAGATTGTCTCAGCTCTTGAAAGAACATGATGAAGAACTATGGCGTCATCTTGAAGTCACAACCAAAGTAAGACACAATTTTAAATATAACATAACCATTTTAATAATTTGAGAAAGGAGAAGCATTTAAAGGGAGAATTTATCCTGAGAAAGTTGACGATGAAATCAATTTGGTTGGCACATGAACAATGTGGACTTTGTCCTGTGATGCTGTCCTATGTTTTGTTAAATTTGTGTTTACTTTTATATCTGATCTTAATAAATATAAATTGACTAGAAAGTTCGTTTCTGTTGGTAGACAATGAAAGTTACAAATGTTAGTGCAGCCTAGTGGACGGTTATTGTTAATAATAACTATGTGTGGTTCTAACATCCTTCAAAAAAATGTTAGAACAACAAATAGTTATTATTAACGATAACTGTCCAGTAGGTTGCACTAGACAATTAATTGTGAGACGGGGTAGAAATGAATAGGGAGGAGAAGTTTGTTAGTTTCTTGTTTTTTTTTTTTTGGGTTAGATATCTCTTGAACAAATGGGAGGTATTTTCCATTCTCCGCAATCTTCACCTCCATTTCTTTTTGTATATCTTCTTGATACTGCCTAGTGATCGACACCAGAATTTGAATTGAAAAACCGAGTAATATTGATACTCAAGTAAAACTAATCAGAGACAGAAATAACTTATGTTGTTGTGTAGTAGAAGGAAAGTTTGATTAGAAAAATCTCACATTTCTGTTTCTAAATATCAGGTCAACCCCCAATTTTATGCATTTAGGTGGATTACTCTCCTATTGACTCAGGAATTCGATTTTGCTGACATCCTTCGTATTTGGGACACCCTTGTAAGTGATCCTGATGGTCCACAGGTACAAATTTATTCCTTTCTACCGTGTATTGTATTAGGTTTAAGGTTATCTGAAAAATATCTTATAATATCTTGATTGTATCTTAAGAGTAATTTTGAGTGTCTTAGATTATCTTAGAATTAGTTGGCAGTATAAGAGATAATTTGAAGTTGTTAAGTTACTTTTAGATGGAAAATATGAAGCAAAGGACTTGGCTCTTATAAAGCGGGGGATAATTTAATTACTGTACTTGTATATTAGTAAAGGACAAGGTATCATCCAATAGAAATCACAAAACCGAAGGAACATACAAAAAGCAAACAGATCTTAAGGAGACAAATAAAGAACCACCCGCGTGGAACCTTCCTAGGTTATGAAGCATGGACACCTGTAGGATTAGGTGTAGCCTCTGCCCAACACCTGTCAGTGTCCAACACTCGACACGGCACCAAAGACTATGGTATCTTGTTTTAGAATTTTTTAATGAAACAAATTACTTAACTTTGATGCACAAATATAAATGTTTTAATTCTCAATTTTGATATTTTATAAATAGTATTCATATTTTATTTAATCATAATAAATAAATATGTATCGGTGTCCTATGTTTTTTACATTAGCAGTGTTAACGTGTCTGTGTCGGTGTCCTATGTCTGTGTTCGTGTTTCATAGCTCCTAGCAAACCCCTGCAAAAGAAGTCCGCAACAAAAGGAAACGATTTTTTCGGGAAAAAAGCAACACAATGCTCCATTTTGTCCTTCAGCAAAGAATACAATTTTATTGCTTCACGTGGCTTTTACCGGATAAAATTCTGAATTGTTGATTTGTTCATTAGTAGAGATTCACTCCCTACTTTACTTTATAATGTTTATCCTATTTATCACTTGAAGAAATATATACCCTGAATGTTATAGGATCGTATGTAAAAAAGAGTTGATTAGTCGTGGTGTTGGATGGTTTTATTTTTGTAGAACTAAATCAAAGGCTTCTTTTTGTGTTGCCCTTAATTGTGCAAGGGTATATTACAACTTACAAGTCACAAGTCATGTGCTTTTCGTGACCTTTCCCGACCTACAATAGATTCATCTTTATCTCAAATTGTGTATTGAGAAGAGCATGGGATCATGTTTTTAATTTACTTGTAATTCTTTTAGTAGAAATAGAAAAACTAGAAACTAACTCTTGGTACTGTGTAGGAGACACTTCTCCGAGTATGCTGTGCAATGCTAATTCTCGTTCGTAGGCGCCTCCTGGCGGGTGATTTCACTTCTAATCTCAAGTTGCTGCAAAGTTATCCTTCTACAAACATTAGTCATTTACTCCATGTTGCTAATAAGTTACGTGTACAGTCAGTCTAATGGTTTTGCCAGCTGTTTTTTTTTTGCATTTTGCATTTTGTTTTAGCCTTCAACGTAGCATTTCAATTTTATGTTTGTAAATTACTCTGTAGATGTTGGTTCACAGCAGCAACTAGTATTGTTTTATACTCAGTTTTTTTTTTTTTTTTCTCTTTTTAAAATTTTGTTTGTTGTAATTTGTAAGCCTAGGTTACTGTGATCTTGATGAAACTCTTTTGTATCAATTATCGCTTACACGTCTCTAGTATCCTCAAAAGGACAATAGATTGGTGGAGCTTTTTATTAATACTGTATTTTGTATTTATGTTGTGTCATGTGTTCCAGTGGCTGGCTTAACTTTTTAATGTATGGGTTGCATATCAGTCATCTGACTACTCGTTCTCCTTCCATTCTTTGAGAGACAAGTTACCGGCATAGAACCTTCTATTCTATAAAACGACACTATCTATGCGTAGTGAGACATGTTATTAATTGGCATATAGAACCTTTGCAGCATCAGTATTCCGGAAATGGCAACATATGAATTGGTCATTTTTTTTCTGGGTTCGGCTGTTGGTGCAGCAGTTGATGACTGCATCCAGTGCCAATTTAGAATTGGGAGAACATGCAGGCGAAATGAGAGAGTACAGCTTGAACTAGACCCTTTAAAAAACTATCCTAAAGGAATATTTTGACAAGACTGGAATACAATTTTTAGGATTTTTCTCCAATTTCTCAAGTTTTAGGATTCTTCTCCATTGTCCAATTCAAAGCATAATTTTGCCAACGTGTCATTTTTATTGTGACTTAAATTTAATGATGTGGCAACCTTGATTTTTGTTAAATGTAAATAAGTTAATATCCATGTTGTTCTTTGTGTCCATGTAAAATTTTATTTTTTAACCATAACTTAAATATTTTGAACAAGCTGATAACATAAATACATCATATTTATTTATCTGCTGTCATTTTAACTTATTAATTTGGTTTCCTTTGCTATCATTTTAACTTATTTAATTTGATTTCCTTTTGATGCCTTATTAATAGAAAACATGTTTACAATATCATACACAGTTTAATACATTAAAATAACTTCATTTTAGAAAACGACACACAAATTAAAATATATAATTAATTTTGTATTAAAAAGACAAATTATGACTTAGTTTACACAGATTTTCCATTAATGTTTGGAAAAGAGAAATTAAAAAAAATAGAGAAAAGATATAGTAATAAATAGTGAAAGTTTTAGTATAAAAAATAACAATAATACTTAATTTAAAAATAACATAAAATGTTACAACTTTTTTTACTAAATATCCTGTCATCAAATACATGCATATGGTGCAATTTTTGGCACCACAACACGTGTTTATAATACATTTGTATTTCAATTGTTTGGCTTTAACTTTCATTGATAAATTTATATTCGATTTGGATAGAAAAATAGCATCTTCCGACCTTAGCTCAGTTGGTAGAGCGGGGGACTGTAGTTGGAAGAATCTCACAGGTGATCCTTAGTCCAAAACTTAGAAGTTGTTAGATTAGCTTTGTGCACAACTAACGGTCCTTTAGGATCTGTGTTGGTTAAGAGGCTTCAGTTCTTTGTTCAACATTATTTTTTCCTATCTTTGTGACCACCTATGTTTTTCAATCACCTATTATGGTGTCTATTCTGAAGCACGGGTACTCTATTTTGCAAAACGTACCTGTACCGGGTACTACATGGGTACTGGTACTCGTACTGTACGCACCCATGACGCACCAATATTTTTATTTTTATCTTTAAACCTTGGTACGGTTGCGGTACGGCGGTGGTGCTATCAGGGTACGCATAATAGTTTTTCTTGAGAAAAGGAGGCTTTTCATGATAATTAATAGCAATTATAGTTTTTTTTTTTTTATAAACTCAAACGGTTCAAGAGCCACAACAACATTTACTAGACTTTGGAACTGCGGCTACTTACTTAATGTTCACTTTTTCTTGTCTTCCAATAGTTGCAGAAGTAGAAAAGTCTAGCACTCAAGCTTTTTTTTGTATCTTCTTGTCTTCCTTTTTCATATTCTATAAAAGCTGACTTCTCACTTCTCCTTGCAAACCTTCCTCATGCTATGTTATTTTAAATAAAAAAAATATTATTCTAACGTACCCGTACCTTTATATTTTGAGAAATGTCGTATCCTATACCCGCACCCGTGCAGCGTAGGGTGTCTACTGGTTTGGTGATCCTTGTTACTCACGTGGTCAGAATGACAACATGTTTATATCTGCCTTGTGTTGTAACATGCATGTCAATGATGTTGTGTTTTTCCCTCATTTTGATTATCAAAGGTGTAGTCGAAATCGGCGTCTACAGAGCGTCAATTATTAATAATGTACATTGTTTACTTTTTTAAGTTTAAATATGTCTTTTGTCCTATAATTTATAATTATGTTGCTTTTGGGTATTAAGAAAAATTTCCATTTCATTTATGATATCGTATTATGTTTTTATATTAGGTCTAAATTATTTTTACATGACTTTGTAAGATGTGAACTGCTCCACTTATAAAAACATATTGATAGATGAAAGACATGTCAAATATGCTTTTATAAATTTATTGATAAGAATTATGATATGCTGATAATATAAATAGAAAATATAAGTTTGGGTTAATCTTAAATATGGTCTATTTGGCGGTGTTTCTTGAAAATATGAGTTTGGGTTAATCTTAAATAGAAAATATAAGTTTGGGTTATTCTTTTTTTTAAGGAAGTTTGGGTTAATCTTAAAAAGCCAATTTAAAATTTAGTAATTTAAATCTATTAATTTAATATTTATTTTTATATATTATTTAATTAAAGCCGCCAATATTATATTGTTGGGTATTTGTATTGGCTGCATTGTTGCTAAAACAAATATCCATTTAATGTGTAGTTGGATACTATGTTCCAACATGATTTAGGCATTAATATGAGATGTTGAACATAATGTTCCAACATCCTGGCACGGTTCAGTGTGTCTGAGTTCATGTCTATTTGTACGCGCGTCTTATCTTTAAAAGGAAACAACTTTTCCTTAACTTGATGACCAAGCAACGTACATATCTGTACAATTTATTCTCAAAGGAGCAAGAATATTTAAGGTAATATTTGAAGATGGTTTGAATGTTCCTACATTTTAGGACTTTCTATATTTGTCTCTATCAGATTGATCTGCAATTTGTTACTGAAGCCCCATGTTGCTTCAGTATAAAAGGAAGACTTCAAGACCTTATTAGGAATTCAAGCCGTCATTCTAAAAGTTTAGTTTTTTTTTAGGGTTTTGAGTCGTTTTTCTTTGTGTGCTACTCTTGTATCGTGTTGATACAAGTTTAGTATTGTTTGTTTATTGTGAGCCTTCTTGTATCACCTAGATACATGCTAATGACTGTTTATTGAGTTGTAAATTCGTTTGTGCTACACCAAAGCTTGTAAGCAAGATCGTAGTTCTTTGTGTTTGAAGGTAACTTCACAAATTGATTGTTTGAGGTCTGATAGGTCACATGGGCTGTGACTGACCATAGGATAGTGAGATGGGATCTCAGATCCAAGAGTTCCTAGGTCATAAATTGTAAACGAGGAGTTTGCCGAGAGCTTTTGAATAAGGACTATACTAGTTGATTTCCTTCCTGGTTTGGTAGCCCCCAGATGTAGGTGAGTTGTACCGAACTGGGTCAACAAACTCACTGTGTCTTTTACTTTCTTGCCATTTATTTTCTTGTTTTTATTTCTGTTTACGCTTTAATGTTGGAACATTAATCAGAACATCACCGCTGAAACATCTTACATAACATATTAAAACAAGTACGTTAGAATTTCAATTGGCATCAGAGCAGACACCCTGCTTGCTTTAGGGTGAGCTCTAGGGAAGATACTTTCTAGCATTAGGATAAGGAAGGAGGATTTGTGAACATACCACCTTTGTTGGATGGCTCCAACTATGATGATTGGAAATTAATTTCTTAAACTATAAAATAATATGTTCTTAAAACTCGTATTGGCAGGATTAAACGAAAAAAATTTGTTGGATCATTATTAAAAAATTCTGGTTCATTAAACAAAATATATTTCCTAAAAAAAAAATTAAACAAAACATATATAAGTCTGTAAAAGGAAGTCAAGCAATATCTATATATAATAAACAAATGGTTAGCAAAATTTATAAAGTATACATGACATCTTTCTATGCTCTTCCTAATTAATGATTGTAATTAGTTCAGATAGCAGGAATAATGCATAACTTCGAATACTCATTTCTCCACATTTAAAATATATAAGCTCCAATCACTATTGGACAAACAAACAAAAAACATCGTAGTTACACATCAATTAACAAATGAAATCCTAAATCTAAAATTTATAATAAAAAAATTAAATAAATGACACCCTAAATTAAAAAAATAGATCATTATAATGTTGAAACTTCCATTGGAGCCTACATTGGATTATATTGTCGCACAAACCTGAGAAAAAACGCAAAAATAAGATGGAAATCGCATCTTCAACCAAAATCATTAGAACATATATATGTGTCATATCACTTTATGATATTCAACACATACTATTTCATCAATTATAGAACTTGAACTCATATTTGACACATTAACATCTCTCCCTTCAAGTGTGTGACTCTTCACGTTTGTAATTATGTGGCATAGCTAAACAAGATCAAACATGGTTAAAAGGTTGATATTTGATACATTAACATCTCTCCCTTCAAGTGTGTGACTCTCCATGTGACATAGCTAAACAAGGTCAAACAAAGGCACAACATGGTCAAAAGATGAGTTGGTGGTAATTTAATAGAGGGATTTATGTTGTTTTCTTTCATGAGAAGAGACAAAGGAAATTAGAAAAGGAAAAAAAAATATGAGAAAGAAATTTGAGATGGAGAGAATGATACTTGTAAAAAAAATAGAATGATGTGTGTTGTGCATGAGGTTATAAGGAATGAAGTGAGTTGCTGGTAATTCTATGAGTTTAATGAAAGAGTTGAAGTTTCTTTAATTTACCAAAAAGTTATATTCAATTAAAAAAACATCACAACATTTAAACATGTTTAATAAATTTGTATTTTGTCAACTCAACATAACATATCAGAGTTTTTCTATGGTTAAATCCCACCAAAGATCAAAAGTGAAGGAATTAAAATAATAGAAATTGATTAATTATTTTTACAGGAAAGCAAACAACATCCAAAAACTTAATTTTAATATAAAAATTAAAAAATGACATCCAAAAACTAACAAAACAATCCATAATGTTCAGAGTTCCAGAGGAGCCTACAATGAGTTGGATCATCACAATATGCTAAAAGCAACCACTCACAATGAGATTGTCAACACATTTTCACTCAAAACCTTAAGTCATTAAATACATTGTTCATCTCATTTATATGTTTTTTCGACATTTAATTTTGCTTCCGATGTGGAACTTTAAGTCGCAAGTGACAGATTAACATATCTCCCTTAAATGTCAGACTCTCTACATGTGTGATATGATGACATAGGCAAATAAAGCCAGATGATGGTACAATATGGTAAAAAATATGGGTTGATGGTGGCTTCATAGAGGGATGTTTATGTTCCTTACTTTCATGGAGAGAGAGAGAGAGAGAGAGAGAGAGAATGAAAAAGAAATTTGAACATGAGATAATGATGATCGGAAAAAGTAGTGTATTTTGTCCGTAATGTATTGGAAATAGAGTGGATACTGATGATTTTATTGGTTAGTTGAAGGAGTTGGAGATTATTGAGTAGTTATTTTACCAAAAACATATGCTCAATTAAAAATATGTCAGATCATTTTAAATTGTAACTTTGTCAACTCAGCATAACACATTTGCATTTTTTTTATTGTTTGATCCCACCAAAAACTAAAAGTGAAGGTATTTGAAATAATAGAGGTTGGAAAAAAATTGCATCAAGTGTCCAAGTCCTAACTCGATTGACGAAAATAGCAAAATTGCAAGGTCAGACGCCATCACCAGGCGAACCTTGGCTCTTCCACTTGAGTGTGAGTTTTCAATGACAGTTGTCAATCTATCTACAAAATAGAAATTGCATAAAGCAAACGACATTAAAAAACTTAATATAATAATAGTAAAAATTAAGAAAATGACATCCAAAAAATAGCAAAACAATTCATCACAATGTTCAGAGTTCTGAGGGAGTTGCAAGTGAGATTGACATCACATATCTTTACTAAAGACCTTAATACATTAGTTATATTGGTCATCTCATTTATATGTTTCTCGATATCTACTCTTTCATCCAATGTAAAAGTTTAAATCGCACATGACCCATTAACATATCTCTTAATTTTAAGCGTAAGATTCTCTTTATTTATGATATGATGAGATAAACAAATAAGGTTAGAGGCATAACATGATAAAAAAAAAAAAGTGGGTAGATGGTTGTTTCATTTAAGGATGTCTTTGTTCTTTTCTTTTATGAGAAGAGAGAAATTAAATTGGCAAAAGAAAGAAGATGATTTAAACATGAGAAAATAAGTTACAAACTAGTGAGATAAACAACAAATTCTTGATGAAATTATTGTTACCAATAGGGTCATTGTGTATCCTATGAACTTGTAAGTTATAAACTCGTCTATTGGTCTTACAAAACTGACTCTAAGGTTTTCCAAGTTAGTCAAAGGACAACTCATTCCTCTCTCTCTCCCCCTCCCTCTCTCTCCGCCTCTCTTTCTGTCTCTCTCTGTCTCTCTCTATGTCTCTCATTGTCTAATTGTAATTATAATAATATATATAGTTAAATAGAGAATCGCGTGCACATGTAAATATAGCATCGTATGGTCTAAACTTGTAATAAACATGTTATGTTCACACCTGTTACAAAAATATCGACAACCTTGCCAACTATTTACTTAAACGATTATGTTTAAAATTTAGTTGTCTGACTATTTACCTTGACAGTTACACCAAAGCAATGGTTCTTGACTATAACAAAAACTATTCTCGGTTATTGACAATATAAAATCAACCACAACATAAAGTAAATAGTCATTAATCTCCAACTTGTTATTTTCTTTCTTTCTTTTCTCTCCATTGAATTGTTTTGTTTTCATTTCAATTCTTGTGGATTAAGTCATACAAAAATGAGCATAAATTCAAATGATACTTTGTTCAACGAAATTAAAAGATTGAATAAAACTGTATACCAAGTTTGTTTTGAGGCTCCACCCCATATTGTTTCAGATGGTTTATGGAGTGGTCACGAAAATGGAAGGAGACCAATGAAATCTTTTTTGACCTTGTTTGAGTTACAATTGGTTATCATTTTTGCGTTCACGCAAATATGTAGTTTCCTTCTCAAACCTTTAAGACTCCCAAAATTCCTTTCACAGATGATTGTAAGTTTATCCTCTTAAAAAAAAAATTAATGCATGTTTAGATTCTCGATGAGTTTATCATTCTTAATTTTTAAAAATCAACATTTTGGAACTTGAACTAAAAAACCCATCATGATTCTAATCATAGTAATGCATTTAGTATTAGAGTAAAATTAATACCACATTTATAGATAGTATTTTCTAGAGATGGAATTAAACACATTATTCATTCCATTTGCAGGCTGGGTTGATTCTAGGTATCTCGTTTGATCTAAAACCATTGGACACATACATGGGTAGATTGTTTCCATATGGAACTCATGACATAATTTCAACAATTTCATCAATAGGAATGGTGCTCTTTGTTTTCATAAACGGTGTACAAATGGATTTCAGCATGATAACAAGGACAGGAAAGAGAGCATGGATAATTTCAATAATTGGATTATTTATACCATTATCTGTTGGTTTTATACCACTACTAACATTGCCTGGAAGAATCGAAGCCATTAATAAAATACATGGTGATGGAATCGCAGTGACAGTGTTATCACACAGTCTAAGTCAATTTGCAACAATCGCTTCACTACTAAGCGAACTTAAAATTCAAAACTCTGAGCTTGGTAGATTGTCTTTATCCTCGGCTTTGGTCAGTGACATATTGACCACAGTTATTTCAACCAATTTTGTTGCTCTTAAGACTAGTCCTAATTCTACAGCGCTCTTAAGAAATATATTCTTACTTTTCATATTTTTTGTATTAATTCCTTTGGTATGTAGACCAATAATGTTTTGGATCATCAAACGTACACCAGAAGGAAGACCTGTGAAAGATGGTTACATTTATGTTATCATTTCAATGGTTTTTGTTCTTGGTATTTTTTCAGTTAAGATTAATCAAGAATTTATCTTAGGAGCTTTCGTTTTGGGACTGTCTGTTCCTGAAGGAGCTCCTTTAGGATCTGCGTTGGTTAAGAAGCTTCAGTTCTTTGGAACAACATTCTTTTTGCCTATCTTTGTAACTACTTGTGTGTTGAAAGCTGATTTTTCAATGGATTTGAAATCATATGTTATGGTGTCTAATGGTTTAGTGGTCCTAGCAATTCACATGTTCAAAATGACAGCATGTTTCATAACTGCTCTTTGTTGCAAGATGCCTGTCACTGATGCTTTGTGTATTTCCCTCATTTTGAACACTAAAGGTGTGGTGGAAGTTGGCATCTACAATTCCGCATTTGACGATCAAGTAATGAATTTAACTTATTTTAGGTTTAAATCTTTTTTTCGTCCCTCATTATATGATTATTTTGGTTTTGGCCACCCAAAAAAAAAAATTTGATTTCGATCCCTCGTTTCTGTCTCAACTTTGGTTCTCGTAGCTATTTAAAAATACTTGCAAACATTATAATTATAAGAGCCACACTTTAGAAACGAGGGATCAAAAGAAGACGCAATATTTTTATGTGACTGAATATATATATTACATAAACTTCCATTCTTTATTCTATTTGGTCCCTAAATTATAGAAATATAATAAGTAGTTTGTAAACGACTTTCAATCAATCTTACTAGTCCTTGAACTATCATCATCTCTCTTATTTTTACAATAACTTGAGAGACTAACTTGATGGATTTATCATAGTGTAAGGATGGATTATCATATTTCTATATTTTAGGGACCAAAGAGGAGAGAGAGTTACAATTTAGACTAAATTTAAAATTTACTCTGTGTACATGGACTATTATTCTTATTCAAATATGATGTATGTATGTATGCAGGTTATTAATAAGAAAACATATGCAGTGATGATGATGAGTATAATGATTATTGCAACCATTGTGCATTGGTCACTGAAGTTATTATATGATCCATCGAGAAAATATGCTGGATACCAAAAAAGGAACATGATTAGCTTAAAAAAAAACTCAGAGCTGAGAATACTCGTGACACTTCAAAAACAGAACCATATTTCAGCAACAACAGATTTCCTAGACTTATGTTGTCCAACACAAGAGAAACCAATCACAATTGATGTTCTTCATGTAATTGAGCTTGTTGGAAGAGCCTTACCTCTTTTCATTCCTCATTGCCTTCAAAGACAAGCATCAGGATCGACTTCATATAAATCATACTCGGACGATTTTATCTTTGCTTTTGACATCTACGAGCACAATAATCAAAATGCAGTATCAATAAACACTTACACAGCAATATCTCCACCAACTCTCATGTTTGAAGATGTTTGTAATCTTGCATTGGACAAAGTTGCAACCATTATCATTCTTCCATTTCATATAACATGGTCAAGTGATGGTGTAGTTGAATCTGATGACAAGAAAGTACTAAGAGCATTGAACCGCAAAGTACTTGAAATTGCTCCATGTTCCATTGGAATACTTGTAACTCGTGCTAATTCAATACCGAAACCAACACCAACAACATCAATAACATCAGAATATTCTAATACTCGATTAGCCATCATATATTTAGGCGGAAATGGCGATGATGAAGAGGTCTTATGTTTAGCGACACGAGCAATGAATAATCCTAGGATCAACCTGGATGTTTACCATCTTGTTGCTAAGGAAAACATTGCAGAATTGGAGGAGTTAACGGTAATTGGTGATGAAATGTTGGAAGAACTTAAATATGCTGAAAATGTAAGGTATCAAGAAGTTTTCACTCAAAATGGATCGCAAACGGCATCTTTTCTACGTGAGATAGTGAATGAACATGATTTTTTTATAGTTGGGAGAAGACATGAAACTCAATCTCCTCAAACTGAGGGATTGGCAGAATGGAGTGAATTTCCAGAACTTGGTACTATTGGTGACTTTCTTGCTTCACCCGATCTTAATAGTAGTGCATCTGTTTTGGTTGTGCAACAACAACTCTCACGTGCGAATGACCTCAAAGGCTGGCTTTTGTAGTTGTCAAGACATTGTGTGTATTCTTTGTTTGCATTTAAGTCCGGAGTAGTTTTTGCAAAACATTGTCACATTTTCTTAGCCTTGTGTGAATGTTGTGGAGTTAGCTATAACCCGAATTCCTGGACTCAATTAGAAACAAAAATTAGGGATCCTTTTAAGATCATTTCGATGTCCCTGGTTATGCATGTATCTGACTTGAGTTTGTTAGTATTCAAACAAATATTTGTTATATTGTCTCTTTCTACAAATGGAGGGGAGAACATCTTTTACATTTGATTTTGCATGGTTTAGATGAGGGAGAGGGAAGGCGTATAAACAATGATCAAGGTGTGGGAAAAGACTAGAAAAAGAATCCATTTTCTCTTTCACTAATTCTAATTGAGGTAATAAAAATAGTATTATGTTCTTAAATGACTACTGAAATGCAAATAAATTTGAATGTTGGTCTATGCCATGACCATGAGTGAATCGGTGTGAGATATATAATAAGGTATAAGGTTGACTGAATTTTAATGGGGAGAATGATATTGTATCAATTTTCATTACAAATAAATCAGTTATCATTACACCAAAGAAGAGAGTCATGGGAGAGGTAATTAGAAAGGAAATAAATATAAAATGGTAGAATAAATAACTTGCGCATATCTTTATATTTCATAAATTCCTTAATCATATACTTTTGACCAATTTTTGATCTTTTCAATTAACACCAAAGATATGCAATGGGGCGATAAGAAGGAGAAATTCCTTGTGATATCAATGTCGCGCAGAAATTTTTCATATAAGTACTTAGAATAAAAATATACACCACAATTGCTCTCTACGATTTGAGATCTCTTATACGATTTCGAAACTCATTCTTGATAATCTATACAGTAGATAAGACTCTTTCATGTGTTGGTTGTTGCAGTTGCTACATGTAGTATCAAAGTTGACTATAAAAGCTGTTGTTTTTGAAAATTACGACAGAGCTTTGAAACGATTACTGGGGCGAGTCACGACCAGGTCGCTTTCTTTAAGACGTTTCACGGCACTACCTGAAATGTGCAAGGTAGACTATCAACCGTGCGTCTCCAGGATAAAACAGCCCAGATTCTTTTTCTGTACGATTAAAGGTTGCACTGCCCAGAATCGGTCGAGAATAACACCTCTGAGAAGAGAATATGGTTTAGAAAACCACTCGAGAAAACCAAAGGAGGAAAAGAACGATTCGTCAACACAAATCGCGGGAGATGAGAAGGGGAGAAAACCAGAGAAGAGCGTTCGATTCTCGGTTTTGGAGTGAAGAATGAGGATCCCGAGCTCTCTATTTATAGAGGGGATTTGACCTCGCCGACCCGGTTCACGACCCGCTCGCGCAAGCCCACGCTCCAGTAACGGTAACCCACGAGGCGGAAACGTGCCGACACGTGTGCTGGACTCGGTCTTTGCTTGCAGGATTCTCTGAGCAAAAAAAAATAATATTTATTTTCTGAGCACCAAAAAATATTCTTTTACGGCCCAGGCCCGGTCCAGTCAGCGTCGCGCGTGTGTTATTATTTTTGGCATTAGCTCACTCCGTTCACAAAAGTGTGTACCCCAAGGGCACACCCTTGGAGGTGATATCCCACATATATAAACACTACTAGAGTGTGTGATCTACCCAATGTGGGACATAGAATTTTCAATTCACACTTAACACTAGTTTCTCCACTTGTGTTTACATTTCAAACTTCACAAGCTCACTAGTAAACCCACAAGTGTTCCAACAAAAGCAAATATACAAATGGGTATGCAATATATTTTACTGTCTCCACCATATCTATACTAATTAGATTGCCAATCCCCTCTAATTCTGAAAATGCATCTTTAAAGCATACATTTTAAAAATAATTTTCAATCTGGGAATTGAGTGTGAATAGTTGAATAGGAGACAATTATGATGGATCGAGTTGAGCTAATAATAAAATTATTGTAGATTAGAGCTACATTTTTTTTTGGATAGGATTAGAGCTACATTTTATTAATGCCACGAAAATACTATTTATGAAGCATAGTGCACTATTTCTTTGTCAAAGCATAGTACACTTCTTCCAAAAATGAATAACTGGATTAGGTAAAAATTCGATACAGGACCAACGTGACCAAAACCAAATATTGAAGGTAGATAGTCTCAGTTGTCAAAAGAACTGATAGAAATTGATTCAAATAGAAAAAATAATATTCTGAGACATTAGTTTTTTTTTTTTTTTTGAGATGGACATCGCTTATGAAGTTATCATAAATGAATAAATACATCATGCCTTCCAATACTTACGTGGTTTGTTTACTTTGCAAAACATAACGTTAGCACCCAACTCCTTTCTTTTTTCTTTTTAACTTCTACTTTGTAGAACAATTTAATTATGCTTAGAGAGATTTTTTTAATACGAATCGTCAAACTTGTTTTTGTGGATAGACATAAATTTATTTCATTTTAAATATAATAAGAGTTTGTAATACGTGTTAGAGTTGGATTATGATTGAAAAATGGTGATAACATAAGACCTTCACACTATAGTTAAAGTATGAGCAAATTGTCAACATGGAAGCTGAATATATAACAAGAATACCTCGTACATAGCACTCACACTCAAACATATAACCAAAAAAATATAGAAACATAGCTCTAATTTGAATTTATATCTGCCAACAAATTCACACTAATTATTGACATAGGGCTAATGCTTAACCACTCAGATGAATGATAATATGTTACAAAATAGCGCTTTTCTTAAACTTGCTATGATTAATTTATAGCGCTTTCCATCAAAAGCGCCGTATATTATTAATCCTATTTTTTAATATTTATTATTTTTATTGAACCTATGATGGCTTATTTTTTAACAAAACACCATGTAAATTGAGAAGCATAGAAAGCGTTTTTTGTTTTTTAAAGCACTATCTAAAACCTCCGTATTTTGATTTATAGCGTTTTAGTGTTAAAAATGTTATTCATAAGGTGCTATATTTTCCCAATTTTGTAGTAGTGAATTGTGTCTAGTTAATTGCTTTGAATTTATCAAATGCAAAAATTATGACTACACATATATAAAATTATATTAACACATGTGCGTTGATGTGCAGGTCATGATCTAGTACTCATTCAAATTTTCAAAAGTTTGTAAGACCACGATTTCGAATTTTTTTATAGGGGATAATTTATCCCCCGACCCCTCGAGCTTATTGTTGCATTCGTCATATCGACTAGCACATGTACACATTTTGGTAATTATATAAAACAACAATTACATTTTTTTGACGTGGAAAAAAAACAATTACATTGATAATATTGTGAAGTGTTTAAATATATTAAATGAACATTATCAACATTAATGTAATTTATTGTTAGATTTGCTTCTCTATGGGATAAAATTTATGTGGGGATGGTCATACTATGAGTCGGACTTAATGGTTTCAATTATTTGAGGATTGGTGTATGAACTGGCCTAATTGTGTGCAAGTAGCTTTGGTTAGAGGATTTCTAATCCTTATCTGATTATGTTGTTTGTTGATGAGGAAAATAAGGGGTCTTAAACTGATACACGAGTTGAAGTGTTAGTCGAATTTCCCAGGTTATATGGAGTTTATGATTGATCAGTGACGCACGACGCAAGTTTCAAGGTGGGAGGGTATGTTCTCAAGGACAAATTCAAATTAATCAAAAGTAGTCTTAAAAGTTGGCATCAAACTCATTCTCAAAATCTGGAAGGAAAGATGAAAAGCGTGAAAGACCGAATTTCTTTTCTCAATACTCTAGGAGAAGAGGTTGAGTTAGGGTTAGAACTATGAAGAATCATTCATGCTATTTCACCCAGTTTGTTATCGACTGCGAAGACTTTTAATATCATACAATGGTAGATTCATGTTTCAACTGGCTTAATGAAAGGGATGCAAACACTAAATTCTTCCATGGTATTATGTTAGCAAGAATAAGGTTAAATTTTATAATTTTTTTGAATGTTAATGGTGAACAAGTGGAGGGTGTGAATAATATTCAAGTTGTGGTGCATGATCATTTCTCAAGTCATTTTAAATATAATAATATTGAGAGACCAAGGGTGGAAGATCTAAATTTTAAAGTTTTTAGTGGATTTGAAGGGAGCAATTTAATTAAACCCTTCAGTGAGGAACATGTGAAATGTGTGGTGCGGGAGTGTGCTAGTTTTAAAAGTTTAAGTCCTAATTGTGCAAATTTTGGTTTTGTCAAAGATTTTTTAACCGAGATTAAAAGTGATGTGTTGAGGTTTCTGTTAGAGTTTCATAGAAATGGCAAGCTTACAAAAAGGATGAATTATACTTTTATTGTGTTGTTTTGAAAGTGGAGAACCCACAAAGGTTAAATTAATTTAGGTTGATTTCTCTTGTAGGTTGTCTTTATAAGATTTTGGCCAAGGTGATAGTTAACCTGCTTCGATGTGTAACTAGGAGTGTTATCTCTGATGCTCATTCTGATTTCATTAAAGGGGGCATTTTATGGCCTATATTGTTATAGTAAATGAGGTGGTTGATGAATCAATAAAGTTAAAAAATATTAGCTTTTGTTTAAGGTTGACTTCAAAAAGGCGTATGATTATGTTGATTGGTCATGTTTAGAAGCAGTAATCGTTAAAATGAATCTCCCAATGTTGTGGGGAAAATGGATTACGGAGTGTGTTGCTACTGCAACGACTTAAGTGCTTGTCAATAGAAGTCCAACAACCAAATTCCTTTAGCGAGGGGGTTACGGGAGGGTGATCCTCTATCCCCTTTTCTTTTTTTGATAGCGGCAAAAGGCCTATATATTATGCTAAATTGGGCAATGGAAAATGGTTTGGTGTCTGGGCATAGTGTGAGGAATATCAAAATTGCTAACGCAAATGTAAGCATTTCTCATATGTAGTTTGCGGATGATACTATTCTTGTGGCCAAGAAAAGTTGGGTTAATGTTCATGCAATAAAAGCGGTCCTTATTATGTTTAAGGTAATTTCGAGTTTAAAAGTAAACTTTCATAAGAGTATGTTAGGGGGGGTTAATGATTCAAATTTATGTGACTCAAGCAGTGGTGGTTTTGAATCATCGAGCTCACAATATTCCTTTTTTCTACCTCAGTTTACCGATGGATGGAGATTCACGCCTCTTACAGCTCTGGTATCATTTGCTTGACCATATCAAAAAATATTGCCTAGTTGAAAGAGTAGTCATTTGTTGATGGGGGGTCGATTGGTGCTTTTGAAATATGTCATGTCTTCGTATACTATATATTTACTCTCCTTCTTCAAGGCTCCTACATTTCCTCTATTGAAATTTTATTTAGATGTTTTTTTGGGAGTGGGTGTGAGAATTTTAGGAAAATTTTGTGGATAAGTTAGGATACCACTTGTTTGGGTAAGGAGAAGGGATGACTGGGGGTGCTTAGGATTCGGGAATTTAATTTGGCATTGCTAGAAAAATGGTTTGGAGGATGAAGATATGTTGTGGTTTAAGGTGTTAGTAGAAAGATACGTGTTGGAAATATGGACAATGCATGATGGAGGGAGGTTGGTTCGACTTGGTAGGAGAAATTATTAGTTGTGAGGCATGGGAAAGGTTTGCAGGTGGGGGAGTGGTTTGATAATAATTTGGTGCAAGAAGTGGGTGATAGGGGTTAAAACATGGTTTCAAACGGATAGGTGGTTGAGAAAGGGCTTTGTGTGTTAGATTTAGAAGATTGTGTGATCTGGCAGAAAATAAAGATGTTATTGTTGAGGATATGTGTGGGTTAGATTGGAGGTTAGAAGGTGAAGGTTGGAAGTGGCGTTGCAAATTATTTGCTTGGGAGGAGGAGATGTGGAGGGAGTGTTGCACTATTTTAAGAACGTTATATGCTAGTTTATTGATCTTGAAAAGAAGTCCAAGTTAGTCAAACCGATCAAAGGACAAATCATTCCTTTATTCCCCTCTCTCTCTCACTCTCTCATTCTCTCTCTCATTGTCTAATAATAATAATAATAATAATAATATAGTTAAATAGAGACCTCAATTGCGTGCACATGTAAATATGGCATTGTATGGTCTAAACTTGTAATAAACATGTTCTGTTTCACAGGTGTTACAAAAATGTCAACAACCTTTCCAACTTAATTACTTAAACGATCATGCTTAAAATTTAGATGCTTAGTTATTTACCTTGTCAGTTACAACGAAGCATTCCTTCATAACTATAATGAAAATTATTCATGCTCATAGATAATATAAAATCAGCAACAACATAAATCAAATAGACAATAATCTTTAGTTTGTTATTTTCTTTCTTTCTTTCTTTCCTCTTTCCATTGAATTGTTTTATTCTCATTTCAATTCTTGTGGATTAAGTCATACAAAAATGAGCATAAATTCAAATGATACTTTGTTCTACGAAATTAAAAGATTGAATGAAACAGGTTACAAAATTTGTTTAGAGGCTCCACCCCATATTGTTTCAGATGGTTTATGGGGTGGCCACGAAAATGGAAGGAGACCAATGAAATCTTTCTTGACCTTGTTTGAGTTACAGTTGGTTATCATTTTTGCACTCACACAAATATGTAGTTTCCTTCTCAAACCATTGAGACTCCCTCAATTTCTTTCACAAATGATTGTAAGTATATCCAATTGACATGATTTTCAAAAAGAATAATTTCTTTAGTGCATGTGTAGATTCATGGTGAGTCTATCAAAATCGTTGTGAACCATCCTAATTTCGCAAAAGCAATATTTTGGAACTTCAACAAACAAACCCATCATGATTCAACATTCATGGAGATAAATCGTAGTTATTAGATAAATTTAAATTGCATATAGAAAATAGATTTTGTTTCTAATATCATTTCTTTCATCTATAATTTTCATTTGAAATGCATTACTCCATTTGTCCCACAATAATAATCTATTTGACCATCTCACACAAATGAAAAAAGTTATATAAATAATAATGATACTAAATTATCATTATTAAGTATTGATATATTTATCATTATTATGAATGCAGAGTGAAATATATCGAGTTAAGAGTAGTGCATTTAGTATTAATTAGAGTAAAATTAAAAAAATATAACCAATACCTCCTTCAAAATTAAAAGTGATCGTAATTTTCAAACAATTTTTTTATTCAAATAGGTTAATTATGGCAGGACATAGCGAATATTTTGTAGAGAGTATCTTCTAGAACTGAAATTAAACACACTACTCATTCCATTTGCAGGCTGGATTGATTATGGGTTTCTTATTTGAGATACGACCATTGGACGCATACATGGGCAAGTTGTTTCCATTTGGAACTCATGATGTAATTTCATCAATATCATCATTAGGTATGGTTCTTTTTGTTTTCATAAATGGTGTACAAATGGATTTCAGCTTGATAACAAGGACAGGAAAAAGAGCATGGATAATTTCAATAATTGGATTATTAGCCCCATTATGTGTATGTTTTATACCACTACTAACATTTCATGGAAAATTCGAAGCCATTGAAAAAATAGGCAGGGAAATCATAGTGCCAGTGTTATCTCACAGTCTAAGCCAATTTGCAACAATCGCTTCACTCCTAAGTGAACTTCAAATCCAAAACTCAGAGCTTGGTAGATTGTCGTTGTCCTCGGCTTTGGTTAGCGACATATTGACCACAATTACTTCAACCAATATTGTTGCTCTTGAGACCAGTCCTAATCCGGCAACGGTTTTAAGAAACATAATCTTACTTTTCATATTTTTTGTATTAATTCCATTGGTATGTAGACCAATAATGTTTTGGATCATCAAACATACACCAGAAGGAAGACCAGTTAAAGATAGTTACATTTATGTTATCATTTCAGTGGTTTTTGTTCTTGGTATTTTGTCAGTTAAGATTAATCAAGAATTTGGCTTAGGAGCTTTCGTTTTGGGACTGTCTGTTCCTGAAGGAGATCCTTTAGGAACTGCATTGGTTAAGAAGCTTCAATTCTTTGGTACAACATTCTTTTTGCCGATCTTTGTAACTACTTGTGTGTTAAAAGCGGATTTTTCAATGGATTTATCATCATATGTTATGGTGTCTGTTGGTTTGGCGGTCCTTGTAACTCACATGGTTAAAATGATAGCATGCTTTATAACCGCCCTTTGTTGCAAGATGCCTGTCACCGATGCTTTGTGTATTTCCCTCATTTTGAACACTAAAGGTGTGGTGGAAGTTGGCATCCACAATTCTGCATTTGACGACCAAGTACTAACTCTTACTTTTTTTTGAATAAGTTTTTTTTGTCCCTTATTATATGATTATTTTGGTTTGTCTCAACTTTGGTTCTCATAGCTATTTAAAAACACTGTGTCTGAATATATATGTAGTAGATAAACTGCCATTGTCTATTATAGAAATAGAAATATAATAACTAGTCTTTAAACGACTTTCAATTGACCGAGTTAGTCCTTGAACTATCATTATCTCCTTTGTTTTAAAAGTAACCCAAATACTAACTTCATGAATTAATCACATCGTAAGGATGACTTATTATATTTCTAAAGTCCAGGGACCAAAGAGTAAAGATAGTTACAGTTTAGATTAAATTGAAAATTTACTCTGTGTATACATACTATTTTTCTTATTCAAATATTATGTATGCAGATTATTAACAGGAAAACATATGGAGCGATGATGATAAGTATAATGATTATAGCAACCATTGTGCATTGGTCACTGAAGTTATTATATGATCCATCAAGAAAATATGCTGGATACCAAAAAAGGAACATGATTAGCTTAAAAAAAAACTCAGAGCTGAGAATACTAGTAACACTTCAAAAACAGAACCAAATTTCCGCAACAACAGATTTCCTAGACTTATGTTATCCAACACAAGAGAAACCAATTGCAGTTGATGTTCTTCATGTAATTGAGCTTGTTGGAAGAGCCTTACCTCTTTTCATTCCTCACCACCTTCATAGACATGCATCAGGATCTACTTCGTATAAATCATACTCAGACGATGTTATCCTTGCTTTTGATATCTACGAGCACAATAATCAAAATGCAATATCAATAAACTCTTACACAGCAATATCTCCACCAAATCTCATGTTTGAAGACGTTTGTAATCTTGCATTGGACAAAGTTGCAACCATCATCATTCTTCCATTTCATATAAGATGGTCAAGTTACGGTGTAGTTGAATCTGATGACAAGAAAGTACTAAGAGCATTGAACCGCAAAGTACTTGAAATTGCTCCATGTTCCGTTGGAATCCTTGTAACTCGCGCTAATTCAATACCAAGACCAGCACCGACAAAATCAGAACATTCCATTACTCGATTAGCCATCATATATTTAGGTGGAAATGACGATGACGAAGAGGTCTTATGTTTAGTGAAACGAATGATGAATAATCCTAGGATCAACCTAGTTGTTTACCGTCTTATTGCTAAGGAAAACATAGAAGGATTGGAAGAGATAACAGTAATTGGTAATGAAACGTTGGAAGAACTGAAATATGCTGAAAATGTAAGGTATCAAGAAGTTTTCACTCAAAATGGATCACGAACGGCATCTTTTCTACGCGAGATAGTGAATGAACATGATTTTTTTATAGTTGGGAGAAGACATAAAGCTCAATCTCCTCAAACTGATGGATTGGAAGAATGGAGTGAATTTCCAGAGCTTGGTGCTATTGGTGATTTTCTCGCTTCACCTGATCTTAGCAGTAGTGCATCTGTTTTAGTTGTGCAGCAACAACTCTCACACCCGAATGACCTTAAAGGGTGGATTTTGTAGTTGTAAGACATAATGGAAAGAGTATATTGTGTTTAAAAATACAGTTGCTCAAAGACTTGACAACTTTTATATATAGATTTTATTTTTGCCAAAAGTTTGCTAAGATAATAAGATAAGATATGAGATCATAAAAAAAAAAAAAAGGCAAAAAAAAATTAGAAAGAAAAATTGCTCCAACCTTTCCGGCTCTAAATAGTTTCCTTAGAGACTTAAGAATTTATAAATAAGATATGAGATCATTTTTTTTTTAAAAATAAGAAATCTACAACAACTTGTTTGACTCTAAAAAATTGTTTAAGAGACGTAAGAACTTTTTTATAAGATAAGATACTATATTCGACCAAAAGAAAAGATAAGATACTATTTCTTTCAAAACAAAAAAAAAAAATGAAGGAAAATTACAACAACTTTTTTGGCTAAAAAAAATAAGAACTTTTATAGGATATGAGGTCTTTTTTAAAAAAATAAAAAATTAGGAAGAAAGTTAGCAATAACTTTTTTGATTACATACATTTTTCTAAAAAACTTGAGATATACGTAAGATATGAGATAGTATTTTAAAAGACAAAAGTAAGGAAAACAAAAAATTATGAAGGAAATTTACAATAATTTTTTGGCTCCAAAAAGTTTCATAAGAGACTTAGAAACTTTTATATATAAGATATGATATCATTTTTTTAAAAACAAAATCAGGAATGAAATTTGCAACAATTTTTGTCTTTTGCAACAATTTTTGTCTTAAAAAAATTATCTAAGAGACATAAGAACTTTTATATACAAGATTAACTTTTTACTCGTGCACTGGTCTATTCAAAAACACAAAAATTTAAAAGAAAAAATGTTGAAATTAAGATTGTCCTTATCTACACTATAAAGTAACAAAAAAAAGAGGCTTATAATGGTATTTGGATCTTATCAATACTTCTATTTTAGTTTTGACAAAACTGAAAACAAAATTTATTAAACTTATTTTCATATTTGACAACAAAAAAGTAAAATAAGTAGTTTTTAACTAAAAATTAAGCAAAATTACACTATTAGTGTTTTAACTTAATTTCAAGTAACATTTTAATATTTTATTTATCTTTTCCTCGATTAAGTCCTTTATTTTCTAAAATGCTGACACTATTATTCCTTTTTTACATCAAAAAACCAAAAAACTCAAATCTTCATCAAAATATCCCGTAAGTTCATAAAAAAAACTCAAATTTTTAAACAAAAAACCAGATTTTCAATTAAAAAAAGGATAATAGTGTTAGCATTTTGTAACATAAAAGACTTAATTGAAGAAAAAAAGAAGATAAATAACTAAAATGTTACCTGATATTAAGTTATAAGATTATTAATGTAATTTGACATGAAAATTATCTTTTTTTTTAAATAAATTACTTTGAAGAATCAAATAGTAAACTTTATTATTGTCAAAAACAATAGTAGACTTTTTATGATTTTTTTTGGGTTTCGACTAGTTTTTTTAACTTTTTTTTGGTACTTTATTTTTAACTTACTCAGCTCAATTGTCACCGAGTATCATAATCGTGACAAAGTCATATTGGTCCACCTATAATCAACAAAGAATGTTTGCATTGAAATCCAAATAATGAATTATTTATTTTTTTATTACAAAATAAAGCAGTATTATTTTGAGGACTACGTAAATTGAATAACTGTTACATTTAAAAAAGTGTTAGCAATCCCTTCAAAAGAAAAAGTGTTAGCAAATCAATAATGGGTTAGTATGTACCGAACTTAAAGTTTAACTATCGTTTTATCATTTACCTACCATAACATTCATGTTTTTTTATCATTAGCAAATATTCATTAGAAAACATGATCATATGGGGAGTTACAAAGATTAAGTAGTTCATACCATTAATAAAGAATATTTTTGTAAAACAACTTACAATTTTTCCTATACAACGTTAATTATATTGGCTAGAATGACATAAGAAAAGTTCAGATACATATGCTCGCACACAGATTTGTGGTCATGATAAAACCAACATTAACCTTTTTTTTGTTGAAGAAAAACCAACATTGACCTGAGAAAATTATCTTGCACCAATGGCATAATCTGCATTCGACAGTGCATATTTCTAGTCAAACTGACACACATGATCAACATTTTATTGAAACCAAATCAACCATGAAACCTGAAACAACACAAATTAACTCACATCACATGAAATTCAACTGAAAACTGAAAAGGTTATGTTAAATCAAAGCAAAACTTAAATTTGTGAATACCAATTAAAACAACCGTATGATTTTCTTGTCCTTTCCATATCACAACTCTTAACAACTGACATTTATCACAATAAAGAGAATACATGATATATTTCATTAATTTCCTATAACATGATTTTCAAGAAATAATTTAGAACGAAGAGAGTACAGAGGTGGAAATGGAAAAAATGCACAACGAAGAGCTCAATTAATGCAAAAGTTTTTTTTTGTTGTACAAAAGCTATTTATTTATGTAGAAATGAAAATAATAAACTTGTGAATTGAAGAATAGGAAAAACTGCATGATTAACTTTGCTCTTTTATGCTCTTCCCGCAAACCAAAGTTCAAACTTGATAAATATATTATGTGACAAAATTGTTTTATCCCAAAGTCCACAACATCACCTCATTTGGTAGTCAAACATAGAGAAGGAGAGGATGAAATAAGAAAAAAGGTTGTGCATGAGTGATTGACATGAATAGAGAAATGCACACAAACATTTTTTGAATTAACTTCCGGAGGGTGTGAACCTATAACAAAGGAAGAATTGTTATAAGCATTAGAAGTAAAGAATCAATGCCAAAATAAATAACTCAAATTAAAGAGAAGGAGGGGGTTTATTTTATGACGTCTTACAGTTACCGATGGTCACTACCGTAGTTTGAACCGGTCAACTTCTACCGTAGTTTGAACCGGTCATCTTCTTTTCAGTAAATTTTAGTGAAACCCTCATCTTCCTTCACTCTTCAATGTTCCCTTTCACCCTTTGCAACAATTGTGAAATTAGGTTCAAATGGGATGGAAATTACAACATAAAATTAGAAAGCGAATCAATAGAATGGCAAAAGGATTTGGTATTTTTCATACCATGTCAATCATGTAATCACCTTAAGAAGATGAAAAATAAGGGGGAAACATATTTAAAAGGCTTGATGAAACAACAACCAGGAGCAACATAATGCAACCGAAGATAACAAATAGGTCGGGATAGTCATTACCTTCGTCGGTGATGGTTAGCGTTGTTGTCTTCTCTTCTTCTTACGTGGTCAGTTTGGGTATCGTTTGGAGGAAGAGAAGCTTGAGAAGTGATAATTGATGTCATTGGAAAGAAGGGAAGCTATAAATTTAGGTTTATAAAAAAGATGCGAGGAATCAAAATAAGTGTGGTTATACCATACATAACATGTGCAGCTAATTAAACGTGATTAGGAGGATGCCTTCATTAGTTATTGCAAAATTAGCTAAAATATCACCGGTTTGCAAAATTGTCTCATCTACCACATGATAAACTGAGAGAATTTGGCACCATTGAATTGAAATTAGGGTCAATTAAGGTAATTAGGGTTGTAAGACTTAATAGGATATATGAGATATATAAATATAAATATAAATATAAATATATAGATATTATATTGTTTTTTAAAAAAGAAAAAATTAGAAAAAAAATTATAATTTGTTTTTGGCTTCAAAAACGTTTTATAATAGATTTAAAAACTTTTGTTTATAGATGAGGTCTACATTACCCCTTGTTAAATTGAGTGTAATTTACCTCTTATGATAAGCATGATTCAATTTTAAAACAAAAGAGATGAATATCACATGTTGAATGAATGATATGAAGAAGTTTGATGTTTTTGACGTAAAATCGGTAACTGATTGTAAGAAAAAATTAAAATTGTGAGGCCTATGTTACCTTTTGATGAATTGAACGTAATTTGCTGCTGATGACAAATAATGTTCAATTATGTAACGACGAAGATGGAAATCACACGTTGAACGAAATAGATAAAAAACTTTGATGTTATAGATATAAAAATGATATTTGATTGTAAAAAAAGAATTTTTTTTTTTAAAGGGATAAAACACCTCCAATTCATCGAGGGATAAGTAAAAGAAATCTTTATTTACAAGGTTCTTGCAAAAAAAAATTCCCCGACTCCTTTTTCCGCTAAAATTCATTGAATCCTTTGAAATATTAAAATCTCATAAAATCCTTAAAAGTCATTGTGATAAATCCATTAAAATCTTGAATGTATAAAGTCTTTTGCATAAAAAGTCTTTTAAAATCTCACAGAATCAGTACAATCTCACATAGTCTTTTAAAATCTTGAAGACTTTTTTTATTAAAATAGTCTTTTAAAATCCTAATCCAATACACCCCCCTTAATTGTCACTTTTTCCTTTAAACTTAGATCCAACGGTTATGATCTCATCCTAGAGAAGACAACAATAGCAGCCGTTGGATGAATGATGAATCTGACCCAAACCAAAGCGACGTGTTTTTTTTAATCCCCTTCATTTGCTTCATCTTTTTCTCTCTCTTCTCTCTCAAATCCTTTCAATCGAAAACCCTAGCGCCATCGTCACTTTCGCATTCCGGTCGCCACAGACATCAGCTTCCAAAATTAAACCGATCAAACTGTTTCCTATCATCTCTTCTTCGAAAGCCCTCAATCAATTTTCGATTTTGGTAAGTTATATCGGAAACATTCAATATAATCGTGTGTCGTAATTTACACCTAAGGGCCTCTTTGATTGTTTTATTATGCATTTATACATCTGAAGTAATTTATACCTAAGGACCTGTTTGATTGTGTTTTGGTGTTTTAAAAACCGCTTTATAAATCAATTTTAAAAAACTGTTTTTTACAAGCAATTTTTTCTTTTTTCAAAGCAAGAAAGTATGCAACAGTTTTGCAGAATAAGCTATAATCAAACAAAATCATTACTTTTTTAATTTTCAAAAACAGAAAATTGTTTTAAGAAACAGTAATCAAACAAGCAAGTCTTGAAGGCAATTGGTGTTTGATCACCTCTTTCTCCTATGGAATTATGATGTTGTGTATGCATGAGTGGCAATAAGTGTCAGAGACAGTTTAACTACATTTTTCATTTCCATGTAGTTATTTGCACTTAACTGTCTAGACACCAAATGAAATACAACCAAATAACTTTTTTTTTTTAAGAAGCTAAATTAGCCCACCCAAATTGACACCGGCAAGAATTGAACCTGAGGCCTTAAGGAGGAGCAGACTTCCAGGTTCCAAGCCAATACAACCAATTAACTGAATGTAGGATCTTTAATTTAGCTGATGAGATCTAAAATTTGTGGGAATAGGATATGGAACTAGATTTAGTGGTGTCTAGCTACTATAAGATATGTGTATTAGATCAAAATGATCTTGATGCCCTTGAGTGCAACTAAAGAACATGGATACATTTTTTTTTATCTCATTTGGTAACTTGGTGAAGTAGTGGATAGAAAAAATGAAAACCTCCCTACTTTTCATTTTGAATTTCTTATGTGATTTGTGCGTGCGGAAGAAAAATAAATTCCATAACCTTTTTCCTGTGCTTACATGCTTTGATCCATCAATATTATTGGTATTATTACAGATATTCTATTTGATTGGATTTGGTCTGTTCTGCTTGAAGGCTCTTATAAGCTTGTGGGTAATTCAGGTGAGGGACAATAGCTTTGATTTACATTCTCAATTTTTATATTGCTTCTTGGCAACACTAAGTTATTGTAGTTAAAAGAATATGAGTATGTACTATTCTCTGCCTCGTTTTCTGTTGTTGTTTTGATATGAATTATAGCGTGCTATTGTAGAACTATAGACAACAGGGAGTTGCTTTAGATGATGGCCAGAGTAAACTAGAATGGTCTTGTAAGAGTTTAAGCACTCCTTTTAAACGTTCTACAAATTGCTTCTACATTGTTTCTCCGTTTTCCAACCACCACGGGCCTCAGTTTAAGATAGAATCGCTGATTAAAGACTTCATGATATCGTGCTCGTAATAAAAATCCTTTTTTTTTTTGTTGTTTTAGTTTTTCCAATCAATTTTGATTTTTTATTGTTTGTGAAATTTCATTGGAATTGTCTCATGAATGCTGATTATCATTGATTACTGATATATACTGATGCAATTTTGAAACCAATCAATTGCAATAGCTGATTCTTCAATTCAATTTGATTATATTATTATTTACTATTTGTAATGATTCTAAAAACAACCTGATGGAATTAGATATGGAGGAGCAATTCATACTTAGAGTTCCACCTAATATTGCGGAGCGGATTGAGCGTCTTTTGAATGAAAACAATGCTTCTTCATCTGAAGACAAGTCGCTAGATTTGCAATTTAGCGATGATGGAAGAAGCGGTACGTTTGTGATTGGGGATGAGCATTTCCCAGCTTCTCTGCTGGACCTTCCTGCTGTCGTTGAATCGTACAAGACTTACGATGATAACTCTTTGGTTAAGACTGCTGATATTGGTCAGGTCAGGTATCTATCGCTAATTCATATTATTTGTTTATTCATAATCATACTCCTAGATTTGGATGATTAAATAACTGATTGCCTTCTTAATGAATCCAATTAACAGATGATTATGGTGAGGGAATCTGGTGATGCTGCTCCAGATGTAATTGAGTGTAGACATGGCCTCACCCCTCCCATGAGAGATGCCCGTAAGCGTAGATTCCGCAGAGAGCCTGACCTTAATGTAGTATATTCATTCGTGCTTAACATTATCTTAGTGCCGCTCTATTATCTGTGCGTTTGTGTGCTCCCTTACTTACCGTATGTTTTCATTCTTTGTTTTCCAGCCTGAGCTTGTCTCCCGTGTTGAGAAAGATCTTCTTAAAATAATTGCTGGAGGAACGGCTGAAAATATTGATATCCTTTCATCTTGTTTATTTCAAGCAGTAGTTTAGTAAACATTCTAAATCTTGGATACAAATTTATAATTTCACTTTAAAAAAGTTCTTTGAAATGGAGGTTTGTTGAGATCTTTTTTATTGCTTACTTTCTTTGCCCTTATAACTCATTTCTCTATTTGATCTGGGGTTCATGGCATAACCTGTAGTATCCATTTGCATCAATGACAAAAGCAAGTTTTTTGCTTTCATTATATTGCTAAGTGTAAACAAACCTTTGGCTATTTTCTTGACTGAGATTCACATGTGGAAGTAGCTGAGCAAGAAGGCGGTGACAACGCTCGAGGTGCTAATAAAAAACCTGCAGCTACATCCGCATCAAAGAATGATGTTCCAGAGACTCATACAAATGCTGGGGATGCTGACAGGAGTGACTCTGATGAATCTGATGACTCAGTTTGACCAATATTAGCTAGCTACCAAGGAGTATTTATATTAGATGAATGCTTGCAACACCTTTCTTGACATGTTCTTGAACACTCTTTTTATGATTTAGACTGTTTTTTAATTTAATAAATGATTTGGTTGTCTCACTTTTGAAAAATATACTGACCTTTTTAGAAATGAATCAATCATAAAGAGTGGTATCAAAAAGGTGTTTTGTTGGCATTCACTATGTATAATCATGTGCTGTTAAATTTGAATCCTGTTTACAGGAATAAGATGGTCTGCAATTGATTTGCTATCCCACATTGTGCATTTTGTTACATCATTTGTTGTATTTTAACACCATTTTTTATTGTGCAACCGCCTTTAAGGTCATAATTTACCCAGTATATATATGAGAATAAGGTTAACCATTTGTTTTTTAAGCTAATGTGTTTTAATGTTCTGTCACCGTGTTTTATTGTGCAACCGCCTTTAAGGTCATAATGTTCTGTCAAGTGCTTCATACTCGATTTAAGTTATGTTTAGTATGTATAATCCGTTGGCTTATATTGTATTTGATTAGTTTGTAAACATGTTTGGCTAAAATAGGTGTTTCATAAATGAGTTTATTTACTTGTTTATTGTATGTTTTAGATGCTATTAAAAGTGGTGGCATTTACCCTGGGACACTTGAAAATTTTCCCACCATGGGAACTAGTTACAAACCCGTGCATTCGCACGGGTCTGGGGCATTGGTAAATCTTATTTTAAACGTAATTAAAATAATATTTTGTTTAAATTTATTGTTATTTATATTAAAAGATTTTAGAATGATTAATAAAAGTCAATAAAATTTAGATTTAACGATGTTCTTATCACATAAGTTTGTTATATACATAAATTTTGTAACATAAAAATAATGAAGAATATATATAAGTGTGTTGGAAGTAACTTAAATTAAAATGTGTAGATCTAATATCACGTAATATACTAAATAAGTGAGTATAACATCATTCTATGAAAGAAAGAAAAAATTATCATTCTTACATGTTTGCTACATATGTGGATATTACATCATCATTAATTCTCTAATTGCCACAACTCTTATAATAGAAGTAATTTTTCATTTACAAATGTGATATGTTTATTACCATCTTTCTCCTAGATTTAAATTTGCTCTGAAGACTTGAAAATAATTCTTGCACCCATTAAGGAGAGATAGGTTGACATGACTGAAAATATAGTAAACTCATTAGACAGTAAAATTCACAATATATTTGTATGATGTATTAGTTAGAAAGATGTGGAAGATAATATGAAACGATAGATTTTATATGTTTTGAAAGACAATAAAAATATCCATGCAAAATGGAGTGAAATTTAATGAGTAATTTACCTAACGGAAGTTGTTGAAAACCTCTTTGAACACAACATTTGTGGTAATCTTCGATGGTTTTTTGTCCTTATCATGTATTAATATCTTGAGTTCTTGTTTGCTCTTCACCCTATAAATTGCCACATAAAGTTGACCGTGACTAAAAACATCTCTTGGCAGGTACAATCCAACATTATCTAAAGATTGACCTTGTGATTTGTTTATTGTCATAGCGAACGAAACAATAATCGGAAATTGTCTCCTAATTAGCTTGAACGGCCACGGTGACTCTGATGGTGACAATGACATTCTTGGAATGTAGATCAAATTTCCAATGTTCTTTCCAGTAATTATTTGATGCTCTATGATATTTTCCTTCCAGTGGTTTAGATCATCACTATAGGTAAGAGCGCGAATATGATCCCCCTATGATGACATGAAAACTATATTAAATGGAATTGATTAAAAGATATTACACATGATAATTATATTCTATGAAAGTAAACATAAGAATATACAAAATAAAAAAAACAAACTATTAAAAGAAAAATAAACTAAAAAAATCAAAATTGTATATAATATATCTTAGAATCCTGCATAATGAGTTCAATATGTTGATCTCCTTTTTTTGATGTCACAATCTTGGTAAATGGTTCCCCAACGGATGAGTTCCCTCTAGAGAGGGGGTTGGGCAGGGTGACCCTTTGTCGCCATTCCTTTTCAACATGTGGATCATATTAGTGATGACTTTTATTTTCACAGACGATGATCAATCCGATGGTGACTCTTTTCGCAAAGTGACACTCTTTTCCACAGATGAATCACTAATCATGATTTCTCTTCTCGTCAACAATCATATATATAGTATCTGTGGGATCTTAACATATTTTTCATATAATCTAACAAAAACAACCCCTAAAGTGTTGAAATTTGGGGCCTAACTCATCCTTACAAAACCAGCTTGTAAGGTGAGGATTGCCTCCTCTATATAAACTCTTATCAAGAGTCTTATCTATCCGATGTGGGAACACATGCTATTTCCACCACCTAAACTATAATTTCTCTCGTAACCGCTTCCACGACTTAAAAGAAAGAAAAGTTTCTGGTGTTGGAAGGATTACCATTATCTCTCATAGGCTTTCTTCTTGTTGTCAACATCTTTATCATGCAACATTCTTTTTCCAACATCGTCACCGTTTTCTTCATCATCGTCTTTGATGATGCATTCTTGCAATTGACACCATCATTGCCGACATCACGTTCTTGCTATTATCGTCGCACCTACCACATGTCTATGATTCTTACAGCAATTTTCCAAGTAGATTTGCCCTTGTTTAGATTGTTAATGAACTCAAAGTCTCTAGACATTGTTCAGCCCTGATCAATAAAAATAAAATTTATGTCAAAATGTGTAGAGTGATTATAAGAACAAAATAGATGTAAATTATAAACGAAGGTTATATTAAGGAATATGAATGAAATATGAGTTAAAATATGGATCATTGTCAAATATACTCCATAACTTTATAAACAAACATTTAATCAAACAACTACAGTGCATTTCAATCCAAATTCATTGGCAAAACTACTCCATAACTTTATAAACAAACATTTAATCAAACAACTATAGTGCATTCCAAATTTTGTTTCAACAGTATGATCAATGACTATAAGGAATGAATGAAATGAGTACAACTCTAAATACACTCCAATTTTACTTCAAATTGTAAATACTTTTTACACAATCATTTTGTCAAACACCTATAGTGCATTTCATCGAAAATACATATTTATATTCAATTTTAGAAAAATATTCAATTCAATCCAATTTTAATGAATAACCCAATCAGGAGTTTAATATATGATATGATTTAGATGAAAAACGAAAATTAAATAATTAATTGGATGAAACAAATAAGTACAAGAACCTTACACTTGAAACTTAAATATCTTAAATGAAAGATAGAACATACCTTTGTTTGTAAGAAGAACAGGAAGAGAGATGAAGTGGTGATAGAACATACCTTTGTTTATAGAAGAACAGAAAGAGAGAATTTGCAGAGAGACCAAATAGAATTATATTGAAGCAGTACGGGTAATAGAGCAGTACATGTTATAGAGTTTTTTAAATGGAAGTTTGTAGAGGTTATTTGAAAAGAGCAAAAAAAGGAACAACTTGTAACATCCTTTTTAGTAACCGTAAAAATAAAATTAAAAATTAAAAAAACCAATGAAGGAAAAACTTTTATTGTGGAACCGTATGTTTAGTGTGTAACTAATTTTAACAGTTTGTTAATTACTAAAATGGACATGGATTTAAGTTTGATTAGATTTGAAACAGGATAAATTGGTAACCTTGTAGGTATATTTCATTAATTAATAGTTAGTTGAAGTCACCTTTTTACTGCCACGTGGCAGTTAATCAGGTTGTCTATCATATTTATTTTTTTTAAAACAAAAAGGCTAAAACATATTTTAATGGGTGGTTCCTTCAAAAAAAAAAAATTAATGTTGGTAAAGGTACATGTGCAACTGTAAGTCTCTTCAGCCCAACAATGTTTCTGTGGAGAAACATGAATTAAAAGCTGCACACGTATAACAAACAAATAATTAAGGAGAGTTTTAAAAATGAAAAAATAGAGAAATCAAAAGGGTGTTTTGCAGCGGTAGTGTCATGGTTCTCAAATCCAAAAAATTGTTGAATCAGAAATTTTAATGATGGACATTTTTTAACATTATACAAATAATGGTTGGGTTTCAATTTTTACAAAATCGGGTTCAATAGTTGAATCTGAGAAATCAGCTTCTTCATCATTTTTGTTTTTGATTCAGAGTTATTTTCTTCTTCATCGTCTTGAGTTTTAGGTTTGTATATGAACATTTAGTTTTTGGTTTGTTTTGTGAACGGAGAATAAGAGGATGATGAAGAAGTTGGTTTTTTCTGGGTTTGAGACCATGAATGTTGAAGAACTTGTTTCCTTCTCTTTTTTTTTTTTTTGTAAAAATAATTTAATTATAAATCTATCATTTATTGTTTCCGAATTCCCTTTTTAATACCGATCAAGACTTGTTCAATTTTTTTTTACCGATTAAGACTTCTTTTGTCGTAATTTTGCTAAGTTATTTATTTTTATCAAACAATGATTTTTTTAGGATTGTTTTTATCAATCTTATTAATTTAAATAAAGAAACATATTCTAATAAAAGTAAAAAAAAGAAACATAAAATAAAAACAAAAAAAACTGCATTGATATTAACTTAAATTGATGAATTCAATTAAAAAAAACAAATATTAACTCAAATTGGCTTCCATAATAGTGGCTCATACTAGTGTCCACTTTTACAAATCCATTAATAAATACATACTAGTGATAAACAATTGGTTGTGGGGATGTAACAAAAAAAACAATTGGTTGTGGGGTCACTTTATTTTTGTTTTTTGTGTATGGAAAAAAAGTTACTTGCAAGTAACCGGTCTAACATCTCAACCGTTGAATAAAATAATTATTATATCTATGGTCAAAACACAATTTTTCCATGGTGGGAAAGGAATCACCCTTCTCATGATAAATGCCACCATTAAAAGTTACGTTGAAGTTTATAGTTTAGTGCTGAAGGTTACCAATAACAATATGGTATGAAGCACTAAAACTCAAAGGATCAACGGTACTTCAATATAATGAAAAGCATTAAACCAAAGTTTGAAATGGCAATGTTCAAGTGAGACCTAAAAACAGAAATTATCTACTTTGCAAAACTAAATTAGAAGTTTAGTGGCTACACAGAGGAATTATCAACAATACATAAAATAAAAGAGGAATTATGTCTCGACGAAGCAATAAAATCAACACATTTGTTGAAGTTGTGGTTGACAAGATACACTGAATGATCCAATTTAGACGTCAGAGCCTCGTCTAGAATGAATTGGAGAGGAGAGGGTGGAGCAATCTCCAATTAATCAAATCAACCAACCGCCGAAGAGGCAACTTCAAAACACATTATTGAGATGGTAGTTGCTAGCAAGATAAATTCCATTACTAGAGCCTAGAGGCCACAACCACAAGCTCATCTCTTTGAGTGGAAGTAATTTACCAAACGACCGAACTCATCTCGAATAGTTCCTCCAATAGAGGCCATTAGCCGGAATAAATTAATCATCCACAACGATCAGGGGGAAATTTTACCAACGAGGTTTGACAACTTTTGGACCCTCATTACAAGAAACACTTGGATTTGAGATTTCACTATGTATAGAGTGAGTAACAGGCGAGACATTGGTAGATAGTGTTCACATAATAGAGACTTGAGAAGAAAACCAATTTGATCCTATCATTCTGAAGAGCCATGAAGCAACAACACCAAAAAAGATTGACGGTTCCAACATTATCATTTACACTATTAATTAAACTAAAGAATTTATCCCCGTGAGCTTAGCTCAGTTGGTAGGGATATTGCATATTTATATGCAGAGTCGGGGTTCGAATCCGGACATCCTACTTCTCCACGTTTAAAATGCGTGAGCTCCAGTCACTAAGCTACTTGACAAAGAATTGATACCAAATCTCATATTATAATCTATAAGAACATGCATAAGAGTTTCACGCGTAGATTAACCTCGAGTATAAATAGAACTATCAGACTTACCTCATTGAAAAATGTCAGTATTCACTTTTTAGATATGAACATTTATAGTTGCAACATAACCTTCAACTACTAACTTTTGATAAAATCGGATCCGATTCTTCCACATGTCGACGAGTAAATATAATATTATAAGCACTTTTGATCAAAAATTAGTCATTGTTCTAAGATTTAAATTTGATAATCTGCACCGTCTAGTGAGGAGGTTGACTCATAGAAGGCAATGAAAAATCAATATTATCTTCAATAATGAAAAAAGAAAATAGAAATTAGCAACATATCTTGTATTTGTCCATAAGTAAAAACCAAGCAGTACTTGCAAACTCTTTTATTTTTGGTCTCTTGTACTTGAACACTCTATTAAGTTTGTAAAACAAAAAGGATAATATTATGACAATTTTTCACTAATAATGCATAGTTTTTTTTTTAAATAAATTATTTTAGGCTTAATTACTGATATGGTCCTTAAGTTATTTGTCGGTTACATTTTAGTCCCATAAGTTATTAACGTTACAATTTGGTCCCTTTAAGTCATCTTCCGTGAACCAAATAAATCCTCACCGTTAAAACCGTTAACCCAATGTCTAAGATGGATACACATTTAAATTTGTCACGTCTTCACATGTGCCTATTTAACGTTTTGGCAAAAGACTGACGATGAGGATTTAATTGGCTAACATATACTAACTTAAGGGATCAAATTGTAACGTTAATAACTTATGAGACTAAAATGTAATCAACAAATAACGTAAGAGACCAAATCATTAATTAAGCCATTATTTTAAATCTAAACATTGCATAATTTATGTAGGGGCAGAGGTTCGAACCCCTGACACCTCACTTATATACGTTTAAAATGTGTGAGCTCCTGCCACTGGACCAATGAAAAAAAAAAAAAAAAAGTTTGAATGATAAGTAAAAGTGAAATGTCTGAAAGAATGGAAAATCGGGGGAACAGTACATACACAATTCACATTTGAAATTTGGAACCATTTTGTTCCGTTGATTGATAATGGCAGAACCAAGTGAACTCCGCAGGTACTTTCTTCTTCTTTTTTCTCCGTTTCCGTTACTCTCACTTTTAACACCGTTATCACATTCTTCAAACCTTTCCTTTCAGTCGAATTTCACAGATTCACAAATTCATTCAAGAAGAAGAAGAAGAATCGAACCCTTCAGATTCCCAAGATTTACTCCGCGAATGTGCTCTTCATGTTCAAGTAACCTACACACATTCTTCAATTTTCACTCTCACTATTATCCTTACAAAATCAATTCATTCATTTTTTAATTTTCATTCTTAACAGAACACAGTGGAACAAATTGTTTCCGAATTCTCTGATCTCGCTTCTTTACAAAATTCAGATTTCGGTAATTCAGTTCAACTCTATTCTGTTTCGTTTTTGTTATTCATATTATGTTTTCTCAATTTGTAACTTTGATTGTTTTAGATGCTTACATAGAGCATTTGGAAAAGGAACTTAACAATGTACAAGCTGAATCCACCAATGTAGCTAAAGAGATTGGAAATCTCACGAAAACTCGTAACGATGGTGAGCTTCACTCACTTTTTTTGTTTGTTTCACATAATAACTATGGATTGTTTCATATAATTTATCGTTATATATTTTTTTTCTTTTTCAGATTCTATTCTTTTGGAGGCTAAACTTGAAGAGTTGGAATGTTCTTTGAATTATATTACACCGGAGGTTAGTACTTGCTGATTGTGTTGTGTTCTAAAGTAGAAACTGACTGTGTTGTGTTTTAAACTTGAGCTAATACTAAACATTTTTGTTTCTAAATAATATAGGACCCATATGACTAAATCACGAGAATTAAGAAAATTGATATGGTATTATGTTTGGTAATAATATTGTTTTTCCAAGTTAACAATAAGTTTTTATAGCATACTTATTGGTTACAGAAATACTCCCTCTGGTTCTTATTATAAGAAACAATTGACTTTTTTAGGTTCATTGTGTAAGTGATGTATCTAGTCTATATTTAGAATCAGATGCATTAATTATTCAATGAACCTAAAAAGTCAATTGTTTTTTATAATAAGGACCGGAGGGAGTACATGTTAAATAATTAGGGGTATTTCAGTAAAGAAATATTCAATGCAGTTGAAAATTTCTTAAGAGGGTTTTATATATAGGGAAGGAAGTAGTTGTATATGCCTATGCTCATTATGATGGAACCCTGACGTGAGTTATGTATATTGACTTCATTATCCATCCCTTTGTCATACAAGGGGAAGGGGATTTTCCATTCAGTAAATCATGTTTTGACAGTTGTTTTTGATAATTATAGGAGCAGATAACAGTTGAGGCTAATGAAGGAGTTGTTTCTCCAATGCTGGTTGACTCCAACATGAATCTAGGCAAAAATTTAGAGGTGTTGTTGATGACTACGCCGCATTACTTGACGTTTGCTGTTATTCTTTTCGGCATTGAATTTGTTTCAAACAAATGTGGACTAAATACTCCTGAACATTTTCTGCTTCTTGTACAGAAAATCGTTTTGGTGGTTTTTTACTGTAACTTTTATTTGAAGTGTATATTTTTATTGAAATATTTCCTTTTATGTGTTGCAGCAATTGGAACTTGAGAATAAGGTTGATGAAATGAAGTCGATTCTGAAGGCCATGGAGTCTTTTCATTGTAAGTTCAAATGGTAAGTTTAGTTTCATTCACATTTTCAGATAATCATCTATACTATGGCTTACTCATCTTGTTCCCCCTTTCAGGTTTGATGCTTTAGAGCAGATTGACAATGCATTGACAGGTCTAAAAGTGATTGGAATTGATGAGAATTGCATTAAGCTATCTTTGCAGACCTATATGCCAATGGTAGAGGGAATTTCATGCCTACAGAGAGTTGAAGATACCATGGATGCATCTGTGCTGAATCATGAGTTATTGATTGAAGTGTTGGAGGGGACTATGACTTTAAAGGATATTCAGGTTTTAAAACAGATCACTATTTCATTCTTTGGCTTGTTTGTTACGACCATTCTTCATTAGATTTGACAATTACGCTTAGCAATGATATGGAAAAATACTGATACGAGCCATCAAATCTGTTAGGAAAAAGTGACAGTTATAGTGTTAGCCATTTAGGCAGACTCCTATGAACTGTGAAAGGCTTTTATGTCATCAAATAATGTCTGCTTTGAAGTTGTTTCTTGTGGTATTTTGAAGTGGTGTTTTTGTGTTTTGAAGCAGACCTTGACCAATAAAGTCAGGCTCAATTGCTTTTAGTTTGATGGTTACATTCATTCTGATATTCTTCTGGTGCATAGTTATCATTAGTATCTTCTAAAAAGTTGAAATAATTTTCTTAATATCTTCTACTTTATGCTTATTCTGCATTTTTTTAGGGATTGGGGGAGTGAATCTCAGAATTTGCTGGATATATATCATGTGGTTACGTCAGTGGGTTTGCTTTTGATTTATAGTCTGTATTCTAGGAAAGCAACTCTTTTCACTTTCATTTTTGCTCTTCACACACCACAAAAATACCAAAATACCCCAAGTGGCAGTTCACGGCCGCTCGCTCCCCAACAGCATTTGCCAAACGGCAGTTAACTGTCGTGGGGGTATTTTGGTATTTTCGTGGTGTGTGGGAGCAAAAGTGGAAGTGAGAATAGCAACTTTCATATTCTAGTTACTTCTCTTTTTAGTTTTAGTACCTTTGTTTTAGGTGATTGATACTCTGTAAATGTTGTGTTGTACTTGTAAAATTTGGTGAAATTTTTAAAATTCTAGTAGTCATTAAGTTATTTTTCTTATTGTATTGTATGAAAAAATCCCATCCAATATGTAATGATGCGTAAAAAAGATCCCAGTTTGGTAGAAGGATCATTTGCCATCATTACCCCAAACATTTCTAGATGGAATCCTTAACATCATATTTTGCTGTTAACTATGGATTTCATGTAGAAAACTTAAGAAAGGGTAATTATAAGATTAGGTGCTGAAGGAACTTATTTTTATTCATGACTACTAACGCTTCACCTGTGATCCTGGCAAAGCACAGCAACATATATCATTAACTTACTCATCAGTTTAGTTTAGCATTATAAGAATCTTATTTAGCTCTTGATGATTTGTTAACTTTTTTGGTTTTGTTATTTAGGTTTTTCCAAATGATATATACGTGGATGACATTGTTGATACTGCAAAGTCTGTCAGGTCTGCTATTTCTTTTTTTCTCTCTGTTTAGGTTTACTAAATTCTCCCTTTCCTCCCAAATTCGTTATGAACTAAGCGTACTTTTCTAAGTTACTCATACTTTTTTACTATCATTTACCATGCAGCAAGTCCTCATTGCAATGGTTAATACAAAAACTGCAAGATAGAATTATACTAAGCACACTTAGGTGTCTTGTGGTAAAGGATGCTAACAAATCAAGGTGAGACTGTAATGTAGTCCTTTTGGTTTGGGTTTGATGTTATTAAATTTGGATTATTGTTTGATATTCTTTTTTCTATTTCTTGTCTCAATGTAGATATTCTCTTGAATACTTGGACAAAGATGAGACCATTGTAGCTCATTTGGTTAGAGGAATTGATGCATACATAAAGTTGTCTCATGGTTGGCCAATATTTGGTTCTCCGTTGAAGCTGATATCAATCAAGGGATCAGATATTTTGAAGAAAAGTTCAAGTTTTCTCTGCGAAGTAGAGGTGAGACAATTCCAATGTGCTGGCTATAAAAAATTTCAGACATTATTCTTCCTTGGGCTGTATGGATGTGTTAAAAAGGTTCTCATGTGGTATCAAGTTTTCACCTCAAACTGTCTTACTTAAATTGCTTGTTGAATCCACTGAAATTGTGCAGTTGTTTATATTCATTTCTTTTGATAATAACTGGAATATTAATTCAGCAGCCAAGCCAATGTCCTAGTCTGTATGCTGTTTTTGAGTCCTCAAAAGTGTCTATATGATATTAATCTGATATGTGCGAAACTTAAAACTTACTATTACTAGAGTGACTCGGGTTGGGATAGAGTTTATCAAATTATGCAGAGTTCAAGCCACGTGTGATACATAGTGGTGGGAGTGAGGATAATTTAAAGGATACATGTTTTGAAGTCGCATTTGGTGCATGGTGTTCTATAGGGTAAAGTAATTGGAAATTTTTAGAAGTGGAAGCTTCTTTTAGACACGTGTAAATAGGTAGGAACTTTAAAAGTACTCAGCCAGTTAACATGTCTTATGGTGAAACCCTTTGATGTTTTGCTGTTAGTTTCTTCTATTTTATTTTTAAAATAAAACAAATGGGTGACTATCTCCTACATGTATCTGTAGCGAAATCATGTCTCATATGTTTTGGGTTAACTTTAATTCTTTAAGGGGTTTATAAATAATTGAGTGATTGGAAGATTTGTGCGCTTACTTTATTTTGGTGGGTTGACTTTTCAGAATTTGGCCAACTCTTTAGATACTCATACTCAAAAAAATATACTGGGCTTTATTGATGCTGTTGAAAAAGTTCTTATAGAGCAGTTGCAGCTTGATTCTAGAGCTGATGATGGTTCTGGCTAAGGATGTGCTCACAACCTCATTGCTCATTATCGATACCGCTAAAATCTGTATGTTTTGAAGTTCTGTATCTCGTCCTCAAGTTCGCTTTTTTATTTGCTGAAGCAAGTACTATAATTATCTTGTTAAGATGATTTACTGTAATTTTAGACAGGAAACTGACATGCTGAACTGGTATATGTAACAATCGAGTTGTCAGGATCAGTTAATCAGAGATTGTGATAGAATTGAAAATTTTACATGATTAATCCCATTGATCATATGAAGTTCATATTTTTAAAATGATAGTATGTTCAATTATTGAAAAGCCTAACATATTCCTTTGTGTTTCTTCATCAGTTCAAAAGTATTAGCACCACTCAAGTTTTAGTCATATCCTGTACGTATAAATCTTGTTTGAAAGTGTTTTTCCTTTTTCTATTTAATTAATATCCTTGTCCTAATTAAATAACTATAAGTTAGAATATTTGGAAGTTAAAATGCCTCTTCCACTTGCAACTCATAAAATATCATGAAATTGCAAATTGACGAATTTCTGTATTACAAATATGATATGGAAGGGAACATTAAGCAAACACCATATTACATTTGAACACAAAAACGAACTTTATTCAAATGCTCAATGAAGCAAGTGAAGATAAAATCCACCAAAAACAAAGTAAGAATTAAATAAACATATAATTATAGAATATCTAGGCAATTTAAGTGGCAACACTGTGGAGCACTACAGTCTCTACAGTGAGTCCAGGCCCGAAACCAAATAGGACACCCCATTCCAGCCCCTCGCCTGTTGTGGCAAGTCCGTCTTCTTTTGACTTCCTCCTCATCTCATCCAAGATGAATAATACACATGCACTTGACATGTTACCATACTCGCTAAGCACATGTCGAGTGGCTTGCATTTTCTCTGGCTTCAAGCTTAATTTGGCTTCCACTTGGTCCAGAATTGCTGGTCCACCAGGGTGTGCGATCCAAAAGATGGAATTGTAATCAGAGATGCCTAAAGGTTGAAAGGCCTCAGCAAGAGCTTTCTCAATGTTCTTTGAGATGAGACCAGGAACATCCTTGAGGAGATGGAATGTCAGCCCAACTTCACGAAGGTGACCGTCAATTGCTCCTTCACTATCTGGAAGGATCGTTTGTGCAGTCCATACCAATTCAAACAAGGGTTTCTCAACTTGTGGTAATGGGTCTGAACCTACGATCACAGCTGCTGCACCATCTCCAAACAATGCTTGCCCCACAAGGCTATCAAGATGAGTGTCACTGGGTCCACGGAAAGTAACTGCAGTTATCTCTGAACAAACCACCAACACACGAGCACCTTTGTTGTTTTCAGCCAAGTCTTTAGCCAAACGAAGCACCGTGCCACCAGCAAAACAACCTTGTTGGTACATCATGTATCGCTTCACATATGGACGAAGGCCTAAGAGCTTTGTCAACTGATAGTCGGCACCGGGCATGTCCACACCACTGGTGGTGCAAAAGATGAGGTGGGTAATCTTGGACTTAGGTTGACCCCATTCCTTGATGGCCTTTGTTGCTGCCTCTTTTCCTAGTCTTGGTACTTCCACAACCACCATGTCTTGTCTTGCATCCAATGAAGGTGCCATGTACTCGCATACACTTGGATTCTCTTTCAGGATCTCTTCTGTCAAGTACATGTATCTCTTCTTTATCATTGACTTATCACCTGAAAAAGTATATGCAGTTTAGTCTTAATGTTTTCTACATGCTGAGAGTGAAAGATCGAATTTGAGGAGCAAAACTAAACAATGTACAAGCACAGAGCACAAAAAGCTATGTATGGATGGGATATTAGATATCTTACACATGCGCTGAAATTTTTCTTTGAGCTCAGTCTTATGCTCACTGTTTGTGATGCGGAAATAGTAGTCAGGGTATGTGCTCTGGTCCACACAGTTTTGAGGAGTTGCAGTGCCGATTGCCAACACGGTGGCAGGGCCTTCAGCTCTCTGTGCCTGACGGATCTCATCAAGTGTCACCATTTTCTTTCTTTGAGTCTAAAGTTGGCAGGGAGGAAGAAATGAAGGTGAGTACTGATAGGTTATATCTATCAAGGGATTGGAATGGTTGATGACTTAGCAAGTTTGTTGCCACTAAACAAGGACTCAGAAAGAAAGCAAAGGGTGTGTTGCTTTATTGGCTCTGAAGAGAAGTTGTTATATATATACTTGCGGATGAAAAGGGAGGAGAGAGAACTGGTAGATGAATCACATGCTTAACTGACCAAAATTCTAGCAAATTATTATAATAATTCAAAATAACAAGCTTGTAATGAACAAATGAATGGTTATTATTAGAGGTTGGTGAATTATCTTCACTTGCAAGTTGCAACCCCCGCACGACTGCAGGACTGAAGGTTCGCTGCATACCAAACTATATAATGTATGTGAAAATTATAATGTCTACATTTAATTTGTTAATTAATAGTTGATATTAGTCGCATTCGAACCGTTAAAATAATTCACTCAGGAAACTGAATGGAAACAAAACAACAAGTATTTGGCTTGGTCGTGTCGTGGAGGCATTTTCTAATTACGTTTGACCATCTAAACTGTTCGAAAACACTTTGATCTTTTTTTAATATATTATAATTATTGTTTTTGACTCTGCTGTAGATTTATTGAGAATAATCTCCACATGTGTCTCCTTCATCAACAAAATAATCTCCTTGTATGTACTTGGTCAAAGATTTTTGTCCGTCCTAAAAAATGTTCTGCAAGAAACGTAGTGAGGTCGCCCACCACAAAGTCAGTCAAGTTATTTATACTACATACCAAAAAATCAATAAAAAATTTGACTTTAAAATTTGGGTATAATTGTCTTTATTTTTTAATAATACTATCTATTATCTCATTCTTTTCACCAAAAAAATATATTATTTTGTTTTACTTATTTCTATATGCAATACATAATTAAATATATTATTGACAAAATCATAGTGTTTTTCTTGACGGTACACAAAAATAGTTCACGTTTGAACTTTGAATACGGCAAATAAATAAAAAACAAGAAAAATGATGGTTGATATGAAGTAATTAATACACATTTTGCAATAAAGTTAAAATAACTCTTTCTTAAATAAAAACAATGCAATTCAATTGAAGAACCATATGCTAGATGTTCTTGAATTTATTCAGCGTCCAAACTCTCGACCTATATATATTGTAACGCTTCTATCAATACCAATTGAACTATGCTCATAGAAACATTGAAGTACACATTCTATTTTATTTTATTTTATTGCCACATGCTCACCAACACTCTTTAATTGGTATGTTTCCCTTCAAAATAAATATAAAATTATGTTTGGTGAAATAAGATCGATCGAATACAATGAAGGTGGTACAATTTTCACCTGAAGTTATAACTAAGAAGTAGGTATGCATTATTCTCAAAGAGCATGATCCATAATTTGTGGCGATTGTCTCTCTTAATATAATAGCTCAACTCAACGGCCTATAGTTTTGATGTGAGTCTCATTCGAAGAAAGCAATTAAATGACAGAATTGTCCCACGTTAACTTTCCCAGTTCCTAGCAAATGGCCACACCATTTACGTGTTTTAGAAAAATTCCATGCACAAATTATTTTAATTATCAATAATAATGCCCTTAGACTCTATGCTTAGAGCATTGCTTAAGGAATTACAAAAGGTAAGTCGGTAAGACAAAATGACGTGCATAAACAAATGTTTAACTTGTACTCTTGGGACATACTTTTCTTAATTTATTGATTTGTTACAACCTAGTAGTAGAGGTTCGTGGATAGCAATGTTAATGTTTTGAAAATATGGTGATAATGTTACCACAACAAAGAGGAATTAACAAACAGAAAATAATAAAATTACTGGGATGGTGATGACACTGCAAAAATGTAGAACAAAGATGTGTTATTCTTCACCAAGTTCAAATGAGTGCACACCTAATTTGTAAGAAGTGAGCAATGTAAAACCTTATAGAGGCGACACGGATACAAATTGGACCCTTCCAATTTCACGCTTATTGTCAATGATAGTTTTGCATAGCAATAGATTCTTCAATTCTATATATGCACAAAGAAAGAAAAATCTTTCAGTGACATGACTTTTCCTAATTAGTGTTGTTTAAATTATTTTTAGATGCAATAGTTGACATAATTTTTTTACAGTTTTCTTATAGCCTAGAACAAATCCGGATGAATAGTATCTAACGAACTTTACATAAGTATTTTCCATTTTTTGTATCAATGGGAAAAGAAAGACAAAAAACAAAGAGAGAAGAAAAAACAAACAATAGAGGCATAGGGACACATTACTTGGACGCCCTTGTCATCCATCTTCAAACCAGTTTGAGAATCAGATTAAACTTTTTTAATGAGTAGATACAAATTCATGAATGCTAAAAATCTCTCAAACCTATTGGAACAAGTCATATATATTTCCTTGTGCTCTAGGACATCCATTATTTTGTAAATCTCTTGCAAGCATTAATGTTTTTCTACAATGTTGTAGCGATTAATGGTAAAAATCGCCACATTTGTGCATCCATCGGTACAGAATATCCAGATTGAGTATTCTTGGACGTTTTTAGTGCCATAGTTTCTAAATGAACATATTATTATTAACTCTTCAAATGTTTCAACTGTTCCATATTTAGTTCAAAATTCAACTCAAGTTCTCTTATATATGTTGCTTCACTCTTTTTTCTTCTAGCTCACCCTTTTTCTCTATGACCATGAGATAATGTTGAATGTGCATTTTCTTAACTGTCATAACGTGTCTTCTGCATCTTCTCTCAAACTATTGGTACTTAGCTTCGTCTATCTACTAACTATTTAATAAAATTGATGCCACGTACCCCTTTATAAGAGTAATTTAGTAATTCAAAAATTCCTTAACTTTGAAGAGTGCCACCTCATCCATATATATATATATATATATATATATATATATATATATATATATATATATATATATTCTATATTTTATTTTAAATTATTTACTTTTTTATTTTATAAGAATAAAAATAATCCTAAATTCAGTTGCTTCTAAACTGCCGTGTTGGGAGATTAAGGCACCGTTTGATCCGACTTTTTTCAACTTCTCTACAATTTTAAGGAGAAGTTAAGCCAAAATGTTTGATACTAGAGCCAAAATTAAACAACTCAAATTAAGTACTTCCTAAAAAGTATATTTTTTTTAATGCATAAAATTGAATGGAATGAGCTTTGGCCAAAAGTTGGTGAATGTTATGTCAAAAAACTACTTGTCGACAATTTATTTTACAAGCACCTCTCTTCAACTCATGTTGAGAACCTTTTTCTTTTATTTTTTAATATTATATTTCAATATTTTTTTTCTTCAACTTTATTTATTTATTTTTTTGAACCGTTCCATTTAGAGTCTGTTTGTTATAGCTTTTTTTTAAACAACTTTTTATGAAAATCAGAATCTAAAAACAACTTCAAACGACAAGCTGTTAAGAGTAGCTTCTCAAAAAAATAGATTTTTTTAAAGGAGAGAGAAAATATGGTTTAAAAGATTGAACTATAATGTTGCAACAAAAAATCTCTCTTATATGGTTGTATCCAAACAAACTAGATTATTTGTTTAAAAAGAGTGATTTTTATTACCTTAAACAAACGCAAAATAGATTCTGATCTTTCATAAAATCTCTAAATTATTTTATGTCAAAATCAATTTTATTTTAATATGTAACAAACGGGCCCTTAATTTTTTTTAAGGAGGTTCCATTTAATTTTATTATCTTTTTTTTTTCAGATGAATTTTATTATCTTTTTATCACTCATATATTTAATTTCAATATCGCTTAATCATCACAACCTCACAAATATTTTTATTCACGCTGTCATTTAATGATACCAAATATTTTTATTTCCTATCTTCAACCTCGCAAATATATATACACTCGCATTAGCGTGTAGAGTAATATTTTATGTCCGTCTATCTGTTATTTTTTGTTATGCTAATGCGTATAATTTTTTTTAGCGTTGCATAAAGTGTATGCTTATTTTTATAAAATTTTGATTTTAATTAAAAATATGCCTAAAAAAAATATACTTATATATATTTTGCACCTTTATATTGTAACAAACTATGCATATATTTTTCTTATTCAAAAAAACTAAACATGTCTGTTTCAATGACACCAACAATGTAGCAAATATAATGTCAAATAATATAAATTCTTATATGTTTGAAAGTCACCAAAAATATGGTATTCTTATAACAAAATTTGCTATATAGTACTCCCTCCGTTCCTTTTTAAGTGTCTTTTTAGAAAATTAACACAAAAAAAGTGATGTGTATTTTTGCATATTTTATTCCTATTATACCCTCATTTTAATCCACCAATAATTTCATATATTTTTGCACACACTTTATCTTTCAAATAAATTTAATAAGTCATCTTTCTCACGTAACAAACAATTGTCAATTATTATCTTTTTCTTAAACAAATTCCTTTTTTTTTTGCGCGCTCTCTCTCATAACAAACAATTGTCAATTTTCTAAATATCGTGCACATCTTTTCTAAAATCGGAATTCTCTAATATTACAGGGACGAAAAGAGGTATTTTCCCTTAATTAAAGTTAAGACTTCAACTATGCCTTCAACCAATGCTAGAGTCACATCTGAAAATTTTAACAATTGCTACTCATCTTATTTATAGAATTTTAATTCTTCTTGAAACCATTGTTTGGAACAAAATTTTGTTTAAATTTAAAGATAATAAGATACAATCTTTCTTGTCGAAATAAATAAATAAACTTTGTTTAAAAATAACAAATAAACTTTCTTTAAACAAAGACAAACTTTAGTTTTCCAAATAGATAGAATTAATTAATTTTATTGAAAAAAATAAAAGTAAATAAGAAAGGGTATAATTGACAAATCGTACCCTTAAAATACCAAAAAGATAGTTAAATAGGAACGAAAAATTCACCCTAAAAAGACATTTAAAAAGGAACGGAGGGAGTATAATTGAAAAAGAAAAAATAAACTATTTGATATTATTTATGTTATTATTTGAGCCTCCTTAAATTATTTCTCCTATTCAAATATTTTGTTGTTTCTTTTGTTTTGCATTTTCATTTCATTTTGAGGGGTTCATTTTTCGACAATGTTTTAGTTTCTGTTTCATCAAAGGTGGTTTTCTTCCTTTTTTTTATGATTCTGCATTTTAAGGGTTTTATTTTTTGCTTTTTGTTCCCAATTGTTAGTGGATTATGTACCCGAAATTGTTATGTTGCACGGCTGCAGAAAAATCTCCCTTTAATCTCAGATGTTTTGTTTTTCATTATGGGTTTATTTTCAAGAAAGATGATTTTTTTTTAGTTGAGGTTGTCATGTTTGCATGTTTGTTGTTGCGATCCTGTTTTTGCATCTGATGCATTTTTTTCATGGTCTAAATAAATGCATGCATGTGAATATAGTAGATGTCATGATGATTGAATTTTAGCGCATGGTAAAGTTTTGTCACAATTGTTATTTTACCTTCTGGTACTATAGTTGAAAAAAAATTGATGCATGTGGGTTATGATATAGTACCTTGATTAGCTAATATTTTAACCCGTGGCATTAAATTTCCAAATTGATGATATAATACCTTGATTAGCTGTTTGATTTTGTGAGTATTCCTAAAGGTGTAACAATTTTCATATTTGGTTTATTCTTTCTTATATTATTGAGCTGTACAAATGTTGATTGGTTTAAATTTGTTTTTGTCATATCATTGAGGTCCATAAAGTTGATGATACAAAAATTTGTGCATTTAAGATCAGGTTAATTTGTTAATACAAAAATTGATCACACATAAATATGTTAGCTTCTTTCAATATCATAATGAACAATGAGAATAAAATTAAATGATGTATTGTTGTGCTTCTATATAGGGATTTCAATGTCAAGGGATTATAACTACATTAAGGATCTCAAAAAGGATTTGGACATTTGAAAAATAGGTTTAGAGTGCTTGATTCTTGGATTGTGAGTGGTAGCAATGAGAATCAACTTATGAAGCTCATTATTTGTGATGCAATGGTTAGAGGAGTTACTTAAGATTTGTTGTAATTTCCTTTATGATTTATCAATGTTACTCCCTCAGTCTTTAAATAATAGTCGTTTAAGGTTGATGCACAATTATTAAGAAAATGATTAATTGTGTTGATTTTGATGGTAAAATTAGTATCATTTACTAAAACACCATTATTAATTGCAGTTAGTGGAGTAATCTAGTTGTATAAAGTTCAATAAATAAGGGTATTATAATGGAAAGAAATAATAAATGCTGCATTGATATTCTAAAGTGACAATTATTTTGAGAAAAAGAAAAATGTGTAAATAGACAATTATTGTGAGACGGAGGGAGTACTTATTAGTGTACTTTTTGATTTATTTCTGTTTTTTTGTTTCTTTCTCGAATTTATGGTGATCGAGTTCATGTAATAACTCGAGATAGAGAATTGGAGCATTTGAAGGCTTTGGTCGAGGAAAACAATACTTATACTTTGTATAATTGTCATGTGTTTGATAATGACATTGCATTTAAGCCCGTTGACCATCCCTTTAAGGTTGTTTTTGGTTCTGATAGAAATGTGCAGAAGGATGACAAGTTAACTAACATTCCTACTCGTGAATTTTGCTTTAAGACATTTAAGGAAATTCAAGATGGAAAATTCAAAACTGACGTTTTATATGGTATAGTTATGTGCAATATTAACTGATTTGCTCATTTTTCCTTTGGAACAATTTTTTTACAAGATATGTTATTCAACCCGTGCGAAGCACAGGTTTGTAACTAGTTTCATATAATAGCAGGTTCTCTGTTTATACTTGACTTAAGAGTGCCAATCTCATGATTGCTCCACTCACCAATTAGTGTCTTATTCAATGCTTAGTGCATTATTTCAAGGAACTAAATGCTAAATATCCAGAGTGAAATCATGTCAATAAAGGGATTCATTAATGACAGACCATGGTGTATTAGCAAAGAATTCAATGACGCCATTAACAATATGAAATGAAAGGAGTCAATCTTGTTGATACATTCCTTATATCTGAAGATTTTATCATGGTACAAATTAATATATTCCTTGTATCTGAAGAAATCTGATAACAGAAAATCAAAGATTTATATCACGCAGTGATAATCATGATTAATTATAGGCATAGAAAACATGTGAAAAGTAATCAATGAGGAGCACAAATATAAAGAAAGAAAGAATACGTTCGATTTTGGGTAAAAAAGTCAAGAGCTTGGGGGAAAATAGAATTTGTTGCCAGAGTAAAATGTGAGGATTTAGGTGGACACACTACGGAGCACAACAGTCTCAATAGTGAGTCCGGGACCAAAACCGAAAAGCACACCCCATTCAAGTCCCTCCCCTGTTGTGGCAAGTCCGTCTTCTTTTGATTTCCTCCTCATCTCATCCAAGATGAATAACACACACGCACTTGACATGTTACCATATTCGCTAAGTACATGTCGAGTGGCTTGCATTTTCTCTGGCTTTAAGCCTAATTTTAGTTCAACTTGGTCAAGAATTGCCGGTCCACCTGGGTTCGCGATCCAAAAGATGGAATTGTAATCCGAGATATTCAAAGGCTGAAATGCCTCAACAAGAGCTTTCTCAATGTTCTTTGAGACGAGGCCAGGAACATCCTTGAGGAGATGGAATGTCAGTCCTGCTTCTCGAAGGTGACCATCAATAGCTCCTTCACTATATGGAATGATTGTTTGTGCAGTCCAAACCAATTCAAACAAAGGCTTCTCAACTTCTGGCAACGGATCTGAACCAACAATCACAGCTGCTGCACCATCTCCAAACAATGCCTGTCCCACAAGACTATCAAGATGAGTATCACTAGGTCCACGGAAAGTAACTGCAGTGATCTCCGAACAAACCACCAAAACACGAGCACCTTTGTTGTTTTCAGCCAAATCTTTTGCCAAACGAAGCACCGTCCCACCAGCAAAACAACCTTGTTGATACATCATATAACGCTTCACAGACGGGCGAAGACCTAAGAGCTTTGTGAGTTGATAGTCAGCACCAGGCATATCCACACCACTTGTGGTGCAAAAAATTAGATGTGTAATCTTTGACTTCGGCTGACCCCATTCTTTGATAGCCTTTGTTGCAGCCTCTTTTCCTAGCTTTGGTACTTCCACAACCACCATATCCTGTCTTGCATCCAATGAAGGTGCCATGTACTCACATAAACTAGGATTCTCCTTCAAAATCTCTTCAGTCAAATGCATGTATCTCTTCTTAATCATAGATTTATCACCTGAAAAACATACACAGTTTAATTAGTCTTAAGTTACACTAAACAGTACAGAATCACATAAAAGATATATAATATAGGTAGATATATATCTTACACATGCACTGGAATTTTTCTTTGAGCTCAGTTTTGTGTTCACTGTTTGTGATACGGAAGTAAAAGTCAGGATATGTACTCTGATCAACACAGTTTTGAGGATTTGCAGTGCCTATTGCAAAGACTGTGGCAGGGCCTTCAGCTCTCTGTGACTGACGTATCTCTTTCACTGTCACCATCTTAATTGCACAATGAAGAAATATAAATTATGAAATAAACTTAAAGAAAAGTTTTGTTGGTAAGAGAAGAAGGATGAAATATACTAGATAAGATTTGTTGTGTGAGAAAATGTTGTGTGGAACTCATCATATATATAGTGTTACATTACAACAAGGATCAAATAAGCATCATAATGGCCGGCTAATTAGTAATTATTTTTCATAATATTATAAGTTATTGTATTAATACTAAAATAGAAATTGAGTACCTAGCTAGTGTTCTGTGTGAGAAATGAGAATGGTAGAAAAATTAAGAAAAAATAATTAAAAAATAATACTAGTTAGGTGAGGGAGGCTCTTACCATCTTGGCAGCATGACTGTAGACCAGTGACGGAGTTAAAAATTTTATTGAGTTTGGACAAAAATTACAGAGGCAAGAATTTTTGTGCGCGTACGTGTGAAAATATTGAGTTTGCCCAAAAAAATAATTTTTTAAATGGGTTAATGGGCTATTGGGTTGGGCGAAATATAAAGAAAGTATCGATTGAGTCCGGGAGAGTGCCCGAGGTCGCCGGGTGGTGGCTCCGCCACTGCAGGAGACCAAAGACTGCCTCGCTTACCAACCAAAACCACATTTCTTACGAGTCAGTCAACCATTAGAATTTAGAGCTTAAAGAAATTATAATAAGTCACTTATTTTTGTGAAAGGGACTAATTAAATTTTATATTATAAGCTTACCATTCTTACGTATATTAAGAATGTTAATATTCAAGGAACCATTGAAACAGAAAACAATATTCATTTGAGAATTTTCTGTATATTATTCACAGTATGGAAAAACCATTACAAAGAGTTATCTTTTATACAAGACTAAAATCATGATAGCTAGCTAGAATGTTAATTCAATTATAACTGACAATTAAGACAATTTAATATCATAGTTGACTGATACTAAATCTATTACATTGACCTCTATGCTAATTAAACAATAATCAGTACATATATTAGATAATACCCCCTCTCAAGTTGGACTTGGTGAAGCATGAATATCACAAAGTTGCAACTTGGACAGTATAGATTGAAAGGATGTAGAGTGTAGGGGTTTGGTGAATATGTCTGCCAGTTGAGAAGCTGATGACACAGGAAGCAAATGAATTAACTTTGAATTGATCTTTTCTCTAACAACATGGCAATCCAACTCTATATGCTTACTTCTTTCATGAAAAGTTGGATTGTGAGCCAAGTATGTAGCTGATCGGTTATCACAATAAACAGAAGCCGGTTTTGAAAAATTAACTTGTAGGTCATGAAACAAGTAATTCAGCCATTGTAGTTCACATGTCAAGTGAGCTAGCGCTCTATATTCAGCCTCTGTTGAAGATCGGGAGACGGTACTTTGTTTCTTGGACTTCCAAGAAATAAGTGAGGAACCCAAAAGCACACAATAACCAGTTACTGACCTTCTGGTATCAGGACAACATGCCCAATCCGAATCTGCAAAGCCATGCAGCTTGAGTTCACTAGAAGCAGAAAAGAACAACCCTTTTGCAGGAGCAGATTTAAGATATTTGAGAATTCTTTGAGCTGCTTGATAATGAAGAACCGTGGGTTTTGAGACAAATTGGCTTAAATGTTGAACTGAATATGAGATGTCAGGCCTAGTATTAGTTAGATACAAGAGTCTTCCAATTAGCCTCCTATAAGAAGACGTGTCAGTGAGAGGAGTCCCCTTGGTAGCTTCAAGTTTTGTAGAAGGATCAAATGGAGTTGCAGTTGGCTTAGAACCAAGGGTTCCTGCATCTTCTAAAAGTTCCAAAGTATATTTCCTTTGGTTGAGTAAAATTCCAGATTTTGATCTAGCTATTTCAAATCCCAAAAAGAACCTCAACTGACCAAGGTCTTTTATGCAAAATTGTTTATCCAAGAAGGTTTTGACAGATTGAATTTCAGAGATGCAATTGCCTGTCAAGACTATATCATCAACATAGACAAGAAACTTTCACAAATAGGGAATAATCTGCCAATGATTGAATATAACCGAAAGAGATCAAGGCTGTAGATAGCTTGGAGTACCATTGCCTGCTGGCTTGTTTTAGGCCATAAAGGGACTTGTTCAACTTGCAAACTTGAGAAGAATTAGCGATGGGATAACCAGGAGGTAAAACCATATATACCTCCTCATGAAGGTCACCATGCAAAAATGCATTGTTGACATCTAATTGCTCAAGATGCCAACCTTTGATAGCAACTAAGGAAAGAAGAACCCGAACAGTTGTCAACTTTGCAACAGGGGAAAAAGTGTCAAAGTAGTCTACACCTTCCATTTGGGTGTATCCTTGAGCAACTAACCTAGCCTTATACCTTTCAATTGATCCATTAGCTTGATACTTTATCTTGTAAACCCACTTGCAACCAATGGGAACTTTGCCATGAGGAAGAGTAACCACACTCCAAGTATTATTCTTAGCAAGGGCATGCAATTCAGTAGCCATGGCTTCCTTCCAACATTCAAATTTGTTTGCTTGAGTAAATGTTTTGGGTTCAGTCATGGAAGAAATGGTGCAACAAAAATGTGTGTAATTGGGTGAACAATTATCATATGAAAGAAAAGAAGAAAGGGGATATGAAGAACTACCTGAAGACACATTGGAGCAGCTCTTGGATGGAAGATTGCAATGATAATCAGCAAGGTAACTAGGAGGCTGACTAGTTCTAGTAGATTTTCTAATAGTAGGTTCGGAAACGGAATCGACAACAGAAATTTCATGCTGAACTATAGGGGCAGAAACAGACTGAGAAGGACGTGAAGAAGCAAGTTGAAGTTCAGGTGCAGAAACAGGATGAGGGGACAAATCTATTAGAGGATCATCAAGATCATCAAGGGAAGATGTAGGAGGGATGGTAGGTGGTTTAGTAACATGAGTGAAGGGAAAATGATTCTCATAAAAAATAACATTTCTAGAGACAAACAATTCATTGGAATTGAGATCATACAAGATTGATCCTTTGGTCCCCTCTTTAAAGCCAAGAAATATAGTTTTTCTAGCTCTAGGATTGAATTTTGTGCGATGGGCTTGCAAAGTAGTAGCATAAGCTAAACAACCAAAAACCTTTAAGTGAATTATAGAAGGTGGTGTCCCATGAAGTGACTCAAAAGGAGACTTAAATTTCAACAAAGGTGATGGGATCCTATTAATGATATGAACAGCATGTTGTATAGTAAAATTCCACATAGTAATGGGAACATGAGATTGAAAAGACAGGGATCTAGCAACGTTTAAAATATGTTGATGCTTTCTTTCAACCACCCCATTTTGTTGGGGGGTTTCAACACAAGTTTTGTGATGAAGAATACCTTTTGATAAGAGAAAAGAAGTCATAGCAATGAACTCACTACCATTGTCAGATCTGAGACATTTCAAAGTAGTATGGAATTGATTTTCAACATAAGCAATGAAGTGTTTCAAGTGTTTTTGAGTTTCATCTTTTGTTTTAAGAAATATTACCCAAGTGAATCTAGAAAAGTCATCCACAAGAGTAAGAAAATACTTGTGTCCTAGAAAAGAAGGAGTTGAATAAGGTCCCCATAAGTCAACATGTAACAAGTCAAAAGGGGCTGAAGATTTTATTGAACTATGAGGAAAAGGCAATTTCTTTTGTTTAGCATAATGACAAGCATCACATGGTGGAGCATTTTTGATACAAGGAATGAAAGGAAGTTGCTTAGAAATGATAGACATGCCTGGACTAGAAACATGGCCTAATCTCAAGTGCCATACATTAAAACTATCATTAAGAACAGAATTACAAGAATGATTATTGGCTAAGGATGGACCAGCTGCAATCACATACAATCCTCCAGCAAGACTAGCTGTACCAATCGTCTTCTTGGAAGTGTTCTGCACAATGTGACACACATGATTAGTAAATTGAAGGTAACAATTATTGGTATCGGTTAATTTTGCAACAGAGACAAGATTAACACTAAAATCAGGAATGTACAAAACATTATACAGAACCAATGTAGGTGTAAGTTGCACAGTTCCTGAAACAGAAGCAAAAGTTGTATTGCCATTGGGCAGTGACACAGGAACAGGTTTAATGGATTGGAAACTAGTAAATGATTGGAAATGGGAGGAAATGTGATCAGTTGCACCTGTGTCAAGTAACCAAACAAAAGAGTTCTTACCACTTGTCTTGTTGGAATCACAATTGAAAGCAAAAGGGTGTGTCATTACTGAATTGGACTGGTGTACTTCTGAAGTAGAAGTTGAATGTGATGGTTGTGACTTCTGAATTAAAGTCAAAATGCCTTGAAATTGTTCTTGTGTGAAGCCACTGAATTGATGAGCTTGCTGCTGAGAAAGTTGTTGTTGTGCAGCATAAACATGGTTCTGTTGGGTATTAGGAGCTACAGTTTGAGCAGAATTGGCTTGGCTTTTACCCTTAGGTTTATAACCGGGAGGAAATCCATGAAGGAGAAAACAAGTATCAATGGTGTGGTTGCTTCTACCACAATGAGTGCATACACGATTATGACCGGTTGAACCCTTGTTAGCATAGAAATTCTTACCTCTACCTTGACCATGGGGAGCAAAATTAGTTGAATTCCATCTATTTGAATGTGAACCATTGGTGGATGCATTTTTAGGAGTATTGACAGCTAAAGCTGTAACATTCTCATAAGTTTCAGAAGCATTGGATCCATTACCAAATAATTCCCTTTCTTGTTGCAAAACTAAGGAAAATGCTTTGCTAACAATCGGTAAAGGATCCATGGCCATTATCTGTGATTTGGTGTGTGTAAAACGATCATTCAATCCCTTGAGAAATCGAATGACATAGTCTTGCTCACGAAATTGTTTCATAGATGCATATCCACCACATGAACATGCAATAGAGCACTTACAATAAGGAATTGGACGATAGTCCTCTAATTCATCCCAATAAACTCTTAAACCAGTAAAGTAATCAGATACATCAAGGTTACCTTGACGGAATCGATATAATTCCTCTTGAATGTCAGAAATTCTGAAGATGTCACCTTGGGAGAAGCGATTCTTCAGATCAGACCAAACTCCAGAGGCGGTAGAAATAGAGAGAATAGATTTTGCAATAGACTCAGAAACAGAACGATGAAACCATGCGAGGACCATATTGTTGCATCGTATCCATTGTGCAAACATTGGATCGTTCTTTGGCGGCTTCGAAAAAGTGTCATCGATAAATTGTTCTTTGTTCTTAGAAATTAACGCAACGTGCATTAATCGTGCCCAATTGTGATAATTCTTGTTGTCCAACAATGGAGTTACAAGAACCACAGAAGGATTTTCATTAGGATGAAGGTAAAAAGGATTTGAAGCATTGGTGAGGTAATCTGTGTAATTAGGAAATGCCATAACTATGACAGAGAAATGGACTATGACAGAAAAAAATACAATAGAGAAAAGCAAGAATCACAAGGTATAACAATGGTAGAAAAATAGAAAAATATTAATCAACTGCGGAAGCGAAGAAAAATTGCGACTGATACCATGTTAATATTCAAGGAACCATTGAAACAGAAAACAATATTCATTTGAGAATTTTCTGTATATTATTCACAGTATGGAAAAACCATTACAAAGAGTTATCTTTTATACAAGACTAAAATCATGATAGCTAGCTAGAATGTTAATTCAATTATAACTGACAATTAAGACAATTTAATATCATAGTTGACTGATACTAAATCTATTACATTGACCTCTATGCTAATTAAACAATAATCAGTACATATATTAGATAATAAAGAAAACTATTAATTTAATTAACTTATTGTGTATAGTAGTTGATGGCTACCGTGCATGAACGTCAAATAGGTTGTGCAAGATGTAAGATCTTGTCTTTGAGGAATGCTTCAGATACTTGAACATGAAGGAGATGAAGAACGTGATGATAGCTGCGCAAATAAATTATAAAACGCGAACACGTTAAACTTTATGTTTGATTTGCCTTCATCGGTTTGGATAAACTGGATGCAACAGAGATAACCATGAATTTCCATCATAATACTTTGAAGTGAGTTGCAAACTCGTTTTAAGTGTATTGGTCAATGATGCTTAACCAAAAAATCTTCTACGGGTTACTCTCGTGCACTAAAGAAAAAAAATAAATTTTGTGAAGGGGATAAATCGAACAATTAAATTATTTTAATGATTTTTTGTCAAAGAATTCATTGGCTAGACTCACACCTTATAGTGTGAAAAAAATAGAGAATCTGAAATTCGAAACCTACTCTTGTATTCCAATGTCTATAGAGCTACCAACTTAATTGCATTTAGAAGACAAGTTATTTTTACATTTACATGGACTCACACATATAAGGTCAGCTCTATTCATTGTAATTCAGTTGATCAAATCATCAATATTATTTGTTTATTAGTATTCTACATCTTTCTCACATTTACGAGTTCTATAAAATATTATAATTTGGTATAGAAAGATAATTATTCTGCTGCGATATTTTTTCGACCTTTTTCCACTTTGTTTCTCCTTTGAAGATTTGCTTTCTTAAATCCCTACGAAATAAATATTTGAAAAAAATTGGTTGGTTTCTGTTTCATTTTCCAATTCTTCGTCAGTGAAGTTGTATTCCTCTTTCAATTTCTACCATGTTTCTTCTTCCAACAAAGAAAAGAGAGCCAATATCACATTTCTTGCATTTGAAATTTTGGCCCCCCTAAGCAAAGGATCAGAAAGAAGATTTATGCATTAACCACCGATGCTCTAAAAACGGATGAAGATCCTCTCCATTTTTTAAATAAATGGAAAATGTCAATCACTATAGTTTTGGTGTAAATATATGATATAAATGCACGCATTTCAAGAATTGGAGATATTAATTGTATATTTATACACCAAAACTATAGTAATTGACATTTTCCATTTATTTAGCAAATGGAGAGGATCTTCACTCTTTAAAAACATATTTTTGTTTTAGATATAATAGATGGCGGGAAGCAATATAATATTAAGTTAGGGAGAAATTGCAAGTATGTGTAACAACAAATCTAACATTAACAATTATGTGTAAAATAAAATGTGGCCATTGTATATGATCAAGATCAAACATTTGATTTGTAAAAAAAAAACATTTATTAAAGTTTTTCAAGATCACCAAAAACTTGGTGATGTTCTTTGATAATTTCAGCCTAGTTAACATTTTATCTTCTACCCATAAAAAAATGGATAGCAAAATTCATTCTTTTAGTTTTATGGCGTCCTACATTCTATTCATAAAAAAATGGATAGTTAAGCAAGACTCATTCTTTTAGTTCAATCGGTATTCTAACTTCTATCCCAAAAAATAATGGATGGTTAAACCTACTTGGCATTTTAGCTTCTACTCATAAACATAGTGGATGGTTGAGAATTCAAAATTCATGCTATTTAGCCTAAAAACATGAATTTTAAACATGAAGCAACATATTTTAATTATCAGCTTAAACTGTTTTAAGGAGATATTTTAACTCGGTTATTTCATAAAATCGATTTAAAATGTGCTATTATTACATGTTTTAATTTGGTTATTATGTAACAACCGCCGTACTTTATAATGTTTTAAGCCAGTTCATAGACCAACTTAAAATGTCTCCACATACTATGACATGATGTTTTATGATGTCATTATAGTCCGTTATAATGGTAGATTTTAACCGGCTTAGAAAGGAACAAAACACTACAAAAAGAAAATTTGTAGCCAAGTGATGCTATTTTTATTTTTATAATAGCAATATAATTCTATTTGTTTTTGTTAATCATGTTATTGATGCAAAGCAATTAAAGTTTTGTCAATGACTAATCTTGTTAAAGAATATTTAGTCACATTTAATAGAGTCTTCTCTCCCAATCATATTTGTTTTATCCTTAAGTTTGAATCCAAGATATTGCATATTGAATCCAAATCCAGTTTTACAGGACAACCTTACTGTTGTTGCAGTGATACTACTATTTTTTACGATGTTATGTTATGCATTGTTTTTTCTCATTTTTGTGGAAAAAAAAAACATATTGTGCAATAATATATGTAAGATGGTTTTAAATTATCGGTATTAGGATGTAGATTCTCTCAAAAAAGTATTAGGATGTGGAATAAAGATGTTAAACTTTTCATAAGTTTAAACATAGGGTTTTTTTTTTTTTTATGGAAACGTGATTTTCGTCTTTTCAAAAGTAAATAAATTATTGGTGAATATAAGAATGTAGAGGTATTTATAAGACATACATAGTAAATTTAGTGTTAAAAGACCGAAGTTCAAACTACAGTGAATGAGAAAATATTAACATAGCTAATAAACTATTATTTGTCTATCCAATAATAAAGGAATTCTTGATGAATATAAGAAAATATAGTTGTTAATGAGACTCGATAAATTTCATGGAGGTATTGAGGTTGCCAAACAATGTGCTTATTAGATAACAATATTGAAAAAACAAAAACAATTATGTGTAAACGAATCACTCTTACATTTACAAATGAAGATGATTCGATTAGAGATATTATGTTATTTTATAACCAATGTTGGTATCTTAAACATGCCCTTCACGGTAGAATGCTTTGGCCTAAGGGTACAACACCTTTGAAGGTTGGCGAATTGAAAGCTAAGCTGACACCGCTCTGGAAAACCCTCGGCTTGTGGGGTGTCACTTCTATAGGTAAAGGATTTTATGAATTTACTTTCTCTTCTTTAGAAGATGCTCAGAGTGTTAGATCAATTGGTTCATGGAATTTAGCCCCCTTTTTTTTAAAGTTTTTGCTTGGACAAAGGATTTTAATCCTAATTTACAAACTCAGTCCTCTGCACAAGTTTGACTCAGAATTTACGGCCTCTCACAAGAATATTGGAGGCCAAAAATTCTCTTTGCTATTGCAAGCAGTGTGGGAACCCCCATTTGTACTGACCAAATCACCAACAAGCCAAAATTTGAAAGAGTCTGGTCATTTTATCAGGGTCCTGGTTGACATGGATATGAGAAAGGAACCAAAATATAGAGTCTTAGTAGAAAGAGTTGGTTATGCTTTTTTTTTTTTTGTGGATTTTGATTATGAAAACCTCCCAGACTTTTGTTATTTTTGTAACTGTGTTGGACATGCTCAAAGCTACTGCAAAAGGGCCAAAGCTAACGATGAACAAAATAAGTCAGATGATGATAAGGCTCCTAGAAATGGCAATGTTCAAAAAAACAGAAAAGTGTATCAAATTGCTAAGGACAACAGACAGGATAAACCAACCAATCAAGCCGCAGAAGACCAAAACCTTGCCGAGCAACAAACTGACAACAAAAATGAAGATGAAAATCTGCAAAACAAGTCACAATCTGACCCTCCTGTTAACAAAATGAATGAGAATTGGCAGCTTGACAATGATAATGATTCAGTTGCATCTGAATTTGTAGATGCTACTCAAAATGAAGGTATAGACGATTATGAGAATGTTCAAGTTTCCAATCACCAACATACACCTCAGCCGCACCCTGACCCAGCTCACAATGCTTCCATTTCCAATAACAAATCACCAAACAGCCTTAACCAACAAAAAAACACCCCATAATTCCCAAAGTAAAGCAACTTGTAGTAACCATCAGAATACACAACCCTTGAACTCAGCTCATAGTGCTACCCAAAGACTCATAACTAACGCTACTAAAACCAATACACAAGAAAAAAAAACCTCAAAGATATGCAATTTCTGCAAAACTCTTGGGCCAATTTAGCAGATCAACATCTGGAGAATGATTGTAATACTATACTGCAGAACCAGAGGTTAGCTGCTAATGACCATGTTGAAAACTCAGACTCTGACCAGCAAGAAGAACCATACCAGTTAGTCACTCACGGAAAAAGAAAAAAAAAAGGCAAGAAACATGCTTCAAATGCCCAAAGAAGCACATACAGTACCATATCAAAGGTTGTTAGTACCGACCTAACCAAATGAAGTGCCTATTTTGGAACCTAAGAGGTTTAGCCAATCCTCCAACAAAATTGGCTTTAAAGAGATTTTTGAAATTGCACAAACCTGATTTTTGCTTTATAGCCGAGCCTTGGATGAAGTTGGATAGATTTCTTGTCAACTGGTTTTCTAAGCTTGGCATGAAAGTGTTTGCTGTTAACAATAGATTTAACTTGATCCCCAACCTATGGTGCATCTGCAATTCCAACCTTAACCCTCATATTATTGCTTTAGATGACCAACAAATTACCTTTACCATCAATGATAACAACAAAGAATTTGCCATTTCAGTAGTCTATGCTTCAACATATTACATCAAAAGAAGGCCACTTTGGCAAGCTCTATCAGATATCCATTATAACCTGAACCTTCCCTGGATCTCCATTGGGGACTACAATACCATTTTAGGAGCTCATGAGCAAAGAGGTTCCCACACTCCTGCTAGGCATCCAATGGAGGATTTTGCTTCCTGGACAGATACCAATCAATTCGTACACATACCTACCACAGGTTACACTTACACATGGTCAAATGGTAGAGAAGGCGCCAATCATACTGAGAGGAGACTAGATAGAACTATCTGCAACAAATTGATGATCAGTGCATGCTCTTCCATATCTTGCTCAACTCTTACCAGACATCAATCTGACCACTTTCCCATTTTGCTGGATTTTCAGTCTTCAAACATCAGGTACTCTTCTAACTTTAGATTTTTAAAAATGTGGTCTCTCCACTCTAATTTCTCCAGTTTTGTAAAACAAGTATGGAGCAACCAAGTTTTTGGTTCCCCTATGCATATTTTAGGTCAAAAACTTAAAATATTAAAAGGTGAACTAAAAACTTGGAACAAAAATGTTTTTGGTGATATACATAATGAGGTCAAGAATGTTGTGCATAAGCTTGACCTCATTCAACATGAAATCTTTTTAAATGGTTACAATTATTCTCTCGCTCATCAAGAAAAGCTTGCTAAAATCCACCTGGATACGGTTCTGAATATGGAGGAAGTCTTTTGGAAAGAAAAAACAAAAATTCAATGACACAGTGAGGGGGATAGAAACACTGCATTCTTTCACAGATCTGCGAAAATCAAGCAAACTTACAAGAAAATCAACTCAATGAGAATCAATGATGCTATTGTCACTGACCCTGATCAGATTTCCACTCATGTTGTTAATCACTTCACAACTCTCTTTACCAGCTCCAACTCAGTTCAAGCCAACAACCTTATTGAGGACACCATCCCTACTTTGATTTCTGAGACCACCAACAATATTCTAACTATGCTACCATCAAGTGAAGAAATCAAGAATGCAATTTTCTCAATGAACAAGGACGGTGCTCCTGGACCGAATGGTTTTGGTGCTTTCTTTTTTCAAACCTATTTGGAAATTATCAAAGTTGATGTGATTGCAGCAGTTTTGGAATTTTTCACTCATAACCACATCCTCCCAAACATGAATGCCAACACTGTAGTTTTGATACCAAAAGTTCCAGATGCAGACAACATTAGCAAGTACAGACCCATTGCTATGGCCAACTTCAAGTTCAAGATAATTTCTAAAATTATAGCAGACAAGTTAGCTCTTATGTTGCCAGATATTATTTCAAAGGAGCAAAGAGGATTCCTAAAGGGCAAACAAATCAAAGATTGCATTTGTTTAATCTCAGAAGCCATCAATATGCTTCATAAAAAATCTTTTGGTGGAAATCTTGCAATCAAGATTGATATTGCTAAAGCTTTTGATACAATTGATTGGAACTTCTTAATCAAAGTACTAAAAGCTTTTGGTTATAACAACTTTTTTTGTGATTGGATTCACCTAATTCTTCATTCAGCAAAACTTTCTATTTCTATTAATGGAAAATCTGAAGGTTACTTTGCTTGTTCCAGAGGGGTGAGACAAGGTGACCCGTTTTCTCCACTTTTGTTCTGTCTCGCTGGAGAAGTTTTAAGCAGAGGTCTCTCTTTATTAGTCTCAACAGGCAAGCTCAAGCTCATTCAAGGAAACATAAATTATATTGTGCCATCTCACATTCTCTATGATGATGATGTGATGTTATTTTGCAAAGGAAGTTCATCCAATATTCAAATTTTGTCAGATTTCTTCAATGCTTATGCTCAAGTTTTTGGTCAGGTAATTAATCCTCAAAAATCTACAATCTATGAAGGCTCTATTTCACATGTTAGATTGACCAACATTGCCAAGTCTTTGGGATTCAAAGTTGGATCCCTTCCTTTTTTGTATCTTGGCGTTCCTATCTTAAAGAGGAAAACCAAAATGTATATATTTTCAACCTGTGGTAGACAAAATCAAAAGTAAGTTGGCCTCATGGAAAACTTCCCTTCTCACTTATGCTGGTAAACTGCAATTGTTAAAAAGTGTTATTCTTAGCATGACTGTTTACTCCATTACTATCTATGCTTGGCCTGTCAATCTCATCAAGCAGCTAGATAAATTGATGAGAAACTTCCTTTGGAGTGGCAACCTTGAGAATAATAAATTGGTGACAGTCTCTTGAAAGGTTGTGTGTTCACCTATAAGTGAAGGTGGTCTTGGTTTGAGATCATTATCAAAAATAATAAGGCTTCTAGTTTGAAACTAGGATGGGAATTGATGCATTCTCAAGATCAGCGGGCCTCTCTCCTTAGAAGTAGGGTCAAAAGAGGTAACAAGGTTATTTCTTATCACATATATTCTTCAATATGGAGTGGTATTAAGGGGCACATGCAAACTATCGCTGAAAATTCCTCTTGGTTGTGGGGAGATGGTAAATCTATCAACTTCTGGCTTGATGATTGGTGTGGTGGCTCTTTGGTCCATCTGCTCAACATCCCTATTCATCTGCATTATAACCTCCATGCCTCTGTTAGTGATTTTATCAGTAATTTTCAATGGAGAATTCCTTGGGAGCTTCAGCACCTGTTCCCCATTATTATGCATCATGTTTCTTTAGTTGTGATCCCCCTTTCCCAAAAAGAAGATGAGTACCTTTGGAAGCATAACACTTCAGGTAATCTCTCTTTGAAATAAGCTTGCCAATTTCTTTCTCCAACTGGCATTCAAAGAAACTGGGCTAAGCTTATATGGAACCCTACAATCCCTCCATCAAAATCATTCTTAATTTGGAGAGCCATTCATAAAAAGCTTCCAACAAATGAAAATTTATCTCTTAGAGGTTGTTACCTCCCTTCCATGTGTGTCTTTTGTAACAAACATCAGGACACTGCAGACCATATTTTCCTTCATTGCAATTTTGCTATTTCTCTTTGGAATTGGCTTCAGAATCTTCTTAGCACCACTATTAATTTAACCTCCATTCTAACCACTTTTGATATCTGTCAAAGAAGATGGACCCCCCAGTTTAAGCTAACTGTGATAGCTGCTCTAGTCAACATTTTCAATGTCATTTGGTTCACAAGAAACAATTACAAGTATAACAATGTGAAACCTAATTTTAATGCAACAATGCTTATGATAACTGCTAATGTCTCGTTATCTGGCAGTCTCACAAAATCAGTTACTGGTCTGGCTATCAGAGACTTTGTCATCTTGAAGGCTTTCAATATTAATACTCACCATCCTAATGCTCCTAAAATCATTGAGGTCTTATGGCATCCCCCAATCCGGAACTGGGTTAAGTGTAACACTAATGGTGCCTCTCTAGGCAATCCTGGTGTAGCTGCTTGCACATGTATCTTTAGAAACAGGCATGGAGAGAGCAAAGGTTGTTTTTCTGCCAACATTGGAATAGCTAATGCCTTACATGCTGAGCTCATGGGAGTAATTCTAGCTATTGAAATTGCTTATGATAAAAATTGGCACCAACTTTGGATTGAATCAGATTCTAAACTAGCTACCTTAGCTCTCAATTCACCTAACATTGTTCCTTGGAAGTTGAAGAACAGATGGCTGAACTGCGTTAGAAAGTTGAACTTTATGCAGTTTATTTTGACTCAAATTTATAGGGAGGCAAATCATTGTGCTGACAAACTTGCTAATCTTGGTCTAACAGTAGTAGATTTCATTTGGTGGCAATCACCTCCAATTGTAATTAGAGGGGATCTAGGTAGGAACAACCTAGGTCTCCCAAGCTTTAAATTTTGCTAATTGTTCCTTCTGAGGGTTTTTGGTTTGGTCCCCCCTCTTTGTACATCACTCTTTTCTTTAATACATTTTGGATGAGACCCCCTCTTTTGGTAGGCTCATCAGTTTAATAAAAAAAATGTCGGTAGGTTTTTCATAGAGAGATATTTGTTGTTGACTAATATACAGCAAAGAACTTACCAACATCGCTTAAAGACAGTGACAGATTCATAAATTTTTTATGGTCGGGGCAAGTAAAGTCTATGATATATGTTCATAAAAGAAAAATCCTCTAAGATTTTACAAAATGCACAATTTTATGAACAAAACCCTCCAACATTTTCAATAGTATATACGATGGTGTTTCTTTTAAAATATGTTGTATTTTGTTTCACTTTGTATCTTTAATGAGAAGGATATGTAACACAAATTTTGTTTCACTTATTACAAATTTTCAAGTTGTTATTTTTCCTTTGTGGGGGCAAGAGCTCCATCCCATTGTTAATAGATCTGCCACTATTTAAGGGATTTAAATCCAGTTTACTAAAGCAATGTAATGTTGATAGAGATGCTCTATAAAATAGTAGGTTATGCTTTGCATTTCTTTTTAATCTAATATTTTCTTTCAGCTATAGGCTGCCTCCACTTAAAATACCTTCTTCGGGCACTATCAAAAACTAAATGTAGATACCTCTTTTAATCCAAACTCTAATATTCGCCGTGTTGTAGGAATTTAGATATAACTAACCTATGTTGGCTGCATTTCTTTTTATTTAAGATGTTGAGACGAGGACATATTCTGAAACCTTGCTAAGATAATAAATACAATTTTTTTTAAATATTCATATTAGTGTATTAATTTGTTAGTTACTTCATAAAAGAAAAGTTTATTTGTTAGTATTCTTTGAATGTTTACACGACTCTTATCAACCCATTCCTTAACTCTCCTACCACAACTACCGAACCAACTTTATATCCCCTATAATAAATACTAAATTAAGTAATGGAACTTGACCAAAGGATTCTTGTTGGTGGAGGGAGGTGGCTAAGATCAGGGACGGTGTAGATGAGGAGGGGGAGGGTTGGTTTTCAAAGATGATGTCGTGAAAGGTGGGGGATGGGACTGATATTTTCTTTTGGTATGATTGGTAGTTAGGAGAGGCTCCTCTTTGTCGACGTTTTAGTCGGTTGTTTGATCTAGCGGAGAACAAGTTGCTTTCGGTTGCAACTATGTTCTCTCTACTCTCTAGGATGGGGGGGGTGAGGCGTGGCAGTGGAGGAGGAGGAGTAGTTGGTAGCGGAGTGTAGGATGTTACTTTCTAATGTTACTTTGCATGTTAATGTCTCATATCACTTGTAGTGGCACCTCGACATTGCGGGAGGCTATTCGGTGCGTACAGGTTATCATTTGCTCACTTATCAAGATTCTTCTATTTTGGATGCTTCGGAGAACCTGATATGGCTTACTCAAGTGTCATTCAAGGCTTTCATTTTTGCTTGGCGTTTGCTTTGTGACAGGTTGCCGACAAAAATCAATCTTCTCAATCGTGGCATTATATCAGGCGCGGACGCCTCTTGATTGGCGGGATGTGGTAAAGGTCGAAACTGCTCAACATTTGTTTTCCATTGTGATACGTTTAGTTCCCTATGGCAACATGTTTGGTTTTAGATTGGTGTTTTAGGTGTTGATCATCAAAGTATTCGTGCTCACTTTGTCCATTTTACTAATTACTTAGGTGGCTAAGGGTGTGTCGATCATTTCTCCAGTTACTATGACTTCTTTGTGTTTGGCTAGTGTGGAATGAATGTAATAACAGATTATTTAATAATTCTCATACTTCCACTATGGAACTTATGAGGTTTAAATTTCATTCATACCGGTGGTTGAGGGCTAATAATGTCACTTTTGTTTGTGGTTGTCAGTAGTGGTGGTCAGACTCATTGACTTGTTTAGGTATCAGCTACTACTTGTTTTTGTAATGTTTTGACGGCTACTCTGTATTTTTTTGTATTCTCTTTAGTACGTCTTGTTCTAAAGAGGCGCCTTTGTAGAAATATATATACCATTTTGCTTCTTAAAAAAAAATGGAACTTGACCAAAATCAATCAATTCAAAAACCAAACTTGTGAAAATTGACAAGTTAAATATTATTTGCCGAAAAAAATTATCTGTCGAGAGATTTCTTTATTGATCCATTACTTATTAGTCCTTTTCATCGTCCTCTTAAAATTATAAATCAGTGGTTGATGATATGAGAATGGAGTTATACCAGAAAATAAGATTAGGAAAAGAAGAAAAACACAGATTGAATTCCAACATGTTTCTCATTACTTGTATCGTGCTAACCATTTAATAGCAAATTTGTTGTTAAATTACTTTTCACCTTAAAAAGAAAAACTATATGGCCAAATATGAAATATATAATTCTCCAAAAAAAAATAAAAAATACACTATGTCGATAGGAAAAGAGAAAGAAAAAAAAAACAACGGGGCCCTATACTCTGAATCGTCACGAAGAGATAAACTATATATTATTTTGTTTAAAAATACAAGACTTTTATAACAAAATCATACAAACTAAGAAAGTGTTTTTTAAGGCCAACAAAAGATAAATAAATATATTATATAAATTGATAATCAAACCACAAATTGTGCTAAGATTAACAAAATACAAATGTCAATTACAAAGAAGACACCACAACAACAGGGTCACCAAAACAAAATAACGACTCAAATATCAAATAAAGTCTCACAAAAACATATGAATGGTTGAGTATGTCATTGGTGGTATTCATAAGAGAAACCATTTACTTTTGCTTTAATCAGCTGGACCAATAACTTCACCATGTCGATCAGTGAACCTGTTAAACTATCATGCTCACCAAAAACCACAAAATTTTGATGTTTCCAAATAGTATTCAAACCTACAAATTGGACCACATAATAAAAGTTATTGTTTTTCAAATCACCGTGTAATTCTAACCAAAACAATATATCCTATCATAATTTACCAAACACAAGATATTTAAAAAATAAATAAAAATGTTTGGATGTGTTTCATTCGAGTTACATCCTTCCACACACAAAGGCGGTGTGCTAAATTATTTCAAGTGACATCATACAAAATTAGTGATCAACTCATAAGCTTCTTTAACTGAAAACATGTCATTGGGAATAAGGAAGTTTGTTAGTTGCTGCCAAGAAAAATTTGTTGATGATAAGTATAATTTAGATGGTGGAAAACTACAAAGACATTTGATATGTTAGAGTGTAAGTTAGAAGCTACAATGACTCAGTTCTCTACATTTAGTGTGTGCGAATTTAGTCATTAAGCTTTTTAAAACAAAACTAGATTATGTTTCTGTAAATATTGAGGCAATGTTTCAAAAATTATCTTATAGTAATAAATTTAGTTTTTTGGCAAGTAATAAAGATGGAGATAGTACTCCATCTGACTCACGACCCAGACAAATATCTTGGGGTTATGCTTCTTCATGATCCTAAGAAGACAAGAGTACATACACACTATGATCGCCTTTTGGAATGAACAGTGTCGTTTACAATTTTCTTTATGGTAAAAAAGATTATATTCTATAGTACCACTTAATTCACAAGTTCTTTTTGTTAAAAAATATCTTAATGATATGTGAAAATTTAATAGTAGGTGATAGCACTACACAGAAAGGGGAAAAAAATGGTGTTTCAACCTTTATATATTTTTAGGACTTTTGGCAATTCACGTTTTACATTTGTTAAAAAAAAACTAGGAGAAAGAAAGGAAAAGGAAAAGACTTCTGATCTAACAAAGAATCTAACATCATATCCCCTAAAGTCATAAGATATACTTGCTTTGATCTTTAACATTTACACCTTTTTGATGTTTCTATTTTTCGAAAATGTTACAAGCTGCTTGTTAGAACCAAAAAGTAGCAAGCTGATGATGTTTAGCTTGGGAGGGAACATAAGTGCTGCTCACAAGCTTCAAATTTGTGATCTATCTGGTGTCCTAGCAGTATTGTTAGGAAGGTGTGGACTTGAAGAAAGAGAAATTTCTGCGGGTTTATTTCCCATATCCTTAGTTTTGTGAAGGAGGAATGTCCCAGATAAAATTGTCACAAACCCACACAACTCTGTCACAATCTGAGACGCATCTTGTGAGTCCCATTCCTGCAGCCATAATAAATAAACCGTCAACACGGTTGTTTTATAACTACTATTATTTAGATTTTAAAAAAAGGTCTTGTCACGACATCAAAGTTTTGATGTCTCTACTACGGCCATGTAACCGTGAATTTGGTTGTAGTTTACGTATTCGGCCTTGTTTGTCTAAAGGGTTGACACGGCCATTACCATGATTTAAAACCTTTACTGTAACACAATTGCAAATTGCCAACAAAGCTATAAACACATGCAGATATCATAAATAACTTGTGGTGTAATATGTCAATGTGCCATGGAATGTAACAAGTTACCTTAAACATGATTATGCTGGCGATGATGGTAAATGAGGTAAACATGACATAGTAAACCGGTGATATCACATTAGTGTTGAAGGTGTCCAAAGCCTACCACAATAGTATCCCAAATTAAATAAGAAACATTACAAAAGAACATGGTGTTCAGTGTCTACTTCCACACTCAACCGTACATACCTTGTTCAAGTAGTTGATTTGCAAAAGGCAGCATCCTATCACAACTAATGTAAAGAACCATGTTTCAAAGTAAATAAATTGATTTTTCCCTTCAAATGAAAGTTTCAAAGCTATTCCTACTGCTTTGACACACATAACCTATATATGCAAAAACTAGGATCAACATTGAGTTTGTAGAAGGAAAGATAGTGGTCATTAATTCATGATACTTTTGAGCATTGAAAATTAGAAAACATATTCAATACCGTAATTGAGCCCGTGAGAGAACATATTCCAACATAAACAACCAGATGGCTCTGTCCATAACTCCGTTCAAAACCGAAAATAAGGACTAATACCAGTGCCACCATCAAGCAAGAGTATACAATAAAACCTATTCATTCACGAGAGAAAGAAAAAATAAATAAAACAAGAATCTTAAGCTTTCAAGTTCATTGGCCACAAATGAATTCCTTTTGAACCAAAAAGACCATAATGCATCTAACTTAAGCTTCAACCAATTAAAGCTTAAAAAAGTACCTGGTTCTGTAGCAAGTTGCCATACTTCTTTGACAGAATGAATGACTCTCTCATGTGGTGCATGCAGAACAATAGTCGTAGACCCCACCACACAGAGAGCACATCCAAGCACGCCAAAGATATGCAATCTCTCTTTCAAGATGAAGTGAGCTAGTACTGCACTGCATCATTGATATGAGTTTGTAATTCTTTCTAAGTCGAACAAATGAATATGCTGTTAAGAAGGCTATGTTATGTTGCTTACCTGAAAATGATGCTTAAAGCTCCCAAAGGAGTTACAAGGATGGCAGGTGCAAATGCATAAGCTGCGAAATTAGCTATTTCCCCAACAATCACTGCGAAGAAAAGGTTTGAGAATATAACTCAACATCATAAACTCAAAATCAATTATGTCTCGACAATTTTCTCAATATCAGCACAAACAAAAAATAGTATAAGTTGAACGTGGAAATTCTGCACAATGAGGTATAACGACATGTATAGCACGTGATTGGTCCCACATAGGTAGTTCAGTTGGCGAGCTAAGAGGTACCGAATGAGGTTTAACTTTTAAGCAGGAAGTTCGGGGTTCAAACCCTAGAAACTAACATAGAAACTACTACAAATATTCGCCTGTCGGAAAAAATATAGCACATGATAGACTGTTATTTGATTGTAAATCATCCCACATGCAATTCAACACGATTGGTGAAGAGAAATATAAATAATTCAATGCCATAAGATAGAAAATCACTTACTTGAAGTCATTCCAGCCCACCACCGTGGTTCATACAAATATGAATGCCCTCCTGTGGCTGATCAAATTCAAGAACAATAAAACAGTAAAATGTTAAAAAAAAAAAAAAAATTAAAACTTTTTAATGACCCAGATGAAGAAAAAACAAATAACCTGCTCTATTCCCATTAGTGGCAGCTTTTTTAAGACCCATTTTTTTAATGATGAAGCTAGAACCAATGAAAATGCTTGAAGACAGAGCCAAACAAAGACCAATAACGTTGTCGGAGGATATTCCCATGATGATGATGTTTCACCACAATATTAAAATGATACCCAAGAAACTTCTTCTGGAACTAACAAATCAACCTTTGCAGGGCCAAGATGCCACAATATAAAAATGACACCTTGATCATGCAAAAAAAAAAAAAAAAACAAAAATCATCATCAAAAGAAGGGAAAGTTACAAATGCAAATTAATGTAACGTAACAATAACAAAAGAAAAGAAGGGAAAGTTAAAAATGTAATTTTTATTTATTTATTTACCTTAATCCTTGGCACCCTGCAAACAAGTATTGTAGCTAAAACCCCATTTTCATTGAATTGAATCAAAAAATGTCATCTTTTCTTTTTGGGCATGAAAATTGAAGTGGTGGGCTGGTGCTAGGTTGTGATATTGGGGGCGTTGTCTTCAAAGATAGAGAGAGAAGAAAAAGAAACACAAAAAGCAACAATAACAACGTTAAATTTGTTACCTATGTGTCGCAAAAATAAATGCTAAATACAAACAAATCTATCTATTTAATTGCTTTCCTTTTTTATTTTATATATTTTTTGACTCTTTAATTAATTCCTTTACTTGTTCAAATGGAAAATGTCCACCACATCACATGTTCTGTTTGTCTTCATGTGTGAGTTGGATTTTTATTTCATTTTCATATCAACTTTCTTCTTCCTAACTTATGTGCAAACTACTCATTTCATTTTCAACCCACTTGTTTTGTCACACACACGTTGTGTATATAATGTGGATTTTGTTCATTAGAAAAATAATATAATAGAGATGCATGTGCGATATTTTTATTTTAATGGGATGACATGTGCATCCTATGATTGTCATATGTGAAGATTAATCCTCTTGAGATAATTGAGATTCATTTAAAGAGTTTATATCTCTTAACATATATATTTTTAGACGTAGTGATGATTAATCCTCTCAAGATAATCGAGATTTATGTAAAGAATTGATATCTCTTAATATATGAATCAAACTCATAGTCAAATAGTTAAAGGATTCACGTATGTATCGCTTATGTCTATGATAGTATATCTAACCATTTTAAAATATAAATAGCTCTTGAAAAAAAAAAAGATAGTTCTGCTTTTACTTTTGGATCTGCATTTCCATATTAATCTTGTTGTTTGTATTTAGACAAACATTTTTATATTAATAAAGATTGCTTACTGTCTTTGTTTATAGGAATTATAGAAGGAAAGTAAATCGAAAAAGGAAATGTTGGTGTACAATTCATGTCGATGTTTTTTGCCTTCAAAATGGAGTATAAATATCAAGAAGACAACTTCATTTGTCTTTATTTAGTTAAAATAAATTGTTTTTATGATCTCGTGTGGGGCTTGCTTTGTGTTATTTTATTTAATATCAATTGTTAATTTTGTTTTAAAGAGTCTAACAGCCACTCATAGTTTTTTATCATCTGATTATTCATCCTTCAAAAAATAAATCATCTGAGTATAAAAAGAATTGTTCATGTTTGATCTCAATTTACGGTAGAATTCTTGTTATACACTCATTCTAAGTATTAATTCTTTTTTTCGAAATTCATCGACATTGAATCAATTGTATTTCGAATATCTGTTTCACTTTTGGAAGACCTTGTGTTATATCACCGGATCTCGATTTTTCATATATGAATGTAACTAAATATCTCCTTGATAAAGAATTTCTCCATAATGGCCATGAATGGTTGCTCGCTAAATATGGGTTAGCCGATGTTATTTTAGAGGGTCACTAAGAATATAGGGGACATATATATATATATATATATATATATATATATATATATATATATATATATATATATATATGGGGGCGGAGTGAGAAATTATTATTGGATAACATGAGTTTGCAGCTTTTTGCTCCTAAATTTTTAATATTTCCTTTTTCATGTATTATTCAAATCAATAATGCATAATACATTTTTAGGGATTTTTTTTTTTAAGGAACATATTATTTTTTAAAATGCTTATATGTTAGGAAGCTAGCAAATAAAATTAATCAAAACATAAATAAATTAAAATAAACGTATTTACATCTGTCAGTCAAAATTAGGTGCCTACTTTTCATTCACGTCAAAAATTAAAGATAGAGAGGCTCAAGGAGTTAAAAAAAAAAAAAGAACATCATAATATGCCAAAAATATGCTCCTCCCCAATGATATTCTTATGTATTTCTTTTTTCCAATCCTTAACAATGTACAAGAAGAACTAGGAAATCAGAAACAAAACTCAGCATTCATACTTCAGAAGTCTTCCTCTGCAGATGAACGCATAAAAGTGAACACTACTTCGAGAGGCTGATCCATAACTTAGTATAAATGTAAATGGACGTTACCTTCCTATTTAAAACAAATTCGTTACAACCTGTTGTGAAAGTGATACTCCATATTTATCCAAAAAGAAATCCAAACTTGTTGCTCTAGCTCTGTCTGTCCTCTGCCTTGGGACATGATAGCATACAATAATTTGCTCATGATCTTCAAAAACTTCAAACCCGCTAGTTTTTCTTCAGACAAGCAAGGTTCATGGTAAGATCGGTGATTGTATGAAAACCTTGACATAGACACTAAAAGTTCCAAACCAGATGATGCATATGCGTGGGCGTTTCTACTAATACCACCACCATCAATCAATGCCTCCATTTCCCCATTTTCAAAGTTGTAATCTTTCTCTTTTTGTTGGCACGATGTTTTGCAGAAAGTTTCAATTTCCTTTTGGCATTTCGCATAGGATTGGTAACAGCCATGAGTTTTTCTTCTTGTTTCCTCTTATTTCTTTTAGAGCTGAGGTTCTTCCTGATATGGTTATAAACTTGCACGTAGTTTTGAGTACCCAGAATATGCTCTATTTTTCCACGTGTGTCGTCTGCCAGCTTTTTGAGATTATCTGGCAAAGAACAACCATACTTGTTAGACAGCAATAACAGGAGGAGTGGTGAAGCTAAAAATATGACATGAAAGGGAGGGCATGGTAAAGACAAAACTAGGAAAAAATCAAGCAGAAAAGAATAATAAAAACATAAAATATATAAGGAAACAAAAATCTTCGATAAAAAGGTTCGGAAATCAGCCTACGGTCCCTGATATATGACCAAAAAAAATTATAGTAGGATACATTTATGAGAGGTCCACTAGTTTTGCATTTTTGTCTATACCATAAGACCATGTTAGCGACATGAGAGGATTGTGAACCAGACAGGTCCACCATGTTAGAAAATGATCTAGAGTCAATTCATAGCAGCATCAATCCAATAAAATGGGTATCTATCAGATTTAGAATTTATCTATCATACAGGAAATTTAAGAGAGGAAACAAGCAAATACCAGCTATCACTTTTCCAGCAAATCCTTCAGAAATTTTATACAGGGGTAATAGGACCACATGTGCATAGTTCAGGCAGTCATCCTTATTGGTGATCTGTATTTGTGCCATAATTTTTCCAAAACTGTTGAAGACTATTCCCATCTGAGTTAAACAAGCAAAATAAGAAATAATATTACTCATATGCACGTTGATCAAGACTAAAGAACATATATTCCAAGAGACCGAGCACCAACCTGAATAGCATCTGCTTGAAGGGCAATTTTGCCCATTTTCTTTAGTAATAATGAGACAAGTATGTATTGGGTGTTGTTAACATTAAGCTGACTATTGTCTTCACATACGGAGGAGGAGGAGGAGGTAAGAGATGAAGACACAAACATGCTTCTTTCTTTTCTTGCATTAATCAAGTCAAAAGCTTTGAGAAACCGTTCCTTCTCATGTTGATCAAGAGTAGACCAGAATGCAGGGGGGTCTATGCAGGCAGTTTGCCTCATTAAAGAATGCATGCGACAAATGGCAAAGACAATATTCTGGGTCATCAGGTTGCTGTCAGCATCATCTATAAGTGGCATTTTCAATTGGCAGCAAAGAGAAGTGGCTATTAGATATAATCTACTAGGAGTCATCATAAAATAACTACTTAAGGAGCTTTGATCATTTTCGCTGTTGACAACATGTGCAAAGTATAGAGCGATGAGACGAACTGATTTGTTGTGTAACCACGAGTGTGGGTGCAACAACATCTCACATACTGCCTCCCATATATCCTGAAATGTAAGTAAAAGAAATATGTCAGCGTAAGTTGCTAAGGACATGGAAAATGATGGGTCAAAATGTTTTTATAATAAGATGTTTGAATTCATATAAAGGGCAGGAAAGAACTGTCTCCGCTTGTAATATGCAGCTACTAGAACACAATTATAATTATAATAAGACATTGGTGTTTGAATAAAAGGCAGGGAAAAATTGTCTCCACTCTGCAACATGAAGCTACTACATCAGAGCAAACCCACACAAAATGTAAGTTCTATTTTCCCATAATATCAGATCATGAAACCAGTTGATTGCAGTTATAATTATCAATTGTTATTTGACAGAAGTTTTCATCGATGGTTCAGCTGTTACTAATTTTGCTCCTAATCATTAGGGACGCCAACTATGTCCCCGAATCTATATTTTACACATACTGTAAAATAATAATACAATCATTCAGATTATTCGAGTAAGCCATTACCAAATTTCCACCAAACAATGCAAGCTTGTAGAAGAATTATTTATTTGACATGGCAACAGAAACATGACAGTCTATTGTTCTTCATCAAATTAAAATTGCTGCAGGGGGTAAAATGGATCTACGATTATCCACACTTCAAACCCAAAGTTATTGTCTGAATGGTAGGAATATTAAGCCATGCGTAGGCCTAATTCTAACAGGAAAAGGTTTAGAAGGGTTTGTCTTCGCAAGAGTTTGATACCGAGAGAAAAAGATATGCTGATGAGATATTCTGTGTATTTAATTATTTATCTAATGATGATTCGGAATAAAAGTGAACTCGCATACAGTGAGTGCAGAATACAACAGTAGAATGCTGACAGCATAACTGGCGTAAGTTAACTAACATAAATATAATTACTTCTAGCAGTATTAACTGACATCACTTGGTAACTAAACTAACAGAATTGCAGATGCTGGTGTAGTTCATTCTGTGACAGTGCCTTCAATATTCCTTCTCTATCAGTCTTTAACACAAATGAGAATACCATCAATATTTCCTTCACTCTCTAACATCTTTTAATATTTTTCCATTCCAATTAATTACCAAAAACCCTGGCATTTTCTTAGAATTTGAGCCATTCCTTTCTCCTTCATAACTTCTGCTCAAAACCCAAAAATGAAATTACAAACTCCAATATGCCAGCTAAGCTAGCAATATGCATGCCTTGGTTAATAACCATTGGATATTTTTATGTAAATGTTCTTCGCCCATATACTTAAATAATGCTTTAGCAGAATCTGTGGTATTGAAAAACAATAATTGTGGTTCAATTTAGAAATTAGTCATTGGGTGCCCGAATCTCAATCATCAACTATACATACTTGGTACACTGCATTTCACAATGCTTTTCCCACCCAATATACTATTTCAGACAGTCCACGCACATTGGGGGTTGGGTAGCTCAACTAGATTGGGCTACAGGATAAAGAGATGGAGGTCCTGGGTTCAAACCCGGACGAGGGAGTAAATTTTAATCTAACAACTAATTGCTAACATTTGCCATTCCAAAAAAAAAAAAAACAGTCCACAAATCATAAATAGTACGCATCTACATATATTTCAAAATCTATCATGTAATAATCAACACATCTACGACCATCCATATATCTAAGAACATTAATATTTGGGTTAATACATCAAATAGCCCCTTTAAGTTGGGCAAGGTCTGAAAATAGCCCCTGTAAAAAATAAAACATAGATTACACCCCTTTAATGTTGGATTCTTCGTATTTTAACACGCTTTACAGGGACTATTTTCAGACATTTAAACCTTTTACACGGGCTATTTTCCAACTTTGTCCAAATATTTTTTAACAATGTGAGGGTAAAATATGAAGAATAAAAAATTACAGGGGTGGAACCTGTCTTATTTTTTAGAAGGGGTATTTTCAGACCCAGCCCAAATTACAAGGGCTATTTGAAGCATTACTGTATTAACCCTTTATATTTAATAGGCAGTACAAAGAAATTTACCTCTAGGTGTTTTGCAAAGCATTCATCATGGAACTCATGAATCATCTTCTCTAGCATAACAAGAGAATAGTATGCCTCCTTCCAAAGGGGGATGGTGGACTCGGCCTCAAAGCTTTCATGCCTGTTTGTGACTGCATGTAAAGCAGATTGCAAGATCCGACAAGTCACCGGCAAGATACAGTCTATATGTTTAAGAAATCCTTTCTTTATTACCTCAATCAGCAACCCCAAAACCTGTATCGTCAATTTCAAAGATTAAAACAGAAGGACAAAAAAATTAGCTAAGATAAAGTTTGTGTTGAGAGAAAATACTAGAAAAATAAAAACAATGAACAGGTTGGTCCTAAATACTGTCTTCCAGTTTCTTACCCACTCTGCAGAGAAAGACTCCACTCTAGCAAACCCGTATGGAAAATCAAAGCTATGTTGATTCTTAGGTCAAATTTGTTGTTCGGACACCAGCTCTTAGCAATATAATATAATGACATAACCATACCAATGAAGATCTTTCTTCATTAGATTGGATTATGTGTACTTCTAGTTTCTAGACAGCAACCAATATAAGCCTCGTTTGTTTAAGATTTAAAAAAATATATATCATTTTTTATGTTTTTCCTGTTTGACGACTCTTTAGTATCAACTGTCTCTTCTGCAACTTGATGCAGTCTCCCTAGGAGAAATGAGGAGGTATTAGATAACAGACATCTCTCTAGTCAGCGTGGATATCAACTAATCAACACCTACGGAAGTCAAATTATAACTACACTATAATTTATTCGCAAAGAGGACCCCAAAGGCCCAAACAACCATTATATGCTATGATGATCGCATCCCATTATGTTTTCTAATCAATTTGAGTCACTGGACAATTTAAAGATAGTTACCTGTGCGGCAGCACCCCATAGTTGCTGCTTGTCACCCAAATACCAAGAAAGGGTATATTTAAGAATAGAATCAAGTGCATTGGGACTAACAGAACCAATAAGCTTCTTTATAGCAGCCCCACTCATAGAACGAACAATATCATCACTATCATTTGCCAAGCGAACTACCAAATGGAGAAAAAATGTCTGTGATTGCTCGTCCAAAACATTCGGAGGAAATTTGACTATAATAGCATTAATCATTTCCAGAACAGATTCCCGTCCAGTCGAATGTTCATAACTGCAAGGATTAAAAAATCCATTAGCCTAAAACCGATGTTCAAAAAATGAAAAAGAAAACCATAATATTAATAATCAAGAAACACATTGTGCACTTACCTCAAATTCGAGAGCAAAAAGTCCAGATGTTGTTGCAAACGTTTTTGTGAAAGTCGATAATCAAGCAAAAATTGCAACAAAATTTTACTGCATTTTTTGCGAATAGATTCCATTTGACTTGTCACCATCAATTCAGCAACCCTAGTAACAATATCATATATCTCAGGTACGTCATCCAACTTGCGCTTGACAATACTTTTTAGAAGTGATAGGGCCACCAAAGATGGATTCCTTTCAAGGTCCAGAAATATTGGAAGCTGAATTAGTACATGTATTTGGTTAGAGGTGAGGGAAATTTTAGTTTTCCTCAAAAGCATAGTCAGAAATGTCAAACATGACTGCATTAAAGGACTGTTAGAGTTCACTGAGCTTTGGGCAATATCCAATACAACAGACTTTATTCTCTCAGCATGTTCTTGAAGGGATGGTAAAGGCAACTTGACCAGTACAGTAAGGCATCCAAGGGAAGCAGACAATATGTCCTCATACTTCGAGCACAAACCATCAGTAAATAGCTTGACAAAAGGATCTAACAAAGATAAGGTCTTTTCATCGTCAACAACGTGTTTTAAGCCCTTCAAGCGTTTATGCAATATTCTGATACCAAACACTGTTATAAGGTGTGAGCATAATAATCCACTAGCAACTGCACTGCCTGAAAAAATTCTTTTAGTGTTAGTACGGCTATCCTTATCTTCCGATTTTATCAACTTACTCTCATGCCGACCAATTTCATTCTTTAAGCCATCATCAACAATGCGATAAATAAAGACAAATAGATCAGTCTGATCTACAGATGGATTGCTTTCAATACCAACAGCTATACTATGCAACATATTTTCCAATTTCCCTTTAACATTTTGTGTGACATGCTTCTGCAAATGAGCAGTCACTGGTGCAAGCAGCTTTAGTGCACAGCTTTTGAATGTTACGTTTTGGGCCACAAATTTCAAGCTTTCAAAGGATGTTTTCTTCTTTGTTTCTTTCATTTTCGAAGCTATCTTTTCCACCTCCTTCTGTTCAGCAACAACTCCGAGAATGTCATTTTCTATTACAGAAAGGAGATCCCCCAAACAGTAATCTATCTTTCCACTAACTGCACTCGAAAGACACTTGGACAGAATAAAATGCAGTGTGTATCCTAGGACATGAAGTTCATATCCTCGCTTCAAAGTTGATCGCAAAACCTTAACAATGAACTGCAAGTATTCCAATCCAAGTTCTTTCAAACAAGTAGCCAATGCAGACCTGGCTTCATCACGAATGCTTTCTAGATGACTCTTTAAGAAGTTTGAAATTCGATGAACGATAGTTGGAAGATATGTGTCCATCAAATCACCTGGAAGTAACTTAAGTAGTTTCAACGCAGCAAGACTGATATTTACATTGACCCTTTCTGAATCAGAATCCATCAGCTTTTGTATCTTAGGAAGCACAACTTTATAGAGGCACGTCTGTATATCTGTGCTCACATCAGAAGCACCAAAGTTGCCTAAACTAGCTGACGAAACAGTGTCGGTTATCCCAATGTCAGAAACGCCGACAGAAGTAGGTTCTTCAGTGTGAGAAAGTTCTGAAAAGTGAAATTTATCTAAAATAGAACAGATAAGGCGTATAAAGAGTTTCTGTTTGTCTGGACTCCTGGATGCTCCCTGAAAACATTTGTTCAATAGTGCATAGTATGAATTCCATCCCATCTGACCAGCTACAGAAGCAATGGTCTCGATGCATGCAATTTTCAAATGGTCAACCTTTACTTCTTTCTCGTCAAACAGCATGTTGAAGAAGAGTCGCATGAACACTTTTTCAGTGATAAACTGGAAATAAACCAGACATAAATATATGAATGAATATCCGTCACTAGGAAAAACGCTTTTATTTTTTAAGTTTAAATTTGCTACCTCTGATAATTTGTTCGTACTGATAACACTCCTAAACAGTGACAATGCCTTCACTCTCTTACGGATCTGCAACACAATGTATTTCCATAAGATATTTTGCAAGCTATTTCACTAACTCCACCAAAAGAACAAGAAAATACGTTTGAATTTTGAAAGTGTTTCTGACCACAATAAGGAAAGGCACAGGAATACACATATAATGAAATGTCTGGAATAGAACTCTGCACATATGTATTACACACACACGACAGTGAGGCAACTAAGAGTAACAACAAAAAGGGAAATCATTTAGGTCAATGGTTAATCATAAACCTACCACCGGGTCGGCTATATTGTCGAAAAAATCTGCTTCTCCATCCTCATTGCACAGGACTATGAGTAATTTAAGGTTTGACACGTCTGGAACCTTCAAAGCCATTTGACTTAATAACTTCATCCATCCCTGCAATGACATCAAGTAGTGTGTAAACATAAAGGATTAAACAATCATTTATCATGTAGATTATATTTTCATTTTCGATAAGTAATTAACTTGGTATCTATGTCAGTATATTATTCCAACACTTTGCAATGCTTGGAAATAGAATGGCAACTGTTTGTCAAACAAGACATGTTAAGTTTGAATATATGCCAATTATAATTACATGTCTAATTTAATATAACTAGAAATTCATACAGTAACCAACTCTGAAATATGATTTACATGAGTTACCAAATACCTTTCTAACAGCAAGTGATCCATCCATAGCATCTGCCATATGCTTCAAGAAAAACTTCTTTATAATACGCTGGATGCATGATTTTGTCCAACAACCATCAGTGTTTTGTATTACAGACAACTCTTGTTCACTCCTTCCTTCTTGCAAAAGGACGAGTGCAGAAAAATCAACAAAAGATAGCAATGAACTATGTGCACTAGATACAAAAGTTGTTTCTTCCGAGGACATGTCAAGCACACAGTGTGATAAAATAAGTAATGCATGTTCCACTTGAACATTTCTGAAGAAATCAGTATTGATGATTCTGTAAGCATTCAAAATAACATCGTGATCAAGCCAACCCAAAGTAGATGTTGTATTCAGCTGACGAAGAAGCTTAGCCTGCACCCCAACAACATAGCAGGGGAAATTAGAATGAACACAGAATGTGGAATATATTTGTCAGAAAGTAATGTGTGCGGATCAAGAGACACATTTGAGACAAGAAAGCAAGAATTACCACTGAGAGTACAGATGCATCAGATGCTACGAGAACATCAAGAAGATCACATATCCTCAAACGCATATCCAACTCAGCCGAAATATATAAAGGAGAAACAGCACTCAAAATTTTGGCGGTGCTTCCATTTCCTAATATAGGTATGACATTTTGAATGACTTGCAAAACTTCAATACAGACATCTACAAGTAGCATGGAGAACCTCGGTATCAATATAGAAATTAATTAGCTAAAAATGAAAAAGATGACAACGAAGCAACTGGAGATATTCGAGGTTCTCTCACCAGAACTCTGTGTTTTCTTTTCCAAAAACAGAAGCAGTATGTCCACAAATCGCTTTGCAAACTCTGCCTCCTTGATGTACTTGGGTAGAAATTTGAAAATTCTTATTACTGTCTCCCCAGGAGATTTGATCAGCTTTCTGTCCAGGAGAAAACAAAAACAGGTCAAAACAGTTTGTACTCAAGTCCCCACTTCCCTCTACGTGTTCTTATACAATCAGACAAGGCTTCCACCTATTCATAAGGTAAAATTATCATGCTCCAACATTTTTCAAATATTTAAGTATTTATTTAGTCTTGTTATTTCTTCATATAATTTGATTGAGTTCACCTACTTTCCTGCTTTTCCCTGGGCACCAAAAACTTCAAAAATTACATAATGTGAATATTTTTTTCCACCCTCAATCCTAATTGTAATGATAAATTATGTTTGAGCTACCACTCTATACTATGCCCTGGTGTTGCCTTAGTCATCTATCTCTAAACTTTCAAGGACCAACATCTTAAATGCTTGAGCTGTTCGACAAAGGTACATGAATGATTTTAGGCATAAGTATATTAAAGGTCCCTATAATGTACACACTTCATAGTTTTAATCTCTGGAAGATTTTGTTTCGATGTGGTCGCTATAATTATTTTTCATTGCGGTCCTCTGGTTATTTTGTTTTAAGTCTATTTTTTTGTTTTAGTCTCTAAAATATGTGGTTTATCTTCAATTGGTGCTATACGCAAGGAACTCGTTTTAGTCTAAGTAATGTTTTTCTGTTTTAGTCCCTAAAGTATGTGGTTTATCTTTAGTTGGTGCTATACAGAAGGAACTCCAACAGAAAAGAAGTGAGGCACTAAGGAAAAAAAAGAAAATTACAGGCACCAAAAGAGTACATTATAGGGACTAAAACAAAATAATGGTGACCATAATGAAACAGAAAAAAATGAAGACAACCCTGAAAGAAAAAAGAAATAAAAAATAAAATAAAATATCATGGACTGACATGAAATGGCGGGCATATTACAAGGACCAAAACCATGTTTAAACCATGATGAGCATATCTAATACACCACCTGACATTTAACCCTCTGCACTTGAAGTTAAGGCAAAGCCAAGCCAGCTCTAATCTTATGCATCTCTTTGAATTTTGTCAGAAAAGTGTTAGCAACTAAGGTCGAATTCCTAAGGACTAGGTTAAAGGCTCCGATAAAGAATGGGTCAAGGACCAATTGTTGTAGATGTTTTAAGTTCTTAGGGGAAGACACAGTTAGATTACATCTAACATAGACCAGTAGACTAACAGTAAAAAGTAAAGCTCTTCAACGCCAAGAATGAAAGCCTATTTTTGATGAATAAACTATCAGGCAATTGAGTTATCAGTTTTCAAACAGGTCTATACATTCAAGATTGGTCCATATGGAGACACTAAACGTAAGACTTTGAAGCCTTTCACTGGACAAATTTGTTTGTCTCAGTTACTGAGATACCTAGTTCCTTATGACAAAAATCAAATTTATATGCCTCCTCTTTACAGCTACCATTCATCACTTGACTACCTCTTTTATCAGAATATTCAAAAAATACATGATTTCTAAAAAGTTCTTCAAACCACAAAGAACTACAGGGTATTGTATTGTTACGAGGTAACTTCATTTCATGGAGGAACAAAATTAAGTTTCCAAAGAAATGGCGGCAGTAACATGTAAATTCCATTGGTAAAGGTTAAAACAAGTACTCCGGCAACTAAAATTGTGAGAGCACAAGAAAAAGAAAATTAATACCTCTTGGCTGCATTATCACTTCCAAACAAACAACAAATGCTATCCATAAGCACTTCAATATTTGAAAGTAAAACTCTATGGGCAGAACTGTCTTCATAATCCAACTGATTGTCAAGGCTTAACAAGTTCTCGACAAACTTCAGAACACAATATACAATAGCCTCAGAAGCCGAATTGACAGAAACAATGGAAAATATATCAGGTATGAGACTTTCTTCCCGGCATAATAGTGCTACAAGCTTATGGTTTGCACTCATGGCCAGAAAGCAAGATAGCAGTGAACTTGGTTTCTCACTACTAGCAGCCTCGTGTTTGAATTTATTAATCAGGGGTTTTGCCGAAGAAAAGAATCTGTCCCACAAATCAGAACCAAATTCATGATCCTCGTACTTATGCACAACACGGGAAACAATTTTCAGGCACAGAGATCTCATATCTTTGAGCTGATTTGAAGTATTACCAATCTGCACAAACAAATACAAAAAAGAATATCAAATTGAATGAAACAGACAACATAGATCATAGGAGGCAGAAAAAAAATGTTAGCATATAGTAAATTGTCTATTCAACTTTTAGAAGCTGTCTAACAAATGATGCAACGGATAACAATGAATGATATAATGAAAAACAACAAAAAAGTAACATAGGATTAGGATAACAAAACAACTAAGACAATCATTCACAAAATACCGATGAAGACAATCATTCAAAAAATACCGATAAGAAACGTTTAAACACGTTTTAGCCCATGTAATATAGATAAATTAACATTTTTGTCCCTATCAAAAAAATTGTCGATTTTAATCCCTGAAAAATTTGAATAAATGCTTGAGGTTCTCAATGTATTGATTATGAGCTGTGTTATTTTGACACAAAATGGGACGGCTAAATTCAACAATAATTTGAATGGTTAATGTAATTCATATACATGCTTAATTACATTTAACATACAGTTAATAAACATAACAAGGTGTCGCACTCATTAATTTAAATGTCATTAAGCAAAATTTTCAGGTATATATTTGAATAAAAATTGTCGTTGATAAATATGTATATTTGAAAACCTGAAAACCATGTATATTTGAACATAACTTGGATGGTTATAATGGATATCATGTATATTTGAACACTTGAAAATCATGGTTAATGACATTTAAAAACATAGTTTTTTATATTCAGTGGATCGTTAATGAGTTGTAACACCTTGTTATATTCATTAATCATCATCGACTGAACGTAATTAACCACATTTGAACGGAGTTAACCATACAGATTGTTGTTGATTTCTGTTGTCAACTGACTAAAACAAAAAATGTTGTATATTAAAGACTAGAATAATATACCAGCATTATGGCAAAATGAACATTGAAACATCACTGTTAAAAACTAACATCTATTCAGAACAGTACTTTCATCCTCAAGTTTGTAAACAAAGTGTGCTACACAAAATTTCCATTCAGTGTGAACAAGTCATTACCAGGATTTGATTTTCTGGCACACTTCCCCCACTAAGAGTGATTGAGCTGGTTCTAGAATTGTGTTGATTTGAAGAAACCCCATTCAGATTTACGTTGTCAAGACTTAATGTGCAACTCTCCAACAACCGAACAACACACCCCACCAGTAAATCAATAAAAGGTCTAATATGCAATTCATCAAAAACTCCAACAATATCTTCTATAACATGCAAGAAGCCATATTTCTTTTTCCAGGATAGGGTTGCGATATTGTCCAAAGTAAAATATTCTAACAAAGAAGATGCTTGAAATTCACTAGTGCAACCTATAGGTAAAGTCCAAAACAAGTTAGCAGGCCCATCAGTTTTCTCTACTATTTGCAACGGCTTTATCAGTAATGCAAAGAAAAGTGGCAGCTCAGTTGTATCAAGCCCAGCTATGAAACTCAGAATAGCTTTCCGATGACAAATACTTGCTTTCTGTCAAAATGAATAGCCAATATTATCAGTCTAACAAGTAAAAAGGGATGACAAAACACAGATATATAAAACAATCTCAATAGTTCGAATACAGTATACCTTTCGAGAAGCAAGTCCTTTCAACTTTCTTACTTTTGGCATCAAGAGACGGATAACCAATGGGACAAGATAAGCTCGGTGACATTCTTCAATCATTTTAGATTCTCTGGATAAACTCCATGTTGTTAGTTCTTCCCTTGTAATTTTGTAACTAATCAAGTTTTTCAGATGCTCGGTATATGGTAAAAAGTAATCATCTTTCCATATTAATAGGCAATCAAGAACTCTAAACTGTATTTCAGGATCGTCTTCTTCTATAAGCCTGTCACAAAAAAAGAAAAAAAGAAAAGAAAGGGGGAAGATGTTTAAAATTGGGGACCACCAAGTTCAAACAAGTAGCTAAAGAGAAAATAGTGCTGCAGTGTTATACAAGATACATAATCAAAATGCAACTCAACCTATTCTGCAGAATCTCCTTAAGAAATTGGCTCAAGTAAAATGACTTGGGATTTTTCATAAGTTTCAACAAGTTTAGCCATTCCTTCAAGATGAGCTTCCACTCTTTTCCTTTACAAGCATGAGAATCAAACAATCCCACACTGCAATTTCATTTTGACAAGGAAAACAAATTAAAAACATGGCAATTTAGTTGAAGCTTTAGAAGTTCGCAAATTTCAAAATCATAGAAAAGGATTGAGCAGATACTTACCTTGCAAGATCAAGACTGTTGTATCCTAAGAACTTCAAAAAAAGAGGAATGAATTGTCGAGAGCGAGGTTCAATTACAGTTGGAATTTTTTGTAATGCTTGCAGCAATAATGTCAATATTGTTCCGGATGGTGTGCAATCAGATTCATGATGGACAAATAATTTGAAACAACCAAGTAAACCTGAGAAACAAAATCAACTGGTTACCAAAACAGCACAACGGTAGATCAATAATATAAACAGGAATTTTAAATGTTAGAATTGAAATATACATTTTTAAAGAAAGAAATTACAAAATTTAACACATCTATGAACTTTTTATAAGGGTTGTTTGTTACAAACTAAGCTAAATATAAACTGATTAAACTAATTATAACTTTACATAGTAGTTAAACTCAAAGTCAAAACATCAACCAATGAACCATAAATTACACATTTGTGTCCAGGTCTCTCACCTAAGACATCATATGAAGAAAAATAAAATGGGGAGGAGGAAGGATGGACTCAATATATAATGTCAATGCAGTTGAAACATACCAGCTGGCTGATCAAACGATGCACCATTGGCACTATCATGCAAGCTGCTAGAGCTCTCTCTTGTTGCTTGACATCTTTCCAGATAATCGATAAGGGTATTCCACACGAGTGAAAAATATAGGCTAACCAAGACAGAAATGCATTCTAATACAGGATTCCAGAGATAGCTAAATTGGTTATTCAAGATGCCAAATAACCCGCTCAAAACAAGAGGTGCATAAACATTAGCAATCCTTCCAGCAGATAGGTCCATCTGTATCTTGGAAATCAATCGTTGGATACTTCTGCTTGTAGAAATTGACACTGGAGTTGTTTCAATAGACAGAAGAACCAGTAGAGGCTGTTATTTCACCAAAATACACGGTCATACTAAAACTCAAGTAAAAATAAAAAGGCAACAGCGTATAATATAAAGATACATACATTATTTCCTATGTTATCCACAATGGAAGTTGGTGAAACTTCAATTTTCCTTTTCTTCGCAGCTGACTGATCCACCGAAGAATTTTCCTCACCCAAAGATTTGAAGTGACAGAGTATTTTAAGAGTTGAAATGCGAACCTCCTTGTCTGAATGGCACAAATTATCAGCAAATGCTGCCACTGACTCTGCAGTCATTTCCTCAAGTTCTGGATGGTACACTCTACACCCAGTGTCTTCCAAAGAAGAACTATAATATATACAAGTGAGAGGGTTAATCAAATACTGAGCACTGACGATAAAATAGTGACAAAAATTTGACAACTAAAGATTGAAAAACAATAAATGTCTAGAAAGTAGTTAACTTTAACACATCCACTTACCCATACTTGCTTTCCAAATAACCAGCAACAGCCGGTAACACGTGTGGAGATGACTTGTATCGTTTTGCAAAGCTTAGAAACTTCATGGTTTCATCAGCTCCAAAGTTACTGTCATAGCATAATCTGTTGAAAGAACTTAGTGAAGCACCTATAATGCTTTCCCATGCTTTTTTAGCCGTATCTGCAATATGGACTGAAGATGAAAACAGAAAATAACAAATCAAGTGTTTTTAGCCTACAGATCCATCACTGCCAAACATGTACAGATTAGAAAAAAATTATTATAGCATCAATGATCCAATGAATACAACTATCTATGTATAAAATAAACCGACAACCAGAAATTTTATTTTTTTACTATGTCCAACCCAGTTAAAATTCATAGCAAACCTAGCATAATCTAAGCCAAAATGAAAAACAATCTTTAATATTACCCAATCTAAGCCAGAATGGAAAAATATCTTTAATATTACCCAGACACAACTGTTCATCAAAAATTCATTAAGAAACAAGGAAGGGAGGAATACCAGCTTTAACAGTCAGAAGCTGATCTACCGCATCCATAAGATGCACCAACAAGGATGGAACGGCGTCAACAATAGACATATAAGAATAGCAGTTAACAACTCCCCATAGCAGTGCTACCTTTCTTTCATCAATTTCACAAGAAACGTCAGAATGTGCAATATTGTTTATTTTTTCAATCCAAGAACGGATAGTCCCTTCCAAATGATTGCATATCCTAGCTAATGATTCTGCACTTTCTCTGTCTAAAAAGTCTGGGCCTCGTATATCCAATTGCATTTTCTCACAGAAGGATTGAAATAATTGTATGACCTTTTCCTCTGAAATCTCCATTAACTCATTTATTGCACTACAAAACCAGCATAGAAGTCAAATACTATATCTAGAGAGTGCAGAACAATGAATTGCTCGTGTGATTCAAAGGTTACCTTATAACCTTACTTCTGAAAGCAAGTAAACAGAGATCCTTCTGTAGCAGTTTTTCAATGAAACGTAGCAAACTGGAACCAAGCTCAAACGTACGTGTCAAGAGTATTGAAATAAGTTAAAGAGAATATTTAAATCAAAAGCACACTGTCTGTCTCAGCCATTACCTTGAGCTTCGTGATTTAAAAATTGGAGCCCACTGGGTAGCACACTCGGATATCATTGATTTATTACTATCACTACACAGCCCGTCGAGAGTGGCCAACATTAATTTCAAAATTCTATCAACTAAACATATATCTTCTTGTGACTCGGTAACTCCCAAAGGTGTGATATATGACCGCATAAGCAAGAGGATGAGTTCAAGCATGGGCTTATAATCTGCCACATGTAAGGACAGTTGAAATTAGTGCAGAAGCACACAGAAAACTCAAGCAACTTTCTGAAGAAAATAGTATCCTGATATAAAATATATTACATTACACTGAAAACATTTATTTATGTGACACTGCATTTTTTAATAAAAAAAGGAATATAAGAAACAAAACCAAAACAACATATAGCACTCGACTCATCCCATCACTTGTTATTTTTAGTTACCCATTAACATATGAACTCATATTATTATATTAACATGTAATGGGGATAATCAAAGAAGTACTAAAACAAAGCATAAATAAAAAAAAACATGAAGTAATAGGATCGTTTGATTCATGCATCAGACCCCACCTAGTGTGAAAAGGTTTTGATTGTTGTAGTTAAATTTCAAGGAATCAGGAGTTTCTTTTCAAATATTAAACCACAAGATGTTCAAAGAGTGCAGAGCAAACTGCACTCCCAATGGAATCAATTGCTCTAGTTCAACAAATGTGCGTGAAGGCCTACCCGTATCATACATGCCTAAAGGGTAATACACCCAGAAAATGTGTGGAATTCTCAGGGAAACTCAAAATTTAAAGAAAGAGAAAACTAGAGTTCAGTGAATCTATTTATCCAATATTAGTTTGTCATCAGCTTGCTTGAAAAGAGTAAAAGGAAGAGTTCAGTGACATGAAGTATTGTAACTTACCAGACACATTTTGCCCTTTTTGCACCTTTATAGCTGAGACTAGCGCTGATAAAATGCGTCTTAAATGTCCGATGTTTTCGGTGCTAACACATTCATGCACTTCCTTATATAAGCAACTCCATACCAAATTCAACTCTTTGGGTTCCATCGTCTCACATAATTTCTTAAACACTGATTTTATGATGTTCAAAATGGTACTTGACTCTGAAATGATGCAGATAGAAATAAGAAAAAGTATAAGCAAACACATTGCAAATCATGTAGAACTTGATTATATTTACAAACAGCAACATGAGGTGACAGATAGCAACAAAGGAAGGACAGAAGACTAGCAGAGAAGATAGCCTGATTAAAAAATCGGATCATTTTAAAAATCTATTTTTTTTCTACTACAGCTTCTCTGTTTTTTTAAAACCTCTTGATCTTGTCAAACCCGCTCCTAAAATAAAATAAAGTGATCTCTTCTTTGTACATTACATTTACAAACTCGATTTTTTTATCATCGTAACATTAAGCCGCAGACTTCACAACAGTAGATCTTTAGAATCCCATTGTCCAATCTTAGAGCCAAATGGGGAAACCTAAATACTTTTTTTTTAAATAACAAAACCAAGAGAGAGAGAAATTTAAATACTGAAAAATTTATTTTCTGATGAACAGATCAGTCAAACACCAATGTTCTCTGTATGTTACTAATACCAAGTAGCTTAGTGGCTTCAACCAAACACAAAATGAATAAGATCTATGATCAGAATCTTGGAAATAAAACAAAAGTTAAATCAATAATTTTAACTAGAGAACAAGCTTGCCTTGGTCGTCTCCATCCTTGCCTTGGTCCTCTCCATCACCAATGTGATAAATTGTTTTGCTTGTTAATAATTGCAACACTCGTTCTGCTTTCGAATGGAACCTTGATGAGTAGCCTTTCATAATATTATAAAGCAATAATTCAACACCGGACTCTCGGAATGGAGATGGCTTCTTCGCTGCCTCAGTGATGACTCTTTGAATTCCTGTCCAATCAAACAATATTACATGCTTTATAGCCCCCTCAAACTAATAAAATCGTTAAAACCAAAGAGAAAAGAACAGAATTAATGCTAAAATCATGAAGCGTTTTATTATAGATGTACTACAAAATTGGTGATATTGATTAAACGTATGAACAAAAGACAAGACAAAAAGCCGGGGGGAAATATATATACACACAGAAAAATAATCAATGACATACCTCTTTTGAGCTGCTCGTCTGGGGCATTTCTCAAAACAAATGACATTGCCTCTGCCATGAATTGTCGAACATATTCCTTTGGATAATACCTCAATTTTGATGTGACCCTTGAAGTATCAAAGTCAAAGAAACATAGAAGAATCAGACTTGTAGTCGATACCACGTAGTTGGCTAAACTAAACAAAATGAGAAGTTATCCTATGAGCCTAGATAAGTTGGTTAGAACATTTGTTAGCAAGTTCCTATTAAGAAGATCAACATCCCTTGGTGGAACATCCATTTCCTATTCCAATTCTCCTTACTTTCCTTAAATTGTCCTTTTTATCTATCATCTACAGCAAAAACTAATGCAAGGCAAGAATTAGGAATTTAAACTTCTGCCAACACTTGCTTAAATTATATTTCAAGTTCCAAGTTCTAAATTATACATATACATTTTCGTGGTTAGCCGAGGCCAGCATTATGTTACAATACCATAGCCCTTATGTCAATATAATTGTGTTCTTCATTCAATTATCAGAAACCACTGCCATTTTATGTCAATATAATTTTGTTCTTCATTCAATTATCAAACTCCACTGCAATTTTATGGAAGTTTATATCTGTAGGTTTAAATCAAGGCCGTTTTATGGATTCCTTGGGTCTCTTCGGGCTACATTAAGATTTTACGACTCTTTTGTAACAAAACTTATAGTAAATTATCCTTTTTGTTTGGTAGACACATTATGGTGCTTCTAGGTCTTCACCTAACCCTATTCTATTCATCACTGGCGAGACAGCTTCTGCAGAGAACTACTTATTATAATAATAAGGGAAGCATGTTTGAACAAGGAAAGGGAAGACATCTCTCAGCAAATTCACCCAACAAATGAGAAAAAAGCAGTGCAAGTGTTCAGTCCTTATCCAAATCTCATCTTATGCAAATCAAAATTAGATTTAACAAAATGGTGAGGAAAATCTGTAATATCCCGCTCATCAGTTATCAGGAAACTATCAGTCGAATGTGTACAAGGACGAGATGTTGTGGAATGAATACGACGTAAGATACTTCGATGATATTATCAGCCGAGAACGGGCTTAATTATCAGTGTCAGGTTAAGCACGCTAAGACAAAGGGCATAATGGTAATTGCACACGATGAGTATATAAGGGTTACAAGTCACAAACATTTCATTATCTTCATGTGTTTCTCTTTCTAAAGTTGCAAATCAGAAATCCTCTCCCTTCTCTCTAGCTTATGCGCCTTCTCTCTCCCTCTAAGCATGCAATCAACATGGATCATGGTGTTTTGGCAAGGAACATGAAGAATTGGAAAGCTTAAGCAAAAGCATCAAGAGGCTAGGGTTTTGGATGTAGATAGGAATCAGAGTTTGAGCTATGCATGTTGCTAGGAATTATTAGGTGAGTTCTGTAGATAGAATCCTCACCTTGTTAGTGTATTTATGCATGACTAATAGAAAGAAAGCATGGAATGTGATTTAGGTCAGATTTGCCTTTGATTGTTGGATTCTTGTTGTTTGTTTGCCATGCAATTGCTTTATAATGTTTTTAAGATGTTCCGGGTGAAATGTGGCCTCTGAGGCTCGAATTTGAGGTTTTCCAACCAATTTACGAATTCTGCAATCTGGAACGATGAATGCTCGCTTCAAGCGAGAGGAAACTCGCTTCAAGCAAGATACCATAGCAAGAACAAGATGAATGCTCGCTTCAAGCAAGAAGCATCTCGCTTCAAGCGAGATTCATACAGAACCAACTTTGCAATTCGCTTGGGAGCTCGCTTGCAACTCGCTTAAGCGAGCATCCCCAGCACAGTCTTAATTTTGAAAACTCCTCATGGTTTCAAGGCTTTGGCAACGCGTTCCCTTGCAGTTCCTTCTTATGTAAACCCCTCAAAGCCGAGTAATCGACCACATTACATCCTAGGCTACCAGGAGCGAACTTCATGAGTGAATAAATGGCAGATTCCAATATGAATGGCAAAGGGAGGATTGTCAATCTCTAGAGTAGTTGATTGAGTAGGGATACGTTCAGGCAGAGGTATGAGCTAGAGCCTCGACTTAGCAGTCGAGAATGTTAGTTAGAATTTGTAGAACCTCGACTTATTAGTCGAGATTTAGCAAGTAATTTACCATTAATCGGGTAGGTTACGGACCCGTGGTAAATAAGCAAATAAGTTCAAGTTGCAAGACCTTTATACATGATTAAGACTATAAGAAAGATGTAGGTGTCGTGTCTTTCCGTTATCCACGCTAAGGGGGATACGAGAGGTTCACGCTAAGGGAGACGGGATACGCTCCGCAAGGTAGGCCCGCACGACACTGAGGGAGTTTGATGTACCTTAGCTAGGTTTTCATCGGTAAAGCAAGGGATCGTATTTGGGGTTACTCCACTCGATGCAATCCGTAAAATGAACCAAGATAATGTTGTTTGTTACACGCTAACTTCTAACATAATGAGTATGACATGATATGATACGATTAAGTATGTTATAACAAGATAGGCAATCATATGCAACAACTGAGTTATGAAAGCATGATCAGAACATGTATAAGTTATGTAGCAAGACTAGATCTTGAAGTAATGTCGTTGACGAATTTGGTTTCCCTTATCATCCGATTTAGAGTCGTGTCATGACAGAGTTGTTTAGGCTATGGTGCGGTTACCGTATCGTAGCATAGCAGTTGTAGGTTCACTTGAGACCGCCATGACACGTATAAGTTGAGAAACCTATAACTTAGGTTGAGAACAATCTATGACGGACTCTAGTGTGCACAGCCGTCTAGATGAACATGTCCGCACACGTATAGTCAACCGGCAGGTTGCAGTGTAGACACGTGGTGACCCTAGGTTTTCCCCGAGGTTAGTACACAGCCTAGGATTAGGAAGAGCTCACTGAGACATTATGTCTCATCCCAATCCTTATTTGTTTCAGATCAGCTAGTGGTTTAGCAGGATGCAGCAAGCTCGTAGTGAGATGGATATTTAGCAAGTGATCGTTCATACCCGTTGCAGGAGGTCGTAGACTCGAGGATGTTTATATTTTGGACAGTTGTATTGTATTTATTGATGTACGAACCTGAAGTTGCTGTAAATAATTATTCATTTGAAGTAATAACTTGTTGAGTTTAATGTATCCAGTATCAGTTCTAATGCGCATACTAGACTTTCTAGATACGTCTGGTGTGGGCGTTACAAAATCCATACACATCCGGTGTTTCAGGCTTGCAGAAAAGTTAACCTCATATAGAAAGTAAAAACAAAACTTAAAAAAATAGTCTATATCACTCACTTAAGCACCTCTGATGGGTTGCGTATTAGATATTTCTGCAGATACATCATAACATATGACCATGACGTGAAGATCTGCATGAAAATGAAAATTATCTTAATTCAAGCTGAATAAATGAAACTAACAAATGAAACATACGCAATATCTCCCTTAAGAAAATTGCCAAATAGATAGACTATACCTGCTCAATTATATCTGGCTCCCTATCAGCGCCACTTTCTAGAAGAGATGCTAAAGAATCAACAATCCTTGGAAATAGCCTGGCAAAAACCCATATCCACAGTGAGTATGAAAGATGTTAGAATGTATGCACGTAAGGAAGACGTCAAATTGATCTAGGAAGAAATTTGACAAATGAACTAACAGGAATTCCACAAGAACCAACATCTAGTCAAGGTGATAAGCAACTTACGGAATAAATTCATCTAGGAGATCTCTAGATAAAGCCGCAATTAACCTGTAAACAAAACTTTGAGATAAATTCGCAACAACTGCAAACTAATAGATTTCCACACAAAAATCTGCTCTTAGTTCAAATTGATAACTAATCATATCGAGTATGCATGTCCTATTTGATTGGATCTCAATTGATACCATTTCATCATGCAACACACTAACATCTCTACTCAAACAAAACAAAGCAATTCTCAAAATGACATGCAAACCTGAGAATTGGTTCAAGGGATAGCCTTGCCTTCATGTTCAACCTAGAAAGAAGCTTTGAGATTAAAATTTCCTTGTGCAACAACACCAGCGGCAATGTTTGTGTACAAGGTATGACTTCTTCATACAATGAAATAAAATCTTCTGTGGTATTCAATTCCTGGATTTTGACAATTATTGAAAAATAAGCAACAGTAGTGTAGACCAAGCAAATATAATCTAGCATAGAAATTTATTACATAAAATAAATTTGGAGGCAATATAAGGTTGCTCCACTCTAAATTTTTATTTTTTTATAAGAAGGTTGCTCCACTTTAAATATACACACGGATAGCACACACATATCTGATCAAAGGCATATCTAGTGTCTAACATCAACGCGTGTGATTGCATTCAATTAAGTCATTTTCACAAATAATTAAGTTTAAATGTAGACGTATCAGTGTCGTGACAGGCATCCGTGCATTAAAAAACATAAATAAGGCATACATACCCTCCATTCTACGAGGCAGTCTCTGAAAAAAGAGGAACCTTCAGATGGTTCAGCTTTGACTTGATGAAGACTTCTATAGACATTGATATCAATATCATCTACTCTATCGGAGAAAGACTTAAACTGCACATCCAATTAATTAAAACCAGTTAATAACAAAATCATCAACTATAACAATAACTGATAGCTACTTAATCATGCATTAAACAAAATTAAGCAACTAAAACAGCACAGTGATACGTATCAATTCAAAAAAATGACAATTGAGTGTTCATGAACCCAGGGTTTAGGGTTTTAGCAATGCGGAAGAGAGAGAGAGAGAGAGAGAGAGAGAGAGAAGTGAAAGCTTACGACGAAACGGCGGCGGCCGGGGGATTTGTTGAGAGACTTGACGGCTTGAGCGTGAGACGGTGTCGCCATGTTCGGAGTTGGCGGTGGAAGTTGCGGCGTAAGAGATTGAAAACGAAGGAAGGAATCGTAGCAAAGTTGAGTGGGGGTTTTCGTTTCTGAGAGAGAGCAGTGGAATGCAAGGAACAAGACCTACTGGACCATTTTGTTCAACAATGTCATTGGGCTTTTCTGTTATGCTCGGCCCGTTGGGTCAGCTCATAAGATATTGCTCTTTGAAAATTGTTTTTTACACTTCAGAGTTTGCTATAAAACACCATGAAATTATAGTTTTAACCCCAACGGCTATAAACTACCGCTCGGTCAAATGCAATGGCAGCTGGCTCAGGTTTGGTCTTGACAGCAGAAGTTAACTGCCGTTGTGATCTGAAGAACAACAACAGTAGCTAACTTCATTATTTCCAAACACAAAACAACTCAAAAATCCCTCTGATCTCACTTTGATGAAAATCCCGCAAATCATTTCCACAAAATCACAAGAAAGTGGTATTAATCATTTTAATTGATAATATTAATTTGTGTAGGGTTTTTGTTAATGTTATTTTTGGTAGATTGCATGTGGTTAGAGTTGATGTAGAAATTGATTTTCTTTTATGATGTTATATATGAATGTAGTTGTTGTGAACGATATTTACGGTATGTTTAAGTTCAATGTGGTTGTGCAGAAGTTCAATTAACACAATGAGTCTATGTTTTATATTTTGCATTCAAAGTGTTTGATAAAATGTTTAAATGAGCATTACATTGATTTTTAGCCTTTGTTTTGTGCATATATGTATGGGAACCCACATAGACGTAGATTGGGTAAAAAAGCAGTGACTAACAGCGCTCGGCAGAAGAGGATGGTTGCAAACCCGCATCTGACAAAGAGGGGAAGGACGCGTAGGAACATTAAAAGTGTAGGAAGTTACTAGTGGACACAATCACAAATGAATGACCCAAAAGATGTCGGTTATAGTAGTTATTCCATTATATTGGTTATTTGATTTTTTACATAATGTAATTACAAGCGTTACTTCAGAAATCACCTTTGTTTGTGACAGTTCCATATTCCCAATACTGCGATTGAACTCAATTGTGGAAAGGAAACAAAAGGCCTAAGTTACTGCAGTTGTTTCAGTTATCAACACGTTGATATACTCCTTTCGTCCTATATTATAAGCAAAAAAAATCACACTTATTAAGAAAACTAAAACATAGTAGTTTGTACACATAGTTTTTTGTGTTATTTTAAGATAAGTTTTATAGGAAGATGTAAAAACAAATTTTATTGGTTGTTGGTTATTGAGAAAATGAAAGAGAGAGTAAATTGAATGCACTTTACATTTAATTTTCCTATGGAAAAGATAATTTTTTGAAATAACAAAATTAAATATGATAAAAGTTGGTCTTTTTGCTTATAATTTGGGACAAAGAAAATGAATTTTTTTTTCTTATAATTTAAGACGGAGGAAGTATTTAGCTAGAGAGCAATGATATTTTATTCATCTTGCAACAATGCTTAACCAGCCATACTAAATATCCATAAATATCCATGTAAATAAAAATATGTATAATAAGCATTGACACATCAAAATTGAAAAAGTCACAAAATAAAAATATATGGTAAATCTTTAAAAAAAATGTTAGATAAATCTATGGTCCTATATATACCTCAAATTTTGTTTTTACCCCGCTAAAATATTTCAACAAGTTTTAGTCCCTAAATATTTGTTGTCGCGATTTTTGTTCTCTGATTTGTAGTAAAGTCATGTGTATCATTAAAAAATTTCGATTAACTTTTATAGCCATATTTAGTACCTTAAATAAACATACGTTGCAAAAGTTTATTTTTTAACAATGGATTGATTAAATTTTCTTCAAAAAAAAAAACAATGAATTGTAAATATGAATTTCTAAATTTTAGCGCTTAAAAATCTATATTTAATTTATATTTTGCTTAAAAATTTAAATTTTTGTGAGAGATTGTTAACACTCCAAATATTATTATTTTTAAAAAAAATATTGATACATGATATACACGATTTAGAGAAAGTCTTGGTTTGGCACATACCCAACACCTTAATTTTAAGTAAATATTCATATAAAACTAACAAAATAAAATAAAAAGTAGTTAGTCACGCCAATTGATATATTATAATTTTATTTTATTTTTATTCTTTTTGTTTTTGTGTGTGCTCAAAATTGAAGGAATACTGCTCTTCACCAAGCACAAAACACTCCCGCCCAGTTGAACTGACGAAAATACCCCTGCGCATGTTAACTCACGCAACGTATGTTAACATAAGCACGTTATACGCCCTGCGTGACTTAAGTCACGCACCACTGACATTGCGCGAGTTAACTCACGCACGTTGGCTGGTGGTCATAACTGAAGAACAGACGCTTTTTGGTCTTTGGTCAGTTTTTCAACATTCAATCCACACGTTTTTTTACCAAGTTTTACACGTTTTTTGACCATATTAATAATATTTATAACATATACTACCATTCCCACCTATAAATACCTCTTCATACTTCCCTATTTCTTCACACCATCACACTTTCTCTCCCTCCTCACTCTCTCCCTCTCTTTCTCTTCTTCTTTTTTGCTTCTATTGTATCTAGGCTATTTACACCCCTTTAGGTATATACCAGTAGTTTTTGGGGGAAGTAATAGTCCGACGGGTTGGGGAAAAGGGCATCATCCCTTGAGTAAAATTAGGTTTGCTTCCTTTTACTCCCAAATTTTTTTTACCGTGGGTAAAAAGAATCATCACGGGGGTATAAAAGAAACCAAATTTAAATTTACCTCAAGGGATCTTAATGTATTTTTCCCCAACAGGAGGGATCACTATTTTCCCCAAGAGCTATTGGTATATACCGAAGAGGGTGAAAATAACTTTTTACCCCATACCGAAGAGGGTGAAAATAACTTTTTACCCCAAAAGAGTAAAATATATGTATTAATTATTGTAATGTTTGAACGATATTAATAAAATCAGAGTTATATTTATTAATTTTGTTTTTAATTTGTATTTATTTTTGCATTTATTTTATGTTTATGATTATGTATTGAATAAAAAAAATATTGCATTTAATGGTATCGAATTTATCTGTATCGAATTTATTTATATCGAATTTATTTTCTAATTTTATATTTATTTGCATATTGAATAAATAAATTCGAATAAAAAGTCTAATTAAACTCAGCGTGGAATCGAATAAAAAGTTGTGTATTGAATAAATTCGAATAAAAGTTACATTTAAATTACATTACATAAAGTTTCTAAATATGGCCTATCGTTGCATGATATTACATTCGGAATTGCACCTTTCAACTACAACAATTGTGTTACCTCTGAATGGTGCAAATTTAAAGTTGCTAAGCAGCACGACTCCACCATCCGTCCATAAGTGCTTTTGTTTCAATCAAAATGTTAAATTGTCGTTGGTCTTGGTTTTAAATGATAGTATCCAAGTGCGAATGGAACGAGGTCCATACCTTGACACTTCAATACCATCATTTAAATGAAGCCAACAAGAATTTAACATTTTGAATGGAACAAAGGCACTTCCGGACGAATGTTGGAGTCCTGTCGTTTAACAAGTTTGAATTGCCCCATCTAGAGTAACACAATTGTTGTAGTTGGAAGGTGCATTCCCTAACTAATCACGACCGCTACCTAATCACGATCTTTTGGCGAAATCAGACTTTTGATGATATCTTCAGTTGATCTCACCAACGTTGCTCTCATATCGATCCACTGGAACATGATGTGCTCCCAAAATATGGTCGTCACGTTTTCGTCGTTCGTCAATTCTACCCAAGTCGATACTCTTCCATCGTTGAGCGTTAGACGTTATACTGAACGTATTCCACCTTCCTTGTGTCTCCAGGGTTGACTCCTTTGTTGAATTCATCCAGCTGATCCTTGAGACCTCTTAGCGTTATACCAAGACACCGAACCTTCAACCTATGAGGTTCTCCGCCGTTGAATTGTGCACGAACGTCGATCCACCCGACCATTGTTTCAAATCTACACAATAATAAATTAAAAATAATCAATGAAAATTCTCTAGAGCAAACCCTAAATCTAAAATAATTCTCTAAAACTCAAAACCTACAACATAAACATGCAAACATCTAAATATTTAAGCAACACATGTCATTTTCATGTAAACATTGTATGATTTCTTGCCAAAAAAACCAAAATTTAAACAAACCCTAACCCTACAAAATTTATAATTTAAGAGAAAAAATCTAACATATAAACATAAAAGGTTAATGGTGTTTGATTATGAAAACTTACTTGTTATTGGAGTGTTGTTTGATTTGAACTTGAAGGAATTTTGGATTTGGTGATTTTAGAGAGATTTTGGAGAATTTTTGAGATTTTAGATGAGAAACGAGAAAATGAGGTGTTCTGCATTGTCTTAAATAGGACGTAGCGTGAGTCAACTAACATTGCGTTAGTTGACTCACGCTGCGCAAGTTAACTAACACACAGTTTTACACGTGCGTTAGTTAACATGCGCAGGGGTAAAATTGGCATGGCTGCATGGTGGGAGTATTTTGTGCAGGGTAAAGAGGAGCAATCAAATTGAAGTGTTGGGTATATGTTGAACCCAACTTTCTCTCCGAGTTAACTTGGAAATATCATGGATTCTCCTAAGGAGAAATCTGAGACGCAATCAACCCGACTTTTTAAACTTTTAAGCCAAGTGTCAGATCAACCAAATGTTTCCAATTTTGTCCATTGCCATTGGTTCGGTTAAAATTTAGTTAACAGTTGCATGAGAAATGCTAGGGTCACTCATTCTAACACATACCTATAACACACTCCAATAAAAATAAGCCATGTCACCCACTTCCTATATTTCTTTACCTGCTAACCGGTTTTGATAATTAACCTTTTTATATTTTTCTAATTTTACTAGTAAAAGCCCGTGCGAATAACTTGTTTTTGAAAAAATTTGCTTTAAAAGAGAAATGATCAAATTACGAAAAATAGCTGCATCTTTCTAAGAAATTGGGGCCCTTTATAAATGTGGAAATCAAGCAAGTTAGAATATTGTGTTTTTGAAATTCCTTATTATACGTTTGAATAATTTTTTTTTTTTTTACAAAATGTTTGAATAAGTTATAATTTAGAAAATCCGTTTATTACTAAAACTGATTCGTATTTGCGCTCATGTTTCTACACTTTTTAATAATGTTGATGCAATTTATCTAAGAACATATATGTAAATGTTGCAGATTCATAACTCTAAAATGATAAACTGTCAACGTTACACATTTACAAACTAAAAAGGATCATTGCATCTACTAATGCGGTTGAGGTTCAAGAAGTGGACCTCGATCCAACCGAAAAACTATTGTGTTGAATTTTTTTGAAAGTTCTGTTAGGTTCTTAGTAGCAATAGGTGACCTTATACCAATCCTAATCCATTAGATTTGTTCGGAAAATCAACGACAGACAATAAAGCATCTCGGAAATCTTATGTACTTAATCTGACAGTATAATAACTAACTCTCATGCAAATTAGAAAGGTAGTTACAACTGTTTTTCTAACTAAAAGTTAGATTAAGTTGTATTAACTTGTGCTGCAAGTAATTGTGGCATATGGTGTTCTTCATCCTTATCGCATAGCAAACTTGATTCCAATGCATGTGTTATGCTTCAAGGTCAATTATGATTATGCGAGCATAACCCCACTATTTGAAAGCTTGCAAGTACGTGTTAGAGATAGGTGTAAAAAGTCCAAAGAGTCTTATGAAGAAAAAGCAATGATCCTTTAGCATAGAGGTAAAGCAATGTTCCATCACCATGCCTTGATTTAGTAAAAATTGTTCCTTTTTTTTAACAGTACTAAAATTTGTTCTAATCCTTTGGTTTAACACTTCATTAACAATAGAGCTAGTGTGCAGAATTTGAACTCCATATTAATTGAATGAATAAAGCTATTGTGTAATAAAATGCTAGATCTAATGCACTCTAGTACCATTACATAAACAATATCAGACACGATTTTACTACTATACAACAATAGCTACGCTGTTAAATCTATAAACTTAAATTTAATTTTAGATGTGTATAAATAATAAAGTGTTGTCGGCCACTCCATGTTATTTGTTGATGAGCCCAGCACATATTTGAGACAACAATTTAAATGAGTTTTAGTCAGCATATCACCAAACAAATTGTGAACATTAGAAGGCACAAATTTATGAAAAGAAAATTATATTTCGAGGCTTATATAATTAGAGATTGTATTTTGGCTGCAAATTCAAAATGATAGATATTTATTTTTGAAACAGCATATATTAATAACAACCAAGCACAAGAAGTGCTAAAGGTTTAAGAGAATTACAAAGGCCAAAGCTGGCTACAACGGCAAAACAAAACGCAAAAGCGCATAGGCCAACCAAAACCACAAAACTGATAGAAAAAACAGCAGCAGTAATGCTGCAGAAAAACTAACAGAAAGCCAAGAAACCAAAAATCAATAACTGACAGGCCCAAAACCTCATAGCAGCAACCAAAACAGTCCTCTCCACAAGGCACCAGACATCACCTCCTATTCAAGCATTCTCTCGGATTCCAACACCATTGCAATATACCTCCATTATCTTGTCCAGATATCTTACCAGCTGCAGCGAGAACCCTGCATAAAATTGCTCAGATTAGTAAAGGTGCAAGGTAATGTAAAATGGAGTAGAATCATATGCATAGGCATTGTTCATAAATAACCCTGTAAATTTGTCTTCCAAATTGTCAGCTTTGTTCGACACAGATGATAGAGAGGAAGGTTAGGCTGTGATTGGAAGTGGCAGTTCAACTGATGCATTTAGGCTTTAAGGAGTGCAAGTGATGGAAAAGAACAACCATAAATGGGGAGACAATACAGCCAATTTGGTATTGTCAGGTGCCCCAAGAAACTTCTTATTCCCTACTTTTCTCGGAGGGCATTGCAGTCATTCTTACTTAGTTCCCTCAAGTGAAAGGGTAATTCAAGGAACTATTACTTGTCAAGTGTGCAAGCAAGTGTGCAAGCATCCTGTAAAGAAGTTTTTGGTTTATCAGCCATGAATGATTTAGGCAAGTTGAGTTTCGTGTGTTACTTTCAAGTTTGTCTCTTACTGAGTTTCCAAGTTACCCTGTTTGGATTTTACCATAATATGTAAAGACTTAGATATGTTGATCTATATAAATGCAGCCTTATTAGCATATTTCGGAACAGTTTTGTTGGTTTACTAAAAGACCTTATTGCAAAGTATGCTTTTATATAGACTTTGCATTACAAAAACAACTCATAAAAAACGATCCTGACTCATGACTCACATAATCACATTCAGAGATCAGACGAGCTAATGCAATAATGAAAGTTTTCAAAGTGCGTATAGTAAGATACATATTATAATGTATTAGTACATATCAAATATGAAAATAAAATTACATACATGAAATTCAATCATAAAAATCTTCTTAAACCAATTATATCCGCCATGAATTCACCCATACTAATATCTCAAAGGATTGAAATACAAACTTACATGATGCTAATGTTCAACTTATAGTTCGCATAATCTCACAACAAATGTTGGCCGTCAACCCTAAAATGCTTCATACCTTCTGCAAAATTTATTGACATCACTGTAACTGCTCCATTGGTTTTTCTTTTTTAACACCCAAGAATGCTTTGAACATAAAAAATACTCCAAGTCCTTCAATAACATTCAGGGCAAAGAAGATATCTACCACTGTGTTGGTGTCTTGACTCATCCATGTCTCCAAGTCCAAATTTGAACATAGCATTTCAAAATTGTTCAAATGTTCAGAAGTATCATCCAAAGTCACCTTGTTTTCTTCTCTTTTCCATTCCGTTTTTGTCATTTCTTTTGTGCCATCACTTACCAAGGATTTTATCTCCAAATTTTCTTCAAACCCTCCTGAAATATTTGGTTCTTGTAATATTGATGGTTACTCACATCCTTCGGTCTGAACTTACAAAAATACATATGCTCTAAAGGACACTGTAAAAGACAAACTTTTAATGCAGTAGAAATCAATTCTACTCGCCCTGTCAAAAAAACTCAATTCTCCCTGACAGAAGTTTCTGGAAAAAGTTTTAAAATATCAAAGAACGGCAATCTCAATAAATAATTCATTAGATTAAATTGTGTTCCAACCTATGTCAAAAAAGGAAGAATACTTTCTATCAAAAAACAAAGAATACTCCAATTTGAAAGAAAAATCATATTAAAGAGAGGCAGAAACTACAATGTCTCTCTAGAAATGTGCTTCATGTTGCACTTTTGTGTGATTTAAATACTCAATTTTTTACATGTACATAATCAATTTTATGACCCAATTTGGTAGAAACTACAAAAATGGTGCACCAAATCTCTATAAAAGTTGGTTCAAGACAATTCAATAAGGGTTCAGTTCAATTTTTCTAAACTGTTATTTGCTTCCTGAACGGAACGATAAATATCCTAGAGAGTAGGTATAATAATTTCATAAAATAACTCCAAGAACATTTAAGCAAGTCCCTTTCCTTACATAGATAAAGCATACAAAATCATGAATAATCTTTCATATTTGAGAAAAATACTCGACCAACAACCAAACTATTAATATATTTTCTTAGTTTGTTAAGTGTTGAAAGCAAGAAGAACTGATTAAAAAGCTAATGAATGGAAGTTTTATAAAGTATAAGTGGATATGTGAATTGAGGTAAGAAATAGAAATAGAAACTTACCATATCTAAGGCTCCTCCAGAGCTTCTATAACCTTTAAATGCTATTTATGGAAAATAAAAAATTAAATAATTTGCTTTTATGGTTTCCGGTACCTTTTCCTTCTTATTCAGAACTTGGATAAATCAACTGGGAAAGATGTGACTCTGTTAGAATCCGGGAAAAATGCAACTCTAAGTATCCACAAAAGTGCCTCTAGATGGCACTATTCATTTACATGAGAGGACTAACTCTAGGTATCGGTTAGAGACTACCTAATGAATTGTGAATGAAAGCTATCATGGTTTTAGCACACTAAGGTATCAATTGGAAATAAGAGAGTTCCTTAGTGAGTTTTCGCTTTAATGGTATTTTGTAAAAGTCGCAGCTCAATGACAGACTTTGTATGTAACACCCACATTATTATTCCCAGATTCAGCTGTGTCTTACTAAAAGCTCATTGATTTCATTAAAATTTATTGAGGAAGTCTTAATCATTTTGCAAGTATCTATAATTGTACATACAGGGTAAATCTGACCAAAAATCATTGGTAAAGTTTTGCAAGTATCTATTCTTGGACCTTCTATAAAGACACAAAAGTCAGAAACAAACACACATGCTTGACTTCAAACTAAAGTGGAATCACCCTTTGGACTGGATAAAGATGTATTGTACAGTATGGCTACAAAAAGGAAATGATAACTTTTTTTTTGTTGAAAAGCCTAAACACCAGGAAAACATGGAGTTTTAAAGCATAATATCACCTTATGAGAAATTGAAGTGACCTGAAACACAATCACGACATCTACAAATTAAATCAACTCTCTATGACGTCAGTCCACAAATCAGCAAATGTAAAGTAAAGGCACAAACTGAAGCTTTGTTTTATATACTCTTCAATTCCAACAACCGTGTAGAGTATCAACTGAGGTTCTGTTGCGTGTGATGTCCTTCTTGAACCTCTTTGTGTTTTCCTATGAATAAAGATAGAAATCTGAATATATTGAATTCAAAGAATATGCTAGCTATTGTTCTAAGTTTCTTTTTTGAAAAAGTTATAGCTGTTGCTCATAAATTTGAAGACTCCGATTTCAATAAGTTTTCAACATAAAACTTCAATTTTTAAAATGATAATTTCTACATGAAAAATAAACGACATTAGAGTAGAGTAACTGAGTAAGCACCTGAAGACGATTACGGTGGATAATCTGAAACTCATGCAGGTACATGTAAAGGCTCTGTGAAAGTCGAAATGGTTTCCGAAATTCATTACGATGCAGGTACCCGGAGACAATAATAATGGAAAAGTTGAATCTAATTCATATGAGTTAATTCTGGGAGAGATAAGATTGGAAAAAAAGAAGCTTTAACTGATTAGAACAAAAAATTAACATACGACCACCATAAGTAACACCAGACTCAAATCATAATAGAACACCAAATTAACATACGACCAACATAAGAAACACCAGACTCAAATCATTTGCCATTATTAGAACCAAAACCAAAACAACCACCATAAATAACAAAAACAAAGTAAAATACAGTGCTAAACATCATGAGCAAACACAATAAAAGGCATCATCTCATATTAGTCTTTCTATAAAACAGAAACTCACAAGTCACAACCCCCATTTAGTTCTTCAACTATTTTATCTAAAGCTCAAACTTTTCAAAACAAAAGTTAACAGACGACCAATTGAGTAAATGAGCTGGTTCAAAATTTGACAAATGAAAAGAGAAACCAACGATTTTGAGTTGGAAAAGTTGATAATTTTCCTATACAAAAATGAAATCAACAGCTTTTTTTTATCAAATGGAAAGGCTAAAACAATCAGAGTTGAAATTGAAAAAAATCCAGATTCAATTGATAGAACTACTGAGAAAAATTATGATCTAATAGAAGAGGAATTCAAGATTCAATTGAGAGAAAGAGAACATGTTTAAAAAAGATAAAGTGGTGGAAGAAATTTGCAAACCCTATTAAATTGAGTGAAAGAAAGATAGAGCTCTAATAATAACATCATTCAACTTCATCTTATATCATCGTAATTCCTAAGTCCTAACCTATACCCAATTCTATGAATATATGGAAGCATTATATGAGGCAATAGATGCCTTAAGTTAACTATATCTCTAAATTATATGATTGGCCAAGCATGTGTACAATTGATCCAATCAGTTATAATTCAGAAGCGGGTCTTTTTGGTTGCCTTCCAAATCATCACTTGAAGGAGTATCAGGATTTAGCATGCAAGCAAAAATCAGAGAAATTATCTGAGAAAATTGAAAAGACTTCAAAGTTAGTATTTACATTTTTTTTCACGATTCTCTCTTTGTACCAAAAAAAAAATTAGATGGTGTAGGAGACAGAAATAGATGGCTCACCATGCATATGGATGCACATATAATGCTAAAACCTTTGCATTCAAAAGGAGCATTGCTAGATAAAAACAGTGCTGAAATGAAACAACAATTGGTATATTGTATAAGTACTCAATTAATGTAAAATGGTCTAATGAGAAGTTAGCTTTGGTATTGCACTCACAAGTCAAAGGACTCATAACAATTGGTGATAGTAAACCAGATATTGAATTTGCCCCAGCAATAAAAGTTCGTGCTTTTCCCTACAATGAAGTTACATCACAAAATTCAGAGAAAGCAAATCATATGAAATGTTGTTTGGTGAGTCTTTCTGAAAGGAAAACAAACCTGATTGATTGAACTCGATGCTTTAGAAATAATAGCATATGTCTACATGATATTAAATATTAAATGGCAATATCAGGAGTCAGGACCATTGATTCTAACTATAAAAGTGGATAATAATTTTATCATCATATAAGAGGAAAATTGATCTACCACTCACAGCAGGTTTCTCAAGGATATAGATAATGCCAAATGAGCCACCTAAGTATGGTACCTGCCATAGTGAATTAAACTCAATAACTTTCATCATGGAAATGCAGGTTATGAAATTTTCAGCAAGCCGTATAAACATGTAAATTTGTATAAGGTCATTGTAACAGTACATGATGCCTAGTTAAAGAATAAAAATTACATTAGTTATAAAATAAATAGTGAAAGTAAAACTTGATATAGAAAGTTATCAATTTTAATTACCCAAGATGCCCATGCTAATCCAGAAAGCCAAGCTTACACCAAAATATATTAGGAAGAGAGCTTAGATATGATATTAGGAAGCATGTAATAAGAAGTAAAAGAAAGATAACTTACATATGTTATTGATGCAAGTAAGGCTGAGCATAGAATCACTTTCTCTCCAACCAATGGATTAAGTATTGGAAGTAACACAATCTGGAAGAAGTTGACAGTAAGTATTTAGTATAACCAAAGATCCTTTTACAGACATCTAGATCCTTTTTCAAGTCCTTGATATAACCAAAGTTCCTAGACATTGAGAACCCTGTATAAAAATATACCAATACATCAAAAACAACCTTCTAAATTCTAATACCTCAACAAAATTTGTCATCATCAAATTGCAAACTGAATATTTCTCGGCCATTCTTATCACAAAATACAAAGAATCATTCCTGCTTGTTTCATTCTTGAATAACAGTATCCAAGCCACACCAAAACAAAATCACAAAAATGACGGACTCAAACAACCATACAAAAATGGTTCAGGTACAATGGATAAAAAATTAAAATGTTTATTTGCTAAATCACAATAAGTGTAGATTGAATGTTATTCCCACTTTCGAACTGCAATGCAAAATAGGACCCAATACATGTTCAATCAAAGGTAGTAATACCATAGGCATTACATTCTCATATCAAACAATAGCCCATTTCAATCAAAGGTAGTAATTCACATTTTCTTTTGCTTTTCAAACTTTTACATGGTTCTTTCACCTGATAACGATCGCTGCAAGCAAAATACCCCATAGCCTATTGGCTTAACCTTAAACATTATGGACAGAAATATATCTAATAAGTTAGAATTGTCAAAAGCAATTTCATACTTATAAATTTGTCATAATTTGTACAACTGCAAGTGTCTTAATATATTCCAATCCCAAACATCCTTTCTTTAAAGTGATTCAAAATAACCCACCCAGTGATAAAGGTTTTTGTTGCTTTGAAGACATGTAAGACTAACCTTCTGACATTTATGTTGGTACACTTAATCATCCAATTTTTACCATATGAATTAATGAAAAAAATTCTAACATAACATCAACATCACAGATGTGTAAATCAAATTCTAAAATTCTTTCAAACACAATTCTCTAACAAAACCTTTTCCAAAATACAAAGAGAGAAATCGATTTCTTATATTCAACCCAGTTTTCCACCAGTCACATAAGCACAATTGAAGTGTAACAATAAGAAAAGTAACCAATTTCCTGTATTCAACCTAGTTTCTTCATCATAAGCATTTCACAACCAAAACAAACATGCATGAAAAAAAAATCCAGTAACGTAGAACAAAACATGCAAAAAAAACAAAACCCACCAACACAAACAAACTCAAACAATCAAACAACCAAATGAAAAAACATATTAGAAACAAAATATCAGCATACAAAAGAAGAAAAACATCATTTCAATTCTTGTTCCGAGAATATTTTCAATTCAAAATAAAAAAGGGTTTCCTCAAACAAGCAACCAAAATCAATTAAAAAAACAAATTCAAAAAAAGAAAATCAGCCAGAAAAACCATAAACAAATAGAAAGAAGATGAGAGATTCACAAAACATAGACCTTTTTTTTGGTCGATGACCAAAGCACACCAAGGAAGAAGATGAGACCTTTTAGAAATTTAAACCCACTAACTAAAAACGTAGAAGAAGAAGTATGAATCGAAAGACGAAATCGTTCCAATATGTAGGCAACAAAACCATTACGTGTCAGCAAAAAGAATCCCACAATTTATTTATTTATAAATGACTAAAACACACTCCAACAGGGCAAAATGGTAAAACACACCTGCTTAATTTGTCCTATATCTTCTCTACCCATCTCTCCACAGAGTTTATGTTAGATGCCTCTGTTTTTCACCCAAATCGACCTTTCCAGTCTATCAATTTGGTTGCTGAAATTCCTAATAAAACTGCTTATCACGACAACCACTTATAGTCATAATTCATACCAGGTAACTGCTTTCTTGTATTTTTATTTAATTCCATTTTGGTCCCTCTCCTTTCTACTTTAAATTCATTGATATTGCTCCAAAACAAAACAAACCTATCCTTGTCAAATTAGTTTTAATGGCTAGACACCTTAACTTGTACACATGCTTATCACGACAACCACTTATTTACGTGTAAGCTGTTTCTATAACGAAAGATTAAAAGCAAAACTGATTTAAGTTGTTTTTATAAGCTATCTTGGAGAACTTATGAAAATAACATGAAAACAACGCTGTTTTTATAACTTCTCTCGGAAGTGCTTATGTGAGTAGATAAGCCAATCCAAACAGGCCCTTATGCCTATGATTAATTATAGGTGTCAAGAATGTTTTAGATTTTAGAATTCTTATAGAGGCCGAGTGATATAGCCGAATCACTGTTCGACCAGCAACCCAGGCCCCGACCGAGTTGATGGCTGGTCTGATTTTTTAAACACTGCCTTCAATATTGTCTATACTCTGTTTTCCCTCACAAAATTCAACATTCACTCAAGCTACAAAACTTACGCCGACTTCTTTTCCCCTTCTCCTAACACAAGTTGTGCGTAAATAGATCCGTGTTCTTATGATTGATTTATTATCTCGAATAATTTGAACTTGATTAATGGATTCATTATGTCACTTATGTGAGATTTGGACTTAAGCTGAATTGAGTTTCCTGGTGGTGTTTGTTGCATGATTACTTGCTTGTATATTGTGATTATTTAACATATCATGCATCTATAACTCATTCTTTAATGTTTCTCTTTTGCGGCAGATATTGGAATTCTCCTATTGGGTGGTTAACAATGGAAGTTTTACTGCCAAAACTTCCAAGCCCCAGTTATTGCTGTTCAATCACCACCAGAACCGTATCACGTGTCAGAGTTGGCTTCCGCCGTTTATCTTATCTCCCTGTTCGTGCATCAACTGTCAATCAAGCAGTTGCTGAACCAACTCTTAGTTCTCCCTCTTTGGGTCACACTACCAGACCCCATTTCCCTATACTTCACCAGGAAGTAAATGGCTCAAAACTTGTTTACATAGACAATGCAGCAACGTCTCAGAAGCCTGCAGCTGTTGTGAAGGCGTTGCAAGACTATTATGAAGGTTACAATTCAAATGTGCATCGGGGCATACATTACTTGAGGTACTTATTGTGTTACATTTAGAATTGCATAGGTAATTTGGAGACGTTTTAATGTAATTTCCTCCCCCCTTCTGCATTTAACGGGGGATGAAAATATTTTAATTTCTATCTATGATGATTGCTTAAATAGCCAAATGTTTATGTGCACAATTATTTATGGATGTAGTGCAAAGGCCACAGACGAGTATGAATCAGCTAGACGGAAGGTTGCAGCTTTTATAAATGCTTCTGATTCACGAGAAATTGTATTCACAAGAAATGCTACTGAAGCTATCAATCTAGTAGCTTATTCTTGGGGCTTGTCAAATTTAAAACAAGGAGATGAGGTATTTTTTTTCTAGATATTTTTTTTTAACGAATTTCAACTTGCTCCATGTTTGGATTTATTAGAGAGAGAAAATCCTAACTAACTTTTCTTTCAATCTTGTTTCATTTCATTGAATAACAAATCTGTTACAAGAAGCCTTATATAGGAGGCTTTGGGATTACCTGCAATTGCAGGTTTAATCCTATCTGTAACTGACAGGTGTCAGTTACCTAACAGCTGTTTACAGCAACTATTACAAGACTCAATCTAGTTACAGTCTATACTTTGAGCTTTATTACATGTACACTTATACACCCCCCTCAAACTCAATGGGGGTATTCAGCCACATTGAGTTTGGAGCGCATAAACAAGAATTTTGCTGTAGAGACAGGCTTTGTAAGAACATCAGCCCACTGATCTGTGCCAGGAATGTGTACAACAGAAAGTTGCTTAGCCAAGACTTTTTCTCTAACAAAGAAGAGGTCAATCTCCATGTGTTTTGTTCTTGAGTGAAGGATAGGATTGTGTGCCAATAGAACAGCTGACTGGTTGTCACAAAGGATAACAGTAGGAGAGAAAGGAACAGTGAGTTCTTTGAGTAATGTCTGAACCCAAAGAGCATCAGCAGTGGCTTGAGCTAGAGCCCTGTATTCAGCCTCTGTGCTGGATCTGGCAACAACAGGCTGCTTTCTGGACCACCAAGAGATGACATTAGGACCAAAAAAGATAGCAGCACCTGATGTTGATCTTCTGTCATCAGGATCAGCTGCCCAATCAGCATCACAGAAAACTCTGAGAGAGAGAGGCTGATGAGTTGGTGCAGGATACAGCTTTAAACCATAGTGTAAGGTCCCTTTTAGGTATCTAAGAATTCTTTTGACAGCTACCCAATGAGCTTCAAGAGGTTGAGACATAAATTGGCACACTTTATTCACAGAGTAAGCAATTTCTGGCCTGGTAATGGTGGCATACTGCAGAGAGCCTACAACAGATCTGTATAATGAAACATCTGAAAAATGATCTGAGCCATGTTTGGAGAGTTTACAGCTGGATATCATAGGAGTATTGATTGAATTGCAGTCAAGCATGTTGGTTTTAGATAGGAGATCCCTGATGTATTTACTTTGTGTAAGAAGTAAAGTATGGTCCTTCATGTGTTTGACCTCTATGCCAAGAAAATAATCAAGCTGACCAAGATGTTTCAAGCTAAAAACAGAGTCTAACTTGGATATCAGAGAAGTAACAAGAGTGGAGGAGACACCTGTGATGATGATATCATCAACATACACAAGGATATACACAACTTGTTTGTCCTTGGCATATGTGAATAAAGAGGGATCACACTTGCTTGCAGTGAAACCAAACTGAAGAAGAGCAGAGGTGAGTCTATCAAACCACTGTCTAGGGGCCTGTTTGAGACCATATAAGGCCTTATGTAACTTGCAAACAAGACCAGGATCACCATTATCAAACCCCTGTGGTTGTTGCATGTATACTTCCTCTTCTAGAATGCCATTGAGAAAGGCATTATTAACATCCAGCTGTTGGATAGGCCACTTATAGGAGATAGCAAGAGTAAGAATCAACCGGATGGTAATAGGCTTTACAACTGGAGAAAAAGTCTCAGTAAAATCAAATCCTTGGATTTGATGAAAGCCCTTTGCAACCAAACGTGCCTTGTATCTAGTTACTGTACCTTCAGAGTTTTCCTTGATTCTAAACACCCATTTACACCCAATTGCTTTCCTATTAGATGGAAGAGGAACCAGTGACCATGTATTATTCTTTTGTAGAGCATCAAATTCTGCCTGCATAGCATCTTTCCATTGGGGAACAGCCAAAGCTTGTTTAACAGTCTTTGGTTCAGTGTGAGTCAACAAAAGGGTAGGATGGACACGTGGTTTAACTATACCAGACTTAGAACGAGTTTTCATAGGGTGAACATTGACAGGATGAATATTGACAGGAGCAGGGGGAGAGGAAGCAGACTGATGGGGAGAGGGAGAATTAGAAGGAGAAGTAGAAACTGATCTGTGAGAGGGTAATGTAGCTGAAGGGGAAGTAATGGAATTTGTGGCAGAAGGAATATTAACGGTGTGTGCGGGTTGACGAGTAGGAAGAGTGTCAAGTGGAAGAGATGATAGGGAGACATCTTTAACAGGATTAAGAGGATCATAAGACTTTTGAGCAAACAAATCAGGATAAGGAAATCTATATTCATTAAAAAGCACATCTTTGGATATAAAAATTCTGCCACTAGGAGATAGACATTTGTACCCCTTATGAGATGTTGAGTAACCTAGAAAAAGGCACTCATGAGACCTAAAATCAAATTTGTGAGCATTGTAGGGTCTGAATAAAGGGAAACAAGCACAACCAAACACTTTTAAAAAATGATAATTGGGTTTTTGATGATATAAAACCTGATAGGGAATTTGGAAATTTAAAGAGGCAGTAGGGAGTCTATTTATGAGGTACACAGAGGCTAAAAAGGCATGATCCCAGTAGGTTAAAGGAAGAGAAGCTTGAGTGAGTAAGGTTAGGCCAAGATCAACAATATGTCTATGTTTTCTTTCCACAACACCATTTTGGTGATGTGTATGAGGACAAATGAGTCTATGAGTGACCCCTAGAGTGGTAAGATATTGGGTAAAAGGTCTAAATTCTCCACCCCAATCAGTTTGAAGAGATTTAAGGGAGTGACCTAACTGAAGTTCAGCCATGGTTTTGAATTGTTTAAAAATGGTAAGAGCATCAGACTTGGCTTTAAGAGGATAAATCCAGGTAAACCTAGAAAAAGCATCTACAAAAGTGATATAATAGTGATAACCAAGTGAGGAAACAGTGGGTGCAGGACCCCAAAGATCACTGAAAACAAGTTGTAAAGGTGTAGTGTAAATAGTGTCAGATGGTGGTGAGTGTAATCTGTGAGCTTTACCTATACAACATGCTGTGCAAAAATCAGAGAAATCTTTTTCTTTATTAACAACAGGGATATTACAGAGTTGTAAAGCAAGTTTAAGAGTATTACTATTAGGATGGCCTAACCTTAAATGCCATAGGTATTGAGAACTAAAAGGCATACCATTACTGCAGGTACTAGAACTAGTAGTAACATTGCAATAAGGAGCATTATTAAAAGCTTGTAAAGACCTAGGAATCTGAACAGAAAAATTAGGAAAGGTGTAGAGACCATCGGGACCAACTTTGCCCTGCAGCAGAACCTCTCTAGTTGCCTGAGATTTGACAAGACAAAGATCAGCATGAAACTCAAAAAACACAGAATTATCTCTAGCAAATTTACTGACACTGATAAGGTTTTTAGTAATGGAAGGAACATGTAAAAGGTTGTGCAAAGTGAGTGGAATGTGTGGTTTAGAAGGGGAATGAAACACACTAGAACCAGAAGACTGAATATCCAAACCTTGTCCATTTCCAATGAAAATCTGCTCAGGTCCATCAAAGGGGAAAGACTCCTGGATGTTCCTTGCATCACCAGTCACATGGAAGGAAGCACCTGAATCAGGATACCAAGGAGATGAAGCTGTGGATGAACCAGTAGAAGCAGGGACATTAGTAAGCATTGCACTTGGATGACTAAACTGAAGAGAAGGTGGTCTCTGTGAATTGGAAGGAATAGTCCAGTTTGGAGCATGATTGAAACCAACAAGGTTAACTCCATAACTAGTTGGAGGAAACTGAGTACCATAGCCTGGCATACCAGCATTGTAACCAGGATGGGAAACACCAGAATTAGGCATAAAACCTTGAAAATTTGCAGGAACAGGGGCCTGAAACTGTTGATTGAACCTATGCCAGCAAGTAGAAGCAGGGTGCCCAAATTTGTAACAAACTTGGCACTGAACATTGGAAAAACGGCCTCCTCTACCACGTCCTCCTCTACCAAAACGTCCTCCTCTACCACGAGATGAATTAAAATTGGAATTGAAGGCAGAGTTTTCAGGACCAACAGTGTTGTTCACAGAGGAAGAAGGTACAGATGCATCAGGAGGAGACTGAGAAACAGAGGCTGGTGTATGTGTCAGATTCAATGAAGCAACATCATCAATAGTTTTCTTCTTGAACTTATCAAGACGAGTCTCATGCGCAATCAGCAAGGACTCTACCTCATCAATATCAATGATTTCAAACTTGCTTTCTACAACAGAAATTACTGGACTATAATCTTGAGGCAAACCTTCCAAAATAACATCCAAGTGCTGTGTGATAGGAACAGGATCTCCAATTGAAGCAAGATTATCAATTAGGTTACGAATGCGAAGGAGATATTCCTGAACCGTACGATTATCAAGAGAAGTAGATCGCAATTCAACTCGTAACTGCCTCGCCTTTGCACGCATCTGCTTGCGAAAGTAGGTCACAAGCTTGTTCCAAAGTTCATACGCATGTGACGATCCAACGACACGTGCAAGGATCTCACCGGACAGGGTGGATTGAAGCCAGGAAAGAAGCATCTGGTCCGTGAGACGCCATTGACGAAACTCAGGGTTGAGTTTACCGGTGGCGCGATCTTCAGCGGTGAGAAAACGAGGAGGAATAAGCGGCGCAACCAGAAAATCATCCAGGTTGTTCGCATTGATGTACGGTTCAACCTGTTGACGCCACACAAGAAAGTTCTTCTCATTGAGCTTCTCAGAAATCTTCAGAGAGAAGACGAAATTAGAACGAAGCGAAGACGAATCTTCAACGAACGAACGAAGCGGAATCGCCGTCGTCGTATGCCGCGGAGGAGTTGACACACCGGCGGAACGCGGTGGCGAAGACGGTGGTGTATGCACCGGAGTAGATTCCATGGATCGGAACTCAATCTGATACCATATTAGAGAGAGAAAATCCTAACTAACTTTTCTTTCAATCTTGTTTCATTTCATTGAATAACAAATCTGTTACAAGAAGCCTTATATAGGAGGCTTTGGGATTACCTGCAATTGCAGGTTTAATCCTATCTGTAACTGACAGGTGTCAGTTACCTAACAGCTGTTTACAGCAACTATTACAAGACTCAATCTAGTTACAGTCTATACTTTGAGCTTTATTACATGTACACTTATAGGATTATAGCGTATTTTGGAGAAATATCCCTTTGTTTTGGCGGCCTTCTGAGAGAGCTTTTGAAAGAATAAACAATTATTTCCTAAAAAATAATCCCCAACTAAATTTTTAAATATGAGATTGTTTTGTGCATATTTTTAAAATTCGGAGAGCATTAAGGCTTAATTGAATGCATCAGATGTGATATTGAAATAGGAGTTTTAATATCAGGAGGAGACATTGGGGGTTCTTTTTAATCACCCAGTTGAAGTTCTATTCCTTTATGTTTAGCTTAATTATTTTTTGTTTTGATTGTCGTTATCTCCAATAACTATGCTCATGTAAAATCTTCACTTTTGTGTATTATTGCAGATCGTACTTACAGTTGCTGAACATCACAGTGCAATTGTTCCATGGCAATTAGTAGCTCAAAAAGTTGGAGCTGTCTTGAAATTTGTGAATTTAAACCAAGATGAAATTCCAGATATAGACAAATTGAAGGAAGTGCTTTCAAAGAAGACAAAAATAGTTGTTGTTCATCATGTTTCAAACGTGCTTGGTATGTTTCTCGTCAGGATTGTACACTTTGGTGAATGATACTTTAAGTTATGCTGTCAAAGATATCTGCATGCTGGGTTAACTTTATAGGTTTTGACATTAATGGTCTTCTGGTTCATTAGTAACTTTTGCTTGAATCAACGTTGCATCGAGGGTTGAGCACACCCGTACAACTACAGAAACTTTTAGAATAAATTTGTAAACAGATAATTACTTGACAGAGATTACATACACTCGTGTAAATAGGATTTCCAATATTCAACTATAAGGGACTGCACTCATGTAAAGACTTCCAACTAGTACTTAGCAAACACGTAATGCCTATGCATACTGAGACCCAATACCCAACGTGACCCTAAAAACATTTAAACTTGGTGATTATATCATATACATGAATCCTCACTTCAGCCCCCAATTGTTCCCATGCTTTTTCAACTTGTAACTTCTTATTTTCCACAATGATAGTACTTTTACCCACTTTTAAACTTTTAAGTGAAATGAATGAACTTGCTTATGTTTGTCCTTTGCTTTTCTGTAGCTTCTGTTCTTCCTATTAGAGATATTGCACACTGGGCACATGGGGTTGGAGCAAAAGTTCTTGTAGATGCCTGCCAGAGTGTTCCACACATGGTGGTTGATGTTCAAAACCTTGATGCTGATTTTCTTGTTGCTTCTTCTCACAAGGTAGAGTTGTTCATGTATTTTTGAATTGTAACTCTTCCAGACCAGTGTAACAAGTCACTTAACATGTCTTACAGATGTGTGGGCCTACAGGCATTGGATTCTTATATGGTAAAATGGACCTCTTGTCTTCCATGCCTCCATTTTTAGGTAAGTTATTATACACGGTGCTTTACTATTATTTTCCTATCAAACATGAACAACTAATTAATATGCAGTAGAATAAAAGAAAAGATCCTGTTTGTTTAGGCACCATGTTAATAAGATTTTGTTTTGTAGCTAATACATTTCCGGCAACCTCTTTTGCTTGTTTCAGGCGGTGGTGAAATGATTTCAGATGTATATTTGGATCATTCAACTTATGCCGAACCTCCGTCCAGGTTTGTGAACTTTTTTTTCTTTAACTTGAGCATACCTTATCTTTTTATTTTTTTAAGAAGCTAAGTTAGCCCACCCAAATTGACACTGGGGATAATCGAACATGAGACCTTGAGGAGAAGCACATTCCTTGGTCCTAAGTCAATACCACCAGACCAACCCAAATGGGTTAGCATACCTTATCTTAAAAATGATATACATTGGCTTGGGTGGAGGTCACAGGTTTGATTCCCGGTGTAGGAAAGAAAGCTGAAGAGGATCAATGGATTTACTAATTTTGAACTAGTGCAAACATAATTTCTCCGTTTCTCCTTCACTTTCTCTGGCTCTTGATGTTAGTCATTGATGTTCTGAACCCCATAGGATTCTATAACCAAAAAATGATTCGGTCTACCATTTAAATGATCGTTATCAATATCAGCCGGGTAAAAAAGAAAGAGTTTCCATTTCTTATCTTGGGACTGATACTCTGGTGGTTTACACCTTTCCTAAATTTAAATATAACCATTCATAACCCACAATCATTTTTCTCCGCCTCACAGTGCTAATTTTTTTGCTACTACTCTTGCATTTACCATCAATTACTTGTATTGTATCTTATTATTATATCTGGGGCTATTTTACCATACTAGATTTGAGGCTGGAACACCAGCTATTGGTGAAGCAATTGGATTAGGAGCAGCAATTGATTACTTATCTGGGATTGGAATGCAAGCCATACATGAGTATGAGGTGAGTTGAGCTTCAGTCTTATTGACTATAAAGAAAACTAGAGTAATTCACAGGAAAAGTGATACATTGATTTTTGAAATTTAATTTTGATACTGTGAAAAACTCGTTTACATTACTATCCTCTTTTGTGGTGACATCTCATTTAACAAGTTTTTGACAACGGAATATTATGTATATTTGTGCATGGATATGTATTTTAACAAGTTTGTGATAACACAACACCTCGTTATGATTTATTGCTTTCTCCTCCAGTGCCATACCTAGTGCCATACCTTCTGTAGATGCTGAAGCTTTTTCTCCTTCATGGGTATCATCTTTTGAAAATCTGGAATTTCAATTTGCTTAACCATCTAATGGCAGTAAAGCCATGCACTTAATGTAGTGATTGCATATTCATGCAGTTGAGTCACTTCCAGGACATATCAGAGAGCCAAACACCTCGTGGTTTATTCTTGTATTTAAGTTTAACTGATAGCAAAGTGTCGAAATGCGAGATTCACTTCTAATCATTTGGGAGCTGCGGAAAGCAACATTCTACAAAATACACGTTACATAACATTCTAACTGAAATTAAGCACTAAAGTCAATGATAAATACTTTTGTTGATCAAATGTACATCTAAGTAGTATGTAGTGTTAATTACCAAAATAACTTGTGGTTAAGCTTTGATAAATGTTACTGATCAGATTTTAATGCCCCGACAATGTTTAAGTTGATCAGAATGTGAAAAAAAAACAATTTAACTTGCAAAAGAAAAAGCTGAATATGTCACAATGCTTTATTTCCTTTTTGTCATCCTGATTGTTGTTTTACCTTTTCAAGTACATCTTCTCTTTATCATCATAATTTTCATGATTTGATGCCTCAACCTCATTAATGTATGTATATTCGAAGCAATGCTATCCTAGTCTCTGTGGCCTTCAATGTCCTCGTTATAATTCAAACCACTAGCTAAATTAATGATTTTCAATCTACTCAATGTCTCAATCAATGACTTGTAATAAATACACTGTTATTTTTGTTTGCTCATCAACAAAATCAGTTTTCATATAGAGGAGTGCTAAGAACACTCCTTTTTAACACACTCACTTTCTTATTAGGTGAAATCAATGTAGGTCCTACTCCTACTACTTTATGTGGGACCCATTTTCAAAGTGTGGGACCTACACTGATTTAACCCAACAAGAGAGTAAGTGTTGGAGAGAATGTTAGAAAGAAAGTATTTCTATAACTACTCTTTCATATATTTGATTAGTGATATAAATTATATTTATGATCTACGAACTGTGTGATGCTATTTGTATGAAATCCAAATTTTCACAGGTCGAGCTGGGTACATACCTATATGAAAGGCTTCTGTCAGTCCCAAATATTCGCATCTATGGGCCAGCCCCTTCGAAAGAAGTCAAACGAGCTTCTCTTTGTTCTTTCAATGTTGAGAATTTGCACCCTACTGATCTTGCAACATTCCTGGACCAACAGGTAAGGAGATGAAATCCTATCTCCAGCTATATGCATTTTCTTGTTCTTAATACATTTTATGTTGCATTTTAGTAAACAATTTTTTTTTTTAAAAAGGTTTGACTGAACAATTAGTTAAGTACTTATCCTACAAGTTATTCTAGGGAAATGATTATGTGCTTATTCATAAACTATTATATAGGAATAAGTTGAAAACAACCCATGGACATGTCGTCAGTTAATTTTTGTAAGTGTGTCTAATCATTAATACAAGTGTCTATGTCACGAAATAAGGTAAATTAACCTTTTTCAAATACCTTCTTAGTCTGTAATCAATTACTAAATTGCCCAAATTTTCGATAGTAATTGGAATAGCTGTTGAACTTGGTTGGAAAATTTCCTTTCTTGAATTTCAATTAATGTATCATTTTCAGCATGGAGTGGCAATCAGATCAGGACACCATTGTGCCCAACCCCTCCATCGGTATTTAGGGGTCAACGCAAGTGCACGTGCTAGTCTCTATTTCTACAACACTAAGGAGGATGTCGACAACTTTATCCATGCCCTTCATGATACAGTCAGCTTCTTCAATTCATTCAAGTAGCCAGAATGTATCTATATGTAAATTAAATTTTGACTGTACATCAGTTAGGATTGGTTCAATTGATAGGCAAAACAAGCTGTTGCCAATTCCTCTTGCTGATCTCATAGATAGGCATCCACTAATCACAGTAGGCCTTAATTGTGGAATAACATGTCTACCTCCTGAGAATTTATGTATTACAAAATGCCGGTATACATTTGCTGCAACACAGTTATAGTGTACAATAATTTTTTGTTAGATTAATTTATACTCGCAATAGTATGGTGTACTCTTTCACACTATTATTCTTTCAATATAAAAATGAAAAAATCGCCATTCTGTGTCTACTTTTAGATTTCTGCATTTGTATCTGCCTTTGATATCAGCACTTCGTTTGGTTTAAATTATGTTTTTTTTAGTGTCCCAAAGCTACTAGTACACATTTCAGTGTCGTGCAAGGTAGTGATTGACTACCATGACATGACATTAGTAATTGTTCTACCTGCTATGCTATGCATACAAGCACATTTTTTGATTAATGCAGCAATCATCTCATTAACTGCTATGTGAATGTTTCAATAACAATTTAAGTTAAATTTTTACAAGTATTGTTTCCATCAAATTAAGTGATGTTTCATAAAACAAAGAATGATGTTTTTTTTTATTGGAAAGAAAACAAAGAATGATGTTGTTTGCAAATAGACTTGGTCAATCCATTTGCTCTCAAAACTAGCTACCAGGCATTGTGTCTCAAGATATCCTCTGCATTTTTTTTAAGGGAAAATATCATCTGCATTTAAAAGGTTGAAAAAGTAAAAATAAATACCAACCGTTTCATGCAATTTGGTTAAAGAATAAAAAAGGTAATAGAAAAGGCCAAGCTTATCCATCCAAACTAACTAACCATAACCCACTGTATTTATCATCGTATCTGTTGGCTTTGACACCAACAAAGAGTAACCAAATATAAGGGACAAAGTAGATTTCTGCATGTTTGGAAGTACCTCTCTGCCTACTGATTTAATTTTTTATTGAAAGAAAAGGATGCTTATGGCATTTTATTCCTAATTAGAGTATTAATACAATCGTCCTTGTGAGCTTAACTCAGTTAGTATGAACAATGCATAATATATGCAAGGTCCGGGATTCAAACCTTGGCTACCTACCACGAAAAAAGGAGTATTAATACAATCAGGTACATCAAGATAAATAGTGGGACTAGCTGATAAAGTGGCATCCCTAACGAGAGCATGAGCTAGCACATTTGCTTGATCATTACACATTTTTGTTCTAGTATTATAAAGATTTTCCGATTGATTTTTTTACAAGGCAAACTTCATTTCAAAATTTTAAACAGTTTGTCCACAAGTTCTAGTTCAACTGACAAAAAACAAGGCAAACTTCACTTCAAAATTTAAAAAAGTTCGTCCACAAGTCCTAACTCTACCGACAAAAATGTCAAAGTTGTTAGATCGGATGTCATGACCGGGGCTCAAACCTTGCTTCATCTGCTTGTGTGATAAGATGGATTGTTGCCTTGTTGAGGATGATCGTGACGGTTATCCAACATGGTTATATGCAGGTAATCGTAAACTGGTTTCTCAGTTTCAATAAAGAGCAATAGTCCAACCTAATGCATCAATGGATATGGATGGTAGTGACCAATATAAAAAAGTTACGGTAGTAGCGACCCTGGAAATGTTTAGAACTTGTGATCGCACATGACATCAAATTTCCAAGGGCACCAAGTTGTTGGATTGTACTTGTTGACACTCGTGTGTGTAAGTGTGCGTGCGAGCGAGCGACCGTATGTGTACTTCCCACATGACACAGGGATGACCCGGTCATTATGATAGTTACGATTTATGTTATACTAGATTGAGACCCGCGCGTTGTGCGGACGAAATAATTTTTGTAATTTATTAAATTTTAAAGGGTCCGTTTAGTTTGGACTTGTTAATGTTTGAGTTCAACTTAAACCACTTTAATTACCTACCATTGAAGGTTATGAACCGGTCATTAGGTTCTCTGGACACGGAGAAGTTGAACACCGTATCAAAGCCACTTATTATTCCTAGCGGGACCCTATAAATTGGGTTGTTGGATTTTTAAACTAATATTTGTCGATCAAACTTCAATTTTCTCCCAAAAAGTTAAAACACGATTGGTATATTTTCAAATATTTGTTTTTTTTTTGTTTGAGAGGAAATATTTAATCATATTGAAATATTTAGGAAACTTACTTAGATTAGTATGATAGTGTTGACTTGAGACATTGAAGTGCACTTCTCTCAAATTCTCAATAAGTTGCATACATTGAGCTGCTGATCTCCATTTACCGTCAAATGGTGAAATATGTGTTGCACCACACAAAGTTAACAGAAATGATATTTGTCTTCTATGATGTTTATATAATAACTAGATTCATGTTTTATATTTAAAAATAATTTAAGCTAGCACCATTAAAGAGATAACCACTTGTAGACGAGGGTGTCGTGCTAAGAATGTCGTGTCATATTTCCTCATGTTTAATTATTAGATAAAGCTCGCCTTTACGGAAATCAACCGCAAGAAAAGAACGATAAAATCTGAGTTGTTAATCTTAATTCAATTGATTCACACATGGACGAAGAATTAATTATTAAAAAAGAGTTAGAAGTTTAAGTTTAAATTTATATAAATCAGTAAATGCTAAATTATCTATTAATCACTAATATTGTTCAAAAAAAATCTATTAATTACTAATACTGTATTGTCAAACAAAAATACTAATAAAGTCTTAGCTCAATTGGTAAATATTTTTTTGGAAGGAAATTGGTAAATATTATTATACTTTGTTTTCTACTATGACATAATATATTTGTAATTATATGGGGAAGTCAACTGTTTTATTTAAAATTGTTAATACAAATTAGGCTTTTAATCAGGTTAATAGGTCAGGTTGGAATTTTAAAAAGGTCGGGTCTGACTTAAAATAAAGTCTTAGACAAGCTAATATGTCAGGCTTTAGTTTTTTCAATTAGGACCGACATATTTAAGCAAAACTCAACTCGGCTCGACCTATTCCTACCTCTTTCATAATGTTTATAACTTTGTTTGTGAGATACTGTAGTACGTAGGGGCAGTCGAACCTCAAATTTTCCACTTATTCACTTTAAAATGAATTTCAATCAACCCATATTATTTTGTTTCTAAATCTTGCTGCACAATACTTTTTATTTTAACATCCTTGAACACACCAGTTTTTTTTTAATCAATCATACCAATGTGTTCAGCTTACTCGGCATGATGCTTCATTTTACAATTTTTATTTTAATTTATGTTATCTCCCTCTTGGTGGCTAGCGTTGATGCTGATATGAAGATGAGCTGTTAGCCTTCTTGAGGTTGATTGTAATAATTACCCGTTATAGTTATGTGTTGGTGGTGATCGTACGTTAGTATCTCAGAATAAAAAAAAGGGAGATATAGTCCAACCCAACACAATAGTGGCCAACGATGTCAATGGCCAGTATAAGATGGTTACTTGCGATATTTGCGGCCTTAGACATGTTTAGGATTGCATTTTCAACCGATAAAAATATTAAAATTATTAGATCATACGTTATAATCAGGGTTCAAACCCCAATACCATTACTTGAGTGTGTGAGTTTATAATAGATTTGTCATTTGTAATCAAAGTCTTTAATTATAAAATGAAAAAAAAAAAAAAAAAAAAAACTTTGTAAATCTAATCAGTTTTTTTGTCTTTTAAAAGGATGAGGCCTAAAACCGTTTTGGCTCAACATGTGATTAGTATTTTGGTAAAAGAGAATGGAAACACATCATATAATAAATTTATTCCTGCAGCATAATACTTGTCATTCTTGACACAATGGATCTGGCTGTGAACAAAAGAAGTTTGTATTTATATTTTACATTGATGATGGGATGAAGGCTCTGAGCAAAAGAAGTTTGTAGAAGACCTAAACATCAAACGAATTTATTGAAGGATATAGTTTATAAAACTATTAGTTGCAACACCAGAAATTGTCAGTACAATTTGTATCATGCAAATAATAGTTTATTTAACAATTACATTTCACTCTTACTATTTTTGTGGTTGTGGCAATCTTGCAACTTGTGGCACTAAAAATAATAACATACAATCATCTTTGGGTTGGCTGCACAGTGTTTAGAAAAGGTCGGATAATGTCAACTTGCATACTTCAACTTCAAGTCATGTGAGTTAAATTGTTGTGACCATACAAATCTCTGTTCTTCCCATGTTAGCACATGACAATCTGGAACAATATTCTCATACATTTTAATTCAGAGACACTGTGGATTCGGGAGTCGGGTCTTGGCTCCCTTCACTATCAGATGGTTGGGATTCATGCTTGGCAGCAGCCTGTAGTACCCGGTTCTGAACATCCAATGATGACGGTGATGTTGGTAACCCTATGCCATTTGATTCCAATTTTCCAGCAGCCCATGAAAATGCCTGACCTCCAAGTTTAACCGGAGCAAGCAATAAAAACCTTTACAGGACAGAAGAAGACAAAGAGGTTAAATTTCATTACAGATGCTGGAGTAAAAATGCCAAGAAAGGGTACACAAGCTGATAGTGTTGTTAGTTGCTATTTGCTAATTAAAATCATATGTTTTTCTCGGTATTGAGATGTTACGATATTTGCAACACTCAAGATGAAAATACAAGATAACATAAGTTATGCCTTAAGAGTTAGTTTATCTTGTATTAGGAGGAAAAATAGTTGGTTTAGGTACATGAAGTCTAAAATGGAAATTGCATGTGGATTTGGGTGACACTCTTTATGTTCGCTCATATCTGTCCATCGAGGCACACAAACACAATTTCTGATCCTTTTACACGTTTGAAATGCCGACTTTTGTGTCTATGCAATGACAAATTTAGTGAACACAATCCATACTACTAAATAACCAATAGTTCACAACATAGAAAAGACTGAATACATATAAGATAAGACTATGGGATGATAGTTAAATTATTCAAACATTGTCTAATTTGATGACTATATGACCAAATATCCATCATGAAGTTTACTCACCTCACATCTTGGTTCAAATCTTCTGACTTTTCATATGAAGAAACGCGCAGATATATGGTCTGGTGATACACATTCAAAAAATATAAGGAAATGAAAAATATCCAAATTACTGACCTTAAAACTGGATAGAATATGGGAATATCCAACATTAGTTGATATATGCACCATATCCTTTTAAAGGAAAAATGTTTAATTGAATCACTTGCTGAATGGAAAATATACATACCAAACTGAGGCCAAATACACCAATTAACTGCAATGTTTTCTCCCACTCTGACACAATAAAGATTGCGGTTTGTCAGATCAGGACAATCAAATGAACGAATGGTTAACAATAAAGTGGGGGAAACCAGGTTTTCACTAAAAAAGCTTTGAAGACCTCCAGTCACTCGTGTATGATGTTACATGAAATTAGAACTTTTGTTTAAGCTACAGAATCAAAATAAATTTGCAAACACGATATAAGCTCTTAAAACATTTGTGAGAAGAAGTAAACAAGTCAACTTCACATATATACTGGCATTTGTAGTTAATAGTTATATGTTTGCAGAGGAACATACTAAAGGGACAAATTCTCACGACCTCAGACTAACTGCCACACTCTTTAGATGTAGTCGAAAAAATTTCAATACTGAATAAATTCTTAGTTTATGGGAAAGAACATGCACGTACCTACTAATGCATATGACCCCGCAAGTAGTGCCTGAATAAAAAGTAGTTGCATTTATTAGCAGATAATCACAATCAAATAAAATCATGTAAGCATTTCTTAATCTAATCAAAATATGACAAGGATGCTTCTTGGTATCAAGGAAGAAAACAACATATTTACGTAAGAAAATTATTGAAGATAGGATAAATTAAATAGATAGAAAGTGCTATCAATTCCAATTTTCTATTTTATTTTTCTCAATATAAGTCGCTTGACTAAAAACCTGTTTTCTACCATATTGAGGTATTCTCCATACTTTGTTATGAAATGACGTGAACCTTATTATATTAACTTAATGATAAGCATACCGAGAATCCAACAAAAATGACAAATAACTAGTCGTAAAAATTACGAAGTTGACACTTACCGTACCAAAACCTAAAAGTTGCCAAGGAGAAGGTCTAATATCCTCTAGAATTGCCTCAGCTTCCTGTGAACATACAAAAATGCATATGCGCTGATGAAAAGACCAACATATATTTCTTTGCTTAAGCTTTAAAAAAAATGATCCCACAATGCAACTTTTTTCAGAGCCATTTTTTTCAGAAGCTGCTAATTTGAACCTCTAAGAAAAGCATTGAAATAGCTTTTCTTGAGAATCCCCCGCAAAAAGAAACTTATTAGCTATTACAAGTTTTATAAAACATATCTTTTGAATTAAAATTGGCTTTTGTATAAAAAAAAAACAGAAGGACCCCTAGTCAAATTAGGTTCTCCTTAATATCTTTTGCACGCATTAAAAATAAAGAATTGATTAGGTGATTAGCTAAAACAGTAGGCTGGGTAAGAAGAGGATTCATCCAAAATTGTTAGTGTTACAAAACCGAGTTTTCATCCCGTTATTTTTTGTTATGTATGCTAGTGCCTAGTGAAATTCATATCCATAACGATACATATGAACAGAAATAGTTTGACAAATACCTCATTGAGTATGGTAAGTGCTGTTTCAGGTTTGAGTTCCTTGATGCGGAGACTTTGTTTTACCCAAGACTGAAAGCCACCTTCGACCAAGTACGGATTCTGTAAAATATCGTCATGACTAGTTACATATATGGATCAGATTTCAATGATTGATGAATAAGTTGATTGTGCATAGGGCATCTATTAGTTTTTTTTTTTTTTATAAGCCAAACTAGCCCACTCAAATTGACACCTGGGAGAATCGAACCTGAACCTTGAGAGGAGCACACTCCGTCCCAAGCCAACACCAACAGGCCAACCAAAATGGGTTAGTATAGGGTGTCTATTAGTGAACCACCACTAAAGCACATACTATGGTTTGAAGGAACTGTCCCCAAGTTTGAAAACAAATCTGATTAGCATTCATGTTGACAGTCAAGGACTAAGTGTTTAGTTTGAACATATATGGGTTAGGGAATCTAAAATTCATATATTCTAGTTTTTGCCTTTTTCAATTACAATTTCAAATATAAACCATCAGAGTGGCTCGTCTAGTGATGGGCTGTTATGTATTGCAACTCACCATATATCAGCATTTGTGCATGAGTTCAATCTACACTCATAACTGAGGTGAACACGCGTTATACTTAATAGATAATATGATAGAGATACTTTTTTGTAGGAAATCTTGCAGACACTAACAAAGACTTTTTCTCTATTATTACCAGGGGCGGAGCCACCCCCCAGCTAGCCTGGGCACTATCCCAGGCTCAGCTCCAACTTTCTTTGTAGCAAGCCCAGCCATTACTAGAACGTTTAGCTTTTCCTGCGGATTTTTGTGTAAATTCCGCAGGAAACACATTTCCTGCAGATTTTGCCAAGGATTATAGGTTCCCAGGTGAGGCAATACCTTAGGATTTTAGGATCCACAGGAAAGATATATCCGCAGGAAAGATATATCTGCAGGAAATGTGAAATTATTCGCAGGAAGGAAGTAACATTTTGCGATAAATTTTTTGCCCAGGCTCTATAAAATTCCTGGCTCCGCCACTGATTATTACTATATAGAATAAGCGAACTTTTCTCTATTATTACTATATTACCCTACCTTTCACCATGCCAAAGCTCTTAAACCCTAACCTTAAAATATAATTACAAGTTTCAATGATCCTATATCAGATATAGAAGTAGTAAAAAGTTTTATTTGTTATCTAGATACCAATTCTCCTACCAGAGAGCTAAACATTCTGTTTTGCACAGGCTTCAGTAACAAAATAAGGTTTGGAAGGAACTTAGACGAACGAATAAATAGTAGGACAGATGGCAGGTTAGATAATTTACATAATGGGTCGCCAACACATTAAAGATTTGCAGCAAGTATCTCAGCAGTTATTGACAGACTTACCTTAACCCCAATTTTCTTCAAGGATCTTGCAATGCCTTTAGAACGAGCACCATCAGCATCCAACACAATAACCTTGGAACTGTCCTATAGACCACAGAAATTAAGTTTCTGATATATTATTAGGTGAAAATAAAAAGGTATTCTTAGGCGAACTTCTAGTCGTTGAATATATATTACAATCTTAAACAGACCTACACCTATCATGCAGGGTATAAAGTACAAAGTCACTATGTAACTCCATTTAATGTCCTCCAAAATATAAAAATAAAATGACAAAACTACCAAAAGACTACGTGTTTTATAAAAACCATCGAAGTTTAACATGCAGTTATCTTTTGACGTTCAATTGCCTATAGTTATAATATCAAAGTAAAGGGAATGAAATTGAAGGTCGTGTAACACTAATATCCGAGAGTGTCACATCGAAGAAAATTTTGCCAAGTGTCTGGGGGTTATTCTATACACTTCCAACTAACTTTATTCAGAACAATAGACCCTGTTTCGAGATGCAAGGCAAAATACCTTAACGGTTTTCAAATTTTTAATAACAGCAGCGATCAAGGAGTCATCTAGGTCTCTACCACCCTTCAACAACTTGCGTATGGAGCCATCAACCTGAAAAGGACATGATATGTTATTTTATTAGTGCTAGATAACAAATTAATTACTTATCTATAGAATAAATTACCAAGATTCTGGGCCTGTTCCATTTCACATAGATAAGGCATTCCATAAATATACTTGCCACAATTTTTAAATATTATCATGTTTTAAACCAACCTCAATTGGAGTTACACTCGCATAGCGAAACCGAGCAGCACGTCGAATATCAGGGATACCATCTTTTTCTCGCAAGTCCTGCATAAAAGAAAGGAGCAGCAACTTCATTGATCAACATTGATATGAAAATAGTTGGCCAAACAAATGCAAACAGATAGACATACCACCAAAGTAGTTTGAATTTAGAAAAAAGAGTGGAACAAACGTAGAATGGGCATCAAAAGATTCAAAACACAAGGTATCCTGACTTTACTTTCATACATTGTACAACTGTTTCTCCCGCTTTGAATTAAAAATGCCTGAAAAATTGACCATAACTTGCCTCAGAGCGGACATCTATAAGTACAGCATTTGAGTCCCCGGCCAAGAGCTCAAAAGCCGATTTAGGGGATAAATCTCCTGAGTAACCTCCATATTTCCACAACCAATAAATAGTCCTGCATATATCTGACATCTATTATAGATGGTGTTTGTGATCGAAATCTAATTCTTCAATGTAGATTTATAACAAATTTTACTTTTGAGGAAAGATAATTTCATACCATAATGTTGCTGAAGAGCCCACAAAAACAACAAATGGAATAATTGGGTCATTTGGATCCAAGCCAAGACTCTTCTCCAGTGAATAGAAAGCCATGTATATCTGCTTATGAGACATAAATTATCAACATACGATAAGTTAACAGGCTAGAAAATAGCTGGCAAATTCAGAATGTTTGTGAAATGAAACAGCATATATTAAGAACAAGAACACACAATTTCAAGCATGAATTAAAGCAAGGAACTTCTTATGCTAGAGCTGAAGAAGAATCGTCTATATATAAGACGTTTTGACTCATTTGACAATTCAAATCAAACTTCACAGACATTAAACAAAAGGAAAATTTTTAGGGAAGCCAAGACTTAGAATCCTGTTGAATCTCTATTAATATGTTACCTGTTGAGTTGCAGACCCAACAGGCTTCAAGACTTGTGCTGCTTTATCTTCATATATATTGACTGTATCCCTGACCTCTGCAGGAAGAAACTCCTTCGCCGACCCATATAGGTAAACAACATAAGAAGCCCCGCTTGATAGAGAACTCTCTACTGCTACCACTGTACGGCGCAACACATCAATAACCAAACCAGGCGCTTTACTGGTGACTCCATCTATCTCACTTGAAAAGCTAGTAATTTTTTTATTTGCTAACTCCCCCGTTTGATCAGCAGCAGAAAATACCTTACTAAAAGCATTATCTGCAGATGTAGTAGCATTTTTAACAACGGAATCAATAAAAGAAGTGGCCGTATCCACTGAGCTTCGAAGAGCATTTTCTCCCTTATTAATCGAGTCATTGAATGTCTCATTGATTCCAGCAAAAACTTCAGTGACACTTGCTTTAGTTGCGGCTAACGATTCATTACCCCCTTCAATCAAACTCGGCACAGATTCAAACTTCCCTGACGTAATATCAGTACTCGATAATATTGCTTCTGGTTGTACAGCAGACCCTTCAGTTGATTGTTTTGCAAAGTCTACTAATTCCTCGGGCGCGGTAGATAAACTATATCTGAATTCTCCAGTACTAAGTGATGAATTATCCCAAGCTGAGACAGTCTTTATAGCTTGTGTTGTAAATGAATTTCTGAGTGAGGGTGTTCCATAATGCAAACCTAAATGTACAATTTCTTCGACCACACCTCTACTCTCAAAATCCTTTCGAATTGGACATAGAGATTGAAGTCCCCTGAATAAGGGAATCTGCAATAACAACAAGATTAACTGTTTTAACTATTTTACCATAAGCAAAAAAAATAAAAAATAACTGATAGAATTAATGATAAGCATGGTAAAAGTTGTGGATAGAAATAGACCTGAGAAGATGGGGAATAACAAGGAGTGGATGAACAAAAAGGTAACATTCTCATGTTGAATTGAAGATGATGAATGGATGGATGAACACTGAACACATCAATCAAACATTATCAAGCCCTTGCAGCTATCATCTTCTGCTTAAAATCAATGCATGCAACTAGTTCTTTCTGAACAAATATTCTGTCAACAGTTTTGAAAACAATGTGTTATTATTATATTATACTTGTTATTCCAAAACTCAAACGTAAATTGCTTGTTATTCTAAAATGTTACTAGTATTATTGTTATTATCAAGTTTGAGTTTTGGAATGCTAAGAAAAAATTAATTAATTAATCTTCGTTCAAAATTAATTCACTACTTTAATCTAATATTTAGTTCAAATGTTCAACAAAGGCACTCACCTTAGCTACTTCGAGTGTATGATGTTTGTCTTCTTTAATTTTTGTTAATTTATTATTATTATTTTGTAATAATTTGATTGAAGTTTTTATTTTCTTATTTATTCGTGTATTTATTTTTAATGAAAGAAACGTAAAGAAGAGTAGATAAGAAATTTTTGTGGGATATTGTTGGTTGATTATCCAGAAGGAAATAGAGGGTATGGTTGAAATAACTAGCTCATCTTATTTGCTACCACATTTTTGTCTCTAATATAATATCATGAACCAACGTCACAGATAGAAATAGAAGAAACTCACATTACACATGGATCACTCATTTTTAATTCTAAATCCGAAACAAACACTTTCAAAGTCCAAATCATTTCAACCACAATCAAAATAAATCCAGATAAACTTTGACATGACATTTTCTTTGACAGTATTACTTTTAAAATAAAAGTCTTAATCCAGAGATAGATTTTTATTTAAATTAAATATGAAGCAACCCAACCTTGTTTTGCCACTCTTACTATAAAAAAAATTAAATGATATTTTGGTCCCTTAAGTAGTTAACGGATATCACTTTGGTCCATTAACTAAAAAAAGATCGTTAGAGTACTTTAAGCTTTTTTTAGTCTTGTTTTGGTCTTTTCCGTTAGCTTCCGTTGGGGTTTAAAAAAAAAAGTTAACTCCAGGACACATGTCACATTTTCATTGGCTCTTAGATTATCTTTTCTTACAAAAAAAAATAATTTTTTTACAAAAAATCTCAAATTCAATGACAAAGTGACACGTGTCCCAGAGTTAACACGTGTCAACTTGTCATTGGTTTGGAAATTTCTATTTCACAAACAAAATTAAAAATAATATTTTTTTAAAAAGAATTCTCAGAGTCAATGACAAGGTGACACGTGTCCACACTTAACGTTTTTATTTAACCTAACAGAAGGGACCAAAACAAGACTATAAAAAAACTTAAAGTACTCAAACGGTCTTTTTTTTAGTTAAGGGACCAAAGTGTTACCTGTTAAATACTTCCAAAAGAGCATTTAAGCCAAAAAAAAAAAAAAAAAACTTTGATTCGCCACCTCTATTTGGTTAATTTGGGTTATCAAGCCTACTTTAATACCCAAAATAACTATACAGCTTTTTTTTACAAAAATAATAAATATTTATAGCTGAAAATTGATGAATTAATTAAGATTGTCTACTGTACAAGTTTGAAAGTAAATTTAACAATAACCCTTGTATGATTGTCCCTTGTAATAATTTCAACTCAACCTTGCCTTTTCGGTTAGCAAGCACTAGTGCAAAAGGAAGAAATAACCAAGAAAATTTTACAGATAAATAAGCGAATCCAGCTACTACTTTTTCCCTTCTCTATCGTACATATTTTGTGAGTAAAAGTTCTATGTTACAAATCAAAATTGTGGTGAAGTTGCATAAGCCATATCTAATTTCTCTCAAATTCTCATTCTAAATTAGAAAAGGCTAGTTGCCCAGGCTCAACTCTAGGCAAAAAATAATTTTTTGAAGGAAGAAAACAAAAGTTGCACAACCTTCTTCACAACATGTGGCTATCTTTATGAGGTCTACTTTGTGAATGAATTGTTGCTATAAGGCGTGAAGTGAGAGCTACACCTTCAACTTGGCCTGCAGCTTATGCAATCACTTTGTGGCACAAATTTCCCTTCAAATCAGTTCTAGATCAAGGTAGTCAGCCAAGCATAAGTGTCCATCCAAACAGCTTACGATAAAGGCAAGTTTGCGCACAAATGATAAAAGAATGCATCATCAAAGTGTGGAATAAACTTCTAGCCCAGGGGCTGCTGTTTCTCCCAAAGAGGTGAGCCAACGGACGGATTTTTGTGCAGATAATTTTGAAGTATCGTGTGCCACATGAATCAATCAATACGGAATGACATATGGCAGAGCAAAAACATCAGCAGGTTCTATATGAACAGCTTCTGCCCATACCTGCAGTGTATCCACAACCTCTGAAGACTTCACCACAGGTTTTCTTTCTTGGGAATGATTGCTGCCAAACAGCCACTCTTGGTCATCAAAATCAGACCACTCATTTGCTTTTGGCACGGAATATACCTGACTTATGTACTTGGTATCTGGATGTGGTTTAGGTACTTTAATCACGGGATTAGCTGGCACTGTGGCAGTGGGAATCTTGTTTGGGGAAACCAAAGATGTTGGAGCTTCAATGATGCCATTTATCTTGCGATCATTGTTTTCTAACTTAACATTAGTAGCGGCTGCAGACCCATCTGAAGCATTTATAAGGGAAATTTGGCAAGGTTCCAATACCATTCCATTTTCAGTGAAAGGATGAGAGGAAGAGGGTCTTGGCAACTTACTGGGCCTACTGTCATGGGCTGTAAGAAAATTCAAAGAATTGTAAAATTGTTAGCTGATCTCAAAACAATGAGCATACAAACTCAAGAAAAATGAACCTGTCTTGGAAAAAATTCCCAACTATGAAAATATCAATAGTTGTGACATCACTAGAAGCCAGACAAACTCTCACAGAATGTAGCTTTGCAATTCGGTCAACGTAATAGTACTCCAACAGTAGTAAGAAAAAAAGACAACTATGGGTATAACGCCAACCTAATGGAATTCATTGAACAACAATTAGAATGCGATTCATCACACATGCCACTCACCGTGTAGAACTCCATTAGAATCAATTTCCTTCCGTTTCTTGAGATTGTCCCCAATGATAGAATTCCCATGAGCTGTGAAAAAATTTAAATTTAAAGAATTGTAAAATTGTTAGCTGACCACAAAACAATGAGCATACAAACTCAAGAAAATGAACATTGTAATAATGGAAAAAATTCCCACCAATGAAAATATCAGAAATAGTTGTGACATCACTAGAAACCCGACCAAATATCATAAAAATGTAGTTTTTGCTATTAGGTCAACAAAATAGTACTCCGACAGAAGTAAGAAAAAAGTCAAATATGTGTCGAACGACAACCTAATGAAATTCATTGAGCAGCAATAAGAACATTATTCCTCACAAATGACACTCACCATGTAGAACTCCATTAGAATTAATTTCCTTCCGTTTCTTGAGATTGTCACCAATGATAGAATTTTCATGGGCTGCAAGAAAATTTAAAGAATTGTAAAATTGTAGCTAACCACAAAACAACAAGCATACAAACACAAGAAAATGAACATTGAAATAATGGAAAAAAAATTCCCAGCTATGAAAATATCAAAACAGTTGAGACATCACTAGAAACAGGACAATCTCATAGAATGTAGTTTTGCTCTTAGGTCAATGAAATAGGACTCTAACGGCAATAAGAAAAAAGTAAAATATGTGTCTAAAGGCAACCCAATGGAATTCATTGAGCAGCAATTAGAACATGATTCGTCACACAAGGCACTCACCATGTAGAACTCCATTAGAAGCAATTTCCTTTTGTTTCTTGAGATTGTCCTCAATGATAGAATTCTCATGGGCTGTAAGAAAATTTAAAGAATTGTAAAATTGTTAGCTAACCACAAAACAATGAGCATGCAAACTCAAGAAAATGAACATTGTAATAAATGAAAAAATTTCCAACTATGAAAATATCAAAATAGGTGCAGCAACTCTGTAGAGGTAGAAACCCAACAGAATCTCATTGAATGTAATTTTGCTATTAGGTCAACAAAATAGTACTCTCAGCAGTGAGAAAAAGGTTAAATAAGTGTCTAATGACAACCTAAGGAATTCATTGAGCAGCAATTAGAACGTTATTCATCACACATGGCACTCACCATGTAGAACTCCATTAGAATCAATTTCCTTCCGTTTCTTGAGATTTCCCCCAGTGATAGAATTCTCATGGGCTGTAAGAAAATGTAAACAATTGTAAAATTGTTGGCTAACCACTAAACAATGAGCATGCAGACTCAAGAAAATAAACATTGTAATAACGAAAAAAAATTCCAGCTATGAAAATATCAAAATAGTTGCGACTCACTAGAGGTAGAAACCCAATCAAATCTCATTGAATGTAATTTTGCTATTAGGTCAACAAATTAGTACTCTCGGCAGTAAGAAAAAAATCAAATAAGTGTCTAACGACAACCTAAGGAATTCATTGAGCAGTAATTGAACATAATTCATCACACATGGCACTCACCATGTAGAGCTCCATTAGAATCAATTTCCTTCCGTTTCTTGAGATTTCCCCCAGTGATAGAATTCTCATGGGCTGTAAGAAAATTTAAAGAATTGTAAAATTGTTGGCTAACCACGAAATAATGAGCATGCAAACTCAAGAAAATGAACATTGTAGTAAAGGCAAAAAATTCTCAACTATGAAAATATCGAATTAGTTATGACATCACTAGAAACTAGAGAAAATCTCATAGAATGTAGTTTTTCTATTAGGTTAACAAAATATTACTCCGACGGCAGTAAGAAAAAAGTCAAATATGTGTCCAACGACAACCTAAATACTTAATGGAATTCATTGAGCAGCAATTAGAACACAATTCATTACACATGGCACTCACCATGTAGAACTCCATTTGAATAAATTTCATTCCGTTTCTTGAGATTTTCCCCAATGATAGAATTCTCATGGCTGTTCTTGGATACCTGTGTAGAAGAATTTGGATCTACTGGACCAGCTTTGTTGCTGTCTTTTAACTTATTCTGCTCTCCATTTCTATTTTCAATTTTCTGTTTCGCTTTCTCCTCCTTTTTTTTCTCTTTATCCCTGTCTTTGTCCTTCCCGTGCCCTTTTTTCTCCTTATGTTTTTCTTTCCTTTTATCTCCCCGTTTATCATCTTTCTTTTTATCTCCTCGTTTATCATCTTTTTTTTCCTTAGTCCTTTCTGTTCCTTCAACTCTTCCTTCCAAAGTTTTGTCAAAATTCTTCTCCAAAGGTCTAGGTTGACAGTTCCCGGCATGATTCTGAGCTGCTGCATTTCCAATTGGTTGGGCCTCTGTACAGATTCCTCTCCCATCAATCTTTTTAACATCAACGCCCTTATCCTGGAACTTCTCCTTACCATTAGGCCAGGTGCCAATCTTTTTACCATCAACAACAGCATGATTCTGAACTGTTGCATTTCCAATTGGTCGGGCCTCGACCCGGATTCCTCTCCCATCAATCTTTTTAGCATCAACACCCTTATTCTGGAACTTCTCCTTACCATCAGGCCAGGTGCCGGCGCCACTAATTTTAGCAACCAGCCTAACAGTCCCTTCCTTTCTGCAGTCTGCAGTTGTAGACTTTTGAACCAATTGAGTCCCAGCTCCTCCATCATTATTCCTAATCCTCCTGTCCAACTCCACAAGGAATTTAGAGTCCTTTTTCTCCTCAACCAGATGATTATTCTCTCTGGCCTTCTCTCCATTGTTACTGGCATGCTGTTTGGTAAGTCTATCTTCAAACAAGAAATCCTTCTTATCATTTTCTTTGATTTCCTTTTGATGAAGGTTACCAGCATTAAGACCCAGAGCTTGTGCTGGAGATCCTTTCCCGTCTGCAGCACTGATTTTACTTTTATCTTTACCATTGTCCTTGTCCTTGTCCTTATCTTTCTTTTTTTCTCTGCTTTTTTCTTTTTTATCCTTTTTATCCTTATGCTTTCCATCCCTTCCTTCTTTTTCCCCATTTTCCTTACTTTCCTTCTTCTCTTTGTCCTTTTTCTCTTTTTTGTGTTTTTTTTCTTTGCGCCTTTCCTGGAAGTTCAAGTGAAAAAAAAGATATCATGAATAGAAATTAAATAAGGAAACAAACAAAATGACTTCACATCCCCACTTCTCCCTTTAAAAGGGCATAAAGAGAATAGCATCTATAGAAAAATAACCACAACATGGCCCTTAAAGATCCAGCAAAAATAATAACAAATTCAAGACCTTCAAAATCCCAATCTATCAGCATATCGATGTAGAGTATGCAAAATTAGTTCCAACAAGCAGACAGAAAAAATAATAACAAAAATGATTGCCAATATGCTTCAATGCGGCCAACAAATTATAACACACACTGCAATCAGATAATGACTTTACGTGTAATATATAAAATCCATACTGACATAGGAATCCGTATCCAGTTCAACAAAAGAATGGCCACCAGTGTTATATTGTAGGTGAAATTTCTTACAACAAGTGGTTCTAATATGCAAGTAAATAATATCCACCAACTCGTATATCGAAATTAAAATAATCCTAACAAATAAATTGCTAGAGCATTGGTTCCAAATGGTGCTAATGCACTTATAGTGAGTCCCGGACAGCATATCTTAAGTATAATATCTTACCCTCAAGGCTTCAACGTTTATTCTGACCGGGGAGGTACACAATCATGCCCATAGGCTATTCTTTTACATCAAAAGTATGTTTTGTCCAACTCTCTATGTGTGCTTATCTATGTACACCTAAACCAGATATTCCAATTGAGTGACAGGGTAGTTTGGAGGGATGAACATAGGGGTAAGAGAGATAGGGCGGTGTCGATGTGGGTTTGAATGCCCGACTAACATTACCAACATTTGCCGTTTAAAAAAGAACTAATATCCCAAAAATGGAGAAAACCTAAAGAGACCAAACCTAAATGGGCGCAAACTATACAAGACTAATAGCTTATTTAAATCTGAGAGGAAAGTGAAAAAAACAAGAAAGACTTTTAATCACTGTCTCTTCACCAGCAAAGATAGATCTCCCCTCCACAAGCTCAGCACTAGGAAGCTCATCAGTCCAAAGTCCAAAATTCGGAGATAAACAACAACATCTAACATCAATCAACAATAGATGAGTGTGCACGCAGGCACTGTAGTAAGTCAAAATTCCATCAACCAAGGGTCCACAATCACAATTGATCAAGATAGGCTAAAAATCCAATCATTATTGATTGCATTTGCACCCAAACCCCAATCAAACAATACCTTTTTGTTGTTGTGTGTGCGGAATATCAAAGTGACCCTTTCAAACGCTACATGTCATTCGTTCACATAGATCTTTAACTAAGTTGGATTTATCTATCATTCTCTTTCTGTTTTTCTGTGTGTGGAATATCAAAGTGACCATTTCAAATGCTACATGTCATCGGTTTACTCTTTAACTAAGTTGGATTTATCTACCATTCAGAAGAAAGAAATGAAAAAAATTAAATCATACCATGAATTGATGGCAGACATTTTTACAAACTATTTTTAAGGTCAGGACAGCCTGGTATTTCAAATCTTACAAAATGGTGACATCCAGTCAAAGGTAAGAAGTCTTAGGAGTAACTTCAGAAATGAACCTTATTCATGCACATTTAACGTTAAGCTCGCAAAAAATATATCCAGTTTTGCATTCTAGATTATGATAGGTCAAACAATTTGCACAGTATAATACAGGAAAATTGTATTAACCTTTTTTAGTAAATCCACGTCATCCGTTCTAGATTTCTTTTCATATCCTGGTGGTGGAAATGGAAAGCAACGCGACATTGCACAAAATCCAGATATGCCTAGTGTATCCTCTCTGCAAAACTGAGAATGCTTCAATCACTTTCCAGTAGTACTGTTCCAGAAAGAGATCGAACCAGCAACTATTCTCTTGACCATGCACCATGTCACTGCATTCATTTCAAGCTTTAATATTCCTCCATAAGCTTCTTACTCACTACAAACACAAATTACGGAAACCACTACGGTTTACTCCTTCACCAAATATGCAAATAGCCGAAACTAATATTAACTGAAATTTGATTCAAAATCAACGTTGAGTACGACAAGAACAACCACTCAATCAAACTAACTAGTAAGTAGTAACTAGTAGTAAAATTCTAAATGATTCAACACAACCCCGTTAACTAATTGCTTAGGATTAAGATCTTTACAATAATGTAATAATCTTATATCCTCTATATTTTCTTTGGGGGCAGCAAACAGTTATCAGATTATCCTTTCAGTGATGGCCCTAAACATGAATCATGTCCCAACAAAGACGAAAAAAAGGCCAAAATACGAAAAATTCAGCCTTTATACGGTGTCTAAAATTGGTGATCACTGAATAAACAAGAATTAATATAAACAATCCTCTTCCATGCTCATGAAAGCAGCAATGTTAAAGACCATGATCTTAAGAATAAACAATCTCCAAGTACAAATTGTCTCCAAATCCACAATTCGAACCTCTAAAGAGATCGGAGCATGTGCCCATTTCACGCAAGAACCCCTCCTCCTTTGCCTTTGATCAAAACCCTAATCAGTCCAGAAATTCCCAATTCAGCAACTATTAAGTAACGATCCAATGAAACCCTAGAAAATTCAGCAACACAAATAAGCTGAGTATCGCCAACACGCAGAAAAATTTCAAAATAAAAAACCTAATTTTAACCCTAATTATTAAAAAAAAACACTAAAATTGATTGGAAAAAAGGAATAAAAAGGAATTTTGGATACCTAAGCAATAATAGGTATCGATGAAAAGGGGAAAAGGAAACTCTGATTCGAGATTGAGATTGATTTTTCCACTACAAAGTGGGCAATGAAGAAGAAGATGAAGAACAGGAACAAGATCTCTTTTTGATTGAGAACAAAAAAGAGTAAAAATGAAAAATAAAAAAGGGAATTGAGAATTATAATAGAAAGAAATAAACGTGTTTATTGTTTTTAATTAGGATTATGAAAGAATAATAAGAGGGTTTTTGTTTTTGTTTTTGTGGTAGTTTCTAGATGTTTGGTTTTCTTTTTTTCTTTCTGCTTCTTCTCAAATCTCTCAATTATATCAATTGCTTCTTCTCATATCATATGTTTTTCGTTATTTATGTCTTAGTTTTTCTCTCTCTTCCAATACCAAATTGCATTCTTTTCTCTCTATTTTCGGGTGTTATACGCAAAAAAATACGGATAGAGATACCACGTATATATATATATATATATATATATATATTGTAAAAAACGGCACTTTCACTTGGCACACAGACTTGTAAAAACTGTATTAGCATTAGCACTTCTTTCTTTCCGTTAGAGATTCAATAGAGTCAACAAAATCGAATTCATGGTTTTTTAGATTATCATAATCATAACCTGCCTGCCTCCACACATGGGTGGATGGATCATTTCAAACCCACCAGGTAGCTCTATGTAGGGGCTAAACCAATACAGTTATACAACATATTGTCCCCATCCCCATTACTTAATTGTAAGGGAAATAAGTTACCAAGATGAGTATTATTATATAGACTCTGTCAAATTTATGTGGGTCTCGGAGGTTGAAAATAAATTTTATATAAAGTGACGAGACCAACATTTGTTTCTTCTAATAAAATAGTGAGTGTTAGAAAAAGTGTTTTTAGTATTTTATTAGGTTACCAATGTTAAATCAAAAAATTAAAATAAAAATATGTTTTTGATTTAACTCTTGAGTTGGCAAACTTCATGTGGTCTAAAACACGAAATAATCCACTGACTATGTTGAGGACTATGAAAGTCGGTCGAGAATCGTGTTTTGATTTCTTCAACGGAACCGTGTTAATTGTTGTGAAAACAATGAAGTAAGTTAGAAGTCTCGCATTTGATAGAAAAATGAGTGTTGAGCAATATAGATGTGAGATTACTCATAAACTCAATGTCTTGAAGTTTTGGTTGAATATATGGTGTTCAATCTCACTTTGACTGAATATATGGCGTTCAATCTCACTTTTGCTGAATATATGGTGTTCAATCTCACATGTGTGGTTATTCTTGCATCAAAAGTCTTCCTTGCAATAATAGTTAGGTGACATGTTCCTTGGAGTGCGACCAACGACGGTACAATTGTATGTGGATGAATAAACTTTCGCTTAACAGGGGAGCATAATGAATCGAATTACTCACACTAGAGGAGGAGATTGTTGTGACAAGTGTATAGTGAGTTAACCATTACGCATATGAATATACATTATCTCTTTGGTGTACTATTTGAGGCTCATTTATCTTTCTCTCCAAGCACGGGATGTTTTGGTCCCACTTTAATGCACATACATCTGACCAAGTCTGACATGTCACAAAGTTGTAGCTTCTTACGTCGCCACGCCAGCTCCTTTGGTAATTTCTCCTATAAGTTGTCAGTCTTATTCTTAGGAATCAGCATATTCCTTTTACCTCATATTCCACTCATTGGAGCCAGCTTATGTAAACTTATTCCTCAAGACATGCAAATAAGAGGCCCAAGGGTATAGCTCCAGACTCATTTCCAATGCTACATCTTCTTACATCAATGGCATGCTTCCCAACACTATATCTTTGAACATCTTCACACGATCTATCATTCAAACAAACACTAAAAAGCATAAAAGGTTCCTAAAACTAGAACAAATACTAAAATCTAAAATAGAGGTTCTTAAAACAATAAAAGATTAATTAAGCTAAATTAAGTATGTATCAGGCATTGCATGCACTCAAAGATCACATCAAATGGGAGATAAATGCTAGGTAATAACTGGCATTATTGACGATTATCACACACTAGGTTAAAGGAAATCAATCCTAAATTTAAGAAAAAAATTGAATTGGCGTTCTCTACACCCTCCATGACAATATTTTTACTCTGTCTAGCTTCATAAATTCCAATAAGTCGTCCTTATTTTTCTCTCTTTAAGTTTTCTCTTTCATTTTCTTCGTCGAGGGAGTGGTTTTGAGTCAAATTTTTACCTAAAATCATCCATCTTCATTTTTTTTCTCTTTTCGATCTAAATAAGTTTTTTCTCAATGTCGTGTTGTTCATCACCTTGTGCGGCGTTGTTTGACTTTTTCGTCTTGCTGCAGTGTTCATTTAGTTCATGTTGAAAGATCTTAAGTGGAAAAAATAGTCACAAGAAAGGGCGGTTTGCATTGTGACCCTTTTAAAATTTAGTCTTGCAACTTAAATAAGTTTATATACTCAAGAAGGTTTTTGGTAAATGTTGGGCTAACAAAGATTAGAGTATTAGATATATAACAATTGATTTATACAAGACCATAATGTTTTGGATTAAATAAACCTTAAATGATTAAATAGTTTTGACAAGGATCATAATGTTCTCGTTGAATTGAAGCTTAACTGTTTTAATTTGTTTTAATAGGGACTACAATATTTTGGAGAACGATATTAGGCTAAAATGTGAAAACTATTTTATCAAGGACCGTAATGTTCTGGAGAATTATTAATATAAGAGCATAATGATAAAACAGTGTTGTAAGCTTATTTTAAGCACGAGTTTATATTTAGCTATTTATGCAGTTGTTTTATCTTGGACCATAATGTTCTCGATGCAGTTGTTCAATTAATATCGACTCAAATAATAAAACAATATTAATGATTAAGTTAGGACCATAGAACTTTGGATTAATTTGGTTGTGATTAATTAGGACCAGAATATTATGGAGAGATTAATAAATATCGGTATGACTGTGATTGTGTGTGTATATAGTGTAACTTTAAATAAAAAGAGAAGGGGAAGAATAATAACACGGGAGATTTATCTTGATTCACCAAACTCGACTACTTTCAGTCCCCACATCTCGTGTGAGATTATCCACTATAGTATCCTGCTAGCATAAACTTCTAACTAGCACTGTAAGTTCTTGATCACACCAGATCAATCTGTTACACCATGTATTATCAACCTCAACAGACTTCTACGATTATTTGCTTTCGCACGAGAAAGGTTTGGACAATTCTTTCTCAAACTATTATAACAAATAGACTTGAGATAAAATACAATTTGTATGATGAAGGGTTTTGTTGTTGCATCCAATTTTCTCAACACATGTTTGAGATTTTGATTAACAAACTCAAATGACTGTGATTCAAATATAGTAGAGAGTTGGAGTTTGTTTGTTGTTAAAGAGTTTTTGAGTGTATCAATAATTTTAACTTGAGAGAGATGGTTTCTTTGTGTAAAAACTCTTACATATTCCATTGAAGTGTTTCTCTACTTATAGCAGCTGAGAAGCTTGGAGGCCACTTCGTAAAATTGTTGTTGGGCACGTTTCTTAATGATACATGTGATGTCCTTTGTTGCTTGGAGAGCAAGAATGCCCAAAATAAAAATTATGTCAAGTGGAGAACAATTTCAAGAACGTTCTTTTAGTTCCAGGAAAATACAGTGACTCTTTGATGTGAGACGACGATGTCACTTATATCTCTTTGTAGTTTCACGGGAACGTTTTAAGATCGTTTTTCTTGTGTATACTGAATTTGTTCCTTTTTCTTCTTTCTTTTAAGGCGAAATTTATTCAACCATTCAATTGTTAATTCTTCTTTGAATGCAAGGCCTTGTTGTGACACAATTGATTCCTTCTATTTATGTCACATTGCCAAAGATTCTTTATATCTTCTTTTGTTGAGACACGAGGGATACTTTGTTCTTTGATCTTTAATGATGTGAATGTTGAATGTAGCAAAAAGTTCATGCATGTATTTTTGCTCTTTTGCTTTGACGAGGATGTTTTCTTCACCTGTAAAATCTGAATGTTTTTCTCTTTAACAATAACATTATCACGAAACATTTCTCACAAAACATATTTGTAGATAACAAGATAAAAACAAATGTAATATGTTTGTAATTTTTAAAACATCAAACGAGGATGTTCTCTTCACTTTGTATGACCAAAATGTTCTTTGTAGGAACATGAGAGACCTTTCTCAAATTCAAAATTCATTTGATTGATTTCTATTCTCCCAAATCATATCTTGAATAGTGATGGAAGATTCTTGGATCATCCCAAGTCTTTTATGATAGAATCTTCATGCATATGATCATGAACTGTCTTCTTTGATAATTCTTCAATCGATATCATTAATGAATGACTCAATGAATAATTTATTCATGGATTAGTATCTCTTCAACGTTGATTCTTATAATTTTGATGAAGCAACGAGAATAATTTAAAGTGTAATAATCATTTTCATCATGAGAGCATTCTTTCATCAAAGTTGATAATGTTCTCTTCTATACGAGAAGATGTTATCTTCTTGGTCAATTAACCTTGAATTATTTTGACGATGTAATTCTTCTCATAATTCATCTCGTTGATTGTACACAGTGTTTATTGTGCATTGAGTATCATTGAGATGTTTTAGTTTAGACATTCATGTAGTCGCAAAGGTAAAATCAATCATTCTCTTGAATGAAACTTTTATGTCTTTTTCATAAACTCTTTTAGAAACTATTTGAAGATCGATATTGAATCTTCGTATCTTGTAGATATTTAAGATATGTAACAAAACTCAATTTGTGCTCTGTCACATGACAATAAGAGCGATCTCGTGTACCTTTCAACTATTAACCTTTTCTTCCTTGATTTTTTAAGGCTTTGTTGAAAACCATGTGGTGACGAGGATGAATCAATTAATCATAAAATCCATCTTCTTGTTGAATATTCAATCAACACTTTTTTTATTCAAATAATACTCTTTTTAGATCTTCTTTGAGCTTGTGATGCCACTCTTTTGGTATTCTTTCTACTAAGTGTGTGTGCGCGCACGCGCACTTGTAAGAGACTTATTTCTTGTCTACTTTTGTGAAAAACTTAAGTGCAAACATCAATAGATCATCATTCATAAAACTTTAACGTTTGTTTCAACATTCTCCCTCTTTTTTATGACGACAAACCTTTTGAATAAATATTTAAGTTGTATGGACGTGTATAATAAGAAATGTAAGAATGTTCACAAATATGAAATTAAGCTCCCCCTTAATACGTGCGAGAGTTTATTTTTTATCATTCTAATTAAACATTCCCTAAACATATGCAAGAGGTTAATTCTTTACATTCTTCGTTGATTAAATTCATCTTGGATTTTTCTCCCCATCCCATGTTTCTTTCTCAACAAATATATCCCTCACCCTTTTGGAATTTATCAAAAAATATTGGGTAGGATATATTTAAAAAATGAAGTACATAAAGATATTCTCATTAGAATCGTGTTTTTTGAGAAGTCATATTCTCATCTCAAACTTAATTAAGCATGTACCGTGATTAATACATATATTATAGTTTATCATTTTAATTAATACATGAATAATGACAATTACGATCAATTGATCATATTCGATATTTTTTGAAATAGAGAGAAAATAATCCATTTTGTGGAAGCGATAAAATCAGAGTTATTTGACACGATGTCAAAAAAAAAAAACTCTCTCTTTAAAATATTCTCATGTTGATGATATTTCTATTTCCTTAAAGTTATAATTCTTTAAATAATAATTCTATACAAGATTGTTTGTTCATTCTGATGTAAATTAATTATATGTAGTTCACAAGAATTTGAAAGACATGCAGGTTCTCGATCAAGTATTGATTAAATTAATTTGTAATTGTGCATGTGTGAGTTCTCTTATGTACTTATCTTTCGTGTTATCGTGCTTAAAAGAGATTCATGCTTAAAACACATGAGATGAGTTTGAAGAGAAGTATTTATGCAACATACATATGCACAAACTTACACTGATATGCACAAATTTTGCAAGTGCAACAAGATAGACATTCAACAATGATTAAACAAAATATTCATGCCAATAACATGTTCAATATTATTTTAGGAACAAAATGTGTAAATCCTCTTTTTTAGGTCAATTTTGAATTTATTAACAAGTCACACAAATTATTCTCATGTTAAACAATCATATGACTTTTTTGTTGAAATTCTTTCAACGATAAACCTTAATTAGAATATTCATACTGAAAGAAATTGAATATGATTTTTTGATAAGCCATCAAAAATCAATTCATGAAAATACATATGTGAGAATAACATATGACATATATTGTATTATCAAACCCCATGATGTTATGACATATTTTTTGTTCTAAATCTCAGGTTTATCATGCATTATGATTAAGAGGCTAACTCATTTACTTTTAGTGTATTCATGTTCTGATCAGGAATATGTTTTCTAAAAAGCATACCAAGACATTGACGTAGAAAGATATTGATCAATAACACAATCAATAGATTTAAAACATTTCCAACTGAAGTTACACAAGTGTTAATTCTTTTGGCTTTTACATGCAAAATTTTAATTGATCATTGTAACGGGAACATTTTCGACACTTTAAAAAATTCAAGAACAATTGTGGTGTGTTTCTTTTGAAAATATCTCAGAGATGAATCCTAAACCAGGCTCTATTTAAAAATATGTTTGAAGCATGAATATTTCATAATCCACATTAGAATATTTTGAAAATTCATTTAAAGATGCTTTGAATACTTTTTCAAAATCTTTCAAACTTTCATGACAAGCTTTTTATGTTAAACTCATTTCTTATTTTTAACATAGATAAAAATATGAATTAGTAAAGATTATTTATTTAAAACAAAAATTCAACCTCCCACGCAAAGTTTTCACCATCGGCTCGCAAGTTGACAAACTCTTCCGATTAGCCCCCACCAGTAACCCCAGATACTTGAACGAGAGACTACCTTCATTACAATTCAAAAAATCACACGCCATTTCGACCTCTCAAGAGCGCCTTCATCGTCCAATGATTCTTCACCGAAGCTTTCCCAATACAAGAAGTATCATCCACATATTGCAAATGAGACACCGCCAAACCATCACCTCCAATCTTAAACCCCTCAAACAAGTTCAAGTTCACCGCATTCCTCATCAATCCTCTAAAGCCTTCCGCAATCAACAAAAATAAAAAAGGGGCTAACAGATCCCCTTGTTTAAGAACTCGTTGGATACTAATCTCCTCTGTTGGGCTACCATTAATTAGAATAGACATACTTTCACCCAAAAACACATGCTTTCATACAAGCCACCCACTTCTCACACATACCCACCCTATCCATCATATACTCCAAAAAAAACCAATCCACCGAGTCACAGACCTTCTCAAAATCAAACAATATTTCTTTGCTTTTCTCACATAATCCACCAATTCATTCACCACCAAAACACCATCCACCAAATTCCTCCTTTTAAGAAAAGCCAATTGTGATGGCGATATAATATAACCCATAACTTCTGCCAATCTTCTAGCCAACACTTTAAAAAGTAATTTATAAAGACTTACGAGCAAAGAAATTGACCGATAATCCTTTTAACTCTAAATGAGACGAAATCTTAGGCATAAGGGCCACAAAATACGTCAACGTACTCTTTGGAAGTAACTCATTTACATAAAATTGATCGAACATTATTCTCACCTCATCCTTGATCAAATACCGAAATTCTTTGTTTGGGCGATATGAGTTCCGTTTGAGCGTCGATAGGTGGTGTGAATAAGTCAAACCAGTTTTGGATGAAGAGGAGGCGGTGAAGGAGTTTGTTTCGGTGGAGTGTGAAGAGGAGATGGTGAGATGCTTGGTCGCCGCCGATGGATGGGGGAGAGGGCTAGCGGTGGTGACGATGATAAGATGAAGAAAAAGAAACGCGTGAGCTTGTTTTGAGAAAGAGGAAACACGTGTGTTGTGTTTTATTATTCAGCCTCTTTCATAAGATTTAATCCTAGCCCTCAAGTCGTGTATTGAGAAAACACGTATGTGTATAGTAATTGTCATGGTTTTCCAATGCATTAACTCATAATGAAAATGTGGGATTCAAATTTCAAATTTTTGGAACCATTTTTTTAGGTTTAGGGTTATGGAATCAGGGTTTACATGTTTGCTAGGATTAGATATAAAGGATAACTATTATTCTGTTAGCATACTTAAAACTGACACATGTTAACTATCATTGGAGGTCAACGACAGATAACTAACACTGGGGTGGGAATGAACAAAAACCAAACGAAGAAGAGCAATTTTTGTGAGCCATATAAGCAAGGCCCATCAATTCCTACAAAAACACAAGGCCCATCAAGCGTAAGAGTTGAAATAATCAACGAATAGACACCGTACATCATCATCAGTTGCAAATTTTAAACATACACGCTTCCGCAGAAGATTTCGCCCCCAAATACCATTTCCCTTATAAAAGCGAAGATTTTATCTGAGCTTATATCATTTTCTACTGTGACTGAGATTTTGCTTAAACCCTAGCCGCTTCACTCTTCTCTCTCTCTCTCTCTCTCGTAAGTTCCTTTCTCAACTCTAAAACCCTAATTCTCGCTCCATAACTCAAATTTTCATGAATTTAATCCATTTTCGTTTCTCTTTTTTGTTGATTCGTTGTTTCAATTTTGTTTTAATATGTATTTGTTTTTTTATTTGATTTCATTGTTCATGATTCAAATTCGCTTTTTAGGGTTTACTAGGGTTTTCATTTCAGATATCACGAGTACAAATTTATTCATCTAAAAATTGTGTTGATTATTTGTATAAGCTATTAGGTTATGTTGTTTTCTTTTTAACAATTTCGTCACTGTTACTGTTGTTTATATCTTCTGTTTATTACCTGATATTGATTTTTGTGATTTATGATAAACAAATCATAATTGTTATGCATTTTTATAACTGTGGTTATGTCAATAATCTGGGTTTGTTGCTTTTGTATTAGGAACTTGGAAGGCTTAGGCTAAGTCTTCAATCAAAATGGCTTTCTGTAACAAGATTGGAAATCTCTTGAGGCAAGGTGCTACCCAGAGCACTCAAGCTCCTGTCTCATCCATGCTTAACTACTTGCGCCACATGTCTTCAAGCAAGCTTTTTATTGGAGGTATTGATTTGGTTTGAAATCAAGCTTGTATTATGTTTATCTGGTCTAATGATGGTGATTAGTGATTACTTATTCGTACTATTATTATTATGGCACTAATAAAATGTATGGTTTTGGCTTTTGGGTATTGCAGGCCTATCTTATGGAGTTGATGACCAGTCTCTTAAGGATGCATTTGCCACCTACGGAGAGGTGGTTGAGGGTGAGTTTATCTTAATTTATCGTTGCTAAGTGATTTAATTTAGCTTCATTTTGTAATGTGTTTATCCTCATTTGTATCATCGTGACACTGCATTGACATTGACATGTTAGGTAGAAGTTCAATTTCGGTAATTTGTATTGTATGCTGAAGAACACATTTCAGCTGGGAAAATGTTGTCTTTGAATTTGAATTTTGAGTAGATATGCTATTTATAATCTTTTTTGAACAAATATGTTATTTATAAGCTTAGCAAACATTATATCTGGAAGTTTGTAATTCTGACGAGTAAGTTCAATTTCCCCTACATTGATACATTGAAGTGTCTTTGGTTTATGATTGAAACATTGAAGTGTCTTTGGTTTATGACTATTGAAACATAAAAAAGCATACGTTTTGTTTGATTTTGGTATTTTTATAGTAATAATTTTGGCTCTGTTTTTGCAGCAAGAGTTATCACTGATAGAGACACTGGAAGATCAAGGGGATTTGGATTTGTCAACTTCACCAGTGAAGAGTCTGCAACTTCAGCACTCGCTATGGATGGACAGGTTGTAATATTATGCTGTTAAATGTCTATTTTATTTTAATAGTCATTTTAGTTAGCTGTCTGACATGCCCTTGTTCATTAGGATTTAAGTGGGCGAAACATTCGTGTGTCCTATGCAAATGATAGACAATCTGGACCTCGTCCTGGAGGTGGTGGATATGGTGGCGGCGGCGGTGGATATGGAGGCGGCGGCGGTGGATATGGTGGCGGCGGTGGCGGTAGTTGGTGATGGAAACTTTTATTTTGATGCGCTTTTCTTCATATGTTGAGTTATGGCCCAAGTGGTCAGTCACTAATTAGTGAAATGTTATGGTTTTTTGTCGTCGTTGGCACATTTTGGTTATTCAGTGTTTTCTAGGTTCTGTGTGTTTTTCTAACTCTGAAAATAAGATAGGACAATGTTATGTGGTTATGACTCTTAATTGTTACGCTGTTTTATGAGAATAGTCATGGCACAAATATTGCAGTATTTAGGTATATTTTTGGTGGAGATGATTACCTATGTTTCCATTGTTTTACCCTGTGTGAAGAACTACTGGTCAGCTAGCGCAACATTTGATGATGGTGCATCAGTCATTTTTATCCGATTATTATGATTACACCCATCTTGAGCAATATGTTTTCAGCTCAACAATCACATGTGAATTCAACTTTTGTTTCGGTTTTAAAAACAAAATATTTAAGATGTTCAATTGTTTTATTTGTTTTTTGGTCAGTTTGAAATTACAATTGAGTGCAAATGAACGTTTGTGCTCTATAAGTTGTTTCTTTGGGTTGAAATAGTTCAATTTTTTCATGCAAATCCAAATGTTATGTCAATTCCCTGACGATAGGGAATTTCTTTCCCACCCTCTTCTACGGCCTTTCAGTATTTCAGAGATCTGAACCAAGTTTTAGATTATAACGATTCCCCACAGATTTCAGAAAAATACATGATGTTGATATGCTATATCCAAATCTTGTTAATATACAATTTGGAAAATAAAATTTGTAAACTCTGCACTAGTTCGGCATTGTGTCAAATACATTTTTTTGTTGATATATTTTTGATTATATGATTGGTACTATGTTAGCATAGAATTAGAATTTGGCAACTTGAGAAATCTAAGTTGATTTAAACGTGCATCCAAGATGAATTGAAGCATATGAACGAGAACACAAACTAAACATAAATTAAAAAAAATAACACCGATGTTTTAAGGTTACAACAAAATATTCAAACAAAAATTATCCAAATGTCCCCCTTCGGATGTAAATTATCCAGTATCTCCATGAACCTCATCTATATCTCTGCCCATTATCCCTCAGACATGATCTATGATGTGCCCTAGTTGCGTGTAGCAGTGCTGGTCCCTGTGTCTGCTCAAATGGCCTCGGAGCCCTTTGATGCAGGTTGACATATGTAAGATGGTAAAATATCATACACCGTCTATATATGTTGTTGGTGGTAAGTATTAAATTCATTCTTCCTCTCAGATATTGAATTCATTCTTGTTGCGCGGAAAATATCATAAGACTTTCTTACACTGTTACAAATACATGAAGAGTTGTTTTTTCAGAACGAATGAATGACGAGTTGTTATCTCATATCCAAAACACCCGTCAAGAACACGCCAAGCACAAGGAATTTCTGAACATAGGTGAGCCAGTTTAACTTATTTTCACCTTTTTGTTTATAAAAAATAAAGACATTAATACAGAATGTTTAACACCACTTCTTTGTTTTTCAGTCTTCAGTGTTTGTTTTTTATGCTGGTATTTAGTGGTGTGTGAGATGGAAGGCTTAGTAATCGTCGGTGATATGTTTCGATAATAAGGTCAAACAAAATGGCACATCTTGTTTTCAAGAGTTTTGAAGTGATATGTCACACTAATGTGGCTGCATGTGCTTATGTACCCTAGTGATGGCAAAAGCTCTATAGTTAAATCAATTTTGTTTCACCGATATTGCACTTGCTTAACGTGGTGGTTGGGGCACCTTTGTACGTCTAAATTCTCCGATTTTCTCATGTGCATGTCGATGGTCATCAAAACCTTACAACAATCCAAACACCTCACCCATTACAAGTGTGCTCAAGCAACTAAAAATGGCGATGTAAATTTTTAAAGGACTAAAAATACTGACAAATTTTTAGTCAAGATAAAAAAGTTTGATTTTTTTTCTGTAGGGATTAAAAGCAAAATTTTAAATATTTATAATGATCATTTACTTAATTAACACATTTAATTAAGATAAGTTTTTCCCTTAACTATGCGGTTTTCAGGAGAGAGTGGTCTTTGTACTTGGAAATTCGGTCGAAAGGCCGAAAGGCCGATTCGGCGATTGTTTCAATCAATATTCAAATTTGATTTTTCTAAATAATTCGTGGAGAGATTAAGAATGGGGTGCTCTTTAAAGAAACAAAACCCCTTTCTAAAATGAGGCGTAGCTTTCAGACTCTTCTAATATTAGTGTACAATGGGTTACGAGACAATGCATCAACAACTCTATTGTCTCATCCACAAGTGTAGATGATTTCATAACCAAATCTCAACAACTTAGTGATCCACTTATGTTGCCCATGTGTTTGAACACTCTATGTTAACAACCCATTAAGGCTTTTCTGATATGTAAAAATTTGAAAAAGACGATTGGCAATAAATTTAGAAAGTGCATCAAACCGTTTAAAGCAATAAAGTAGTAAACTATGCATGTTTCTAGTCCAAGTACTATTTGAGCTTTATGCTCACAATGTCTAAACAAAGCAAGACATATTCTAGTAACGATTTTATAGGCCCTTCATGAAATATAGTCATCTATTGTATATAGGGATTCATATTCTCATTAGCATTTGAGAATGTTAAACTCACCATACAAGCAAATTGAGACCATTGGATTCAAAATCTGTATTTTTACCACTAGACCAAACCGTTGTAGTAAAGAAATACCTTAAGTTGCTTGTATGGATTTTACAAACAACTTATTGAAATACCTTAATAAAAAGAAATACCTTAAGTTGCTTGTATGGATTTTACAAGTAAAGAAATACCTTAATTGAACATGGATTTTACATTCTAATAAAAAGAAAAGATCACAAGCAAATTATTATAGTTTGGTTTGTAATTGGATGGTCATTTTTTTTCTTTTTAATTTAATTTTTCAACACACCAATATAAAAAAGTTGTACACAAACCTCTAATCAAATAGCACTATCTATCTCATAATATAACATATCCTAACAAATATCTAATTATTGAATTTGTGTAAAACTATTTACATGGTTTGTAAATTGAATTCTTACCTGTGCATCAAATCATGTCAAACATATATTTATAGTGATATTTTACAAACTAACCGTAAAAAGGTTTATTATAAAATATTTTTTACTGGTTTCATGTATAAAAAATATTACACTGTCAATGTATACAAATTAAATCTTTATTGTAGTGTGACTTTTCAAAATTTTATTGAATAATATATGTTATGAATATATAAATGACGACCACATCTCTATCATCGATTGGTCCCATGGTCTAGCGGTTAGGACATTAGACTCTGAATCTAGTAACCCGAGTTCAATTCTCGGTGGGACCTTAATTTTATTGTTTTAGATTTTTTCTACCTGTTATTCATTCATTCCGATTATAGGAGGAAGCTTTTGCGCCTAAAATCTATATTCGATGCAATTTTAACGAATTTAAATTCCTTTTTAAATTTTTTTTTTGAAGGGAAAATTTTAATTCATATTTTTTGTTTAAGGACAATTCATTTTAACATGAACTGTTATTTTTGCATTTCATTCCACATTTGAGCTGATATATTTTTACCGAACTATATGAACTTCACCACACTATATATAGGACGAAGAATATAGGCTTATTAGATCATTTGGTCCCTTAATTAATTTCATGTTTTCATTTTGGTCCCACAATTAATAAAAATGACGTTTTGGTCCCTCACCTTTTCCTCCGTTTGCCAAATAAATATTTAACCGTCAAGTTTAATCTCAAGTGTCTATGATGGACCAATTTTAACCTTTTAATTTTTTTTAAGAAAGAAGACCGTCGGATACACATGTCTATTTTATCTTACCCTATACCACTACCACCTAACCTTTTTTTTCCTTTACTTCATCCTTCATCTTTCTTTTCTTCATCTTCATCAATTATATTCATACATTTATCACAACAACCAAGATTTTTTTTTGTAAACTAATTCTCTCACGTAAAAATATAATTAATAATCTTCCTTGCCTTTCCTTCTCTCACGTAAAGTCATTCTCTTTCATATATTATTCATTTTTTTTTCTATCACTCAAGACAACCAGATAAAGAATTCATTCAACCTTCTTCTCTCCACCACTGTACCCAGCTAAGCCAAGGAATAAATGGTATCCAATTTTAGAGAAGGAAAGGCAACCAAATCCCTCCATTCCCCAAATCAGATCCAAATTCCCAATTCCAATTCCAAATTCTAACCTTAATTCAAAAATCGGATTTCAGTTCCAATTCCAAGCAAACCATAACCCTAATTCCCAATTCCAAAATCCCCAAATTGAATTTCACAAATTCCATTCGATATGGGAGATTTCAACCTCGCGCTTGTGATTGTCGCCATAGTTGTATGCGTAATCGTGTTTCTCGTAAATGTATATTTGCTCGTGAACTATCAGCCTGACGATGTTAATCAGGCTTATTTTCCTACATTTGTTGTTGTTTTGCGAGAAGGAAAGACAAAGAAGGAACAAAGTGATGGTGTTGTGATTTCTGTTGAAGATTGTTTTCCTATATAAAGTTTTTTTTTATTTGACGGTATTGTTTTTTTTTTTTCCGTCAGAGATGGTGTTGTGTTTTCTGTTGAAACTGAAAGAAAAAACACACCATGTGTGTGTGTATATATATATATATATATATATATATAGATGATTGATGAGTGTGTTTGAATATGTAAAAATAAAATGTATATAAAGTGTATGTTGTTGTTATATATAAAGTTGTTGAAATAAAATAATTTTTTTTTGTGTTATTGTGAAGAATGTATGAATATAATTGATGAAGATGAAGAAGAGGAAGATGAAGAAAAGGAAAAAAAGTTAGGTGGTAGTGGTACATTGTAAGATAAAATAGACATGTGTTATCCAATAGTCCTCTTTCTTGAAAAAAAATCAAAGGGTTAAAATTCGAAAAATTTACAAGGTCTATGGTGGACTATCTGTAATGTTGGTCCACCACATACATTTGGGGTTAAACTTAATAGTCTGGATTTATTTGGCAAACGGAGGAAAAGGTGAGGGACCAAAACACCATTTTTATTAATTATGGGACCAAAATGAAAACATGAAATTAATTAAGGAACCAAATAATCTAATAAGCCAAGAATATATTATTTGAGTTATATACTAATTGTTGGTTCATTCATCTACTGCTCTCACCATTTGTTTAGCATATCAGAATTTTAATTTTTTAAGATTACTTCAAAATTCTCAAAGAGTTTCATTTTAAGAGTGGCATAGCAAAACCCATTAAAAATAAATTATGTTCACTATTGGAGATTGGAGTCTTGGAGATGCTCTTCTTGGCCACTAGAACAAATATGAGAGCATTGAGATCAAAAACACAAAATGACTTTAAAAAAAAAGCAACAAATAATTCCATCCGATCTCTATTATATGATAAAGTTTACATTTTAAGTTTATTATGTAAATTATGTAATTAGTTTTTAATATACGTTAAATACATCATTTATTGAATAAATATAAAAATTGAACTTTCACTTATAGAGTCTGTTTGACAAGGCCAAAAAACAAGCTTATAACTTTTCTTATAAGCTTGTATGAATATTTTTTTTTTAGTAAACATCATTTCATCAAGAGCTTATAACTTATTTTTAAAATGCTATTTAAAAAGCGTTTGAACTTATAATTTAGGCTTATTCAATCACCCGGTCCTTTAACTTAATTGATTGTCTTAATTTAGTCCCTTAACTATAATTTTTATCAACTTGGCCCCCTATGTTTTGTTCTGTTACTAGTTTTAGTCCTTTATATTAGTTTCTCTCAAAAAAACGTTAATAGAAAGGAGTAAAACTAGTAACGGAGCAAAACATAGAGGACCAAATTGGTACATAAGTTAACATTCTTTTAAGAGAAACTAACATGAATGACTAAAACTAGTAACAGAGCAAAACATAGGGAACCAAATTGGTACAAATTATAGTTAGGGGACCAAATTAAGACAATCAATAAAGTTATGAGATCGGCCGATTGAATAAGCTATAATTTATCATTATTTCTTCTAGGTTTACCCTCACCGTTTTGTCTAAAATTCAGTTCTACCCTTTATAATTTATAAACAATAGTTTTTATAAAATTTTGAGTGCATGGTCATTCAAATAAGTTAAACAAAAAGATTGAATCGCTAATTAAATAAAATAATCCAACTTTAATGTCCTAGTCCATTTCACTTCTATGATCCATCCCAAATTACACAAATCCAATTCAGCTTATCCTTGATTTTTACTGCGGGAAAAAAAAAGGTTGAGATGGGAAAACATATCAGCCTGAGTAAGAGAATGCACGTATACGAAGTCATGGATTAAGTTTCCTCAATCCCACTACACACAATGTGTCCAAAACCAAAGGAGTATTGTATATAACCACTATTTCTTTTCTGGAAATAGTATATAAACGCTGTGTTATCGCTTATCACTACATATTAAGAGTAATGAAGATACATGGATGAAATGAGTTGAAGTCAGTTAAGCTCGGTTCAACTTAATAAAATTTGAATTAGTTTAAACTTCAACTCGAGTTTGTCACAATTTTTTTTAAACTTGAACTCAGTCCGATTCAAGCTTACAAATCCTTCAAATGAGGTTCATCTTTAAACTATGAACGCGGCTCAATTTAACTCGAACTTTGGTTGTGGATTGTGTAATCTAGGTTTCAAACTTCAGAGTATGTTCGTATTTAAATAATATGTTTGAATCCTCCAAATACTAACAATTTTTGTGCTTGATTAATCCCACACAGGGTGTTTGAATTATAAAATTCGAAATACTTTTAATTTAAGATTCCATAATTCGAATTGGTGAAAAACTTATTTTTCCATAAAATAAAAAAAGAGGGAAAACTCTTTTTAAATTATATAATCCGAAATACTTAGAAACATTTTTAATAGATCATAAAATTAAAAAAAAGTTCTAGTATTCAAATAAACTAGACCCAACCTTTAATTTTTATAACCAGGCCAAATCTATCAAGCAAAGTCTTGATCTATTTAGCAAAGTCTTGATGTGGCCTATTCTTTATCCCTAAACATAATGTTGGTACACAACATCCTTTTAAACCTTTTTGAGAGGGCATCCTCTTTATACTGTTTTCATCATGATCATGGAATAAACATATAGGCAACATTAACCCAATATCAAGTCATTAACTTATTATTAAATTTTACTCGATGTATTCCTCATTTTTTTTTTTTACTATTCTATAACTTTTGCTTATAGAAAAAGTTAAATGTCAAATTTATACAGGATTCATGATTCATGTTACATTTAATCCTTCATGGATCCATCCAAATAAAATAGGAGTTTGTATAGTGTCAGCTATGACTGAGGATCCCACAAGTTAAATGCAAGGTGACAATGATACAATATTGCAGTCCACGCGTTTCTCCCCAATTAAGGTCAGATCTATATTCCATTTAGTCAAATTTAGGCCTTACAAAATAGAATTGGAGGGACATTGTTTTGGTGTATATACGGCATTATTTTGATTTTCTATACAATATCTTCTGTAGTTGACATACGTGCTCTCTTAAGTCGGTCATTCATCACAAGCATTTAGAAGGATATATCAATTGACATTGACCTACTTATACTTAATTATTCTCATATTTCTTCTTTCAATTGAATATAACCTACCTAATGTTTGTTTATATATAAGAGTCTTAACAAGTTGATGTTAAAAAATAAAATAAAATAAAATAAATTTTGTGTTAAAAGACTATTTTTAAATTGAAAAATGATATTTGTATAACTATTTTGTGACAACTTTTGAAATAACTATCTTTTGCATTATAATGTTTTTATTTTCTCTTTCTATTACTTTAATTTTTATGACGATACCCACATTTCTTTATATATCTTTGATTATACCCTAAGTTGTTCCAAAAATTGTTGCTCAAATAGCATACCATTTTAAAATTTTTAAAAAGTTAAATATATATACAACTTCCAAAATATTTTTTTTTTATTACTTAACATGGGTTCTTAGGACTTAAAGTTTGTCTAAATTTTTAAATACATTACCACTATTTGTTTGGTGGGCAAAAAGTCTCACATGCTTAGAAATTGGGACTAAAATTAGTTCATGAACACACTATTTTTCATGTTTTTAGGATAATTGTGAGAAGTCACATAAGATTTAATATGATGGATCCCTTGATTTCTTTTTCATTAAATCTTTTCATTGCGGATGAAGATAGAATTAGCAATTTGGCGTTTCATCTAACAAGAGATAACTAATTGGGGTAAGAGAAATTATAAGTTGTTTATTTTCATTAATGTTATGAGATAAGTTAAAAGAATTAATTGAAAGATAAGAAAATAATAAATAATAAATAAAATACGATAGAAAAAGAAACATTAATATAGTAAAGCGATTTATATTTATAATTTAAACTTTTTTATTTTAATGTAACTTTTAATTTAGAATGGAAGTAATATTAGTGTAGATGATGATCACATGAACTGTACATGCAAGTGAAAGTGTTGTGCATGACAAGAAGCTTGTGAGTTAGTTGTGGGATGCATAACAAGGGGCAAGTTTTTACTAAGCCGTAAATAGCTATTCAGGTTGAAGAACAAGTCACATGGGCTTCACTTCAAGATATACCTACTGCTTTGGGCACTTGCATGCCACTGCCAGCAAATTATAGGATATTCTCACTTTATGACCATTTGTGAGGTTACAGAGTGTTGTATAATCGAGAAGAAAAATAGAAGCTATATATGTGGAATATATTCCAACTTTTTAAAAATTGATATGCTTTATATGTGACCAACCCAACTTATCCAATCTCACCATTAGTTAGTTCCTTGTGCACTTTTGGAATCATTAATTTACTTGCATAAAAGGATACCCACCTTTTTGCAGGGGCTAATTTTTCTTTGATTTAACCACCAAGTATATATGAAAATGTATGTGAATAGAGGTCACAAGTTTTTTTTAATCGATAAATATTATTAAACGTCATCCCCGTAAGACGTAAGATATGGACGAAATAAGATACAAATGGTACCGCATATAGACGGTACACCATAACCACCTAAAATCACCTCTGGAGATAAACCCACCAAAACACATCACCACCTAAAATAGACTCCAAAAAAAATAAGCACTGTAGCACGTATCCACTACCGCCCATCGTCACTACTCACCCATAAAGAACACCCTCAAAATAAAACTTCCAGACCACAACACCCAAGTGGAGCCACAAATCGAAGAGCACCTAACCAAATGGTCATGCAGCTATCACAAACCTCGCGATCTCCGATCAACCGAAAGAGCACAACACAAAGCCCAAAAGCCAACATAATTCGAAGAACTGACTCCCGAATTCGAATAAAAAGTGACTGTCTTTGAGAATATAGCCGTGATTAATCTTGAGAGAGAAATATTTTGTCGTCCATTGTAATTTATCTAAATCTAAGGATTAGTTTTATAATTACGCATGGAAGATTTTTTCTAGAGGAGTTGTTTCTAGATCATATTCAAATTAGTTTTACAATTGTGCGTAATTCAAATGATAGTAGAAAATAGGATGGTGTATTAAGGGTGAAAATAGATTAGACCGTGTTGAACTTTGCAAAACATAAGTCTGACTTATTTAAAAAAAATGATAGGTCTGAGTCTAACCTATTATCTATTATAGACTCACTTTTAAGATCTGACCTGATCTATTTAAAAGTCTGATGAAACCTGAAAGTCTATCTTGACCAACAACACTAATAAATCTACTACTAAATAGGTCAAATCTTATGAAGATCTGAAACACATGAATATGTCTCCTACTAAATAATGAAATCGTACGGATGTGAAGATGTCTAATCACACTAATATATCTCCTACTAAATAAAGAAATCACATGAAGGCTTGAGTTTATGAAAAACTTCAACAATATCAACAATGGAGGATATCTGATATATAAAAAACTTAGTAGAGCAATCCGACATGTTTAATAGACTTTTTGTAAATCCTAACCTAATCCATTTAATTAAATAAACTTTTTTTTTGAAGTAATTAAATAAACTTTATAAAAGGCAAGAGTCTAACCTTCTTATTAAACGAGCTGGACCGAACTAAATTTTTCAATAGACTAGTTCGTAAGCGCCGTTGTTGTTTCAACCTCAACAACCATTCAAAAATTACATTTATAAACTCTCAAACCATCACATGATATTATATGATAGTTTAATTTTGAATAAAAATATTGATTAAATTCATAGTATTTGATAAAACTGACGATAACAACCTTATAAACTAAAGAATGTGTCATACAAAAGAGACCCATGAAAGGAAGAAAGTCTTGATTAATTAATGAACGAGGACCCCAAATACCGACTTAGTGCCCTTAGACAACTAAGAGGGGTCTTGAGAGCTGCTATAGATAATGCTCCTTTTAGTACCAGAAACTTCCAAGGATTCAGCTTTTGTTCTATAAGTACTTAAAAACCTAGTTAAGCCTTCTGCTTTAATTCTTAGAGTGACAGTAAGTATCATTGGCATCCAAACTTTACACTACCTTTTGAATTGTTATATCTTCAATTTCAATTAATTTATGGCCTAAATATACAAACTTGAAATGATTATTGGCTTGCAATTACATGCATATATATAATTTTAAATTTATTCCATTTTCTCTTTATGCTTTTTTTCTTAACATTTATTATATGTGAAAATATAACGGAAAGAATTAATGGAAGTGTCCTCCTTGTTGCTGATTTGCACCACAGCGCCGCTTGGATAGGGACCAACCTGGAATAAAGGTTGTGGAAACTATAAGACCCATGAGACAGAATGACAAGTATATAAATATAAATATTTGACTTAAAACGTACTTCTGATTTTATTAAGGGCTAAATGTACTTCTGTTACTTCTATTTAAACATGTAACCAACGATGTACAAAATTTTAGTTCTTTCCCAAGCTTTAATATTTTTCCCACAACCAATTTAGAGATTATTTTTCATGACATTGCATTTAATTAATGATGTATAACTATGTTTAATAGTGTCACATTGTTAATTTAGATCGAAAACCAGGTTACAATTTTTTTTCTTCCGGTTTCATTGATCAAATATAAACATATTATTCTAAAATTCATTGTTTATTATCTTAATTAATTAACAATATCACAAACCAAGCAATTGAGCTTAAGTAGTTAATGAGCTTCACCAAAGACGAATCGTTCAGGAGACCCAGGTTTAATTTCTAAGTGAAACAATTCTTAGTCAGACTATCCTTACTTCACAGCCGAACTTCAAATTAACAGAGTTTTTTCTCTTGAGAAACGGAAGATTACCGCCAATTTTTTAACAATATCACATCATCACATGAATTTCACATTATTAAAGAATCACATAAAAAAACTTTAAATGAGATTGTGAGCAAAAAGTATGAAATTTGTAAAACTCACGGATTATAAATGAAAACCAAAATAAATTGAAATAGAAAAATCAAAGATACATTTAAATATAAATATCATATTTAGATGTAAAGTGTTATTGTTGGAAGTGATATGACCTAAAAAAGTGTTTATAAGTGGAAGCGGTCATCACCGACAAGTTGATTTTGTGGGGTTATGTTGAATCCAATTACTATTTTAAGATGGTATCCAAGCCTATCAAAGATCCGTTGGATCATCTGCTATTAAATTTTCACTATTGAATCATTAATTCATCATTTATATTCATGCACCAAACCAAATAGCGCTGACGTGAGGAAGGGGTGTTAGGAGCCTCATGTTGGAAGTGATATGTGTATTTTTCTGTAGAATGACAAAAGATAAAGAAGAAAAGAAAAAACCTAAAAACAGGCTCAACCTCGGGCATCGAGTCTCAATTCAATTCTGATGGAGGAGTCTGCCAAAAAGTCACATCTAATCTTAAAGAGCACCCGAACTTGACCAAGAAATTTGCGCAATGGTTGCCTTCTCGAAACACATGTTAAAAAAAATGTTAGGAATATGCTCCTTTAACCCACAAATCTTCACTAACAAAGAAACATATACATGCATATAAGAGTGATCCAGATTTTGAAGAAAACAAAGGATTTTTAAAAAATCTATTTCGCAAATAACTCGTTGAATAGAGTTGTTGATTACTGACATCAAACTATAATAAACCTCAAATAGCTCAGCAAAAAGTCGGAGCAATCTTCACCTCAAAAATCAATTTTATATTTAACCAATTTGGCTATCATACGGGTAATTTTTAAATGCAAAGAAATTGTGTAAGATAAAAAAAAAAAAAGAGATAGATAGATAAATAGAGATGCCATACATGCAATATCACACCCAGTTTCTCTATTTTGAAGTTTGAATCATATAACTATATTTTTAAAGTGAAGGTCTCTAGTTTTTTATTTAGATATGTAAACTTAAATTCGTTAAAAAAAATATTATACTTATCAGACAGTTCTATACAAGTGTAAATATTAGACATGTCAAGCTATTTATTGGTATATCAACCTTTTAAGAAATAGGTTAAATATTCTTTTTAAAAGTGTCATCATAAATAAGTTTTTACACAACTAATATATCATATCGGACCTTTAAAAAAGTTAAACTAAACTTTATATAAAACCTTTAATAGGTAATAAACTAAACTCATCTCTAATCTTTAAACCAAACCTGACCTATTAAGTAAAATCTAGCTCGACAAATCTATTCTTATCCCTATAGATAATGTTGTTGCATATTTATCCCAATTGATTATTTTTTTTTTACTTCAAGCATAAACAAATGACCTCTTTGGAGTTTGGTCAACAAAGATAAAAGAAATGTATCTTGTGAAAGAGATAGTATCAAACTTTTGAAGAGGAATCCGATGATATGTTTGATTATATGGAATGAAGAGATAACATAACACTCACTCACACACTCATACAAATTGGTAATTGGAGATTTAACACCGTAGAGACCAATCAAGCATATTTCACACTAGACATGTTATCATTTTAGCAACCACCACTTTGTGTCGTTACCTTGTTGATAGCAAAGTAACTAATATTTGCCGCAACAAGTTTCCAATGTCATTTTAGCATACTCCAACCGTCCATGTCAGGATGTACAGATATAGCCAACCATTCTTTATTAGTATAACATGACAATTCATTTGAGTTCCACACATGACTCCGTTTGTAGTATTTTATGTTTTTTTTTTTTTTTAATAAAGAGTGATGACTAAGCAAACCAAAATGCCAAAGCAAATTATAAAAATAAAACTGTTCAACATGTAAATAATAGTATTTGTTCAATAATAACAACATTGTTTCATATTTTTTTTCTTCCTTTTTATATATATGAATAAGAAAAAGAGTGAGATCCACAACCTTTTTAGCAGACCCCACTCATAATTATTACACCTTCCCTTTCTTTCCTCCAACTCATAGATCTACACAATTCCTCCTTCTTTCCTTGCTTTTTTGCTTTCTGTTTCTTTCACATTTATATCCTTCTTCTTTCTATACCAGATTTATATATCTATATAACTTAATTCACCGACACAATAATAATTAACAACAAATAATTTCACAAAAAAAAAACAAGAAAAATGAGAGAAGGTTCTTTTTTTGTTGCTGTTGAAAATGAGAGGCATGTGATGTGATGTGATGTAGAATAACAATAATAATCAAGCGGAATCCTCGGGTAATTCATTTTCCTTTTTTAGCCTCGACTGAATCCCATAATAACGAACGTACCACTTGACGAATTTTCTCAACCCCGTCGCGAGATCCGTCGTTGGTTTATACGCGAAATCTTTATACGCCATTGTAACATTCGCATGTGTGTATGGAACGTCACCGTTTCGTGGCATCTTAATAATATGTTTCTTCGCTTTCGTACTTAACAAATTCTCAAGAATCGAAACAAGCTTTCCCACTGGCACCGGCGACGTGTTTCCGAGATTGTAAATTCTTAACTGAGCCGGTCCTTTTTTCTTTCCGCCGCTTCCGGTACTTTTCTCCGCCGTATCCAACGCTCCTACACAACCTTTTACAATATCATCGATGTAGGTGAAATCACGCGCCACTTCTTTACCTTCCTGCGTTTGGTAAACATCGATCGTTTTTCCGTGGAGAATATCTTTGGTGAAGAAAAAGTACGCCATGTCTGGTCTTCCCCAAGGACCGTAGACGGTGAAGAATCGAAGTCCGGTGAGGGAGAGACCGTAGATGTGATTGTAAGTGTGTGCGATTTCCTCACCGGCTTTTTTAGTTGCGGCGTAGAGACTCGCCGGTTGATCTGTCCGGTGAAGTTCGGAGAATGGATTTTCAGTGTTGAGACCGTAAACTGAGCTTGATGAAGCCCAAACGATTGCTGGTTGAGGATTGGCGGCTTTGGAAACTTCTAGAAGGTTAACAAAACCAGCAATGTTGGATTTGATGTAAGATTGTGGATTTTGCATTGCGTAACGAACTCCGGCTTGTGCTGCGAGGTGAAGGATGTGAGTGATCGGAACAACGTCGAAGAGTTTTGTTAATAATGGACCGTCGTTTAAATCACCTTCAACGATGAAGATTTGATGCTGAGTTAACAAAGCTTGACGAGCGCGTTTCAACGATGGATCATAATAACTGTTGAAATTGTCTAAACCGATTACACCGTCACCGCGCTTTTTAAGAGCGAGGGAACAGTGTGAACCGACGAAACCAGCTGCGCCGGTGACAAGAACAGTGAAACCATTAGGACGACGAGGAATGGCGGAGTGACGGACTTGTCTTTCCCATGCTCCGCCACCGCCGAATGCAGAGGTGAGGAAGTGGGAGTGGGTGTGGAAGTGGTGGTTGGTGGATTCGGAGAGTGGTGGGTAATTGAAGGTGAAGAAGAAAACAAGAACAAGTGCTATTAAAAGTGTGGCACGGAAGAGAAGTTTGGAAGAAGCGTTAAGGAGTCTAGTGCTGTTAACTTTTCTGATGTAGCTGTTGTAACGTTCAAGCTTTATGGTTTTGCTTGTGTCTGGTGGAGAAGCCATTTTGGATTATGAAATTGGCGTTGATGTCAGTGTTTGTTTGTTTGTTTGTTTTATGATCACAGGCACAGGCACATCAATAAGGGATGGATTAAAAGGGGTTACCTCTAAATGTGTGTGTGAGAGAGCTGATGATTTGAGGTTGAGCCCTGAAGCTTCAAAGGGTGTGAGAGGATTATTAATATAAAGGAGAGAGAGAGTGAGAGGAAGAAAAGGAGGAAAGAGAGACAAAGATGGGTTGGTGTTGGTTGGAGACCACTTTCCTTTTCTTCTTAACTCTTCACACACTCATAGAAATTAGAAAGTGCTAGTAGTAATAATGCTTAGTGTGTAAACATTAATTAATTACAGTTAAAATCATCTTCTTTGGTCTACTATTGTAGTAAGTACACCTTACTACTGGTAGTTTTAGTCTCTCGGGACACGGGACACCAATTAAAGAAGTAAATATAACATGGCTAGTCAAATTTTAATGAGTTGATTACACACATTTTAATAAAATATTACTAAATATGGATTTGTAAACAAAAAAACTCTTATAACGTTTGTCAACATTTTACATCTATTAAATATAAGATTTTACTCCTACCAGCTTTAGATGTTTCATGTACAATTTAGTTTCAAGTTTAGTTATATGACTTGTCACATTTATTAATGATGTGAAATTATATGTGATAATGTGTTATTTCTAATCATTAAGGTTGTGGATATGTTAATATAGACCGCAAAACGTGTTCATCTATAAGTATCATGTTTGAATCTTCTAAATGCTAACAAATTTTGTGTTTGATTTATCTATCTACAACTTTACACTGATTTTAATTGAACTTCACTAATGGACCGTAAGAATGATTTTCTAAATTAGTTGATCTTGAGGTTAGATATTGAGGTTAAAATAGACAAATAATATGTTATTGCTAATTTAAACCAAAAATGTAATTACAACTTTTTAAATTTAAGTTTTATCAATCAAATGTAAATTTATTCTTCTGAAATTGTGTTTCTTGCTAGACATGGCAACGGGGTGAGGACGAGTTTTAGCATACCTGCCGCTGCCCCTAAATCCGTCGGAGATAGAAAATTCATACCCAAACCTACCTCAGCGTAGACAGGTTTCCTAGCCCCTCCCCAACGCCCATCCGTGAAGCTGTAGTTAAAAAAACATGTTATTTTTTCTTTCTTTTACATATCTAAAAAAATTCTTTAGATATATACTTGTTATGTTAAAAGGGTATAAGAGTAATATGATTATCAATTATAAGGGTAAAAAAGTAATTTAAAATAAACGGGGCGGGTGCGAGGCATGTTTGACTATCCCTCAACTCCGGCCCCATACTAAAGAAATGGATTTTCCCCGCACCCGCACCAACACCCAAATAAATCGACTTTTTCCGTTAAATACGGGGCGAGGGCGGCTGAATCTGGGCAGGGGCGAGTTCAAATGCCATGCTTAGGTCTTGCTAACCACTACTCCATGACAATTGTTAAAAAATCCTTAAATAAATTTTTTGTCATGGAAACATAAGTTTTTACTTTAGATCAAGTAATAATTACATTATATTTGATAAATAACTTACTTGTTTTAATTGTTTGATCAATACCATAAGACACTAATTGATATTCTCCTAAATATAATTTCACATCCTGAAAAGTTAGTTTCAAATTGAGTTATTGAAAAGATACTCTAAACTTTTAGAGTTAGCATGGATATGGCTATAATTTTGTTTTACTAATAAAGCACCAAAGTGTATTTAAACTTCTTAATTATGGTAATGTAATTGCAAAGTCATATTATAACCCTTTCTTGTATTGTTGTATTAAGTACTGTGCTGCGTGGGCCTTGCCAAATGCCAGCTATGTAAATGGAGAAATACTTGCACTTGGACCATGTGCCTTTCACGTGCCAATATGTCAACCCTCTAGTCTAATTAAATTCACAAGCCAATAAGCTACCATATGGCATTCATTAGCTTGTGGGCAGGATATATAACAAACACCAGACAAATGAATTCTTCAATTCTTCTTGCTCATTTCTTTTCCTTTTTACACTGTTTATTTTAATATTTTAATAGAAGTACTGTTAAATTGTTTGTTATAAGAGCATTTTGTAACATGTTTGGCTGGTTTGGCCAATAACCAAACACAAATAATATAGAAGAGATTCTAGGTGGATCAAAAACGATTATACTGAAATGGTGGATGATCAGATTTACTTAGAAGTCAAAGGGTTCATATTCTGAATGTGTCCAGAATTTTCAACCTCATTATAAACCAAGATAATTGTTTAGATTTTTGAAGATTGTGCGAATGTGACAAATGCCAACCGACAATGTTTAAGAATTCGATCCTTTTCACATTTATCATTATTAATCGTCTAATAATAGTATTAGATAAATAGTTAGCATCTTTATTTATGTTGTTACAACATTTTCCGGTCATGACGTTGAATAATGCATTATTCATTTATAAAAGTTAAGTTTGATAAACACATAATTGGTTGCTTATTATCTTAGTCTTAATTAGGAAACTTGGTTAATTTATGTTCTAATAGTAGTACTACTATTTGGACTTAGAAATTGATGTAAATATGGATGAGGGTGGCCTCTAGACTCTAGTCGGCTGTCTAAATCATCAATATTTTTGGACTGACTCGAAACTTGAATAAAATCAAATTTGTAGTACAACTTGTTTGTCACCTTTGTTCATCGATATACGAAAGTTTTAAATCTTCTTGTACTTATATAAAAAAAACCAACATGATCATCTAGTGTAAGAACTTGTATCCCACACATCTCTTTCATCCTTCTACCCAAAACTTACTCTTCCAATAGCTGGGAATTGCATTGGATTCTGATTCCATGCATGAGGTTGTCATAAATCCTGTCCAATAAATTATCCATTATATATTAGCCCCACTTGTATTAAATAGATTCAACGTATATATTTGTAGTACTGGTATTTCATTAAAAATATAAATTTATTCACGGTACTATTTTATTTAATGTAGCTTTGGATATTTTTTTCCTTTCTATTAGCATATATATAATACTTTATATAACCAGTGTTGTAAAGGTATTACCAGGGATTATGATAAGTGGTTCGTGTGTGTGTATGTGGTAAATACGAAGATGAGATTCTGAGTTCGAATTCTATCCGTGAGAAGTTGTTAAAAATAGCTATATATATCTTTTATCCACATCTTATTCTTTCTTTGATAATAATACCTACATGTCACACAACTTTAATCATTTTTTTGGTGAGAGTGAAACCTAACACTTCACTTTATTTAGTTGGCATAGGTTTATCGAATGCGTATTTGTGTTCAATTTGGTAATCAGTGTTTGTACAAAAACATAAACATTCTTCATGTATATATAAACAGGATAGATGATAGCAACAAACACATAATTTTGGTGGTATTTGAAGCATTGATATATGGTAATTCTTATCCTTTACAGCTAGAGTCCATTCTGGGAATTATTACATGACGCGTTGGAAGAAACTCGATAATACGTTCAACTGTTCTAGACGTTTTTGTTGACGCACAGTACCCTGTACCTACTTCCCATAACAAAGACAAAAACTTTCAATAGCTAATTTTAGAAACTAGAAAGCATTTATTTTTATTTTAATAAAGAAATTCTGCTAGTAACATGGGACAAAACTTTGCACTTATATTTACTTCTTACATCCGTGAGAATCTTTACCAGTACGTGTAACTAATATTTAATGGATTGTTAGAAGAATGAACGACATCTTTTATTTTAGTTGTTATTTATTAATTTTATTAGGTCTGCAGCAACTTACCTTAGTAATTTTTCATGTAAAATGCTGCATTAAGTTAACAACAATTTAATCTAACAAATTCCAGCACACCAATTTAACCTAACAAACTTCTTCTAAAATGCAGCAATCTCTAATATTTCTTCTCTCTGGTGAGCTTTTCATTCATATCATGTTGTGTCATCGTTTGTATATATCTATTGTTTCTTTAGACATTTTTTTTACAAGTTGTTGTACACTTATTTAATACGTTTACAAACAAAATACCATAATTTTCATGCAAACTCAGTTATATATAGCAAACCTTAAACCGTGTTTTTCTCAACCGTGGTAAATTACACAGACAACAGAAGAATCATATATTTTGATATTTTGATATAATATAATTTAACGATCTTTATTACGGTGATATGACCCGTGCATCGCATCCGTCGAAGGTGATATGACCCGTGCATCGCACCCGTCGAAAGTCTAGTGTTAATTAACCTAGTATATTACTACATCTGTGCCAAATTAGAGTATCCAAATCCCTCTTATTAACCTTATTAAGAGTCATCTTTTTCCTCCCAAAAAAGAAGTTCGTCATCGCATCCGTCGAAGGTGATATGACCCGTGCATCGCACCCGTCGAAAGTCTAGTGTTAATTAACCTAGTATATTACTACCTCTGTGCCAAATTAGAGTATCCAAATCCGTCTTATTAACCTTATTAAGAGTCATCTTTTTCCTCCCAAAAAAGAAGTTCGTCTCTTTGTAAATCAAGAGAAAGTGCAAAAGCTTCATTAAGGAAGTCATCCTCCAACTATGTTGGTACTACAAGTACCTTGTTGTGAATAATTCAAACTAAGGAAGCCCAACAATGGATCCGATAGGCTCTGATATCATGTAACGAATATCGAGGCTTAACTCATCCTTACAAAACCGGCTTGTACGGTGAGGAGTGCCTCCTCTTTATAAACTCTTCTCGAGAACCCTATATATCCGACGTGGGACTAAATCTCACCGAGTGTTGGCCGTTAACGGACCGGTTCTGGCTGCCTGCAAATCCACGTGAAGCACAAAGAACTACGCATAAGGAGGCAAAGAAAAATAATAATATAGCAAGGCCTTATTCTACATTCATCCATAGTTTTGAAACTCGGCTCGAACCGGCCGGTCGGACCGGTCGGACAGGACCCGGTGGCCAGACCGGTTCGAGCCAACATTTGGATCGGTCATGCAGTTAACTCGGCGAGAACCGGTCAAAATTGGTAAAACCCGGTGACTCGGCCGAGTTGATGGTCAGACCGGTTCTTCCTTTTTTTTTTCTTCTTTCTTTTAGCTTTTTACTTAACTAAAACGACGTCGTTTTGCTTTTAATTAATTTTTTTTCTTCAATTTCTGTCATAATAAGTCATTAAGCGCGGATTAATACTAATTAATACTCGGTTTAATACATTTAATACCGATTAATGCTTCAAGTTTGGACTTTTGTAGAAAAAGTTAGCGACAAGAGGAATCGAACCGTGAACATTAAAATAAATGTTTGGAAGCTTAAGCACTACAACAACTTCTAATCGTTGTTACAAATTAAAATATATTATATATGTAAATATAATACATTTAAATTTTATAAGAGGAAAGAACACATCATTTTTGTTTTAGAAAATCTACATATTATATTAATTTAATATATTTCCTATCAACAAAATATAGTTGTACAAAGATTAAAATACATATTACATGTCAGTTTTTTTAGTTTTTAAGTGAACAAGTCATCGATTAAATCCGATTTAATCCGATTAAATAGTTATATAAATTTAATCTCAAGACCGAGTTATCTAACCGAGTCATCCGAGTTGATCCGGTTCAGTCATGCAGTTCGACCAATGACTCAGTGGTTCGACCATTGACCCAGTGACCCAGTACCCCTACCGAGTCGATGACCGAGCCGAGTTTTAAAACTATGCATTCATCAACGTTTATATAACAAGGTGTTCGAGAAATTTGTTGATGCAGAAAGTTCAAAAGTTGCACGGGACACACTTGTAAAGTAACCAAATGGCAAGAAATTCTATTGATGGAAAACGGTTTTCAAGCTCAAAGTGAACCTTGAAGGCTAGATAGTGAAGCATAAGGCAAGACTGGTTGTCAAAGGATTCATGCAAAAACATTTATAATGAGCATTGTGAGTAAATCCATTTAGTCTTGGAAATACAGAAATAAGTTTAATGATAGCTAGGCTTTTCCATAATCTCATTTCTTTTTTGTTTCTTGAATTTCAAAACCTCTCTAATTCTATCTTATTGTTCCTAATCAGCATTTTAAGTATGAAAATATAGAATTATAACAATTCAATTCTAGATATCAATGATGGACTGAAATATGAAGGTTGATATCAACAATTAGGGTTGGATAATCATAAAACTATGATTCATAATCATAGGCATCGACCTAACTTAAAGCTAAAGGTTGATGTCGAGCCTATAAGATATAGAACAAGGGATTCGAAACATGAAAGTATTATAGTTTCTTTTAAGGTGATATAGGGTAATCAAGCTTAACGGGTTTTACCAACAATCCCGCCATGAAAATAGGATGTCTCATTAGTTCAAAACATGTTTATACATCCTGAAACGGGTTATATGTTACATTAGTTTACCTCACCTCTAGACCTTTGATATTCATTGAAAACAAAATGCATTGAGATTGGGTTTTCAATCATTCTGATGAAATCAAGATCTATCATGATCCTTTGACGCTTTTGTATTACTATTGTTTATTTTCTACCAACAATCAAGTTCTAAAAAATCAGTCTTTTTAGCTACTTAACTTAGGAAAGATAATTGGTAATCAACATTAGTCTTGTGGGATCGATATTTTTACTGTGCGATAGAACCGTGCGTTTGTGGTCTACAAATCACATGAGTCAAGAAAGGCTATGCGATTGAATCTTGACCACATGACAGGGAGACATGACTCCTTTAGACACGCTAAATAAATGTGATTTTTCTTCTTCTAGTTGTTCCAAGCAATTACACAAAATGCTGCTGAATAATTTTAGATCACATCAAGCTTTAGAATGAGTTTGCATAAGAGCCTGTATGTATAACGCAAAAGACTCTTGATTAAATGAAGTTTGTACACATTATAATGTTGCAAAATAAGCTGTATTTCTTTCTTGTGCCTTAAGTTAATTATTGGTATGGATGTAATTCAAAGCACCCTTAAACTGATTACACGAGATCAATTTTTTTAGAAAACAATCTATCAAACTAAACTGTATACTAATTTAATCTTTAGGTCAAATTTTTTATTTTATTTTTTTGTCCTAAAATCGATAATGAGAATGGGCTTATCATCATTCAACAAAAGTTACAATTTGGATGAGGTTTATATATCATTCTTACAAGTGTATAACTAAGAAGCAAGTTTTAGAAATATGTGGGGCTTTCAAAATTGATGGACTCAATGCGACGTGTACACGATGTCATTTTCCATTAATACAAAATACCATTACCACGTATGAAGGGAAGCATGCAAGAAAGTTCGTAGTCATAACCCAAGGGCATAGGGTACCTTTGAAATGGAGTTTTGTGGTTAGTTGTTTGTGTCCTTTACTTTATTCCCTCTAAAATCACATAGTCTCTCCATCACCACATGGGCTACTCGTTAATTACCATTAATATTTTGATAAACTATATTAATTGATCTTTGTGAAGTATATTCTAAGAGTGGTGTGATATTTACGGCAAATGTAAATAATGACAATGTGCATTGTTTTCCCATCCAAATATTCTTCAAACAAAATCTTAAAATTTTACTTGTTAACACAAATAGTGTGTGCGTGTGCCTGATTATATTAGTGTTACTCCCTCCATTTTAAAATGAATGTTATCTAAGGTTTTTATACATAAATTGAAAAATAAAATGATATTGTCAAAGACATTAATACACTTTTATTGACCAAACTTTAATTCACAATCCATGTATTTTCCACCATTGTAAATGCAAATTGAGTAGTATAATGTTTTTGAAGTAGTGTACACAATAGTTATTAGAGTGCTGAATTGAGAAAAAAAATTAATCTGTAAATGACATTCATTTTAAAATATTTTTTCTTTACTAAAGTGACACTCATTTTAAAGACGTATGTTCTATTTAACATAATTTATGATCAACATATTTTAAAAAGCTCTAAGAAATAAATATGATACAACCTGAGATCGACTCAAATTTGGCAAAATAATGAGCTATGCCTTTTATGTCTTTAGATTAAAAAATGACACGATCTTGCTTAAATTGCAATGTATTCAACTCGTTGCTTTGGGATAAAGTTGATTTCAAAATCCCAACCAACTGGCTTTTAAAAATTGTGCTAGAATCTGTTTGTAATTTTCATGTATCTTTCAATATTTATCTCTCTATGATCATTTCCTTATCTTCCTATCTCAATAATTAAGAAGACAAGCTCTTTTGGTAGGGAAAGTACGCAAAATCATATTCATTATTAGTAATTAATGTGAATGTGAACACCGAGCAGAAAATCAATTATTTTCATGATACAATTACTTCATATATAAATGCAACATGAAATTGGATATGGATGAAGATTGAAGAGAATACGTTAATTGCAAGTATATTTTAAGTACACTTGAGTAATTTAATTAATGCAAATAGGAGGTGTGAACTAGTATTACTTTGTTGATTAATATACAAATTAAGTGCAATTAGCAATGCTTTTGTAAAAAAGCCATGATTGAAGAATATGTTTATTGCTTGGTGGAGCCCAATATTTGACTATATTAACAATTTAAGATGAGACAGAAAACGACATGTACTCAAAGTCCTGCTTCCTCTTAGAGTCTTAGTTATGAGACTATGTGAATGTCCATGTACTAGAATTCCATATGATTTGCATGTCTTATAGAACAAGGAAACAACCCTTCAGAATCCAATGTGTTATTCAAAAGATGTTCCACACGTTATGTTTTGTTCAACAATTAATTTCTTGTGAGGTAAATATTTATGATCCAACAATGGATTTGGTACTAGACTTTAAAACTATAAGAGATTTGGTGACTGATTATATAGTATTTTTTTTCTCTCTCTTTTCTGCTCTGAATGATTGAGGAGATTCTTCTTTGACAATTAGTTCTTTTTAGCCAATAAATTGAAAATCACGTAACTGGGCATGATACTATTTGTGTGTGCATTTTTCCATTTGCCACCGCCATAGGAAATAAGTTGTCTTTTTCGAAGCAGTTAAAATGTTCCTACAGGACTCTTGATAGCAACTTTGTCTCTATCTTTCCCCTGTCGGCAGCACAAACAGAACTTTCATTCATTCATTTACTAGTATTATTTTAAAGGATAATTTTATAAAAAAAATGGTGAGCAAACCTTATAGTAACTTATGTATAATTCAACAACCAATTGTACCGACTAAAATCAAGAAGGCATATCAGTCATCTAACAAACAAGAGCTTCCATATCAGGCTCAGCGACCAATTTGTATTATTCATCATGCATCAGATTAAATAAAAACAATACAAGTAACTTTTATTTTTATTTTTTGAGGGAACAAAACTTGACTTCAAATAAAATTTAACATTTTATAGAATGTCTATTTTCCTTCTTAATCACATAAGTTTTAAACGAATTCAGATGGTTAATGAGTTTCATATAAAAATGAAGCATCTAAGAAACCTGCATTTGAATTTTTGTATTAACAAGTTTTTACGAGAAATGTTAACTTGTACTTTTAAAAAATCAAATATAAAAATTTAATCTTAGAAGCTTAAAACCCATCTTTTCATTACAAAATTTATGTTTTTATTACTTGCGACACAAACTAATATGACCATTTTAATTAAATTTTATTTACCTCTTATTCGTATTCTAATTTACTAGAAGCCCCCTTTCCAAAAATACCAAGGACAAAAAAACACACCGACAAGTTTCTATAAATAGTAACACTTACTCAATAATTGTTGAACGTAGATTTTTATAATTTTAACGTAAACGGATCTATAATTCTATTGGCTCATTTAAGGTATTTGTTAATTATTAATAGGTCTCTTTCAATTGGAAAGCAAGAGATGAGTTAACATCAATTATTAATGTGATTGGAACTCTGAATTCAATGAGGTTCATTCACCAATGGGGATTCTTTGTGGTGGGACAGTAGTAGGAGCTACCCCTTCACCTTTAATTATCCATACCTTTTAAGTATCACATTGGGAATGGGAAGGAAGGATAGATCATGGTATACAATACTACTAGCAATTAATCCTGCACTTTCCTATTGCAGTCCCAGGTTAGTATACGAAAAGAATAAAGTTATAACAAGAAATGGGGACGCAAAAATCTGCAAATATACTTGGTACATTTGTACATCCATATTATAGACAATGTTTTAAATTGTAGTAGTTGCATGTAGTCACAATCTTAAATGCACTAACACAGTGCAATTATTTACAATTAAGAATACAATCAAGTTTATAAATCAACAAACCCACCAGCATAGTTGCTCTCATTTCTAACATTCCTTTTGAAAGTTGAATATTTTTTATGACTTCAGTCCATACATGCCTGCCATGTTACAAAACTTTCAAATTTCAATCTTTTAGTGTAAATTTGGACTACATGTCCATCACTACTCAAGGGAGAAAATACACTATCGTAGTCGACTCCATATTTTTGAGCATACAGTCTTTAGTGACATACTCCCTCTGCCCTTGAATATTAGCACAAAAATGCATGTAATTGGACCAAATACATGCATTTATTGTTCTACGATCTCTTTAGCATTTCTCATAAATTGAAAGACATTTCACTTCCATAAAATCTTTTCATTAAAATCAACCTTTCTACTAATTACAATCTTCCCATCGGTAGACAATGCAAAGCCTAGATATTAGGTTATTGGGTCCCAATTTAATTTCATGGTAGGCCAAGAAACAAACACTGCTAAATCCACCATAGAGGCAAAATAAGACAACGCCACTGCATGCAGAGGTCCTCTGTGTGCAGAATTTCCTTACATAGCAGCCCCCTTCATTACCATCAATCTTGCATTGTAATTACTTGAGTACTGTGAATTTGTTCACAAGCCAATTATACACAATTGAAAACTAAACGCATGGAGTTAAACCTTTTCTTTATTCGAGAAAAGGTTCTGACCATGACATCTTGGTGGCCCACATACTTCTGAAGTGACAGATGCACTCAACCGACCCTTTCCTCAGCTGTGTTTCACTCAACTCAAACATACCTAGGATACAAAAATCTACAAAAAATACTAGTACATCCATACACGACTATTTATAGACAGTTTTAAATTGTGGTTGCGATCGAAGATGCAGTTATGTCACGATTTTTGCTAAAGTAGAAAATTGCAACTAATGCAATTGCGATATTTCCAAAATCTTTATGTTACTCACATAATTGTGGTTTTAGTGTATTGCAATTTAAAACTATTCAAGACAACTCTTAGATGTAAGTTATGTAACACATGAGTGAATTTATTTCATTTAAATTTAGAAATATATACATTGCAATTATGAACTCTAGAATAGAATGAATCAAGTTTAATTAATTAACCCACTAGCATGGTTGTTCTAATTTCTAACATTCCTTTTGAAAAATAGTTCTTCTTGATGACTTCAGTCCATGAATGTCAAGTTACAAAACTTTCAAATTTCAATCTTTTAGTATAAATTTCATTGTATTGCTTTTTTAAACTGTAAGGACTCAAAGTTAATAATATCATTGCATTTCTACAATCTTTTTGAACTTACAAAGATCAAATGGACTCTTCATTATTTTAGAAACATCAAGTGAACAATGAGAGCAAGATTCATCTCTCCTAATACTAGATGAGTGGGAGGAACATCGATATCTTATCGTTATCATGATTGGATCATTCAAGCATATAAAATGACACGCTTTCTTCATTTTGATAAGCATGTCACTTCCAAAATATTTTTTCATTAAATTCAATCATTCTACTAGTTACAATCATCCTATATGTAGATAATATGCAAAGCCTAAAGACTAGGTTATTTCTATTAGGTTATTAGGTCCGAATTTATTTTCATGGTGGGCCAAGAAACAAACACTGCTAGAAGCAGTCCAACAGTGAGGCAGAATACCACACCCTTGCCTCAGCACCACTGCAGAAGTCTTCTGGATGCAGACCCCTTCATTACCACCAATAGTTTGCAGTGACAACTTGTGTACACTGTACAGTCAATTATCTCTGAACCCAATTCTGGCAGCTGCAAAAACATTTTCTTTGTCCGAGAAAATGTTCCGACCATGACACGCTGGTGGCCTGCAATCTATATCTTTAGATCATGTGACGACTGATGCACTCAACTCAGACAAACTGACTGTTTGACAAATTCAGGTTTCCCTCTCTACCCTCTGCTTGCAGAAAAAGGGGGGAAGGAGGTGTTATTAATTAGTATTATTGCAATCTTCTGTGCATCAAATGTTTGTACGTGCATATATGTTCTCTACAATTTGATCAGGACCAATTGCATATCTCTGTTGATGCAGCCCGACCCTTCTATGCACCCATGCTGAGTAAGTCAGCAATAGGTCTTTCAGTTACTATTAGCCACTAATTCAACTTGTGTTAGTTCTGTTACACTACCTCTAACAGTTCTAGGCTATAAATACATTTCTCAATGTACAATTTAGCAACACAAATATCAAATTCACTATCGAAATTCTCTTTCATTTCAATTCAGATCAAAATTAAGGAATTGTTGACATACTTCTAAGAGTCAGCATCACCTTCACATTGTTTTTCTCAATCTGTAACATAATCTTAATAGTATCAAAGCATAAAAGTGTACAATGCTTTCTGTAAAATGTACAATCCTTTCCTTTCCGTATATTAGGTGTCTCAATAGTAAGCAGGGCAAATATAAATTTAGAAAGCAACACATGCAAATTTAATTTGAACTAAAAGCATTACGTGACTGACTGACACATTGTTGAAAAGATGAAGAGAGGAAATTGAATGGTGTGTAATGTATTACTTGCAGAAAAGATGATTCCGGGTGAGTGAAACTGCAGAATGTAGCAAACTCCAACTGTTTGAAGAATGAGGATGCAAAGTGAATTAGCAAAATGAATTGCAATAAAGAAAGAGGAAAAAGGGATAATTGAATAGGTGATTCATACCAGACTGGACATTTGATTTCTCTGCCCATTCTCTTCAGGTCACCCATTTTGGATTGCCTACAACATAACACAACACAACTGGAAACTCGATCGCCAATTTGCTACAAGATAGGATAAGGGTTTGGGATGGGATGTTAATGTTAAGAAGGCTTACAGGTCATTGCAGACTTTCAAAAAGGCTAGACTCAAGCTCAAAATAAGTCTATGACAGCATTGACAAATAACGTGACAGGTTTGACCTTAAAAAAATTTCATCGGACCAAGCTAAACCTGCAAAGCCTAGCTCCTACTACTAATTTCCATCCCTGTGTGTGACTACAAGTGGAACCTTTTATTTTCGAAAATAATAACTAATAATGAATGCATTCACATTATTATTTGGTTTCTATTATGAAAATTAGAGATAACCCTGAGATTAAAGATACATTACTCCGTAAGTACAACTCAAAAGATACAAATTTGGATTAGACACTGTCACACAGTTATTCAACTTAGTTTTTTGCTTTGGAATTGGCAGCCGAAATAGTTTGCAATTGATTTTGTTAGTGTGCAATTTGAGCCATCCAATTTTGATTAACAGTCGAGACATCAAACACCACGTAACTGGATGTTGATTTACAACGGGAAATCCGGGTCCGAGATAAATAGTACTAACTTTATCCAAAGAAAATATCACTATCCTAGTTTTCACTTTTTAACAAGCACATGCAACATACAAACATCAAATACCATACATATATCACAAAAGAAGTCAATCGCACACAAGTCAACTTAATTCTCCTATTTGCCAAGAACACATTCCATCTCTTACTAAATTAACTACTCTTGGCAGATTCCTAACTTCGGAAGTAGCAAACATCTCTTCAATTGAAAAGGTTATCAACCAAAATCGGGATACATGGTTAATCAAGTTGGTATTTAACCAACCATGAACCACTATTTCGGTTTATTCTTACATCGAAGATAAGTTTGCAAAATTTCCTAAATTATAATTCTCCCAAAAAGCTATGGAAGATCAAGATCCCACATATCCATCATACCAAATTACCAATAATGTCTTTGTAATGATAGAAATCATGATCGCAAAAGCTACAACAACCACCCCATAATGTGGCAGCTAACAACTCAAATGTCTGAATAGTTTCCTAGCTCACGTCCAATAATACTGCAGTTCACAAATGAAACATTTAGAACTGGCTTCCTCTCTCAAGAAGGTTCTGGGAGTCATAATCTTTACCCCGGGCTCTCTTCTTCCATATGAGGGCTACTTCTTCAAATGTCAATCCTTTTGTCTCTGGCACAAACAAGAGCACAAAGAAAAAAGCAACCACGCATATAACACCAAGAATCACAAAACTACCCCCAAGGCCAACGGAATCAGAAATTGAAAGAAAGCTCTCAGACATTATCACACTGCAAATCCAGTTTACAGTAGCTGACATGCCCCCACATACACCTCGAAACTCCTCAGGGTAGATTTCCGAGTTCACAGTCCATGGCACTGGTCCCATTCCTGGAGCGAAAAAAATAATATAAAGGGCTAACCCAATAATTGCTAACCACCCATAGGTTGTATTTGTGGAGTCAGATGATTGAAGGTAAGATCCTGCAGAAAGGATTGCCAGTGCTACAGTTGCACCTGACAAGCTTGAGAGGGCCAACTTCCTTCGCCCTGCATGGTCAATTAGATAAATGCCAAGAATTGTTCCAGCAGCGTTCATGCCAGCAATGATGAGAGATAGAAGAAGAGCTAATTGATTGGAATTAAACCCAGCCATTTGAATGATTGTGGGGCTGTAGTACATGACTATGCTGATACCAGTGAACTGCTGAAAAGCCTGCATAATAATGAAAATATGGGAGAAGTTGCACAGCATAAGATACAAGTAGTCACATGCATTCAATATCTACAGATATATCATTTGAGTTTTGAGATCATAGAAAGCTGTTTGCCGCTGACTGTAAATTTGCCATTTGAAAAAGAATTCTGATAATGTTTTAATAATTCTTTACAGTCATGACCATGCCCATTGAAATAAGAAATGGAAGTTCGTTATTATTTCCCTGCCAGTTTGTTCTAATTAACTACAGTTGAAGTTTTTGTTTTTGTTTCTTTAAGTAGAACCATAAAGTATAGCCCTAAAATCACAAATAAACAGTTTATTAAAGTAGACCTATTCATCCACTAAAATAAAGGGGGGTGTCAGATTGGCACTGCAAGTGGAATTTAGAAACAGAAAATTTAAACTTGTCTCAATAACCTGAAGTCCAGCCCCAACAAAAAAAGCATTTCTGATTTCTGTTGATCGGAAAACATCCATGTATCTAATGTTCTTTCGTTTCTGCATTTCTTGCTCAGAAACAGCTGTGAGGTAATTGACTTCATCTTCTAGGCGTTCATAGTTATAGATATTGGAAAGCACCGAAATAGCTTCATCTTTCCTATTCTGTACATAAAAGATACCAGTGTAAGATACCTTTTAGCATAAGGAAAGGATTCAAGGAATGAGGAAGCCACCTTTCCAAACGTAATGCATAACAAAAAATAGAAAATTTTCACCTTCAGGAAAAGCCACCTTGGAGACTCAGGCAGGAAAAGCATGACACAAAACTGAATAACAGCTGGCAAACCAGCAACTCCCAGCATCCATCTCCATGTCCCAGGAACCTGCTTTATTAAAATTTCATTCGGTGATTTCTCAAATAATTAAAGAAAAATCCTAACAGGTAACAACAATACAATTGAGCCAAATAAAACTTCAACAAATAAAAGCGATTTAGGCTTTCACTACGATAATGGTTGCTTGAACAACATTAAAGCCCTCACAATTCTTTAGATATATAAAAAGTTTACCCAACTTGAGTACATGGTGATTCAAAAATGTCTTACATTATCACTCAATGATATGTTGGCACGTCCTTTAATGACTTAAACTATGGCCGCACATCATTAATCCTATATTCCTAACCAGATTAAAGTATCAAATTTACATCTTAACAATTGTCTGTAAAACATTACGTGTACCTTTTTCGACAAACAACATGCCACTTATAGCTTACTAGTTACTGACTGGTGGCATCAAAAGAGTTAACTTACAAACTGTTTCAGCAGTCATACAATTTAAGCTCATTTGGGTGACAAACTGACAATTGATAGTAGAAGAGATAACATCAAGGTCTAACATCCAATACACAGGTTCATTAAGAAGAAGAAAAAAAGAATTCACAAAGCTCTTGACATTTTTTTAATGATTTTCTTTTTCTACACTAAAAGAAGACAAAGAAATGTAAGGGAAACTCTTTTAATATTCAATTGCAGAGAATACTACAGGAAATGGTGGTAAATCAGATTCGCAAAGGATGACTTGGGTTACCTCACATTCACCTAGTACATACTGCGTTAATAAAAACAGGCAATATTGGGGACTGCGTGAATAGAAGCTTTAGACTAGAGAGGGGACTGCGCTGGTATTACTCAACTTTTCTTTGTATGTAAGAGAGACAGAGAAGCATGCAATTAAAAGAATCAAATAACTATAAATCACTAAATTAGGCAGAAAAGAACAGAAGAATTCCTTCAGTGATGCTGCCCCAATATATATCTTGATGGGAATGTTGCCCCTTCAAGCTGCAAAAACGGAATTCTTATGTGCCAGCAAATATGAAATAAGCCATTTTTGGGAAAGAGTATGAAATAAGCATTTATTTGAAGACAGAAAGAAAAAAAATCAAGCATTGGATTCTGTTTCAACAGGAATAGTAATCCAAATGTTTATCATTTATGACATTTTTAAACCTCCTGACAATATATGCTATCACTTTAAACCTCACAGAACAATGATCATAAAAGATAACCTCAAAATATGTGATTTATGCTCCATTATATATGCTTTTTATATCTCTTATGCCTTTTCTGCCAATGTTTTCTGACCTTTTGGAAAGTCTAAATAGAGGTCCTCACCTCTTTAAACTTATGATGATCAAAAGAAACATAATCCAGACATATTACTACAATCTGTTAAACTAGGTTTTTTACACAGAAACTTTAATCTACTCAAGTTGACTACCAAGTAGGGTTAGCATGACTAGGGGATTTAGAGAATACAAAGAAAGATAGGCCTAACCTCGGTAAAGGCAAGATTTACGAGGTAAGAAAGAAACTGTCCACCAGTTATCATAAGCACATTTGTGCTAACTAATGAACCCCTTATTTCTGATGGTGAGGATTCTGCAATATATACAGGAGCTGTTACAGAAGCTACACCCACACCAATGCCAACAAGAAGACGGCCAAGTATGAGAACATAAGCATCTGGCGCGGCAGCCATAACAACTGACCCAAGAGTAAAGACAACATCAGCACTAAGTGTGGCCTTCTTACGTCCAAAAGCATCGTTAATCCAGCCACCTGTTGCTGCTCCAATAATTGCACCAACCAATGCCATGCTTACAATAGTTTCCTGCAAACATAAACAAACAAATTGAAAGTGATGCACAATAACATTGGGAAAAGATTGTACCTGAAGGAAGCTACTTTTCCGAACATGATCAAAATCATCTTTAATATATAGTAGAGCCCCTGATATAACACCTGCATAAGCATATTTGTTTTATCATTCCGGATACAGTTATAAGAAAATTGACAAGTAGAAGAAGGAAAGGGATTGATTAACTACCAGTATCGTAACCGAAGAGGAGACCACCAATGCCAGCAGCAGCAGTAACTCCGAGAATGTAGGGATTCTTGAAGTACGATATTTTTCTTTCCGGATACAATTCTAAGTAATCGGAGCTTCCCGGCGTCGTATACGGCATCTTTTTCTTATTCTTCTAACTTCTTCAAATCTCTCTCTTCCACAGTGGAGGAAATGGGTGAGTTGGCACAGATCCGACGAAGACAGATGTTTTGTAACAACCAAATGAAAATGACTTTGTTTTTATCCATTCCACGTCAAAATCACTTTGTTTAATTTTTGTTTGGTTACCTCGTTATAAAAATTGATTTTTGACTATTAAAAACGGTTTGTATTTGATCAAATACGTTCATTTAAAGATTTAAAAGTAAGTTGAATTGTAAATTTGTGTGAAAAATCAGCTTCAAATATGGATGAGAATGGACCACTAATTTACAAGGATTTACGATCTAACCTACGACAGATTAAGTCGGACTTTTTTTAGATAGAGAAGACTTAAGTTTTTTTAGAAGCTTATTTTGTATTTTAAATTAAATTATAAATTTGTTAACATTTTCATTATTTTAAACTTATTAGTATATATATTTTTTCCATATGCAAGTGGATTATTATAAACTCTAATTGAAATATTACGAATTCCCTTAATAATCATGTTAGTTCGATGGTCTATTCAAACTCAAATCACATTACTTATTTAAAAATGTTTATAAGAAATAGACTTTTAAACATGCTAACAGACCACAATAGGCTTTCAAGAGGTCAGCCTCTGGCCTAAAAAAATAAGACAATGACAAACTGCATGTCAGGCTTAGGTCTTAAAATTTTGATAGGCCAGACTTAGGCCTTGCAAAGCCTAACTCGACCTAGCATATTTCCACTTATGGCTTAAAATAGAAACAAGGGTTAAATAAGTTGTTGGTCCTTATAAATATACCAAATTTTTTTAGTCCCTCTAAAATTTTCCTTCAACTTTTAGTCTCTATAAAATTTTCAATCACTACTTTGTTCCCTATTTTAAAGTCAATTTTTTTATTTATTAATAAAATTGTGCATTAATGTGTAGAATATTGTAAAAATCTCTCCAAAAAAATTAGAATTTTTTAGCATAATATAAATTAAATATGAATTTTTAACCACCAAAAATATAAAAATCCATATTTAATTCATATTTTGTTAAAAACAATTATAAATTTTTGGGAGATTTTCTTATAATATTATAAATTTTTCTACTAATTTTCATTCAAAAATATGAATTCTACATATGAGTATACTTTAAAGGAGAGACCGAAAGTGAAGATGAAATTTTTTTGGAGGATTAAAAGTTGAAGAGAAATTTTAGATACACTAAAATGAAAAGTAGTTGACATATTTACAGGGAAGAAAAACATATTTAATCCTAGAATCAATTTCAAAGGCAAAATTTATTACCTAAAAGTCAAAATCAAGTTTATACCTTCGGAATCAATTCTAACTCTACCTATGGTTATTTCATCCATATTTATTTTTTGGGTCTTGCTACCCAGTACCCTAAGGGCAATGGTTAAGAAAACTAATACAAGTAAATTTGCCTTGAATTCAACATTTTTTTAACTTTTTAAAAGTTAAATTTATCACTTTTCATCATTTTCCAATACAATATTTCTATTTTTGTCCTCTAAACCACTGCCCTACGAGCATTCTTTAGCTTTTCCCATTTTTTTTTATCCATTTCCCTACTTTTTTATGAGATTACATGTGTTTGAATTTTGTTCTTAAAAAACAAATATGTTTGGTTTTGTTATCGTGAAAATTGATTTAAAGTAAATTAATTTTGTTTTAATTGATTTTTAATGAAAATTTAACTATTTAATCTTTATTAATTTATCTACAACTTCGAATTAAATAATAAATTGTTAAATTTATTATTAAATAATTTAATCATTAGACCAATGACATCTCATAAAAAAAAGGTCGTGTGGAGCATGAAACATAAACTTTTATAAAGAATAAGAGGTCTACCACGAGTAAACATGTTGTCATTGAAAAGGGATCAACGAAGATAATAATATTATCAATGAAAAGAGGTCTGATGAAAGCAATGCATATACACATAAGAAAGATGAGAAATGCTAAAATTTTCCTTATTCCAATTACCACTACATTTGTAGTAGATAACTAAGGATCCCTCTTCACTAAGGGGAACACAGTCCTTAAAAATACCATGAGCTAGGACCCACAAATCCATCCAAAAATAAACCTTAATAGTTTAAATAAGATCAACATCGATGAAACGTCGAATATTGATGATATTTATCTAGATAGGAATGGATCCTCGTGGGGGTCACATTAAGGAGTAATAGATCCTTGCAATCATATTTATCCATAAGAACGTGAACCTAAATTTTGTTATGTTAAAACATCATCTGCCAAGCAAGCATCATGGGAAAATCCTTTTTAAAGATGAACAAATTACAAAAGCCTTGCCTATGTTATTCTTGAGTTTACAAATATGCTCCCGATCATGATAATTTTTTCCGCATCTTGTCTAGCATGAAACTATGTTCATTCTTGGAGTTGCACTAATGAGTTACATAGAGACATATGGAGAGATGTATCCTTTTGATGTAAGTCTCAAAACGTTTTGAAACATGGAGTCGGCCTACCATTTAAGTTTTTAGCGAGAAAGACCGATGAGATGCAAAAATCAACGAGACCATAAATACCAGAGGGAATATCTGATAAGGCCTCAAATCTAAAAGTTCCAATCCAACTCATCAAAAAAATCATCCAAACTAAGTCTATGATTCATGTATCCTGTCTTGTGCCACAAGTTAGCAATACAATGAATAGTATAAATAAGATCTTATTATAATGAATTTTTGCATGTAGAATGATCGATAATTTTATGACATTTTTTTTTTGAATTAAATCTATTAATATCATGTAATAATTTAAAATATGTATATATATATATTTAGAATTTAATTATTTTATTTATAAAAAACGACTCTTATTTTATTTATATTTCAATTTTTTTTTTTTTTGTGTGTGTGTGAATAAAGATGGGAAAGCCTAATTTATCAATATTTATCATAAGAATATTTTTATTTTGCAAAAAGCTTATTTTATACGCCAACACACGCGTGAATAAAAAAGCTATATAAACGAAACTTTGGTACGAAAACGCAAAGACGAAAGATTTTTAGGGTTTATACTACGCTGCTACGAAGATGATTGAGGTTGTGTTGAACGATCGATTGGGGAAGAAGGTTCGTGTGAAGTGCAACTCAGATGACACGATCGGTGATTTGAAGAAGCTGGTGGCTGCTCAGACTGGAACCAGGGCTGACAAGATCCGTATCCAGAAGTGGTACACCATCTACAAGGATCACATCACTCTTGGGGATTACGAGATTCATGATGGCATGGGTCTTGAACTCTACTACAACTAAACCTTAAGGTCCTTTTTTCCCTTTGATTTTTAGAGATAGTTGCGTTTTTTTATGTATCAATTTATCATGTTCTGCTTTGTGTCAAGAATTGGAATTATCTTATTAGTATTTGTGAATTGGGTTATTGGGTTTTGATATTATGCTCATGATTTGAAGGTTTATTGAAAAAATTTAATGTTTTTTTGTGTTGAAATTGTGTCATTAAAAATTTAGGGTTTATGTAATTTAAATTCACGGCTGCCTAATTGGTGTTTTATTGGGCGAGAGGGTGTAATTTTGATCCAGTTTGAAGCATTATTAGCCATTTATGATTAGGAAATTGTGATGTTAAGTGGTTTGATAGTGGCTTCTCGTTGTTGCAATTGTGTTGAAAAGTGGAGAAATATTGTCAATCCAACGAGGTATTTTCGTGATTATGATTGAGGCAATTTATGATTAAGAATTTTTTGAACTGATAGGTTCAACATGTGTTGCTGCCTTGTACACTAGATTAGATTAGATTGATGGACTGTACTAGATGAATAATCTTACTTGGTCTTAGTAGAAATTGCTTCACCTGTTTTTTTCTCTTATAGTAATAGTAATTTAGGTAGTCAATCCCGGCGAATCTCTGTTCTTATACAATTTATCCTTTGCGATTCCACTACCCGGGATCCCGCTATCCGGATCACTTTTGTGGTCGAACGCTGTCTGGGATTGACTACCGAGATAGTAATAGACAACAGACAACACGTACACATACTGTTCTCCAATAAAATTACGACAACCGGACTAGGTAGTCAATCCCGGATAGTGGGCGCAGAGTGGCCAACCCCCAAAAGCGGGATCGAAAAGGAGATTGCATAAGAACAGAAACAAAAAAAGATATGATAAAACAACTACTAGTTAGAGATCCAACGTAACAGAGGAGAGATTCAACGTGTCTTTTTTAAATTTTAATGTCTATTCAAGTAGCAGTTGATTCCAACGTAACAAACAAAAAAACCATATGGTATAAAAACAGAGAACATGTAATGAGCAAAAGGGTCTAGGGTTGAAAAAGGCGGATACAGGGGAGAATGGAAAGGAGAAGAGAGAAAAGGGTTAATGTTGTGAGAAAAAACCCAAATTGCCCTTCAAACAGTTCAAAATTTAAGGGCGAAACTGTTGTTTTCCTGGAGTGTTAACCTGGGAACCAGGAATCCGCTCTCCCACCTAGAGCGGCCGGGAGCTGGGATTCATATTTCCGTAATGTTTTTTCACTGTGATGCGACACTCCTCCGGGATCCCGCTGAGATTGGCCGGGTTGACTGGACTATTTAATCAACGTCAGACCCTTATCAACTAACCACCATCACCCACTCACCACTGTTAGATCCCTTGCTTCCATTAACTCTCTTTCTGTGTTGCTTCTCTTAACCCTCACATGATGAAAGCGCTCTTTCTCTCTTTGATTCACTGCATCAATTGCCAACACCGCCAACATAGATTGCAACTTGTAAGTGGCATCTCAGAATTGCAATCAGATTTTACATCTGATTTTTTTTTTTCAATTAATAAACCTTAACCCTGTGTGAATCAAAATTGATAGAACACTATGGCGTAATTTGATCCATGTCACAGGCCCCATTTAGTGGAATAAGGGTTGATTGTTGTAGTAAACCTTAACCCTCATTTTACCCCCTACAAACTGCTCATTTGAGTTGGTTCATTTTTGTGCATGTGCCATTGCTAGACAAATCTTAGAATGTAACTTTATTTGGAAGGATTCAATAATTCTTAGTCAAATGTAATGACATGACAACGTTAAAGATTGGAAGAAGATACCCACGTCTATGACACCTTTCTTTCAAATATAAGATGTTATTTTTGATCAAATAATGATTACACATCTTTTTCATGAAAACTTACTTGTTTTGGATGCTTAACCAATGCCCTTGGGGCACTGGTTAGCATTCTGCTTCTTTTCAAAGTCCCTTCCCCTTCCTTGTAAGTTGTAAGCCTTATACAGACAGCATAGCTGTGCATATGTCTCCTACTTTTCTAATCACTGCTTCTTTTTCCTTTTCTAGTCGGCTTTGAGTTTTCGATAATAGTCTTCACATTTTCTTGTTTGTTTCACACGCAGGTTTATGTTATTCTGCATGCCAGGCATTTGAAGAAAATGTATTTTGAAATAGCCAATGTATACTCTGGATTCTGGATTGTAATAATGTACATCCTTTTATAATATTGGGTTTAATTTGCTATTGGAACAACCAGTTGTGACCTATATATAATATACATATTTGGGATCTGTTCACACCTTCGTATGTACGTAGCATTTGTCTGAGTCAATTGCATTTGAATCAATGTTCAGTTGTCCTGGCAAGGGTCTTGGGTTTTATTGCAAAGTTCACATACGTGGACAAGTTAAATATTCATCTAAAATATAGTTACCGGCCAGCGTTAATTTTATTTTTTTTTAATGATGTTTAATTTAATTTGTATGATGATTGATGATGATCTGCTAGGTAAAGATAGCATTTCCGAAACAAATCTGAAGGCAAATTTTCATTGTTCGGGTTTTAACTGAGAAATAATTTCATACTTTATCTGAATGCAAATCTATTATGTATTTATAAAAATCTACTTATCTTCTTGAAGTCAAATTTAACCATGCGTTCCAGGACTCTCCCTCCGTTTTGCCGATTTCTACATTAGTTAACTAGTGATAAAAATCTAATCTTTTTAACAGCATTTATATTTAGTATATTTTCAAGCGGTCCTGTTCACCCAAGTGGTGTCAAAACAAAGGTGAAGGCTGAACAAGAGTACCATTTTAGTGGAGTCATTTTTTTGAGTGACCACATTTTAATGGTTCACGGTTCATGAAATAATACACATTTTAACCATTTGACTTATTCAGACATTGCAATATCATCACAGTTCTTCTATATGTTTTCCAGCCTTTCTCCTTCAACCCTAATCCACCCTCAGCCACCTTCACCCTTTGACCCACCACATTCCATTCATCAGCTTGCCTCTGTTATAGATCGTGGCTCTTGTGTCGTAAAGAGCCCTAGAGCCACTGTCAGTTCGTCACTACATGAATTAAATATGTGTTTGCTCTACTGTGACAGTGTGGCGTCCACACATCATTGTCACTCATGGGAAGATAATGTAGCACTCAGATCCATACCCGTATAATGAAGATTTTAAATTTGTTGTTAAAATGGAAAACAATCGAACAATGTTTAGAGTTTTTAGAGTTTGGCTGAATGCTTATTTTTTTGGTCATTGGCTGAATGTTTTATTAGGCTAATAAATGTAAAATAATTGGTTTGATAATAATAATTACTCCCTTCAATATGTTTCAATTTTTTCCTTTCAATAAAATATACTCCTTGCCTAAAAAAAAATATACTCCTATTATTTCAAAAAAATAAAAATAAATATACTCCTATGTTTCAAATTTTTGCTTAGGCTGTATATCCGTATCATGTTCAATTGAAATTTGATAAATGCAGTATACTTTATTTTTTATCCCAAGTAACCATTAGTTTTGTAACTTATAAAATAGAAGCAATAGGAGGAGTTTTGAATGTAGTATTATTATCAGAATTGGAAATAAATAATAACAAATAATCTCTTCCTGAATTTGTCATTCAGATGGACAATGCTAACCCATTCCAAAGGTAGGAAAAGGGGAAAAAAATCTTCACAAATCTAAATCATGACTATAATACAAAATGTCCTAGCTAATCTATGTCAGTCTTCTTCGGTTTAAGATTATAGCCCATTGAAGCGAGAAGTGGTTTGAATGAAAACATCTTCCGTGCAAGGAATTGTGAGGCCACCCATCGGGTGATCATATCCGAATTCTTCCTCTGCTTGACTCAATAAATTTTGAAATGAAGCTTGGTTCAAGTATGACATGGGGATAACAAACCGCTTCATTTGCTCTCCAACATATACTGCAAGATAGCCCTTTGGCACATTCACAACTTTTGATGATACTTGGCTACCTGTAAATGAAGTTCGTCTAATGGCAGGTAAACGGAAACCCATTTCAAGTGTTTTGAAGAAAAAACTGAATTTCTCAGATTTAAGAAAAATGTTTCTAAATTTGTTTGCTTGAATGATTTGTGAAGTTGTGAAGGAGGACAGTGTATTTATAGATTTCAAGAGTTTCTTTGAAATCCAGTTGTTAGAAAATAGTTGTTAAAATGATGGGGCCTATGAGACAAGAGATCACATGGTATTGTCTTAGATGCCTCTATCAAGGATCAATAAGTTCAATAAGAGTTCAAACTGTAACCACTCAAAATCTAATGAGATATGCTTATCATGTTATACTCAATGCTTGTACAATGCCAACTCATTTCTTTTTAGACATGCATCAGACATGGCACATGTTCTTCTATTTACATTGATAACACAACTTAATGTTGATGAATGACCTGACGAATTATGAGAAAAATATCAGTCATACACAAACAAATTATTTATCAATTGTACATATTTACTGTTCTTGATTTAGTTTTTGAATGGCCAGGTTGGAAGTAACAGACAAGCAGACTATGGTTCACAAGAGATTACATAATACTGTCAAGAGGTCTTTTTCAAAGATTGAATGATTGCTCAAGATATGAGACAGTAATTAAATATATGTCACTTAAGAAACTTGGTTGTTACAAAGGCTATTAATTTCTGATAGCGAAACTGTAGGTGGCCTACATAATAAATTTAGCAGGCATTGACAACAATGTATGTGGTCAATTGTAAGAGACTTGTAAAGGAAGATACAAATTCAAGTTATATTTTGGCTGTTATCCAAGTTTCCTGTGATGGAAAGCTAATCGGCTAGACCCACATTTCCTACCAAGTTATGAATACTTTCCTGCGCAACATATAAAGATTTGTACTAAACTAATCAGGATATAACAAAGAATTATGCAACGTGTGAATAGTGATTGGGTTGATGATAAAATAGAATCTTGGATCTTGAACAGTGATTTCATTGCTGATAAAGAAAGGGAATTCATGGTTCAGTTCTCTACCTTAACGACAGAAAAAAGTATTGATCAAATTTTAATCTCTGAAGCTAAGAAATCGTCAGTAGCATATATTTCTAAAGTCAAAATTGCGTATAGCCTATTATTATTCAACTGTATGACCACATTTCATGGATAATTAATTGGAATTGGATACTGTAAAACGATTTCATAGATCGCCTTTTCTCCAATTACATATAAGAGACAACAACTTCAAAGTAGATTTCATCGTTTAAATATGGATTGAATTTCAAGCAATAATAGCCACCAGGTGTTCTTTCCTATAGAAACAGGGACAAAATACTTGATAACTATGTTTAGATCTTGTCTGAAACATGTAAAGAAGGTCTCTTTCACAAGCCTAATTCTTAGTGAAAACCTCCAAGACAGTGTCATGTGATCATTAATGAGAGATGTCTCTAACTAAACCCCATTGAATAACTCATTCACCATACAATTGGTTTCTTAAGAGTTAAGTCTATATATACCCCATCATTGGGTTAAGAAGCAACACAAATCATTCTTACCTCGAAGCATCATAATTCAAGTTCACTTATTTTTTTCTACTACCTCTTTGAGATTTCATTCTGTTGTGAAGAAACAAAAACAAGAATGGGTTTTCGCTTACCTGTTATTAGAAGATCATCATCTAGTGCAAGTCAATCATCTAGCAAACAAGTGGAAGTCCCAAAAGGCCATCTTGCAGTGTATGTTGGAGAGAAAATGAGAAGGTTCATGATTCCCGTATCATTCTTGAATGAGCCTTTATTTCAAGAATTGCTTAGCCAGGCTGAAGAGGAATTCGGTTATTGTCATCCAATGGGTGGTCTCACAATTCCCTGCAAGGAAGACGTCTTCTTACATACAGCTTCTCTTTTGAACGGTCTATAATTATTTCACATGAATGTTAACATAGTCATATGAATGATAACATATATAGGACCATAGGATTGACCAATTGAGCCGATTTTTGTACATCAGCAATTTTGATGTTTCCTCTTAAGTGGAAATATTAAATGAGAACTTTAAGAAACTATATTATTCTGAATTTATGTGTTATTTTTTGGTGTCATTTCATAAATTGCATTGCATGCACAATCACAGGCCATGCACCAAGACTGGTAATTCTTTTGCATATATTACAAGTCCATACAAACCTTTGTTTAAAGAAAACCTGTCTTTAAACTATAAGGATAAGCGAAATGGAAATGAAGAAATGAATTTACCAATAATTTATCACATAAACCAATGTTAGTCACCAATTAATCTGCGAGTTTCATGTTTCTTGTGATGTTTGATGAATGTGGTGGAGACCATAATCACAAGGACTTCCCGTGCTCTTCACATGAACTTGTCGTAAAAAATATAATAACACAATTGAGCTAAACATTTAACTTAAACAATTAAAAGTAAAAACGTTTTCTCTAGAGTGATTATACAGTTTTTTTAAAACCATCCCTGTAGGAAAATTAAAAGAGAAATAGACCAAAACAGTAAGTACAAATGATAATTCTTAGAAAACCAGCTTGTAAAGTGAGAGGTGTCTCTCTATATAAGCTCAAATCGGACTTTATCTTTATTCAGTATGCGATATGACTTTTTTTCCAATCATAATACATCTCTATAATCATCACAAGCCTAAATACAGAGGTTAGGTTTGTGTAAGACTAAGTTGATGATTGAATCTCACAGGACTAGGAATAGTTGGAGGAGCTTTCTTTTTTCATTATTTTAGCTTTATTGCTCTGCCTAGAGATAGAAGCAACAAACATGTAAAAAAATTGTGAGCTTAGATCTAAGATAACCTATCAGCTACTATAATTTGGCTGAATGTTTTATTATTAGGCCAGAAAAATTTGCAGGAACATTAGAAGCTTGACATTGCTAATAGGAGATACCCTTATGTCATCATTATAAATAAATAAAATTTAGATATTATGCGTAATTTCCTTTTCTTTTTCTTTCTTTCAAGGAATCACCTGTTTTATAATTTATAAATAGAAACATATAGGACCTAATTGAGTTATTAATTGAATGCATTTTGTCATTATGATTAGAAGTAAATAATAACGGATAATTAGTTCCTGGATGAATTTGTCATTTAGATGGAAAATTCTAACCCATTCCAAAGGTAGAAAAATGAAACAAAATCTATACAAATCTAAATGATGACAATTGTACAAATTTTCTCTGCTAATCTATGTCAGTCTCCTTTAGTGTAAGATTTATAGCCCATTGAAGCGAGAAGTAATATGCACGAAAACATCTTCTGTGCAGGGAATTGTGAGGCCGCCCATTGGATGGTCATATCCGAATTCTTCCTTTGCTTGACTCAACAAGTTTTGAAATGAAGCTTGGTTCAAGTATGACATGGGGATAACAAACCGCTTCATTTGCTCTCCAACATACACTGCAAGATATCCCTTTGGCACATTCAATACTTTTGATGTTTGGCTACTGTTGAATGAAGCCCGTCTAATAGTTGCAGGTAAACGGAAGCCCATTTCAAATGTTTTGAAGAACAAGATGAATTTCTCAGATGTAAGATAAATGTATACAAAGCTTGATTGCTTGAGTGATTTGTGATTGTTGTGAATGAGGACACTATATTTATAGTTTCCAAGAGTTTTTTGAAATCCCTTTGCTAGAGAAATGATTGTTAAAAGAATAGGGCCCATGAGATGGGAGATCACATGGTGTTGTCTTAGATGCCACTATTAAGGATCAATAAGTTCAATAAGAGTGAAAACCCCACCTAAAAAATGAAAGGCTCGTGATAAACTCAATGCTTGTACAATACCTATTCATTTCATTTCAGACAGGCATCAGACACGACACATGTTCTCTTCATATTGATAACACAACTTTATGTTGATGAAAGACCTGACGAATTATGATAAAAATATCAGTCATACACAAACACATTATTTATCAACTGTGCATATTTACTGTTCTTGATTTAGTTTTTGAAGCGCCAGGTTGTAGATAATAGACAAGCAGACTATGGTTCACCAGAGATCACATGATACTCTCAAGAGTCTTTCTCAAAGATTGAATGATTCCAAAACAAAAATGTAAACAAATTGTCGTTGTGTGGGTTTTAACTGAGAAATCATTTGATACTTTAGCTGAATGCAAATGTATCTATTAAGTGTTTATAAAAATCTATCTACTTATCCTCTTCAAGTCTTATTCAACCATAAGTTACAGGTCTGCGCAATGCGCATATGCTTTCTCCCTTCCCTCCCTGGTTTGGCGATTTTTCTTTACCTCCCACACTTTTGTATGTGGTACCGTTTCTACTCACCAATATTGTATGCCAGAGTCACTTAAAAATCTCCAACTCATACAACAAATCCGTAAAATTACCGATAATTCACGCTATTCCATCTACTCTCACGGATAACAGACACAATAATTATTTTTCCCTTTATCTTCTCTAATGTTAAAATTCATTTTTCATACTCTTTTTTTTCTTCTAAATTCCTTTATGACCTTACATAAATTAATTGGTTATTATCAAAATCAAGTTTAATTTAACAATATTTAAAAATTTAGTATTTTTCCTCTTGACTTCTGAGGAGTTATAACAAAGGCCAATGCTAAAACGGACTAGCATTTTAGATAGTCGTCTTTTTTTACTCCGTTTAAATGATTGACTAAAAGTTACACTTTTTAACCTCACTAACATAAAGGTCTTATATATGATATGACCACATTTTCCTGCCTTTCTCCTTCAACCCTAACCCACCCTTTGCTCCGTTGTAGACTGTGGCTCTTGTGTCATGAAGAGCCCTAGAGCCATTGTCAAGTCGTCACCTACATGCATGAGATATGTCTTTTGATCAGCCGCGAAAGTTTGGAGCCACCCAACATTGTCACTACATTTGGTGGCTTTCTATTTCATGCAGTCATGAAAGTTGTCTTACTCTCCCACTCATGGGGATAGTGATGGGCAGGTAATATAGCACACGTCCCAACATGTGCAGTTGAAATATATTTGTACGCAGACCCATACCTCGACAGATAATAGAGATTTTAAATTTGTTGAAGTAGAAATCAATCGAATTTAGAGTTTGACTGAATGTTTTATTGACAGTAATAACTACTCCCTACAATATGCTTCAATTTTTTTCTTTGAATAAAATATGTTTCAAGTTTTTGCCCAGGCTTTATATTTGCTGCATATTTGCCTTCAACACAGTTAAAGTAGGACCGATTCAACTGAAATTTGATAAACGCACTATAGTTTCTTTTCATCCCAAGCAATCATTAGCTTTGTAACTTATAAATAGAAGCATATAAGAGCCCTTTGAGTTGTTAAATAAAGTGTGTCATTATTATTAGAATTGGAAATAAATAATAACAAATAATCTCTTCCTGAATTTGTCATTCAGATGGACAATGCTAACCCATTCCAAAGGTAGGAAAAGGGGAAAAAAATCTTCACAAATCTAAATCATGACTATAATACAAAATGTCCTAGCTAATCTATGTCAGTCTTCTTCGGTTTAAGATTATAGCCCATTGAAGCGAGAAGTGGTTTGAATGAAAACATCTTCCGTGCAAGGAATTGTGAGGCCACCCATCGGGTGATCATATCCGAATTCTTCCTCTGCTTGACTCAATAAATTTTGAAATGAAGCTTGGTTCAAGTATGACATGGGGATAACAAACCGCTTCATTTGCTCTCCAACATATACTGCAAGATAGCCCTTTGGCACATTCACAACTTTTGATGATACTTGGCTACCTGTAAATGAAGTTCGTCTAATGGCAGGTAAACGGAAACCCATTTCAAGTGTTTTGAAGAAAAAACTGAATTTCTCAGATTTAAGAAAAATGTTTCTAAATTTGTTTGCTTGAATGATTTGTGAAGTTGTGAAGGAGGACAGTGTATTTATAGATTTCAAGAGTTTCTTTGAAATCCAGTTGTTAGAAAATAGTTGTTAAAATGATGGGGCCTATGAGACAAGAGATCACATGGTATTGTCTTAGATGCCTCTATCAAGGATCAATAAGTTCAATAAGAGTTCAAACTGTAACCACTCAAAATCTAATGAGATATGCTTATCATGTTATACTCAATGCATCAGACATGGCACATGTTTACTTCACATTGATAACACAACTTAATGTTGATGAATGACCTGACGAATATAAATTCAAGTTATATTTTGGTTGTTATCCAAGTTTCGTGTGATGGAAAGCTAATTGGCTGGATCAACATTTCCTACCAAGTTATGAATACTTTCCTGCACAACTGTTTACACCGATTACTGGTAATGTAAACTTCATTTGCCATCGATGGTAACAAATGTATTTTTAAAGAGGATCGTTCAATTGAGAATCGATTGAGAATCAGGTTCTCCTGGGAGTATGCTCCTCCTTGAGGTTTCAGGTTCAATTCTCCCTAGTGCCAATTTAGGTCGGCTAATTTAGCTTCTTCAAAAAAAAAAAAAAAAGGGATTGTTCAAGCCTCGCGGTTTATGACATCACTTCATGCATTCTTTAAGAACATTAATGTCAGAAATACATCCAACATCTTGTAATAACAAGTTGTCTCATGACAACATGATAGAAAATTGCTCAAATGAGCATGTTAAAAAGAAAAAGAAATAGAATAAAGATGGAAAAAATGCAAAAGAAAAAGGAAAGTAAAACAAGAACATTGATATTAAATTGCAGGAATGTAAAGGGTGGTTGGAATCTATCATTATGTCCATTCCTGAACCCGATTGCTCACGCGGCGTGTGGGTGTTGCAGAGTTTTTAGAAATCAAGAAACCAACCCTTTCTTATTATTACAAATTGATATATATAGACCTTGTAGAGAAAACTACCACTAAATCCTATGGTCTATATTAAAAGTAGAAATAACTTCCTAAGACACTAGGAAATAACTTTCATGCACTAAGACACTAGGAAATAATCTTCAATGCACTTCAGCCTTGTTTGTCACCACATATTCGACTTTGCCTTATTATTATTACTACCACAATGTCTATGTCGAAGTATTCAAGTCCATAGTAATAAAATTGAGACATTGGATCTTGCATAAGAAAGTATTTGCTACATCACGCTCCAATCACACTCCACACAGTGCTATGCCAAGAATATCTTTCTTTCACCAAGCTTTTCCCACAAAAATCAATCATTAACCACATGCATGAATTATATTAAATCACTTTGTCGAAAATGCAACATGTCGAAGTTTGTATGCTCTTGGTCAAAATCTCTTTGCATTTTGTAGTATGTCGAAATAACTCATCTGCCTTGTCGAAAATAGAATCATGAGTTCGACCAAATATTTCATTTTTGGTGTTAACAACAACATATAAAGATTTTTACTAAGCTAATCAAGATATAACAAAGAATTATGCAATAAATCTCTGAAGCTAAGAAATCTGTTAGTAGCATATATTTCTAAAGTCAAAATTGCATATAACCTATTATTATTCAACTGTATGACCATATTTCATGGATAATTAGTTGGAATTGGATACTGTAACAAAATTTTGTAGACCATCTTTTCTCCAATTACATATAAGAGAAAACAGCTTCAAATTAGATGTCATGGTTTAAATATGGATTGAATTTCAAGCAATAATAGCCACCGGGTGTTCTTTCTTATAGTAACAAGGACAAAATACTCGATGACTATGTTTAGATCTTGTCTGAAACATGTAAAGAAGGTCTCTTTCACAAGCCTGATCCTTAGTGAAAACCACCAAGACAGTGTCATGTGATCATTAATGAGACATGTCCCCAACTGAACCCTATTGAATAACTCATTCACCATACAATTGGTTTTTAAGAGTTAAGTCTATATATACCCCTCATTGGATTTTCAAGCAACACAAATAATTTTTACCTGAAAGCAATCAGAACTCAAGTCCACTTTCTTCTACTACTTCTTTGAGATCATTCTGTTGTGAAGAAACAAAAACAAGAATGGGTTTTCGCTTACCTGGTATTAGACGATCATCAATTAGTGCAAGTCAATCATCTAGCAAACAAGTGGAAGTTCCAAAAGGCCATCTTGCAGTGTATGTTGGAGAGAAAATGAGAAGGTTCATGATTCCAGTATCATTCTTGAATGAGCCTTTATTTCAAGATTTGCTTAGCCAGGCTGAAGAGGAATTCGGTTATTGTCATCCAATGGGTGGTCTTACAATTCCCTGCAAGGAAGACATATTCTTACAAACGACTTCTGTCTTGAACAGGCTATAACTGACTCATATGAATGATAACATAGATAGGAATGATAACATAGTAGAGTAGGATTGACCAGTTGAGACAATTTTTTGTACATCAGCAATTTCTTTGTCAATTTTGATGATTCCTCTTAAGTGGAAAACTTAAATGAGAACCTTAAGAAACTATTCTTGTGAATTTACGTGTTGTTTTTTGTGTCATCTAAAATAATTTCATTGCATGCACAAACACAAGCCAATACTGGTAATTCTATTGCATATATTTTTTTTGTGAAGAAGCTAAATTAGCCCACCTAAATTGACACCAGAGAGAATCGAACCCAAGACTTTGAGGAGGAGCACACTCCCAAGTCCCAAGCCAAGAATCGAACCTTTCTTTTGCATATATTACGGGGCCATACAAACCTTTGTTTAAAGTAAACCTTTCTTTAAACTATAAGGATAAGCTAATTGTAAATGAAGAAATGAGTATACCAATAATTGATCACATAAACCAACGGCGGTAGTCACCAATTAATCTACGAGTTGCATGTTTTTTGTGATGATTGAGGAATGTAATGAAAACCATAATCACAAGGACTTCCCGTGCTCTTCACATGGTCTTGGAATAGTTAATGATCATCACAAGCTTGCTTCCAGAGGTTGGGTTTGTGTAAGTTAATGATGAAATCTCACAGGACTTGGAATAGTTGGAGGAGCTTTCTTTTTTCATTTTAGCTCAATAGCTCTCCCTAGATGAAGAAGAAGTTGATAGAAGCAATGGACAAGTAAAAAAATTGTGAGCTTAGATCTAAGATAACCTATCAACTATTATAATTTGGCTGAATGTTTTATTATTAGGCCAGAGAAATTTGCAGGAATATTGGAAGCTCGACATTTCTTACAGGAGATACCCTTATGCCATCATTATAACTCAAGAAAATTTAGATATTGTTCGATATTTCTTTTTATTTTTCTTTCTTTCAAGGAATCACCTGTTTTATAATTTATAAATAGAAGCATATAGGAGCTAATTGAGTTATTGAATGCATTCTGTCATTTTGATTAGAAATAAATAATAACAAATAATTTGGTCCTGAATGAATTTGTCATTTAGATGGAAAATTCTAACCCATTCCAAAGGTAGAAAAATGAAACAAAATCTATACAAATCTAAATGATGACTATTGTACAAAATTTCTCTGCTAATCTATGTCAGTGTCCTTTAGTGTAAGATTTATAGCTCATTGAAGCGAGAAGTAATATGCAAGAAAACATCTTCTGTGCAGGGAATTGTGAGGCCGCCCATTGGATGGTCATATCCGAATTCTTCCTCGGCTTGACTCAACAAGTTTTGAAATGAAGCTTGGTTCAAGTATGACGCGGGGATAACAAAACGCTTCATTTGCTCTCCAACGTACACTGCAAGATAGCCTTTTGGCACATTCAATGCTTTTGAAGTTTGGCTATTGCTGAATGAAGCCCGTCTAATAGCTGCAGGTAAACGGAAACCCATTTCAAATGTTTTGAAGAACAAGATGAATTTCTCAAATGTAAGATAAATGTATATAAGTTTGATTGTTTGAGTGATTTGTGATTGTTGTGAAGGAGGACACTATATTTATAGTTTCGAAGAACTTCTTGAAATCCCTTTGCTAGAGAAATAATTGATACAAGGACGGGGCCCATGAGATGAGAGATCACATGGTGTTGTCTTAGATGCCACTATTAAGGATCAATATGTTAAATAAGAGTGAAAACCCCACCTTCGGAGTGAAAGGCTCACGATAAACTCAATGCTTGTACAATGCCTATTCAGTTCATTTCTGACAGGCTTTAGACATGGCACATGTTTTCTTCATATTGATAACACAGCTTAACGTTGATGAAAGACGTGACGAATTAGGATAAAAATATCAGTCATAAACAAACATTATTTATCAACTGTGCATATTTACTGTTCTTGATTTAGTTTTTGTAGACAATAGAAATCATTCAAGTAGACTATGGTTCCCTCAAGAAATCAGTTGTCTTATCCCCAAGGACAAAATTACTTGTTATGTTTAGATATTGTCTGAAACATGTGAAACAAGTCTCTTTCACAAGCCTAATCCTAAGTGAAAACCTACAAGACAGTGCCATGTCTCCAACTATACCCATTGAACACCTCATTCACCATACAATCGGTTTGCGAAGTCTATATATATACCCATCATTGGGTTTAGAAGCAACACAAATCATTCTTACCTCGAAGCATCATAATTCAAGTTCACTTATTTTTCCTACTACCTCTTTGAGATTTCATTCTGTTGTGAAGAAACAAAAACAAGAATGGGTTTTCGCTTACCTGTTATTAGAAGATCATCATCTAGTGCAAGTCAATCATCTAGCAAACAAGTGGAAGTCCCAAAAGGCCATCTTGCAGTGTATGTTGGAGAGAAAATGAGAAGGTTCATGATTCCCGTATCATTCTTGAATGAGCCTTTATTTCAAGAATTGCTTAGCCAGGCTGAAGAGGAATTCGGTTATTGTCATCCAATGGGTGGTCTCACAATTCCCTGCAAGGAAGACGTCTTCTTACATACAGCTTCTCTTTTGAACGGTCTATAATTAATTTACATGAATGCTAACATAGTCATATGAATGATAACATATATAGGACCATAAGATTGACCAATTGAGACGATTTTTGTACATCAGCAATTTTGATGTTTCCTCAAATGAGAACTTTAATAAACTATATTCTTCTGAATTTATGTGTTGTTTTTTAGCGTCATTTCAAATAATTGCATTGCAAGCACAAACACAAGCCATGCACCAAGACTGGTAATTCTTTTGCATATATTACGAGGCCGTACAAACCTTTGTTTAAAGAAAACCTGTCTTTAAACTATAAGGATAAGTGAAATGTAAATGAAGAAATGAATATACTAATAATTATTCAGATAAACCAACGTTAGTCACCAATTAATCTGTGAGTTGCATGTTTCTTGTGATGTTTCTTCCTGCGCTCATCACATGGACTTGTCGTAAAAATTGTTAACAGAAGCACGTCATTAGCGGCAACCCTTTTCTCTGATTTCCTATCAGGCTTCCACTAATCATAAGAGAGTATATTTCGTATTCCTTCAATCAAAGGATTACCAAAATAAAGTATGTTAAGATAAATTGTTAAGATATTTCTGTCAGACAAGTTTTGATAAATAACAACACCGTTCATAACAAACAGTGATAAATAATAACACATTTGAGCTAAACATTAACTAAAAAAGTTAAAATTAAAAACATTTTCTCTAGAGTGCAATTAACCAACACAAGTGCAATTGGTAATTTTTAGAATTTGTGTTGAACTTAACTCAACTTTACAAAACCGACTTGTAAGGTGAGGGGCGTCACTCTTCAAACTCTAATCGGATCTTATCTTTACTCAATGTGGAACTTGAATCTTTCCCAATAGTAATATAGCATTGATAATCATCACAAGCTTGATTTTAGAGGTTAGGTCTGTGTAAGACTAAGTTGATGATTGAATCTCACGGGACTTGGAATAGTTAGAGGAGCTTTCTTTTTTATTATAGCTTAAATGCTCTGCCTAGATGAAAAGGCAGTAGATAGAAGCACTAGCACAAGACAAGTAAAAATTTGTGAGCTTTGATCCAAGAAAGCTTATCAACTATATCGTTTGGCTGAATCTGTTATTAGGTCATAGAAATTTGAAGGAATATTCGAGCTCGATATTGCATACATCACATACTCTTATGTCATCATTATAATAAACCAAGGAAATTTAGATATTGTTTCATAAAAAAAATTCATTTTTTTTCCAAGGAATCGCCAGTTTTATAATATATAAATAGAAGCATATAGGAGCCCATGGAGTTGTTGAATGTATTCTTTCATTATGATTATGATTAGAAATAAATAATAACAAATAATTTGTCCCTGAATGAATTTGCTATTCAGATGGACAATTCTAAACCATTCCTAAGGTAGGAAAATGAAACAAAATCTTTACAAATCTAAATGATGACTATTGTACAAAATTTTCTTGCTAATCTATGTCAGTCTCCTTTAGTGTAAGATTATAGCCTGTTGAAGTGAGAAATAATATGCAAGAAAACGTCTTCTGTGCAAGGAATTGTGAGGCCGCCCATTGGATGGTCATATCCGAATTCTTCCTCCACTTGACTCAACAAGTTTTGAAATGAAACTTGGTTCAAGTATGATGTGGGGATAACAAACCGATTCATTTGCTCTCCAACGTACACTGCAAGATAGCCCTTTGGCACATTCAATACTTTGGATGTTTGGCTACTGCTAAAGGAAGCCCGTCTAATAGCTGCAGGTAATCGGAAACCCATTTCAAATGTTTTGAAGAGCAAGATGAATTTCTCAGATGTAAGATAAATCTATATAAGTTTGATTGCTTGAGTGATTTGTGATTGTTGTGAAGGAGGACCCTATATTTATAGTTTCCAAGAGTTTCTTGAAATCCCTTTGCTAGAGAAATATTTGATACAAGGACGGGGCCCTTGAGATGAGAGATCACATGGTGTTGTCTTAGATGCCACTATTAAGGATCAATACGTTCAATAAGAGTGAAAACTCCACCTTCGGAATGAAAGGCTCGTTATAAACTCAATAGACAATGCCTATTCAGTTCATTTCAGACAGGCTTTAGACACGGCACATGTTTTCTTCATATTGATAACACAATTTAGTGTTGATGAAAGACGTGATGAATTATGATAAAAATATCAGTCATAAACAAACATTATTTATCAACTGTGCATACTGTTCTTGATTTAGTTTTTGAAGGGCCAGGTTGGAGATAATGGACAAGCAGACTATGGTTCACCAGTGATCACATGATACTCTCGAGGTCTTTCTCAAAGATTGAATGATTGCTTGAACTTGAGCGAGTAATTAAATGTATGTCCCACATTATGAACTTGGTTGTTACAAAGGCTAAAAAAAATTATAACAAACTGTAGGTGTCCTACAAAATTAATTTAGCCGACATGGACAACAATGTAAGGGACTTGAAAAAGAGGATAGAACCCCCAGTTTTGATTAGAAGACAAAGTTTTGATTGTAAGTGTGTATAGTGGTAAAATATCCTAATGAGAAGTGCTTTGCTCAACATGCAGTGCATGGGAAACTCTCAAAAGAAAAATTTGGAACATTCATGCATTGGTTCTGTTAATTATACCGATGTTTTTATTGCGTTCCTTCACATTTTTGCTCAACATGCAGTGCATGACAAGTTTGAACAATGTATCCGAAACATGTCCTAATTACTAGCTAGTGATTAGTCAAATGTTTGGCTCAACTGTATGACCACAGCTTCAACGTAGATTTCATGGTTTAAGAGACAACTTCAAAGTAGATTTCATGGTTTAATTATGCATTGGAATTCAAGCAATAATAGCCACCAAGTGTTCTATATTCTATAGAAACAAGGACAAAATACTTGATAAGTATGTTTAGATCTTGTCTGAAACGTGTATAGAAGGCCTTTTTCACAAACCTAATCCTTAGTGAAAACCTCCAAGACAGTGCCATGTGATCATTAATGAGACATGTCCCTAACTAAACTTCATTGAATAACTTATTCACTATACAATTGGTTTCTAAAGTCTATATATATCCATTATTGGGTTTACAAGCAACCCAAATAATTCTTACCTTGAAGCAATCGGAACTGAAGTTCATTTCTACTACTTCTTTGAGATTTCATTCTGTTGTGAAGAAACAAAAACAAGAATGGGTTTTCGCTTACCTGGTATTAGACGATCATCAATTAGTGCAAGTCAATCATCTAGCAAACAAGTGGAAGTCCCAAAAGGCCATCTTGCAGTGTATGTTGGAGAGAAAATGAGAAGGTTCATGATTCCAATATCATTCTTGAATGAGCCTTTATTTCAAGAATTGCTTAGCCAGGCTGAAGAGGAATTCGGTTATTGTCATCCAATGGGTGGTCTTACAATTCCCTGCAAGGAAGACATATTCTTACAAACGACTTCTGTCTTGAACAGGCTATAACTGACTCATATGAATGATAACATAGATAGGAATGATAACATAGTAGAGTAGGATTGACCAATTGAGACAATTTTTGTACATCAGCAATTTCTTGTTAATTTTGATGTTTCCTCTTAAGTGGAAATCATAAATGAGAACCTTATGAAACTATATTTTTGTGAATTTATGTGTTGTTTTTTGTGTCATCTCAAATAATTGCACTGCATGCACAAACACAAGGCATATGCCATGACTGGTAATTATTTCACATACAGTACGAAGCCAAACATAAACCAACGTTAGTCACCAATTAATCTGTGAGTTGCATGGTTCTTGTGATGTTTGAAAAATGTGGCGGACACCACAATCACAAGGACTTCCCGTGCTCTTCACATGGACTTGTAAAAAATGCTAACAGAGTATTTTACATATTTCTTCAATCAATGGATTACAAAAAATAAAGCATGTTAAGTTAAATTGTTGTATATGGAATTTTGGCATGCATCTTTTGATAAATGACAACACCATTCATGACAAATAGAGATAAATAATAACACAATTGAGCCAAATATTGACTAAAACGGTTAAAAGTAAAACTGTTTTCTCTAGAGTGGTTATACAGTTTTTGTGCACCATCCCTATTGCAAAAGTAAAAGAGAAATTAAGCGAAACAATAAGTGCAAAAGATAATTCTTAGAATTTGGATTGGACCTAGCTTAACATTTCAAAACCGGCTTGTATGTTGAGGGGTGCTATTATTTATAACCTCTTATCGCAATCCGACCTTATCTTTATTCAATGTGGGACTTGGGTTCTTTTCCAAGTGAATTTCGTTTCCACCCTCCAAGCTTCTCGCGCGTCCTATTTTTGTACTCTAAAATCCGAAAAATGGAAGATTTTTTAACATATTTTACGCTTTCGGAATATACAATCCGAAATGCCATAGGGCATGAGAGTCAAGTGGTGTGGGATAAGAAATTCCCTGTTTTCAAAAGTAGCATATCCTTTATAATCATCACAAGCTTGCTTTCAGAGGTTGGGTTTGTGTAAGTTGATGATTGAATCTCAGGGAACTTGGAATAGTTGGAAGAGCTTTCTTATTTATTTTAGCTTAGTTGTTTTGCCTAGATGAAGAATCAGTTGATAGAAGCACAAGACATGTAAAAGAAATTGAGCTTAGATCGAATATAACTTATCAACTATTACAGTTTGGTTGAATGTTTCACTTAGGTAAGAGAAATTTGCAAGAGTATTCGAGCTCTGATATTACTTATAGCACATACCATTATGTCATCAATATAAAAAACCAAGGAAATCTAGATATTGTTTCATAATTGCTTTTTATTTTTTTCCAATGAATCACCTGTTTTATAATTTATAAATAGAAGCGTCTAGGAACTCGTTGAGTTGTTGAATGCCTTTTGTCATTATGATTAGAAATAAATAATAACAAATAATTTGTTCCTGAATGAATTTGACATTCAGATGGACAGTTCTAAACCATTCCTAAGGCAGGAAAGTGAAACAAAATCTTTACAAATCTAAATGATGACTATTGTACAAAATTTTCTTGCTAATCTATGCCAGTCTCCTTTAGTGTAAGATTTATAGCCCATTGAAGTGAGAAGTAATATGCAAGAAAACGTCTTCTGTGCAAGTAATTGTGAGGCCTCCCATTGGATGATCATATCCGAATTCTTCCTCGGCTTGACTCAACAAGTTTTGAAATGAAGCTTGGTTCAAGTAAGACGTGGGGATAACAAACCTCTTCATTTGCTCTCCAACATACACTGCAAGATAGCCCTTTGGCACATTCAATACTTTTGATGTTTGGCTAATGCCGAATGAAGCCCGTCTAATAGCTGCAGGTAAACGGAAACCCATTTCAAATGTTTTGAAGAACAAGATGAATTTCTCAGATGTAAGATAATTGTATAAAAGTTTGATTGCTTGAGTGATTTGTGATTGCTGTGAAGGAGGGCACTATATTTATAATTTACAAGAGTTTCTTGAAATCCATTTGTTATAAAATTATTGTTAAAATGATGGGGCCATGAGACAAGAGATCACATGGTATTGTCTTAGATGCTTCTATCAAGGATCAATAAGTTCAATAAGAGTTCAAACTGTAACCACTCAAAATCTAATGAGATATGCTTATCATGTTATACTCAATGCTTTTACAATGCCAACTCATTTCTTTTTAGACATGCATCAGACATGGCACATGTTCTCTTCACATTGATGACACAGCCTAATGTTGACGAATGACCTGAAGAATCCTGAGAAATATTAGCCATACACTAACATACTATCAATTGTGCATATTTATTGTTCTTGAAAGGTCGGGTTGGATACAATAGACAAGCAGACTATGGTTCACAAGAGATCACATGTTACTGTCAAGAGGTCTTTGTCAAAGATTGAATGATTGCTCAAGACTTGAGACAATAATTAAATATATGTCGCATTATGAAAAGGCTAACAATTTCTGATAACGAACCTGTAGTGGCCTACAAAATTGATTTAGCAGACATTGACAACAATGTATGTGGTCAATTGTAAGAGACTTGAAAAAGAGGATATGAATTCAAGTTATATTTTGGTCGTTATCCACGTTGTGTGATGGAAAGCTAATTGGCTAGACCCACATTTCCTACCAAGTTATGAATACTTTCCTGCACAACATATAAAGATTTGCACTAAGCTAATCAGTATGTAACAAAGAATTATGCAACAAACCTCTGAAGCTAAGAAATCTGTTAGTAGCATATATTTCTATGCCTGTGATCACTTACGAAAAATCTAAAGTCAAAATTGCACATAACCTATTATTAGTACAATTCTAGACACATCTGTGACAATGGCCAGAATAAATTCATGACCAAAACATCTGAAAGCACCTTTGTATTATATATATCAAGTTTCAGATTTTTTTTATGTAGGCACAAATTCTGCAACAGTTGCGTCAAAATCAGATTTAGACAGCGTGTTAGGGGACCTGCAGCATTCCAAGAAACTGTATTCAATTTTTCCGATAAAATAAAATAAGTTACCTCAAAAATATGTAAACTCATCCAGTGTAACCAACAGCTGAATATTGCAATCAATAGAAACACTGTCTTTTCAATGTAAACTCATGACACATTGACAAGAAGCAAATCTGATGTTATATAATTTTACAAAAACTGATTCTACGATGTAAGCAAACTTACAAGAGGAAATTCCTCATCAATTAAGAAAAAAGATTTAACAAATACCAATTGAATGGGAACATTGCATTTTCAATGCAGCAAAGCTTGCAACAATACAAATTATGTCACATTTCAAATCCTTATCTAAATCCTGCCAGTTAAGTGGAAGAGAAAACTCGAAACATGAAGGATGATTTTAGAGCATTGGGATGGAACCTAGTGTGAAAAATGCGTACAATGGTAAAAGATCCCAATGCAAAGCACTTTTCTCGACAAGCAGTTCATGGGGAACTCAAGAAAAAATCAGAACTTTCATGCATTAGTTCTATTAATTATATTTTTTCCCTTAAATTTTGGGTTTCTAATGATTTTAGTTGTCCTAATTAGTGACAAGTTTGAACTTTGAATGATGCATCCAAAACAATGTCCTAATTACTAGTGATTAGTCAAATGGTTGGCTCAACTGTATGACCACAGTTCATGGATGATTAATTAATTGGAATTGGATATTGTAACAAGATTTCATAGCCCTTGTCTTTTCTCCAATTATATGTATGAGCAAGAGTTTATAACTAGTTTGAAGTTCAACAACTCCAAAGTAGATTTCATGGATTGAATTTCAAGCAATAATAGCCACCAGGTATACTATCCTATAGAAACAAGGACAAAATAGTTAATAAGTATGTTTAGGTTTTGTCTGAAACTTGTAAAGAAGGTCTCTTTCACAAACCTGATCCTTAGTGAAAACCTCCAAGACAGTGCCATGTGATCATTAATGAGACATGTCTCTAACTAAACCCCATTGAATAACTCATTCACCATACAATTGGTTTCTTAAGAGTTAAGTCTATATATACCCCTCATTGGATTTACAAGCAACACAAATAATTCTTACCTTAAAGTAATCAGAACTCAAGTTCACCTTCTTCTACTACTTCTTTGAGATCATTCTGTTGTGAAGAAACAAAACAAGAATGGGTTTTCGCTTACCTGGTATTAGAAGGTCATCATCTAGTGCAAGTCAATCATCTAGCAAACAAGTGGAAGTCCCAAAAGGCCATCTTGCAGTGTATGTTGGAGAGAAAATGAGAAGGTTCATGATTCCCGTATCATTCTTGAATGAGCCTTTATTTCAAGAATTGCTTAGCCAGGCTGAAGAGGAATTCGGTTATTGTCATCCAATGGGTGGTCTCACAATTCCCTGCAAGGAAGACGTATTCTTACATACAGCTTCTCTCTTGAACGGTCTATAACTAATTCACATGAATGCTAACATAGTCATATGAATGTTAACATATATAGGACAATAGGATTGACCAATTGAGACGATTTTTGTACATCAGCAATTTTTTGTCAATTTTGATGTTTCCTCTTAAGTGAAAATCTTAAATGAGAACTTTATGAAACTATATTCTTCTGAATTTATGTGTTGTTTTTTGGTGTCAATTCAAATAATTGCATTGCATGCACAAACACAAGCCATGCACCAAGACTGGTAATTCTTTTGCATATATTATGAGGCCATACAAACCTTTGTTTACAGAAAACCTTTCTTTAAACTACAAGGATAAGCGAAATGTAAACGAAGAAATGAATATACCAATAATTGATCACATGAACCAACGTTAGTCACCAATTAATCTGGGAGTTGCATGTTTCTTGTGATGTTTGAAGAATGTGGTGGAGACCACAAATAAAATCACAAGGACTTCCCGAGATTTTCACAAAAAGCATGTCATTAGCGGCAACCCTTTTCTCTGATTTCCTATTAGGCTTCCACTAATCATAAGAGAGTATTTTTCGTATTCCTTCATGCAAGTTTTGATAAATAAGAACACCATTCATAACAAACGGTGATAAATAGTAACACATTTGAGCTAAACATCGACTAAAACAGTTAAAAGTAAAAACATTTTCTCTATAGTGATTATACAGTTTTTTTTCCTTCCTCAAGCAAAAGTAAAAGAGAAATTGACCAAAAAAAGTACAATTGGTAATTTTTAGAATTTGTGTTGAACTTTACTCAATCTTACAAAACCGACTTGTAAGGTGAGTGGTGTCACTCTTTATAAACTCTAATTGGATCTTATCTTTATTCAATATGGAACTTGTGTCTTTCCCAATAATATAGCATCTATAATCATCACAGGCTTGCTTTCAGAGGTTGGGTCTGTTTAAGACTAAGTTGATGACTGAATCTCACGGGACTTGGAATAGTTGGAGGAGCTTTCTTTTTTATTATAGCGTAATTGCTCTGCCTAGATGAAGAAGCAGTTGATAGAAGCACAAGACATGTAAAATATTTGTGAGCATAGATCCAAGATAACTTATCAACTATTATAGCTTGGATGAATGTTTTATTAGGTCAGAGAAATTCGCAGGAATATTCGAAATCGATATTGCTTACAGCAGATACCCTTATGTCATCATTATAATAAACCAAGGAAAATCTAGATGTTGTTTCATGATTTCTTTCTTTTCTCCAATGAATCACCAGTTTTATAATTTATAAACAGAAGCATATAGGAGCCCATTGAGTTTTTGAATGTATTTTGTCATTATGATCGGAAATAAATAATAACAAATAATTTGTTCCTGAATGAATTTGCCATTCAGATGGACAATTCTAAACTATTCCTAAGGTAGGAAAATGAAAAAAAAAATCTTTACAAATCTAAATGATGACTATTGTACAAAATTTTCTTGCTAATCTATGTCAGTCTCCTTTAGTGTCAGATTTATAGCCCATTGAAGTGAGAAGTAATATGCAAGAAAACGTCTTCTGTGCAAGGAATTGTGAGTCCACCCATTGGATGGTCATATCCAAATTCTTCCTCGGCTTGACACAACAAGTTTTGAAATGAAGCTTGGTTCAAGTATGACGTGGGGATAACAAACCGCTTCATTTGCTCTCCAACGTACACTGCAAGATAGCCCTTTGGCACATTCAATACTTTTGATGTTTGGCTACTGCCGAATGAAGCCCGTCTAATAGCTGCAGGTAAACGGAAACCCATTTCAAATGTTTTGAAGAACAAGATGAATTTCTCAGATGTAAGATAAATGTATATAAGTTTGATTGTTTGAGTGATTTGTGATTGCTGTGAAGGAGGACACTATATTTATAGTTTCCAAGAGTTTCCTGAAATCCCTTTGCTAGAGAAATAATTGTTAAAAGGGCGGAGCCCATGAGACGAGAGATCACATGGTGTTGTCTTAGATGCCAGTATTAAGGATCAATAAGTTCAATAAGAGTGAAAACCCCACTTTTGGAATGAAAGGTTCATGTTAAACTCAATGCTTGTACAATGCCTACTCATTTCAGAAATGCATCAGACATGGCACATGTTCTCTTCACATTGATAACACAACTTATGGTTCTTGATTTAGTTGGAGACAATAGACAAGCAGACTATGGTTCACAAAGAGATCGCATGATACTTTCATAAGGTCTTTATCAAATATTGAATGATTGCTCAAGACTTGAGACAATAATTAAATATATGTCCCACATTAAGAAAGCTGGTCGTTACAATTTACAAAGGCTAAAAATTTCTGATGACAAAACTGTAGGCGGCCTACAAAATTAATTTAGCAGACATAGACAACAATGTTTGTGGAAAACTCTTAAGTCATTATTCATGATTGACATTTCTTGTTTCTTGATAATAAGGAGATACAAATGGGCCATACTGTTAGTTTGAGGTATGGTGTCAACTGTCAACCACTCATCTGTGGGCTGTGTGATGGAAACCTAATTGGTTCGATTCACATTTCCTACCAAATACCTTATGAATTATGATCATTTTGTGTAAAACGTATAAAACTTTGTACTATGGAAATCTGGTTGTGAGTCCACTTATCAGAATTAAATACTACAAGCTCAAGCTTTTTGGTAACAACAAACCTTTGAAGCGACTTATCCCAATACAAAAACTGATACTACAATGTAAGGAACTTAAAATGAAAATTCCTCATGAACTATGAATAAGATTTAACAACTACCAAGCTAGTTGGGACACCGGCTTTCCAACACAGTGAAGTTTGCAAGAATACAAAGTATGACACATTTTAAGTTCTGCTAGATCCGTGGAAGAGTGAAAACACGAAACATGGTGGATCTTTTGATTGTTAGATTGGAATTCAATCATGTTGCATGAGTCTATCCATATACATACTTGCAACAGCTTCCAAGTATATATCATGGTTGATTGAATTTCAAGCAATAATAGCGACCAGTTTTCCTATCCCAAGGACAAAATACTTGTTATGTTTAGAGATTGTCTGAAACATGTGAAACAAGTCTCTTTCATAAGCCTAATCCTAAGTGCAAACCTCCAAGACAGTGCCATGTGATCATTATTGAACCATGTCTGCAACTAAACCCATCGAACACCTCATTCACCATACAATTGGTTTGCGAAGTCTATATATACCCATCATTGGGTTTACAAGCAACACAAATCATTCTTACCTCAAAGCATCATAATTCAAGTTAACTTATTTTTTCTACTACGTTGAGATCATTCAGTCGTGAAGAAACAAAACAAGAATGGGTTTTCGCTTACCTGGTATTAGACGAGGCAAACAAGTGGAAGTCCCAAAAGGCTATTTAGCGGTGTATGTTGGAGAGGAAATGAAAAGGTTCTTGATTCCAGTAGCATTCTTGAATGAGCCTTTGTTTCAAGAATTGTTGAGCCAAGCTGAAGAAGAATTCGGTTACTGTCATCCAATGGGTGGTCTTACAATTCCGTGCAAGGAAGATGTGTTTTTACATACAACTTCCCGCTTCAACGGCCTATACTTAAATTCATACGGCAAAAAAGTCATATGAAGATAACATAACACAGTAGGATTGACTAATTGTAACAACTTTTGTACATATCACAAATTTCTTTTGTACAAGTAGAAATCTGAAATGAGAACCTTACAAAACTATATTCTTATGAATTTATATTGTTTTTTGTGTCACCTGAAATACTTGCATTGCACAAACACAATTCATGCACTGATTTTGTGGATAATGTCTATTCCATACTAGTAGATATGGTGATGCAAAATTGGTATTTTTTACGAAAACATGCAACAAAACTCGAAACAGATAAATCTTCGAAGAAAAACCTTTCTTTAACCTAAAAATATTTTCAACTTAATTGGCAAATGATAGAATTTTGAAGAAAAAAAAGTCAGTAGAAGTCAAATTAAAATGATGAAAGGAATATATCACATAATAAAACGTCTTAGTTCTTACCAATTATTATTAAGTTGGATTCTTCTTGTGATGTTTGAAGAGGGTGGAGGAGACCAGAATCGCATGGACTTCTAGTGCTCTTCACATGGAGTTGTCCTTAAACCTGCAATTAACGGCAATCCATTAATTTGAATTCCTTGCAGCCTTAGCTATTCATATAAGTGAATATTGGCAAAGTGTCAAACCTAAACGTACAACAACAGAACCACGAGTCAAATAATCATCTCAATTCTTTAAAGCAAGAAACTCATCTAAACTAGACCGTGATCTCTTGCCTCCTTATATCTGTTTATCAATTTTAAATGGAGAACTTGGACTTTGACGCATAAGCAGTAGTCATTAACTGTAAGATAATTTGGCTCTGATACTTGTGTTAGAAAAACCAGCAGGCCTTCTTTGGAGGAAAATAAAAATAAAAAATACCATTGAACATTAAATACAGCTCCATATGTTCCCCTAGAATGCATAGTTTAAATAGTAGTTAGTAGTACATAAGAAGTTATTTCATGCTAAATTACTGCAGTTTCATTAATGAAAGTTCTACTGGCTAATTATCATATATGCAGAAGAAAAAATCATTGAACAAACTTTGGTCAAGTAAATGTTTTTAGCAGTAGTCCTCCTTACAGTCATGTCAAAACAGTTTTCTTACATGTTGCCTTTTTAGGGAATGATCATTCAATGGGCGGCCTCACAATTCCTTGCACCGAAGATGTTTCCTTACATGTTACTTCTCGCTTCAATGGGCTATAAATCTGCAGCCACGAGGCTGACATAAATTAGTAGTGACATTTTGAACAATGGGCATTTTTACACTTGTAAATTTTTTCCTTTGGGAAAATGGGTGAAAATTTTCAATATGAATTACATACTCAATAACATTATTTCACTCTTTTTGTTAATGAAACTATGCATAATAATTACACAATGTAAATTTCTATAATAACCAAATAAGAACACAAATTTAACTTTGATGGGAGTATAAGGGTATACAGGTTGAAGTAGAAGGAGACACAACCAATTTCTAAACTGTCATCAGCACCTCGTCAATACTTACTGAAAAGAAAGAAAAAAAAAAAACCTAAACACAAAATCAAAGTGAACAGAAACGGAATTGAAAACGAAATGCAGAAAGGAAAACATACCTGAACGGAGAAAACTTACGAGTGAGAAATTAAACAAAAAAAAAAGTCAAAAAAAATTTGGACCATTTCTCGATTTGTGCGTGTCATCCTTGCGCAGGGGCCATGCTAATCTTCTCTGTATCGTTCCAATTTTATCGGATGTCCCCGAAGGGACAAGCCTACTTGTTCGCTTGTGGTATATAAACGCGTTGAAGCAACGGATTTAGACGATGTGGGACAAATTCAGTGAAATACTTCTCAACCAGCCTTTACCCAAGACCAACCATGATGCATGCATCTCCCGCTCTCTCACTCGATTGAGTTGAGTTTCAGATTTGTTAAATAAACCAATCAAGAAGTTAAGTGAACTTCTTCCTCTCCCTCACACTCAGACCAAAAACAAGTACAATCGTACATATACATACTCGTATATTTTTCTAGAAAAAATGTCTCTACCTGCACAATTGCGAAAGACTGATTTCGTCGAGCTAATTGAAATTTATTTAAGATATTATCTTTCTCAACTAGTGTTTTTCATACACACTAACTGGGATCGAAACTCTCGACTAAATGTTTAAAGGGTCTTGTTAACGAATGCCTCCAGGGCACTCTTTAAACATGTTAAATTAAGTAAATATTATTATTTTAAAATTCAAAAGTTTTTCAATTTCTAATACACTGATCGCATAAACTTTTATAAAAAGTTACTCTTTAAAGCCCTTAACCAATTAACATTTCCCATGTTTGAATATCTACTACTTATGTCACTCTATGTAGAGACATGATCATATTCTATATAAAAGCTTGGGTCCTCTTATTTTGACTCAAACTTAGCCGAGGTGAAGTTCACGGCTTATCACACTTTCCAGTGGCTTTGTGTGCTTCAGACACATTTGTACTGTGCGGTCTTAGTCAAAAAATTTCAGTTCAAATTTTAAGATTGTAATGCAATTTAAATCTAAATTGTACAATTAAGATCGAATGGTTCAAACGTAATTCCCTTTAATTTGACATGGTTAGTGAGATGTAAATCTTTGTTAATTCGATTAATCTTGTAGTTGGTGATTTATCAATAGTGTTTAGACAAACCAATTTTTTTTAGACAATCCTAACATGCAAAATATGGTTAATTCAATTCATTATATGTCTTTATACAGAGAGTTACTTGATGATCAACTTTGTGTAAATTTACTTTGCTTAATAACTCACCATAAACATTGCATTTTATCAATCCAAACATCAGAGAATTTTCATAATATTTCGCAATTATTTGATACTTGATTAAATAACCTCAAGTAAATGGATGGTACAATTTTCAAAAATATAATTGAGTGTCTATAAGATGACATAGCTACAAATGTTTCATATAAGTTTTATGAAATTTTGTGTGTTTGATCCTTAATATTAATATGAAACTTATTTTATTTTTTAACAAAAACAATTTGAACTCAATTCCATATGAACTTGTGTGAAAGAATAAGTCTACACTACATAATTCCAATGACATTTAAGAATTTGGGTATATTATTAGTAGTGTCAAGAATCATATCATATTTCTTTAAATTTCAACTTTGTCGTAAAATTCATCAGACGACAAACAAATATATTTGTTCATTTATCAACAAGAGCGACCAATCTTGAGACCCCATTGCGACCCATGCCCCCCTCACACACACACTCATTCATCTTTGTTTGCGAAGTATATAACAAAGAAGTTGAATATTTTGAGCTCAGTATATAACAGTGAAATGAACATTAAATAGTATTTCTTAAGACAAAATTGTCATTTTGTTTGATCTCCTTTTCCTTGGTGAATGAAATATCCACTATCAATTAAATTAAAAATACCAGCCATAAAAGGGACTGAATTCAGTAGAATTGATTTCTTGGGACATTCTCATAAAATTACAACAGACATTTAATTTAGTACATAATAAATAATAACTAAATATAATTTACAAGAAATGAATTATAATACAAACATGAGATACGGTCCTTGTTTCGGTGCACCATCAACTTCACTACTTTTGTCGGCAACTTCCTGGGCATCTTGTTTCGGTGCACCATCAACTTCACTGCTTTTGTCGGCAACTTCCTGGGCATCTGGAAGATCTTTAATAGTCTGCAAAAGTATGAAAGAATGTTGTATCACTGGCTATAACTTGGCAACATTAACGATATTATCAACAAGTTTGAAAACAAGATGAGGTAGGAAATCATTTGTTGATTGATTGAATTTACTATTTAGGACTCGTACAGGGACATGATAAAATAAGGACAAATAGATTAAGAGAGTTGGATAAGAATTAAAGAGGATATATATGAGTCTGATAAGTTCTTATATTTTTCAATGTGTTGTATCTTAGGCAGTCCACTGTATAGTATCTTTAATAGTCTGCAAAAGTATGAAAGAATGTTGTATCACGTGTTTGAGTGATTTAGAGATGGAGGATGACGGTGATGAAGGGTGCAGGGTGGCAGTGATGATGATGGAGAGTGTTGGGTGGCAATGGTGAAAGGTGATCAGTGACGGCAGTCGAGGAGTGATGTACACAGATGGCAACAGTGGCAGTGGTGGAAGATGCATAGGTAGCAGTAATGGTAGAGGGCATCAAGTGCAAAGGTGGAAGGTAGGGAAGGGTGGAAGAGGAAATAAAAATCCTATCTCATACTCTTAAGTTTCTAGCCAATCCCCTGCAACTAGATTAATTTTTAGTTAGATGAAAATATAAGCTTATTATCTTCAATTAGATCACCAAACTCTATCAAATCATGGCATGATGATGATAGCTCTCACTTATCTTAACCATCAAAGAATTCCTTATTACCTGATAGAGAAACCAAGAAGCAAAAGCATCTGTTGCAGCATACTCTAGTTGCTCCTTTGACAAATAAGGAGTCTCCCAATTCCCCATTCTTATTTTGCTGGGCTTCTTAAGCTGCAAATATAAATAAGCTTGGTAAATATCCTATCAATATAGTTCTTTGTGTTTTCAAGAAAGCAGTTGAAAGTGAAACTTCTTCACATTTTCCCTCTCCGCAACCAAAGAAAATAAAGAAACGGTGGAAAAAGGCTACTGAAGAAAGGAAAACAATCCAGCAGACGCATGGGAACTAAATACTTAATTGTTATCTCTATTTTGTGCAAAAGCAACAATACAAATGACCCGTGGAGAAGAAAATGGTAAACGAGAACAAATATGTAACTTGTGTTATGACATTAATTCTTGTCGTTTGAAAGTTCCAATGATGTCTAAAAATTATATACATCTTACAAAACCTTTCTCCCTTTGAAGAACTTAATCAGCATTGTGCAAGGGACAAGACTCTGGTTTATTCAGAATTGAACTATCAAATATGACTTAAGGGCAATTTAATATATGCATATATTGATTTATCATACAACTCTTATTTAACTACTACTCAGTAATTGGAAATATTTTTTGCAAAAAATATTACTTATTATAATTGCAGGACTTTTAAATAGATTATGATTAATGAACAAACATTACAAAAATACTAGCACATTTTTTTAAACCGGGTAGAAAGGTAGGTCATAGGTGGCATTAGAACTGGACTGTGATTTTCAAGTAAACTATACATGTAATGTCAGGAATTCAAATATTATTCACAACTAAACCTACATAGACTCCCTGTCATAATAACATAAAAATAAATTCTTCCCCAAAAGGTAGTTAAAGCATTGAAGGGTTGAACATTCCATTGGTTTAGTGGGGAGACAGGCAGACAGCGTCCGTTTTCCTTATCTCTAGATACAGGCTGAAGAAACTTTCAAAGGAAACTACCAAATATAACATAAGAATAGTGAGCAGTTCTGGGACATTGAAGTGGCAACAGTTTTCTTGTTAACCAGCCAGTTTTGGAAGGGCATAAAAAAGTTTCTTTGTGCCATCAGGTGTTTGAAGAATTTTGGACTAGTCAGAATGCCATGTACACAATCCAGTCGGTTTTTAAGAAATTTGAACTCAAAGCATACCTGTTTTGATAAAAGTTTTTCGGTCAAAGATGCAAGACCCCACTTATTCGGACCTCCACCTAGCTTTTGATTAGCGTGAAAAGAAAGGTCTTCCACACCTTTAATGGATATGCCGTAATCTCTCAAAACCTTAGAAGCATCACCGCCAATCCCAGCTCCAACCTTGTAAATGTCAAACATCGTATGAATTACTTATAAATTATGACAATTGATTAGTTCCTACAGATAGAAAGGAAAACAAACAAGAAAAATAAAATCCAGTTTAATGTAAATAAAAACCTTCAAAACCAATGAATCTTCAAGTAAAAGCTGTAGATTTCGAGGGATTCCAGAATGAATTAGATGAAGAACAAGACAATGATTAGTGTCACAACATATCTGCATCACTGCTGTTTTCCCGGGTGGAACACCTGTAGAAGTTTCATATAATACTGATTCAGTAGTTTGAAGTTGTGGTAATCATTGCTATTAAAGTATTGTAGTTTTAGGCTTTGTTTGGGAGTTTGGAGGGAAGGGGAAGGAAGGGCTTTGGGGGGTGGAAAATATAGAGGGAAATGGAGAAATTTTCACATTTTTTGAAAGAGTGTTTTTTTAGAGAATGATAAACTAATGTTTATGATTCATATATTTTTATTATTAAAAATATTATAACATAGAATAAATTTGAATAATTCATATAAACCCCCCAAAACCCTCCTCCGATACAACTTTTTAGTTCCCCTATATGAGGAGGGTTTTGTATTATGAAGAAAAATTAACCACCCAATGTACTCTATTTCTTCCGCTTTCTCCTTCCTTTTTTCCAAAACCTTCCCCTCCAAACTCGCAAACAAAGCCTTACAATCACAAAAGGAACAAAAATCTTTTGTTCTGCTGAAAAGATAAGAACATAGGTGGCATTGCAAGTTGCAACAAAGCTATGACAGGATAGATAATCCATAAGCTATGTGACCGAGTAAAGAGCCAAACAATGGACTAGAAGAAAACTGTTAAAGCACTTGTAAGTTGTAAGTGTGCTATACTGCTATTCCCATGGAAGGACGTTTTCTTCCTTGAGGTTCTTCAACCAATAAAATCATCGAATTTTCTTTACTGGAATTCCTATCAACCTAGTTGTTTCTCTGGTCCGTGGTCCCAAACAGATACAAATACCAAACCAAAACTAGTTGATCAACTTCCTTCACTCTTGTTTGCAATACTAAATCAACTAAAACATCTCAATATCACACACATTGCCAATATTGTTACTTAAAAGCAGAAATCATAATAGAGTCAATACAACTAGGTAAATAAATACCATAACCAGCTACTTAAACATAACAAGAAAACGAAACAACCTCTTTTGAAGGTGGGTCTCCACTCAATGTCAAATCCGATTGGAATTTGCATCATCTCTCTTTTCTTTTCCTCAATGCTTTTTAGGAACTTTGTTACAGCTTTCTCCACGTCATTAAACGTCCTACCGTACATAATTTTCCCGCAAAACTTCATTACAGGTAACCTCATCTTTAAATGGCCTTGCAACAATAAAAAAAGACATGTCGAAAGTTTATTAGAAAACCAAAAGGAGATATTGATGAAATTTATCCACGGTTTTATTTTGTAGAGAAAGAGATAGGATAAGTCTTCAGGGTTTCCATCAAATAGAACAATTAAGTGAGTAAAACAGTAACAAAGCACTGCATTCTCATAGTCAAATTGAGTTTCTTTCAAAATAATAACCAATATAATAAATTAACAAAAAGTAGTAACTAGTATGAGCCAGTTTGAAACTTGGAATAAGTTTTTCCACAAGCACTTACATGAAAATAATCCCACAATGATTATGATGGAAACTGGTCTCTTCCTACAAACTAGAAATCAATATAATGCAGGAACAGTGGAGAAGACAAAGAAACAATTAAAAGTAAAGTAATGGGGGAGTGGAAGTGGAACCTGGAGAATGTGGGAGTTGAAGAGCGATGAGCGATGTGGGTAAACGACGGCGGCTGCTGCGGCGAGGGGGAGAGTGAGAGGTGAAGGGACGTTTGTTGGTGTTGGTGGTGGTGGGTTTGGGGAGAGAAGATTGAAGAGTGGCGTCAATGGCTTCAAGATCTTCCTGGGATAAAGGGTCGCATTCGCACACGAATGAGTCGAGACGCGTGAAACCAAGCTCCTCCTCCCTCTTTCCTTCGCCTGAACGATCCATCAAAATGTTACACGAGGGAAGGTACACTTTTTTCTTAAATAAATTAAAACACATTTTTTAAGAAATATGCAATAGTAGGTTGGATGAGTGAATTTTACTCGACCAAAACTTAACAAAAAAAATTTACTTGACCAAATATAAATAATTTTTTTAGGGTCAAATATATTTTTTTTTTAGAGAAGGGGCGAATATATATAAATACTCATTTAATATATGTCATTTTCGGTTTACTTCTTACAAAAAAAATCGGTTTCGAATTCATCCTCATAAAAAAAAAATCAAAAGACCCCCTCCCACTTCCAACTTAGCAAAATCTAATACGTGGGGCTGACTTGGACTTTTTTTTAATTGGCCACGTGTATAAAAAAACTTTTCCACATCATATTTTATTTTTAAAACATCTTAAAGTTAATTTTTAAAAATTAAAAAAATATTAGATTTTCAAAAATTAAAAGAATAGAACAAAATTAAGATTTTTTTTCCAAAAATAAAAAAATTAAGATTTTTTCCGAAATTTAAAAAAAATAAGATTTATTTCGAAAAAATTAAAAATCGAACTAAAATAAAAATATCAGAAAAACATTATGATTTTTTTAATTTAAAAAAAAAATTGTTTTTTCTGAATTAAGAAGACTTTTACAAATTCTGAAATTTAATTTTCAAAATAAAAAAATAAAATAAGAAAAAATCTCGAAATTTTAAAAAAAAAAGTCAAATTCTTTTCGAAAAAACTATTTTTTTTAATTTTTTATACCAGAAAAAAATTAAAATTTAGGTCATATTTTTTTAGAATTGAAAATTCTGAAAATTAAAAATGTATTTCCTGAATTTTTTGAAAATAAAATATGAATTTTTACCAATTTTTTTTATTTCCGAAAATTAATTTTCAATTTTTTTATTTCTAAATTAATATAAATGATTTTATATTATTTTTTATATTTAAATTAATATAAATGAATTTATTTATTTTTATCAATTTTACGATTTTTTTAAAATTAATAGAAATTTATTTATATTATTTTTTATTAAAAAAAGACACAAATGTCACGTGTACCCTTTAAAAAATAAAAAAATAATTAATTATATAGTCAATGTGCCACATAATTAGATATGCACAGTTAGCGTGTCACTTTGTGTGTCACGTCAGCAAATATGCACAGTCAGATTAGGGAGGGGGTCTTCTTGAAAAAAAAAATAATGAGGATGGAATTCGAACAAAAATTATCTTATGAGGTAAGCCAGAAATGACATATACTACAGGGGGTTAAAGCAGGATTAACCCTTTGAAACAATAATAACTAAACTAAGATACACTTTTTTCTTAAAGAAATCAAATTATTTTAAAAAATAAATTAAAACACTTTTTTAAGAAATATGCAATAGTCGGTTGGATGAGTGAATTTTACTCGACCAAAACTTATAAAAAAAAAATTACTTGACCAAATATATATAATATTTTTTTAGGGGCAAGTATATATAAATATACTTTTTTTACGTTTACTTTATATAAAAAAACATTTGAGCCTTCAAAAGATAGTATGATGGTATTTTAATAGTAATACTCTTTGAGTGAATGAGATTTTTTTTTAGGGGCAAGAATATATAAATATACTTTTTTTACGTTTACTTTATATAAAAAAAAAATATTTAAGAGTCTTCAAAAGATAGTATGATGGTATTTTAATAGTAATACTCTTTAAGTGAATGAGAGCAGTTTATGTCTTAAGTTTCCATTATTGATTAGACTCATTTTTGTATTTTAATAGTAATACTCGTTTTTGTATAACACGTTGATTAAAATGGTGTTGATTTTAAGAGAGATGATAACATGTCGTTGGAATTGTGTGCTTATGACTTTGCCAGAAGCATCTCATATGTATTACCATTACCAAGACAAGATTTCATTTTAAGATTTTTTTAAAAAAATAGTTTGGTGGCTAAAAATTCGTCTTTTTAAAATGAATAAAAAAATAAGTTGTTCGGGATTCGAACTATGACCCAGGCATATAAAATACAGTGTTCCTACATAATATATATATATATATATATATATATATATATAAAAAAAAACATCTGAGAGTCTTCAAAAGATAGTAAAACGGTGTTTTAATAAATAAATTAAAAAGGGGGAAGATATATTGTTTGAGTGAATGAGTAGTTTAGGTCTTAAGCTTCAATTACTGTTTAGATTCATCCATGCATTTAGAAATTTATTCCCTAATATTACAACACATCAATCAAAATGGTGTTGATTTTAAGAGAGATGATTATGCGTCATTAGAATTGTGAATTGATGAATTTTTTTTGTTTTTTTTTTGTCAGTTAATCTGGTGGCTAAAATTAATCTTTTTAAGGTGAATAAACGGGGTGTCTATTGTTCAAACTTTGTCCCCCTGCATACATTATGCAGTATCGCAATAAGATCATACGTTAACTAATTTTTAAAGTGACTACAAAAAAGGTAACGATGCAACTATTCAGTGCAACATCCAGTGAATAAAGTTGGAGAACCAGTCAAATTGATGATATTTCAAGTAGTCGTTGTTGATATGCAATCAAAAAGACAATAGACTAGAGTTTCTTCATGTTGTCCGCGGACCTGTCGAATACAATTAGTTGCCAAAAGTCTCGTGGTTCTCAAATAATTGATTGGAACATTTCCATAGAGAGAAAACCAAGTGAAATGCTTTTAAGGAGCTTAAGCTTCTACAATTTGTTCCACTTCACAACTATGTCATGATCACTATGTTGAACTTTAAGCCAATTGTAACATGGTCTAGCTTTATGAATTCCATCAACACCGGCCTTCCAAATTAAGATGTCCGCAGAGTTGTTATGAATGAAGATGTTCTTATTCAAAGATTTAATATAATGGGTGATAGTGGTGGGTAAATGATGAGATTGCCAACTCCAGTTAAGAAACATGTCCTTGAGTTAAAATAAGGTGAATGAGATTTGCACATAAGAAACACAGTTGCAAAGCATGTCAACAATCTTTTAATGATCATTCCAAGGAGAAACTTCTCCTTTTGTAATACAAATTTTATAACATCTTTTTAAATTGATTTGAAGTTTTGAAAGTAGATCTCCCAATACAAGAAACTCATGTTTTGATAACCACGTGAAAGATATGAGTATCTTTACATGTTTGGAAAGCAACAACAACATCCAGAGCTTAGCTTGATCGTGGATCATAACCCACACATGTTTGTCAAGCAAATGTGTATTTGTCTTTCTAGATGTATAAACACCCAAACCCCCAACCGATTTAGGTTTAACCATAGTCTGCCAATTCATCCAATGACAAGAGTTATTGCCCAAAATAAAAATCTCTCACAACGACATCAATATCATCATGTGTACCTTGCCTGATCCACAATTTCTGCATGGTATAAGTTGGCATGACAACCACCACTAATTTGGCTAAGGTGACGTTTTTTGCACAGCCCAAAAGTCACCATGTCATAATGCGAATCCGCAAGATTCAACTCAATCCAAACACACACTAAATGCCATCCTCTTCTACCTCTCAAAATTTCCAACTTTAGAGCCAGGTATCCATATTGTAATGCTCAAACTGTTGTTCATTTGAAGAATATATCATTTATTCTCCGAGTCAATCTTACAAATGATATGTTAATGCTTAAAAGGAACCATAAAAAACAATGCAGGATAGATTTTCTACTTCATGGTTAGGGGAAAATTTGTGTAAATTTGCTAACACTGTCCTAGACCCCAACATGCCATTTACAATATTCCCCACATCTTAATCCTCTGGCATTACAACCCCCAAATACTTCACATATTGTGTTGTTATCTCTCATGTCTGCCTATGTAACACGTGATGAAACAAAATCGTCCAATGTCTATGCAAACCCACTTTGATCCTTTGCATTCGTTTTTCTTAATGAAATGTTGGGGTACAAACTGTTTGAGACTCGAAAGAGTCGTTAACGCTTGCTGCTGTGATGGATGGTGCAGGGAGTTGATGGTATGTGATTCGTTATGTGTTGATAGTTTGTTCATTCGCCAACTTATAAACTCAGCTGATGCTCGCAAACATTGTTTGTTAGACTTGACTAGGGTAGAATCAAGTGTACTCTTGTTATTAGTTGCATTTTCCGTTAGGCTTTATTCACTTAGATTCATTGGGTCAGGTTTTACGTCCCTCAAATTTTTATGTATTTTTTCCCTTCTTTTAATAATATATATATGGGCACTTGACAAATGTAAGTTTAGAATGGGGTACCAACTTCGTTGGAATGTTCTTTAATCCTTACATGTCATTTTGCTCCTGCCTTAAAAAAAATAAAAATAAAATAACCTTGTGAATGCTATTAGCGAGAGGTAAGTGAGGGTGAAGGCAAAAAGCAAATGAAACAAAAACAGAGTTTTAGAGTTATACTAAATAAATAATCACAACTTTATAGCATCTATCTCAAGCTTGATAAATGAATACCATCGATGGTAGCTAGCAATTTTTTTTTTGATACAATTGTAAAAGCAAGAAAAACAATGGTAGCTAGCAATTAAGCCAACATTATAGAAGCAACACCACAAAAATCTAATAAGTTGAAATCTCACTCCCAAAAGGGCATAAAAAAACATTAGGCAAATTTTCACCCTCAAGTCTCCGAAAATAATTTCAAATATTAAGAATGAAGTAAGAATACTTTCAAATATTTTCACTAAAGAACATCTAAATACATCTCATAACTAAATTAGTTAAATTAGGGGTGTTCGCGGTCTGGTTTGGATCGGTTTTGAGGTAAAACTCATCTGACCCGAAGATAAAATTATATGTGGTTCGGTTCGATTTTGGATGGTTAATTTTTAAAAACCGATCCGATCCGATCCAATTTAATGCGGTTTAATTTGGATCGATTTTTGAATATCCAAATTACAAATTGTAACTTTTATTTATTAATAACAATCTTATAAAAATATGATAAAATAATAGGTTTGATACGAAATATAACATATGTTTTATAGAAAAATTAATACTCCATCCGTTTCAAAATAAACGTCATTTTAGCCAATTGCACACAAATTAAGGAATGTAATGAAATAATCATTAGACATAACACTTTTACTAAAATGCTCAAGAAAAAGACAAACTTGAAGTTGCATTGAAAATTGTGCGAGAGAAAAGTTGGAGTATTTATTGAGGGTAATGTTGGGAGAAAAAAATTAAAGTTGTGTTGGAAATGTAAAGTGACATTCATTTTAAAACAATTTTTTTTAACTAAAGTGACACTCATTATATAAAACGGAGGGAGTAATATAAAATAAAAATGATTGATTATCTTTGAAACATATGAAATAGAAACAAAATTGATTAATATTAAAATATACGTATGCAGTTTTGAAAATTCAATCCAAAATCCGATCCAATTTATACAGTTTTTTGATTTTTTTGGATCGATTTACGGTTTTAATCCGGATCGGTTTTGATTTCAAGACACATAGTTGAAGTTAAGAATGAAGGATTTTACAATTTTTATGGATATATTTGAACTCATTTTTTTAGTAGTAGTGGAAGGCCCATTCCAAAATTATTAAATGATTAAAAGAGCGGGTAGTATAGTCTAGAGACATTGACAAAGTCAGAAAGAGTAGCGAGTACGAGTGAGAGAAGCAGTGTGAGAATATGAACAAACAGTGACTCACAGAGAAGAAGCAAAGCGAAGAAAAGGAGGGAAGCAACAATGAGTACAGTCGACAAGATGCTGATCAAAGGCATCCGGAGTTTCGACCCGGAGAACAAGAACGTCATCACCTTCTTCAAACCCTTAACCCTAATCGTCGGTCCCAACGGTGCCGGCAAAACCGTATGTACCATTTCATTTCTAAAATCATCATTCTCATTCAATCAATTCATCATTTCTCACACATGCATTTTTTCTTTTCTTTCAGACTATAATTGAATGCTTGAAGCTTTCTTGCACCGGTGAGTTGCCTCCTAATGCTAGGTCTGGTCACAGCTTCATTCACGATCCCAAGGTTACTCTCTCTCTCTCTCTCTCTCTCTTACTCTCTTTCACCGATATTTTTATTTAAATTATTTATATGAATCTTTGCGTACCGATGGAAGGTTGCAGGAGAGACGGAAACGAAAGGACAGATTAAGCTCCGGTTCAAAACCGCTGCCGGTAGAGATGTGGTTTGCATAAGGTCATTTCAACTCACTCAAAAAGCATCCAAGATGGAATACAAAGCAATTGAGAGTGTGCTTCAAACTATTAATCCTCATTCCGGCGAGGTACCACTCTTCTAGGGTATTTTTAGCATAATGTCATTTCAGCTTAAGCAAAAAACACTCGTTTGGTCACTCTCATTCTATCACAGACTTATAACTTATTTTCACTACCTTACAGCAGAAACGTATATCTTTTATGTCATTTCATATTTTTTAAGCTAGCTCAACTGCTAATTTTACTAAACACTCCGTATTCATTTAGCTAGCTTATCAACTATTATTACCAAACAGAGCCTTAAATACTCGAAAATGTAACACTTTTTTTTTTCCTTATATTTATATTATGGTATGTACTTTACTAGCTGAGTTTGTTTTTGTTTTGTTGTGTATTGTTTAAGTTCTCGAATTAACTTGACTTGTTTGCTCTGCTCAATTAGAAAGTTTGCCTTAGCTATAGATGTGCTGACATGGATCGGGAGATTCCTGCGCTCATGGGTGTTTCAAAGGCCATTTTGGAAAATGTTATATTCGTTCATCAAGATGAAGCAAATTGGCCACTTCAAGATCCTTCCACGTTAAAGAAGAAGTTTGATGATATCTTTTCTGCAACTCGGTACCTTCTACTAATCCCTCTTTCATTTCTCTCGTTCCTTGCGTAATGCCGTTAAACCTATCACAATTCAAATATATAGTTTTGTCACACTTTCGACTCTGCTGTGATAGCATCATATTAGTTCATTTTCGACTTAGAGTTGGTTGTCATTATGTACTCTTGTACTGAGCAGATACACAAAGGCACTTGAGGTTATAAAGAAACTTCACAAGGATCAAGCTCAAGAGATAAAGACTTACAAGCTGAAACTGGAAAATCTTCAAACTCTGAAAGATGCGGCTTATACGGTTCACTTTCTTTTCTCAAAATTAAGAATTCTACTGACAAAATTTTATTTTTCCTTGCCATTCTATATTTTAATAACCTTGAACATAAACTCTAGAAAATCCCTGATGGATATGCCTTTGCCTTTCTCTAAGTCAAAAGTAAATGTAATCACGTGAAGTGTTTAAAAATATTTATACTATTTTTTTCCTTGCCTTGGTGTGCTCTTTTTGTGTCACTGTGTCTTTTTGGGGGCCAAAGTGGAGTGAAGCAGGAAAAGTTCTGCTATGCCTCGAGATGGGCTAAACATGAAGAAAAAACACTTTATTTTGGTTCTGCTACCTCAACTCTCTCTAATGTTATCATTTCTAATCCTATCCCGTCTAGTCTTACCACCCATTCAACGCAGACATTCTCATCTTTGTTAAACTTAATTTATTTTCGTGTTGGTTCTTTACAGCCCAACACCCTGTCCCATACATCATTGCCAGTCTTATAACTGTCCATAAAATTTTCCCATCAACTTGAGCGGTACTTTCGTATCACATACAACACCTGAGGCACTCCTCCATTTCAACCACCCAACTTGAATTCAATGGTTTACATCTCCTTTTATTTCCCTGTCGTTTTGTACTATGGACCCAAGATATTTAAACCGTGTAACTTGTTGTATGGTATGATCTACAACTTTCATCTCTATGTTAGAAATACTTTGTTTAAGGCTTGTCTTCAAGTCTCCACGACTAGGGTTTATGAGACAGCAAGGCCCCAAAAACCAAGAGCTCTGATATCATGTAGAATATATTATCTGTCTGATATATTTCATAGTTGTGATTAAAGTACAAGCAATAACTCATTTAAGTAGACTATTCTAAACCTAATGGGCCAAATACAATTATTACTAATAATCACAAATATACATTATTTACAACACCATCTTTAGATGAGCAAATAATTTTGTAATTGCTTGGGGAATTCCTTAGTATATTCAATTGTGTGTGTGTGTGTGTATGTATATATATATTTATATATTATCAAGTTTGCTATCTTTAATATTGGAAGCCATATAAATAAGTAAACTATGAAAATGAAGTAATATGGCAGCTATACAAATTAAAACAAAGTGCATACGACACTAAATAAATTATAGTCTCCCTAACCGGAAGACACTTTCTAATCACCACAATGTCCCAAAATAGATGGAAAAGAGAATCTAATTACCTTATGTTATTTCCTTATAGCTTCGGGAAAACATCACACAGGATCAAGAGAAAGCAGAATCTCTAAAAGATCAGATACAGCAGTTGGATGGAAGCATTAAAGATTTGGACGCTAAAATTGATCATGTGGAAAAAACATTGCAGCATTTGTTGGAGCTAAAGGCGCAAATATCAAGTAAAACTACAGAACGAAGCACTCTATTTAGGTCACAACAGAAGCAATATTCCGACCTTGAGGAGGAGTTTGATGGTGGGCAAGTGTTGACCATGGCATATGCATTACAACAGCGAGCCAGTTTTAAATTCTTAGTTTTCTATCTAGTTAGATCTGCTCATAAATGGCCATCATAATATATTGTAAGTTTCTCATGCTTTCTTCTGCTTTGTATATTTATTAGAACCTGATGAGGAGTTGATGGAATCGAAGACCAAGTTTGATGAAAAGATTGCAAATTCACAAACACAAATAAGCAAGTTGGATAGAGAGAAGTCTGACATTAACACAAAATGTCCTGTCCTTAAGAAGACCATCGATGAGTCTATCTGGGAGATCAGCAAGCTACAAACTGAAGCAGAAGTAAATGAATTGATACATTGCCAATACTGACATCTTGTTGTCTGGAATGTTGTTGTAATTTTTTTCTGATTCAAACTGCAGGCTCACATGTCTCTGAGGAGTGAACGAGACACTTGCATTAAAAATATTTTTGATAGGTATAACTTGGGATCTCTTCCAAAGCCACCCTTCAGTGCTGAGGATGCTTTGAACCTCACTAATCATGTAAAATCAAGGTTGGGGGATCTTGAAAAGGATCTTGAAGATAAAAAGGTGACCCTTCTGTTCTCTCTTTTTGGTTATATGAATATATATTCACTTTTATGCGCCTTTGATTGGACAGAAATTGGGAAATGGCAGATTTTCAAGGATGATTTCTTCCTATTATTCAATTTTTGGGGTTTCGGATAAATGATCTTTTTATATTCTTCATGGGTACTCGACTAGTATAGGGTTTCTTTGCTGAATATACAGAGATTGACATTCTTTGCTCAATTGATGTAGATCTTTGATTAGGTGTTTTCTTTAGAAGGATATCATCCTATGCTCCTGTCCTTCTGTTATATAACTTATATTCTCAAGTTGAATTTATTTTCTTGTTTAAAGATTCTGGTTCTCTAAATAGACCATATGTTTGAGTATATGTGAGTTGCTATCTCATGGGTTGCTGCTACAAATAATAAGCAGCTTGTATTACCTAGTGTCTTGATGTGTTGGTTAGAGTGTGCCACCTCAGCATTTAAAGGTGTGCCACGTCAGCTCTGGCAGTTATAACTGCCAAGCTTGCAGTGAAAATTTGTCAGTGTTGGGTGCAGGTTTAGCCCCAGCTGAGAAGCACTCCATAAATCTTGTAAATCTCTCAAGATTCATCATTAGAAAAAATATTCAAAAGGAATTCATGAAATTCCAAATTAGTTTTCTCTCATTCTCTCTGTATTAGCAATGTTCAAGTTGTTTTCACCATTTCCTGAGGAAGAAAACAATATTATTCTTTAATCTTGGATATGTTAGTTATGTTATTAGATATGTAAAATATCCTAGAGACCTCTGACCCATGGGAGGATTGACTTCTTGTTTTTGCATCTTTTCTACAGAACGCAAATAACACTGAACTCAAGATGGCATGGGATTGCTACTTAAATGCAAATGAAAGTTGGCAAAATACTGAAGCTAAAATACAAACTAAGAGAGAGCACAAGGTTTAGTGTCTGAATCCGCCCATTTCTTGTCAAATGACTATGTTATTTTTACTGTGTTAATACGTTGTTGTGCATGCAGGCAGGCATTATAAAGCGCATTGAAGAGAAGAAAAATGAGCTTGAGTCATTCGAACTTGAAATATCTAATATAGATGTTTCTCATTTAGACGAGAGAGAAAGAGAATTGGTGAGTCCAAGTTACTCTTCGGTGTTGTTTGGTAGTTTACAACTTCAATTTTAGACTTCTGGAAAATCTGATAACATAACTTCAAGTAATGCTTGCAGCAAATTCGACTAGAGGGGAAGATCAAACAACGTGATGAAAGAGAATTTGAACTAAAGAAAAGTGAAATCGAAAATAAAGCCCTTAACGTGGAGCAAAAGATTAGAGCTCTCAATCGAGAGATGCTTACGATGGCTACTGATTCAAAGGAAAGAGAAAAATTATCTCTTATGAAGGGAGATTTGGAGTCAAAGAAGAAGCAACATAAAAAGATGTATATCTATTTTATTTTTCCTTCTTTTATTAACTTCTTTTTTCAGAATTATATCTTTTATACACTTTACAGAATTGATGACCAAAAAGATAAAATAAGAAGGGTGCTAAAAGGGAGGATTCCTTCTGATAAGGACCTGAAGAAGGAAATCACACAAGCATTAAGGTTGGAATTCTCTTTGACTGTGTATGTCAAACTTGTAGTTTTATCTTCAAGTAATTCCACATTTAGTGTTTCTGTACTTAGTCTTTTCTAATTCCAGTTGAATCACTAGAAATGTGCTGGAATTTCTCTTTCTTTGGATCCAGTTTATCCGGTTGTATGTATGCACTGTTGTTCTCCTGATTATACTATTCCTTTTTTAAGCTATTTTAAATTTAACAAGACAGACTGGTCAAGTCGTTGTTTATTTATTCATTGCCTTATGTTGCGAGTATTTGTTGAGAGTAGAGAAGAGGGAGAAAGTTGAGGATTACCAATCTTCCTACTTTAAAATAAAGGGTCTTGTTAACGAATGCCGCCGGGGCACTCTTTAAGGATTCCAAATTTAGCAATTATTCTTTCAAAAAGTCAACTATTACAATTTCCAATGCACTGAATACACAACTTTTCATAAGAACTTACTATTTAAAGTGCTTAAAGAGTGCCCTGGGGGCACTCGTTAACATTTCCCTAAAATAAAAAGCAGAAATAAAACTAAATTGGTTCAAAGGAGCTCTGCATTCCCTCAAAAGTTTAGAAAAAATGAACTCCTTAATGAATCCTGAAGCAGAAAATCACAGAGAAGCTGTAAAAGTCCCTTCTTTCAGGATCTGTATTTTAAATATTAGAGGAACTGCAAAGTGTATTATTTCAGTAAAAAAAAGTTCTCTTTTAAAGGGGACATGCTATTTTAACAAAGACTTTAGCAAGATCAACCTTTGAGCATCTGCTAAGCAAGTATCTCAAAATTCTGTAGAAAACCTCAAGATGCTCTTCATAAGGAGAGTGCATAAACTGACTGACAACGTTGACAGAAAAGGCAATATCAGGGCGGCTATGAGCCAAGTATATCATACTTTTATGATGAGATAAATAGATTTCAGTATTAAAATGAATTTGGTGCTTATTTTCTAAATCAAGTATCTAAGAGGCCATGCACATGACATTCTTAAAAATTATCATTATTCTCAACGCCTTAGGTTCTTTTGCCGTTAAACTTTTGCTGTTGCCTGCTTATCTATCATATTTCAGTTTAGTGAAAAAGCTTTCTCTGTGTTAAATGTTCACGAATTCCCTTGTATCAAACTATTAATGCCATTTATGGTGCAGGACTGTTGTAGCTGAATTTAATGATCTGAATGCTAAGTATCGAGAAGCCGACAAGGAAGTAAATGTTTTGCAGATGAAAGTACAAGAAGCACACAATAACTTATCTAAACACCAAAAGGATATGGCATGTTAGTTTTATCTATCATTTAAACGATTTGTATATAAATCATCTTCCTTGCATTATTTATCTGGAAAACCACTATGAAAGTAGAAGTTTGGTTTCTTGGTTCAAATCTATGTATAGTTTTTACAGTGCTATTGAAGGCCACATCATTCTGCCTAGCAATAACATAGCAATAAGCATTAGTCAGTGTTGAGAGAGAGAAAAGAGAAACATATGTTGAACATCATCTCAATTAACATAACAAAGTCGATTTTATATAGCCTCAAGACAATACATAATAAATTGATTGATCTATGACAGATCTGGTGTATTCAAATACACGAGGAACATATTATATGAAAACGGTTCTTGTATCATAAACTCTTAGGAATAACTTCCTGCAGAGTTGGTTACAATACGGTTGAAAATACAAACTGCTGCTAGTGCTGAAACTAACTGTCAGAAAATAATATAACCTCTAGGAATTAGAGACCCCAGTCTCTCCCAGCCAAACCAACATAAAACTACCCAATGGGAATGTGTCTTCCCATCCTTATTGTATTTAAACACACAAGCACAATTACATTAACGTGGGCCTAATCACTTGGGAATACGCCTAATGAAACATGATTAATATGAGGTCCACTAACAATACTCCCAAAAGTTTCATCTTATCCTCAAGGTGAAAAAGTGGAAACAGTTGGCCAATGGCATCAAAAGACTTCCAAGTAGCTTCGAAGTCTGGCAAATATTTCCACTGAATCAACACTTTCAACATTCCCAACCGATTGCTTTGACTTCTTTGGGCTCCATTTGTAATTTGAAGTCTTCTGACAACATATTGGGCAATAGTTGAGGATTGTCATTGACCCCTGGTGTGATAGTCTGGATGGATTTTACTTCCAGAAGGAAGGTCAAGTTGGTAAGCCACGTGACTTATGATCTTTGTGATATGGTATGGTATTGTCCATAGAAACAAGCACTCAAATATTCATTAATTTTCTTGGCCGACGATTTCAGCCTAGAGGGCTGCAACTTGAGATATACCCAATCCCCAACAACATAGGAAACAACCCTCCTGTGTTTGTTTGCTTGGGCTCTCATCTGATTCCGAGCCTTAACCAAGTTAGAACATAGATCATGAAGTATAGTGACTCGTTCTTGAGTCAAGCGATTAACTTCTTCCTCGGGTGGTCTTATATATAAATGATAAAATTAAGCTTTTGTCAGTTGGCAATGACACAAATGGAAGATGGCTGTGATGAAGGGTGTAGATTGCAGAGCAGCAGTGATGATAGTGGAGAGTGTGGGGTGGCAATGGTGAAAGTTGATAGGCGATGGAAGTGGTGGAGAGTGATGTGCATTAATGGCCTGCCACAGTTGCAGTGGTGGAAGATGACGGGCAGTAGCAATGATGGAGGACGTCGGGTGCTAGCGTGAAAGATAGGGGGATAAAAGGAAAGAAGAAAGAGACACTAACAATGCTGCAAGAGGGGGAAAAATCCTATCTCACGCTTGCATAGCAAGCTTTATTGCAGTTTTCTCTATTGGCTATTGCCGTGCTGACATCTGTCTGTTAGAATGTTACCTGCAGGCTGGCATAGGTGGTTATTTTGGGTGTAGGTTAGTCCTATCTATATGCAGGTTTCGAGCACCTATATTAACCGTATTCTGAACACAGTTTTCTGATAACTCAATTCATTTTCTTCAATCATTAAGAAAACTTTAGTCTTTCAATTCTCTCTAGTTACACTTTTGTGTCACCCTAGATCTGTGCATCGCAGGACAAAACAGGAATCTACCCAAAATCATATAAATGATAAACAAATTACAGATTATACGATTTAACAATTAAAAGTTGTTATCCCACCTAATTCCACAATAATCCGATTCTACATAGACTCCAGATCACAACGGGAAATCATAATTGCAAAATCATACGTTTGTACGATTAGTTTGTACGAATTAAAACGTGATTTTGGCAGACCATGATGGGAAGCCATACATGTTTGAAATTGTCGGGACACATTTTTGAGCATTGTCACTACGTAGAACTTGTACGTTAAACACCAAAGTGAGTTTTAACTTTTAATTTCCTGATAAAAGTGGAGTAACAAAGTATTTAGACCAAATAGTAGTAGTAGTACGACAAGGAGCTCAAATATCAGAGTGATGTAAAGCAAAAAGGGACAAAGCTCATTTATTGACTTGATCGAGGAGCTGACTGGGAGTGTTTTTCTCTGGTTGACATGACTCACAAGGCAAATCAGATAACATGGATAACTCACCAATAACTTCTGGAATTTAGAAAGACCGGGATAACCCGTCTGAGCATGATAGTTGGTATAGACTATTAGATTCACATCTGACACCAATTGTCTGTCTTGAACTCCAGTCCTTCAGAATGTCAGTGTCTTTGGTAAAGGTAATCAAACAATCATTAGACTACGTTAACCGACTAAGCACAAGTAAATTTAAGGAAGGGAATGTAAAAGACAATATTGCCTATCAAGGAAGGGAATGGATGGCCAGTCTGTTGTGATTTTGAGCGCCATTAAGTTACCAAGGTTAATTGAGTAGGTGTAGTTTAGCATATTTTGTGTCTCTTGATATGGCTGATGATACCCAAGTGCTGCTTGGTTTTATTTATTTCATTTCTTTGTCCATTAGTCTACTATGCTTTCTTTCTTCAAACATGTAGATCACACCATTTGTACAAATAACTTTTTGCAGCAAGAAAGAAATTTATCGAATCCAAGCTTCAGTCTTTGGACCAGCAAGGCTCTGGAATCGATTCTTATCTAAAACTTTTAGAGTCTGCCAAGGAGAAAAGAGATGTACAGAAAAGGTCAACTTATGCCAGACCACACCAATGAAATCATTTTTTTGACCACATCAGATTGCTGTTTGTGTTGTTCTCATTGTTGTCTCAAATGTACTAATACTTCTGTTGATTGCCTGCAGCAAATATAACATTGCAGATGGTATGCGACAAATGTTTGATCCTTTTGAAAGGGTTGCAAGAGCTCATCATTTTTGCCCTTGCTGTGAGCGTTCTTTCTCGGCAGAAGAAGAAGACAGTTTTGTCAAGAAGGTTGGCACATTTACATCCTATCATAATATACTGACCAATAACTTTATATGGTTTTGAATTATCTTTTTCCTTTTAATCACAGCAAAGAGGGAAGGCTGCTAGTTCAGCTGAACATATGAAAGTTCTTGCTATGGAGTCCTCAAGTGCAGACTCTGATTATCAGCAGTTGGAGAAGCTTCGTATATGGTATGAAGAATATGTTAAACTTAGCAAGGAGACAATCCCCAATGCTGAAAAGGAACTCCAGCAAGTCAAGGAAGAGCTGGATCACAAATCCCAGGCACTTGATGATGTAATCATTATATTTTCCTTTAAATACTTCCTTGAACTTTTTTCTAAGTAGACTATCCCTTCATGTGTGCCACTTTCTTTTTTTAATGTATGGTTTCTGGTTGGTGATTATTAGTTTTGTTGGGTCATGTATTTGTCCTTTCCTGTTGTTAACTTGCTTTAGCTTATACAACTGCTGTAATTTTGTTTCAGGTTTTCGGTATTTTAGCTCAAGTGACGACTGACAAGGAGTTGGTTGAGCCAGTGGTGAAATATGTTGAACATGCTGATCGAATTTTCCTCGAAATTCAAACTTTGCAAAAGAAAGTTGAGGATTTAGAAAGTGAGCTTGGTTGTGGAGGACCAGAAGTGAGGACTCTAGAAGAAATTCAATTGGAGCTCGTTGCATTGCAGGGAACAAAGTAAATATATTCAGTTAATTTTCACTATTTACTAACACAATTTCATAATTTAGATCCAATTAGAGAATTGATTTTCATCAACTTAACACCATTTACCATTCCAAATGTGCGTCTATGTCTTACTTGGTTTGATGTTGTTTACTCTTAATATTATTCTCATACATATCTTGGTTACCAGGGACAATTTGCATACTGAGTTGACGAATTTGATGGATGAGCAGAGGAATATGGATACTGATATATCAGGTATTCAATCACGGTTGCAGAATGCAAGGGCTGATAAAATGAATGCAGCTATGAAATTGCAAGATGTAAAAAGATTAGAAGAAGAATTAGAACGATTGACAGAAGAAATGACCCAAGTTGATCTTGATGAGAAGGTGATTTAATTATCTGAGATATATGCAATTATCTTTTGAGATCCCCCCCCTTTCCCACATATTCAAAAGAAAAATTCAATAAAGTGATGAATTCCCTCAACACAGCAAACAGGTGCTTGTTATTATTTATCGAGGAATGCTAGCAACACTCACTTTTTAACACTTACTCATTTATTGGATGAAATCAATGTATATCCCACCATTTTGTGGGGGTTCAATTTTCAAAGTGTAGACCCACAATGATTTAAACCAATAAGAGAGTGAGTATTAGAGAGAGTGTTGCTAGCATTACTCTTATTTATTTCTTCCAAACTTTTTACGGTACACTGTATTTAGTTCATCTTTGATTTCACTATGTTGTATTTGTGTTTATTTCCAATAAGGAAATAGCTTTCTTCTGTAGAAATTACATATTTTTCAAAATTCTCTACCACAATAAAATTCTTTAGAGGAAAAAAAATCAGAAACCTGCTTTTCAAAAACTTTGCCTCAATCAAAATTCTAAAATTCATTACTCAATTCATTTTGTAATGCTGGAGTTTCTTCTTTCCGTATATCAAATCATAATATGCACAATTCCATCTAACATCTTGGCATTTGCAGAGTCTGACTGAAGCCTTTGGCCCTTTATCCAAACGCAAAGATAAAATATGTGCTGACTATAATGAATTGAAACTTAGACTTGACCATGAGTTTGAGAATCTGGTTGAAAAAAAGAGAATTTATCAGCAAGAAGCTGAAGCAGCTTTTGGAATGACTTCTAAGATCAAAGAGTAAGTGTCTCAGCTCCAAAATTGTAAATTTTCAAGAGTTCGATTTTACTAAACACAAGTTTTGTTTGTCCAGGTACTCTAACTCAAAGAAAGGAGACAGGTTGAAGGAGTTGCAGGAAAAGAAATCTCTATTAGAATCTCAACTGCAAAGTTGTGAAACCAGGATGCAGGAAATTATAGATGAACTAGACAAAAGGAAAGATTTGTTGCGAAATACTGATCTGCTTAGAAGAAAAATTGAGGACAACTTAAATTACAGAAAAACAAAGGCTGAAGTAGATGAGCTAGAACGTGAAATTGAAATACTTGAAGAAAACATGTTGAAGATTGGTGTATCTGAGACAATTCAAACCGAAAACCGGAAATTATCCCAGGACAGGCAGAGGCTTCTTTCGGAGGTATTTTCATATGTCTGTCATACTTTCATGCCTGCGGTCTGTAATTTGGCCAATAACCATGATTGATGTACATTTTACAATTTGTGTCGTCACATCTTCAATTGTTATTTAGTATTTGCTCTTCCTTCTAGCACAGAATAATACACTTTGTTTTTCCATTTTTTCTTTCTTTTGTGTACTGCTACCTTCATGACAGTTAAACAGGTGCAAAGGAACAATAGATGTTTACCAAAGCAATATTTCCAAAAATAAGATTGATCTTAAGCAGGCCCAATACAAGGACATAGATAAGCGATATTTTGACCAGCTTATCCAGCTTAAGGTATAATGTGATGCGATATTGCTTGTGTATGCTTTGTACAATAGTATTTAATGCTCAGTGTCAACATTAAATTTTTAACATCTCGACTTTTCTTTACAGACAACTGAAATGGCAAACAAAGACCTGGACAGATACTACAATGCACTTGACAAGTGAGTTTCAGTAATGTTTATCATCACATCTGTTCAGTTTGTATTCTTTGACATGTGCTAGTCATAAGTCATGGTTTTGCAATGTATAATCAATTTATTAAGGTCACCTCTTTTGAGCTCCTAAGACCAATTCTCTCGTGGGGGTTTGTTTCATGTGCTTTCAAAAGCTGAAACATATATCCACTTCATTTTGCAATGAGAGGTGAAGGGGTCGCTTGGAAGCTTCAATATAAGATGTTGGGTGGTGTTGGATACTGACTACATTTATAAATTACATGATTACATTTTACTTTACCATTTGCACGCTTGAATGTATGTTTAATGGGTTGTGTATTTAAGTGTCTATGCATTGTTCTTTTTTATTTGGTAAAAGAATACTGAATTACACTTTTGGTCCTTTGATTGCCAATGTTTGAATTTGATCCTGTTAGTTATTTGGCATTTGTTGCGATAAATGTTTTACCATTAGTTTTGCAATCGAAACCAAGGGGTCACATCAAACTATGGTAAAGCTAGGAGAATCAAAAGTATAATTAAATTGGCTCCCTTTGTATGTAGTTCTTATTGTGAGCCTAGCCTATTATCACTGCTGACATACATATAGTCTCTATTTAGGAGGAGAGGGAAGGACTTTGTAAAACAGGAAGGATAATCCCCCAACTTGAATGGGGGTTTCTTTTTCTTAATACAAAATCCCCTTGATATGGGGAACGTAATAAATGTATTGGAGGAGGATTTTGTTGGGTTTAAAAAAATTCTTTAAATATTTTCCATCCTTTTATAATATTTTCAAAATTAAAAATATACTAATCATAATCGTTATTTACGAAAGCACTGTCTCAAATAAGGTGAGGGATTTTTCTATTTTCCCGTCTCCTTCCCTCCCTCCAAAGTCCTCACATTCCCTCCCCCTCCAAACTTCCTAATGGAGCATTAAGAATTATAAAAGTATATTATACTGACCATTTGTTGTGTTCAAGTATTATTAATCAGTAAAATAAGATACATAGTGATAAATTATTAGTGAAAATCTACATTTGTAACGTTCAATATCATTCATCTTTCAGAGCACTGATGCGATTCCACACAATGAAAATGGAAGAAATCAACAAAATTATAAGAGAGTTGTGGCAACAGACTTATAGAGGACAGGATATTGACTGCATTAGTATTCATTCTGATTCCGAAGGTGGTGGTACCCGATCCTACAGTTACAAGGTTTGCCATCTCTATTGAAAACTGGTTACTTCAAAAGATTTCTAAATTTCCAATACATATTTGAAATATTGTTTGACTGTATACCATACAGGTTCTCATGCAGACTGGCGATGCTGAGTTAGAAATGAGAGGAAGATGTAGTGCAGGACAGAAGGTATGTTCTGTTATCACTGGGAAATGCAATATCAAGTATTTTTTATTTTTGTCTTGTTGAACAATTAAAAATTAAGTTAAACTTAAATAAGCTCGACTTATTTGCGAGGTTCCAGGTACTGGCATCTCTCATCATACGGTTGGCTTTAGCGGAAACGTTTTGTCTCAATTGTGGAATTCTTGCATTGGATGAGCCAACCACAAATTTGGATGGTCCAAATGCTGAAAGTCTGGCTGCGGCTATCCTGAGGTTTTGAATGGATTTTCTAATTTTGAGTAAATAGCTAAAAGTGACTTGTTTATTTTACTTATCTACTGTTATCTTCCTTGTTATGCAGGATCATGGAGGACAGGAAAGGCCAGGAAAATTTTCAGCTAATTGTAATTACTCATGACGAGCGTTTTGCTCAACTGATTGGTCAGCGCCAGCATGCAGAGAGATATTATCGAGTCGCAAAAGATGACCAGTAAGGCCAGCAATGCTATTATTTTATTTTATTTCATGTCATTTATAAAATGCATTTTCAACTTTTTATCATCTTCACCTTTAACTTATGTCTCATATTTTCAGTCAGCATAGTATAATCGAATCTCAGGAGATATTCGACTGAAAGATCTGTAAAATCAGCGCAAAGGCATATCTCAAGTTGTTCTTGATGAGATATATGATACAGAAGATGAGATGTTCTAACTAAAGGACCAGCACTTGTTGATTTACCATTTGTACGCTAATTTATGTAAGCTTGTTTTTGTTTTGGCATTTCATCCTTTGTGGCCAATGTGAAGTTTTAAAATTTCAACTGTGTAAAAATGACAAAGGATCCTTTTTTCTGATGGCAGTATGTATAATGAATGATAGGGTTTGTTGCCTGGATCGCAATGATTGTGAATAGAGGCTAATAGATCTAAACACTAGAAGTATGAAAATTGAAAATATCTTGGTTCACCAAAAGAATATTTTAAATTGTTTAGTCCAATTTAGGCGCAATTCAACTTCAGCAGATAAGGTCCCGTTTGAATTGGCATATGTTTCAACACAGTTTATGTTAATAAATAAGTTTGTCAACGCAGTAAAGAAAAAAAAAACTTTTTAAGATAAGATTTTTGTTAGCGAGAATTTATGAATTAATATAAAAGCTTAATTATTTGCATAAACAATTTTTCGTATGTTAAAAAATTAAAAGATATTTGAAAACTTTTATCCGTCCATTTGATACGACGATATTGGGGAGGCATAACAATAAACCCAAGGTAATTAAAATCAACTGAAAAATACAAAATTTGTAACGAAAAGATAGTGGGTTTAATTGCTAAATAGAATTCATTAATTGGTTTCTTCAAACAGATATTCAATAGCCTTTTTCTTGAGAAAATATAACAGCAAGGAAGGATACAAACATTACAGACACATGAACTTAAAAATTTGAACCAAAAACAATGGAATCAGCCTATGAGACATCCAAGATAAGAGCATTATATCCCCATCGTGTCAGGGTATAGTCATTTTGGAAGAGTTGCATGCCCAACCTAATCCTTGTACTTCAGCTCAGATACTAGGAACCCAGGCATATCGAATGAGGCAGAAAACTTCTCAACATCAGCTTTAAGGTCTTCAAGGGCTTTGTTGTTCACTAAGCCCTTGTTGAAATCCTTCAAAAGTTTGCCATATTCCTTTTGAATCTCTAGTGTGAGAGTTACTGCACGGTGAAGGAACTCTGCAATCTGCTCGAAGTCCTTCTCGACCAAACCCCTAGAAGTCATAGCTGGGGCACCTGTTAAAAGAAGCTCATGTCAAGTAATCGTGCAAAATGAATGATAAAACACGCACTGAATAACACATCAACACTTTGCATAAACAAACTTCCAATAATATCGGCTTTCTGGTGACTTGTTATGATTTTTTTTTTTATAATTTAAAATAACACAAGTTCATGCTAGTAGAAAAGTTCTTACCAATCCTTACTCCTCCAGGGGCCAAGGCACTGCTGTCACCAAAAACAGCATTCTTGTTCACAGTAATGTTACAGAGGTCACAAAGTTTTTCCACCTTATTGCCTGCAAGAGTATGGAAAATGCATCAACAATTGGTGAACCAACTTTTAACAATCAAACCCAACCATATTTTACAAGTTATTAGTTTACCGGTCAAGCCAAGAGGGCGGAGATCCCACAAGACAAGATGGTTTTCAGTTCCTCCGGTGACAAGACTGTATCCCTTGCTCATCAAGTAATTTCCAAGTGCAACTGCATTGGCCTTAACTTGCTTGGCATAGGCCTTGAACCCGGGCGTGGCGGCCTGTTTCAAAGCAACAGCAAGAGCACCAATCTGGTGGTTATGAGGACCACCCTGAAGGGAGGGGAAAACAGCAAAGTTGATTTTGTCTTCAAAATCATAAACTGCATTCTCAGGCTGACCCTTCTTGGGTGGCTTAGGTCCCTTCCGGTAGAAGATCATACCGGCCCTGGGACCCCTTAAACTCTTATGGGTTGTTGTTGTGACAATGTCACAGAACTCAAAGGGATTGTTAGCTTCCTGGATCCACAAAAAAGTAAAATTCATATCATATCAATGATGAGTATGAGATAGAAGATCCATAAAGAAAAGATCGATATGATACCTGAGCAGCAACAAGGCCACTAATATGAGCCATATCACAAAGCAAAAGAGCACCACACTTATCAGCAACTTGTCTAAACCTTCCATAATCCCAATCTCTAGGATAAGCACTTCCACCACAAATAATCAACTTAGGTCTAAAATCCAAAGCTTTCTCTTCCAACCTATCATAATCAATAAACCCTGTGGTAGAATTCACCTTATACGGCAAACTCTCAAAGTAAATCGATGTCGCCGATATCTTCTTCCCACCGGAAGTATAGTAACCATGAGTCAAATGTCCACCAGAAGGTAGATCCAGTCCCATGATCCTATCATGAGGATTCAGAACGGCGGTGTAAGCGGCGAAATTCGCCGGTGAGCCGGAGTAAGGTTGAACGTTGACACCCCAGGTGGCGGCGTCAAGATGGAAAGCGGTGAGAGCGCGTGAACGGCAAATGTTTTCGATCTGGTCGATGAATTCGTTGCCGCCGTAGTAACGGTTACCGGGCATGCCTTCGGAGTATTTGTTGGTGAGGGCACTGCCTAGGGCTTCAATGACTGCGAAGGAGGTGAAATTTTCTGAGGCAATGAGTTCGATTCCGCGGCATTGACGGCGTTTTTCCTTTTCGATTAAGTCGTGGATTTCTGGGTCCACGGTTACTAACGGTGTGTTTCCCCATTCACTAACTGGATCCATTGTGAATGAATCGATGAAGAATGTGGAAAGAGCACAGACAGTGGTGATGTACTGTTATGTTATGTGTGCTGGGTGTTCCTTTTAAAACATGTCTTAGCTGCTCATTCGAATCTTGAATGTACGATTTTATCCTTTTACTTGCTTTAGGATTTTTGCTTTTTGCTAGATTAGGTGAGTCAATGCTTTTAGTTAACTCAATTGATATTATATTGTATTTTATATTAAAGGGTTGAGATTTAAATCCAATATTTCTTATTTATTTATTTTTAAAAGTTAATTTTAACCAATAATTTATTTGATAAAAGAACGAGATGGTAAACACAATTTAAAACTTATACATCTTAAGCATTTTTTGCAAACTTTATTTTCAAAATATTTTAGTATTTTTCATTTTGATTTACTTGTAGAAATATTATTGATTTCATATACCAATAATTAGTTTTAAACTTTTTTTTTGACACATGACTGTTATTCTCTCTAATTTACTTCATTTATCTCATTTTAATTGTCGTTTTTAAATTGTGTGTGATTCTTAAAAGAAATGATTAGTTGAGTTGATTTTAAAGGTAAAATTAATACTCTTTCCGTCATAAAATATAACAAAAAATGAGTCAAACAAAATTGATATATTTGGTTCAAATTTTGATTCATATACATCATTTTTTTTATTCACTTTTGCTAATATTTTGTAACTGATTAAGTATTATTTACTAAAACATTATGTTAATTGTAGTTATTTGAAAAAATAAACAATGCATCGAGATTTTAAAATGACGATGATCAAATCAAAGAAAATGTGATAGTTTAGAAGCTAATTTTTTTTAGAGGGCTTAATTGATCACTTATTCTCCTAGAGTAATGATATTTGTACAACCATTTGTTAACAATTCTTGTGACAACCTTCTTTTTCTCTCTTCCTATTGGTCAACAATAATAGAGAGAGAAAAGAAGAGAGAGAATGAATGCATAATGTGAGTATGAGAGAGTGGATTGTCTAAGAGTTGTTATAAAATGATTGTACAAATATCATTTCTTTTCTCCTAAAATAAATTGATCATTTATTTCTTCCATGTCGGTGTCTTTGCTTTAGCAATAACCTTTTACAACCATTCATATAACGACACTCCCATGTGTTTACCCTTGTTATTTTGGTGTCAACATGACAACATCATGTGTTAATTTATTATAAAAATATTAATGCTGTACTCAAAGTCAAGAAGTTTGGGTTCATTTCATTGAGTGATGATGTAAGGGAAATCTGTATTCTGTACGTGACGTCGATCCAAATTGTGGTTTAGGTATTTTTCTCAGTAAGCTGAGATCGAGTTAGGAAAATATTGGCGTGTGACTGAAAACTGTGGTTAAGTTAGTTCTCTCCCTGTAAAGTTGGTGGCATAAATTTTCAAATGGGTTGGTTGGTTGGTGAGTGAGGGTGATATAGTCTTTCTATTCTCACCAACCCCACTTACTGCCAGTGATGCTACCTCCTTCTTGCTCCCACGTTTGTTTGTTTACTAATGATGAAATCATTTGATTAAATTTTATCTCATATGAAATCCACATTAAGCACCTTAAAAAAAAAAAAAGATATACTATTTACTATTTGTTTGGACACTAAAGTCGTGGATGTTGGGTTTTTAAATCAAACACTTGACACAAATGTTTAAATTGATTTATTTAACTATCAAAAAATTGATTTTATTAAATCTAAATCAACATGTTGCTGCCACTAAGTTATCCCACCTACTTGAAAAACCGTTTAGTTTAGTTAGTGATACAAATGTTTGCTTGACTAATATGGTGTTGAATAATGAAAGGGGATTGGTCTTAATAGATTTGGAGACGTAAGTTGTTTTAGTGTGACGTAAAGTTAGTTTGTTTTGCAACAAAACTCATTGGCTAGTGGACTTGGAGCATTCACATTGGTGAAGTCTTCACCGTTTAAGACCTGATATCTAATATGTATTCCAATTTGGAATTTTTTTTTAGGATCTTTTAGGATCCAGGGTCTCACTTAAGACCTCAATGTTTAAGTGGACCCCACATTACCTTTTATTAAAATAATCATTCTCATTGTCATTGTATTATTGCTTTTCAAGTGGATCCCACGTTACCTTGACTTTCTTTTTCAATGTTATTAGTGGGACCTATATAAACCTTTTGTTAAAGGGTCTCTATTGAAGTGATACTATTATTAAAAAATTATAAAAAATGATGTTTCCATGTAGGACCCATTTAAAATCTCAAAATTGTAGGTCTCCAATATGGATGCTCTTACAAAAATAATTTTGATGACGCTTTATCGGTCAGAGGAGTTTACTAGCTGCTGTGTCGTACTCCCAACATTGAAAGATCACCTTTGTATAATTTTGCATGGATTAAAATAGGTTTGTTGAAGGTTTCAATTTTTGTGTTGGGGTAATGAGAAATAGACTCCATACAAGAGATAACCTTCCAAATTATGGAGAAATCTATTCAATGTTACATTGTGCTAGTAGGTGTGAATTACTTGAATATTCTTAACATTTATATGTAGAGTGTCATTTTTTGGTACGGTTTGAAATTTAATTTTGGATTTGTTGGGTGGCATTATTGTAATGCCAAATAGTGTATTAGAGCATGTAAGGTCGTTTTAAACATTTTAGGGCATTGTGTAGGAAGTCTAAGTCAATCGTATAATTCAATCGTGATAACTTATGCAGAGCTCAATTTAACCACATTTGAACCATGACAAAATGTGTAAAGAGACCATATTTAACTAAGGTTTATTCGTGACAACATAACTCTTTTGCTGCTTGTAAAGGAGGGAGTACTTCTAAGGTCGGTTTTTAATTTGATTTATGCTCTTCTTCCAGCATAAAACACTCACGCCCAACTGAATTGACAGATTTACCCATGCGCAACATAAGTAACGCTGCGTTACTGTTTATGTACAAAATCCATCAGTTCATACTCCAAACATCATTTTCTTTCCCTCCACCTCCAAAAACCCAAAAATGCGAATTTTTTGGGGCAAAACCACCATTACAAATCATTGCAAATCGTGAGGAAACAAGTTTGTACGCTCATCAAGCATCAAATATCAGGTAATGTATCATCTAAACTCATCTCATTTTGCTGGTTTTGGTGATTGGTTCATCTGGTTTTTGTAGGGAATATGGCTTGGCGCAAGTTAACTTGCGCAAGAGTTAAAGGCTGCGTGACTTAAGTCACGCATGAGTTAAGGGTTACGTGACTTAAGTCACACTAATGTGTGCAGTTTTTTGAATTGTCTGCGCAACTTTTGTTCTTGGTTAGCTTGTTCCACGAGTTATTTATTTATTTTTCCTTTGTTATTTTTTATTCAATATATATATAGTGAGATGGTTGACAGTGTGGCAGGTGATGACGTTGAACCGAAACAGGCCAAAAGTGAAGCTTCTGGCGATGCTTCCGGCGTAGGTTCCGACGATGTCAGATCAACCGTCAATGTGAAACTGTTTAAAGTCAAAATTCCATTTCAAACTCGCATTGGTAAAATTGAAGAACTTAAACCGGTACCTATTGATGTTGTTTGCAAAGTTCGCGACACCGTCTCATTTTTTACAACAAATGCAAGATGGAGAGAGCGAGAAGAGTTACTTGGTTGAGTTCGTCGATAAAGGGAACAACCGAATTTACTGTTTGTATAGATAAATTAAATTTAAAAAGGTCGTAATTGACGATGCAATGTGAAAGGAGTGAGATATACATGCCACCTAAGACGAGAAGAAACCGAACCTGGAAGACATCGGCTCAAGGAAATGTAATTGTCCGTTTAGGTTGAAAGGTTTCTTTGATAAGGATACAAATAATTGGTGGATTGCAATGCTTTGTGGAATGCACAACCATGACTTGGAGAAAAAGTTATTCGGGCACCTTATTGTGGATAGACTTAGTGCAGAGGAGAAGAAAAAAGTTATCGACATGACAAAGAGTTTGACGGTGCCTCAAAATATTCTCACCAATTTGAAGCAAAATAACAAAGAAAGTGTGACTACTATCAAACAAGTGTACACACACAACGCACACTTGTGATTACAGGTCATTACCGGCGAATTTGTGTAATCTGGACAGTTTGGATCGTTATTTGTGATTATGTGATCGTGAAAAAAACGATGATTTTGTGTAATTTTGATCGTTTACGTGCAATTATGTTATTTTGTTGTTAAATTGACGTAATTCGGTTCAATTATAAGCGTGTAAAGATTACAGGTCAAAAAAGACACATTTTACATTGAATGCATATTAGTACAACATTTAATACTGTACTTTTATATCAGTAAGTGTGAGTTAACTCTCGCAACGTTTTACACTCGCGTTTCTTAAGTTACGCAACGTTAGTTAACTAACGCATAATTTTACACTTGCGTATGTTAACAAACACATGAGTATTTTGATCATTTTGACTCGGTGGGAACGAAACTTGCCGAGAGAATAGGATACATCTTTTAATTTTTGACAACATTGAAAGTGGGTGGAATGATTCTTAAGACAGCTGTAGGAATTTTATAAGGTCGGTTAAGAATCGTGAGTATTTGTGTGTGCCTATATATATAAAATTGAAAAATGAATGAAAAAGGATAAGATATTTTGTGAATTATTATTAAAATCTCACCCGGCAATTTATGGATCTACAATATCAATTCATGAACACAAAACATATATTTTTTTCAATGCACAAAATGTTGCTCTTTGTAACATGTTGTCAATTGGAGATGCTCATCACATTTAATTTCAAAACATATTTATTTATTTTTATAACATGGTCCTTTTTTGTTTTTTTTTCTGTGAGTAAATCTTACTTTGTCACAATCTCAAGCAAAAATAGTTGGACATATATACACAAATAAAAAAAATAAAAGATTGGCCACATCAGTGTTCATCAATTGATTTTTTTCCTTCATTTGTACATGTGTCTAAATATATGTTGCTTATGTTTGGTATTATGATGGGGCAAAGATTTAAAGTCACTGAAATATAAAGTGAGAAAATCATTGTAATTAACTTATGTTTTGGTATGATATATCTATAATAACTACTTTTAATTTATTAACAGTTGATATTGTATACTTTACACTTTAAATTGAATTATTTATTTTATAGAAATTAGATCCATAGGATGAGTATGTCAGAATTACTTCGATCCATCGTAGTTTTTTTAAAAACTACTGCAAAATTATGATTCTAACATAATAATTATAATACCAAATATACATTCAGTTGTGACCAAATAGAATTTGCTTTTTTTCTAATACAGTATTGATTTAAACTTTGTTTTAGGTTTCATGATTAAACATACTATCTTAGATGAATTGGCCTTTATTTTTTTGAGTAGATCACCGACAAGCATGAGCACATAATCATGTGAACCGACACTTTAATTGGCCCAGAATGGGACAGCAGCACGTTCCATGAATAAATTGGATCTCAAAAACTTGTCACTCTCCTTTTTTTTATCATGTGGTGAGTGTGGAGTGGGGGTGGTGGCACCGCAGCTAGATTGATACTGTGTCAAATCTCGGACCCACCAACCACGGCGTCATGATCGGGAGTTGTTGACCGTTGAGTACTAACTAAGCAAGTAATGGCTCTCACGACATACTGTAGTAGGTGACCCAAACAACACAACCACGTAACTTTAAACAATTATTTATTTATTTTTTAGTGTAGAAAATTAGATTATGGAAAGTGGAAACACACTCTATAGTACAATATTAGTTCCATTCCACCAACCTCAAGGTTTGGAAATTAGAGGGAAAGTGTGCGTTATTGGTGAGTGAGGGACCAAGGTTTTAGGAAACTAGAGGTGTAAATATGCGATAGTGTAGTAGTTTACGGCTGCTATATTTCATGGTTTGGAGTTTGCAATTCATGAGCGTAACTCGCTAAGTCGTACATCCACACCATCAAAAGCAAAAGAAAAATAGGAAAAAGAAAAGAAAACGTGTATAAAAATTAGGTAAGAAAATTTATTTGGTTCTAAGGTCATTAAAAATTTATTTTGTGTTAATCGATCATGATTAAATGTAAATTGAAGATAAAATGGTTTATGTATAGAGACGTTTATATATAATTTTTTTGTTAAATAATTATTTAAAATTAATCTGATTATACACATTATGTTTTTACAAATAGTTGGTGGTGAAAATTACACATGCAAGCGCGGAGAAATGTGAACTGATTTATATATTATTTCATCAATATGAAAAAATTAAATTAAAGTAGAAACTTATTTAAGAAAAAATATATTTTATACAATAAATCAAAAAAATAGTCTTTATCGTAGGGATACTTTAGTGTTTATTAAGATCAAAATAATAATTACGGTGGGTTTGAAAAAAAGTGATCCGCAACTTATACGTAACAAAATTATCTCGTAAGTTCAATTTGGATGATAAAAGACTACAAAATAACTCTACTCATTTCGTAGATTTCTCCTTTTTGTTGGAACAAAATTGATTTTGTACAATTTCTCTAGAGTTTTGATGATAACAAAACATTAAAGAACAATTAGATATGTTAATATATGTTCAAGTGTGCATGATCATGCATTAAAATTTAACAAGGTCTCGACATGTATAAGAGTATCACAAGCAAACGAGAAGTTAATAAACTATGATAGAAGATTTGAAGAAATGTCAACCAAAAGTCAACTCCTTGGATCAAAAGAAAGGAAGTCACTCAGAAGCTGAAGATCTACATCAGACTTTGAAGAACATAAGACCTAGAGGGACCCATAATCCACGTCAAATTTGTTCTATTATGTAGATGTCTCTATCAAGACTCTGGTATAAACAAACAAAGAACTTTAAAGACAGGGAATGAACTGATAATTTCAGTCTCAACAAAGAAATTTCGAATGTCTAATCAACCCAAACATCCTTGATTTGAAGCTTCTCAACGACTCTTAATGTACGACACTCTTCTCCAACGCGTCTCAAATATTTACTTATGTAAGAAATTGAAAACTTGAAGAAAAATAACAAGACTTGGTATTTTTATTGTGCCCTTACTTTGTCAAACAAAAAAGCGCATAAAAGCTTACTTCATCCGTCTCAAAATGTAAGCAAAAATTAATCTACATAAGTTGATGTATTTTGTTATGAGGATTAAAAACAAAATTCGTTATATTTACAATAATTTAAAAACTTATTTTTACTCGGTGCAGAGAATGATAGAAAGATAAAATGTACGTAAAACTAAAAAAAGAAAAGTGGACATTATGGAGTGATGACATTATTACATAGCTTTTGTTTTTCTGACAAACACATTATTAAATAGTAGATTAGTCTAAAAAAAGGAGATGAAGTAGGAGAAGCTTTGATTGATCCCAACCATAACCACTCGAAAAATACGCAATCATCCATTTTGAGCATTTCAAACCTATTTATACTTACACATCCCCACTCTCTCAAACACACACTCCTCTCATTCTCTCATTCTCTCATTCTCTTACCCAAAACTCTCTCTTTCTCCCTCTCCGTCTTTTCCATCGCAATGGCATTGCTGGTTGAAACCACCACAAGCGGCCGCGAATACAAGGTCAAGGACATGTCCCAAGCCGACTTCGGCCGTCTCGAAATCGAGCTCGCCGAAGTCGAAATGCCCGGTCTAATGTCCTGCCGAACCGAATTCGGTCCATCCCAACCCTTCAAAGGCGCTAGAATCACCGGTTCACTTCACATGACAATCCAAACCGCTGTCCTCATCGAAACCCTAACCGCTCTCGGTGCTGAAGTCCGTTGGTGCTCCTGCAACATCTTCTCCACACAAGACCACGCCGCTGCCGCCATCGCTCGCGACAGCGCCGCCGTCTTCGCATGGAAAGGAGAGACTCTCCAAGAGTATTGGTGGTGCTCTGAACGCGCTCTTGATTGGGGTACTGGTGGTGGACCAGATCTCATCGTTGATGACGGCGGTGATGTTACGCTTTTGATCCATGAAGGTGTTAAGGCTGAAGAGGTTTTTGAGAAGACTGGTCAGTTACCTGATCCTTCTTCCACTGATAATGCTGAGATGCAGATTGTTCTTACCATTATCAGAGATGGTTTGAAGACTGATCCTAAGAGGTACCAGAAGATGAAGACTAGAATTGTTGGTGTTTCTGAAGAAACTACCACTGGTGTTAAGAGGCTTTATCAGATGCAAGCTAGTGGCACTCTTTTGTTCCCTGCTATCAATGTCAATGACTCTGTTACCAAGAGCAAGGTAATATATATTGCTTTCTTGTTTCTATTTTTTGTTTTTATTGTGTTTGATTTATTTATTTGATTCAGATCTGTTGTTATTATGTGTTTTTCGTTGAATTTAGTTAATTTGAATTTGCTAAATTGTGATGGTCTTGGTAGATCCCATAAAATGGGAGTGTTATTTTATCATTAAAATTAGTATGATATAATTGTCTTATTTTTAGTATGTTTTGAAAATCTGAAACTATTTAAAATTCACAATGATATTGTTTTATAATTCCATGTTCAACCAGTTGGAACTTGGAATTGTCAAAACAAAAGGTTGGTTGGATCTAATGTTTCAATTGATCTTTGTCGTGGTCTTTTGATAATTTTAATTATTGATTTCAAATCGAACGACCAAGATCTATAAATGCATCACACATTTGCTGATTGGAATCCATTATCTATATCTATTATTGGAGAACAACGATTGGTTTCCTATCCTGTTGTAAATTCAAATTTGTTTATTTGTTGTGTGATGTTGTCTAACAATTGTTTTGTGATATTTACAGTTTGACAACTTGTACGGTTGCCGTCACTCACTCCCCGATGGACTGATGAGAGCTACTGATGTGATGATTGCCGGAAAGGTTGCTGTTGTATGTGGATATGGAGATGTTGGCAAGGGTTGTGCTGCTGCATTGAAACAGGGTGGTGCTCGTGTGATCGTGACTGAGATCGATCCAATTTGTGCACTTCAAGCTCTTATGGAAGGTCTTCAAGTCTTGACTTTGGAGGATGTTATCTCCGAGGCTGACATCTTTGTTACCACAACTGGTAACAAAGACATTATCATGGTTAGTGACATGAAGAAAATGAAGAACAATGCCATTGTCTGCAACATTGGTCACTTCGACAATGAAATTGACATGCTTGGACTTGAGACATACCCTGGTGTGAAGCGCATCACAATTAAGCCACAAACTGACAGATGGGTTTTCCCTGAAACCAAATCTGGCATCATTGTCTTGGCCGAAGGTCGTTTGATGAACTTGGGATGTGCTACTGGACACCCCAGTTTCGTCATGTCATGCTCCTTCACCAACCAAGTCATTGCTCAGATTGAGTTGTGGAAGGAAAAGACTTCCGGCAAGTACGAAAAGAAGGTATATGTTTTGCCTAAGCACCTTGATGAGAAGGTTGCTGCTCTTCATCTTGGTCAGCTTGGAGCTAAGCTCACCAAGCTTTCCAAAGATCAGGCAGATTACATCAGTGTGCCTGTTGAGGGTCCATACAAGCCTGCTCACTACAGGTATTGAGATGATCAAGAGATGGCAGAGGGAAAGAATAAAGATGATTCTATCGGTATTGTTCCGCATTCGATTTTGGATTTTTGTTTTCTCATTACAATTTTTAGATTTGTGGTAAATGGGAATTCTTTTGGATTATTATCCTAGAATCTCAATTCCACCGGGTTGAAGGGTATGAGCAAAAAAACCTGTTGGTTTCTGTCAAATGAGACCAATTGGGTATGAATAAAGCTTTGGTTGTGGCTGTGTCTGTTATGATTGATTATTAGAGTATAATTACATGTGTTCTTGTCCAATCTTTGACAGAATCAAGTTAGGAAAAAATGCAGAAAAATATGTTCTTACTGTATTACATTCAATTTGTTTTAATCTAAATTTGCTTATTTTTCACTTTATGAATAGCACTTGGCAAAAAAGATAGTGGTTTTACATATAAATTAATTTACCTCCAGAAAGGGAAATAATTTGATATGTAGCGATGGATACAAGAATCCAAATGATCGCTTTCAAAAATAACAATAATGCAGAATGATAAAAGAAGTAACTATATCTAAAAATAAAAGCAATGGAATAGTTTTAGAACAGGGCCAATTAGGGATAGTGACTTGAACGATTTTTTGAAAGAAAAAAAAAACGTGGTTGTAGTTTTAGGATTTTTTATACCTGCTATAGTATGTTATGCACATTTAATTAATCAATTTGCTTTTCACAATCTCATTTTTTTCAACACGAAAATCTATTCAACGTGTGTTTGGACATACTATGAGTCCGGATTTGCTGTGGTTATGTAACTTTTTTGTGATTTTAACAAAGAAAAATATCATAATAGAAATTGAACGCATGGCAAAACAAACACATGCTGAGGTTTCTCATAACATATCAATATCAACTACATTGTCCACTTCGTCATTGGTGGTAAGGTTGGCGTGGTTTCAATTGAAAACAGAGACATGCTTTTGGAGAGCTACCTTAATCCAAAACTCTTGAGGCGTTTATTACTACCGGTAAAGGAGATAAGAGTAAGTAATTATGAGAATTGATTCAGTTTATTAAACCTAACTGAAATATAGTGAAAGTTTATGTGATTGGAAGTATTTTTGTGTCAACTCTCAAGTTCTTAGGAGAAGGACTTCAGTAATCTATAGTTTTTCAAAGATGTAAGTAAATCTAGTCTATTATTGTTTCATAGAAATCAAATTTGTGTTCATCAAACATTTTCTTATAGGTAGGATAAGAGGGAGTTATAATTAGTTATGTCAGTATTTTTTCCTTTCATCTGTATTTGAGCTCATGTCATCTATGTTTTCAATCCTTAACTCAAATTAGTTGAACTAATCAAAATCCCAATAAATGAATGACTAATCTTGATACGTTGATAGCAACCGAACAATAAAGCCGTAAAAGAAAAATTAATCTTATTCCTAAGGCTGCTGCGGTAGAGCGTGGTAGGTGTATTAACACACACATATATAAAACAAATTTTGAAAATGTGGTATTTTCTTTGTTGTGATGTTGCATCATTATTTAACGTAAATTTTACGGCTTTTGGACTTCCTTCAAGACAAAGAGAATCAATTACACGTTGTTGAACGGTTTTGAGCTACCTCTGTGGTAAGTGCACCAACCCCACTCAAAAAGTTATATGTGATTAAGAAATTTTATTAAAAACATACATTATTTAAGACATTACTCAGATTGTTTACACATGTGGCTGGGAGTTTGATATGATTCGTGCATACATTATCCAATGATTTTTCAGTTTATTATTCAACTTAATACAGTAGCAAAAATAAGCAACAAATTTGATGGTGACAATTTTGTTTTTAAAATTTTCAAAACTATATATTATTTATATTAAAAAATCGGGGACTAAAATTGTTGAATCAGTAGAATATAGTATTAAAAATATATTTAAGACAAAAATATCACTATTTTTCACATATTATTTATCTATAACAAATGCACATTTGTTTTGTAATTTTGATAGTTAATATAAGCTCATTTCTCTTGTTGATGATGACGAGAAATTCATATATAACAAATTTTCTTCTTGTGGCAATTGGTCCTTGATCGTCACAATTGCCATTGGATGCATCATGTCTCCTCATAGACTCAAATCTAAGGTTCAGCAAATTTCATTTTATTACTTTAATATATGACAGAAAAATGCATTTTTGTATCTATCTACAGCTATACCATTGTTATTGCTACGGACATGTCACATATGTGATGGTTAAGAACACTCAAATCTGTGATACCCTAAAAGTGGTCGACGACGATAGTTTGGACAAGAGATTGTTGTGTAAATGTGAGAACAACTCACAGAGCTTGCATTGTTGAAGGAAAAAAAACTCATAGAACTCGCAACACATCACTGTGACTTCAAATAGTACATAATTTTAGACAACTTCTAACAACAATTTATTAAGTGGGAAATATGGTCCGCTTTCGTAACTAGTAAGAATATTACCTTTTGTCGCCAAGACCATAACTCAGTCGGTAGGAACATTATAACATCTAGGGGGCCGGGGTTCAAACCCCAGATTTCCCACTTATTCACCTTAAGATGTGAAATTCTGGTCACTAGGTTACTTGACAAAAAAATATGTTACCTTTTAAAACAACCATCAACGAATAACAAGTAGCATACACCAAACAATTATATTCCGAAGTCTGTTGCATCATTTTTATGAGGTATTGTTCGCTCTAGGTCTTATGCGAGTCATCATAGTTTGTCCTTACTCCTTAGTTAAAAGACGCCTCACTAGGTTGAGTAGAGTGTGTGTGTTTATTAATCACTCTTAGTTTTGATTTGCAAGCTATGTTAGACTTTTTAGTGTACTAGAACAGTAGCCTTCAGTTGAGGCTGAGAGGCAAAATGGTGTGTCAATCCTCGTAATTGACTTAGACCGTCCTTTTGGTACAAATGTTCCGACCTCAAATTTTTTGCACCACTTTTCTGAGGCATTGTCCACATTGGATCTTATATGTGCCCTTTCAGTTTTGTCCATAGCTAATTCCTAATTCCTAAGGAATGTGATTTTTTTTTTTTTTGTACCAGAACAAAATCTAACTCAACTATTTGTATATTTGTCAAATTTGTTAACAATACACTTTTGACAACATTTAGTCACATGCTCTTAGCTTAATGACATTTTCTGACTAAATTTTTGCTAGCAACTTCATCCTCTCTTGAGACACAGGAAAAATATATTGTATGAGCCAGATGGATGGAGTTGCTATCATCAAGATGAATAACTAAAAAATGACTCTTCTAATCAGGAAGGGGTGTCATTGATGCAGTTAAATAAGTGTAAAACGGAAAGGAAAAGAAGTACTATTGTCCCACATGAATTTTACTTCTAGTACAGAAATAGAAAAACATTTAGAAGTAAAGTGGAATCACATATACTGTTGAACATGTCTTATATGGTGTAAGTTTCCAACCAAGATACTAACATTTATCAGTTAAAAAATAGGAATATTCATCACCCAATGTGTGCATCCATTCAAAACGGTGCTTCATTTTCTGAACTTTTAAACAACAATTACAAATGATCTAGGCCACTGATCTAGAAGGGGATATCAAGTAGCATCTTTATCTCTTTATCTTACAAGAAAGCTCAAAAATCAGTTCTAGATGCTAAGTTTTCAACAGGCTATTCAACCTAGTTCTAAAATGACAGAGTTAGGAAAATGACATGTAAATTAATTAATTTTTCTACATAAATGGCCTCTTTTCAAAAACATTGACTTCAAATGAGATCAAATTTCATTGGTTCTTTGTCAATTGCCATTATGTAATTTGACGTGCTTGATATTGCAAGAGACCTAGCTTTTCATTAATCGATTTGATTTTAGTAAGATCTTACAACCAATGCTATATCTAAAGAATTATGCTAGAAACACACTCTCAAACACACTATTCTCGACACACACGGTCAAATATTCAAACCGCAGAGACAAGTTGGTGACTGAGCTCCTACATATGTGATCAATGTTCACCCTGTGTTGGAAACATTTAAGGAAATAAAGACAAGCTTCCACAAAGAACTCAAGCACGTCAAATTACATAATGGCGATTGACAAAGAACCAATGAAATTTGATGTTTGGAAACAGCAAGCGACATATTGTTTTAAATAAGGTGGTTATGCAGTTCATATTTTCAGTTCTTGTCTTCTATATATCAATATGAAGAAATCAACTGATTTTCTCTAGCAGTTCTGCATTATTGTTTGACTCATTATGAAGAGCTGTAGTAGTAAATCAAATATACCAATGATTTTCAATTGCCTACAGCAGGTTTAATACCCCTTTAAAGCTTGATTTCTTCCTGAAAATGTACTTTCTTGAAAGCACCTAACTCGGGGAAAATTAGCATTATTCCGATGGTTTTAAATTGCAGTTCGCAACTGCCACAAAATAAAGGATTTTAAAGCATTTGCAAGCACAATTGCAACCGCAACCACAACTTAAAACTCTCTTTTAACATTTTTTTAATCCTAATAGCAGAAGGTTATCAACAGAATTTCAAGAATAAGTTCAGCACTGCAACCAAGCCTATTACTAATTGTTGTATGAGCATTTGATTGTACAATTTTGTTACCAAAAGGGACCACTCACTTTATTATTTATAGACTTAGCTCTTACTTTCTGACAAAATGATGTATGCAAACTGAAATTATAACCCCAAATTTCAAATAGGCATCATAATGCCAAGGAAAGTACCACATTTACTAAGACACAAAATAGGATATTTTCATAAATACACTAATCAGATATTTATTTAATACAATATATGTTTAAAAAGCATACAAAATCATAATCTTATTAGCTAAACAACAACAACAACAACAACAACAAAAAAGGGTTAAAGAAATAAGAAACTTTCCTTGATCCATTTTGAAGTAAAATGTCAAGTGTTGATTTCTTGAGCACCTCTAGCACATGCAGTAATAACCTCACAACCTCTACTATAAGGATTAGCTTGTCTTGGATGACAATTATAATAGGAAGCACCAGGTCTATCACAAGGAACCATATCCCTCTTCAATGTATCATAGCTTATGTACTTTTTCTGCATTGCCAAAACTCTTCTATTGCTCTCTGAATCCATCATCATCATTTCAGGTTCTGTCAAACACTCTCCAATGGTTTTGGTACAAACCCTCTTTGTGATTACTGCATCATTCATTTCACTGCGTTTCAACAGATTGAGGTCAACAGTAGTTGGTAAGAGGGAAGTGCAGATTGGGAGATAGGTGTGAAAGAGAAGTGTTAGAGAGAGGAAGATGGTGGAAGTGAATCTGAGTTGGGACATTGTTTGTGTTGGGTTTGAGAAAGAGATGCTTGTTGTTGGAAGGTCTTAAATTGGGTAGGGTATAGTAGTACAGTACAGGTGCAAATTCAAAGGGTGTACTTATAACTATGCAACTACATTAGTGCCACATTACTGTCAACAAATTCAACTTTGTTGGTCTTTGATATACGTCGTCGGATACTAGACGCACTTTCAATTTGAAATATCTGTTCTACAACATCACGCACACAAATGAATATAATTCATAAATATTTGTATAATCTAGAATTTCATTGGCTTCAAAGTATAATTGAAAATAAAAGTGTGACTTTTTAAATTGATATTATGGTTGATCTCTTTTATCAAATTATGATTTATAATACCTTTTAAATTATTTTCACAAAAATCTACATTGAGATATAATTGAATGTGTTATATTGCAAGTGTATAATCAGTAATAATTTCTTTCTATAAGCTTTTAACTCCCTCCTTAAATAAAACTCTTAAAATATCATTATTATTTTAGAAGAATAATAGTGACTTCTAAAATCAAATGTTTGAATTAAAAAGTGTTCTAGATAGTGTTAGTTTAAGTGATTATGTGTCTAAAGCTGATATGTTGAACTTTTTTATTTTCAATCTGAGGTGAGATTATTCTTCACCGGAGAGAGTCCAATGCACATCTCTAGGAAGAGAAAGTCCTCCAGCTATAATGAATTGTTTTTACAAAATGGCCAACAGTTGTAGGCTTGTAGCAAGTAGCACCAACATAATCTTTTAGTCAATTAACATCTTAAACTCGCAAATAAACATACATGCATGTTTTTAGGCCTCAAACAATTTTCTGAAGCACCTTTTCTCCTTTCAAGTCCAATAACTTGACTAATCCATGTTTTCTTAGCCTTAGAGACTTTCGATAACTTTCTTCAGTTTGTAGAACCCACACCAAATGATTTATTTAATTGAGTGAAAATGAAGTGAGAAATCGATGAATAGAATGAGAAAGAGAGACAATAATGAAAACTGCAAAAGGGATGGCGAGTTTACTTCACACTTGAGTGGCAATCAAAATGCATGACAACAACACATTTCCACTACCTTCCATTTGGTCTTCTATTCCCATTAGACCAAGAAAAACTTCAGTTATTCGTAGATAAGATTACATTAATCACATCTCAGTTAAACTGAAACCTTTCAAACCACAAATATTAATAAAACTGTAAGTAGCTAGTGATCATGTCTACTAGTTATTCTGTATAGTCTTGCACAAACACATTATCCTCAAAATGGTAATTAAAAGTTTACATAATACTCATTCTTCACAAATTCAATTCCACTTCATTTAAACTCTCATGTTAAACATATTTAGCCCATGACATCTAACCAAAACCTTAACACATGCATTAGACGGTGAGTCTTCTGCGTCACATTCATATAATTGCACTGTCGTTATAACCAACATAACATGTCACGTGACTACACTCTAATCAAGACTTTTGATAACCCAACACTAGAATCTACGCTTGTCCTCTCCCCCTACGAACTAATACCACCTGTTGAGAATTACCAGGGTATTGGGAACAACTACGAGCCAATTGTCTAGGACCAACAAAAGAGAAAGACATCACATCTCCAGCAAAATCATAAAGTATTAGTATACAAATCACTTATCTTATATATCCGACATTTAACTCATTTATAATTGACATGAAAGTGACCATACACTTTAACTCAACAATACATGATCACTTTTTCCAATATATTATTCTTTACACTTCAAAGTTGTGGCATGTGTATGTGATATAAGAGTGTATGATAAAAAAATAGTGAAAAGATATTAGGTACATCAAATTGTCAAGGAAATTGTTCGAAATTAAGAATTACGAAGAAGTTACGATGAAACACTATTGTTGGTGACAGTCCATTACATTGTCTCATAATATAGGTATGATCTTCTTTAATATGGTTCCAAATTAACCAAAGAGACAAATAAAAAGAAGGGTTAAATATGTTTTTGGTCCCTATAAATATGTCAAATTTTCGTTTTAATCTCTCTAAAATTTTCCTTCAACCTTTAGTCCCTATAAAATTTTCAATCACTACTTTTGGTCCCTATTTTTCATTTAATTTTTGTATTTTTAATGAAATTGTGCAGAAATGTGTAAAAAATTCTAAAAAAAAATTAGAATTTTTTAACAAAACACAAATTAAATATGAATTTTTAACCGTAAAAAATATAAAAATTCATATTAAATTCATGTTTTGTTAAAAATTTTAATTTTTTTTTGGAGTGATTCTTATAATATTTTGAATTTTTCTGGAAAATTTTATTGAAAAAAATATGAATTCTACATGAGTTTACTTTAAAAGAGGGACCAAAACAGAAGATTGAAAATTTTATAGAGACTAAAAGTTGAAGGAAATTTTTAGAGGGACTAAAACGAAAAGTTGACATATTTATAGGGACTAAAAACATATTTAACCTCTAAAAAGAATCACTGAAATATTAATCAACTTAGAATTTCCTGTACTTGCACCCGATTGACTTCTTACTGCTTCTTTCACAAGATTTCACCGTTTTAATTTTTTTTTTTGTGTGGCGATTATCAAATCTTTTACAAAAAAGAAAGAAAAACATTTTCGGGCACTTTTTTTTTCCTTCATATATAATGCAATGTTTCTAACAATTGAGCTATATTTCAAGCACAGTTTTAAAACAAATGATAACGAAATACAATATTTTGACAAAAGTACGAGACCTTATACCCACCGTTTATTTATACCCCATTTTTGTTTTTTTGCTCCGACTAAGTTAGTAAATTGATCCATATATCTTCATAAGTCGGACTCAAACTAATCTCTTATTCTATGAATATTTCAAACTAGTCACCGGCTTTGTCCCCTCATCGTTTCTCTTTTCTCTTTCATATTTCATGATTCATAAGAATATATATGTGAATTGCAAGGGTGTCTAATTGGCAAAGCAAAAACTTTTCCATCCCCATATAAATAATATGAATATAACGCACAATCATACTTAGATAGTTCAAGAGGTGTTTTGTTTTAGTAGTGCTTTATTGAACATAAACCAAAGTAGACCAATCCAATAAATTATGTAACCGCTTAACAAATTTATTGCATTTACTGTCAGGAATAACAGTTTTGAGAATATAAAGAGAAAAGTTTTATTCCTATGCATTTGACAAAAATTTATTCATCTTCATGTAAATATTTATTCCATAATTTTCTTTGGAAAAGTTTTTCTCTCTCATAAATTTGACTAAAATCTAATAAACTTGTAATAAACATGAAAAACTTCAATGCCATAATCTTCCTTAGGAATGTTTTTCCTTCTCATTAATCTGATCAAAATCTAATAAACTTGTAACATAGGAATACAATTTTTTTTCGAGAATATGACGACTAATGCATCCTATTTTTATCCTATGTCGACCTTACCTATCAAGCAAAACTTGAAACAAACACATCCTATTTTTTATCCTAATTAGTGTTGACAACTATCAAGCAAAAACCAATAGACCAGTGAAATATGGGATTTTGATAGTTTCCTAAGAAAGCAAAACCTAATGAAAACATGGGACATTTGGACTGCAAGAAGAGCATGACCCTTGTACATTATTGCACGATGCAGATGGCTTCTCTCCACCAAGACCAGCTATGTTTATATTTTCAAGTACAATGTTGGTGCAACCAATACGAGCACAATTCAGTTCAATTGCATCCTTCTCATTTGCAGTTCCTCTAAAGCCACTGAAAGTAACATCACTCACTTTCACTCCATTGCCTACACGATCGCTTACACTTTCTAAAGCGTCGTAGTGTTGATCAATAATTATAGGGTTAGTTACTTTAATGAGTGTAATATCTTCATAAGTTATCTTCCTCGCATACCCAGTTCCCGCCTAATTCAAATAGCACAAAAATAGCAATATTATTTATAATTAAATCACCACAATAAATAATTTAATTAATTATTCAATAACTAGAATCGATTCATACCGCCCATGTCTTGATTCTAGCACCATTTGTTGTTCCAGTGAAGGTGCTGTGTGACACATGAACCTCTTCTACAATAGCATATTCTCCATTTTTCCCAAGGCTTCCAACACTACATTCACAACAAACAATCAAAAATAGGTTAGACTTTCACTATATAATTAATGTTGATGAAATACTAACAAAATGTCAAAATTAAAACAATATAATTATCTCAACAAGACAAACCTGATGCCATGACCAGGTCCACAATTAATTGCAGTTATGTTAATAAATTTGGAACCAGTGTTAATGGCAATGCAATCGTCACCTAAAAAAACAAGAGATAAAAAAAAATTAAAATGTAAGTCAATTGGGAGGAAAAAATCGCCGTTAATTAATTGATTTAGAATTGAACCTGTTGAGATGGTTGAATGCTCAATTAAGATGTTGGTTGATCTTGAAATATCAATTCCATCAGTGTTGGGACTATTTTCTGGTGCAATTATTTGAAGATGGGAGATTAAAGCGGTATTGCATTCGGTTATGCTTATATGATTTTTTGGGCTGTTGATGTGTCTCAGTGGACCAAGTTTTAGATTATCACAACCTAGAAATTTAAGAGCCTGCACATAAACATGTTATATCAAGACTCAAAGTGTGTGTTTGTGTACATTTGGCATTATATTGTTAGCATTTTAATTTTGATATATGACATCAAATTAAGTTACCGTTGGCCTGCCATGGTGATTAGAATTCTTCCACCAGGAAGCACCTTGGCCATCGATTGTTCCTCCACCACTGATAATAAGGCCTTTTACGTGACAGAAGCTGATCCATGCATCGTCACCATGACTGTCCCATTTCCAATTTGCACTGCTTTGTGGGGCAGTAATAGTTCCCATTATCTGCCAAACCATTTTAACGGATAAATGCATGAAGACAACAAAATTTATATGATTGAAAAATAGCTTAAGTAAAAAAAATGTATATATTACACAAACTCACACACACATTTTAGTATATAAAAAAAATATAAATAATTTATAACATACCATAACATTAACGGTTGGAGATTTGCAAGGACCTTTGAATGACGAAGGTTGCAACATAAATTTGCCTCCAGGTATAATAAGTGTTGGAATGCCTTGAGTTGAACTACACACATCTTGCCATGCTTTCAAAAAAGCCTTTTTACATAAAAGTTTAAAATTTTTATTAGGGTTGAGAAACTTTGTATCAGAAGAAATACATAAATAAAAAATATAATTAATTTAGAATAAAAATATACATTTGAATCATCAGTGCTGCCATCGCCCTTAGCACCATAATTAACAACATTGAAGGATTTTTGAGCATATGGTTTGCGATTTACTAATCCAGAACATGAGATAGATGAAATAGTGAGAAACATTAGATAAAGAACAAACAAGAGTTTCATGTTTGAAATAAGGAAAAACTAATATGTCTACAAACAGTGATTAAATCTAAATCTTTAACTAGAATGCTCTTTAAGTGAAAGTTTGAGAAAGAACGAGTATTTATATAATGTAGGAGCAAAAGTGATAGAGGAAAATTGTAGAATTAGCAATAATGGCATTTAACCTATACAAAACCGTTACAATGAATTTGCTAATAACAGTAGAATAACCTATGCATTTTCCATAACTAATTAAGGAATGTTTAAATGCTAAGCACACTGTCCAGTGTCTATACTACTGCTTAAAAGAATACGAACTGTGGTATGAATTTATGAGCATAAACACGAATTAAAAGAGGAAGTGGTGATGGTTATATACTAAGTGCAATTGATCATGCATGTAACTTGGATATTTTCCTGGAAAAAAAAAAGAACTTTGATATTGAATTATATTTAGCTGAAGTGTACTAAGGAAACTTTGGACAGTTGTTGATATGACTTTTTTTTAGGGGTGTTAACATGATCTTTAATTGTTTATTTTTTTGATACAAACATGATCTTTAATTTAATTTAGCTATTTGGATCAATTTGAGTCTTAGAGTACCACAGTAGCATAACCATGCATATTCCATAATTAATGAAGGAAGTTTTACTTTTTAATGCTACATACATCGTCATCCGTCAGAGTCTATACAAAAAAACGAACTGTTGATTAAATTTATAGAATAAATTAACACGAATTAAAAGAGGAAGTGGCGGTACTTTTCAATTGCTTTTTCTAAGAAAGTGTGGTTCTCAAATTAAATTTTCGATTCGGCATGTTTTATTTTTTATTTTTATATAGAGGAGCATGATTATATAATAGGGTGTGTAGTCTGTAGATTTCCTTAAAAAAATTAGGCTTAATTAACATTTGGTCCCTTAATTAATTTTTATTTATTTATTTTGGTTCCGTAACTCTTAAGTAGTTTATTCTGGTTTCTAATTTATACTAATTTCGTTGTCAATTATAAATAAATTTTGACATTTTAGATTTCATTTCAATTAATGATGTATGTGGTCCATAATATAAATCACATACATCATTAATTGAATGAATTTCAAAAATCAAAATGTGTTTATAATTAACAACGTAGGGAGTATCTCTGTTGGTCGATTTGGTTCTAGTATGTTAATGTTAACCTCAAATGTTTTAAGTGATCTAACATTGAAAGTGGACCACGATACACTTTATTAATTTTTATAATTTAAATTTTTAGATCTTTATTTTTATTTTTTAAAAGATCATTGTATTATGCATCTCTATTGTACCTTATAGTGAATCAACCGCAACTAATTTTTCTTCTTTTCTTTATCATCATCATTCCTCTTCTTCATAATCTTCGACAACAAATTCATCAATATTCATAAAAAAATAGAAATTAGTTAAGGAACCAAATGTTCAATTAAGCCAAAAAATTAGATTGGTCGTGTAATTTTGAAACAAAAGTATAGTATAAATTCAAATTAATTATATAATAACATTTGATACAATAATTTAAACTAAAAGATAAAATATATATTTTTGATTATTTATACGGTCGAATTTGGATCTTCTCAATTTTCTTCAATACTATAGTTTTAAAAATATAACTATAAAAGTGTGTTATTAAATAAGTTTAAAACTTCCTCTTCAAAAATAATTTCGAAGAAGTTACGATGAAACACTATTGTTGGTGACACTCCATTAAATTGTCTCATAATATAGGTACGATCTTTTTTAATATGGTTCAAATTAACCAAAAAAGACAAATAAAACAAAGGGTTAAATATATGTTTGGTCCATTTAAATTTTCGTTTTAGTCCCTCTAAAATTTTCCTTCAACTTTTAGTCTCTATAAAATTTTCAATCATTACTTTTGGTCCCTATTTTTTATTTAATTTTTGTATTTTTAATAAAATTGTGCAGAAATGTGAAAAATATTCTAAAAAAAATTAGAATTCTTTAACAAAACACAAATTAAATATGAATTTTTAACCGTAAAAAAATATAAAAATTCATATTAAAATCATGTTTTGTTAAAAAATTCTAATTTTTTTTGGTGTGTTTCTTATAATATTTTGAATTTTTCTGGAAAATTGTATTAAAAAATATGAATTCTACATATGAGTTTACTTTAAAAGAGGGACCAAAAGTGAAGATTGAAAATTTTATACGGTCTAAATGTTGAAGGAAAACTTTAGAGGGACTAAAACGAAAAGAATCACTCAAATATTATTCAACTTAGAATTTCCTATCCTTGCACCCGATTAACTTCCTATTGCTTCTTTCACAAGATTTCACCGTTTTAATTATTTTTTTGTGGCAATTATCAAATCTTTTACAAAAAAGAAAGAAAAACATTTTCGGGCACTTTTTTTTTCTTCACATATAATGCAATGTTTCTAACAATGGAGCTATATTTCAAGCACGATTTTAAAACAAATGATAACGAAATACAAAATTTTAACAAAAACACGAGACCTTATACCCGCCATTTATTTATACTCCATTTTTGTTTTTTTGCTCCGAGTAAGTTAGTAAATTGATCCATATATCTTTATAAGTCGGACTCAAACTAATCTCTTATTCTATGAATATTTTAAACTAGTCACCGACTTTGTCCCCTCATCGTTTCTCTTTTCTCTTTCATCTTTCATCATTCATAAGAATATATATGTGAACTGCAAGGGTGTCTAATTGGCAAAGTAAAAACTTTCCAATCCCCATATAAATAATATGAATATAACGCACAATCATACTTAGATAGTTCAAGATGTGTTTTGTTTTAGTAGTGCATTATTGAACATAAACCAAAGTAGACCAATCCAATAAATTATGTAATCGCTTAACAAATTTACTGTATTTATTTATTGTCAGGAATAACATTTTTGAGAATATAAAGAGAAGAGTTTTATTCCTATGCATTTGACAAAAATTTATTCATCTTCATGTAAATATTTATTCCATAATTTTCTTTGGAAAAGTTTTTCTCTCTCATAAATTTGACTAAAATCTAATAAACTTGTAATAAACATGAAAAACTTCAATGCCATAATCTTCCTTGGGAATGTTTTTCTTTCTCATTAATCTGATCAAAATCTAATAAACTTGTAACATAGGAATACACAAGACACAATACGACTGATACAAATAATTGACAGGGTTTTTAAGCGGGATATTACAGAATGTTTAAATGCTAAGCACACTGTCCAGTGTCTATACTACTGCTTAAAAGAATACGAGCCGTGGTATGAATTTATGAGCATAAACACGAATTAAAAGAGGAAGTGGTGATGGTTATATACTAAGTGCAATTGATCATGCATGTAACTTGGATATTTTCCTTGAAAAAAAAAGAACTTTGATATTGAATTATATTTAGCTGAAGTGTACTAAGGAAACTTTGGACACTTGTTGATATGACTTTTTTTAGGGGTGTTAACATGATCTTTAATTGTTTATTTTTTTGATACAAACATGATCTTTAATTTAATTTAGCTATTTGGATCAATTTGAGTCTTAGAGTACTACAGTAGCATAACCATGCATATTCCATAATTAATGAAGGAAGTTTTACTTTTTAATGCTACATACATCGTCATTCGTCAGAGTCTATAAAAAAAACGAACTTCTGGCTAATATTATAGAATAAATTAACACGAATTAAAAGAGGAAGTGGCGGTATTTTTTAATTGCTTTTTCTATGAAAGTGTGGTTCTCAAATTAAATTTTTGATTCGGCATGTTTTATTTTTTATTTTTTATTTTTTATACAAAGGAGCATGATTATATAATAGGGTATTTAGTCTGTAGATTTCCTTAAAAAAATTACGCTTAATTAACATTTGGTCCCTTAATTAATTTTTATTTATTTATTTTGATTATGTAACTCTTAAATAGTTTATTTTGGTTTCTATTTTATACTAATTTCGTTGTCAATTATAAATAAATTTTGACATTTTAGATTTCATTTCAATTAATGATGTATGTGGTCCATAATTTAAATCACATACATCATTAATTGAATGAATTTCCTCTATTGGAATGTGAGTGCATAAAATTTAGATAATTTGATACATTCTATGGTTGGTACATTTTGGCTTGACACTCTTCCAGATGAGATGAAGACTGATTTCTTTTGGGACAGATGCGGTCTACCTAACTACAGGAAAATTGATAGAGGAAAATTGTAGAATTAGCAATAATGGCATTTAACCTATACAAAACCGTTACAAGGAATTTGCAAATAACAGTAGAAAACCTATGCATTTTCCAGAACTAATTAAAGAATGTTTAAATGCTAAGCACACTGTCCAGTGTCTATCTCTATCTCTTCTCTCTCTCTATATATTATTATATATTATATTATATATATATATACATGTATTCTAAGCTACACTTTGCTTACATAACACCTCACCAATGTCTCTCTTTCTAACTAATTTTCTAAGCAATCACCATGTGGCTCTCTCTTTTCTTTTACTCTATTTTTCATCTATTTACTACTAAATATTTACTTTACATAACCTCGTTCTTATAATTCTTAAATATGTAACGGATAATTGAATGAGCTTTGTAACTCCTTCCGGTGTCCATTAATTAAGGAAATTGAGTATGTTTTATAACTTCTTCTTCCACTATCCATCTTCTTTCATATATATGTATTCATATTCATCATGTGCCTATTTTTTTCTTCACATACTTACTACATAGTACATACTATGATCTGTATATTTATTGAATTCTTTATCATGTAACTTCCAATTCACTCTCACCCTTTATAACCTGCACTTATCTCACATTCATTTTCTACTCATTTTAACAATTTTACTAAATCATAAGGTGTTCACACAAGTTTACTACAATGCTCCTAATTTTGTTTTCTTAGCTTATATATCCTTTCTATTTTAGTTTCGACAGTTTACATTTTTTCTTCAAGCTTCATATAGATTTAATTCTAATATTTTATATTCTCTAATGTGTATCCTTTGTTTGAATTCAAATATGCAGGTTTTGGAAAAGGGAGGGTTATGTTGAAATTTTCATTGAAATTGAAGTTTTATTCATTATTATTTTTAATTTAACATTGTGATCAGAACAAGAGTATACAAAACATGAGAGAAAGCATATAAAAAATTAATATTTTTTTTTATTCATTTTAATTTCAAGCGAGAATGTTATGTTATTAATTGAACAATTTTTTTCTTAGAGTTATTAACATCGAGACGGTAAAAGCACACATCTATTTGGAATTCTAATGAAATGCTTTTGATCTTCTTGAAATTGGAGTGACAAAAACACATTTTGATAATTTGAAATCAACAACATGGTAATTTGAGTGAAACTCATGGAATTGTGTGCCTACTCACATTCTTTTAAGCAAATTTCATAATTGTTACTTTATTTTGAGAAATAATTGTAAGACTTATTTGTCATTTAGTTGTTTTCTTTTAATTAAGGTGTAAATTTTATTAGGAATATTTTGAGATTTGATTTAATAAAATTTACATCCATTTTATGTATTTCATAAACATGAGGTTAAGATTGAATGTAAGAGTTGCAGAAATCTACCTGTAATTCTAATGAAATGCTCTTGATCTTCTTCAAATTGGAGTGCAAAGTCGCGTTTTGATAATTTAATAGCAACAACGTGGTAAATTTGGGTGCTAACACATGAAATTGTTTGCCTACTCACATTCCTTTAGAATTTTCATCATTACTTTATTAAGGAGTAAATGTAAGACTTTTTTGTCATTTAGTTGTCTTCTTTTAATTAAGGTGTAAATTTCATTATGAATATTTTGATATTTGATTTAATAAAATTTATATTGACTATATATATTTCAATATTATGAGATGTAGAAGAGTTTATATACATATCTATATCATATGTATGTATTGAGTAATCTAAGTTTTAATATGGTTTATGTGTCCCATCTAAAAATCATCTTTCACTCTTTCTTAACAAAAAATTGTCATGCTTATCGCTCCTCACTCCCTTAATCCATTTTCTCACTTATTCATTTTTTTTTCAAGTCATACATTTAATTCTTCTATGATATATATTATTTTTCTGACTCAAACATATTACATATATCGTTTAAGTAAAGTTCCTAAGAAAATGTGAAAAGTTAAGTTATCATTAGAAAAACACTTGGATTCAAATTTATTACATAAAGGTGAAAGATACAGCGATTTGAGAGATAGAAAATTTGAAAAGTTACATTATAAAATTCATTAGAAAAACACTTGGATCCTCTACAAAAGAATCTATCTCTATATACATACATATATACATATACATGTATTCTAAGCTACACTTTGCTTACATGGCACCTCCCCGCAATGCCCCTATTTCTAACTAATTTTCTAAGCATTCACCATGTGGCTCTCTCTTTCCTTTTACTCTATTTTTCATCTATTTACTACTAAATATTTACATTTACATAAGCTCATTCTTATAATTCTTAAATATGTAACGGATAATTGAGTGAGCTTTGTAACTCCTTCCACTATCCAATAATTAAGGAAATTGAGTATGTTTTATAACTTCTTCTTCCACTATCCATCTTCTCCTCTTTTCCAACTTACTATATATTCAACTTTTTCCACTATCCATCTTCTTTCATATATATATATATATATATATATATATATATATATATATATATGTATTCATATTCATCCTGTGCCTATTTTTTTCTTTACATATTTACTACATAGTACATACTATGATCTGTATATTTATTGAATTCTTTATCATGTAACTTCCAATTCACTCTCACCCTTTATAACCACCACTTATTTCACATTAATTTTCTACTCATTTTAACAATTATACTAAATCACAAGGTGTCCACACAAGTTTACTACAATGCTCCTAATTTTGTTTGCTTAGCTTATATATCCTTTCTATTTTAGTTTCGACAGTTTACATTTTTTCTTCAAGCTTCATATAGATTTAATTCTAATATTTTATATTCTCTAATGTGTATCCTTTGTTTGAATTCACATATGCAGGTTTTGGAAAAGGGAGGGTTATGTTGAAATTTTCATTGAAATTGAAGTTTTATTCATTATTATTTTTAATTTAACATTGTGATCAGAACAAGAGTATACAAAACATGAGAGAAAGCATATAAAAAATTAATATTTTTTTTATTCATTTTAATTTCAAGCGAGCATGTTATGTTATTAATTGAACAATTTTTTTCTTAGAGTTATTAACATCGAGACCCAAGTAACTAATGGTAAAAGCACACATCATTTGGAATTCTAATGAAATGCTTTTGATACAACATCTCCGGTCTATGATTCCAAAAACAAAGATGAAGTGCAGTTCGAGATTTTGAATTTCCTAAAAGTATTTTAATAGTATTTTTTAAATAAAATTTATTATTTCCACATTAAAAAAACATTATAATCAAACCCGTACAACACACGGGTTATATACCTAGTACGACGGCTTAAAAGAATACCAACCGTGGTCTGAATTTATGAGCATAAACACAAATTAAAAGAGGAAGTGGCGATGGTTATATACTAAGTGCAATTGATCATGCATGTAACTTGGATATTTTATTGGAAGGAAAAAAAAGAACTTTGATGTTGAATTATATTTAGCTGAAGTGTACTAAGGAAACTTTGGACACTTGTTGATATGACTTTTTTTAGGGGTGTTAACATGATCTTTAATCATTTATTTTTTTGATACAAACATGATCTTTAATTGAATTTAGCTATTTGGATCAATTTGAGTCTTAGAGTACTACAGTAGCATAACCATGCATATTTCATAATTAATGAAGGAAGTTTTACTTTTTAATGCTACATACATCGTCATTCTTCAAAGTCTATATTAAAAAACGCACTGTTGACTAAATTTATAGAATAAATTAACACGAATTAAAAGAAGAAGTGGCGGTACTTTTCAATTGCTATTTCTAAGAAAGTGTGGTTCTCAAATTAACTTTTCGATTCAGCTTGTTTTATTTTTTTATTTTTTATACAGAGGAGCATGGTTATATAACAGGGTATGTAGTGTGTAGATTTCCTTAAAAAAAAGTAGGCTTAATTATCATATGGTCCCTTAATTAATTTTTATTTATTTATTTTGGTTCCGTAACTCTTAAGTAGTTTATTTTGGTTTATTTTTTATACTATTTTCGTTGTCAATTATAAGTAAATTTTGACATTTTAGATTTCATTTCAATTAATGATGTATGTGGTCCATAATATAAATCACATACATCATTAATTGAATGAATTTCAAAAATCAAAATGTGTTTATAATTGACAACGTAGGGAGTATCTCTGTTAGTCGATTTGGTTCTAGTATGTTAATGTTAACCTCAAATGTCTTAAGTGATCTAACATTGAAAGAGGACCACGATAGACTTTATTAATTTTTATAATTTAAATTATTAGATCTTTATTTTTTTTTAAAAAGATCATTGGATTATGCATCTCTATTGTACCTTGTAGTGAATCAACCAAAACTTATTTTTCTTCTTTTCTTCATTCCTCTTCTTCATAATCTTCGACAACAAATTCATCAATATTCATAAAAAAATTAGAAATTAGTTAACGAACCAAATGTTCAATTAAGCCAAAAAATTAGATTGATCGTGTAATTTTGAAACAAAAGTATAGTATAAATTCAAATTAATTAAATAATAACATTTGATGCTATAACTTAAACTAAAAGATAAAATATTTATTTTTGATTATTTATACGGTCGAATTTGGATCTTCTCAATTTTCTTCAATACTATAGTTTTAAAAATATAAATATAAAAGTGTGTTATTAAATAAGTTCAAAACTTTCTCTTCAAAAATAAGTTCAAAACTTTTTTATACACCACAATGTATTTAAAAACTTTAGTGTAATTGAGAGAATAAATGGAAAGAGAAAATGAGGAGAAGTCTCAAGATTGATTTCTAATATTTCTTGATAGTGTAGTAAAATTAATTTGAGTCTCGTACGACTTCTTGTTTAACCTCTAAAAAATGAGTTCTGCTTTAATTTAAAGGAAATGTTAAACAGCGTGTTTAGGATATTTAAGGAAATGTGACCTTATGAGAATAAATGGAGCATCTAATTATACCAAAAGACTTAGACTCTTTCCTTTCTGATTAAGGGGTAGAGATAGGTATTTAGTATGTTATGTGCATTCTGGATCCATAAAAACTTGAGAAGATTTGAAACGGGTCTTCCAGAAAAGATAGTTCCCTGCATCTAAAACTATTCAATTGAGAAAAGAGATGGTAAGTTTATTTATTTATTTATTTATTTTTAAAATGGAGTCATTATATGTGGCCTTGGAGCCTTGCAATAAAATGCTTAGGTTATGCCCTCCCCGCGGGCTTCAAAAATATTTGATCATTCAAACTTTCTACAATGGTTTGTTGTACACAACTAAGATTACGGTAGATGCATTCGTCGGAGAAGGCGCCTTGATGAATAAAAGTGTATAAGAAGGATGAAAGCTCTCGTCCAAAAATTGGGGAGGTACAATGTTAATTTTTTTGATCAAATTTCTTCACCATCGCCTATCTGCTATCTCTAAATTGATACCCAACCTCCCTTCTCTCTCTCTCTCTCTGAAATTTGTATATCCTATTTTCTTTTTGTTGTCGCCTATCAAACGTCTCCTTTTTCCTCTTTGTTGCCGCCTGTAGCCATCACCACCTCCTGTCAAGAACCTCTCCTCTTTCCTCCGTCTGTGGCGAGATAGGCCTGGTCAGAGAGAGAGAGTGTGTGGACAAGAGAGTCAGATCATGTTACACAGAGAGAGAGAGAGAGAGATAGAGAGAGAGAGTTGAGAGGAGAAAGATGTATGTAGAGAAGAGTGAGTCGACGGGTGAACTGATCAGTTGAGAGGAGAGAGACAAAAAATCTCATTTGCATATGAGAACAGTTGGTCATTGGAAAAGTAACGGAGTCAACGATGGTGGACGTGGTTGAAAGGGGTGTATGAGATAGTTGTAAAGACGACAAGGATGGTGCAACATAAGGTAGGAAGAGAGAATGTAGTATGAGTTGCTGGCAAAGAGAGAAAAAAATAAGTAAACCACCAAACTAGTCATTGTCTACGTAAGTAGTCTCAAGTTAGTCTCTAATTATGTTAATATTTCAAAATAGTCTTTGTCTTTTCAAACAGTTCATCTATCAAACATCATGTGACAATAACATAAAGTAAGTCAAAGGAGTTGTTGAGAAAAGTGAGAGAGATGTAATAACCCGCATAATAATTTAGCATATTGTAGTGACTAGTGATATTTAAACTGATCGGTAATTCTCGTGAAAAAGGACATTTTTATCTTTTCTAAAGTTAGGTATACAAGGCCATACCTACTACCATTTTCCTTCAATCACTAATGTTCATAAGACAGGAAAACAAACAATCTCTCCCTCCCTCTCAAGTCGCATCACTCTACCTCGATCTCACTTCCCTCTCCACCACTTCATTAATTTCTCACCCTTTTTTCCATCAAATGCAACATAATATGAGTTAATCATGAACTATGAAACATGAACTCCGACACACAGATACCTGACACGTACACGTCGACATTCCTAATGTAAACAATATAGGGCATCAACATCGCTACATATATGTTAGTTTATTTAAAGACATTATAAAAGAAAAATTAAAAAATATATATAAACATATAATTTGAGCAATTTATTTCATTAGAAAAAGTTCTACGACAAGATATCATAGTATTTGACCTTTATTTATTCATCTACTATCAAAAAATCTAAAAATGATATAATCAATTGTAATGTCTATAACCCCTAATTGATCAACATTTCTCAAAACATATGTAACTCTTCTATCTATGGTGTGTGGAAGTAAGAGAGAAAAAATTGTTTTAGATATTTGGCTCAATTGTCAGACATGTTTCGTATGAGTATTATATAGGTGTCGGACACCGATCGTAGGAGTGTTGAAGTAAAGAAAAAAACAATTATTTAGGATACTGGTTCGACATGTGTCATATGAGTTTCGGACACCGACGCGTGTTGGACACCGCGACACGCCTAGTTCTAGAGGTGTCCGTGCTTCATAGATCATGAAGCTTAGGGTCTTTGAAACGTGAATCAAGCCTTGAATTTCCCTCTCCTTACTATTGGCTGAATCCACATCCCTTTTCCACTAACATTGGAAATTCTCAAGTTCCAGAGAATCAAGAGATGCACGTATGGTCTTTGAGCTTAAAGCCGAGGATACATGTTGGTTATTAGTAGTAAGAAATTGAGGATTAAGAAGAGGTATGAATGCTGATGGCATGCATGGTTTGTGGACTAAGAGTGATTCTAGTATTGGTTGTGCATGAGTTATATAGTACAAATATTATATAGTACAAATTGATAATCATTTGTACACCAGACCAGATTCAAATATTATTTCCATTTTTGGCAGATCAAGCTAAACGAACTCCCTCAATCTGATGTTGATTAATTAGAGTCCATACTCTTTTTTTTATATCACCTATGAATACAACTTTGTTGGACTTGGTTACACATGATACTATTATTCGGGATGATAATGCAACAAGTGAATACAATGTGAGAGATGGTTATAAATATGATGAAAACAGGAATCAAATATTTGAAACATTTTTTAGGAAGTTAAGCAAAGATTCTATCCCAACTAGAGAGCATCTATCTATCCATGATGTTCAATGTCCTACGATTTGTTTAAGGTGTTTCTAAATTTGGGTTAAAAATTAAACTTAAAAACAAAACAAAAAGGTTACGTCCTTTAAGTGACAATAACAACCACCACTAATCTCCGATCACCGCCGACCACCAATCTCTAACCACCATTGATACCAACTTTGACAGTTGCAGCCACCTCCGAGTGGTGATCATCGCTCTAAAAACCCATGTGCAAATTGTAGTTTTTGGCCCTTTTAAAATAAAATAGAAAGCATATGACATAAATTTGATGAAATGATTCTTTGTTTAAATTTTTGCAAAAGTCATTTCAAGAATACGTTAGAAGAAAGTTTTGTTTATTAAGATTTTGCGTAAGTCATAAGTTTTTTCATTTGGTTGTATGTTTACAAAAATATTTTTTATTATGATAAATTAGTCATAACTACGACTTTTTCAGAAATCTATTTGCAATTCCTTGTCAAAAATAAAATTTGATATTTAATTCTTCGTTTGACTAGGGATATAGGGTCTTTGTAAAATTCAGCAAAACAAAAGAGTCTTTGTAAATTCTTTTTTTTAGAAACAAATAATTGGTCAAATACCTGAAAGTCAAAGGTTGAATATTCTTTGCTAGGAAATATTTTATATTTTCCTTAATTTTACTAATCATGCACACAGTATTCTTCATTAAAAAAAAAAAAAAACTAATCATGCACACAGTAATAAATATCATTATTTTTTATTAAACATTTCCGATATATATTGTAATATTTTTCTCCACATTTCACTTCACAAGTATACAGTACGGTGTTTCTTATACAATATGAAGGGTTTATATGTTCTTTTTATGCTTGTTATTGCTTCACATAGTGTGTGTTCTAGAATAACGCTTAATACAGGTTCTACCTTTGATGTTCTAACATATGGAGCCATCGGGGATGGCCAAACTGATGATTCAAATGTATGTTTGAACTAATTTCACACACACACTATATTTCTTATGTAACTATATATTTCTCGAATCTAACACTATTTAAAATTGTATATTTGACATTTTACTATAGGCCTTTTTAAAAGCATTTAACGACACATGTGGTACAACTGAGGGCACACCAACAATGACCATACCCGAAGGAAAAACATTCTTGTTGCAACCTTTGGTGTTCAAAGGTCCATGCAAATCTACGACCATTATAGTTGAGGTACATGCACACACGAATATGTAAATTAGTCAATCATATTTACTTTCTCATGTGACTTATTAGTGCTTACAATTTAAATGGATGGCATTTTTACATGATTTTTTTCTTCAAAGTAACTTAATTTCTCTATTTCAAAATATTTTTTTTTACCATAATGAGAAAATTAGTTCCTTAAAAAAAATTAATGAGGAAAATAATAAGTAATTTAGTGAGAGGAAATCATTTTATGATAGCAATTTTTTTCAAAGATGGTATCGTTTTCAATATTCTATTTTTTATTTATAATAAATAAGATATTACTTATTTTCAGCATTATTAAAATTAAATTTCTTATTTTACTAAAACCTTAAAATTTCAATTTTAATATATAAATATTGGTGTTAAACATTTTTTAAGATGAATATGTTCGATATTTTCAACACTTATTACCCTAACGGTCAAACTTTTTTGTTTCATATGTACTACAATGTTAAGGATGTATTTTGTGTGTGGTCAGCTTAAAGGAAATATCACTGCCCCAAAAGACATTGATAGTTGGAAATTCCCAGCTGAGAAAGAAAGGAAAATATGGATCCAATTCTCAAAAATAAGTGGCCTTATTGTCAATGGAGAAGGAAACATTGATGGCCAAGGTTCTCCGTGGTGGGACAAGTTTGGTGGTAAAGGTCAAGAAAAGTTTAGACCAACTGTAAGTTGATAAACATGACAGTTAACTATTAAATTTGATATCTTATTTTAATTACATTAAAATATTTTAGTATAACATTGATTACTTGATAATATGCATATACAGGCTCTTCGATTCCTTGATTGTGAAGCTTTAGTCCTTAGCGACTTGACTCACATGAATAGTCCGAAGAATCATATAAGTATAGATTCATGCAAAAACGCTTCCATTTCCAATCTTCATATAACTGCACCATCAACTAGTCCAAACACCGATGGATTTGATATCTCAGAATCTACCAATATCGTCATTATGAATTCAACCATCGAAACTGGTCATTATAATACATAACCTTAACTCTACCTTAAATTTGTTTGATTTACATCTCAATTTTCTTTAATTATTTTTCATTAACTTATAGGTGACGATTGCATCGCCATTAACAATGGCTCAAGTGTCATCACCATAACCGGTATTTTTTGTGGACCAGGCCACGGGATCAGGTTAGTGAAGATAAATAATATTTTGAGTTTAATAATTTTTACATTATGTCTGTGTACATGTTATAGTTCAATTATTATTGAAACTTACTGGGATTGGTGAATCCAGTGTTGGTAGCCTCGGAAAAGATAATTCATATGCCACGGTGGAAAATATACGCGTTCAAAATTGCACATTCAATGGAACTTCAAATGGAGGTAGAATCAAGACATTCGTGGTAAGGATAGATGAAATCAAGTTGATCATAGATGGATGTAGTGATTAAATAATAATAATAATAATAATATAATATTGAAATTTTGTTGTTTGAATTAGGGAGGATCTGGATATGCGAGGAACATTACATACGAAGATATTATACTTAATGAAGTGAAGAATCCGGTGATTATTGACCAACAATATAACCCTAACGCAGACAGTAACGTGGAAATTAGTAGTGTTACTTACAGCAACGTACGGGGAACCTCGGTTGGTGAATATGCAATCGAACTTAAGTGTGAACCCAACATTGGTTGCACAAACATTCTTCTGGATCATATTAACATAACACGTGTCGATGGAAAGCAAGCAGCTGTAATTTGCGTTGGTGGACATGGAAATTTCTCTTCTTGTAATCCAGTTGTCTCGTGTCTTAACAACACTAGTGCCCCTATTTGGTACTAGGTTACACTGTGAAAAACCAAAAAGCATTCAATTGTTTTCACCTTGTATTACATAGTACCTTCCTTATCGAAAATAAACAAGGTCATTGATTTGTTGTAGTAGTCTTTAATAATTAATAATAATTCAAGTTTATATTAATTTATTTGGAAATGCTTTTATTTTTTACTATATATTTTTAAAAGGTTAATGTGAGTTATATATATTTAATTATGGTCATTTTGTGAACATTGATGGATGATGAAGCAATAAGGAAGAAGTGAATGTTTGATGCACAAAGAATTCTTATAAGATCTATTTTACACATCAACTCATTCTTATTAGCAAAGTTTTCATACTGAGATTCATGGAACCATTTCTTTTTATACTAGCTAGCTGAAAAGGTGTTCGGAGATGATCATGAAAACTATTTATTTATTTTTTGAATCGAAAATTTTGATTAAAACCCACTTAATTTAGTTCACAAGAAATGCCTAAAGCGAGAAAAAGGAACAAATACATAAAATACACAAAAGTAACACTAGCCTAAACCTAAGAACCAAAAAAAAAAAAAAAACCCCATCAAACACAGCCACACAAACACCAAAAAAAACAAAGAAACAAAATCCTAAACCCTACTACAAGCTGAACAATACGTGCAAATACAAAATAAAAAGAAAAATGTTATGAACACTCTAACATTATCTTTAACATTCACTCTCTTATTGGATGAAATTCATATAGGTCTCAACATTTTATGTGAAATCCATTTTCAAAGTGTGACACCTATATGAGTTTCACCAAATGAGAGAGCGAATGTTAGAGAAGTTGGAAAGAGAGTGTCCATAATACTCGTCAAATCAAAATATGCTACCAAAGAACACAAAGCCACCACCATGCACCATTATTGTTGATGAAGATAGACAGAAATTAATAAACTTGAGGTGTATATTCATTAAACTAAGGAGTTACCTGTAAGATTATGCAACTCCTTAAGAATACAGCAAGTTCTTCTCAATGATAAATTTGTCAGGGATATGAGTGCACGAGAAATAAATGTGAAGTAACTTAGACACTTATTAAAATGAAAGAAAGAGCCGTGTGAACAATATTATTATTATTTGATTGCTTTGAGGGCCAAAGGCTTAAAGGAAACAAATTACAATTTGACCACACGAGGTTGTGAAACTTTCATTTGATCAGCTACTTACAAATGTCTTAATTGAGTCGGATAAGACTCATAAATAATCAAAGTAGATCTCATACTACAACCAATATTAGTCAATGCATATGCACAAGTGTTTGCCTCGCAGTAAGAGTGTTGAACACCTCTCACGTCATTTGAAGCAATTTCGTTATCTTTTGAGCAAGACTACGATTAATAGTACTAACATTTTCTCCATCCAAAAAAGTCTTTGCCACATCCAAAGAATCAGCATTTAATTATACCAAATTAAACCCGATCTTCTTGCATACCGAAGATCTTCATAAACTCCCCACAATTCCGCAACAAACGCACTACACATCCCGACATACCTAGATAAACCGCCTAAGCTATTCACCCTCACTGCCCCACAATTCCGTGTGAACAATATTGATGAATGTAAGTTCATGGTTTTTTATGAGAGCTTTTGTTTCTAAAAGCTGAGATTTTTTTCTCTTTCTTTCTACTGATATCAACAATAACAATATGCCTATTTATTATTTATAATGATGGTACCGTGTCAAGCCAATGCCCAATACAAGAGTCCATTATCTCAGTGTAGACCCTATAAAGCATACATGCACAGTTGCAGACTATATTTAGTGGCATTGTCAGAACACTGGATTAGGGCATATCAGACTTTTGAACTTTACCCCCCCCCCCCCCCCCCCCCCCCCCCCCCAATTTTACCCCTTCAATTAAGCTATTTTTATCATTTTTATTTAAATGATCAATTTTTTTTTTTTTACAAATCTTGTTAAAATAGGAATAAAGAGAACTCAGACATTGTTTTTAATTTTTATCATTTCACCATTCTTTTTTTTCTCTCCTTTCCACAAGACAAGAGTGAGGAAAACTCAGACATCCCGACTAGGTCGGCATCTTCAAGAAGCTCTCCCATGCTCTGCCACTCATTCATAATATATACCAAAAAAAAGGAAAAAAAATATATACAATACAGGGGGACCTAACCCAAACCCTAAAAAAAGTAAAAGAAATGCCAAAACGAAAAGAAAAAGGAAAACTAAGGGAAACTGTAAAGGGTCCTGCCTAATAAGCATGGTAGATTCCCACCAAACTGTTGCCTAAATAGAGTGTCTCATATTTGCAAGTTTATCAGCACAACCATTATTTCTCTGGAAATTTGCGAAGAAAGAATATGAATGCTAACTGCTTAAGAGCAACTTGTGAAACAAAGTTTCCTATTCCCCTAATATTCCAAAGCTTCATTGGGGGAGAGAAGATGGAGAACCCCTGGAGCGGGTTAGATGTGTCCTTTTATTATTATTATTTTTCTTTCTTTTGGCTCTTTGAGACAAAAGGAGTAAAAGGGAGCTCTTCACCATTAGCTTGGGCAGTCAACACTTGCTGAATTAAACCATGGTCTTTCATAATAGCACCTATGGGTAATGGGGATGACTACAGAAAAAGGAGAATACTGACTTCGAAGCACATATAGAGATTGTTCATGTTGTTCTCCTAAATTGAAATGCGTGTCCTCGTGGGAAATATGTGTCGTACCATTTCAGTGTCTGTATCTGACGTGACAAAATGCACTAAAGAAGGAGCAATGTATCTGACGTGACAAAATGCACTAAAGAAGGAGCAATCTGCTGAATTACTCGTTTCCGCAGGTACTAGCATATCTCATAAGCATTTTAACGTCAATTATCATTTTAAGTGTTTGGTTGTAAATGTTTGTTTGATTAAAACTATTTTCTATTTGACATAAGAATAAATAGATAAGAGATAGGGTCATTTCGCTTGGGGTCAGAGACACTCAACCAAGCGTAACAGCTGCAATTTCTCGATCAAATAACGGATTCTAGCTTTTTAAACGATATTATCACAGTCACTCAACAATATCATTCGTGTCCAAATGATACCGTTATTTCTAAGGGATCGTTTAAATGTCAATTTCCCAAACTATTTAAACGATCACAAAGTCGATTGAATCATTTAAACGATGATTTCCCAATCTATTAATTGATCCAAAAGCAATAAGTTCTAGATTAAAAGTGATTATCAAAGATTGACATCTATGTTTAGAATAAAAATTTAGATAGATTGTTATTCTATTCCTAGATCCAAAAGTATTTGTCAATATCATTTCAAATCTCAATAAAGTTTTAAAAACAAGAATAACAACAACATTGAATAAATAAGTTAGAACCATATATTAAAAGATCAAGAGTTTACATAATAGCTTGTTTGAATACCTCAAAATCCACAAGGGTAGATGTAGCTACATATGTCTATGATAGCTTGGCAAATGATGAAGAAAAGATGAAGATTCTATGTCTAGACTCATGATGTCTCAACAAATCTTGAGTTGAATCTGTAACACCCCGAAAATCCCGACTTTTAAAATTTCATTCAAGTAATCAGAGTATAACACATGAAATCAGGATGTCACATTTCATTAAATCTTTAAAATCAAATTGAATAATAATTTATTCTTAAACAATATTCAAACATAGCAGCGGAATTCATAAACTTCTCAAAATCTTAAATAAATAATGTCTCGGCACAAAAGCCTCATAAAACATCTCAAATCAAGTTACGTCGCAGACATCATAATTAATCAACATGATACATAAAAGGAATAGAAATAATAATAATCCTCATCCCGTTACGTATCAGAGCTCCTAAGACTCCACAAGAACCTCTCACATCGACGAACCTAAGCTTGGTCACCTGCACTTGCCCACAAGGCGGCAATTCCAACAGAAGGGGTGAGATTCACAACAATTATATTAACATATAGTTCAAATAATTATGCTTAACATCAACAACAATAATAATCGTCACATATAACTAAGAACATCTCAGACATCTGCGTATAATAAAATCATCTCAGGACAACTTCACATAACAAACGTCTCATAACATCTCATACACTGGACTCGACTAAATGCAACTCTAACATCTTAACATCATGCATGTGGTACCAATATTTTAGCTTTAATAAGCTTCACCGTCGCTTTGAGCAAATGCTTCACCGTCGCTTTGAGCATAAGCTCCACCGTCTCAAAATATGCAAATGCATGGACTCGACTCTTTAATTCTTAAACAAGATATTACAACGTCTTAACCTCAAATACGACTCTTTATCGACACATGCAATTATACAATACATGGCAGCAGCTCAGCACACTTAACATATATATTCACAGCACACAGTTATCATCACAAACATCATTTGTACTTCGTTCATAAACCTCACTTAATAATCATTTTAATCATAGATTAACGCCAACGTCTTAAAACCATCTTACAACGTCATTACAGGTTCTAATTTAGGTCTTAAACATCTCTAATGCTATCCAAAAGTCTACCCTCAAAGCCTCGCTCAAAACAGAGTTCTAAAACTCAAGTTATAAGGGTCTGAGACCACATTGCTCGCTGTGGCGAGTGGGACTGCTCGCCACGGTGAGCTACTTAAATTGCGTTCTGCCACTTGCTCGCTACGGCGAGTGATGTTGCTCGCCTCGCGAGCACTAAAGGGTTGCTTGCCACGACGAGTGATGTTGCTCGCCTCGCGAGTTAAACTGTTCTGCTCGCCACGGCGAGTAGGTCTGCTCGCCACGGCGAGCGGTCGCAGAACAGGCTGCAGGTTCGCTCATAACCTCGCCAAAACTCGTCCAATTCATCATGTTATGCTTCCAATCTCTCAGAATTGTAGTCCTAGTGATTAATCTAGGTTCTGTAACAAGTTTCTACATCAATTCACGTCATTCTCTCATCAATTCATCATAAACCCTACAAAACCCTAACTTATGAAATCTCTCAAACTCTCTTTCAATTCCTATGTTAATCACAACTAGATGAATTACAGTAAATACAATTGAAGTTAGGCTCACCCTTACCTGGTAATATTGTAGAATTGGGGTTCCCTCTTCTCTAGCCACTTTTCTCCCTTCTTGCCAAAAGTCTATAACGTACTGATTGTTTCTCTCTAAACCTAATTTCCTTTTATAATTCTTTCTATTCTCACTTATCCCACAACTCTATCTTATTTATGAAAACAACCTCATCTCTCTAAATATTTGTTATTATATCCCATCTTAATTTCCATCACATATTTTATTTTATTAAACAATAAAATAAACGTCACACCACAACATCATCTCATACGTCACAAACATCATTAAAATCATATAATATATAATAATATACTATATACTCTAATAAAATAATTAAATAAATAAAGTGGGCGTTACAGAATCTACTCTTAACTACCTTACTTTGTGTTTCTCTCTCTAGAAAAGCCCTAGTTCTCTCTCTAAAACCAGAAAAATACAATAAAACAGTACAAAGATAGTGTGGAAAGAGAAGAGAAATCTATTTATATGGGTCAATTCTGCAAATTTTCGCTAATAGCCAAATATTTCGCTATTAGCGAAATCTAGGAAATCGGCCTCTGCACCAATGGGATTGCTCCACGTGGCCCTTATCTTGTTTGAAATTCCATGATCTCGCCAAACTTTCGCTAATAGCGAAACTTCCTGTAACATTTTCGTTATCAGTGAAAATCTCGCTAATAGCGAGATTCTTCACTTCTGCCTCAATACTTCGTCAAACCTTTGCTAATGGCGAAACCTCCTGGAATAGTTTCGCTAATAGCGAAATTCTTGTGAACTTTGACTACTTTTGATCCTTGCTTGCATTTTCCTGCACAAAAAGGGGTAGAATAAGACATACAAAGCATAAATGACATTAATGCACATAATTGAAACTTTTCCATCTATAACTTGTAAAATAAATCACCAAAATGCCTAATCTAACACATAAATTAGATCACTTTTGAGCACTTATCAATGCTGCTTAATAAGAGTAGTTTTATCGTTCTTTGAAGGTAGTGTGTGTAAATTCATTACTTCTCACATAAAAATATGAAGAAGTAAGTTAGCAACATATACCTACTTAATTTCAACAAAAAACTTCAACTCATTCTTTTTAACGACTACTTAAATGTAGGTATTAGTGTGATTTATATCTCTCCCAACATTTAATATCTTTCTAGGATCAGAAACATATTAATTTCATGAAATTGAGTGCAGTTCCCCCACTGACATTTTTTTATTTGATTATTGGTTCTTTAAAATTTATAATTTTTTCTGCTAAAAAAATTAAATATTATATACCCGCTAAAAACAATTAAATTTCATGTTGAAGATTTTTTTTAGAAATAAACTTGTTACATTTAATTAGAAATCATGATTTCAATACAACATGGTAGTACATCAATAAAAATACGAGGACCGACTAAAAATAAGGACTCTCACGCAAGAGTGTGAGCTATCTCATTCACTTGTCTTAAACCGAAGTCTACACTAAAGTTTTCAATAAAAGCTTGACAACATCATTTGCATACATCTATGATGGTTCCAAATTCCCAGACAACTTTGGTACCTTTGTTATGCGTTTCCCTTTCCTCATGTTCTTTCTTTGCTTGATATATAGTTATTGTACATCCCGCTCATCTCTACTGATGATTAATCTTAATTTCTTGTATTGCTCTCAAATTAAATTTTCATTTCAATTCTAAGAAACAATTTTCATTCCATTTTCAAATCTTGTCAACTTGAAGACACAGCAACATATTTGCAATGCAAAAACACAAGAAAATAAATTGAAAGATGCAATGCCATTAAAATAATCTCATCAATTTTATTTTTTCTTCATAATATAATCTCATCAAAGTTGTAACTAGAAATTGGTAAGTAAAGGGCTGGGCCTGTTGGGGGATTTGTAAACCAGAGGGACCGTGAAGAATTAAATAACAATATGTGAGAGGTAACCAAGAGGCTTCGGTGCAAGATAGGTGGAAGGTTAATTTACATGGAGGGGAGTGGGCTTTTGATTGGAGACGGCATTTGTTTGTGTGGGAAAATGATCTATTAACGAAGCTCAAAGGGGTGTTGGAGGGATTTGTGTTGAGTAATGTGGATGATAGGTGGAAGTGGAGGTTGGAGGAGGATCATAATTTTTCGGTCAAGTCGATGTATGTGAAGTTGGAAAGAGATGAGTTTGGTGGGTTGGGTGGTCCGGAAGGGGAGAGGAGGGTTTTTCGTCAAATATGGAAGATTGGTGCACCTTCTAAGGTGATTGCTTTTGTTTGGAAGGCGCTACTAGACCGTATCCCGACGCGTGTCAATTTGGAGAAGAGGAATTGTTTACCGGGTGATATTGGTTTGAATTGTGTTTGGTGTGGAATGATGGCTGAAGACTCATCACATCTCTTTCTTCATTGTGATTTAGCGAGGAATGTTTGGTTGAAGTTAACGTTGTGGTTTGACTTGAATTTTATTATGCCGCCTAACTTGTTTATTCATGGGTAATGTTGGAGCGGGGGGCTTTTTAACAAGAAAATCCGGAAGGGTTTACGCTTTATTTGGGAAGTTGTAATTTGGGTTCTTTGGAGAGCGAGGAATGGACGTATTTTCAATAATGTCATTCTTTCGTTGGATGATCTTGTGGAGGAGGTGAAAGTTACGTCGTGGAGGTGGATCCTTGGTAGAACAAGTATTCCGGCGTGTATGTTTTACGAGTGGAGTTGGAGTCCCCGTTTATGTTTGGTGCGTTAGTGTGCAGCTGGACAGTGGCTGGTTTGCGGTTCCTGCTATGATGGGGTCTGGTGGCAGCGTGTATATGCTGCTGTCAAGACAGCCCAGCAGTGGCTGTAGCTGTTTCTGGAGGATTTAGCTGAGTTTTTTGGGGGTGTTTTATATGCTTTCATTTTGCCTTTCGGTGGACTATGGCAAGGGTTCTTTGAGGCTTTGCTTGGGAACCGAATTTTGATGTCTGTCATTTGATTTCAGAGCCATGACAGTTGCCTTCTTTGGTGTTAGTTTGTGGCTGTTTGGCCTTCCTCCGGTTTTTTCGGTTTGGAATTGGGTCGGTGTTACGCATTTTGGCGGCACCTTTGTTCTTTTTATTGTGTCTTCTCTTAACTTTTTGCGAGAGTTTTGGTCTTAATAATATTTGCCGTTTCAAAAAATAAAATAAAAAATTCAGTACTATTTTTTTTTGTACAAATAATTATTCAATACTTATTTAATCACATACGTAAATATATATTTTCTAAAAGTGTTAAAAATAATTTTTTTTGACAAATAAACAAATTTTAAAATATAAAGATATATAATTTTAATCAAAATCAAAATTTCTTAAAAAATATTACTTATAATTTACTTACGTTAGCAAAAAAATAAGTGCAGACAAACGGGCACAAATTGCCCGTCTGAACACTAGTAATAATAACATTTTATTTTGTTGTAAACCCTCATATTTCAGAAGGGGACCAATGCTAATTTAAAGTTTGGTCGAAAAATAAATGATAAGTAAAGTTTTACCAAATATTATTATGTTTAGGGTCAAACTTGGATTTTCTTAAACAATTCGTGAAATTCATAAACACTCAAGCCTAATTACTTAATTTCTAATGATAATAACGTTGATTCACATTACGGTGGCTTTAATCAACTAAGCCATACAATTTCAACTTCACCAAAATAGAAAAAACATATAACCATCATTTTAGTTTTTGAATGTGTAATGAGTAATCACAATAGTCCACCAATATACCAAAATTTTAAAATAGTTCATGATTATACATTTTGTTAGTCAAAATAATCCGTGAAATTAAAATAATCTCTTAATATTCATAATAACTCTTTTTCACATTAGCTGAAATGACAACAAGTAAGTACTTGAAGGACTGATACGACAATATTAATAAAACATTTTAATATAAGCAACTAATAAAGCAATTATTGTCTGATATTAAGAGCAGACGACAATGTAACGAAGATTCGCTACTCCTTGAATGTTTACTCATCGGATGATTTCACAACCCTTAAAATTGCCCATTATTGGTACTTTGAAAATAAAGAGGTGAAAAATAAACAATGACATTTTGATGCGAACTAAGTTCATGTATACGCAAAATCTCGAAAGAAGTACCATCAATTTTTATATATTGTACACAACATTATTCATTTTTTTTATATAAAAAAATGTTTTCAGGATTTGACCACGTGAGCTTTCGGTAATGTGACAACATTATCCAATTTTACCTATGGAAAAATTACCCCCGCTTTGCTATATTATATTAATTGTCACATTGTAAAAGTTATGTATAAAAAAATAATTGTCACTTTTCGGTTTTCAACTCAATATTAATCATATTTATCAATTGTTAAATTTTTATTCCTTTCTTTCATATATAATAACTTCTAATAAAATAAATATAAAACGTTTAGTTCTGACTCAACCGACAAAATATTAAAAAATTCTTTCATGTATGAATGTCCAATTTCCAGCAATTACTGCAGTTTCATCTTTTTAAAAGAAAAAGACTTAAATGCACTTTTGACCCTTTAAATTTGACAAACTTGTGAGTTTGGCCCCCCGTATTTTCAAAATAGCACATTTGACCTCCCAAATTTTACCCTCTTTGCAAAACTATGACCTCCATCTTTGATTTTGACTCAGTCAATGCTGATGTGGTGTTTTTTTCATGAAACAGCTTCCATGTGGACGTTTTGTGAAATTTAATTAAAAAATTCATTCACTAAATTAAATAATATTTTTTCTTCATCTCCATCCTCCATAATCATAAATTTAGCACAAAAAATTCATTAAGTAAAATTAAGATAAGAACAAAATAAAGGAAGGGAAGGTGAGAAAGACGATCAACAAGGAGAAACACGATGAACAAAGAGGAAATTTGGTGTTTTAAATTTGATATTTATTTTATTTTAATTTAAGTTTTACAATTTTAAAATAATTTTAATTTGTTTTAAATACAAGTGGATTAAATTAAGCACAATTGGCATTTGAGATTTAAAAAATATGACCAAATAAAAATTGACTAGGTCAAAATCAAAGGGTCCTGGTTTTGCAAAGGGGGTGAAGCTTGGAGGGTAAAACCTGCATTTATACCAAAGAAAAAACAAATATGTTTGTTGAGCATAACTCAATTGACAATGTTAAAATTGTTAGGTTGAATACCTTCATCCGTATTCAAACCGACGATCATGTCTGAGTGTGGTTGCCGGAATTTGAACCTCAACATTGTATATATTATGCATTGCCCCAACTGAGTTAAGCTCACGGTGATATATAGTATGAAAAGGCCAATGGACATGTATTGGTGCCGATCCTATGCACATGATCAGAAGCTTTAACTCACATTAGGTTTCTCTGACTCTCAGTCAAACTCACACTTAGAATTTTGAATTGCAACAAAATCAATGGAAAAAACACCAATGATCTCTCGAAGTTACAATAATCATCACCAACTATGGTTTGCATTTCTCATTTCCTTTCTCTTATGTTCATTACTTCTATGCTTTGATTATTCTCACACATTTCATAGTCCCAACAACATCTTCACTTTCTCACTCAACAAAAAACCAAACACATTTGTCTCAGATTCATGCACTGGTCGCTATGTTTTCATTCAAAATCTCCCTTCTCGTTTCAACCAATATTTGCTTCAAAATTGTCAATTTTTAACTAGAGGAACCGACAAACCAAACATGTGTCCGTACATGGACAACATGGGGTTAGGCCCTGAGGTTAAAAATCAAAACTTTAAGGAAATTCTTGTCCCAAACAATACTTGGTATGCTACAAACCAGTTTCTGTTGGAGGTTATTTTTCATAATAGGATGAAAAGTTATGAATGTTTAACAAATGATTCGTCTTTAGCTTCTGCGGTTTTTGTTCCTTCTTATATTGGTCTTGATATTAGTCGTTTTCTTTGGGTTAATAATCTTACTGTGAGAGATTCTTCTGGTTTTGAACTTGTTAATTGGTTGGTTGAAAAACCTGAGTGGAAGAAAATGTGGGGTAGGGATCATTTTCTTATTTCTGGAAGAATTTCTTGGGATTTTAGAAGACAATTTGATGATTTGGCTTATTGGGGTAGTAAGTTTAGATTTTTACCTGAGTCTATGAATATGTCAATGTTAGCAGTTGAAAGTAGTTCATGGAATAATGATTATGCTATACCTTATCCAACTTCATTTCATCCTTCAATGGATAATGATGTTTTGCAATGGCAGAGTAAAATTAGACATCAAAAGAGAGAATTTTTGTTTACTTTCACAGGAGCACCAAGGCCTGAAAATGAAGATTCAATTAGGGGGAAAATTATTGAACAATGTCGTGGTTCGAGGTTTTGCAGATTCATTGATTGTAGTTATGGTGGAGAGAAATGTGATGATCCTGTTAATGTTATGAAGGTGTTTGGAAATTCTGTGTTCTCTTTGCAACCTTCTGGTGATTCATATACAAGAAGATCAATTTTTGATTCAATTTTAGCTGGTTGTATTCCTGTGTTTTTTCATCCTGGTACTGCTTATTCACAATATAAGTGGCATTTACCAAAAAGCAGAACCAAGTATTCTGTTTATATACCTGTGAAGGATGTGAAAGAATGGAATGTTAATCTTGAGAAGGTGTTGTTGGCAATTCCAGAGAAGGAGGTTATTGCAATGAGAGAAGAGGTTATAAAGCTTATTCCAAAAATAGTTTATGCAGATCCTAGGTCTAAGTTAGATAATTTTGAAGATGCATTTGATTTAGCATTGAAAGGGATGCTTGAAAGGATTGAGAATGTGAGGGAAATAATGAGGAAAGGGAAAGATCCTAGTATTGGTTTTGCAGATGAAGATCATTATAAGTATACATTTTCTAATAATTAGATAGTGTATATCCATTCAATAACACTATTAGTTTATGATGATAATATATATATACTCTTTACTTAAACAAAAGTTAAAATTTAGCATATTTTCTGATTTGTTCATTATGCCCACTTCTTGGTTTACATTTATCATGTACTTTGTGATATATGTATCTTTTGTAGTTAGACATTGTGCTAAGCATTTAATATGTCTTTGTAGATGCCATCAAATAGGTGTGTGAGATTATGAACATCTTAAAAATGTCTATCACTCTATTAAACTGTTAAGCTGATCCATATATTTAACTATTTACTATCAATTTAGTCCTTATATTTAACCATTTATCATCAATTTAGTCTCTAATAACCACTAAAATGAGTAAAATTTGTCAAGAGTCAATGACCTATTTGACAATGTGTAACAAAGTCAGAAACGAATTTGTTGGTTTACTCTTCTATAGGTGTTAAAATTTTATTTTTACAGTCTAGAATTATTGTTTTGCCGACAGTAGAAGTTACTGTGTATTGAGCTGCAGCTCCGTTCTACCGACAAAAACTGAAGGAAAGTGTTGAGAATTTAAAGGCTCATACATGGACACAAGAAGTTATGGGATGCATGTGTAGGTCATATAATGTAACCTCTAAATTTTCGAAGCATTTAGTAGTCACACACACATACATACACTGTCAGAGTCGCATACCAGAGAGAGAAGATACAACTACAAGATCGGCTATTAAACCTGTCGACCCCAATTCCCGTATTATCTGCTGTGATTAAGGATAATTTTCACGACAAAGACATCATTTGCAGCCTTTTGTTTTTGCCTATAAAAGGGTGGCAAAGACCACTTTCCTTTTAAAAAACAAAAAAAAAGTAACAAATCACGTTGCCAAAGGTCCAAAGTGATAGTTTGCTTTTTAATTTATTTTTCTTATTATTATCCACTCATGATGGTTTCTGCAATAATTTCATTCAATTAAATTGTAGCTTTGTAAGGGTCCAAATTTGGTTTTTATTCTAGTTTATAGCTATCAGACCTTTATTATTCCCACAGTTTTTATGTGTATATTCTCTTTTCAATTCAATTGTCTTTTACTCCACTGTGGCATAGAAATATAGGTGACAAGTACAACAAGAGGTATAGTCAATATGCATATCATCGAAATTGTAAGATTGAGCAAGTGAGAATGTCTTGTGCAGACACAAACATTTATGTACAAAATTTAGGCGCACATAAATAAATCAAAAAAATTAAAAGATAAATAAAATAGCCACATCAATCAATATCACTTTAATCATTTTCTTTTTAATTTTTTTAGTTTCATAAGTGTGTGTATAAATGTGAGGTTTTGGTCATGTGACCAAGTAAGAGTTTCTTTGAGCATGTGCCAAGTTAAATTTGGATTTGGTTCTATTGATCAGTGTTATTCTCTGTTGAAGAGTACAATAAAGATACTGTTTTTTTGTTGTTGTTGTTGAAGAGAACAAATACAGCTGCTTATTCCTTAGCAAAAAGCAAACTATTGTGGGCTGGTCACCAATTTTGATATTATTCTTGTATTTCACCTATTATTATTAAAGAAATAAATTTAGAAGCTTGAGAGACACACACAAAAGAAAAACTGTTTAAATGCAATGGTTGGTGGGGCTTTTGCAATATCAGGGATACTTTTGAAAATTTCATACAAAAGAACGGTTTGTATGATTAGTAAAAATTGGTGGTATTAAAAGTGATACCATGTTGGTGATGGTTGGATTAAGATCAATTTAGATATAGTAACGAAACCAACATGCAAATCCAGCTTTCCACCACATTAAGTGTATGTTTAAGAAGCTAAAGAAATGACATTACCGGCATACCAGGCACAACCATTCACCTATACTTCGACTGAAAGTGTGTACGAACACCGATACACGTAGTTACATTCATTAACTTTTAAATTATTATATGTTTACGAGTCAATCTCAATGTTGTATCTTGTGTCAATTTCGGTGGATTAATTTTACTTAAAAAAATGTTGTATCTCATGTCAATATTGTATCGGTGGTTCGTAGGCTATAGTATAACACATGTAAATTCCAGTCCACTGCTGATCATTAAAGATGAACAAGTACATTATTTCTATTATTGTTTGTTTCAAGTTTAAACTAAACCAGAGATACATTTCATTCATACAATGAAATGATGAAAACTATGCTTAAATCCATATATCTGAAGTACAATCACCACCAGGATATCTCATCTCATGAGCAAGGGAAGGGCCATCAGGCTCAGCTCCAAAGTCCACAAAGAAGTTTGGGTTAATTTTCAGACCACCATTCTCAGTATCAACATCAATCTGCAAAATGTGAGATCCTTGCTCTACAAGCTTTGGATAAAATTGTTTATCCCAAGCACTAAACAGTGAGTTGGTAACATACAGCCTCTTTCCATCTAAGCTCAATTGAATCATCTGAGGACCCCCTCTCAACTTTTTCCCCTGAAACACCAACATTGCATACATCACATATATAATTTTTAGGTTCCAAAGAATGTAAATTATGCATAACGGTGTCGGACATTGACACCTATTGGACACCCTACATGTCGACTATCTAAAGTGTCAGTGTTGTATAGATCTAATTCATAAAGATAATGCAGGGTACTCAAACATGTGTTATGTAATAAGTTTGATGCTAAGATTACTAAGCATTGAAAACTGAAATATCAATAACCTGAATCTCGGGCACATCAGTTTGCCAAGTTTCACCATCGTCTTTAACAGCTACTACAGGGCTTCCTTTCTGGATAAGGCCACCAGCCCATACTTGACCAGTGAGTTTAGGATTTTTAACATCCTCAATGTTATACTGTCTTATATCCCCGTGAAGCCAGTTTACGAAGTACAGAAACCGATCATCAAGAGAAATCAGAAAATCAGTTATAAGCCCAGGCATTTCAGGAAGAAACCAGTTTTGCACTTTCAGTGGTTCCACTGATATCACAATCTGCAAGTAAACTTAGTCTATAAGTACTAATGATAATATTCATGGGTTGAAGTACAAAAACGATCCAAAAAGGACTAGATGCTAAAATCCATTTGATATACCTCATGGTTCCATGATCCATCTTGTGCCTTGAAAAAGCGTATCATGTTACTTGTCAACGCACTCCCAACAAAACCTGTATCTTTAGCAGGATCATGCAGGAACCTTATCTGCATTCAAGGTGCATTAGTTATGAAACATGCCAACATTTGCAAAATGGTTCACAACTACAAGTTAGGGAGGAGGGAGAATAGGATACAACTTATAGTTAAATCACACAAATCTATCACCAGACTTTGTTGAGAAGCATGATTGAGCTCAACAATGAGAAAAATAAATTGAGATAAAGATTGATTATTTGGAATTGATAAAATGAGCAAAGATGATTACGATGAGTGTAGGATACAATTTATATAATGATCCTAACTAAGTTAATAAATTTTAACCAACTTGCAACTACTAATAACAAACGCCAACTAATTCTAACAGACTTCAGATGCAGAAAAACATAACGAAAAAAATGTATCTGCAACATCACGCAGATTATTTTGAACAACATATATACCTCCAAGGGTAAAAGCCCTTTATCACCAAGGTCAAGTGTTTGTTTTATTTCGCCCCCAGGCCAGCTGTATACATGAAGATGCCTCCCATAAAATCCATCAGCGACATGCTGTAAGTTGAATCCTTGTAAAAAAGCCTTAGGAGCACCCCATGATGTGCTAATCATGGTATTGTGCCGTGGTTGGTACCAAAAGTCATACCCAAACAATGGACTGTGCCCTGGTTTCTCCCACCTAACCAATGTGAAGCAAGTACAAGATAATATAATTAGAAAATAAGATATTGAAATGCTAACTAAATAATAGTTCCAACTAGAACTATTTCTGAAGATTCAACATCATATAATGTTCAATCCCATGAGTATTTTAGGCACGCCAGCAAGCATTCTTGAATTTCTCAATCAAATATGTAAATGATTACCTTCCTTTGACATTAAACTCTGAATCAAGAAGAAGAAATCCATTTCCTTCAGCATTTCCGTCTTTATCTCCGATACATGAGATCATAATTTCACCAGAAGCAAGGCAATGAGATGTGTGTGGATAAGCTAACCCAGTCTTCTTTAAGATATCTTCAGGCTCTACAACTTTGTGCAAAGACGGAGCCCTTGGATTTGTTTTGGTATCAATCACATATACGCGACCTGATCTGAAATATTATGAACTTCACTTTTAGTTTACTACACAAGATAGTAAGTAAATAAAAGAGTTGCGTAACGTTGACACAAATTTCGACAACAAATTAGATGGTAAACACAATTTAAACATGTAACTATTTATATTTAGAGATGGTTAACGAATACTCCCCTCCTATTTGCAAGAGAGATTTGGGTCAACAAAAGTTCATGTATCTGGTCCAAATTTCGTACCAGATACATCAACTTTTATTGACTCAAATGTCTCTTATAAATAGAGACAGAGAGTATAACAAAGTGTCGGAACACTTTAATCATCAATCAAGCATAGTTTGTGTTCAAACATACACTTGAACACCGTGGTTAAAGTTTAAAAAATGAAACTATATACTCCTTCCGATCATTATTATAAGAAACAATTGACTTTTTAGGTTCATTGTGTAAATGATGCATCTAGTCTATATTTATAACAAGATACAACAATTATTCAATGAACCTAAAAAATCAATTATTTATTATAATAAGGACCGGAGGGAGCAGTATTTATTACATTGAAAATTGTGTAATTAATTCATAAAAAATATAAAAAAATTAATTTTTTAGTAATAACTTCCTTTATTGGTATCTTTTAACCCGCTGCTAGACACTCATTAGCATGACCCAAGTTTAAAATTATGGGTTAATAGGTGTTTAACCCCTGTAATATAGGTATTTATGGAGTTTCCCCTGTAAAATATTTTCCGGTTTTTCAAGAAATTTTCATTTTTGTTTGGCCTATCAGGGGGTCAAAAAAAAAAAATATTAACCGGAAATGACTTATATTACAGGGATAAAGACCTGTTAACCTTAAAATTATGGATAATTGTGTAAAGTGGATGGTTAATGAGCTACAATATCATGTTATATCCATTAACCATCAATTGAATTGCATTAACTGAGAAATGAGCGTTAGTATCATTTATGTTTCTCAAGTAAAATCAAGCAATTGTCCTTTATGTTTAAAATTTTCACAGAAAGCAAGTGTGTAGAGGGTCTTACACAATTCCAGGTACGATGAGAAATCTTCTCTGTGCAGATGGATCACCATGGCAAGAGCTGCAAGAATTCCAGCCAGTATGATGCAATTCATCACCTATATAAGGAACAGGTAGCCGATGGATCACTTTTGAATAAGTTGGAGAGTTTGGATCCAAATCTACAGTAGCCAAATAATCTGGCTTCTCTATTCCTGTCCCTGTATTCAATCAACATGCAAATTCACCAAAACTCAATTGATCAATATTACAAATAAAAAAAATAAAAACAAGAATTCAAAGAGAAAAATTATTTTAGACCAAATACATCAATTTTCTTTAACCGGTACCTGTGTAGACAGCAGTGACATAAATAAGAGTTTCTCTGGGACCAGACATAGCTTCAAGAGGAGAAGCATAGCCTGGCCCTGATTTGCAGCAACCATGTTGGTTATTCACTTTCTCTGAAACCACAGCATGTTGCAAAACCGTACCCATTTTTTCTCACAGAGACTTTGAGCAAGAAAAAAATGTAATGATGATGTATGAGATATATGAAAGAGCTTCAAACTCACATGTAAAAGTTGATGTAAGAGACAAACAACGTTGTATGCAATATAAACTGAAACTGTTACACGTGTATGTATGTATTGAATCAGCAATATCGTCTTTGTGCATATTCGCATCAAATAGTGTCCAGGGTGGATGTACTTACACTACAACACTACATTTGTACTTGGAAATTAAGACCACAATACGATTTTTTTTAATTTTATTCTAAATATGATTGTAACAATATTTTATTGTTTTTATGACAAAATTAAATATTTTATGATTTGTTCATACGAGGAAGCAGTCAAAAAAAATTAATAGAAAGAAGTCAGGATTTTTTTCAAAGATACTAATTAAATATATTTTCTTTTCGTCTTTTATCTTTTACTAAAAATTCGTTTTGGTCCTTTATTTTTTTTCTTTTAAATTTTAGTCATTTATCTTTTACTAAAAACTTCTAATGTCCTTTATAAATCAACATGTCATAGATTTTAATGGTTGTCGTAGTGTTTCAACAACAATCCATAAACAAAAAATATACATATAACAAACACCGGATGACTTGTGATCTTCCTCAATCCAGATTTCTTATGCCTTGATCATTCTTTAAATGGTAGAAGGAGACAATCTATGATGTGTCTAGAGCATCAAAGACTATACCATATATATATATATATATATATATATATTATCATGACCAATACTTCCTGCATCCCTTTTTATTGTAGTAGTTTACACGTATATAAGATATTTTAAAAGGTAATTTCACTATATTTTTTCCTATGAATAGGGTTTATCACAAGGTAAAATAAGAACAACACCTACATTCAAATCCCTCATTTTCTTTTTTACCATTAGCAAGAACTTGTTTAACTTGCATATCATAAGGGATTCGAACAACTGCTTCAAATACAGTATCGGAAAGTACTGCTTGTGGAACCTCAATATAAATAATGGGTATTAAAAAAATTGTTGAAGTAATAAAGTTATCTCAAATATGTGTGACCATTACTAGATTACCTTTAGCTAAATATAATTTTTTTTGGTAGCGTAATTACATATATATTTAATGTTAACTTTTCATATACCAAGACAAATTAGTATTATTAATAAATGGTGTATTTGAAAAAAGAATAACAAATGCATCTAAAAATTTGTATATAATCTTATATTTAGAGACAAAACATTTTTGTAATTTTTTTCTGAACAAACCAAAATAGAATATTATATATCAAAGTGAGTGGTACATCATGCATAAGATGTGCAAAAGAGAGCCACCCAAAAGTATTACAGAGTTAATTTATTGATACCTCAACACAAAAAACAACACGAAAAGAGAAGAAACAAATCAAGTTACAACAAAACACACATACAAGATAAAGGGTGCCGCCACTAGTCAGTGTAATTGTAGGCGAAAGTAGTCAGACTAGCCTTTAATCATTGGTAAGACACCCGCTTTACGTTGTCGGTCATTTGAGGAAGATCCAAGGCTTGTTGATTGAAAACTCGATTGTTCATTTCCTTCCAAATTACCCAGACACATGCGAACCATAACAATTTCATGAAGGAATGTGTAAATCTCGGTATCCCAACAATGTGACTGAACTGAAGAAAGTGATCACATACCCTGTCTGTAGCAATGAAAGAGATATCTAACCACCACAAGACAAGTGACTACACGCATCTAAAAGTACATTTTTGTAAAACACTTCTGTAAAAAGGGATGGAGAGAGTATGTAATTTTTAAAAAAGTTAAACCATCCCACTGAAATAATTAAGACGTATGGTTAAATATAAAGAGGTTTACATTTAACTTTTAACACAAAAAAAATAAAATATAAAGATGTTTTCCGCAATAAACTCACTCTTTTTATTTAGACAAAAAGACTCATAATTTTGTCCAAATACAAAGATGTTGGTAGCTAAAATAAACTTTCATGGTTCTATTGTAGTCAACCCAAAAATAAATATTAACCTAAATAATTAATGAGTTTTTCTATCATGTGCAAATTTGCAAATGTTAAGAAGTTTAATGTGGTAACCTTGACTTGAAACTTGTACATTTTATATTAAATATGTAGTTTTTTAATAAATAATTATTGTTTTCAATAAAAAATTGCTACTTTTAGATATCTTAACATGTGCAATATTGCACATGTTAGACAAACCCATGATTAATTACTCCCTCCGTCTCATAATACTTGTTTATTTTGGAGAATAATTTTGTTTCACAATACTTGTCACTTTCAAGTTTCAATGCAAAATTAATTATTATTTTGTTAATAATACCCTTACATATTTATTTTAGAGAAAAATAAATATGAAATAATAAATTGTTAAAGGTATTATAGAAAACACACACATAATTTCATCAAAAATAACAAAATATATTTGATTTATTAGTTAGTGCAATTTCTCTAAAATATATATGTATTTTGAAACGGGTGGAGTATATTAAAACATAATAATTAAATAAAATACCGAACAAAATTATTCCAACATCGATCACATAGAATATATCTCTGTACACGAGAATTTGAATCCTGATAGTTATTTGTGGGCTATGGCACTGTCTTTATTATTTTTAATTTCTTCTGAAAACGACCAAGTGAAAATGCATTTAGTCTAGCTAAATGACAGACTTAGAAATTTAAGCTGATATTAATATGTATTAATCAATCCATCTTTCACTTTTCTTTTTAAATTGCTCATCACAAATATATGTATATCTAAATCGCCCAAAGCTGATAAGGATTCCACGATAGATGTTTGACAGTGTTCTAGATAAGATAAGAAATATTTTTCTCTGCAATCAAAAGTGAGCATATGTGGGATCTAGGTGTGTCGTGTGACTTAGTCTTTCAAGAGTAGCACTTGTGTGGAGTAACTTTTGATGATGTAGATAACATTTTTCTTTTTTTAATCAATCATTTTTTTCTCATCCAAACAATTTATTTTAATTATTTATTTATCGTTCTCTTTCATCTAAAATATATCAATGTTATCAAAAATTTATGTCATTAAAGTGAAATCTGTCTTTTTAAAGTTACAAAATCAGATATATAGTGTTTAGGTATATATGCAAATTGACATTTATTCTTTCTCTGGGTGAGACTACATCCTATAAATTTATTCATGTGATCAAACAATTATTTCTTGGGTCACGTAGAGAAATAGACTTCAAGAAGTATATTTTCAAGCTAATTGGATATTATGATTTTTCTTCAATATGTACATCTCAAATTAGAGGCGGCACCATAGAACTTACCGTTTTAGAACGAAGGTTAATTTTGATTTTTAAAATTCGGTATCTGATGTTGATTAATTTGAAATATCTAATTTTACTATCCATTTGCAGATGTTTCAAAAGTCGGGACAAAATTAAATATAGTCTATTCTTTTGAAATTGACATCCAAAAAAATTAAATAAACTTGAGAAGAACACACATCAGAATGTCAAGTCAAAACCATCAAACCACGTTAAGTGAATTGATTGTAAATTTTTTAATCTCTACAAATATACGTTAAATACATCCTATGATTTGTAAGTTATATATTTGCAATAAGCCATTTTCTTTTTTAATATTATGGATACATTGTTTGCAAAGTTACCTTTATTCATTAAAATGTGCTTACGAGGTCGTTTTTTATGTGTACACTTTTTTTGAAAGTAACGTTTACATATCTACTAAAATAAAAATCAAATACATCTTACAATCCTTTTGTTCTAAAGAATCATCTCAAACAATCTTGTAATTGACCAATTAATATATGCCGTAGCCGAGTTCAAACTCCGATCAGTCAGCTTATTCATTTTAAAATGAATTTCTAGCCACCCACCAACATTAGAATTCAATATTATATTTACCAACATCAAAATCAAAAACAGGTATAAAATGCAAAGGAATGTGTAGAATGACACTTAATTAGTGTTAACGTACGGCTTGACAAAATAACAACGTTGATGAATGTCATTCTCTCACCCTCCCACTGTACTCGCACTCAAATCTCAACTCTTTTCCTTGGCACGCAAGAATCCATTCATTGCAAAGAAACTCCACGCACAAATCATCAAATCCGGTCTCGATCACCACCATCCATTCCCCAAGACTCTCATTGACACATACGGCAAATGTGGTCTCCTCAAAGATGCACTCAAACTGTTTGACGCATTGCCTCTACGAGACCATGTCGCTTGGGCCACCGTTCTCTCTGCTTGCAACCTCTCCAACCTTCCACACAAAGCCTTCTCCATCTCACTCCCCATTCTCCATGAAGGGTTGCAGCCGGATCACTTTGTTTTCTCTTCCCTCATCAAGGCTTGTGCTAACTTGGGTAGTGTTCATATCAAGCAAGGGAAACAACTCCATGCTCGTTTCTTGCTCTCGCCTTTTTTTGAAGATGATGTTGTTAAGTCTTCGCTTGTTGATATGTATGCGAAATTTGAGTTGCCTGATTATGGTCGTGCTGTTTTTGATTCGATTTTTGAGTTGAGTTCGATTTCTTGGACTGCGATGATATCTGGGTATGCACGAAGTGGACGAAAGGTCGAGGCTTTACAGCTGTTTAGAGAATCTCCGTTTAAGAATTTATATGCTTGGACTGCTTTGATATCTGGGTTGGCTCAGAGTGGAAATGCAACTGATGCGCTTTACTTGTTTGTTGAAATGAGGCGTGAAGGGGTTAGTATAGCTGACCCTTTAGTTCTTTCGAGTGTGGTTGGTGCTTGTGCTAATTCAGCTGTTTGGGAGCTTGGGAAACAGGTGCATGGTGTAGTCATAACTCTTGGATATGAGTCTTGCTTGTTTATAAGCAATGCACTTGTGGATATGTATGCCAAATGCAGTGACGTTGTTGCTGCGAAGTATATATTCTGTGAGATGAAAAGAAAGGATGTTGTTTCTTGGACTTCGATAATTGTTGGCACTGCTCAGCATGGGCTGGCTGAGGAGGCATTAACTTTATATGATGACATGGTTTTGGCTGGGGTTAAGCCAAATGAGGTGACTTTTGTTGGGTTGATCTATGCCTGTAGTCATGTTGGTCTAGTTAGCAAGGGTCGTGCTTTGTTCAAGTCCATGGTTGAAGATTTTGGAATTAGGCCGTCTTTGCAGCACTATACTTGTTTGCTGGATCTTTTTAGTCGGTCGGGGCACCTTGACGAGGCAGATAATCTGATCAGAACAATGCCAGTCAAACCGGACGAACCTACTTGGGCTGCTTTACTTAGTGCTTGTAAGCACCATGGTAACACTAAGATGGCAGTTCGAATTGCTGATCATCTATTGGATTTAAAACCAGAAGACCCTTCCAGCTATATATTGTTATCTAATATATACGCCGGAGCTGGTATGTGGGAGAATGTTTCAAAGGTTAGGAAGCTAATGGCTGTCAAGGAAGTAAAAAAGGTGCCAGGTTATAGCTGTGTTGACTTGGGAAGGGAATTCCAAGTGTTTCATGCCGGAGAGGCATCTCAACCAATGAAGGATGAGATACTAGGTTTAATGACGAAATTAGATTCAGAGATGAGGAGAAGGGGTTATGTTCCTGATACTAGCTCAGTTTTACTTGACATGGATGAACAAGAGAAGGAAAGACAACTTTTCTGGCATAGTGAGAGGTTGGCTCTGGCCTATGGCCTTCTTAAGGCTGTTCCAGGGACTACTATACGTATAGTTAAAAATCTTCGTGTCTGTGGAGATTGTCACACTGTGCTGAAGCTCATCAGCGCTATAACAAGTAGGGAAATTTATGTTCGAGATGTCAAAAGATACCACCATTTTAAGGATGGGAAATGTTCATGCAATGACTTCTGGTGACTTCCGAGAATTTCTACAGATTTGACTGAGTCGAGGCCCTTACTATGAAGAATGCTAGCATGAGGTGCCGAACACCACATTACATGCTATTCAGGGTCAAATTGGGTATTTGTTATAAGAACCTGGCCTATGTTATTATGGGTATCCAACCTTATGCTTGGCCAGTACAATTAACTTGACATGATACCTGTTCTCAAGAGTTGATAAAAAATGCTGTTTATGTTAAGGGCCTTCCGTTATGCAATATTTTGTGTTAACTTATGTCTGCAAGAGCTCATGCTGGTTCATATTATTTGCTTCCATATGTCACCGCACGAAGAAAGACTGAGAAAAGCATCAAAATTTTGGAATAAGTCTTTACTCTGATTCAAAAAATCAATATCAATGTTTTTAGACATTCTTCTACATTTTACCTCTTGAACCACATAACATTCCGAGTATTTCTTGAAAAGAATTGGTGAGGTAAGTGTAATTAGTACTCTTTTATCATTTAATACCTTTTCTTTTGTTGAGTAGAACTTCTATTTTATTTCTGCTTGATGAGGTATGTAACCAATTTGTTGGAGCTTTGTTTGTTATTCAATTGAACCAAACACTGAGTGCCTCTACTTTGCAAAACGTTAATGTTAAGTAACATGAATATATATTACTAACTAGAAATATTCTAAAATCTTAAAATCAATTTAATTTTGAAAATTAAGTTCAATAAGTTTACAGAATTTGATATGATATCTTAAAACAAGTTCATATCATAAGATTAATAATTAGAGTCTAAAAAATACCAATACAACAAGTTAGAGGTTACAAGAGTTACTATAGATATCATAAAATGTTATTACTAATCTAACTATTGTGGTAATGGTATAACTGTTATCACTTAGTACGAGTCTATTGTGCCACTGGCATTAGGTAATTTTACTTGTATAGGTTCTCCATTTGATCCTGTGTTGAGCTATAACTATTTGTAACATACCATTGACATTAGGAAAGTTTACTTGTATAGATTCTCTATCTGGTTCCTGTATTGATCCGTAACTCTATCCCTTCGAACTTTCATTGTGGGTGTCATTAGCCCATTATCAATCTGTCATTATAGTAAAAGATTAGCCAAATATGTCATTTCTGTTATGTAAATAATATAAAGATAGACGTTACTATGATGCTCAATCTAACCGTGAAGGGATCATTTATGAGAAGGATTGGCCCAATTTGAAATGGGAACCCTGACGTCCTGCACAATAATGGGAAGTGATTTATTTTCAGATAGAAAATATTTGATCCGTTTCCATTCATAACACCCCTGGCCTTGTATTTAGTTTCACTCTCAATAATTTAATTAGAGGTAAAAAAAAATCCTTCCATTAACTGAAGTTAATTAACTACGAACTATTAGAATAAAAAACTGCCCTTCCTTGTAAACACAATCACCAACAGAAGTAAGACAAGATCTTACCAGGTCTTTAGTTCATTATATATTAGACTGGTCACTTTTTCCTGACTGACATCTGAACTATTGGAATCTATAATTGACAATTCCTTTGCTGCCTTTAAGACTTCTTCTTTGTTAGGAACAATTACAGCTCCTAGACGTCGTTTATCCTATATGCCCAAATAAATGAAATCATTGCATTTGTAATATCTTTTATACAGTTTATATTGTACATAGGCCTTGAACCATAAAATTTTAAAGCCGTCAAGATTTAAACTCACCTGACCAATGACAACAATTTGTTGTATGAGGTTACTCCTCGTGGCAGCTTCTTCAAGCTCTCCCGGTTCAACATTTTCACCTTCTCATGTTGAAACACATGATTATTACTTTCATAAGGAGAAAGAACCAATGGCAACAGGCTTTTTATGCAGAGATTAAACAACATAGTTGCAATTAAGGGTTCGAAAAATGGAAAGTAACCCTTTAAGCTTCACGTTTAACAAATGACAAGTAAGAAATCCGTGAGTTAATTGCAAAATATTTGATTCAATTAGTGAAATTCAGCAAACAACTTAGTTACCACATGAAAAGCAACATACACAAACTTATGTTCTACCTGATGAAAGCACAATGGTGTCTTTAGCACGGCCTTCAACAACAATCACATCACCAGAATTACGACTTCGCCCAGTTGAATGGTGGGCAGCAATCCAACCTATGTCACCAGTATTCAGCCAGCCATCCCTATCAATGACCCGATTTGTAGCTGAAGGATTCTGATGCAAGAATAAAGACATGTAATTGACACACTTTGATCCGGCATGAGTAAATAAGACCCCGTGGATGAATGTGATGGGAGCTCTAGGTAAGCAAAATTATTGACTGCTATGACCATCGCAAAAGTTGCTTGTTCATCAAGGAAAAGGTGTTGCATAACAAACATAATTCTTCATAATGAGCCTTTTATAATTCCTTGTTCCATTCTTAAAGTACTTATAAGGGATCTGATTTACGAAGTCTAAAAGATGACAGTTATATGCATGCTTTCATAACTGTAATATTACCTTGTAGTACCCCTTCATCAATTGTGGGCCCCTGACTTTCAAGATTCCCTTTGAACCAGGTGGAAGAACTTCACCAGTTTCAGAATCTACAACTTTGAATTCTGTATGCTTAAGTGGATACCCCACAGATCCAATTACCTTTAAAAGATAGAATTCGAAGAATTTTCAGATTAAAACACTGCTATTTGCAGACTTAAATTACAAACTAATTTAAAGAATGGAAATTATGTAATAAATACGAATACAAACCTCTAGACATAGAATCGGGAAGAAAGGTGTACAGTGTGTTTGTTATTAACATATGATGTAGAATAGATGGATGCATTTTTTTAAAAGAAAAATTTAACTAGGTATGCCAACACCTAATTTAGTAGAACCATCATTTAGCCCTTCTGATTTCTTAACAAAACCTAGTAATTGTTATTCTCTACATTTTTATCACATGGTAGATTTTAGGTTTAACTCAACATCAGATAACCAGTTTATAACATGATATCTCTATCTGTCAGTGTGAGAAGTATCCAATCCTTGAGTTTATAGTGTATTGCTTACGTCACAACCAAGTCGCCGAGCAGCAATAACCGGTGAAGTTTCTGTTAAACCATATCCATTCTGCAAATTCAAACCTATAGCCTGTATAGTATTTTTTTAAAATAATATTAGAAGATAGCACAAAAAGAAAGTTCCTGCTTGAGAATAATAAAAATGAGAAGAATCAAACCTCAAAAAACTTATCAACATGAGAAGGTAAGCTACCACCACCACTTATTGCAGCCTGCAGAGTGCAAAAGGTTTTGCTTATCCTGATCAGAAAAGTGGTGTATTTCCAAATAACAAAATAACACTATGGTATATAGCATGAAGACTATTTTTTCATCACAAATAATTTGAAGAGTGTAGTATTTTCTTCCCAAAACGTTTTGCCTCTCAAGGGAGTCGGTCAATCAGTATGACACTTCGCAGATGAGACAATAAAATAAGATCATAAAACTTTATTATAAAGCATAGTACAGAATACAATACCGTTGATATTCCAACAGTTGAACGGATTTTACTGTAAACCAATTTATTTGCCAGCATATGAACTGGATATAATATTGCAGCCATAAGTCTTGCCCATAGCCAATCCAACATTGCATAGAGATAGGAAGGTGACTTCTGATTCTTGGTTAAACATTTACCCTATAAACATATTGGACAAAATTTATTATCATTGATCAAAAATAGAATTACTATGATAGAACATGTTTGTTTCAAACTATTTTATGAAAAAGTATCTTTTTAGGATTTTTTTTTAATTTTTTTTAATTTGTTTTGTTCAGCTTTTGGAAATAATCATAATCTGAGAAAGATATGAAATATAGAGGTGATGACCAGACCTCATAAATTCGCTTACACTCCATGTATCCTAAGCTGACCCTTATGAATGCGAGAGCGACAAGCTTTCTAACATGCGAGCTTGTAGATATCTGCTTCATGATCCCACTACAGAACAAAAACAAATGTTGCTATTCAGTAGTGGCATTAAATAGAACAAACTATATTGTTCATACAATTACTGAGAAAAGGAGTTACCTGTACAAAGTTTCAAAAACTAAAGGAACAGAAACCATTAAATGTGGCTTATAACGTCCTAAATCATCCTAGAACAAAATAAAGTACATGATATTAATCAAATGAAGCCATGAGTGTTCTTTTATGGCATACAATACCATGCATGAAGGTTTAAATATATGATTAGAGAAATAATACCTTCAAGTTTCTTACAGTAGTGTATATATGTTCAAGACCACGTGAGAAAATGAAATACTCGCAAGCTCTTTCATATGCATGCCAAGGAGGCAACATACTTAGAACTCTATCTCCAGCTTCAGTAGGCACAACGTCCGATAAGTGTTTGATCTAGAAATTCATTAACATGTAATCGATGGTATGTGAAAAGCCAAGAATTATAGCCTTGTAATAGTTCTATGAACTCTATTTGAAACCAACATATCTTGTCTGAAAATACTAAAATAACATTGCTGCAGTAAAGTTTATGACAGATTTGCAATCAAACCTGATGCAAAAGATTCTGATGGGTTAGCGTAACACCTTTAGGATTTCCAGTAGTACCACTTGTGTACACAAGAGTAGCAATGTCATCCAATTTGATTGTTTCAAACATATAGTTTTGTCCTGCAATCACAATGTAGATGAGTTTGTTGTGAACCTGATTACTGTTCCTTTTGATGATTGAGAGAAAGACTAATAGGTATGAGTATATATTACAGAGAAGGTGCAGGTGGCATACTAGCATCATGGGAGGCGAGCAATGTCCCGCGACTTTGTCGCCCAAAATTTACAACTTCCATGAATGTATAGATTGGCACCTCCTTGTTTGCTTCACTGACAAGGCTTGATTTTTCTCCCCAAAGCAGAATAATAAATCTGATTGAGGTCTTCAAATAAAACGGTTTTGCAATCTGATTATACATTTCAGGATTGTCCACAGCTAGTGCAACACTTTCAGAGTGGTTGTATATTTGCAGGAGTTCTTCAATTGATGACCTTGAACCCCTAACCACATTGATTGCTCCAATTGCCATCATGCCTAGACTAAACACATAGCATGGATGTGATTGAAATGTAACTGACATAACTACCTCTGTAAATGATCACGAGTTTACGACCTTGCATGCTTTCAGAATTAATTTAGTTCCACTTTAACCAAACATGTTTTATTTTAGAATTGGCATTTGAAAATTAACAAAAACTGAAAAATTATAACCCCCCCAAACAGGACCTTAGGTAATAATTCACATCAACATTGCAACCTTTGGTAGTAAAAAAATAATACACAAAATTTTGCACACCTTGATCTGCTACAAGCCAGCGACATGAGTTATCGGCAAAAAGAGCAATTTTCTCATCAGGTTTTACTCCAATGACTCTCAACCCCTCAGCAAAGTTTAATATTGCATCCTCCAACTGAAATGTTAGTAAGAAAAATTGACATATGATATAGCATACAACCGAATGATATTTCATAGGATAAGTTTCACACATGGTTCAAGTTGAAACAAAATCATTCATCATGTCATCAAGCTCATAAAACTTTAAAATAATTTGAAATTGCTTTGCACCCTATCAATAAATCTTCAGACTAGTACAAAATCACATAGTGATGTGCAGATCAACAAAATTATAACATACATTCAATAATCAAAGTTTCAAAAGGACCACATGCATATTCCACATGACAATGGTTTAAGAGTATGAAGTCAAAAAAAGAGTCAATTGAGTCAACATAGTAAGATAATGTTTATCTGATATCTATGTCCCACCACCAATAAAACTCAACCTCCTAAAATAAAACAAAAGAAACCACACAAAGATCATTGATTAAAGCCGGTGCTTATTCTTCTAAACTGTTACTTTATATTATAGGACATGCTTATTACCTAAGTAAACCTGAAAATTAGTTGGATATATATATATTGCATTCTACCACCCCTTCCTTTCTGTGTAAAGAATCTCATCTACTTTTAACCAAACTCTACTCTAACCATACCCAATAACAATAAATTTACTGATACAGCCGTTTTCCATGCTATCAACCTAGTAAGAAAAAAAACCTGTTTGTATGTCATAGTTGAAGGAGGATCATGATATTGATCTACCAAAGCTACTTTATCACCATACTTCTCTGCAGAAGTTCTCCAAATATCAGGAACAGCTTTCCACTCATCTAAAGCCACAACACCATTACCAGAATTTTCTAATAAAGGGGAAAACCTTCTTATCTCCGTTTTCTTTGTCTGCATATATACAAAACTTTATGATTGGAAATTGTAAGATAAAATTAATCAATATGACAATAAGAACAAATATAATGCCAATACATAATTATTACATATCCTGAAAAGTGAAAAACATGCAACGCGTATATGAATAGTACTGCTCTAGGCATGTTTATCATAGAAGCAGTTGTCTGTGAGATGTTAGCTCAGTGGTAAGAGTTCAACTTTATAATCTTATACAAGACAACTGAAAAATGGTCATTAGTATTGCGTCTTATTAATAATAGTTTCCCCTTCCGCAACTTCTATAAAAAAAACATATAGAAGCAGTTACCTTGGATTGAGTATGGCAAAAAACGCGAAAAGAAGAGGTTGGAGAAACGTTGATGGTGGTAGTGAAGTTGGTGCGAGCAAAGAAGGAAGAAGCATAGTTGTAGTTAGAGGACGTGATAGGAATTCCCGCCATTAGAATTTGGCAGAAGAAGAGATAATGGAATGGAATGGATGCAGAGAACGTAAGAGATATTATTGTTAATATGAACAAGTAGTAGTGAGAATGAGAAAGTAGTTTGGTCCAACTGATATTTATGTCAGTTTTTGGTGTATGAGGGTCCAATATGTAACTGTTGAAATTTGTAAATCATTTATTATGGTAATATTTATTCTTGAATCTTTCAAGAAAATGTTAAATTCGGTTTCCATTAATTTTTTGAAAAAGAAATATTCAGTGTGGGAAGAATTGTAATGTTAGATATCGCCCTTACATGGTGGCACTGTCATTTATTATTACAATTGCCATCAAATAATCCTAAATTTTAGAAAGATAGCAAATGTTGTTAGGGGTGTTCGAGGTGCGATTTGGTTTGATTTTGAAGGTAAAAGTCATCTGAACTGCAAAATAAAAAAACATGTGGTTTGATTTGGTTCGGTTGACTTTAAAAATAACATCCAAACCAAACCAAGTCAAACTAATGCGGTTTGGGTTGCATCGGTTGATGCGGTTTTTTTTGAGACGATAAATTTTTTTGTTTCCAACATTAAAATCAGGTTAAAAAGTTAAAACACAACATATTTTTCAGCAATGTTTTAAATTTCATCAAATATTACAATTTTATTTTCATTTTACAATGTTTCCAACAACATATACCAAGTTAAAAACATGGACGAAACGTAATCTTATTTTCTAAGAAATGCAAAAGACTAAGATTTTAAATAAAAAGCAAAGAAGGAACCTAACAAGAGAAAAAGTACGTAATTTTATAAAAGTTTCCATTGAGTTTCTATGAGTATATATGTTTAATTAACATTTTTCTGTTGCGGTTTGGTTTGGTTTGGTTCGGTTGGTAAAATGAAAACCGCAAACCAAACCAAACCATGCGGTTGAGCAAGAAAATGATCATATTACATCCGAACCAAATACGATTTTTTACGGTTTTGGTTTGGGTTGGTTCGGTTTGCGGTTTTTCTATTGGATTGGTTCAGTTTTGAACACCCCTAAATGCTACTACACTCTTTTTCAAGCACACCCTTCGGGAAGGAAACTAATGTGCGAATTTTATGGTCAAATTTGGAGCTTTATTTAATGTGGACCTCTTCATCCATCCTTCTCCTTAGGATGGAATCATGAATCTTCTCAAGATCGATGTAGCATGAACTTTTTTCCTTAGGGATTAGTTCTTTGTTTTTTTTTCCTTTCTGTTTTCCTCCTTTTCTTTTTTAATTAGCTTTGTAACAAAAAAAATCATATTTTCAACGTCAACTCTTTTATTGGATGAAATTCACATGAGTTTCACAATTTTATATGAAGTCCATTTTCAAAATATGATACTCACATGAATTTCATTCAATAAAATAGTAGGTGTTGAAGTGAGTTTTAGAAAAAGAGTCATAACATTCCTTTTTCCAAATATATAATATATATGTTATGTGTGATTTTTATGAAGGTAGTGTGTAATCTCTCCCTATTAAAATTTAGAGTTCATCAACAAAATTAACTACTTACACACTTGTTTTTTTTTTTTTGGTTACAACTACTTACACACTTGTTAAGATAATTATGCACATTCACTCTTATTAATCTCATTTAAAAGTTAAACATCATTATCTAAATTATCTCTTATCTTATTAAATTGCATAACAAAAATCATTATCTCTAAAGGACATTTTTTTTATACTATATCACTAAAGAGGATGAAAAGAGTTGATTTTGCTTACATTTTATTACAAAGATGTGTCAAATTTTGCTGATTTTTATTATGGAGAGAGTTCACTTCTAACCCGTACGTTAGATATTGCTGATTTTTATAATGGAGAGAGAGTACGTTTCTAACTCGTATATTAGATATATTTGAATATTATTAAGCTTGGTTCAATTTTGTACAAAGCAGTTCATTTTTTCTCTTCAACCTGGTGCACTAAAACTTTTGCACAGATTTCCGAAAGGATTTTGTCATTTTTGGTATATTGTACGCTGTCTTATCCTCTTGCACAAGTTCATTAGTTAGTTATAATTAGTTAGAATTTGGTTATATTAGTTATAAATACATCGATTTTAAGATGATTCCTCCACTATCATTTTTTTGGACAATGAATCTTAAAATCAAACTTTCTATTAAAAAAAATTGTTGGGAGATAATCCTAATTCTATATATTTTTCTTTTTTCTTCTTTGTTTCACGTCTGTGAAAACACCTTTACAGAGTTATCGTTATTTTTTCCTTCAATTTTGAACCGTCTATTTCGGTTCCAATTTGTTTTGTTTGGACTTTGGACATCGACCTCCGAATTCTTTCTTGCATGGATCTCTTCCGTTTATTTATGGTTCATGTAAAACGCTTAATTGATTTTTTACACCAATCATAGATGATTAAGTGTTTTTCACATTTTACATGCTTCCATTCCATGCTAATTAAATCATTTTTCATTCTCCATATGTTTGTACTTTATGATAGTTAAACGTTTTAATTCTCTTAGGCTTTGTTTGAGGTTTTTTTTTTCTTTCGGTGATGGCCGAAGTTTGAATCTCAAATCTTACATATATTATGCATTGTCCCTACAAACTGAGTTAAGCTCACGAGGACTTTGAGGCTTTGTTTAAGACTTGTTTGCCGTTTATGAAATTTTGATAACAATCTTAAATTTATTGCTGCAATAACATGTGATTGATCTCAACGGTAAGAGACTCAGGGTCCATAAAAAAAATTAAGAGATTCTGTCATTGACTCTTGGGTACCAAGAAAACCCTTGGAAGGGCTGCTAATTGGCATTGCTATCAAAAAAAATATGGTTGCCATAATCATGATTTAAATCAGTTCATCTAACAAAATCTAAATAAAAAATTGTGATCCATAAAGGGCTGCTAATACTTGCTACCCAATTGGAAGGGCTGCTAATATTCATTACTCTTTTCTATATTAAATTATTTTTTAAAAATGGCCAAAAGTTGGAAGGGCTGCTAATATTCATTACTCTTTTCTATATTAAATTATTTTTTAAAAATGGCCAAAAGTTGGAAGGGCTGCTAATCACATCATTTTAGCAAACAGACCATCGATGTCATGAGTTGGTTTAAGTAATTGAAAACGATAGAACCCAAAATTACATGCTGCAAATGTTACATAACCTCTCTCCCTTTTCTCTATTTAGAATTACTCAAACAATCCCTTTCTCCTAAAGGTTTTACATCCCCTCCCCACCATCAATTCTAGAAGACAATTATTGTGTTTTGTTTTCATTCCAGTTGTTAGTTTTCAAATGCAAAATTTCTGACGAACAACAAAAAAAAGAACACAGAAATTGCATTCAAACAATTAGGAGCGCAGATGAGCCAAGCAGAGTGATTGAAGTTTAGATTTGAGTTGAAAACAACAAATTACTCAGGTTTGACTCATTTATTTGAACAATCCTAACTAAAATCATCAGCTTGACAGACATACATTGAACTATCATCAATGTTGATGCTAATTAGTTCAAGCTAACTTGACATGCCAACTTCAAAAGAAGAAAACAGTAATTTCCATCCTGTAATAACATAATACATTGGCACAAAATCTTTTATTAATGAAAGCGGACAGTATTTTACATTCTTTAAGAAAATATAATAACAAAAGGAATGTCAGACAGGAACAAGGATTAAGGATTTTGCTAGCATGAGGAGAGTTTGCTTGTATAGATTCTTCATTTGATTTCTGTGTGAGTCTAAACGATTTGTAGCCATACCATTGGCATTAGGAAAGATTACTTGTATAGATTATCTATTTGGTCCTTGTATTGAGCCATAACTCTATCTCTTCGAATTTTCATTGTGGGTGTCATTAGCCCATTATCAATCTGTCATTATAGTAAAACATTAACCAAATATGTCCATGGAAATAATACAAAGAAACAAATCTGTTAAGTCTAACCGTAAAGGGATCATTTACGAGAAGGATTGGCCCAATTTGAAATGGAAACTCGGACGTCCTGCATGATAATGGGGGAGAGATTCAATTTTCAGATAAAAAATATTTGATATGTTTCCCATTCATAACACCCCTGTTCATGTACTGAATTTCACTCTTACAATAATTTAATTAGAGGTAAAAAATAATATTCCCTTCCATTCTCATAAACTTCAACTTAAGCTAATATTAACTATTTTAATAAAAAACTGCCCTTCCTTGTTAACACAAACAGAAGAGTGGCAAGGACTTACCAGGTCCTTAATTCATTATATATTAGACTGGTCACTTTTTCCTGACTGAGATCTGAACTATTGGAATCTATAATTGACAATTCCCTTGCTGCCTTGAAGACTTCTTCTTTGTTAGGAACAACTACAGCTCCTAGACGTCGCTTATCCTATATGTCCAAATAAGTGAAATTATTGCATTTTGCAATATCTTTTATACAGTTTGTATGTAGGCCTTGAACCAAAAAAAATTAAAGACATCAAAATTTAAATTAACCTGGCCAATCACAACAATTTGTTGTATGAGACTACTCCTCATCGCAGCTTCTTCAAGTTCTCCCGGTTCAACATTTTCACCTTCTCTTATTGAAACACATAATTATTACTCACATAAGAAGGCAAAATGATTATCACCACCCTTTTTGTCCAGAGATAAAAAAGCACAGTTGCAATAAAGGGTCAAAAAATGGAGTAATGATCCTAAAAGAGCCTCGTAGACAGTAGACATATGACAGCTAATAAATCCATTAGTTACAAGTGACAAGGTTACTTTTACCAGAAGTGTCCATTTCTTTTTTTGGATTAATCCGGAAATGCCCATTATTCCGATAAGTAATGTCTCCTCCCTTTCGGTATGTTATGTGTATTTATTAATAGAAAGCACACATAACATAACACAAACATGCAGAAAGGGAGGAGAATTACTTATAGGATTCAAAGATCAGCAAACACAAACTTCTGTTCTACCTGATGAAAGCACAATGGTGTCTTTAGCACGACCTTCAACAACAATCACACCACCACAATTACGACTCCGTCCAAATGAATGGTAGGCAGCAATCCAACCTATGTCACCAGTATTCAGCCAGCCATCCCTGTCTATGACCTGATTTGTGGCTAAAGGATTCTGATACAAGAATAGAGATATGTAACTGACAACATTTTTTTTTGGTAAAATGTAACTGACACAACTTGATCCAGCATATGTCAATAAGACCCCATGACATGAATATGATCTGAACTCTTAAGTAATCAACGGTTTTGACCTCTATACTCATTACACAAGTTACAGGTAGGTACATCAGGGAAAAGGTGTTACATGACAAACAAAACTCTTCATCTCAAGAATACTAAAAGAGCACTAGATTATGAGCCTTTTATAAGCCCTTGTCCCAATTGTCAAGTTTGGAAGACAATCAAATATTTAATAATGAATAAAACTATAACACCGGTATAAAGGAGCTACTTTAGAAAGCCGGAAATATAAAAGTAATATATGTGCTTTTGTATTGGCTATAGGTGTTCAATAAGAATGTTATGAACCTTTTCATATACATGCACTCTCTCTCTCTCCTCTTACACATGCACACAAACATTTATATATGCAGAGACAAGAGACAACAAGTTTGCATTTTTGAGAAAATAGATTACCTTGTAGTATCCCTTCATCAATTGTGGGCCCCTGACTTTCAAAATTCCCTTATAACCAGGTGGAAGAACTTCACCAGTTTCAGAATCTACAACTTCAAACTCTGTATGCTTAAGTGGATGCCCGACAGATCCGATAACCTTCAAAAGATTGGTTTCGAAACATTTTCATATAAAAGGCACCACTCTTTGCTAACTCAACTCACAAACTAATTTAAAGAATGCAGACCATGTAATTACGAATACCAAACTCAAGATAGAACAAAGGTTTACACAGTTATCACAAATTCTCGATGTTCTCTAAACTTACTTAAATAACTCATTATCAGTAGAATAACAAGTTTTAAGTTGCAGAAAGGAAAGGAAAAGCATTATGTTTAAAATAATAGTACTTGGCATGATATCATGCGGTTTATAATATATGGCTTACATTACAACTAAGTCGTCGAGCAGCAATAACTGGTGAAGTTTCTGTTAAACCATATCCGTTCTGCAATGTCACACCAATAGCCTGCATATGATTAAGAAAAAGTGAGAAGAATGCCAGAAAGACAATCCCTGCTTGAGAGTAACAAACATGAGAAGTATCAAACCTCAAAAAACCTATCGACGTGAGAAGGTAAGCTACCACCACCACTTATTCCAGCCTGCAGAGATCCAGAAGGTTTTGCTTATCATGAGCATAGAAGTGATCCACTTCCAAAATCATATGGTATGTAGTACAGTTTAAGAGAATACTTTATACCATCAGATAAGAGGGATATTGAGGGGAATTCCCTAATATACACGTATATGAAGAATATAATGTATAATAAAAATCCCAAATAATCCCAAAAAGAAAAGGACAGGAAAGAATATAACTACGATACAACTTTTACCTATACTTTGCCTTGCTCCTAATTACTCCATCAGTTTAACTATTTAGTTAGATGTTAATTCTGTTATATATTGTTTACCAGCTGTTATTTTATTAGCCACTTCCTTGTATGTATAGGGTGCTATCTTTGTTTTTTGCAATTGACTTGAATGCAATTCCAATAGAGGTATCATCAGAAAATTCCAGGATAGATTTTTCTTCTGGCTCTGATTCTTTGGATGAACAATTAAGAGTTCATCATTTTCTACAACAACCAAAAAGAGGAAACTGGGAGCAATTAACGTATAACTGTCTAACTACAATTTGCACTTTGGTTTCTTGATCCTTTGCAAAACTAGAATCAATGTCTACTTATGTTTGGATTGTCTAAACAGTCTTTTGAAAACTCCTTTGTTTTTAACCAAAGGGACAGTACCATGGCCATGTCCGTCTTCTACACATTACATTTTTTACTTCTTCTCCTTTTGCAGCCAAAAAAAAGACTGCACCATAGTAGAAGAGAAGTTGATCTCAGCCAAGAAGACTAATAAAGGTGTTTTTTTTTTATAGTGCAGTCAGAATAACATCACACCACAAAACCTTCATATTGAAGGTTCCCTCTATTGACGATATATGTATTACTACCACACACAGGCCTTCTTAAAGTTATTTCTGAAATATAAGCTTCACATAAGTCTCGCCAGACTTTACAAAGTTCATTTACATAGAAATAACTACGTGAAGCAACATGGTTGAAAATGTTAAAGCAGCAAAACAATTGACAGAAAAATATGAATAAACTTTCTGCTAAAGTGCAGCAGAACAACTATTGGCAAATTTTTTTTTGCTATATGAATAATTATCCGATCAAGAGGTTAATAAAATCAATAAGGGATTGCTCATTGATTGCATCCTAACAACATTTTCGAATTAATTTGGGAACGTACTAATAAACAGGAAATGATTTTTAATATGGAAATAAGCTTAGTAATTAAGACTAAGCTTTTTCCGAAGTCATAGACAATGAGTCAGTATGGCCTATCACAGAGAAGACGGAACAAAAATATTAAACTTAACAACAAAGCATAGTAAAGAATACAAGACCTTAGAGAATCCAATAGCTGAATGGATTTTACTGTAGACAAGTTTCTTTGCCAGCATATGAATTGGAAATAATATTGTGGCAATAATTCTTGCCCCTAGCCAATCCAACATTGCATAGAGATAGGAAGGCGACTTCTGGTTCTTGGTTAAACATTTACCCTGTAAACATCTTCAAAATTTATCATCTTCGGCCAGAATTAAAATTACTATATACCTGTTTAACTTAATGGAATAAAGTGGTAGTGCAGAGAAATTGAAGTGTGTGGGTAGTAACCAGAGAAATTGAATATATGGTAATGTGATAGGTTTAGGAATTAAAATTACTATCTTCGGCCAGAATTAAAATTACTATATACCTGTTTAACTTAATGGAATAAAGTGGTAGTGCAGAGAAATTGAATATATGATAATGTGATAGGTTTAGGAAATTGATTGGTTGGGTTTATTCCTATGTTTTATTCCTATGAGGCATGACCATATTCCTAAAGCATAGACGAACAGAATATATAGAAAGCAAAGAATAATGATTTTGGGAATGTTGTTAAAACTTATTTAAAGAGTTGAAAACCAGACCTCATAAATCCGCTTACATTCCATGTACCCTAAGCTGACCCTGATGAATGTCAGTGCAAGAAGCTTTCTAGCAAGGGAGCTTGTAGAAATCTGCCTCTGAATCCCACTACAGAGGAATCAGGAAAAACAGTGAATGCAATTCACTAGTGGCATTAAATATAAAGAAATATATGCATACAATTCCTGGGAAAAAAGTTACCTGTACAACGATTCATAAACTAAAGGAACAGAAATCAAGTAATGCGGCTGGTAACGCCCCAAATCATCCTAGAACAAAAAAGTACAAATCAAAAAATGAGGTAATTTTGTTCTTTTTTGACATATCATAATAGATGAAAAATATGATTAAAGTAATAATACCTTCAAGTTTCTCACAGTTGTATATACTTGGTCAACACCGCATGAGAAAATGAAATACTCACAAGCTCTTTCATATGCATGCCAAGGAGGCAGCATACTTAGAAATCTATCCCCAACTTCAGCAGGTACAATGTCCGAATAAAATTTAATCTAGAAATTCATTTAGACATATGATATGCAGTATCAGTGCTATGTTTAAAGACAAGAATCAAGCTCCGTTTAATCTTTCCACAATTAATAGTGCTTAAATAGTTCATAAGTAATGTCCCTATAATAGTGTATGTATATTTATTTATTTTTATAAAAATCATCATGGCTTATTGAAAGAACCATTGACTAAGTTGTCACGGTAAACTTTATGAAAGATTGCAAACCTGATGCAAAAGATTTTGATGGGTTAGCATAACACCTTTCGGATTTCCAGTAGTACCACTTGTGTATACAAGAGTAGCAATGTCATCAGATTTTATTGCTTCAAACACATAGTGCTTCCCTGCAATCACATTGTAGATGAGTTGTAGAGTACCCGATTACTGCTGTTTTTGATGATTAAGATAATGAGCAATATGTAATCTTCTTTACAAAATAAATGAATAAATAAAGAAAAGAATTTTTAAAAAGAACAAGAAGAATATCAGCATATCTCAATTCGGACACAGTTCCATTTTTGGCTTCTACGTGGTCATTCTTATCTCAGATTTGCATTTAAGGTCCGGAAATCTTACCACATATTTAGCACACCCGTTTTCTTTTGGATTTGGTTATGGAGACATCCTCCCACTAGCAGTAATTCTTACACACACACTCACACACGATTAACAAAAGGTACCAGTTCTTAAATATACACATAAGCTGAACTTTTAGAGAAGATCCAGGTGACATACTAGCATCATGGGATTCAAACAACCCGCGGCTCTCTCGTCCCAAATGCATGACTTCCGTGAATGTAAAGATTGGCACTTCCTTGCTTCCTTCGTTGACCAGGCATGATTTTTCTCCCCACAGCAGAATAACAAATCTCATTGAAGCCTTCAAATCAAACGCTTTCGCAATCCGATTAAACATTTCTGGATTATCCACAGCTAGTGCAACACTAAATAACAATTGCAGAAGTCAGCAACTATTCTATTGAATCATCAATATAGATCATGCACTTAAAATATGTAAGAAAACATGGCTATTGAAACACAACATCTTAGTCAAAGAACGTGTTTTTGTAACATTCATGTGTATTTAACAAACTCAAAGCCTCTAATGCAATTGAGAGACACTTATTATTATTACTATTTTAGGTAGACTTCAATTATTGAAGTTAAATCTTTCAACACAGGTGATAAGTCATTCCTCTAAACTATACCACCCTAGTAAAGGCAGCACTCAATCCAAAGTCCTTGTAGATTTGACATTTTACTATGTAAACCAATTTACACTTTCCAGTGATATTATATTCTTTCATATGCTTTAACATTATTTCTAAGAGAACATTTTATAAGCAAATGTTGGTTGATATTTTTTTAAAAAGAAAAGCTAAACTAATATTAATGCGTACAAAGAGATGTGGAGATTAACACAATCAAGCTAATGAAGATTTTGTTACAAAAATCTAAAGTGAGCCCTTTGGCCTTTCATCTGTAAAAGTGGACAAGAGAAACAACGTGCGATGGTGGAATATAACTACAAAATTATAATATGAAAATAAGGGGACAGAAATGGTTTGAGTTTCAACCTATGATAGGTGAAAAATATCAAACCATAACCATTTCTACAGCCCATAAAAGAGTATAAGTAAACATAGATGCATTTCTCATCAGTTCCCTAAACTTTACCACGACGAAGGTGATCCATCTCAAACTTTTAGTTGTAAGTGCCTATAATTATTTAATGCAGAAAACGGACAATTGATATTTCTCAACAAAATCTGAAAGGCATGGTGAAAGTAATAATCAGAGTGAAAAATAATATTTCAAATGCAAGGGTAGGAATTGTGCAAGCGCCAAGTATACACTAGATACAAGCTGTTTGAATGGTATTCTTTAAACCTTTCAGAGTGGTTGTATATTTGCAGCAGTTCTTCAATTGATGACCTTGAACCCCTAACAACATTGATTACTCCGCTTGCCATCATACCTAGACTAAAAACATAGCATGGACATGATTAAAAAAAACACTATTGTAGATAATTATTACAAGCACACACTAGAGTTATTTTAAATAATTGACACCGCAGTATAGGATAGGATTATTGCTATTCACAACTGTATTCACACTTCCCATCAGCTTTGGTTCTCTAGATAAAAAAGGCTCAAACAAAGCAAAGTATCTGTGCAGGTACACACCCCTCACAGTCATGTAATTATTGTGAGTACATTATACGGATATGCTAATATGCTCAGCATAGATCTGGATATGAGATAAACACAAAAAATGTAAAATGTCCGCCTTTGCGGTGTAGATAAAAAGAAGTCTAACTGCAAAAGATTTTTGCTTACCATTTCTTTCAAAAGAATAAAATATGACAACAAAATCAGAGGCCTTGTTCAGTTTACTTGTCAGTTTTAAGTTTTGAAACTTTTAAAAACAAAAACCAATATCGGATTTTTGTGGTTTATAGTTTGTGAAAGTTGGAACCATGTGTGCACATACAAATTCTGCGGCTAGCAATTTCCCATACACAATACACCAAGAACAGATAAACAATAAACTCTGATTATTTAGGTAAAGTCATAAATAATACATAAAGCTTGGCACACCTTGATCTGCCACAAGCCAGCGACAAGAATTATCAGCAAAAAGTGCAATCTTCTCATCAGGACTTACTCCAATAACTCTCAAGCCCTCAGCGAAGTCCAATATTGCATCCTTCAACTAAATATTGGAAAAGAAAGATACAGAAATTTACATAGCATACATCTGAATGACATTTCAAATGATAAGTTTCTTACACAATTAAACATAGAAACAAATACATTCGCCGTCTACCTCAAGCTCGTAAAAACTAAATAATTTGAAAATGGTTTGCAGTCCTTCAATAAATCTTCTAATTGACATGGTAAAATTAGTTTGAAAAAAACAAAAAACCTGTTTGTAGGTCATAGTTGAAGGAGGATGATGATATGGATCTATGAGAGCAATTTTATCACCAAACTTGTCTGCAGAAGTTCTCCAAATGTCAGGAACTGTTTTCCACTCATTATCAGAAAGCGGTGAACTTTCTAATAAAGGGGAGAACCTTCTTATCTGTGATAGAGAAACTGTTTGAGATAAAACTCATTGTATTGAATTGAATGAAAATCAAAATCAAAATCAAATTACACATAGATGAGTGCACAGTGTTCTATTTATACATGTACAGTGAGTTAGTTAGAATCTAACAGATTCTTACTTGGTCAAACTAAACAACCACTTATCAGTTAGTTAAACAGTATCCTACTCTAATAATTGTTTAGTTTGATCAAAATTGTTATTGTTCCATCCTCGAAGGACGGAACTCTTTAAATTTAACCACTTGAACTCATCAACCGAATATTGAAGCATGAATGTTGGAGAAGTGAAGTTACCTTGGATTGAGATTGGCAAAAGAGACGAAAAGAACGAGTTCGAGAAAGATTGATGGAAGTGGTGAAGTTGTGGAGAGGAAGAGAATAGGTTGAAGAAGAAGCATAGTTGTTGCATTTGGAACTCATTTCACTTTCAAGAACAAATGGTGGTTGAAATGAACAAATAAGTTTATAAATGTCAAGTCAAAAAGGTATAAACTCTACATTTAATTTATGAAATCCAAGAAAAATAAGGATAATTCTTGAAACGGAGGGAAATATTGTTATTTAAATCACAAAATATATCAACAAAATTTCACCTTACGCCTCGTCACCTCGTGTAAAACGTGGATATGTATGTGCACTCATATCAAATAAGGATAATTCTAGAGAATGGAAAATATGCTAATAAATGTTATTAGAAATTTGTTTAAGAATCTAACACCATGTGCAATGAGGTTATTGAATTTCACTTTCAACATGCTTGCAAATGGTGAGTTGAAATTGGGTAAAAAATGAGGTGAAGGAAAGAGGTGTTGAATGCATTCAATATGTTGAAGATAATGAGAGACAACACGTGACAGTTTCTGATTGCCTGTCTTTTTTTTTATCTCATCTTAATTATTTGAACTCAATTATTTTATTAAAATTTTTTTTACCAAAATTCATGATTTTTTTTATCTATAATTAGAGACTTGGTTCATTTAATTTGCACACAGAAAAAAAACCAAGTTTTTCACTATCTTAACATTATTTGTATGCCGCATGCTTAGTTTATTGTATTGCATTTTAAGTTAAGAAAATAAAAATAAATTATTTAAATGAATTTTATTTTTACAAAAAATTAAAAAATTAATTGTTAAATGTTTATTATTTTAATTTAATTATAATCGATAATTATAATTTTATGTAATCATAAAAAGAAAAATATAAAATTAAATAAGAATATAAAATAAAGGGTGGTGGGGTAGAGTGTTGAATGAAAAACCATTGGAGAGGGTAAAAGATGAATGAGTGTTAAATAAGAGAGAGAAAATGACGTGGAATGTTGGGAATTGAAAAAGTGGGTGTTGAGTGTTGGGAATTAAAAAAGTGGGTGTTGAGTGTTGTTGAATGGAATTAACCCTTGTAAATGGTCTAATAGATACACTCTTCGGTCATTGTTATAACCATGTGCAATGAGGGTGTTGAATTCCACTTTCAACATGTTGAAGCCTTGCAATGGTGAATTAAAATTGGGTAAAAAATGAGGTGGAGGAAAGAGGTGTTGAATGTATTCAATACGTTGAAGCTAATGACAGACAGCCACGTGGCACTTCTTGATTGGCTGTCTTTTTTTATCTCATCTTAATTATTTGAACTCAATTATTTTATTGCAAAAAAAAAAAATTACCAAAATTCATGATTTTTGTTTGTCTATAATTAGAGACTTGGTTCATTTGATTTAGACATAGAAAAAAAAAACAAGTTTTTGACTATCTTAACATTATTTATGTGTCGCATGCTTAGTTTATTATATTGCATTTTAAGTTAAGAAAATAAAAATAAATTATTTAAATAAATTTTGTTTTTACAAAAAATTAAAAAATAAATTGTTAAATTTTATTATTTTAATTTAATTATAATCGATAATTGTAATTTTATGTAATCATAAAAACAAAAATATGAAATTAAATAAGAATATGAAATAAAAAGTGGTGGGGTAGAGTGTTGAATGAAAAACCATTGGAGAGAGTAAAAGTTGAATGAGTGTTGAATAAGAGAGAGAAAATGATGTGGAATGTTGGGAATTGAAAAAGTAAGTGTTGAGTGTTGTTGAATGAAATTAACCATTGTAAATAGTCTACGACCATGTGCAATGGTGTTGAATGGTGGTGTTGAAAGCAAGGTTCAACACTTGGATGCAATGCAATGGTGTGTTGAAATTGAGGGGAAAATAATGTGGAGGAGAGAGAAATTGAATTGGTTCAACTATGTCGAATTCTGCCATGCAAGACTTGTAGCAACAACGTGGCAAATTCTGATTGGCTTTTTGGATTTTACTCATTTTAATAATTTGAACTCAATTATTTCATTGTAAATTATTATTATTTTTACCAAAATTCATGATTTTTTTTCTATAAATAGAGATTTGGTTCATTTGATTTGGACACAGAAAAAAAAAACCAAGTTTTTCACTATCATAATCTTATTATTATCTTTCTATTAGTTTTTTTTTCAATTTTAAACTTCTTTTTAGTGAAATGGATCGCAATAATAATCATTTCAACACCCAGAATTCTTCTAATTATCCATTTAGCTACCAAAATCCCAACAATTATCAAAATTCAAATCAATTTTCCAACCAACGTCCTCAAAACATACCTTAATTTGGTTTTGCACCAAATTTCAACCAGTCATCCTTTGTTCCAAACCTTCATCCATATTATGGATCTATTATGAGATATCCATCTCAAACACCCCCGTTTTAAGTTAAGAAGATAAAAATAATTATTTAAATAAATTTAGTTTTTAAAAAAAACGAAAAAATAAATAAATTGTTAAGTGTTTACTATTTTAATTTAATTATAATCAATAATTGTAATTTTATGTAATAAAAAAACAAAAATATAAAATTAAATAAGAATATGAAATAAAAAGGGTGGGGTAAAGTGTTGAATGAAAAACCATTGAAGAGAGTAAAAGTTGAATGAGTTTTGAATTATTAGGTGGAAGAGATGGAAAATTGTGTGGAGCGTTGGGAAGAAAAAAAGTAAGTGTTGAAAGTGTGAACCATTGTAAATGGTCTAGGCAAAAACTTACGTTTTAGATTCATTTAATTAATAATGTATATAATCTTTATCATAGACTACATGCATTATTTAATGAATAAATCTAAAATGTTGGTTTTTGCTTATAATAGTGAACAAAGTGTTTATAAGATTATATGGATAAATAGATAGTGTATTTATTTATGAGAAAAATTTAGAGCAAGGGGATTAATTTTTTTTTTTAGATGTTTAGTGCAAGGCGATAGGCCTCAGTCAAAAAAATATATTAGGGTTCAAAACTGAGTCAAAACGTAGTGGAATTGGACAACGACGCAATAAACCAACGATCCTTGTTTTTAGCACCATTACCACTTTGAGGAATAAGGGAGAAAACACATTACCGCTTTGAGGAATAAGGGAGAAAACACGATCTCTAGTGGAGTTGTGCACCAAGAATGCTATCATCAAACCATGGTGGAAAAAGGAGACTGGAGCCGAATGTGGGGCGCCACGACCCCACTAGACTGGAGCCGAATGCTATCATGCTTTACTTGCAAAATTAGCCGAATAGAGGTTTAAACATTGTAGTCCACGTCGTTTGGCTAGTAGGTTATAGTTATACTAAAAATAGTGTGTCCATTCGTTGCAATTAACACATCAAATCAATCAAACAAGCTTATTTTGTAGTTTTTATCCATTTATCTTTTTGTTTTAATGCATGCATTTTTTAGAGTAACTTAAACCCAAAACACAATCGTACCCAGTGCTCTATTAGATAAGTTAGGGAATGCACAACTGAGGGGCATATTTTCTCTCAGTGTCAGTCCCTTGAAGCAAAGAGAATCACGGTTGAAAAAACTCACTGACCTCGATTAATTTCAGCTTCCATCAACAACATCTAATTTATGCCCTTGTTGAATTTCCATGATCTCTCTTCTCTAATGAGTAGTTGAACTGATTTGATTTAATGGTTGAATGAGTTTGAGAATATGAGTTCAAACTTCGAGGAGGATGGGATCAGTTTCGAGGAGGATGGGATCAGTGGGTTTTGAATTAATGGTTAAATAAGTTGGAGGTCTCAAGTTCAAACTCTTATGAAGAAGGAAAAAACAAATCTAACAGCTAATTAACAACATTTTGTCTATAAAAAAATTCATGAAAAATATCGTTGTAAATTTCACATTATTTTAATTGTGTTGTGAACTGTCCACCAAATTACCGTATACACTCCTTCAAAATAAAATAAAATACCATGTACATGACAAAAAGTTGTACAACATCTTGAATAATTGTTTGTACAATATTTCTCATTTTCTCTCCAATTTTTGTTGTTTTAAAAATCAAAGTGGGTCTTACTTTGGTCTGCATGCTTATGGAGAAGACTCCAAAAGTCTGGTTGAGAGTTTAAAAGAGAAAAGAAGACTTTTGAAACAAAAGTACGAAGGTGAAATGAATAGAGGGTTATAAGAGAATATGACTCCCAAAAGTTTATTTTTCTTCAGAATACAAAATATCTTTAAAATGAGGTAACTAAAGTTGATACTTGAAGAATTTTATTCAAATTCAACTTATAATATTACGATATTTCAAAACTAATAATATATTAATCATAATATTTTTTTAGAGGATATTATTCATAATGATTTCTTTTATCTTTTTTTTGATAAAACATACTAATTTATTTATTGTTATCTACGAAATTATTGTCTCAAATAAAATATAAAAAATCTATATATTTTTCTCTCCTCCCCTCTCCTCTAAACGGAGAATCAAATAGAGTCCATGCCTCCAACTACATTTGTGAATAACATTATTAAAAAGGAAAGTTTGGCTTGGGGCCCTTATATTATTAAAAAAAGGAAACAGTTAAACTTAACCGCAATTGATTGTAGCAAGAAAAGAATAACACGTCTATCTCATGCAATTCCCCTCAATTGTAGAAGGATACATTATAAACAGATAAATTATTTGTAGAAGAATTATCAATGAAGAGAAAAGGATTTTATTACTCCCTCTATCTTCAACTATAAGATCCACTTTTCTAATTTGTTGTCCTTATATAAAATCATCTTCAAACTTTCACATGCATTATATTCACAAGCATACCCCTAATAAATTTATATTGGTAATCACAAATTTGTAATCTCTTTCCTTTGTAAGGGTGATTGTGTACTACAAATAACATACACTTTTCACAAATTTAATACTACAACCACTTTTTTAATATAAGTAAAAATTTGCGGGGGTCTTATAAAAATAGATGAAGAGTATAATTTTGCTTTGTAAATTGGTGTAGACAAGTTTAAAATTGCAATCACTATCCTTTAAATTACATTGCAGTTCAAGGACGAGTATTTTGAATGTCCACATAAGGAGCAAGATTTCATAATTTTCTTTTATGAACCAATTTCTCAAACAAGAAGGAAATATCATCACTGCAAACTCTAATGATGCAACCTGCTGGTTTCAACCTGTTGTTTTGTCGATGGATTATTTCCCAAACATGGTTGCTAACATTTTTCCATGTGACCCCAATGACAAGTTTTACCTCCCAAACTAGATTGTTTAATACAACAATCCAATTCAACCTGAGATGTGGATCAGTTAACCTATAGTGCCAAAAGTCACCCTAAGTACTGACCCTACCAAACATATTAGTTTTTCAATAAGCTGTTTACGAGGGGAATTTTTTACGGTACATCCACAAGTTGAAGGGTTTATGCATAATTGATTTTTTGACTAATTAAAAGAGTTTTGCTACCTAGTGTCTTTAGGACACTCATTAACACTTTTCTTAATAAAATAATGACAATTTTTTGTGAATCAATTATTTGTAAATTTGTGTACTTTAATAAAAAAACATTTCATAAAAAAACAACATTTAATTATTTATAAGCATTATACTAATATTTTTTTTGTAATAACCCTCCTGTTCTTGAGGGAATGAAGCCCTCATAATTTGAAATTTGGTCAGAAGGTAGGTAACGCATGACCGAGAATCATTCTACCTAGAACTCAAGTTTTTGAACAATTCATCGGTTCGTGAAGCTCGTTAAGTATTTGAGCCAAATTAATTGGTTAACATTATACTATTATATATTAGCAATAACAAAATAAAAAAAAAATGTTAATTCACAATTGTTTTTTGCCCGTGAACTGTTAACTTGGTGGTAAAATCTTAGTCTTGTAATCCCATTAATTAGTGCTACTTATTAGACTATCCACAATGACCTATTGAAAGCCAAATTCAACATGTTGAAACCATTGGAGATGGTTGTTGAAAATGAGAGAAGAGGAGAGAGGTGATGAAAGGTTTAAACATGTTGAAATGTTGAAAAGCAGTGACACGTGTTTGGCAGTGATTGGCTGCTGGATTTTTATCTTTCTTAATAGTTTGGACTCAATTATTTCATTGCAAATAATTTTTTTATTTTTTTTACCAAAATTCATGTTTTTTTTTCTCTATAAATAGAGACTTGGATCATTTGATTTGGACACAGAAAAAAAATCAAGTTTTTCACTCTCTTAATCTTATTATTAGCCTTTCTTTTGAAGTTTTAATTTTGATTAGTGAAATGGATCCCAATAACAATCAATTCAACACCCAAAATTCTTCTACTTACCCATTTAGCTACCAAAATCCGAACAATTATCAACATCCAAATCAATTTCCCAACCAACATCCTCAAAACTCAAATCAATTTCCCAACCAAAATCCTCAAAACATGCCTAATTTTGTTGTCTTGCATTTTAAGCTATTTGTGTGTCGCGTACTTAGTTTGTTGTATTGCATTTTAAGTTAATAAAATAAAATAAATTTTGTTTTTACAAAACAAAAAAAAAATTGTTAAGTGTTTCTTTATTTTAATTTAATTATAATCGATAATTGTAATTTTATGTAATTATAAAAACAAAAATATAAAATTAAATAAGAATAAGAAATAAAAGGTGGTGGGGTAGAGTGTTGAATGAAAAACCATTGAAGAGGTAAAAATTGAATGAGTGTTGAATTAAGAGAGAGAAAATGATGTGGAGTGTTGCGGGAATTGAAAAAGTGGGTATTGAAGGTTGTTGAATGGTAAAAACCATTGTACATGGTCTTAATAAAAAGTTTGATATTTTCAAAATATTCTTCGAAACAAATCAAACAACATCTTATATACTAACATTTGTCTTTATATATTTTAACCATAATTAAACAAATTTTAATTTAACAGAGACTAAAAACACTAACAGAAAATTTTGTAGGGACTAAAAAATGTGATTTATTTTCATAGGGACTAAAAACAAAACTGCAGATATTTATAGAGACTAAAAATTTAATTAACACTTAATAAAAATATACAGTTAAAATATATCTTATGAATAGTGCACATATAGTTCAATAGTAACACTAAGTTTTGCCTAAATATAAATTTGAGTATAAAAATGACTATTTACACATGAATGAAAGACAAACATACAACAAGCTGCTCCACTAAGTTTTTTTAGATGGCAAAATCAATCACGGTAAACACAAGGTTCATGGACATATGAGACATGCCATTGTTATGCATGACCATTTGAATTATATGCAGAAGATCAACAACCTCGGGTGGTAGGAAGCCAAAAGTGTCAATTGCAAATTGTATGAAAGCATGTTGATTGTCAAAACATGTTTTCTTAGATTTGACCACTTTTTTTTACGCAACTTTTAACACTGCATGTCCTACTGTCAAAGATCAGATCCTTAATCCCACAAGTGGTGAAACTCCAGTCAAGCCACACATGCATATTTTTCTCCTAAGAAAACATGTGAGTACTTAAAGTCGAGTAGCTCTTTACAATGAACTGCATACTCCCTAAAAGTATGCAGACATGCCTTATGAGAAACAGGACACACCTTATCAATAAAAACTGTGGAATCATAAAACAAAATCTAAGGATAATACAATACAGACATATGCTGACCTAACCTATCAATAAAGATAGCCAGAAAATCGTGACCATGTGGTTCTTGTAATTTAAAAGAGTATGTATTTTTACTGTGTCAGTCAGTGTGCCAAAATGACTGTGATCGAACAATAATGCAGAGTGTATTTTTATTTTGTCAGTCAGACTCAGTGTGCCAAAATGACTGAACTACAATTGGTGGATCTTGAATAGTTAATGCAATGAGACTTGACACCAACCAAAGTTTTGTCAGATGAGATATTATAAATTTCAGTATAAAAAGTGAGAGCTGAGCTAGGCGCCACACACAAACACAAACACACTTTCTCTCTTTCTTGTTTCTCAGTCACTCACTCACTGCCAAATGGTGTTGTTTTGCTTTTGCCCCGTGAATGTGAATGTGATCCACCAATCTTTCTTCCCCATTTCTCCACATTTTCCACGCCACAACTTCACCTTTCAATCTTCACATTCCCTCAGGTATCTTTTACTATTTTCCTTAACTATATACCACATAAATGCTCAACAATCTCTTTCTTTCATGTTATATACGTTACCTTCACTACATTTTCTTGTTTTCTTGCTTTTAGTTTACCATGGAGAAAAGACTCACCAAGAACCAAGATACACTCTTCACTTACAGGTTTATATTTCACTTAATCTTATTAAAAATCATTATTGTAATTTTGCATAATTATTATACTAATAATTTAATTAAAAAAAATGTTTTATCAGATTTTTCAGTGGATGTAGCTGTAGAGGAAAAAAAGCTACCAAAAGGAGAAACATGGTCAGTTCACAAATTTGGTGGAACATGTGTGGGAAGTTCAGCAAGGATAAATAATGTTGCAGATGTAATAATCAATGATGATTCTGAGAGAAAATTGGTAGTGGTTTCTGCTATGTCAAAAGTAACAGATATGATGTATGATCTCATCCACAAGGCTGAAGCTCAGGATAAGTCTTACATATCTGCACTTGATGCTGTTGAAGAGAAGCATAGTTTAACTGCCAGTGAATTGTTTGATGGAGATGATCTTGCTACTTTCTTGTCAAATTTGCATCATGATGTTGGAAATTTAAAGGCAATGCTTCAAGCTATTGACATAGGTATAACTTCACTTACCTTTTGTTTCTCTCTTTTCTTCTGATTTTTTTTTCTTTCTTTATTCTCTGTTTGGTTAGGACGGTTTTTGAGTTTATAGTTTATAAGTTCGTACAACTAAAATAGACTTGTTTGGTATTGATTTTTTATTATGAGTTTATAACATTTTTTACTAGCTTAAAACGTTTTTAATAAAAGCTACTTCAAGTAACATTTGAGCCTGCAGCTTATAACTTATTGTTTTTTCTGTAAATTTTATACTAATTAAAAATATATTTTATGTTATTTCATATTTATAAGTTAGTTCAATCGTTAATTTTACTAAATACTATAAATTCTAACGGCTAGCTTATACCCTATCAACTAGCTTATTTGTGTTTTTGAACAAGTCAACTAGCTTAACTAGTGGATGATGGATAAGCTCGGTAGTCGCAAATGAGCATATTGGATTTGAAGTGTTTAATAAAATTAACGGTTGAGAAGAATCGTTACCAAACTGCTCTACTTTGATCGTACACACTTATATGATATAAACTATCCACTATAAGATGACAGTTTGGCCTTGCCAAAAGAGCCTTAGTGTCTGTACCTACTTTTTTAAGTCCCTAAGAAAAGCATGCAAAGTTTTAATTTATAGGAACAAAAGTGTAAGTATAGAAACTAAAATCAAAATTCTAGATAACGACTAAAAGTATATTTAACTTTTTTTTTATTCTTTTATTCATTCATTCCATTTTTATTATTTATAAGCTATTATATTTATCTGGTCCATCTTTGTTCTTTCTGATTTGGTTGACACTGATACATATTTACCTGTTTTGGTGTACTTGTGCATATGGTAAGATGATTTTTTTTGTGATCAAAGAGCTAGAGGAGTTTCTGTCTTGGATATATTGATAATAATAAAATATTTCAGTACTTTGTTCAGATTTCATGATTGATGGAATTATTTTTTTAATTTTCATTTCTCTCATCATGCATGGCAACAAAATCATTAAATATGCTGAGTTAAAATACCAACAGTATTTCTTGTACAGCAAATAACAGACATGTGCTGTTGACGTGGAAGAGCATTACCAAAAGGAAAAAAATAAACGACAAATATTTTTGATATGGTCTAAAATTTATCCCTTTTTATTTAGACCTAAGGTCCTTTCTTAATTGTGATCCTGTTAACTCCTAATTATTGTCTTTTTTTTTTTTTTTTACTAAATATTGTCTTACTTAAATTTGTTTGGCTGAGGATTGTAACTGTAAGTGCTTTTATTTAATCTGATACTATGTTAAGCTTAATTTTTTGGAATAAAGAAAGAATCATTTATCATGGATGATAGTTTATGCATCTGTATTGTTGCTTAAAAGGAATTTCTGGTGCTATCATCCCAACTAACAACACACTTATTACCTTGCAGCTGGTCATGCTACAGAATCCTTTACTGACTTAGTTGTGGGACATGGGGAGCTGTGGTCTGCACAGATATTGTCTTTTGTTGTTAAGAAGGTATGTTGTTTTAATAAGAAATAAGTGCATATTGTTTTTATATATTTATGTGAGTTGTGTTGATTGCATCATGTTTCCTTTCTACTATGCAGAAAGGGACTCCCTGCAAATGGATGGATACAAGGGAAGTCCTCATTGTAAATCCTACTCGTGCTGATCAAGTTGATCCTGATTACTTGGAAACTGAACAGAGACTTAATAAATGGTACTCTCTTAATCCATCCAAGGTAATCATTGCTACTGGATTTATAGCAAGCACACCTCAAAACATTCCCACTACTCTTAAGAGAGATGGAAGTGACTTCTCCGCAGCAATTATGGGCGCGATATTCAGGGCTCGTCAAGTCACCATTTGGACCGATGTTGATGGTGTATATAGTGCAGATCCTAGAAAAGGTTTGTTCTGGTTCTCATTTCATATGCTGGTTTAACCATCAGTGGATATTATATGATGGTCATCGAATTTTAATTCTAATAATACTTATATCGATACATACCATGGCATTTTTCCTTCATTTACTTCTTCACTCTCTACATATTGATGATGTTTTAGTTTTGTTTTATTCGCGACTGTCTTAACATGTATGTGATTCTGCATAAATGATATATTCTCCAGTTAGTGATGCCGTGATTTTGAAGACGCTGTCTTATCAAGAGGCATGGGAGATGGTAAGTTGCACACTGGAAAGTGGAAAATATAAAAGTTTCTTGTTCCCTTAAAATTCAGGAGATTAACTTTAAAACTGCATCTTGTGCAGTCCTATTTTGGTGCAAATGTCTTACATCCACGCACAATTAGTCCGGTTATTCGATATGGCATACCAATTGTAATAAGGAATATTTTCAACACCTGTGCTTCTGGAACTAAGATCTGCCATCCTTCTATTATTGAAAATGAAGATAAGAAGATATTAAAAGATTATGTCAAAGGCTTTACAACGATAGACAACTTGGCACTTGTAAATGTAGAAGGGTGAGTCACGAATTTCCTGACATTTCATATAATGAATGATTTGCTTTCTTGCTGTTTGATGCTTTCTCGTTGATTACTCTTAAAGACTACTCCCAAATGTTGTAGACTATAATGTTTTTCTCGTTGTTTTGTTTTGTAGAACTGGAATGGCTGGTGTTCCAGGTACCGCCAGTACCATTTTTAGCGCAGTAAAAGAGGTTGGAGCCAATGTTATTATGATATCTCAGGTACACTCACCAGCTTTTGTTGTTTCCTCCCTTGTTTTTCCTCATTTACATGTTTGAAACAGACATGATGTTTAACTGTGTCTGTGCAGGCTAGTAGTGAGCATTCTGTATGTTTTGCTGTGCCTGAGAAAGAAGTAAAAGCTGTAGCTGAGGTGTTGGAATCTATATTTGACAGCGCTTTGTTTGCTGAGCGTATTTCTCAGGTGCCAACTCCAATTTTGCTATAACAACATGCTTATTTCAATTTGATTGCAACCAAATTCTTCTTTTGTTCAATTGTGAATTGATATCAAGCGTATAAAGCTGATGGTAAATTAAATGCTAATTCCAAATACATTATGAACTTGTTTAAGGGTATAAAACCACCTAGTACTGATATTATTTTCGTTTATTGTGCAAGTGTTTCTCTGTTTACACCTCCTTAGTTAAGGGTAGACTAAGCATACAATAAATATTTGATGCATATATCACTTTGCATGGTATGGAGAAAAAGGATGTGGATATCAGTGATGCATTAACAATTCAGACCTAGAGAAACCGTTGGCTGATATATGGACCATGAAGTAACCTTAAGGACCTAGGATCTACGTTTTTTATTATTGACAAGTGCGTAGTGAATCAGGGATCCACTTATAATTCGCATATTGATACAACTTGGTTGTTTCATTGGGTATTCGTTAACAAATTCTTGGATAACGTTCCTTTCTGTTTTGAAATAATCAGTGCTTTAAATTTTTATGCTCAGTGGAAGGTTGGAAGTCTTAATTTGGTTCTTAATGATGCACATGTTCGTTCTAGTGACATACACAATTTGTTAAACTATATCTTGTCATCTTTATAACAATCTTCTTGTCAAAAACAACTTTATAACAGTCTAAAGTACACTTCTCAGGTTGCAGTCATTTCAAATTGCAGTATTTTGGCAGCTGTTGGCCAGAAAATGGCAAGTACTCCAGGAGTTAGTGCCACCCTTTTCAATGCATTGGCTCAGGTAACGTACTTGTATGACCATTTTTGTTAAGTTTAGAATACTATGTTTTGTAAATTTATGAGAGTGTGTTCTTATTTTAGTTTAGTAAGACGCTTGAAAGCCGATAAGTGAAGCTAAAGTAAGAGAATTTCTATGGGCTATACCAGCCCCTAGACAATAAATAAAGGGAAGGAGGTATTTATAAACTTGCTAAAAGTAGTGAAAGAAAAACAAGACTTAAATAAGGTGAAATACATTAAGGAAGAAGAGGGGAAAATATTGATCACAAAACAAGATATCAAAGAAAGATGAAGGAAATGTTTTGATATGTTGGTGTTTTCATTTGTTTATTTGTTCATTTGTCTAACTTGTTTATGGTCAATCTTGTAAATGAAACAGGCCAACATAAATATCCTTGCTATAGCACAAGGTTGTTCTGAGTACAATGTTACTGTTGTTCTTAAGCGAGAGGATTCTATAAAGGCTCTGCGGGCTGTCCATTCCAGATTTTATAACTCACAAACCACCATGGCAATGGGCATAATTGGACCTGGATTAATTGGGAGCACACTACTTGATCAGCTAAGGGATCAGGTACAATTTCTGTTTCTAAGTCTGTGTGTATGCTTGCCGTGCTTCTTTTAGTGCTTTCAAGTATTATAAATTGGTTACAGTTTCATATTTTTATTAGTTCAGTCCACAAATATTATGTTTATGTAGGGATCCAACAAGCATAATGGCTTCCCGATCGATTGATTAATTCATGTAATATTTGTTCATGCAGGCATCAACTTTGAAAGAAGAATCAAACATTGATTTGCGTGTAATGGGGATCATGGGTTCAAAGTCGATGCTCCTTGATAATTTGTAAGTCAAATTGTTTTGAGCTAAATCCCTTGAATGCTAAGGAATTAACAAAGAAATCGCTTAATCAACAATAAGGGCTCAACTGTGAGCAACTGAGCATACTTGAGTGTAACAAGATAACAGATGTTACACATATGATTCTGTTATCAATTCAATTCGGTCTTCCTGAGATTATAGAAATTGGCGATATCCCTTTTCACTCTAAATTTTTGGTAGGCCAAAGTACCCTTATCGCTGTGATTCTTAGATCTCCAGGTGGAATGAAACAAACACATTTTTGGAAAGTAATTAGTTTGATGACTCTCCTTACTCTCAATATTCATCTGCTGGATAGGAAAAGTTCTTTGATATGCAGTGTGCATCCTGGAAATTGCTAACCGATGTCCCTGGCTTTATATCTGCTCTATTAGTCATATTAATTTGGTTCTACTTCAGTTATGATGAACTATGGTTTCTTATTGCAGGGGAATCGACTTAGTAAAGTGGAGAGAAATTCGAGAGGAAAAAGGTGAAGTGGCTGATTTGGAAAAATTTGTTCAACATGTACACGGAAATCATGTTATACCAAACACGGTTTTAGTAGACTGCACAGCTGACTCCGTCATAGCAAGCCATTATGATGACTGGTTGCGCAAGGGAATACATGTAATCACCCCCAATAAAAAGGCAAATTCAGGACCACTTAGTGAGGTAAACACGATGTCCTTTCGCTGGCTATTGTTATGTAGCCTTGCTGTCTTCAATCAACATAATAAAATTTCTCAGCTAAAAATTGAGATCCCATACCAGTGGCAAATGTTGTGTAGCCTTGCTTAAGTTTTTTTAATTAACTAATGCATTAAAAGGAAAGTGATTGTTTTTGGGACTTTCTCATCTTTACTCTCTCTCTCTCTCTGCTTCTAGTATTTGAGGTTAAGAGCTCTTCAAAGGCAATCATACACACATTACTTCTATGAAGCTACTGTTGGAGCCGGTCTTCCCATTATTGGCACTTTACGGGGCCTTCTTGAAACTGGTGACAAAATATTGCAAATTGAAGGAATCTTCAGGTTCACTTCAAACCTATTCTTCCTCCATTTGTCTTTTTTTCGGATCAGACTTGGCAATTTCTGATCTAGCACTCAGTCCAACTGTGTCTATCCACACTTTTCCCTCTTTCAATGGACAAATAAATTGAAAGTACCAATTCAAGGATTATCATTATCTGTAAGTTTTGTTCATTTGATCTTATGCTTTCAAACTGAAGGTATCACTTCTGATTTTGCAGTGGGACTTTAAGTTACATCTTTAATAACTTCAAGGATGGCCGGGTTTTTAGTGAGGTAGTTGCTGAAGCAAAGGAAGCAGGTTATACTGAACCAGATCCAAGGGATGATCTGTCTGGAACTGATGTTGCAAGAAAGGTACAATGTGCAATATTAACATATCTGCCACATTTTATTCTCACATTTTGAATTGAATTAAGCCAAATATGTGGATATTTGTTTTGTATTCGCAAAACATTGAACCTCAAATTTATGTATAAGCTTGTTTTACATGTATAAACTTGTATTTGATTTCAAGCTTAGAATGGCTAAAATGTTCCGATACTAAAAGCCATAGAAACATTTGAAATACACAAGTTGATTTCATGCTGGTAATCAACCTCAAAAAACGCACATTGCATGATTTTATGAGAACTAGCCGGAACATGTACTACAATGACAGCTTTCTTGGTTTAAGATAGCTTCTGCTTGTAATCTTTTAGCTTTAAATTCCTGTGGTTCTACAGGTGATAATTCTTGCAAGGGAATCTGGATTAAAGCTAGAGCTTTCTGATATTCCGGTTGAAAATCTTGTGCCGGAACCATTAAGAGTAAGAACCAATTTCATTAATTATGCAGTTCTAAGTAATAGTATGTACTTTTGCACTAAACATGGATACCTTGATGATTTTATGCAGATTAGTGCATCAACTCAAGAGTTTATGCAGAAATTACCAAAATTTGACCAGGATTTTTCTAAGAAACAAGAAGATGCTGACACTGCAGGAGAAGTAAGTAACTAGACAGTATTCTGGAACCTATAAACTATTAGTTTTTCCACCATGACATTTTCTTCTTAGTATAGTGCTTAAGATCATTTGTAATGTTTGAAGGTGTTGAGATATGTGGGAGTGGTAGACGTGACTAATCAAAAGGGAACGGTCGAGCTACGAAGATACAAGAAGGATCATCCATTTGCACAATTATCTGGCTCAGATAACATCATTGCATTCACAACAAGAAGATATAGACATCAGCCTCTGATAGTTCGTGGACCAGGAGCTGGTGCACAAGTCACAGCTGGTGGAATATTCAGCGACATTTTGCGACTTGCCTCATATCTTGGTGCTCCGTCTTAGATACTGTCTTTTTGCTAGCATAAATTCTGTAGCATCTAATTTGATCCCTTTCTTCTTAGGGTAACATTAGTTCTGGTGTATGTGTATGATAAAATAAAATTAGAATTTTATTATAAGCATTGCAGATTAATTACAAGGAAATTGTCAATATATTCCTACTACTTGTTTTTTTAGTATAAATTTTTGGGAGTTTTTGACAGTTTAAAAGTGCATCTTTTTTCTTTATATAAAATTTTAAAACACACTACAACTTGGTGTATGTGTATGAATGTTCTTTGTGATAATATATATCTTGGTGCTCGAGGAACGATATTAAAATCAAACACAATACAACTTGAGTTGTCATGGCCGGTTCTTTATATTTTAGCAGATCAAACACACCCTTAGTATATGCAAACACGTACGTAAACTTGCCACTCATAGTCTGAAATCCAAATTTAGTGTTTGCTTCTAAAATTTCCAATGAAACCAGTAACCCTTTGATCTTTATCTTCAAAAACAATGAGAGGGGGCAAAATAATTGTAATAATTGAAACTTTCCTTTTTTTATATAATGATATCTCAATCACCAACTTCCAATCATTTACAACTACTCAATTTGTCCTGTCTTTGACGACAGCTCAAAATCACATTTCTTCTTAAAGACGTGTTGTGTGCTTATTACTTTCTTTCTACTTCATTGCTAATTTGCTCATTAGTCTTTGTCTTTATTTATTTATTTGATTAAAATGGATGTGCTGTAATTCATAAGGTATTGTTATTTGCTTAGATTGAATTGACCCTCAATCATTACATCGTTTTTCTATATACTTTAAAGAATATCAGTGTACAAGATAATATCAAAATCTGCTTTGATATTTGTATATTTTTTTTAATAAAATCTCTATTTTTGTGTGTGTGTGTGTGGGGGGAATTGGACAACTTTGCACTAATAGAGTGAATAGGGTTTTTATATGGTCCAATCATACCTTACTCTCTTATCACATCAAAATATTATTTCATAGAATCTATTTTTGGTGTGCAACATGGTGATGGTGAAATATGAGATAACTAATGTTACTTTATCAATAAGTCAAACAAAATGTTACTGTAAACATGGTATACTCTGAGTGCAAATGCGGAGAGTTTTGTGGGATCCAAATAAGCGCAGAATCTTTCTAAGAGTTTTAACATTGTTGCATGCCTAAGGTTGGATTCAAATCCAGAACCTTGGTTAAGATAAAAGAGACTTATGTCATCTCATTTAAGTGCTTTTAGGTTTATCAATATATAGACTATAGTTACTATATCATTCGCTCAAACTTAGTTTTTTCAAATGTTGAGGCAATATTCTTAAATTGATGTTTAAAATATAACAACTTTTGTCTTACGAGTTTATCAATATATAGACTATAAATTGATGTTTTAAATTGATGTTGAGGCAACTTTCTAACAATTAGGCGACTTGACCAGACAAATAAAATATAACAAATTTGTCCATAAGTCTAGGTCAACTTGTAAAATAATTGCAAAGTTGGACGTTGTTATTGGAGTTTAAATCCCAACTCTTCCACTTATGTTGTGTGTGTGGATTTCCATTGGCCGTTACCATTTTGTCTATCAACCATTGAAAAAAAAAAAACAAGATAACAAATTTACTCTATTGAAAAGTCATTAAAGATCCTGATCTTGTTTGTTCACTAATCAAGCTTGCTCATCAAGTTTCTGAAAACTTTACTCACGTATAAATACTATTCAGTTTCGTAACATTAAACATCAAGAGATTGCACTCGAGTGTAACCTACTTTGATCAAAGTGTTCATCATTTCAATACCTCTTACAAAAAATAGATATGATGATTTATCCTATGTATGTATTCAAATTAACCTTACATCTATTGAATGATAGCAGATCCCAACCCTAATCACACTCCTGTAAATACCTTTGATCTTCTTTAAGTTGTACAGATTAAATGAGTGAATATTGTTGTAAGGCTGTAGAGGCTAAGAAAATAATTTTGTACAAGTTTAATATGTTGGTGAATCAAAATAACTTATGTGTTAACTTCTCTATCCTTACTTTATTACAAGTATTAAATTCACACTACACATCACCTTTCTTGTTAATTATGCTTAATTTCACCAAAGCTTCAGAACATTTTAAGCCCAACAATATTTTATATCTTCCTAGTTCATCTTGATCAAAGTGTTCATTATTCCTAATGCTTCTATCAGAATGTAAACTTGAAGGAATTGCAAAAATAACAAGAAATCATTAAGAATTTAAAAAGTTTATTAACAAGAAATGGTCCACATATAAACTTGCACTGATTATTTATTGACTATCCAAACAAATAGTTTGTCATTCAATGTGTTTATCCTTGGTATTTTGAATTTATGAACTTTGATTCAAGAATCGTGAAGTTAAGTTGCAAGAATTAAAAATGACGAGGAAATACAATGACAAAATAGTAAAGAACAATGCCTTAAAAAAATATAGTAAAGAACAAAAACAAGATAATTGTTACAAGAAGAAATAACAAAAAATATATATGGAGAAAACATAAATGGAGATGACGCCTCACTCAAACTTCTAGAAAGAATGTAACAAAAGAAACTTCTACAAAGAAGATTAATGATAAGAAATGTGGAATGATCACCGCATGAAAACTTAATTTCCTAATAAGATTGAAAGGAATGGTGTAATTCATAGGCACAAAGAGTTAAAAACACTTACAAATACATAAAATGTAATTTCAACTAACTTTCGTGCAAGAAGAAGAAAAATCGTGAAACCAAAAAATCCTATGAAGGTAGGGTTGGTGGCAAAATTTTAATGTTTCTTCTATTTTAACACGAAAACACTTACAGATAAAACTCAAAATGGTAAAATGGTATTAACGATTTTAACGGTCATCTTGTTGATCTGTTTGTTAACTTCGATTAAATTTTAGTTCACTGTGGAATAAAGCTTCATTTTTATATGTTCAGATCAATAGAGAGGTAGGAGGCAACGAGAGAAGGCATGAGTATGGTGGATGTTGTAGGGTTACACTGATCTTATTCAAGGGAAAGAAAGACAGATCGTGTGTGATGGGCTTAAGAAATCCTTTCAGGTTGCTAATCCACCAAAAATCAAGGATTAAAATTAGAAAGGAGAGATTGGATAAGATTAGAAACGGGTTAAAGTTATCATATTCTATTGGTGCATCAAACAAAGTTTTATCATGTCATATCTCTGGACACCAAACTTTAATATACTTGTCTCCTCTTAATGCCTTCTCCGTTCTAAATGAATTGACGATTAAAAAATTCAACACAAGAATCCAAGACTCATGTGTTAGAATCCCAATATTATTTCAACTACTTCTTCCCATCAAAATTTCACTTTTTTCAAATTTATTAAATAATTGATGTATTGATCAATATTACACTCCCTCTGTTACAGTTTATAAGCAACTTTATGTTCATAGATTTAACTTTTCATATTCATTAAATAATTAATGTATTTGAAAAATCCATATAAACAAAATATGTAATCACCCTATTTAAAAGACTTATTGTTACTTTTAACGCACATTAAGAAAAGAATAATGGTGCAATTTTTTTGTTAGACGAAATGATAAAGCTATTATAAACTCGTTGAGGTATCGGGGATCGAACCAGATCATGACATTATACTTAACAATTTTGACATTTTTGTCGGTTAAGTTAAGATTTATGAAAAGTACAATTAATAGTTATTTGTATATGCATATTACTTAGTATAATAACTTAGAAATTTAAATCAAACAATTAACAAATTAATAAATCCACCTATTTATATACAAAATTTATCTATTTTAATTTGATCAAACAATGTCCTTTTTTCCAATTATTATTCCAAAATAGCAAGACAAATTAGTCCCGTCCGGCGGGTGATACTACATACATGCGCCTCTACGCCGTTGTTCCGGATTGGAAGGCATAAGGAATCTATAAAGTCAAATCATTGCATGTGTTGTTTCCAAATGGAACCCGCAGCAACAGCATCATGTGCTCTCTTTGGAAAGTCACCTTTCCGAGACCATTGTTTAGTGTCTTGTCCAGCTCTTTCTTAACTAACAACAACGTGACATCCACGTCAACTCAGATTTAGGTAAGAAAATATGAACCGCCACACAAATGCCGCATAATGTGGGTGGACCCAAAATAAAAGAAAGATGACAACCTAAATCAAAATAAAAAGTAAACAAGAATCGTTGGCTAAGATTAGAAAATTCTCCATTTGGTTAATTGATGTTGTTGATTTACGCGGTATTGGTGATAATGAATTGGAATTTTGAATCATTGCAACTTATAAATGCTTGATCCAAAAGACAAGGGACAAACATCATTATCTGCTACTCACTAAACAACACAACAAATTACAGCAAATATTCTTCTCATGATTAAAATATGTTAAATATATCATACAATTAACGTTTCTATAATATTTTCTATCTAACAATCCCAAACACTAACAAACCAATTCAGACTTATACATCAGGAGGAGGAGGGAGGGAGAGATTGCAAGAACGCCAAAAAATTAACATTTTCAAAAAATAAATAAATGAAATTTGTGATACAATTTCGCAATGCTGCTTGATCAAAACAGCTTAACCTTCTCAATCCAAACTGAGAAGCAATTAGAAGTTGTCATTTTTGCTACCGGCAATCCATTGAATCGAATGAGTCTGCAAACCCTGAAGGTTTTGATGGAATACTTGATTGGGTTTGTGAGAAAGACATGTCATTAAACATTGTGGAAGTGCCTTCATTGGCTTGCCATCTTTGTAGAGCTTGAGGAAGGCTCATGTGAAGGTCGATACCATAACCGTCTTCTTCTTCGTGGTTGCTAGGCTTCCATTGCTCTACCAGAGGAACCAGGACATTAACTGCATGTCCCATATCTGGTCTCTGGTATGGTTCACGAGCAGTGCAGTGGCCTGCCAGCTCAGCAATTTTATATATGCTCTCCATGGTTTCTTCATCGGGGTTGAGCGTTTGATCAATTGCTTTAGGGATATTCTCCTTGTTGACTAGTACCCTACGGAACCATGATACCAAATGAGATCTTTCGTCAGGCATAGTATCATCTAATGCCCTTCTACCAGTAATCAGTTCCATCAGAACTACTCCAAATGCGTAAACATCTACTTTGGTTGTCACTCTTCCAGTGGCTGAAACGGAACAAGATTACAGTTATTACAAATTACAATCAGGGAATAGACCAGCACAAAACAAATGCTACTATAGACATTTGATTAAATAATACTATGGCTACAGCTAAAACTATGCAGTTCTGAAAATGCAACCTAAACCCATGACAAAACAACAAATATAAGGTCCTACTAACAAGTGCAATAAGGAAGCTGGTTAAGAAGCAGTCAATAAACAATTGCTTCTAGTTATTTAAGAAAACAGGACTTAATAAATTTGGTATTTTTAATTAATACTAGTAAATACTTTATCTGTTCCATAAATAATTTCCATTTTTGTTTCTTTTTCTTTTTGGTCAATCCACTTTTGTTTCTTTAACCCCTGCCTTAAGGTTACTCATTGCCAATTTTGCATTGACCTAAGAAAAATAACAAGTCTTTCACCAATCCTCTTAATTACCAAATAAAAATACGAAATACTTATTATCTTCCTAAGATATCAATCATATCTATGTCCCTTTCTATTTTCTTTATGAAGTTTCATATGGTATTAAATGGATATAGGAAAACTCATAGATTAATCCAAGATTTGATGTAACCAGAGTATTTACAGCAACAAAAATGATAACTAGTTTCTTTTTTAAGGGAAAAATGATAACTAGTTGACATCTACTTCTAACAATCTATTTATCTTTAGATGGAAAAATATATTAGCCCCGAAACCCCATCAAGGGACATACAAGATATGCAAAGGGACATACAAGATATGCAAATTACTGACCACAAAGAAGGAAAAAACATTACAGCTAGTAGTTCAGAAACACATATATGATTTAAATATCAATAACTTTTCCATCAAACTGTTTTTGACTTCTCTTTTAAACAAAGCATGGCATTAAGTGGAGTAAGCCAGTAATAGATATATAGCTATTAACAAAAAATGGAAATAAAATAAGAGCTTAATAGAAACATAATAAAAGGATTTCTATACCTGCATACTCAGGTGCCAAATATCCAAATGTTCCAGCCAACCTTGTCTCGACGGAATATTTGCCATCCGGTGCATTTTTAACCAACCCAAAATCTGCAACCTTTGCTCTCATGTCATCACCCAAAAGTATGTTGGAGGGTTTTAAGTCCCTGTGAATGAAGCTTTGCTGAGCTAAGCTGTGCAAGTATTCTACTCCTCGCGCTACATCCAAAGCTATTGCTACCCTCTGTAACCAAGTCAAAGGAGCACATCCATTTTCACCCCAATCAAACAGATGTTGCGTTAATGTTCCTTGAGGCATATACTCATACACCAAAAGCCTTTCATTGCCATTTATGCAGTATCCTAAAAGAGCAACCAAATGCCTATGCCTAACTTTAGTCAGAACTGCAATCTCTGCTTGGAACTCATTCAATCCCTTAGTTCCAACTGCAACAGATTCCATCCTCTTGACAGCAATCTTAGTTCCATCATGCAGTTCCCCTTTATAAACAACTCCAAATCCTCCCCTACCCAAAATGTTATCTTCACTGAAATTACCGGTTACTTGTCTAAGAACTTGGATTGAAATAGTAACGTTTCCACCCTCAAAAACCTGAAGGTTGTCACTACGCTCACTTCCCTGACTCTGTAACTCACTCGGAACTCCACCATATCCATTAGAATTGGAAACATTACTCATGACATCAATTTTAACATCATTTTTACCATTTTCAGGATTATTAACCCTTCCAAATTTCGTATGCCTCCTGTTTTTAGCATAACACTTACAAAACACAAACAACACCACTGCAACAAAAAACACAGCAATAACAGCTATACCTGCAATCCAACCGGGTGACAACGAAGAACCACTTGGCTTTCCCGAAGGACTTCCACTCGGCCCACCACTAGGATCCGTTGGTGGAGCAGTTCCACTTCCTCCATCACCTGTAGACTTTCCAAGCAAAACATTACCAGCCGAATTGAACCTCACTTTACCCAAAAATTTAGGAGTCTCTCCAGATAGATTGTTATTAGACACATCCAAAACCTCAAGTTGAGTCAAACCCGTCAAGCTCCCCGGTATTGAACCTGTCAAATTATTACCATTCAGATACAAATTCCTCAAATCAGTCAAATTCCCAAATGCAGATGAAATAGTTCCATTCAAATTCTGCTTGGCTAAATTAACCGTAATAATCTTTCCTCTGGAACACACAACAAAGGTCCAATCATCACAAGGATCATTCCCTTTCCAAGAATTCGCCAATGGAAGTGGATACCCAAAACCAGCAGCAATATCAAGCAAAGTACTAACCCTCGGATCACAAGGTCCGGGAGTAGTTTTACAAAAACTATTAATTCCTTCATCAAGAGTAACCTTTACACCTTTCGCAAAAGAAGGCAAAGGACCCTGCAACTTATTATTGTCCAACGAAACATTCGTCAAACTCGATAAACTCATCAAAGAAGATGGAACAACACCTGTTAACTGATTATCACGAAGCTGAAGATCAAACAGATTAGTACAGTTAGACAAATCAGGAATTGAACCAGTAAACTTATTCTTCTGAAACCAAACTTGAGCCAAATGCGACATCGACGCAAGCAAATCTATCGAACCGGTAAAACCAGACCCGTCATTCTGATTATTTAGCCATAAATTCACAATCCCAGATCCTGAAAACGAGTTAGGTAAATCTCCAGTGAGATTATTGTAAGATAACCTCAGATTCTGCAAACTCACCAATGGATCGAAAATATCCGGCAATGAACCAACGAGATTTGTTTGACCTAGGTCAAGCTCAACGAGATTCGAAGACTGAGTGAAATCCGTAGGAAGCTTCCACGGTTTGAGATTGATGTTTTCCGTCAAGGAGAGCTTCTGCAAACTGGTGAGTCCAACGAAACAACCTTCAGGGATTGAAGTGAAGTTGTTGCTTCCAAGGAAAACCGTTTGAAGCAGGGTGAGGTTCGCGAGTGAAGGCAACGCGCCGGTAAGCGAGTTGGATTGAAGAGAAAGTGTAGTGAGCTGAGAGAGTGAGTTCAGATCGGAAGGCAACGTTCCGGTGAGTGATTTAGAACCTAAGTTTAACGACGTAACACGGTCTGAACTGTCGCATTTCACGCCGTTCCAGCTACAAAACGAGGTTCCCGACCACCCTGACGGAGGTGGTGTGAGGGATTTGGCGAGCTTCGACATGAACGCGGCATCGTCGGCAATGGCGGTGTGAAGAAGGAGAGAGAAAGTAAAGAAGAGTTTAGAGAGAGAAATTAGGGTTTTGAGTTTTGATTTTGGGGGAGCCATTGGGAGGAAGAAGAGAGTATGGTGTAAGTAGTTGCGTGAGAGAGTATTTAGATGAAGAAGCTAACCCCCATGTGGTAGTTATTGCTTTCTTCTTTTTTATATATTTCAAAACTATATAATCAATTAATGATCATGAATAATGTCAGGGTTTTTTAATGATGGAAATTAATGGATTTGCATATGGAGGAAATCATTTTTATATGATTATTTATCATTAGCGGATTTGGATTCTCTCATTGAGTCTATTCTCTACCTTAATCTCAGTCATGTACTAATTCTTTTCTCTTTTTTATTATTTTTGTATCAATTAATTGTTGGATTGAAAAAAGAGAGATGATCGAACCAAAAAGGTTGGAGAAGATCCACATCAAAAAACCCGAGTGAAACACTTGACAAAAAAATTAAAGACAAGCCGAGTCCAACTTATCTTAATGCAATATGAAAATAGTGAGTTTAGTTTGAAATTTAATTTAAGTTTCAGATATGTTTTTATTTATTCAACTTTAATTTATAAATAAATTCACCAAATTAGCTATACTTCAATTATGTTTGAGTAGATTTTTGTGAAATTTATAAAATGAGTTTTCTTTTTCGTGAATTTGAGACAACAAAGTGCCAATATACTGCAAGTAAGGTAAGGTGGTTATTTTGGTGTGAAATAATGTTACTTTCAGTTAAGTGTTAAGTGAAGTTTGGTAATGACATGATTATAGTAAAAGGAAAATACGGTGGGACCCACATCCAGAGTAGAAGATTGGAGAATGAGATGCATAAACCGCTGTATTTCATGGTTTAGGCAAATGTGGACCCAACGAATGCCAACTGTTGCTTACTAGATTTCGTGTATACAACAAATACAAAACCATCATCTAATTGTCTCTGTCTTTCGCCATTGACCCTTCAGAGAGACCACCTTAGCCGGTGGTCGAATTATTATTCTGAGCATTACATATGTCCTTAATGTGATTATTTATATCCTCTTTTTGGTATATTTAACACTGATTTATAGGACATGGAAGCGTCACAAGCAAGAATCATAAACTAGTTTACCAAACACCTTCCTCTTTTTTCTGACTTTTGACACTGTCCTAAACTTTTTTATTATTCTCTTGTTCCCTTTCCATACAAGCTTCATCGTCAGCCCCAGCCCCAGCCCCAGATGCAAAAGAAATAACTGCGCCTCCCATTTTTTCTTTTTGTTACTCATTAACTTCGTTTATTTTAAAGATTTTGAAACATTTCCATATTGTATTTTTTTGAATTTGATATCCTTTGCGAATAATTGTGATGATTAATCCATTAAATTGAGTAAGAATGTAGTTGGTGCATAGTTTTTCGTTAAGGTGTGTTTGGTTTGGAAGATAAGTTCAAAAGAAAGAAATAGATAAAAGAGGGTTTGAGAAGAGAGAAAAAGATGAGAAATAAACAAGATTCGACGTAGGGATGACAAAGTGAGTTGACCCGTCCTATTTATATATGTCCGGCTTAAACCCGTAAAAAAAGGGACAAGTTGAGTCAATTTAGACGGTCGGGTCTAAAATTTTAATGCGCCACACTTAATAGCGAGCTGACGAGTTGGTGTACCGGTCTGTCAAACAAGTATATCCGTCCAAAATTCCAATGCGTCACTTATAAGACGAATTTAGTTTTCTAATAACATATATTTTAATCTTCAATTGTCTATCAATCAAAGGTGTAATGTCAGATATCTTTGGGGGGGGGGGGGGGTTTAGACCCCTTCAATATCTATTTGATTTCCTTTAAAATTCAGAAGATAATTTTTGGATGGCATATTTGGTCCAGTGGAAAAGGGAAAGAAGAAAAAAATTGAAGGTATATTTCAACCATCGTTGATCTAGTGAAAATTAATTGTCATTCGAGGTTGAATTGTTTGCTTTCACAAATTTCACATAAACAAAACAATAAACAATATTGGCCCACTTTTCATTGTAATATATATCATGGATGATTATTTCTTTTTAGACCCCTTCATTATTTATTAGAGTTCCTTTAAAATTCGGAAGATAACTCTTGGATGACATCTTTTTTAAATTTTAACACCTCTAACAAATAACTCAACGAAAGCATTTTTCAGTCGAAAGAAATATTGAGGGGTCTAAAAAAAACATAATGCATTAGATGTCCTATACTAGGTTTGTGTTAGCGCAACAATGATAACTTACAGTACTAGTTATCTGTTTTGCTAAGAGAGAATTGAGAGAGAAAAAGAGATAATACTATTGATTATAAACTTGTAATTCTCATTAGTAGTATTTACATCATGCTTGCATACAAACTTATTCATATTACTTGCTTATTAAGTAACCAAAACAAACTAACAAACTTTGCTTAAAAGTAGCTAACTATAACTACTTTCTATCTTAGCTAAACTTTATTTGTCTCCACTAACTTGAATTAAAATTAATATTTTGAAGTGTTTCAAGACGAAAAAGGGAAAGAAAAAAAGGAAGGTATGTTTCAACTGACGTTGGTCCAGTGGAAATTAATTGTCGTTCGGTTTTCTAACGACAGTTAAGTGTCGTTAGACACTTTTGAGATCGATTTAAACCGACTTAAAAAATTATTGAACTGCTTTAAAATGTGTCTAACAACACTTAACTTCTGTTAAAATGTCGAACGACAGTTAACCGCCATTTGAGTATATTTTTGAGCAATTTAAGAAGTGAGAAGAGCAATATTCTACCATTTCTATTTCTATATGTTGTTATCAATATGTGCCTTTCTAGCATCGAGTTATATTTTAGTGTGATTTGAATCCCTTATTTTATGCAATACACCTCCTCGAGTTTGGCTTATTTTTATCAAAATATTTTTACCTCAAAAAGTTAAGTTTTATAAGCTATATTTCATTAATTCACTGTACTTATATTATCTTCTAAAGGCTAACTGTTTTTTTGTTTGGGACAGATCCCAAAGGGTAACTTGTATTCTATTAATTTAAGAAATTAACATGACAAACAATATTGAGTTATGGACCTATCATGGATAACTACACCAAAATTTATTAAGTAACATAATTCAATCGATAAAGATTTGACTCATATTCTGAATAGATACGAGTTCAACTCTCGATGTTAGCATGATGACTTTTCTAGTAAACTAGACCATCGATCCGTGCGATACACATGTCATATCAACTATAATATATAAATATAAGAATAAAGTATATCACATTATAGATTTGATCTGTAATTGAAATTAAAACTCCTTTAGTGTTTTGTAAAAAAAAAAAGAGATTTAAAAAGTCGATTAAAAATGTGATTTTCAGATTCTAACCATTAACATAGTAAAATTGGTTGTTTGCAAAAATGCTAATTTAAAACTTAGGCTTAATAAGGTTTATGAATACTCCCTCAAAAAAAAAAAACAGGTCTACGAATACATTTTTTAAAAAGGGAACTTTTTTTTAGGGATTCAAAGGGAACTCATAATTACAAAATGTGGAGCATATTACATCTATTTAACATGTAAATAATAAATACAACTCACATTTATCTATCTCTTGAAAAAAAGAAAACAAAAAAACTCTCATAGGAACCTATATGTAGGAACACAATTTTTTTCTCACAGGAAACTTATAATTACAGTGTGTGGAGTATATTACATCCATTTAACATATGTTTTTTTCTCTAAAAACGGTAATCAATATGGGAAGAACATAAACCAATATACATAAAAATTACTTCAAGTAAAATCCTCATATGCAAAGGCATTAACGTAAATTTTTTATGCATGTTATGTTTGTGCAAACTTTTCATTTACTTGTTGATTTAATTTCACCAATCTAGTCTTTAATGAATCAAGACTAAAAAATGACTTCATTTGCTCTTCATGCAGAATGAAAAAGTAGCAGTGCCTCACTGACAACAACTAATAAAGTGCATCACTATTCTGCAAAAATTTGGTAGAAAAAAAAAAGCAAATGATTACATGTCTGCCATATATTTAGAGAAGTTTTTTTTAAAATATATTTAGAGAAGTTAGAAACACTAAAATCTCAAAATAAACTCAACTGTATAAAAGTTTAGAGTAAATCTCATTATTTCCCTCTCATAAACGATTTTGATGCTTGATTCCAAGAATCAATTGAGAGGGTGAAAATGATTTCTACTGAAAAGTGAAAAACTCAAATTGAAAAATCCATTTTTCTTTGTTCAAAAGCAAAAAAAAAGAAAAAAGATACAGTTAGACGTATTCCAGATCTTTAGTGAAGACAACCTTCGAAAGACACTAAGAGCATGATGTCGAGAACTCGAGATCATTTTTTGTGGTTTGCGATGATGAGAGAGAGCACTAAAGAGCTTATTACCAAAGATGAAATTGATATGAGAAATGAAGCAATGAAGAGAGATAAAGAGCTTACCAACTATAATTAATGCAAATGTTTTGTGAATAAGCTGTGAAAATGTTGTAACCTTCGGTAATCCACACATCTATTGAGCGTGGCTTGATATGCATTGGAAAGAGAATGAGAATTTAATGTTGATGTAAATATATGTTAAGTAATGATTACGTTGAAATTGATCAAAATGGATGGGAGAGATGTTATTATGCATTAAACATGAATAATCAAAAGTAATGGCATTAATAATATGTTGTGGAAATTCAAATTCGAATTTCAAATTAGCAAGATGATTTAAGAGTATTAATTGCGTGGAGAAAGGAGGGAAATTTTTAGATTAGAAATATGATTTAATTAATTAGGGTTAAGTATAAGTTGATCGGTTAAGATTTATAAATAAGAGATAACTATTCCATAAAAAAATTAAAGAATAAAAATGAAATCAGACATATATATTGCTTATAGAAATGCTATAAGTGGCTATCTTGAAAATGGCTAATGTGATAGTGGAGAAAAAAATTAATGGTTTGTTTAAACGGAAGTTTGATATTGGATATCAATTAATGGAAGCAAAATTAAATCAAAAAAATTGTCAGTGGCTTAGTGGTGAAAATGTTGAGAAAAAGCCATTAAGGCTCGAGTTCGAATCCCTGCAAAAAAGAAGTCGGTGGTTTAGTGGTAAATATGTTGAGAAGAAGTTATTGAAGCGTATTGAACACTCAAATTAGTCTATTTTTTAACTCAATACCAAGTTTAAAAATAAATAATATGTGAACACTTTTAAATTTGAAGTCTTCCTTAAGTTCATGATACAACTCACTCAAACTTTCAAATTTGATAAAAACTAATTCATTTAGGATTTATAATCCAAGCTGGTTGGATAGACTTACACTAAAAAAGTTAGGCTAAACTTTTATTTATTTTTTAAATAAGCATAGGCTAAACTTTCAACCACCATTTTTTCCCACTACCTAGGTGTTTTTCAGAAGTTTATTCTTGGACAAACAAAATTCGTTCTCAAACAGAAAAATGTGTATGGAAAAAAAAATATAATACACCTTATCTAGAGGACTGACGTGTTAGCAACAAAGTGGAAGTAATTGCCGCCAAATTATATAATTTTTTTCTTCAGTTTCTTGGGTAAAAAAATACTCCCAAGTTATTTTTTTTGAGGGGAAAATACTCCCAAGTTGGTACGCTCTTTTGTTGTTATGCAGCTGTATTGCATGACTGGGGCCTAAGTTTGGTCTCATGCTCATTTGAGTTGAACATTCCAATTTGCTTTTCTATCATAAATAATCTCTGTTGCATCAGAGAATGATGTCATAAAATAATGAGAAAATTTCCACACCCTCACAAATTTGAGAAAAAAAATACATATTTTATTCCATTTAGAGGATAAAATAGTATCAATAATTTTTCAAAACCAGCTGATAAATTTTAATTGCATGATAATTTATTTGTTCACTTCCTATTTTTCAGCCACACTCTCTGAATTGTGGCAAATAGTACATCGTGATTAACTGCTCTTTATTCTTGAAAAATTATTGATGTTATTTTTCTAAAGATATAACATTGCTCATAATATAATTAGACTCTTTCATATAGATGAAGAAATTTGATCACGAAATACACGAAACAAATACTTTTAGAAGAAGAACAATCTTCTGAATAACTACTTTTAACAAATAATATTTCCAAGTAACATTTTCTAAAGTGGAATTGAAGTTTAACAAAGTGAAGCATTAATGGAGACATTGTAATATAGTTTTATTTATATCTAAAATCTTATGAAATATAGAAAAATAGAAGTCTTCTAATGGTATAAAACAAAATTTATTAATGTTTAAGCACATATACAAAAAGAAATATCTTAAAAAATGTAAGATCAATTTTATAACCACCATATTTTAAAAAAACCTCTTTGCCCGTGCATCTAAACACCATGTAGTGCATCTAAACAACATGTAGGGACAACTCCTTCGCATTAAAAATAAAACAGAGGAAATATGAGAACTAATAATTTTGAGTTATGGAAAATGCTGTATACAGCGGATTTATTTTCAAGAAAACATCAAGAAACACTATTTCTTTTATTATGGCAACCCTCATGTTTGGTAAGTCGGACCTCTTTTCTTGTTTTATTTTTCTTGTTACAACTGCGATGTTTGATTCTTGAAGAATTCCCGAGAAATATCTCGCGTTATATAGCATTACTCGTGAGTTATACATGCAATATCATTTAGATAACTCTTCAAATTCCTATCAGAAGACCCTCCTTCTTTCACAGCTGCCCTAGCCAAATCCTTCCATTTCTTAGCATTCCTCCTTAGTTCCTCTCCTTTTTCTCCCTTCCCCATCACCACTTCCAAACACTTTCTAATTTCCTCAGCTTTCACTATCCCTTCCTCATCACGTTCCATCCTAACCCCAGTCTTCCAAACATCTTCAATCAACTTTGCATTAGTTGTTTGATCTGTCCATTGAGGAAATGCAACCATAGGAACCCCTGAACCCAAACTTTCCAAAGTCGAATTCCATCCACAATGTGTCACAAAGCAACCTAAAGAACTATGTGACAAAACCTCCACCTGACTACACCATTTCACTATCTTCCCATTCATATTATTCTCAAGTTCCTCTCTACAACTCAGCTCATCATCATCAACTGTTTCTTGTTTTTGTTGTTGTAATTTTTTATCTCTAATTACCCACAAGAAAGAAAATCCAGAATCTAACAATGCACGTGCAATTTCCTCCATTTGTCTCTTAGACAAAACAGCAAGAGTACCAAATGAAACATAAACAACAGACATTTCATCCTTTGAATCCAACCATTCAATGTAATCATCCTTTGAGTCAACACGGACAACGTCACCACCAAACGAATTATCCGTAGGATCCTTGCCATCCAAGAAAGCAGATGGAATCAACGGTCCGATGGGTATCAGTTTGATCTTACCAACATCAACTTCTCTCAGTGCATCCAGTTCAAACTCCTCAACAGTGTTCACAAGTACTATTGGGTTGTTTTCTTCATTCAACAACTGAAATTGCTCTTTGAGAGATGGAAGAGCAAAAGTGTATATATTTGAAGATAATAAAAAAGAGGGAAGGTCACCGCTTCCAAGAGAGAATGACAATCCCGGTAATGATATTGAACATGTTTCATTCACTGATTTGTCTGTGATGTAGTCACCATGTTCATGAAAGTAATAGTAGATATCAAAAACGGTTGCTGCTTGAATCCACAGTAGTGCTGATGGGAGGTGAAGCTCATGCGCCACCTTGGGAGCCCATGAAAGCATGAGAGTGTAGATTAAGCAAGTGAATGGATTATTTTCTTGTTCGGCGGAGAGAATGATATCTGTGAGAAATTCTGAGCCGCGGCGCGTAAGCTCGGACATGTAGGAGACGATGTCTTCGTCGCCAAAGGATTTTTGACCGTCTTCATAGCCGTCAGAGAAGGTGGCGAAGGTGAGGCCAGGGACGGTTGGTTTGTTGACAAGACGGCTGTATAAGTGGATAGTGGTAGCAAATGTGACTTGTGCTCCCAAAGAAATGAGTCGCTTAGCGAATTGGAGAGCAGGGTTTATGTGACCTTGTATAGGGTATGTGATGATGAGGAAGTGGTTGTTTTGCGCCATGATATAGTGGTAGCTTGTGAAAATGCAATGGTACTAGGGAATGGAGTGGAAAGGAAATGTGTGACTGGATATGCATGTATGGATGGATAGATAGGAGAAGTGTTTATATAATGCTGGTGGTGACGTTTGCGGTGACGAATCTCTAAGGGATACTATGATGCTATTATTGGATTTTAGCTTGGAGTGTTTGTATAGTAATACAAAGACAAGACATGCATGAAACGTGAACAAGTTGTACTTCACTTCATTTGAATCAGAGTGGAGATACCAGGGGCGTATCCTTTCTTTTGTGAATGGGTAGTCTTGGCTACCCTAGAAAAAAATATTATTCCTGAAATAGTTGATATGTATTTATATCGAGTTACCTTGAATAATAAACATTAAGCTATTCTAAATAAGTTTAGTTGTCAAAAATTAACATAAATAAAAAAGTAAAAAACTGATTGATATATTTATTTGTACCGGCTTTGGTACTTTCGGTCTCACTAACAATTATAGAGAAAACTTTTCAACAATAAAAATTATAATAGTCATAATTAAAATAATCTATTTGTGTAAATTGAAAAAGACATTATTAATCTATATTGTAAACAGTCATTTATGGATAAAATTGACTTTTTGAAACACATTTTGTCCAACTTTTTTGAATAGCTATTTTCAATTTTTATCATTTGTTGTTGCTCTTAGTTAATTTTTGAATTATTTTGTTTTTAGTCTCTACAACACTTGCGAGTTTTAGGTTAAGTTCCTAAGATTTTGTTTAATTTTAGTCCTTAATTTTTGTTATAGAGATTAAATCCAAGATTAAAAACACTTTTTTTTGGTAATTTTTTTAAAAAAAGGGACAAAAAATGAATAATTTCTTTTTTTGGACCAAACCTAAAAAATCATAATTTATAGGACTAAAAATATATTTTATCTTTAAATTTAATATGTTGGTTTTAAATTATTATTTTTTAAAGTTGATCCTTACGTAAATTTTTTCTTAACTTCTCCGTTGACCGTCATACGTGACACACACCTCTTCTACCATCACCTATAAATGTAACATGTGACCCTCACGGCCCTCACCTAACACTCAGTCTCACATGGGATGAAATTATTAAAAAGTCCTTTATATAGAGTGTATAATGGGAATAGGGAAAAAAAGGTGTCTCAATTAAGTTAGGATGAATTATGTATGAATCACTTGGTGCTAGATGAAAAGGCCATTTCCGTAAAGTTAAACAAGACAGTAGGACAGGGTTGGTCTTTCCAAGTTCCACCTCCACCACGTACACTTATTATTTTGGAATTTACTAGTGCTTTTGACATTTTTATTTTATAAAATACTAATATAAATCTAAACAAATGGACATGACGAAAGTAGATTAGAATTCAAGGATTACCGTTTTCCACCCCATCAAAAAAAGAAGAAGGAGGATTACCGTCTTCCAATGGTGTACCGTATATATCATAGTGATATGAATTGATACAGATTTTTGATGGAAATGATGCTTGAATGAATAACAACAATAAAAATTATGTACAAAATTGAAGAATCTTGGATTAGGGTTTCTAGAGTTTTTTTTTTTTTTTGAGTGAGAGAGAGATATGAGAAAGGCATAAGCAATTTTATTGATGAATTGCACTACTTTAGTATTTACAAGGTTATGAAATATATATACATCAATTGATGTAACAAACACCCGTAACAAACTTATTTCTTAACTTGCAAGTAACTTGAGTTAGTTACTTCTCATGCAAGTTTCTAAAACAAACTTTTAAAACAAGATAAAACTAACTCTAACTAAAATGAATTACTAAATCTATTACACCTCCTTAATTCATTTTGTTAGATGCTTCAGCCATTCCTAGCTTCATCTTCAAGTAATCAAAGTTACTTGACTTCATAGGCTTTGTGAGCAGGTCTGCTATCTGCTCATTTGTTGTGCAACGCTTCATTTTCAACTTTCCCTTGTTCACCTGATCTCTTAGGAAATGAAATTTAGTTTCAATGTGCTTGCTCCTACCATGAGCCACTGGATGCTTTGCCAAGTCTATAGCTGATTTGCTATCAATCCTGAGCTCCATCTTCTCATCCTTTACCGATTGCAATTTCATTAGCAACATGTTGATCCATTGAGCTTGACATGCTATCATAGAAGCTGCAATGTATTCTACCTCACAAGAAGATAATGCAACTACTTATTCCTTCTTAGAACTTCATGAAAAAGTTGCATTTCCAATCATGAACACATAGGCTGCAGTGCTTTTTCTGTCATCCTTATCTCCACTCCATTCAAAATCTGAGTAGCCTATCAGTTCACCACTTTGATTCTTAGAATACTGAATTCCATAACTGCTGGTTCCCTTCACATATCTCGGAATCCTCTTGACTGCAACTAAATGTGAAGTGGTAGGTTTCACCATGTATCTGCTTATCAAACCTACACCATATGCAATATCAGGTCTTGTATGGCATAGATACCTTAATGAACCCACAATTTGTTTGAATAAGGTTGAATCTGAAGGTGAGAAAAACACAAGAAGGGGGGGGGGGGTTGAATTGTGTTTTCTTTTCGCAACTCTTGAAGAGTGAGAATCTAATTCCTTTAAACTCAGAGTCTGAATGAGATCAGAGTCTGATAGGAGATTAGGTTCTGATTGCAGCGGAATAATCAAGAGATAAAGAGAGAACAGAGAACACAAGAAATTATACAGGTTCCTTCCACAAACCGGAAGTAGTCCTGTCCCCCTTGTACTTCCAAGGAGAGTTCACTAAAATGTAATATCAAATTACAAGTTGCTCAAACACACAGTATGAGACTTCCTTGCTCAAGCACACAGGCGAGAGACTTCCTTGCTCAAAGACACAACTAAGAGACTTCCTATGCTCAAGGACGCAGCCAAGAGACTTCCTTTGCTCAAGCACAAAAGCAAGAGACTTCCTTTGCTCAAGGACGCAGCCAAGAGACTTCCTTTGCTCAAGCACAAAAGCAAGAGACTTTTACACAATTACAGAAAAATTGAATACAGTTGAAACACTTGATAACAATCAAAATGTGTTTCAATTACAACAAAGACAGACTCTGTTTTACACAAAAGACAGACTCTGTTTTTCTGTGAAACTTAGAGATTCTAGAATACTCAGTTTGTAAGAATCTAAGTTAATGATGTGCTTGTGTTGAGACTCAGTTGAATACGAAAGCAGCGCAATGCAGTTTTTCTAAGTTGTAGAGTCCCACACTTCTTCAAGTCTTCTATCCTTTATATAGGCGTAGAAAAGAGACGTTGAGTCATCCAGCGCATCAGGATGATTTCTGAAGCTTGATCAATGACTGTTGATCTGTTGCTTGATTTGGTAATAGTCCTTCAATAGCATCATTTGAATTCCATTCCCTTTGAGGATTAATACCGGTAGACACAGTTGTCAAACTGTACGTGGTAGTGGAGTAGTGGAAACAGAGTTCGTACAACGTACTCTGTACTGGCCTGCAATCTTTGTCTTTGTGCTTCCCACGCTCAAGTTGACTTAGAAGCTAGCCGTTACTCCATTAGAGTTTCTTTGTGCATAACAATGCAGTTAGAGATCACTGTTAGCAGATCATCAAATTTGAGGCTTCAGACTCACTGTAGTACTAAGCTTCTGATAATCTTCAGACTCTCTAGGTTCTCAGATTCTGATGGTCTTCAGACTCTGATACAGTCTTCAGACTCTCTTTGGAACAGTCTTCAGACTTTCTTCAGCACAGACTTCAGACTCTCTTCGATACAGTCTTCAGACTCTCTTCAGCACAATCTTCAGACTCTCTTCGATACAGTCTTCAGACTCTCTTCAGCACAGTCTTCAGACTCTCTTCGATACAGTCTTCACAAGCAACAAGCTTCTATGGATTTATTGCTCTTTAACATTGTTCAAACAGAATGCTTTCTAAGATACAAATCTTAATTGATATCCTGCATACTTAAACAAATATTAGCAATATCCAATTGACAACTTTTTAATACCTTGTTATCATCAAAACTCAAAACGTGGTATTGCTGAACACCTTTGTTCCAACAGAATCTACTTCTTTCTCATTATTTTCCAAACACAATTTTACTCATGTATCAACTGGAGTTGAAATTGGTTTGCATTTCAACATATTGAACCTTTTCAACACATCTTGTGCATACTTCCGTTGGTGAATCAGAATTCCTTCTGAATTCATCTCAAACTCAATTCCCAGAAAGTATGTGAGATTGCCTAGATAAGACATCTCAAACTCCTTCATCATATTCTTCTTAAAGGCTTTCATTTCTTCTTCATTGTTTCCAGTAACTATCATATCATCCACATATAAGAATACAATGAGCTTATTGGTGGTGTTTCTGCAGTAAATTCCATGTTCATTTACACACTTCATGAAACCTTGTTGAACAAGAAAACTGTCTATCTTCTTGTTCCAAGATCTTGGAGCTTGCTTCAAACCATATAGGGCTTTGTTAAGCTTATATACATACTCTTCCTTTCACTTTATCTCAAATTCTGGTGGTTAACTCACATACACTTCTTCTTCCAACTCACCATTGAGAAATGCAGATTTTACATTTAACTGGTATATTGACCAATTATCTTTGACTGTTATAGCAACAATTAATCTAATTGTTTCTATTCTTACTACTGGAGCATACACTTCATAATAGTCTTGACCATACTTCTGTAGGAACCCTCTTGCAACTAGCCTGGCCTTGTGTTTTGCAATTTGACCATCTGGCTTCAGTTTTGTTTTGAAAACCCACTTAACATTAATACATTTCTTATCAGTAGGTAGTTGAACTAAACTCCAAGTTTCATTTTTCTCTATGGAGTCCAGTTCTTCAATCATTGTTTTCTTCCAATGATTTTGTTTTAGAGCTTCCTCAAAAGACACTGGTTTAGCTTTAGCAAGCATTGCTAGTTGCACAAGCTCACCTTCATTTGTGACTGCTTGATCAGGAAATCTTTCATAGTTTCTCAACCTGCTTGGTGGTTGACTATTCCTTGTTGGCCTATTTGGAATTCATGCACCTCCTTCATCTATATTCTCAACAATTTCTTCTTGTTCTTCAGTTTCAACTTCTTCTGTCTCTGAATCAGATAGATAGAAGTCTCTGTCAAACTCATTTGATGCCCTGTCTTTCCAGTTCCAGCACTTTGTTTCATCAAACTATACATCCTTGCTGAACACTATTTTCTTCTTATTTGGATCATATAGTTTGTAGGCACCAGTTGAGTGATATCCAACCATAATCATTACCTGAGATTTATCATCCAATTTCCTTCTCAGTTGATCTGGTACATGTCTAAAACACAATGAACCAAAGATCTTCAAGTGTTGAACACTTGGTTTTACTCCACACCATGCTTTTTTTGGTGTTTTGTCATGCATCTTCTTTATGGGGATTCTATTGATGAGATATACTACAGTAGCAACTGCTTCTCCCCACAAGTAATGAGGCACCTGCTTTTCTTCAGCATGCTTCTTATCATATTTATCAGTGTTCTATTCTTCCTTTCTAAGATCCCATTGTGTTGAGGCGTGTATGGTGTAGTGACCTCATGATTTATGTCATTTGATGAGCAAAACTCATTAAACTCAGTGGAAGTATACTCACCTCCTCCATCTGTTCTTAGCCTACTAATCATTTCACCACTTTCATTTTGAACTAACAGTCTAAACTTCTTATACATACCAAATACTTCATCTTTCTTAGCCAACAAGTAAATCCATAATTTCTAGTGAATTCATCTATGAATGTCACAAAGTATCTATTTCCTTCTACTGATTTCACTTCAAAGGGTCCACATACATCAGAGTGAATTACCTCAAGTTTTCTGGTTGCATTGAATGGTAATATTGCATTGTATGAATTTCTGGCTTGTTTTCCAGTGCAACACATATCACACACTTCATTAGGCAGCTTTATCTTTGGTAACCCTTGCACCAATTTCTTCTCACTAAGCATATTCAAGTCCCTAAAGTTGATATGCCCATATCTTTGATGCCACAACTAGTTTTCACTATTGGTTTCTGATAGTAAGCATTGATCTTCAATCACACTGATGTTGATTTTGAAAGTTCTTTGCTTTGACATAGGAGCTTTCAAAATCAATCTATCATTACTATCATAAACCTTCATAGTTTGTGCTTCTATTTTCATAGTGTATCCCTTTTGCAGTAGTTGACCAATACCTATGAGATTGCTACTCATGTTTGGTACATACAACACATCAGTGATGCAAGCTTTCTTGTCATCCTTCCTATGAATCAAAACTTTCCCAATTTCTGCTGCACAAACTATGCTATTGTCTACAAATCTTATTCTTCTATTAACTTAATCATCTAATTCAGAGAACCAAGATTTCTTGCCTGTCATATGATTTGAACATCCAATGTCCAAATACCATTCATCACTTCTTTCTTCTTCCTCCTTGACTGTTGCCATTAGGAGTAATTCTTCAGAGTCTGAATCCTCATCTTGAGAAAATTTAGCTTCATCCTTGCTCCTTGGAACCCTCTTTGATCTGCATTCAGATGCATAATGTCCCCACTTCTGACAATTATAACATTGAATATCTTTCTTATTTTTCTTCTTCTTTTGATCATGCTTTGCTTCTTCTTTCTTATTATTTTCTTTACTAGAACCTTCACCATCTCCTTTTGAGTAATCAATCCAGGGTTTCTTTCCCTTCTTGAATTTACCTTTCTTCACATGTTGAGCCTGCAAAGCTGGACCAGATGCTACACTTTTTCCTCTTTCTCTGTTCCTATCAATCAATCCCAGTTCATGTGCTTCAAGACTTGCTTGCAATTCTTCTATCTTCATTGAATCCAAGTCCTTAGATTCCTCTAAAGCCACCACAATATGATCAAATCTTGAAGTCAAGGTTCTGAGAACCTTTTCCACCTTCATCACATCAGTGATAGTTTCACCATTCCTTATCATCTGATTTGTGAGATTGATCACCTTATCAAAATATTGACTAACAGTTCATCTTCTTCCATTGTCAATGCTTCATACTTCCTTCTCATAGCTTGAAGCCTCATCTTCTCAACTTGCCATCTCCAACATACAGTTTCTCTAATGCATCCCATGTCTCCTTGGCACTTTCATAGCGCATGACCTTCTCAAAGATCTCATTGCTTACACTTGATGCATCAAGAACATAGTTTTCCCATCCTTCTTCTTCAATTCTTTATGAGTTGTTTGTTGTGCATCAGTTGCATTCACTACTAATGTTGTTACACCTTCATTCACAACTTCAAGTACATCCTGTAACCTGAAAATCACCTTCATCTTTACGCTCCATTGATCAAAATTCTTGCCTTCAAATATTAGTAGATCCGCATGAATGTTGCCGTTATGAGTTGCCATTCTTCACGAATTCTCTAACAACAATGAACGAACCAGACTCTGCTATACCAATTTGATGGAACAATGGATGATGCTTGAATGAATAACAACATTGAAAACTATGTACAAAATTGAAGAATCTTGAATTAGGGTTTCTAGAGATTTTTTTTAGTGAGAGAGAGATATATGAGAAAGGCATAAGCAATTTTATTGATGAAACAAACACTCATAACAAACTTATTTCTTAACTTGCAAGTAACTTGAGTTAGTTACTTCTCATACAAGTTTCTAAAACAAACTTTTAAAACAAGATAAAACTAACTATAACTTAAATGAATTACTAAATCTATTAATTTGGATCATGTGTGAAAAAAATTATTGAACTCAATTTATAGTTTTATAAATTTTAGATCTTAAAGTAGCTTAATAGTGAAATCATCCATATAACACTCATGCATTTTTTGGTTTTGAGATATGATTCAAGTCCGAGCTAAGATCGCTGCTAACAAAATAGAGCTAAGACGCTAACAAAATATTATAAAAATTTACATTGAAGATATGATAAGGAACTGAAGAACAATAATAAGATAGTGATACGATACACATTTATTCGGATTCTTCTACATGGCTCGGACATAAAATCAGGACTGGTTCCATTTCTTTTTCAATCAAAAACTTAAAATCACTTCAAAAAAATTTATTTTTCATTCAAAAACTAACAATCAACTAAAATAACAAAAACTACCATTTTTAGTTAGTGGAATCACTTTTAAATAATGGGTAATGCTAACTTGTGTCTTTAGAGCACATGTTAAGAAATTCAAAAGAAGAAATATTCTTTTAAAAAAAAATATCAACTTTTAAAAGCACTTTTGAATAACTGTACCTTGGGAAACTGGTTTGTTTACCCTAAAATTCACCTCTGCTTGGGATGACTTTGTTGGTATGTGTTGATTGGGATTGAATGTTTATGCTACTATGTTGGAGTATATTCCCCTTGTGATATTGGGGGAGCATAAGATGTAGACTTAAGATCCATTAATCAGAGGTCAACGAAGGAGAGTAGTGTATTTGTGGTGGTTTTAACTAATGAAGATCCTTTCCATTTCCTAGATAAATGGAAAATGTCAAGTACTATAGTTTTGGTGTAAATATATTATATAAATGCACGTATTTCAAGAATTGAAAACATTAATTGTACATTTATACACCAAAACTATAGTAATTGACATTTTTCATTTATTTAGGAAACAGAGAGATTTGCACCCGATTTTAACGTTGTAAAGTGTCGAATAGAGAGGAAAGGTAGAAATACTCATCTTAACCAAAATTGTGCAGTAGAAAGGAGTGAATTTGAAAAGTTCATTTCATATATGGAGGCGGTTGATATTCCGGTGCATGGAAAGAAATTTCTTAGTTCAAATTGCATCACACATCGAAGAGCATATTGGATAGATTCCTCTTGTCTAAAGGGTTGATTGAGAAGTTAAGTTCTTCATCACAATGGATTGGTGATCAAGATATTTCCAATCACGGTTGTATTTACGTGAAAGTTTAAAAAAATAATGCGGGTTCAAAGCCATTTTGATTTGATAATTGCTAGATTAATCATAATTTTTTTTATAACTTTGTGAAGGAGAATTGATCATCATTTCAAGCAAGAGGAATACAGGAAGGCTCATTGTATTTGGGATAGTCGATTCAAAGTGTGAGAGAAATGAAGTTACTTGACAATCTTGCATCCATATATAGGAAGGGTTGTAGAGTCAGACAAAAGATTTTTGGGATCAGATATGCATTAAAGAGAGTTTTTTTGGCTGAAAAGGCTATGAGTTAGTGTTATAGGAATCCGAGTGAATTTTCATAAGAGTAGCATTTTTGCATTTAATCAACCTGATGAATATGTGGAAGCTGCATCTTCATTTTTGTCATGTAAAATACGAAACATGGAAAACTTGTTATTGATTCGATGATGAACAAATTAGATAACTGGAAAGGTAAACATTTGTATATTGGTGGCAGGGTTATATTGATGAATTAAGTTCAATCAAGTCTCCCTCAACAACAAAAAAAAGTTCAATCAAGTCTCTCACTTTGTGTTTTTTTCTTTCATTCTACAAAGCCTCTAAAAGGTTGTAAGTAATATGATGTCTATTCAAATATAATTTTTGTGGAGGAGGTGGGATAGAGGTAAATAAGATTTGTTGGGTTAGCTGGGATCATATTTGTGTTTCAAAAGAAGCAAGAGGTCTTAGGATTACATACTTGGATTTATTCAATTTAGCATTATTAAACAAATGGAAATGGAGGTTCTTAGTTGACAATGATGCTATTTGGTACCCACTTTTGCAAGAAAAATATGGTTTTGTAGTGTAGTGGATTGCGAGACCTGAAAATTGTGAGTCAATTCGACAATATTCAATTTGGTGGCGAGATTTGATCACAAATGATGAGGATGATTTGTTCTTAAATGGAGTAAGGTTGAAATTGGGATATGCTTTTGTTTGTTCGGTTTTTAAAAGATGTTTGGCTGGTTCAAATGCGATGGTATTGTGGGGAATTTGATACCTATGGGATAATGCATGTGTATGAATTTGTCACGAACAAGTAAAATGTTTAGATGTGGGCTATTGCCAAGTTAAAAAGTTAGATTTCGACTTTTTCAATCAAAAAATGAGTTGATGTATGTGTTGTCCCATTACTAACTTATGTCGTGGAAATAAACAACATCAAATGTTGTTTTCAAATACTCAAACTAAACATGTCATTTTTGTGTGTTCTTAGTGCATAAAAGTTTGGGTTATAAATAAAAAGGCATATATGTGTTACTATGAACTAGACGTTCAAGGCTTTGAAAAAAGAAGTAACGTTCAAAGAAGCGTAAAATGCTTGAAAATAAGTGCAAAAATGTAAATACGAAAAAAAATGTAAATGACTTGAAAATCAAACAAAGAAAAGAAAGATAAAAAAAAAAAAAGGCGTCTTAAACAAATAACTTGGACAATTTCTGGGGGTTAAATTGAATAATACTGACATGTATTATTTAATTGAAATGTCACTCTTCTATTGGTCAAACATTTGGGAGTATCGAAACACTCAATTTTGTTAGAAGTACCATAAAAATTGCCAACTAATAATCGTCTTCGAAATTGCATAGTATGCAGAGCTGGCTTTGTTCTGACACGTGGGAATTTTCTTTATAACCGTCAATAACTTCTCTTATTGTGTAAGGCTTGTTGTTTTTATTTATGTGTCAAGTCCGCAAGCCTCCTCATGCACCTTATATGCATCTAATTGCTCTTTTAAGGTCATATTTACTTATTCTTACACCTTATATGTATCCAATTGCTCTTTTATGGTCATATATTTATTCATAAAAATATAATATAATTTTATCCCGTGAATAAATACCCTCAAGTTTTGATTTTTCAATTTCAAATGTTAGAACTTGTATCGCAAAGGGATAAATTGGACAGTTCAGCTTGTGTAAGAACTGTTCCGCTGTTCCTTTTTAACTACATCAGACAACTGATATGGAAACCGTTAAACCCTTTGAGTTATAAAGTTTGTTCAATCATTTCCACCCATATCCCTTCAATCACTGTTTCATGTAGATCCTAATATATCTAGTTATCTACAAATTCTTCGAGCATCATTTCCTATGTATTTTACGCCCAAAAGGTATTGCATTTATGGGAGAGATTGAAAGAAATTCTCTGACATAGTTTTGAAGTTAACATGGTTGACCGTGATATTGTTGATGCCCACTCTCAACTTGTAAAGTATAATAGATGATTTAAGGCTCATCTCGATGTCACTTAGACAAACCTTTTTAGTGTTGTTCAAAACATTGTCATTATCCTCGTCAATGACATCTTAGCCATCTGATCTATGTTGGTCGATATTTCTAATACTCAAAAGGACCATAATGTATCTATCAAAAGATATAATTTTCTTGACAGACACAAGAATATCATCAACAAATCCATTGTAGTGTTTGATAACACCCAACAAGTAACTGATGAGTGTATAACCAAACTTCAATATGAACTCTAATGAGAAAAGGATGATAAGTTGTAGGGTCTTGTCGTTTCGTAGAGTAGAAATTGGTTTGCATATATCAATCAAACACAAAACTAATTTTGCTATCTTATCCCTTTTTTTTTCCCTCAAAAGAAAATTCCAAACAACCGTATTTAACGTTCAATGGGAGCAGTTAAAGAATCCACAATTGACGGACATAATTCCTTCCTCAACGTTAATCACTTGAAGAAAAATAATTATAGTTAAAGATTTTATCTACCTTGGCTAAATTCTTTCTCCATCAACGAATATATCCCTTGATTGATAAGTTGCTAGTGTAATGACCAACCCAAACATAACGCGACCCAACTAAATAAAAATTATTATTTAACATTAATGAGTTGATATTTTGCATAATGTCTACATATCCCTAGGTAAAGCAACTTTAGCCAAGGGATATCACCACTAAATCTTTAACTATAATTATAATAGCGGAGGAGATAGATGACCGAAGTAAAATATCACCATTAAAGTTGGTTTACAATGATTTAAACCAATAAGAGTGTAAGTATTAGAGAGGATGTTCAAAAGAGAGTGTTGTTAGCATTACTCATGAAATATGAACGAGTTGTTTCAAGATGATGTGGCATAATAAAACCCACAAAATAAAATAATATTTGAATAGGATCATATTAAAGTTGCTCTTAGGCAGAGATGCAAATTGATGTGCATTGAGGCTGCAAGTTTGAATCTAATTGGAGGCATTCGTATTTATTTTAATGTTGTAATTTTTTCCTCACAAATACGTTGTCGAGTCAGCCTTTTACATAGTAATGGTGATACAATTTTGTAACGAGTTTGAACTTTTCTAATGTTGGCTTAGGATTGCCTCTCCTCTCCTTCTTCTGAAAAAATTAATGATATCACTTTACCCTATTTATAAAAGAAAAAAAATTCAAAAAAAATAAAATAAAACAATATTCGCAGTGTTAAAAAAAATCAGCATGTATGGGTAATAAGGAACCAATCACATAATCATATACTTATTTTTAAAAGGAAAAAGCTAAAGTTCACAATAAAAAAATTCGTCAAAGTTGCACAATCACGTTGATTTGAGTTCTCTTTTAATTATAGTTTTACTTCAAACTAAACTTTTTGACTCGTGCGATGCTCGAATCTATGTAAAAAAACCTCACAAAAACTTCATAGAGATAGATTAATTAGACCAAAATTTCATAATATTCACCTTTAAAGGCAATAAGGTTTTACCAAAAGATTTTTTTAGTTCTAATGATTCAAAATTAGATACTCCTTCCGTCTCACAATATTAATCGTTTAAGGTTTGTGCATGATTACTAAGGAAATAATTAGTTATGTTGATTTTAATGGTAAAATTAGTAGCATTTACTAAAACACCCTTATTAATTGTAGTTAATGGAGTAGTTAAGTTGGATGAAATTCAATAAATAAGAGTATAATAGTGAGAAAAAAATAATAAATGTTGCATTGGTATTGTAAAGTGACAATTATTTTGAGAAAAAGAAAAAATGTTAAAGAGACAATAATTGTGAGACGGAAAGAGTATGAGGTATGAATTGTGGATAGCAATTAGAGTGGACATAAAGTAAATGATTTTGGAAGGGTTCAAAAATGGAAGAAGTTGACAGAAAAGGAAGAAGAATGAATGGCAGAAAGGGTGAAGAGGATTCATAAGAAAGAGAGAGGCTTGTGAATGATGAGAAAAGAAAAGTGAAGGAAAACAAATAGATGCTAGAAAGTGATAATGAATGTGGTAGACAATTAGACACATGAAGCCACATTGAGTGATGCAAAATTTATTTCTCTATGGAAACATTCCTTGAGCCGTGTGCACATAGTTAAGTGTTAGCTGTAATTATCATTAATATGATGATTTGGGAGGGAACATTATTAGATGTTAGTTGTAATGGTCATTAATATGATGATTTGGGAGGGAAATATGGGATTAGGGTTGCAAAAGTGCTTATCAGAATGCATAGCATTTATATTAAGTATGATGATTGGTGTAGCCTAGTACACGCGTTTGTTTATGATAAATTGCAAATACTTTTCTTCACATCAATGTAGGATGTGAGTTGGTGATCTCCATTGATTGTTAGACAGTGAAATATGTGTTGCAACTGCAGCTCATAACTAGACTTATGTTTTATTTTATAAATATTATAAGTTAACACTATTAAAAGAGAGAATCACTTAAAGATAAACATGTTGTGTAAATTCGTGAGGTAAGACCATGTAACAACACTCTTTAAAAAGCTTAGCGCAACTTCAGCGGGAGTTATTTTATCACCGTCCGTCAGCTGTAATTGCAAAAGGGATGGTATTTTGTCAAAAATTTCAATGGAGAGTGCCAACATGTAATGCTCATCTCTTCCTGAAGTAACATTGCTTCACGTTTATCAAAGCTTTTTGTACAACAAATAGATGAAAAAGTAGAATGAGTACCGATAAAAATAAATAAAATATTAAAATGTTTGGTAAATTGTAGGACCCATTATTAAATTTTCAAGTTTGCAGAGCAAAATATAATTAAATTCTTATAGGATGACATGGTTAAATGAGACCCACAAAATACCCTTTGTAGAGTTCACCCTTACAAACAACATTTTTCAACTAAACCCTTTAGAGTTTGACCTAGTGGAGCTAACAAAGACATTAACATAGTTTTTTCTATTTTAAAACAAACACTCCACTAGTTGGATGTATAGCTAAAATTAGAAGAAACAAGAGCTAACTAATTTCCCCTATACATCAAATATCATCTAGATAACTCTTCAAATTCCTATCTGAAGACCCTCCTTCTTTCACAGCTGCCCTAGCCAAATCCTTCCATTTCTTAGCATTCCTCCTTAGTTCCTCTCCTTTTTCTCCCTTCCCCATCACCACTTCCAAACACTTTATAATTTCCTCAGCTTTCACTATGCCTTCCTCATCACGTTCCATCCTAACCCCAGTCTTCCAAACATCTTCAATCAACTTTGCATTAGTTGTTTGATCTGTCCATTGAGGAAATGCAACCATAGGAACCCCTGAACCCAAACTTTCCAAAGTCGAATTCCATCCACAATGTGTCACAAAGCAACCTAAAGAACTATGTGACAAAACCTCCACCTGACTACACCATTTCACTATCTTCCCATTCATATTATTCTCAAGTTCCTCTCTACAACTCAGCTCATCATCATCATCAACTTCTTCTTGTTTTTGTTGTTGTAATTTTTTATCTCTAATTACCCACAAGAAAGAAAATCCAGAATCTAACAATGCACGTGCAATTTCCTCCATTTGTCTCTTAGACAAAACAGCAAGAGTACCAAATGAAACATAAACAACAGACATTTCATCCTTTGAATCCAACCATTCAAAGTAATTATCTTCTGGTTCAACACGGACAACACCACCACCAAACGAAGTATCATTAGAATCTTTACCATCCAAGAAAGCAGATGGAATTAATGGTCCGATTGGTATCATTTTGATCTTACCAACATCAACGGCTTTTAGTGCCTCTAATTCAAACTCTTCAATGGTGTTAACAAGTACTTTAGGGTTGGTTTCTTCATCTAGAACTTGAATTTGGTCTTTGAAAGATTGAGTCGCGATAGTGTATATATTTGAAGATAATAAAAAAGAGGGAAGGTCACGGCTTTCAAGAGAGAATGACAATCCCGGTAATGATATTGAACATGTTTCATCCTTTGATTTGTTTGTGATGGAGTCACCATGTTCATGAAAGTAATAATAGTAGATATCAAAAACCGTTGCAGCTTGAATCCATAATAGCGCTGATGGGAGGTGAAGCTCACGTGCCACCTTTGCGACCCAAGCAATGATGATACCATAGGCTAAGCAAGTAAATGGACGAGCTTTCTGTTTGCCGGAGAGTATGATATTTGTGAGAAATTCCGAGCAGCGGCGCCTAAGCTCATCCCCGTAGGCGGTGAAGTCTTCGTTGCTTTCGAATTTTGGGCCTTCGTCGTAGCCATCAGAGAAGGTGGCGAAGGAGAGGCCGGGAATGGTTGGTTTGTTGGTGAGGCTGTTATGTAAGTAAACAGTGGTAGCAAAAGTGACTTGTACGCCCAAAGAAATGAGACGCTTGGCGAATTGGAGAGCAGGGTTTATGTGACCGTGTAGTGGGTATGTTATGATGAGGAAGTGGTGGTTTTGCGCCATGGTAGTGGTGGCGTGTGAAAATGCAATAGCACGAGCCAATGGAGTAGAAGGAAATGTGACATGCAACGGTTATGCATGTATATGGATGGATAGCATAAACTTAGTGTTTATATAGAAGTTGGTGGCCATGGTGACGAATCACTATGTGGTACTCATGTATAATTGGTGGTATAGAAGTGATTTAAATATTTTTTCTGGCGTTCATTTTTTTTACAGGGTAAAACTCAAATATGTCCCACATTTTAGAAATAAATCACATATGAAAGGGTGAAATCCACGTTAATTTGATTTAATAAAATATTGAGTGTGTTGTAAAAAATATTTTAAAAAAAGTGTTTTTAACATTTCTCTAGTGTCTAAAATGGTGTTAATTTATTTTATTTTATGGATTGAAGCTTAGGATGATTGTAATCTTGTACTAAATTCTTATGGTGAGTTTGGTTGGATACGGGCTTAACCAAAAGTATACAAAATTTGATTAAGTTTATAAATAAACAAAAATCAAATTTTATCTCATTAAATCTGATCGACTATATAAATCAAACGACGCTATAATGTATTATAGAAAATTGAATTTTTCTCCAACTCATTTATTTCTTGATCCTTGCTAATAGTTTCTCTTATAATCTTTTTACAACTACTCCTATTTTTGGTGATCTGACTCCCCCCACCTGATCTACTCTCCTAACTACATAATCTACAAATCTTCTCTCAAGATGTACAAATCATCTAAGTCTAGTTTCTACCATCTTTTCCACAATAAGTGTTACCCTAATTCTCTCTATAACGTCTTTGTAATCATATCTCATTTAATCTTATCATACATCCAACACAACATTTTAATTGAATTTTAAGATAAATTGTGTTCACCTCTTGACAAAAAAATTGCAACGCAACATTTTGATTTAATTTTAAGATGAACTGCGTTCACCTCTTTAAAAAAAAATCCGGTCACCAAATAAATATCTTTGAGTATTTCCAAATAAAAATCCGGTCACCTATTAAATTGGTGCGTGTCTTTACAAGTCACTCTCAAATTTGTTACGAACTCTGTTAATATTTCAAACTAGTCTCTATGTTTGTCAAAAGTTTCTCAAATTGGTCATTATCTTTATGTTTTAATTTTGTCACATGACGACCAATTGAAAGACTTTTGGCAAAAATAATAACTAATTTAAAATATTAATAGAAACAAATATTTAAGAGTGACTTGGAATGACAATAACTAATTTGATGTTTCCTCAATTTTTTTACGTAAGGCAAGGCACCGACACTCATGATGTTGTACAGTACTTCATTTCAAGCTATGAACACCATTGAATGAAATAAGACAAGCTAATCAAGATAGCGGGACAGGGATTGGTCCTTCCATTCCTGCCTTATACGGCTATTTATTAAAGCTAATTAAGAACGTGGAGCAGGGATCATCAATCCATCCCCACCTCCGCTCATTAGTCACGATTAATCTTTTTTTTTAAACAGTAATTCATTTCAAATCTTTGTAAGTCAAGTAAAAAACCTTAACATGAATATACATTTAAACTTAGCCCCTTATTTGATAACATGTTGATAACACACACACACACACACATATATATATATATATATATATATAATAATAGTTGTGACATAATGCAGTGGAGAAGATAATAATGAACAAAAATCACAGCCAAAGGTTGATGAAGGTGATGATAATAATATGTTCTCAACATGTTACTGATCCTGATGAACTAATATCAAAAGAAGATGTCGATGTTTGGAAATTGATTCGAGATATCAAAGGTAAGATGCATGCAAACCAGAAAAAGCTTTTGAATTTCTTTGGCAAAATATTGTTAGCTCTATGGAACCATAACTAATGAAAGAAAAATCCAAAACAAGTGGTGGCGGTGTTATTTCTCATGTTCCTGGTGCTGGGAAAACCTTTCTAATGTTCCAGAGAAAAGGATTTTAGTCCTTACACAAAAACCACACTCTAAACATGGTGAGAAGAGTTTGAAAATGAAAAGTTCTTGTTTGGTGTATATTATCCACAGTTGTCGAACCATGATAGATTCGACAAAACCAAAATCAGTGGTTCTTCCTGGAGCTCCAAGGCATTCTAATGATGTCAAACATGTTTTGGATTGTCTTAGCAAGATACAAAATTGACATTCACACCCTAGTGAGTTATACATGCAATATCATTTAGATAACTCTTCAAATTCCTATCAGAAGACCCTCCTTCTTTCACAGCTGCCCTAGCCAAATCCTTCCATTTCTTAGCATTCCTCCTTAGTTCCTCTCCTTTTTCTCCCTTCCCCATCACCACTTCCAAACACTTTCTAATTTCCTCAGCTTTCACTATCCCTTCCTCATCACGTTCCATCCTAACCCCAGTCTTCCAAACATCTTCAATCAACTTTGCATTAGTTGTTTGATCTGTCCATTGAGGAAATGCAACCATAGGAACCCCTGAACCCAAACTCTCCATTGTTGAATTCCATCCACAATGTGTCATAAAGCAACCTACAGAACTATGTGACAAAACTTCCACCTGACTACACCATTTCACTATCTTCCCATTAACATTCCTTTTAAGTTCCTCTCTACAACTCAACTCGTCATTTTCACCCTCCTCTTCTTTTTGTTGCATTACTTTTTTGTCTCTAACAACCCACAAGAAAGAAAATCCAGAATCCAACAATGCACCTGCAATTTCCTCCATTTGTCTCTTAGACAAAACAGCAAGAGTACCAAATGAAACGTAAACCACAGATGATTCATCCTTTGAATCCAACCATTCAAGGTAATTATCCTCGAGCTCAACACGGACAACGTCAGCACCAAATGAAGTATCATTAGGATCATTACCGTCCAAGAAAGCAGATGGAATCAACGGTCCGATGGGTATCATTTTTATCTTACCAACATCAACGGCTCTGAGTGCCTCTAATTCAAACTCTTCAACGGTGTTAACAAGTACTCTAGGGTTGGTTTCTTCATCTAGAATTTGAAGTTGTTCTTTGAAAGATTGAATAGCGAAAGTGTATGTATTTGAAGCTAATAAAAATGAGGGAAGGTCACGACTTTTAAGAGAGAATGGCAATCCATGCAGCTCAATCAAACTCGTTGCATCCTTTGATTTGTTTGTAAGGTAGTCACCATGTACATGAAAGTAATAATAGTAGATATCAAAAACCGTTGCTGCTTGAATCCACAATAGCGTTTATGGGAGGTGAAGCTCACGTGCCACCTTTGCGACCCAGGGAATAATGAGAGTGTAGGTCAAGCAAGTGAATGGACGACCTGCCCGTTTAGCAGAGAGTATGATATCTGTGAGAAATTCCGAGCTGCGAAGCTTGAGCTCAGACATGTAGGTGACCACATTGGTGTCGGTGTTGGATTTGTGACCGTCGTCGTAGCCGTCAGAGAAGGTGGCGAAGGAGAGGCCAGGGATGGTTGGTTTGTTGATAAAGAGGTTGTGTAAGTAAACAGTGGTAGCAAAAGTGACTTGTGCTCCCAAAGAAATGAGACGCTTGGCGAATTGGAGAGCAGGGTTTATGTGACCGTGTAGTGGGTATGTTATGATGAGGAAGTGGTGGTTTTGCGCCATGGTACTAGGGAATGGAGTGGGAAGGAAATGTGTGACTGGAGATGCATGTATGATTGGATAGGAGAAGTGTATGTATAAGGGTGGTGGTGACGAATCTCTATATGATACTCATGATGCCATTATTGGATTTTAGCATGCATGGGGTGTTTGTATAGTAATACAAGACAAGACATGCATGAAACGTAAACAAGTTGTACTTCACTTCATTTCAGTTAAGGGTAGCTATCATTTCAGATGTTACGAACCAATGGAGTCGATGGAAATGTGACAGGCAACGATTATGTATGTATACGGATGGATGTGATATATAGGTGTTTAGGTATAAAGTGGTGGTGGTGACGAATCTCTCTGTGGTACTCGGTACTCACTACTCATGTCATGCATAATGATATTTGGCTGTATACTGTCTGTCTAGTGATGTCAATTTGTTTTATTTTAAGGATTTTAGCTTGGGGTGATTGTAATCTTGTAAAACCTTGGGTATGTTTTGTTGGGTACTTCATGAAGGCAAATCAAGACTGTAAATGTATTAATTCTACGTTCATTGCTCTTATTTCAAAAGTTGATTGTCCGCGCCGTTTAAATGAGTTCCGACGCATCTTTTTGGTGGGGGGTTTGTATAAAATTTTGGCAAAAGTGTTGGCAAATCGCTTGAAAGTGGTGATTGGCAGTGTCGTTTCTGAATCTCAAACAGCTTTTGTGCAAAATAGACAGATTCTTGATGGTATTTTGATAGCTAATGAGGTGGTGGATGAGGCTCGCCGTTGTAAGAAGGATCTTCTGTTGTTTAAGGTCGATTTTGAGAAGGCGTATGATTCTGTTGACTGGGGTTATTTGGATGCAGTTATGGAACGGATGTCTTTTCCGTCGTTATGGAGAAAATTGATTAGAGAGTGTGTTAGTACAACCAACGCATCTGTGCTAGTGAATGGCAGTCTTACAGATGAGTTTCAGTTGTCGAGGGGTCTTCGACAAGGGGATCCTCTATATCCTTTCTTGTTTCTGTTAGCGGCTGAGGGACTTAACATCTTGATGAAAGCAATGGTTGATTCTCATATGTTTCAAGGTTATAGTGTAGGGGCGGCCAACCCTGTGGTTTTGTCACATCTTCAATTCGCGGATGATACATTGTTACTTGGTGTCAAAGGTTGGGCGAATGTTCGAACTCTCCGTGCTACTCTTCTTATTTTTGAAGCTATGTCGGGGTTGAAAGTGAATTTTAATAAAAGTATGTTAGTGGGGATTAATATTTCAGATTCTTGGCTTCGTGAGGCAGCTTCGGTGTTGCGGTGTAGAGTGGGTAAGGTTCCTTTTGTGTACTTGGGCTTGCCTATTTGGGGTAATCCGCGTCGTCTTAGTTTTTGGGATCCTATTGTGAAGCGTATTAAAGCTAGACTTATGAGTTGGAATAGCCGGTTTCTTTCTTTTGACGGACACTTGGTACTTTTAAAATCTGTCTTGACTTCTCTGCCTGTCTATGCTCTTTCTTTTTTCAAAGCTCCATCAGGTTTAATCTCTTCCCTTGAATCTTTGTTTAATAATTTCTTTGGGGGGGGGGGGGGGGGTAGTGAGGATCATAGAAAAATTACTTGGATAGGTTGGAAAACTGTTTGTTCGAAAAAGGAGTACGGAGGTTTGGGGGTGAGGCAGTTGAAGGAGTTTAATAGTGCTTTGTTAGGCAAATGGTGTTGGTGGATGTTGGTGGACAAAGGTGGTTTGTGGTATAGAGTTTTAGTTGCCAAGTATGGCGAATTAGGTGGCAGGTTGGAGGTTGGGGGTCAGAGTGTTTCTTGTTGGTGGAGGGAGGTGAGTCGATTTAGGGACAGGGGCGGTGTTGGGGAGAGTGGCTGGTTCGATAGCCACGTGATACAGAGGGTTGGAGATGGGACTGATACGTCGTTTTGGTATGATAGATGGTTAGGGGACGTTCCTTTATGTGATCGTTTTCGTCGACTGTTTGACTTAACAGAGAATAAGTTCTTGACTGTGGCAAACTTGTTCTCTGATGATGCGGAGCAGTGGGGAGAGGTGTGGAAGTGGAGGCGTAGGTTGTGGCAGTGGGAGGAGAAGATGTTAGCGGAGTGTAGGGCTTTACTTCTTGATGTTCTCTTGTTTCCTAATGTTTCAGATAAATGGGTTTGGCTTCCTGCGCTGTCAGATGGATACACAGTTCGTGGTGCATATAATTTGTTAACCTCTCTGGATCATACTGGTGAGGCTTCTGCTTCGGAGCTGGTGTGGCATAATCAGGTTCCCTTGAAGGTTTCAGTTTTTGCGTGGAGACTCCTCCGTGACCGTCTTTCAACAAAGTCTAATTTGATTGCTCGGCGGGTTCTGTCGACTGATATGTCCTTATGTGTCGCTAGTTGCGGTCATCCTGAAACGGCACAACATCTATTTTTATTGTGCAACACTTTTGGTTCCCTTTGGCATTTGGTGCGTGACTGGATTGATTGTTATGGGATGGATGCTGATAATATTTCCAACCATTTTCTTCAGTTTACTTATTTGACAGGTGGTGCTAAATCTAGATGTTCTTTTATGCAACTTATATGGCTTCTTTGTGTCTGGGTTGTGTGGAACGAGCAAAATAATCGCATGTTTAATAATGTAGTTACTCTCATTCCCCGTTTACTAGATAAGGTTAAAATTCTGTCTTTATGGTGGTTGAAAGCTAAAAAAGCTACCTTTGTGTTTGGTACTCAGCAGTGGTGGTCTTGCCCTCTTGTTTGTTTGGGTATAGGCTAGTATTCGACTGCTGTGTTGTGTTTGTAATTGTTGTAACTTTTGGTTCCTTTTGTAGTCTGTAAGGCACACGTTGTACTTTTAGGACTGCTTTGTTTTTAATTTCATTATAGTATGTTAAAAAAAAAAAAAAAACTGTGGGACACGGGTTGGTCCATCCACATCTACTTCGTACACTTATCGGTAAAGTTAATTAAGACCGTGGGACATGGTTGGTCAAATTTTATCGAATGAATTTGAATCCTTTTGTGATCCAACCATAAATTTAATTTTAACAAAACATAATCCAATCATTAATTTTAATTAATTGTTGTATGTTGGTTGTGGATTAATTGTCCTCGTTTCTCATAATAATCAAGTAAACCGCATATATAATTTATAATACTTATTTATTTAAAATATATATTTATCATTATTTTGTCTTTAAATAATATCTTTGTAAAGTAACAAATAAATGATTCACTACTTTTTTAAGGTTTTTCCGGCATGCATAGGAATTATTAATTGGGTTCTAGCGATTTGAAGTCTAATGATAAGTATATTACAATAAAAAATTGTTTTAACCACAATTAATTCTAACTCCGCCGGTAAAATGCTGAAATTGTTAGACCGAATCTTTTGATTGGGGTTCAAACCTCGGCATTTTCATTTATGTGTATGAGTTTATAATGGCTTTAATATTTTGTCTATCTACAACAACAAAAAGTAAGATTTTCTGTGATAATTTTGTATAAAATAAAGTTTTTCTCTAATAAATAATTCTATATAACTAAGTAATTTGATTCAAGTGGTTAATGAGTTTCACTAAATACGAATTATTCAAGATAATTTGAGTTCAATTCATGAGTGGAATAATTATTAACCAGACTTTACTTACTTCGTAGTTGGACTTTGAATTTTCAGAACCCCTCCATAAGAACTAGAAGGTTAATACCAAAAAATATAATTATTTGCTTTTTATTAAATATAATTATTTTTGCTATTGTATTTTATAAAAGTTTGACGAGTATAAAAATTATAGTTGTTATCATGTGCATGTTAAAGATCCATTTTCAAAATAGTGATGTGTAAGATTTAATAGGCTTTTCTACAAGTACAAGTTCCGGCGTTTTATTACTCAAATACTCATATTAATCATTGCTTTATTTTTGTTATCATATTAGTGAAAAGATATGCGCTAACGTGTATGCCTATCGCTTTATCTGATACTATCTAACAAGAAGATTTTTCTTTGGCTAGCAAAAAGGTGTTAGTAACAAACAAATATAGTATACAATATAATTAAGGTTTAAATAAGACTTTCTTTCCTGTAAATATAGGTCATTTGAATTTTCGTTTTTGAAATTACTAATCCTTTCATTTTGTCATTGCAAATATTAATCATTTTGCAATTGCAAATATTAATCATTTGAAAGATGGTCCTAATTACATGTGATTCGTAACTTCAGAGACGAAAATTCAAATGACATATATTTGCAGAGACGAAAAACCTATTTAAGTTAACCACCTCGTCCAATCATCACTTGCCACATGGACACTACAATTTTGCAGTGACAAATTGAAAAGATTAGTAACTTCAAGGACGAAAATTCAAATGAACTATATTTGCAAGAACAAAAGACCTATTTAAGCCTATAATTAAATATGTACAATTACTTAAAACAATAAAAGTTATTGCGATGCACCAATATCTTAAACCCAAGTTCTCGACAACAACGTCGTTAGATGAGTTGCTTTTATAGGGCATCAAAAATAAGTATTTTGAATTATCATATCAACAAAGACTCGTGCAAAATTAAAGCCTTCCAATAACTATTATTGCTTTGAGTGAAAATATGGGTTGTTTGTACATGAGTGGGATCTTCAAAGTTAAAAATAGAAACAAGAGCGAAGAGATAATGATAGACTTTTAGCAAGTGTACTAAAAATATATCGAAGTAATAAAATTTATAACTTCGTATTCACATGACTGTTTCAATTTTTAGTCGGCAAAAGCGTTGAAATAAATGATGTATTAAATTCAATGGTGCTTTAGACAGTTGAGTTGATTTTTGTAAGATAAACTGATTAAAAACAATAAAATATTGGTTTTAAAAAATTAGAGAGAATTATGATTAATACCTTCGAATCATTTGAAGTTCTCCTATGGTAATTTGTACTCCTAATTCAAGCAATGTTATCTAGCTTCACGACAGATTAACAAACTAACTCTACCCAATCTCTTGACCTGGAATTCTCATTCTCCCTGCAAGTAACAACCCATAATCTCTTAAGTGAATTCGAAACCGTTGATCCATCACTAGCTTGATTATTAAACTTATAATCTAGATCAGAGTCAAAAACTAGGGTTAGTCGTCATTCAATCTCTAAGATCAATTTGCATATTCATAAAGCTAGGGTTAGTAGTCGATGATAAACATACAAAAAACATTAAACATAAAGTAATATGAATAAAAACTAGACTTTCATTGATATTCAAACGAGTTCAACAAATCAGCTGATTCATTTATGTCTCAACCAGAAAGTAATCAGCTGCTCATAATTATAGAAAATAAACAACATAAAACCAAAGAGAAAATCATTGATGCTTTCTTTCACTAAACTCTTCAATCTCCCAAACGGATGTGCTATGCTCCTTGTGTTCCAAAAAATCCTCGCCTCTGTTTCCATTTTTCCTTTTTATAGGCCAAGTAGCAAACCTAATTAGTTTTGGGTTACTGCTATTTCCCTGCACAAAACACTCGTATCCTGCAGCCTTTTCAATTTTATCCATGTGCATGTTAAGTAACGCTGCGCAACTTAACTCACGCAGCGTGAGTTAAGTCACACAGAGTTACTGTTTTTGTATTTATTACACATGTGTGACTTAACTAACGCAGGAACTAACACCTGCGTGAGTTAACTCACGCTAGTTCAAAGAAATAATTTCATTTCCGAAAGAGGCATGTGTTAATGATATGTATGCAATGATGATTCCAAATAATTGATTTGACAATACAACAAGTAACATGTGAATATTTATAGCTTGTGCACTCACGCAAGTGGTATAATGCAATATTTATAGTTTTGCTAGTTGTCAAGTTTGAACTTGATTGACTAGTTTTGAACAAACATTTTACTAAGTCCAGAACAAATAGTTTATGAATAACTCAATTTTATTTATGGCTATAGTAACTAACTAATGACTTGAAAGCATTGATTGGTTAGTGTATCCGTCCACCACTATTAGATATAAATAATTACTATAGATATAAATATTGCAGTTGAGGCAGTGAGTGCAACAACAAATGAATTGTTTTAAACTAGCGTAAGTTAACTCACACATGTGTTAATTCCTACGTGAGTTAACTCACGCGGCGTGACTTAAGTCACGCAAGTGTAAAAAAACGAAATTTTAAGTCAAGTTAATTTTACACTTGCGTTAGTTATCTAGAGCAGGGGTATTTTGGTCAGTTATGTTGGGCGCGAGCCAAAAGTGCAGGGAGAAGAGCAGTATTCTAGATTGATATGCCTAATATGGGCCTTGTAATGGCCAATAGACATCATGTTTGTTTAAGAATATTGTTCTCCCCCCTGCACATTTCGCTCTCACCCAGCTGAAGAGACAATAATGTCCATGCGCTAGTTAAGTCACGCTGTGTGACTTAACTAACGCACGTTACAATTTATGCACAACTTAAGTCACGCTGCGTGAGTTAACTCATGCAGCGTTACTTAAGTCATTTAACAGTAAAACAGAAGTCATTTCCCAAACTTCCCAACTTCGAATATTTTCACCCCAAATTTGATTTTCATTATTCTTGCGCCATTCAAAGCAAATTTCGCCCATAATATCAAGTGATTATTATCCACTTCTTTGCATTTTTTGGTTGAAATTTTAAATTTTTTGAAGAAAAATTACATTTTTAGGTTTTAAAAAATTGTCTTGCATGTTAGTTTTTATGATTGTTAGTGATGAATTAACTTAGGAATTGTTGTTTAGATGTTGTTTAGGGTGCAATGTGGTAGTTTAGTGTTTAGAAATTGTTAGATTTCTTAGTTGTTTAAAAATTGCACTCTATGTGTTTGGTAAAATGTCGCAATGGTTATTTTTGTTTTTTTTGGATTGCTAATAATGAAATTAGTTAGAATATAGTTTGTTAATGTTGGTTATAGTATGTTTCAAGACAATGTGGTAGTTTACAGATTGAATTGTTAATGTTGGAATTTTTGTGCAGATATGCCTCGGAGGAATACGTCAGAAAGACCGCCTGAGCCGCCTCAGGATAGGAGTGACAAATTTAGGGCAGGGAGGCCTGCCACCACTAGTAGTGCACGGAGGGAGAAGTAAGTGGTAGTCTCTCCTTTAGCTAGTCGAGGTCGAGGGAGAGTGGGGGGCACAAGACTTGTCAATGTTGATGTTGTTGGACCCTCATCGTCACATACTGATCCATCCCAGATAGTGGACCCGACGCAGTATCAGCATGATTATCAGGTTTATCAGGATCATCAGCCTCAGGCGTATAATTTTGTGGAGCCTCAGCCTCATCAGTATCAGTTTGAGGCGTATCAGCAGCATCAACAACGTCATCATGAGCAGCCTGTTGTTGAAAGGAGGAGCAGCCTGATATTGAGAATCCTGAGCAGCATGAAGATATTGAGGAGCCTCAGCCTCAGCAAGATGATGTTGGTGGGGGTCGTTTTCAGGGGGTGCCAAGGGTGGTGTACGAGGTCGGACCGGACATCTATAAGGGGGGGCCTTCTAACCTCTCGCTTTTACCTCGCTTTGGTGGACATGTGGCATGCATGATATGGGTTGATGCCGATGTAAGTATATTTTAATGTTTATTTTACTTCTTTTACTATTTATACAACTTATTCTAATTATTATTTGACTTATTTAATGTTAGAATTGAAATTTATGTTAAAATATATTTAATGTTTATTTTGCTTATTATTTATTTAACGGTGTTGTTTGTTGTTTTTTGTTTTTGTATTTCAGTTTCGAAAAAAATATAGGGTGAAAGGTATCTCCCACGAGAAGAAGTTGAGCCTTAAAAACCTGACAACCCCTCAGTCGGGTGCACAAAATGACTGGTTTTGGTAAGAAGTGAATATGTCCGGTCATACTCCCCTCCTGACTAGTGGGTACGAGAACATCTCTCACGAGTTCGTTTGTGCGATGTCAGAGAGATGGCATGAGGAGACCAGAGCCAGAGTGGATAGTGCAATGGGGCATCCTGATGTGTTTAGTAATCCAGAGGTTCTTCGCATGATGCAGGGTATACAGTCTGAGTAGAGCATGCTGGAGCAGAGGTCGATTCCATGGAAGAGGAGTATGAGTCCACAACAGTAGGGTTTAGGCATTATCACTTTTGTGTAGTGTTTTTTATGACATATTCTTGGATTTGGTTGTAATGATATTACATTTGCGCTTTTGAGCGTTTTTATGACATTTTTGTTATTTTATTTCGTTATTTTCGTAATTGGATTATGAGTTAATGCTTGCTTGAATGAATGATGAAAAATGTATCCAAATAAGTGAATGAATGAATGTATGAAAGAATGACTGAAAAATTAGGAAAAAGATATGTTTTTGCCAGTTCTGGTTCTCTGCACAGACTGGACGTGAGTTAACTCACGCAGGTGTTAATTTGTGCGTGAGTTATCTCACGCAGTGGTTTACACTTGCGTGACTTAACTCACGCAGCGTTAGTTAACTAACACATAGTTTTACACTTACGTTAGTTAACTAACGCATGAGAATTTTGGTCATGGCTGCAAAGCAAGAATGTTTTGTGCAGGGAGGAGAGCAGTAACCTTAGTTTTGTTTACTTGTTTACGGGTCAGCTAGCATGTTTTCTTTAGCCTATTTGATTCAAATGCATGTCATGCACCCCCCCTTATTGATGCACGCCCTCTTCTTATCTCCTAGACCCCGCCATATATACACAAGGCAATGTAAATTATGCATGTCACGTTTTTCTTCTATTACCACATGCTACCAAAGCATGCCTTGTTTTGAATAATAATAGGTAATTATCCACTATTTTGACTCAATAAATCAATAACATAATTTATTTAAAATAACTTTAAATTAAATACTAGACTAGTAAAAATGAATTAAAAGTGACTCTAAAAATAGTGTATGAGTGTCTGTCATCGATAATATTGTCGATATTACGTTTTGTTCACTAATCATCTAATGTCCTTCCTTGATCGATTATATATTTTCTAAACTACAGTTATGCTCCTATTTGTCCTTCATTGTATGTTTTTATGTCTGGCAATCAACGTGAGATCCATTGCGTCTATTAACTTTCAATATCTCCCTCAGTTAATCAGTTCAATGATTTAAGCTCAGATAGTGTATGTGAATGTAAACCTAGTCATATGCTTAGCAATTAGCATTCACATATATTATTTTAGATCTCTTAGATAAAAAGTCTATGTTTCACACTTTCTAAATCAAAATATCAGATTGCACGTCAGAAAAAGCATTAAGAGCTGAAATAAATCATCTACATAGTGAAACAGAGATTTTATATAACCAGGATGATCAAGTATCTACATTAAAATCATAGCAAACTACACTAAATGGATATGAAAACTACTTTTTTAAAAGGTGAACTAGAAGAAGAAATCGATACGGAACAATTTGAAGGTTTTGTGATTCATGGACAAGTAAACAAGGTATAAATCTTTGTATAGTCTAAAACATATATGTTCATATGGAATGGCACGAGAAAATTGACAATCTAATGGTATCGAATGATTACAAAGCGGATAAATATAATATTAAATTAATAAATATCATTAAGAGTCTCCATGCATTTAACTCGATTGGTATGAACATTGCATAATATATGCATCGGCTGGGATCCGAACTCCGAATACCTTACATATTCACGTTAAGAGGAGAAAAAATGTCCGGGAAAACTTTCAATGTTCGTATTAATTTTTTTCAACGCTTTATAGAGTAGTCAATGTTCACATTAATGTGTAATGAGTTGTAAGGTGAGGGCTGACAATGCTTTATAAACACTACACACCCATATTTCTAAGCAATGTGGGAAGAAATGGATACAAAGAAAAAACTCCTTGATGGAAGTGAGGTACGTGACAATTGCTTCCCCCTCTCTTGTCTTTTACTTGTATTTATTGTATACAGTCAACAGATTACAAACCAATTGTCATTTATGTCAACAAATTGCAACCATTTGTCATTTTTAATGATCTAAAAATTATGATCGTTTGACAGTGTACACAATCTTTACATTTACATTTACATTATATCTGAGTTCAATTAGTTTTTTTTTGTTTTATCTTCTATTCTAAGGCTAAATATTAATTCAGTTCAACTATCATATACAATAGCAGGGTTAAAATGCAGAGGTTTTATTGAATACCAAGAAGGAATTCAAGTAAATTTGTGAACATGACTATAGATTAGATGAAGAAATTGGAATATACGCCTTAGATGCGGCTTTGTGAAAACTGAGGTAGGAGACATTTCTGAACCCTTTGTAACTTAAGTAAAAAATCTTAACAAGAATATGTCCCTAATTTGGTTATATATGTTTTTTTTTAAGGATGGTTATATATTTTGTCTGCTGCAATTTTAAATAGCGGCTACAACATAGTGAAATTTACACAAATCACTATTCTTTTAAGATTCACTATTTAATAACAAATGTTCCCAATATAAATCTACTTGGTAACTTAATCTATATATAATGATAGGTGTAAAGTCCAAAATGTCACAGGAGGAGAAACAATGCAATGGAGAAGATAATAATGAACAAAAACCATAGCCAAAAGTTGATGAAGATGATGACGGTATGATCTCAACTCATGCTACTGATCCTAATGAACTAATATCTAAAGAAAATGACAAAGTTTGGAAATTGATTCAAGAAATCAAAGGTAAGATGCATGCACACCAGAAAAAGGTTTTTGAATTTCTTTGGACTGACTCAATGGACCTATCATTCATGAAAGAAAAATCCAAAACAAACGGTGGTTATGTTATGTTATAACAACCGTTTGTTTTGGATTTTTCTTTCATGAGTGATGGTTCCATTGAGCCAGTAATGTTTTGCCAAAGAAATTCAAAAGCTTTTTTCTGGTGTGCATGCATCTTACCTTTGATTTCTTGAATCAATTTCGAAACATTGTCATTTTGTTTAGATATTAGTTCATCAGGATCAGTAGCCTTGTCAACCAATGCTTGCGCTGAAGGTATTAGTTCAACAACTGCTTCTAGCTTGATATTTTTTTTCGGATTCTGAGTGGCATCTTTAAAAAACAAAGCAAGCTATTGTGCACACTTTTCTTCTGGGTCAACAAAATATGGTTTATGTGTAGGAGTTATTGACAGCTGGATCAATGTACTGAATGGAGGAAGATAAGTATAGAAGAACTGCTTGGAAAGCGTGGGTTTCATGCATGATTTTTAGTGAGGAGTTTGTTGAAGATCCTTCTAAATAGAAAGCTGAGAAGATTGAAGATGATATACTTCGGGATATGTTTGAAGAGAATAAGTCTAAAGTTATTCATACGATTATGAAGAATGAAAAGGCTTCAACAAGCTAATAACTATACGAGGAAGTAAAGAAAGGAATAAAAAATGAAGTACGTACGTACGTAGTAAGCAGTAACAGTTCCAGCAACGAGTTTGAGTTGCATATCTATTTTACCAAATAAATACTCTTTCTTGGATTGGAAGCCAGAGCCAGATGTTTTGTCAAGAGAAAGAGATAGAAGTTGACCACCATTGAATATCTTAGCACGATGGTCACCCCAAGTTAGATCAAAGTCTTGGTTGAAGTTAGCAGAACATGTATTTAATTAATTTGGACAGAGAAATGTGTGTGAGTGAGAGAGAAATATTAATGTAATTGTTGTGATGTGAAGGATGTGTTGGAATAAGAAAAGAGGGTGTATATATACTGTGTGTGTTAGGGTGGGAAATTAGAATGGGAATATGTTCTGGATTGTAGTGTAGGGTGGTGAGACGCGTGAAGGGGAGTCTGGTATACCCCAAAAGTTGGTGCCAGCTTTGCAAGTTTTTGAAAGCTGGAAGCTTTTGTTTGGTCATAGTTTTTAAATTATGCTTGCTTGATTATATTTTGGGATTTTGCAACGTTCGAACCAACGTTATGAATTGCATGAATCAATAATTATCATAGCAACCTAATAATTGATATGTTACATATGTAGGCAACCACCCATTTTATATGGTTTGGACCAAAAAATTGGAAAGGAAATTAGGTGATAAAACAACTCCTCTACAATATGTTGGACAAGTTGCGGAGTCCATCTTGAGTCCTTAAGATTGATCTAATGATAATTATCTTAAGTTTATCAAAAAGATGGCAGGAATGCAGTTCCTAGTGATGAAGTCCCAATTAGAAGGCTACAAAAATCAACGTAGATCAATTCAAAGGTTGAAGTATGTGGAACTAATTAACACTAAGTAGATATTCTCATTATGATATTTCCAATTGATCTGAGTTTTTCTAATAACAAATATTAATAGTTAATTGTTAGATTATTATTTACTCCTTTATTCGAGTTTGAATTTGATACCTTTAATTTTTTAACCCTTAGTTGAATCAATTGGGCTATCAACCCCCTTAAAAATTGATTCAAGGTTTATCTTGAAAGAGCATCGTTGCTATTGTAATACCACGAAGGACGGTGGTAGCAACTCTTCAACCATTGATCATCTCACCAATTTAAAAAAATATATATTCAGTCAAAATACAAGCTAGAGTGTTGAGATCTAAAGGACCTATGTCCTATCATATTTTTCTTCTTCTCTTTTTTTTTTTTTTTTGGACCATTTTTTTTTTTACCTATTTCTTTTTTAGCCCACACTTTTCGCAAACATAACATTTCCACTTTCCCTTTCCTACACATTTTCAAAAACAAAAGAGAACACATAGACATATCATTCCATTTCCGAAGCTTTCATCTAAGACCCTAAGTCCTTCACAAACGGGTTTCGATGCTGACAAGGGCATTCCGACGACGATAAAGTAAATGTAATCTTATTTCACATTCAAAACAAAAAAGTCAGCGTTTTCAACAAGAAAAATAGAGCTTCAACATATTAGTATGTATATGTCACATTAATTTTAGTTAAACTCGTACGAGCTTATCTAGGTAAAATGAGTTGAGGTAAAATTCCAAGTTGAAAAACCTTACTAATGATAATTTTCTTGAAATCATCAAGAGGATGACAAAAATTCAGTTCCCACCGATAAAGTCCTAGTTATAAGGCTACAAAAGTCTATCTAGATCAACTCAAAGGTTGAAGCATGTGGAACTAGTGAAAGAGGAAGAAACCATTGATTTAGTTCCTAATAAACTATCTCCCCCTCTTTAATTTAATCCCTGAAGTACAAAAATATACTAGATAGTCTCTAATCTATACAAAATTGGTTAATTTAGTAGTTTAGTTCCTAAATTATACCCTCTCTTCAATTTAGTCCATAAACTATAAAAATATACTAAATTAGTCCTTGAACTATTCAAACTAGTTGAGTTACAAAGTCCTCCTTAATAATTGATTTGAGGTTTATCTCAAAAAGCGTATCATTGTTATTGTGATACGACAAAGATACTATGATCTAGCACGTAATAATAGAGCTTCATGAATAACCACGTAATAATTATTATATTTTATACAATTTTCAAGATATGATCTAGCACTTTTAATGCTTAACAAAAATTCTCACTTGGTGACCCAAATATGTCATTTTAGTTTGAAACTTAAAGGACTAACTTGATAATCCTGTCAAACTGAAATGACCTATTTGAAACTTTTAAACTTAAAGGACTAACTTGGAAATTCTATCAAACTAAAAGGACCAAATTAAAACTTTCGAAACTTAAAGGACTAAGTTGTAGTACTCTTAAGGAAGTCAATCTACAATATATGAAAAATAATAAACTATAAGTTTGTCTATAGCACAATTAAGGCTTAATTATGTACATTAAGAGAAATTTTCGCCATAATAATTTTTGTAATAAACACTGAGATGAATTTTCATCATTTTCAAATTACAAGTTCATTGGTGTATTCCGCCACAAGCAAAGTATTCGGACTTCTTAGTAATGAAGGTTGAGTTCTATATGCGTCATATGTTTCAATTTAGTCTCATTAGATAGGAATTTCTCAACTTATAGATTGAAAAGTTATAAGGAAGTTCTACAAAGAATTTGATTTATTTGATCATGTGCTATCTAAAATAGACACCAAAAAAATATAGAAGAATATATAAAATCAAAGAATCATAATAAATTAATAATAGCAAACAAATACATTTGACAGAACCGTTATAAAATAATATGGCTATTATATGTTCTTCATCATTGATCTCTCAGAACCTTGGACGCTTGCACTCGGCAGGAATACCTTGTGGGAATCGCTTAAGATCATTGCAGTAGTTATAGATCATGAAGTACTTTTGAACCCATGTCAATCTTCTTCTGCCATAAGCATCAAGTTCATTGCTCTGCAATGCAGAATCAGAGAAGGAAGTGGAGGAGATAGATGATAACTCAGTAGCTTTGAAATTACGGTAGTACGCTGTAAATGGTGCTTTGGACCAATCGGTTTTCACTAAACCACCTCTTGTAGCCCAATCATCGGCGTTCCAGAGACTTGAATATATTCTCATTGGTTGGTTCTTTGGGAATGGAATACCAATTGATTCAGCATTCTTGAAGATCCTTATTGGGATGTTGTCAACCAAAAATCTGCATTTAGTTATATTAACTTGTTAGCGTTGTCATAAGCGCTTAATTGAGTTGTTTATTTAAACATGAACATATTAATATTACTTACATTATGTGTTGGGGCTTCCAGATGATAGAGTAAGTGTGGAAGTTCTTGGTTGGGTCGAACCAAAGGTAGAATTGTTGTTCTCTGTTTCCTTTCCCTTGAGAAAACACGTTTGTGTGGAGAATGTAAGGATCCCCGCTAACATTTCCCAAGAACTCAAAATCAATTTCATCATGTGTTGGCCCTTGTGATGATAACTGCACCATTGAAAATCATAAACTTCTATTATTGACAACACCACAATATAAAAAGCAAAATTGAAAAAATTCGTTGTGTTTGTATACTGAAAAAATAATTACGTATATTAGTACAAAGTTATATATAACTTGGTTCGTGGGTTTGGTGCGGTAGAGTTTATATGTCGCGAATGGACAGTTATATTAATTTTCCTATGGAGAAAATTAATGCATTTGATATCAAGAAGAAGCTAAGGTAAAGTTGCTTTTGAAAAAGAAAGAATATAATATCTAAATGGGAGGAAGGCAGGAAAAGAATCAAACTAAATGCATTTATACATTTGTGAAAATCATTGTGAGCCATCACCATTTTTCCAAAAACTACACTTCATAGTTTCAGAAAACCAGTGTTACAATAATTTTGCAAAACACAGCACCAATCTAATCATACACCGAATTAATTAGATAGAAAAAAAAAGAGGTACATACGTAGTAAGCAGTGACAGTTCCAGCGGAGTTTCCAGCAACGAGTTTGAGTTGCATATCAATCCTACCGAATAAGTACTCTTTCTTGGATTGGAAGCCAGAGCCGGAGGTTTTGTCAAGAGAAAGAGATAAAAGTTGACCACCATTAAATATCTTAGCACGGTGATCACCCCATGTTAGATCAAAGTCTTGGTTGAAGTTAGCAGAACATGTAGCAACCAAGGAGCTAATTATCATAACTCCAATGAGCATACTGTTCATGCCAATAGAAGAGGCCATATTGATTAATTTGCACAGAGAAATGTGTGTGAGTGAGTGAGAGAGAAATATTAATGTATTTCTTGTGATGTGTTAGAATTAGAAAAGAGGGTCTATATATATGTGTGAGATAGAGTACGTTAGGGAAATTGGAATGAGAATATGTTATGGGAATGTAATGTAGGGTGGTGAGACGCGTGAAGAGAGTTTGGATGGAGTACCAATAAAAGCTGGTGCCAGCTTTGAACCTTTTGAAAGCTGGAAATTTTTGTTTGGTAACTGTTATTTTAATTTTGCTTTGGGTCTATGCATATAAATAACGTTATGAATCAATATTCCCTCAAAAAACGTTATGAATCAATAATTATCATAGCGTACTAATCATGATACATATGGGTAGGTCCCGTATTAATATGATTAGGAGTCAAAAAGTTGGAATGAGAAATAGCTGGTCGATGCCAACTGGATGTAAATGTTGAGGAAGAAATCGATCTACTGATTTGAATTCGAGAATAAAGTCATAGCTAATTCTAACATTAAACTAGATTATGAAGCTTTTATTTCCGGAATTAATTTTTAATTTAAATTAATTGTTCGTTCCACTTTTATATTAATGTATGTAAATATAAATATTTTTTTTGAGAAATTCTAATATAAATCACCCATTTTGGATAAGTACTTTAAAAATGTTTAAAACTCCATCGATGACAAACATCATCTTTAGATAATATTAAATATTAGTAATTCTTCTCATTTTAGCAATTGAAATCATGATTCAATTGACGACGGTTTGATTGAAACAATAAAAAAATAAATATGTAACTCATGAAATATCATGAGTTTTTTTATTTATGAATAATATCGTCAATTCTCATTGAAATTTTTGACAATTTTAAGTGTTGATCTATGGTACACAACTTATAAAGATGGTGCACCCTAGAACCACCTTCAACTTACTTTGTCAAAAATCAGTTTTGTATATAAAATTAATTCATTCAAATTTATTGTTTTCTTTCAAAACCAAAATCGATATGACTTTCCTATAGGTTTAAGGATCATGATTTAAGAATCCAATGTGATGATGCTGATGCCATGTGACATGACAATAGTATTTGAATCACATACCCTAATTAATTTGTGGTTTCTGACATGAGTCACGAGACCACCAATGGCATGACGTGGTAATCCATATCGTTGTGCTGATAAATAACTCTGTGTCTCTGGCTCCACAGTCACAGTTTCATTTAATTTGTCTTTTGCATAGCTGACAAATTTGAATGGCTAGCTATAAAACCAGCGAAAAGAAAACAATGGTGAAATTGTTTTAGTACGAGAACTGAGCTGGCTCCCTGCTGCAGCCACCAAACAAATGGATAAGTTTCCCCAGAACATGTCGTTAAGGAGGTCCATATATGATCCATTCCATCACCGTGTGCAGTCTCGAAGGCGGTGGTTATGCTCGGAAAATAAATTAATAGTACTTTGTTTAAGATTTTTAAACACATTTAAGAAAGTTAATAAATAAAAAATAGTTATTTTACTTATTTTTTATTATTATTATTATTATTATCAACTATTGAATTGTATTAGTTAGAGGATAATTGAGAAAGAAATGTTATAATTAATATATCTTTGAAAAATAAAAATTGCATTCATTTAAATTGTTCCATTTTGATAAAGACTTTGGCAGTCCAGAATGATCACTTGCTTTTTGAGATTGAATGAAGTCAATGTATGTAATTCCAAGAGTTTGATTTAATGATAAAAAGATATATTTTAAACTTTGAGGTTCTCGGATTTAAATTTTGCTAAAGTTTGTTATGCTTTAAACTGAATTATCATTCTCTCACTTAAAATATTTTATATAAACAAAAGTCTATATATGTATGTATAGAATGGAAGATTGGTTGAGTAAAAGAAAAGAACGGTAGATTAGTTTTTACAAAGAAAGAAAGAATTGAAGATTGGTCTTTTGAGTGGCCTGGAAGTGTCAGTAAAACAACATATCAAGCAAATAATTAAAAAATTGAAATGGCTGGCTGCAACAAAATTGATAATTAATTTTTTGACTCAAAAATTGATAACTTATGACGATTTGAGTTGTGGCAGTCTCCAGACAAGTATAATATCCATAGAAGATCCCGTAAATCAAAGTGGAGTGACGATTAATAAGTTTGATTATTTTAAGTAACTTGTGTTTGAAATATGTAAATAGAAAAACGTAAAGGTTTTTTTTTTTTTTTTTTTGTATAGAATATAATAGAATAGGAAAAAAAATCGCTTAAAAAAAATAGAGTTTTGTTTATGAATGACGTCAAATTCAAATTGAGAACCTTAAGGTTGAAGTATACTTTCAACCAAGAAAACTCACCGAAAACAGATAAAAAGAAAGTTTTTTTTTTTAGGGGATGTAAGAGTTTTTTTTTTTGACAAAAGGGGATGTAAGAGTTTTGTTTATTAAGCTTCATTCAACTTGCCTAAACTAAATGACGGCTAAAAATATTTATCATATACTATCTCAAAATAAAATAAGTCAACGTTAATCGTAAAATAGAAAGAAAATTTTCTCTATTCTTACATGATAGAACAAGAAATCTCTAACTACTTACATGATAGAACAAGAAATCTCTAACTAGCCTCCATGATAAATACCATGATAAAAGAAAGAAAAAATTTCTCTATTCTTACATGAATTTTTTTCTCTATTCTTACATGATAAAATAAGTCAAATATATTTTTGTTAAATGTGTATATTTTTGTTGTAGTAATTATCGTTGTAATTTTAGTTTTCAATAGTTGTAATATATTTGTGTAAAAAGTAAATAAACAATCGTAATATTGTGTTGAAAAATGAAAACATGTGTTAAACTTATAAATTTATTTTATTTTTTAAAATTATAATGTATACCCACCCATGCGCCTTGGAGTTGGACCTAGTTTCTTACAAATCCTCTAAAAAAAAGGAACACTGCTCCCCTGCACAAAACACTCATACCTTGCAGCCTTGTCGAAAATACGCATGCGCTAGTTAACTAACGCAGGTGTATTTTCGACAAGGCTGCAAGACGTGAGTTTTTACACATGCGTGACTTAAGTCACGTCGCATGAGTTAACTCACGCAGGAATTAACACCTGCGTGAGTTAACTCATGCTGGTTCACAAACCAAAAGTGCATCACATAATTCATACACATCAGTTAATGGCATATGATTCTATTTTGCTTCATAATTGAAATTTGGGAGAGATCTAAAACAGGATCTAAAATAGAAGCACTACAACCAATCTATCATGAATGACACCACAACATGATCCAATTATGAATTAAATGGAAGGCTGTGATGTTAAATGGAAGCACTACAACCAATCTAACAATAAAGGCAAGGGCATATTGATAGTGCTATCAACGTGAGTTAACTCACGCAGGTGTTAATTCTTGCGTGAGTTAACTCATGCGACGTGACTTAAGTCACGCATGTGTTTACACATGCGTTAGTTAACTAGCGTAGGGGTATTTTGGTCAGTTATGATGGGCGCGAGCGAAAAGTGCAGGGAGGAGCAGTATTAAAAAAAAAGTGAAAAAAGTTTCTTACAAATACTCATGCAAGGATTCATTGAGTTAACTTGAAAATGAATTGAAATTTTCTCTTGAAGAGCAAGTTACCTCTCTTCTTTTTGGTGGTTGAAATGGCACCCTAACTTTCACATTCGTATTCATCCAACAAGCAAAGAATCTATCGAATATCTTCACTCAAAAAATTTCCCTAAATTTTAAAATATTTGTTCGATCAACAAAGTTTCTTTGGATACTCACCCAATAAAAGAATCAACTTGGGCTAGTGCTTAAGCATTTCATCTCACTTGGCCTCGTGCTTAGGGGTTATGGACCATGACCTTCATAGTTTGGTTGGGTACTCGCGCACTTTAAATAGAGAAGACCTATCTCTTCTTAAAAAATGTTACAAGTCAGACTAGTGATGCTCATCTATAGTCATGAGAGGTGTGAATTAGCTCATGAACTTTTTCATATCAATATGAATTATTCGAAATATTTGGATAGAAAATGAGAACCTAAGTATTTCATGCAGGAGAAATTTGATCGCCAATAGTTGTAGTTTTTCCAATTGCAGTAGGTTCTTTAATTAAGGTACTATGTGTGCATAGTTTTTTTTAACTTAAAAGAATAGAGGAATTAAATTAACTCAGAAAAAAAGGAGTAATCAAAGTTGCATATCATTCATACTAGAATGACTGAAAGTTTGAGTTTTAGACATTTACCTTTGAGTAGCAGAAACCAAATTTACATGTTTTAGTAAACACTCTGTCTTCATAGTCAGAACTCAGAAGTATTTTGTTAGTTTGTCGTGATACCCAGATGTGCCCACCAGTTTTATCAGTGGATGGATCCAAGCATCCAATGGATTAGAGTTTCATCAACACTGAAGTTATCTGCAGCTATTATCATCTACAGTCAAGGTGCTGAAAAACAACTCTATTTCTTCCAAGAGCCTCTTACCGCCCATATGAATCCCCCAGGAATCCATATCTAATGTGTCTGGTGACATCAAATCAATGAGATACCAGCAAACATCTCCAAGATCGTATGATGCGGCAAGGACCTGCTTTATTGGTTCACTTGGGAGACCGTCTTGAGCATTGTTAGTGTACATTTGTTTTCTGCATTCCTGTTAAAATAATAAATGGCACAACTATGTAATCAATAGTATTTAAATGTACCTACACGCTTCGCATGTTTTTCTTTTGCTAAATCTCCCATTATCAGCGACAATAGACCTTGTCATTAGATATGTGGAAGAAATTTTCTATGTAGTTCACGAAAATAAATATAAATATAAATAAAAAAATAAGATGAAAGGAGCAAGTTACCTGCAGCATTTGACTTATAGTTGCAATTTGCTCAGTACTTAAGAAGTCAGATTTCAGTAGTACTCGAAATAAGACCAAAATTTCCGGGCTCAAATTATTAGCAGCAAGGTTCTCCAGTATGCCAGATATGCATGAACTGTTAAACACAGATCTCATCCACTGGGGGATTTTATGCAGTTTCAGCAATGCACTAGCTACAAGGACTGCAGGCGTTTGATTGTTCATGAATGATTGTGATGCTAAAGCAGGAGCTGCCAAAGATACTGTCATCTCCTCTATAATCAATCTGCACCAACTGCTCTTTCCTAACTGTTCCGTTTCCTTTGCTAGATTTTCCCACCGCAGAAGAATTGACAGACAGAGTGCACAATTTGTAGCCACTCTCAGATCATTATAAAACACCAGCCCTTCCAATATACTCCTTACGGACATTAAATACCCAACAGTACATTTCAACTCTTCATGTTTAGTGTTTATCTGATCTGATATTCTGTTGAACAATTCTAACAGGCTGTAAGAAGCAATAATCTTGACAACGGGAGAGCCAAAATGCAGAAGTCTGCACAAATCATGACAACGGATGCCTATGAAGGCTAGTGGTTCTGATGAATTCATTGAAACAAGGAAGTTTTGCCAATCCACAAACCCTGGAAGGACAGCATGCAAGCTAGAACAGAAGATTTAGCATTGACAACATGTTAGAGATCATCCGTGTTTCTGTTACAGCATTGATATATTTCTTTACATTTAGAAATAATTGCGAGTAAAGTAAAATGTAACAAGCATTTAACGTGTTAATTAAAAACTCAATAATACCTTCTAGAGTAAATATAAGCTTGTTAGTGTGATAACTTAACCAACGAAAAACAACAAATTGACGTAAACCGTAGGATAGGCATTAGATTGAATTTTGTTCTGACTTTTATTTAGCTTAAAAATATAACACCACTATTCCCATGTATCGTGTATCATTCGTATTCTGTTTTTTTCGCACTATATAGCATTCCTGATATTGTGTAGTCACAAAAAAAGTCCAACAACTTCTCAATTTATAATAATAATATATAAAAATGGAAGCGTGACATATAGCTACAACATCTCAGTAACTACTCCTTTAATATTAGTGTAACTCTGCTTTTCACCTTAATAGTCAATGCCTTAGTTTGTGTATTTTTGTGGTTTACTTAAGTTTAACTCGTGTTCATCATAATTGATAGTTAATGAATTGATGTCATTGCTAAAATAAATTATTAACAGCATTTAAAGATTATGAAAAATAAAATCCACCAGCTTCTCTTGTGGTTCTAATTCATATTTATTCATCAAATTTATTACTTATGTTATCTGGTTAAGAACTAATTTTATATTACTCTTGACAATGGTTAGGGTAAGGGCTTAGTAAAAAATCTCTATCTTGGAAGAATGCTCTTTCCCGTGCCTATATGTTTTGTTAGACACTAAGTTAACTAACTAGTTATCATTAAAAAAATTATTATTCTCTTATAAAAGTATACGGAAACAATTTTGAATAACAAATCATATTAGAATATTGATACATTCAGTATTGAAAAAAGTGGCTATTTAAGGTGTGTTTTTAAAATTGTTTTTCCATAATCCATATCATCATATCATTCATTAATGATATAAGAAATATGTATTCTGAGATACACTCTTGGATGTGCAATATATTTTCTGATACAATTTAAAGACAGTTTTCAAAATTTGCAACTTGGAAATATCAAATTATAATGAGAGGGTCCACTTTTAAATATTCTCATCTCAAAATATTTCTTTCAATATCTCTAACTATCAAATGTTTTCTAAAACAAATTTTAGGCACCCGCATGGTTTGAGGATCTATGTCTAGTTCAATAATTTAAAACCAATTTTATTATATTTTTAAATCAATATTTTAATTTATCTTATTTTTAATTAACTATTACTCCCCCTCGAGCAGAAATTGGCCCTGCAGATATTGTTCAAATAAAAAAGTGCTCTTTTATTTTACTAATACTGATGCAAGCCAGCTTACCTTTTAACAGCAAAGTAATGAAGCAAAAGTACAAATATTAAAGTTTCTCCGGTGCTTGTTCCCTCGTCATGGTCAACCAAAGCTGGTCCTTTTGAAGAAGCTGCACACACTATAGTATTGACAACGGAGATTATACAAGTATTAAAGAGAATGGTTTTTGAAGTCTCTTCAAGTACTTTATTGGTGGAAAGATGTAAAATCAAGGAAAGAATGCCAATGACGAAGAGACTTTCTTGACTTAAGACATCTGCCACTTTTGGTGGAATAGAGTACTCCATCATCTGCAGAAGTGGTATGTGCTGTTAGAACTACAAAAAATATTGACCAAATCTACAAATTTTCAAGTAAGATTAGGGATGATTGCTACGGAATTATTGTGGATATATTGCAGCATCAGAGCACAGTATTTGCATTCCACTTCATCTCTACCTATTTTATAGTCAACATTTTTTTCCTGTATTTTAGGTTTTGTAAACTTAGTTCCACTAATCATTAGTATAATCCATCTCTATTTGTTTGTGACCCCTTATAATCCATCTCCATTTGTTTGTGACCCCTTATATCTATTTATATGTCATACAGTTCACAATGAGCATTGTGTTCCACATATCAGTATGTTTTGCCATGTAGACTATGGCTTTGCCTTGCCTAAAATATGGATGTTAAATAACATCCTTCAGGATATTCCATTCAGGATTTCAAATTTTGAAATTGGGAAAATGACATCCATATCAACAAAACCTAATAATGTCCTAGTCAAAGAGCGATGGACGGGTCACAAACCACATTTCTTCTGATAAATACCCAGATAAATTGGTGCAAATAGAAAATCCAGGGACCCAGTCTAAAGCAAGAGTAAATTGGAAGGACCAAAAGTACTCTATACTCTGGCCAAATAGAAAATATAGAGGCCAGTACACCCCTCTAAGAGAAAAATGAGGTCCGCGACTGGAAGTATCAAATCACAGTAGTAGTGATTAAATTCATATAATCTTAATTACTTTTTATAAAAAATTAAGATTTTAGTTTCTGAAAATGGGATGTAACATGCATAATTGAAGTTCAGTTACTTACCTCCATGGTTACTGCAACCCAACTCTGATCAGTTGATAGTGTTTTAGGATGCACTGAACTCAAAGTGTTAAAAACCAAAACCAAGATGGACATGAAAGTTGCTGTGGAGAAGCAACAAGTCCTGATTGTTGTCCCTATTCCATGCAAACATAGTTGGTCAGAAACAGCTGGGCATATATGAATCATAGTTGTCATTAGATTCAGAAGATAAATTATATCATGTTCCTGGCCTTCTTCCTCGGCGAGCTGAGCCAATAAGCATACGAAAAGTCTAGCTCCATAGTTATCTTCAGTGGATACTAACTCTGCAAGTATCTGTACATTTACAGTTTGGTTACTGTTTCCAATAATCATGTCATCCCCTTCTAAGTTATCGTTTCGGCAGAATTTCAAAATCTGATGACACAGTGAGTTGATTATATTCTCTTGTTGAAACAACCACTTCAATGATACTGTGTGAATTCTTGCAGAAAGTAAATCCCATTCACCATTGTTTATGAGTTGGAATATAATCTCCTCAGCTTCTCGACTATAGTGAATTTGGTAGTTCATATTGCCAAGACCCCTCAACAAACTGTAGAGATTCACCAGTCGAGTCACTGTCAAACTATCAGTTGTCCAATTATGAGAGTCACTGCTATTAACAAGAACATACTGTTCAAGAGAAGCTAAAGTCATATTATCATCTGCAAGTCTGGCAATGAAAATCAGACAACTATTAGTCAGAAGTGATGTTGGTGAATTGTTAATGAGGGTAATAAGAGTCAAATGGATTTGGCAGTTCACTACCTTTCATCATATAACGAACTGGTGTACATAATTAGCAAAGCAGCAGATTGACAAGAAGAAAAATCTAAACTGTCTGTACTTCTTTGCCCCAGCATAAAGAGTAAATCGACAGGGTCAGAAGGCAGGTGTAAAGCAGCATCTCTAATAGGTTGTCCAATATCATTTCCTAATAGAGAATCTATGAGTGAACCAAGTAACAAATATATTCTTTGTTTCATTCTATCACCTGCAAATAATCCCAGACACCCATATGAAAAACTGAACCAGCAGAATGACATCAAAGTCTCTGCGAATTCCCTAGAATTAATACTACAATGCAGAAGCAGTATCGAATGAAAAATCTCCAGCAAGCCCAGTATAATTTCTTCTTCCATTTCATTGATGCCTGTTGCAAGCCAGGGCAGTAAATGTGTTCTGCATATATCTAGAATCCCACTTCTAAGTTCTAGTTTGCTTGCGTGAGTGGAGTTTTCATCATGACTGTAGGCATATGCCTCTTTAAGTAGATAGAAGCATTGCAAAATCTGGTTGATATTCCTCTCAGAGACGTAGAGACAAGCTAGGATGGCATGTTTGACTGCTTCCTCAATTGATTTTGACAGATCTAAAGCTCCATTACAAGATGGAGATCTCATAAGAGCCACAAATGTTGAGCAAGCCATTATAAACGTCTCAGGAATCATTCCCATCTCCCCATCAGAATGCTTTATAAGCATTTTTATCAAAACAAGGACAAGTTCCTCCAGCTGAGAAGTTGATACAGCTCCAGGGCACTCAGAAATGCATTTATAAATGAGCTTCAGTGTCTCATACTGAACTGGATGAAAAGGAACTTCAGTCACATAACACAGTACAGGAACCAGAGTTGAAAACCCAACAACCAGCCTCGGTCTAAAAGCTTCCTCTGAATTCGATAATAGATCAAGTACCTGAAGGCACATCTTAACTGCCGGATCCTTATTCTCTGTTCATTAACAAAATAATTAGTACGCTGCCTAGTTATAACAGTAAGGTCAACGTTAAGTTATGCATTCACAAGCTTTTAATGGAAAACGAGAAGCCAAGCTAAATCATAATAGTGTAAACTTTATTAAGATCATGAGGCTATAAAGTATACAAAAATTCCCGCATGGCTGCAAAAATATCTTTTCATGATGGCAAAGAGTGCATGCATTTACCAATTTCTGCATAAAGTTCTCACCTGATAATCTCAATATTTCAAATAAATAATCTGCAATATTTTCTTCCACTAAGACTTGAATCTGATTGCCTGAAGTCCCAACTGAAGACAAATAATGAAAGAGCAAATCTAGAGCGCCGATTTGGACTTGGCTGACTGATGAAAGCAACGGGCCTTTGATTGCTTCGGCCAACAGATTAACCAGAGATGCTCCCTCTGGTCCATCTTCAGTTTCTTTAGAATTAACTTCACCAGATAAAGACATGTTCCCAGTATCATATGCAGATTCTTCCCTGAGCAACTGTCTTTGAGCCAGCATTGTCAAAAGTGCTGATAAGCAATATAAGACTGTTAGTTAATAAGACAAGAATGGAAGTTGTATAGCAAACTTTCCTACTACAAACCTATTCTGTAAACTGTGGCTACATTGACTTCTTAATCACCCTGGAATGTTTAATGTTAATAACTCGTCAATAAGCAAGAAACTTTAGTGCTTAGCGGTGCATACTTTTTGAGAGAGATACTAGCAGGAAATCGACCTTTCTGCTGACACTCATGATATAATTTGGTCATGAGAGGGAAAAAAGAAAAGGAAAGAAAAGAACATCCTATTCTATTGTCCCTACCTGTCCAAAATAAGCTTACCAAAAGGGAAAAACAAATAGAAACCCAAAAACAAAACAAAAAATTACAAGCATTCTTTTCAACGAACAAGATATTGAAATTAAAAATCGATAACGAACCAATACAATTCAAGCGAACATCATCATTTTGAGTCTTCAAGAGAACATCTCCCAACAGGTACAAAAGCTTTGGACAAAAGGGAATCAACATATCACTTCCATCACCCTCATTTGATGTACTCTGAAGAGCAGATAGTTTGTAAAGCACAAAAAGGACTTCTCCACGAATCTCCTCACTGCAGCGTAAAGTAAAAGACTTACAAAGTGTAAAACACACCTAAAAGTGAAAAAATCACAACAAGATGACAACATTCAATATGAATAAACCATCACTTTAGTCTCTGAACTATCAGTCTCTTAACAATTTAGTCCCTAAACTATATAAATATAATAAAATAGTCCCTACAATATATGAAATTCATCAATTTAGTTTCAAAATCTTATTAGCAGGGGCTTAATTGGCAGATTTCATATAGTTTAGGGACTAAAATTTATGGTTTTCTCACCTTGGCAATTGAAGACCGGTAACAAGAACGGAAATGAGGCTATATACATCTTTGATGTGTACATGGAGATCATCCTCCTTCTCACAATTCAGAAGAACCCCTAGACAGTGAAGCTTTACACACATAAACAACAGAAACAGTTCATCAAACTTTTCATTCACTTTATAAACTTATAATAACATTTTATTTTATAGAGGAATTCGATTATGTGTGAAGCTTAACGAGTAACTGCTAATCAATGCATGCACAAAATAGATCCTCAGATCATTTGTTCAATTAATCACTGATTTTATATATTCAGTGTATTAACTAGCATTTAGCAATGACAATCAAGGCATACTCGCTCAAACTCGAAAGTGTAATGCATGCACAGAATAGATCCTCGAATTATTTGTACAAATATTCACTGATTTCAGGTATTATCTAGCAATTAGCAATTGCAATCAAGTAATCAACAGGTAGAATTTAAGATCGGAAACTGAAAATGAAATTACCGAGTGTAACTGACGCGAACTCCAACCTAAAGCACCAGAAGAAACGCGATCTGAAATCCTAGCGACGAACTCACGGCAAACGGAAGGATCAGATGAAGCAGAGAGGTTGAGGATGAGTTGAACGAGTTGTTCTCCGATAAGTTCATCGTCAAAAGAGGAAAGAGCGGCGGCGAGAGGTGAAACAAGGAAGTGAGGGTGAAAAGTGACGATAGAGTGAAGGAATTGAGGAATGGAGAGAGAACGAGAGAGCTGTGAGAGAGCGTAAGAGACATGGATAGTTGGAGAGGAAGGGTTAGAGATGAGGTTGGAGAAACACACGAGGCAGATCGTGCCGCCTTGGTTTGTTTGAAGATTTAGAGATGAACGGTGGCCTTGAGAACAGCACCACCGTGAATCGCCGTCGTCTTCAATATCTATGCTCTCTGAATCCATGTTCATGTTCAAAATCAAAAGTCACCACAGTGGAGAATGGCGCCAAATTGATTTTCTAAGTTGGGGTTGGCGTGTTGTTATTGTTACTTACACCTAGCTTTTGCATACTCCCTACAATAAGGTGGATTCTAGGATGAGGGTGCAATCAAGTCATAATCAGTGGTACATTAATTTTAACCATCAGATTAAGAAGACTCATGTGATTTCAATATTGATTGTCACACCGAATTGTGGTATAGTGCAGTGGCGGAGCCAGGCAAAAAAATTTGGGGTGGCGGACATTAAAACAAACTAAAATATATAAATTATATTGTCCTTCAAAATAATAAATCATAGTGTATGCAACACATTTAAGTTGTAATAAACTTAAAGTCATTTATCTAAAATTTAAACTATATATATAAAGTCGACCATTAAATACTTTGTGATACTTTACACTTTCAGAGTATTCAACACGATGCCCAGATTCTGAACATCACAAATTCAATTTTACACTAATATAAACCAATAATAGAAACAAAATTAACAATAGAAAAATGCTAATATGCACGATTTGTTAGTGAGCTTGTCATTCAATTACCGTGCTTTTTAATTCTCATCTGACCAACAATATTTATGACTTCCACCTCTAATGTCTTCCATTGTAGGTACTTACCAACTTCTATGTAGTGACTTTTGCTTGGTTTTTATATTCACTTCATCTTCTTTTCCTTTTCTTTAATTTTGCATGGAATATATATAAGCAAGGAAAATAAGTTCAATTCACTTGCGGTTCTTTAATTATGTTATTTTACACATTTCTAAATGATATTTTCATCAAGAATATTAAATTGTACCTTTTTTTTCACTTATCCAAATCACTCACATCATTTTTAAATTGCGGTGACCTTTGTCTTTTCTCTTATTTGTCTTCTTAATAACAGCTTTAACAGATAAATACCAGCGGTCCAATTGTTTCTTTTGGGGTTCAATAGTTGTTGCGATCAATAATTGTTTCTTATAGGTTGTTTTTGTTTAAAATGCAATTGCGATCAAAAGAAGAAAGCAGAAGAGGAAATAAAATGGAATTGGTAATTTCCATTTAATTAAAGGACATAATTATGGTAGTTTTCATGGTATAAAAAAATAATTTTTTTTTAAGATGGGGTGGCGGTGGCTCCCCCTTGCCACCCCCTGGTTCCGCCAGTGGTATAGTGTTTCTCCCTCACGATCCAATGTCACTCTCTCCATATCCTGTTCATTTTTGTCTCATTTTCTGCATCCTTAGGCCAAAGAAAAATCAGAGTTTCATTCCCAATTGGATTAATTTAACAATTGTCATTTTTTTTAACAAACCCTTCTCAAATTTGATTAGGAAAAAAAAAAGACAAAAATGTTGGCTCGGGTATAAAGTATAAACCTTCTTCCTCCTTTTATGTTAACTCTTCTAAACTCACTTTTTGCAACTTACATGGTGAATTAGTGAATCTAACTTAAACGAATTAACATATAAATGGGTTAATTGAATAATTCTATTTTCTGTTAACTCTTTTATACACACACCAGTGTTATGACATAAACATTACTTTTGTTCAATCAGCAAATTTTAACGAATTTATCTGAATAGAGGTGGATGGTTGTTTGGCGGAGATCCAGCGGCGGTGGCTGGATTTGGGGGTACAGTGAAGGGAGAGGGAGAGAAGGTGGAGTAAGGATTGTGTGAGGAAAGACATATGTATTCTCACTTTTTTATAACATTTATTTAGACCTTTAAATGAATCTAATGATATATAAAAGTGGACCACCGATGAGGGACTTAATTGCACCCTCATCCTAGAATCCACCCACAATTAATAGATATTGTTATTGATTTTCTAAATTGATTTCTTTTTTAAACTAAAAACTAACAAATAATTAGTAAAATAAATAAGTATTCAGATTTATAAATGCAGTTTGGTTCAATTTCAAAAAGTAAATTTGAAATCTAATCTGACCCAAACGGTTTTTTTAAAATAAGATCCAAAAAATCCAATAGTATTTAGTTTGGTGCAGTTCTCATTTTTTTTTTGAGTTTATTATGTGGATCGATTTAGATATTAACCCTCCTACATGCAAATGATGATTCTCATTCCCTAATTAGAACAGTGAATTGTTGGAATATTTAATAAAAATGGCAAAAAAAGTCATAGATGCAATAAAAGACATGTTAAAAATAATATTGATGCAGTAGATTGTATACCTTGCATGATCAAAAGGTCATTTAAGCGCGAATGAGCAAACCTTGTGAAAAGTTAGGGTTGAGAGTCTTCTAACTCTCACAAATGAGTGCATATGTTTATGTCGGAGAGTGTGTTCTGGTCTAATGGGATGGTTAGAATATATACTTATCAGTTGAGGCAAAGACTTCTTGACGAGCTTACATAAGAGAGCAGTCCAACACATCATGAACTTTTCACAATATAGCCCATTTGAAATACTTATTCATATTTTCAATATGTGCATTAAGACGTCGTTTACACCTAAAATTTATCACTATGTTAGTTTGTCTCGAGTGAAGGTTTTGATTCTATTTTAGACTTTGGGATGGTTAATGCTTGCAAACATTCACACTCCACTTTTTTCTTTTTCTTTTTGCAATCTAGTATGTACTTTGTGTTAGGTTTGTCGGACTGCACTTGGGGTGAGTTTACGTTTGTTGCACATTTGAGTTCATTTGCCCATAGGGTTAGCTCCATACCATTTTTCGTGTAGCTTGTTTATGGTGTAACACTCTTTAGGGTTGATTTTTACACTTTTGTGTGGTTTACTGGGTCATGAATACCTCCGGGTACTCTGTCTTTCTCTTTTTGTTTAAGAAATATTCTTTGAGATAAAAGGTATATACTTTTAAATTTTTAAAGTATAATACAACAGCTACATTTCATTCGAAATTGATTTGGTTAACAATGTGAGGACCTATTTGATAGATAATATACTAGTACTTATGTTAATGATCGTTGAACCTTGAGGCCTACGAGGATCATGTTGAGCTCTCAGAGTCTAGAAAGAAGAACAAGTGCAATTTATTTTATTGCAAACCAAAAGACTGTGCTACCATTTGAGAATTATGAACGATGTTTTTTTTATTAAATTTTGATTTTGATTAAAACTAAAATTATAAATGTTTGTTACTTTCAAATTATAACAAACCAAACTAACCATGATTATTTATTTAAATAACACCAACAATATAACAAAAAAAAATTAAATTCTTTTTTTAATGACACCAGCAACAATCTTTGTTATAGAAAAAGTTGTTTAAGAGTACAATTAGGATAATGAAAAAATAAGTATAAATATACTCATCTAATTTGTTACACTTTTTAAATGATAAAGAAAAACACACACATATACATACATATACACACACACACACATATATATATATACATATATATATATACATATATATATATATATATATATACATATACACACACACACATATATATAGGGGTTGCTTTCTTCAACAAAAAAAAATATATATATAGACTACAACCACCAAAAACACTAAGGTACAAGTTAGCAAGCTACATCCACTTACTTTTTACCAAAAAACCAACATTCACTATTTAAAGTGATTTGAAATTAAAGGATAATTTTGTAATTTAATAAATTGTTAGTCTTATAATTTATATGTCTTCTATGATGCTTCCTCTCGGTGATGTTCTTTTGGTTACAAGGCTAAAGAAAAGAAACAAAAAGAGCAGGGAAAAAAAAGAGAGCTAGGGCCTAGTAAAGAAAATTCCCGACGCGTCGATCCTTAGAAAGGGAAGGAGGTCGACCGGAGGCGAGGAGTGAGTGATGATCTCCACATCTGAGGAAGCTCCTAGTTTAGCAAGGTAATCAGCACACTGGTTTCCCTCTCTGAGAGTATGCTGGAGGGAGTAATTACGGCTGTCTAACATGTCTTTAATATCTTGAATTAACACAACATAGATATGAAACCGCGGCATGCTAACAGCGATGAGATTGATGGAGAGAAGAGAGTCAGAATAGCATATCAAATCATCAACGCCCATTTCAATAGCCTTACTCAACCCATGGTAAATAGTTGTGAGTTCTGCCAAGAGGATATCAGTAGAGTTGGGAATGAAACCTGAAAAGCCTGCACTATTTCGAAGGAGACCTCCAAAGCCCGCACGGGTTGGGGATCCTAAGCAGCTGCCATCAACATTTAAAATTGAACCTTGGTGATTGTTGCAATTCCATTTAATTAAACGATCAAGTGGAGCATCACTGCCATCTCTCTGAAAGCTTGATCTGATTGCATCTGTTGAACTGTGAATGTTGTTGCAAAGACGAGTCATCGACCAAGTTTCATTATTTAGGCACGTTAAATTGCGGTTCCTCCAAACCCACCAAAGACCAGCAAGAAAGAGAGTGGAGCGGTTATCTGAGGTGTTATTTTTGATCCAGTCGTAAGCATTTTGAACAATGAAGAAGTCAGTACCTGTGAAACTAATTTTGTGCCAAATGTTGCTAGAAAACTGGCAATCTCGAACACAATGAAGGAAGGTTTCATCATGATCTCCGCAACGAGCACATGTGGTCGAAGGTGCCATATTCCTATGATGAAGCAAAGATAAAGTAGGGGAGGCATTGTGGCAAGCTAACCATATGAGAAATTTATATTTTTCCGGAATTTGCAATCTCCAAATCCAAGTCCATGAATGATGAGAACTAGAATCGGCCACTGTAGCTTTGAGGGAAAGAAGCCATGCATAGCCGCTTTTAACAACCTGGACATTTTTTTTTTTTGTTACTCCTAGACATTTGTTCAAGGTAATAAACATGTTTCATTTTTTTTTATATATATATATAATAATTCGTAGAGGCAGATTTTAGGATGAGGGCTCTATTAAGTCCATCACCGGTGTACCACTTTATTTCACCGTCAGATTAAATAAGCTTAAGTGATCTAATTATTTATCACCACACTTGATCCAAATTATTTCTCCCTCCATACTGATCTTGGCATCTCGCTCTCCGGTCTCCATCGCCTACACCTTTTCTTCTCACTTGTTTTTTTCTTCTTCTCACGTTATGTTTATAATTACCCTTCAAATAATCAGTTTACACCTTGGTTTACATGTTTTCAAAGCTTGTCAATGTCCCTGATTACACATAAGCTCTCAATAAGTTTCACCATTGAAGTACCTTGTGATTAAAAACGATGGCAAAAGAGAAATGGAAAAAGAATCATACGAAGATATTATATATTATTTAAATTGTAAACAAACTAAGTAATTAAATGGACTATAATTATGATAAATAATGGTAGCTTTACCCCTCAAAATTGCAAAAAAAAAAAACCCAGGCTTAAGAAACTTCAGTATCAAACCTACACAAAATTGAATCAAAGCACCGGTTGAAATTTATTGTGAATTGAAGGATTGTAAAGTTTTGGGTTTGTTAATTTTTTTGTTTGAGTTATTAATGATTTTGGTATTCATCAACCATGAAGTTGAACGTGAACATAGAGAAGAGAGAACAGAGAGCAAAGATCCGGTGTGGTAATAAGTAATGAAATCCTATAGACATATTTAATCTGACGGTGAAATAAAGTGGTACACCGGCGAGGGACTTAATTGATCTCTCACTCTAGAATCCACCCAACTAATAACATATAACAAAAAAAAAAAAGACAACTAATAATTGTGTATTTTTTTACGTCAAAGTATTTTTTTTTCCTGCACCCATGACAATGAATGCAAACTAACAGACAATTCACGTAACTCCTGCACCTCTTCTTCAAGGAGCGCAGATTCCTCCCCCTTAGAGTCAAGGGAAGAAATCCGATGCTTCACCGTCGTAATCTTACTCTCCATATTCTTGGAATGTTGTTGATGCCACTCTTTCAGACATTGTTTCATCAATTTCAATTTCCGCTGTAACACAAAACCACCTCATCCGTCAACATTAAAAGAATGCCATTTTTCACAAACAAAATTCACATAACCAAGATAGTCGGCCCAACACTTCATCATTTGGAGAGGGCGAGGTCCCCGATTAGTGACATCAACAAGTAACACTAACGGAACATGATCAGAGAGCCCCCGTTGATGCGCAGTCTGAATACAATTCGGCCAAGTGTCACATCAATTCGTAGATAATATAAGTCTATCAAGTCTGCTCATCGAAACACCATCTCCACGGTACCAAGTGAATAAACGACTACAAAGCGGCAAATCAAGAAGCGAACATTCCTCAATAAATTTGTTAAAACCATCTGAATCTTTTTGCCTAAATATCGTGCCTCTTCCTTTCCTTTCTTTGACTGATCGAACCGAATTAAAGTCTCCGCACACACAATAATTAGCCTCTCCAACACTAAGTAAGAAAGAAGTCATGCGGTCCCAAAGCACTTGCTTTGCCCCCGTGTCACAAGGAGCATACACATTAACGACGAGGAATTCCTTAATAGTAAGAATAACTCGGCCCTTAATCACAAGCACGTGTCTGAAACTCATAATGAACCAGAAGTCCACAATAGAGGTATCCCACACAGTTATTAACCCTCCTGAAGCACCAACCTACGGTTGATAAGAATACCCAAAGGCGGCATCCCCCCATAATGACCTTTCAAAGGTGTCATCAAGTGTACTCAACTTCGACTCTTGTAAGCATAACACAATCGGACAATGTTCAAAAACCAAACAACGCATAATTGGCATAACACTAGGATGACATGGCTTCAAGAAGGTGATGCTAACTCAAAATTCTTTCATAGTATCATGTCCAACAGACGGCGGTGTAATGTTATTCAGTTGATTTATGTGAATGGTGTCAAAGTTGAAGGGGTTCAACAAGTGCGTACGGCTGTTTACAACCATTTCTCTAGTCATTTCCGTGCTGATGGTGTTGAGAGGCCAGGAATGGAAGTTCAACTATTTCAAAAACTAACAAGTAGGGAGGCAAGTAACTTAGTTCGGACTTTTTTACTGGATGAGGTGAAACAGGCAGTCTGGGATTGTGACAGTTACAAGAGCCCAGGACCAGATGGTATCAGTTTTGGTTTTATTAAACAGTTTTGGCCGGAATTAAAATATGACTTCATGAGATTTTTGTCTGAATTCCATCGTAATGGGAAACTGACAAAAGGTGTAAATTCGAATTTTTTTTGGTTTAATTCCAAAGGTGGACAGTCCGCATAACCTTAATGATTTCCGCCCCATATCCTTGGTGGGCTATTTGTATAAGGTGTTGGCTAAGGTCCTCGCCAACAGGTTACATGTGGTGATTGGTAGTGTTGTCTCAGATTCACGGTAAGCATTTATTCAAGGAAAGCAGATTTTAGATGGCATCCTTATTGCTAATGAGATTGTCGATGAAGCTAAACAGATGAAGAAGGAAATGTTGTTGTTTTATGTTGATTTTGAAAAGCCATATGATGCGTTTGATTTGAAATATCTTGATGTCGTGGTGAGTCATATGAATTTTCCAACTTTGTGGGGGAAATGGATATCTGAATGTGTCGGAACGGCAACAGCTTCAATTCTTGTGAATGGGTCGCCAACAGAAGAGTTTCCCATTTAGAGAGGGCTTAGGCAGGGGGATCCCTTTTCCCCTTTTTTGTTCTTGCTGGCGGCTGAAGGATATAATATTTTAATGAATGCTTTAGTTGATGCTAATTTGTATCGCAGTTATAGTGTTGGTCGACAGGGCGATATGAGGTTATCCCATCTTCAATTTGCGGACGACACACTAACTGTGGGAGAGAAGAGTTAGTCTAACGTCCGTTCTATGTGGGCGGTGCTATTGTTGTTTGAGGATGTCTCCGGGTTGAAGGTTAATTTTAATAAAAGTATGTTGACTGGTGTAAATGTCAATGAGTCCTGGTTGAGGGAAGCGGTGTCGGTGTTGAACTGTAAAACAGATCGTATACCGTTTGTTTATTTAAGGTTGCCTATTGGTGGGGATGTCAGGAAGAAGAGTTTTTGGAAACCTGTGATTGAACGTATTGTTGCTCGGTTGTCTTTGTGGAACAATAAGTTTTTATCTTTTGGTGGCCATCTGGTATTACTGAAATATGTCTTGTCCTCGCTTCAAGTTTACTTTCTTTCCTTCTTCAAGGCCCCTGCAGGTATAATCTCTTCTATCAAATCTATGTAATTTTTTATTTTTTGGGTGGTGAGGTTTTTAGGAAAATTGCTTGGATAAAATGGGAAACCATTTGTTTACCGAATGGGGAAGGATGACTGTGGGTTAGGCGGTTAGGCGAATTTAATATTTCATTGTTAGAAAAGTGATGTTGGAGGATGTTGGTTGAGAAGGATGGTTTGTGGTATCGAGTGTTAAAAGCGAGATATGGTGAAGAGGGGGCACGATTATTATAGGGTGGGAGAAATGGTTCTATGTGGTGGCGAACTTTGTGTCATATTCGTGGAGGTGGGGGATGCTTGAGGGAATGTGGTTTGACGACAACATCCGTCGGATAGTCGGTAATGGTAGAGACACTTTCTTTTGGACATATAATTGGGTTGGCGGAGTTCCTTTACGGACCAAATTTCGTCGACTTTTTGACTTAGTCGTCCATCGAGATGTTTCGGTGGCTGTTATGGCGGAGTTAGGATGGGGTGATGGTGGAGGGGCGTGGGTCTGGCATAGAGCTTTGTTGGCGTGGAAGGAGGAGTGTGTGAGGGAGTGTGCTGGTTTGTGACTTAACATTGTTTTGCAGGAACATACTGTTGATAGATGGTCGTGGTTGCTTGAACCTAATCAAGGCTATTCAATGCGCGGAACCTACCATTTTCTAAGAGCACCTGAGGAAGCTTCGGTTGGGGTCCGCTCTCCTAAAGTGTGGCATCAACTCGTTCCTTCTAAGATATTTGTTTTTGCTTGGCGCTTATTCCGCAATAGAATTCCAACAAAATCTAATCTATTGCGTCAACGAGTTCTTCAACAAAATGACATTCAGTGTGTGGGAGGATGTGGATTCCCAGAGACGGAGGTCTATCTTTTCCTTGCTTGTGATGTTTTTGGCAGCATTTGGCCTTTTTTGTGGCGTTGACTCGACATTGATTTTGTCCCTGCTGGTGTGGTAGGTGACCACTTTGATCAGTTTTCTCATATGGTGGGTATGCCTCGTTCTTCACATTTATTTTTCAGGATAATTTGGCTTGCCTGTGTATGGATTCTATGGAAAGAAAGAAATAACCGCATATTTAAAAATGTGGCTTCAGATCTGTGTACTCTTGCTGAAAAGGTGAAGCTGAATTCGTTTTTGTGGTTGAAAGCTAATCACACGTCTATTAGTTTTTGTTACCATGACTGGTGTCGGCACCCGTTCCTTTGTATGAGTGTTTCTTTGTAATTCTTCGATTTTTTTGTTTTTTGTCCTTTTTTGAGGAACCATTGTTGACTTTGTAATTTGTGCGGTGGTTCTTTTTCTCGCACGCCTTGTGTTTGGAGGACCACTGTTGGTTTAATATCATATTCCATTTTGATTTGTTCAAAAAAAAAATGGCATTATTGTATATTTTTTCTTTTGACAATTTACTTCTTCTTTTTGACAAAGTATTGTATTTTTTTTCCTTCACATGAGACAAACTTTTAAGGAAACAATATTTGAAAAGATGGGAAAGTGGGCGTAAATTAGTGAAGGTTGCTAACTTGTAGCTTAATAATACTTATAAAAATGATCCTTCAAAAAAAAAATACTTATAAAAATGAGTGTAAAAAATCAAGTGGGTGTATGTTGCTAACTTGCACCTTAGTGTTTTTAGGTGAGTGTAAGTTAACAGTTCTTATATATATATTAAATTCCCCTAAAAAATAGATATTATAGATTAAAATATATAAATTAAATCAATACAATAGAAATAGAAAATGTGGATAGAAGGTAAATAACTCATGTTTAAAAAAGTTTTTAAGGGATTTAGATAAGAAATAACTCAAATTTAATATTTTTTTAAGGGATTTTATTTGATTTTATAATGTTGATATTTTTGCTTTGCCTAATTAAGTGATTTAACCTTTTTTTTTTGTGGTGTCCGGGTTTTGAACATCAGACCTTGCGTATATTATGCATTGTCTTTATCAACTGAGTTAAGCTCACGGGACAAGTGATTTAACCTATTTAAATAGAAGGTAATTAACAAAAAAAAATAATTGTGCAAAAAAAAAACATAAATTACTCATAATTATTACTTGTATAAAAAAAATCAAATCAGGCTTTACTTAATTTAGAAAATTGAAAACACAAAAAAATAAAACAAATTTGAATAAAAAACTAATAAGGTAGACTTTTCAACCAATGATAATTTTTAGTATATTTCTTCTAATAATTTCTATTTACTTTTTTCCCGTCACTCATCCATTGGGATTGGTCAAGCCTTATCATCACAATTGGATTAAGAAGGGAAGAGTTTAAATGTGATTATTTATTATAATTTACTTGCTTTCCAAGTTTGTTTTATTTCTTTTTTTTCTACTTTTTTACCGTTGAATTACAGATAGGCATATCTTTCCCCCAAGATACACCCGCTAGTTTAATTACAGTAAATATTGTACATAGATAATTATTTTGAGATTTGGAAAGTGGTGATTATTCTCATTAATTGATAGAAAAGAAAAGGGTTTTTTTTAAAAAAAAAAAAGATATTCCCAATTTTTAAAAACTGATTCGATATTGTTATGGCTCGGGGATTGAAACCTCTATATATACATGCATCTCAAAACAACCTAAAGCAACTCAGAAAAAACACTTTGTTCACAGTTTACAGTTCCATCACCTCTTCCAATTGTTATTTTGCTTTTTTTTTCCTTTTATGTTCCTCCATTTTACAATCCCTCCACCATCTTCCACTAGGTGTTCATTTGCACTTTCTCTGTTCCTTATTTGTTTTTCATCATTCTCAACATGAAAGATGTTACTTTTGAGATATTTTCTTGGCTACCGGCAAAAAGCATTTACAAGCTCAAATCAACTTGCAACTCATCCTCCAAGTTTTCGGAAGAAACACTTTTCAAAACAAAGCAGGCACATAATATGTTTGGGAGGGATGACACGTGCTTCTTCATTCTTCAACCCGATCAAATAAGTCAAGGGTACAATACTGAAATAGTAGAGTTACACTCTTTACCTCAAAACCGACAATCTTCTGGTGCCCCTAACAAAGCTTTGAGTTTCCTATCAAATTCAGTTTGTGTCTTAGCTTCTAGTAATGGTCTAGTTGTTGGTCATACCATTAATGATCATGATTCGATTGAGTTTGTAATATGTAATCCAGTTACAAAGTCCTGGTCTTCACTTCCTATCCCCGAGTCATTTCCAAGAAACCATGGTTTTGCTGGTATAAACCTCATGTTAGATTGCTCTTTAGATGACTACAAGGTGTTTCTTTTGGAAAACTCAGGTGTGTGGTCACCAACTTCTTATACATGTAGTGTTTATCATAGCAAAGAAGGTGCGTGGACAACAATGAAAAATAGTTTTTCACCTGGTGGTAGGAACATGGAATTTGACATGCCTGTATTTCACAAGGGATGCCTTCATTTTATCTCAGATTGCGCTTCTTACTTTGCAAAATCCAGTCCTTTTTATAAGCCATATATAATGTCTTATAATCTAGAGAATGGAATTTCAACTATGCTTAAGTTGCCAAGGGAAGCTATAAAAGGTTGTCATATTATGTGTAACATGGGCATATTCAACTGGGGTAAAAAGACAAGTTCCAATAGTTCTATTTGTTTGGTGAAATTAAGAAATTCTGTTTTCACTGTTTGGTTTTTAAAAGACTATGAGTCAGCTTCGTGGAAAAAGGTATTGAAAGTGAGGGTCAGAGCATTGGGATTGAATGAGACAAATCCTAATGTTAGAGGGTTTATGGTTATGAATGGTAATCTCTTAGTTTTTGCTACGGAAGAGAAACTTTACAGTTATGGTTTGGAGGGTGAAAGTTATATGATGGTCGAAGAAATATGTCGACACAATTATGCATTTAAACCCCATTTTATCTCCTACTCTGATACACTTCGGTCTTGTGGGACTAATGCTATAGCCATGCCTTGTTAGGAAGTGATGTTGCTGCAAAATTGGATGGAGTCCAAACCATTACTGTTGCAATTACATATGCTGCCATGTTTAATTCGAAGATTATTATTGAGAACTGTTGTATCTTATTTCATTAAATTTAATGCATATGTAGTTTTTAATTTAGGATTTATTAAAGCTATTATCTTTGATAGTATTTCTCTTGATAATAGTTATTTCAACTGGATTTTTATTTAGTGTGTTTTATTTTACCTCTAGTGTCTTTTTAATTATCATCAATTTTCCTTGGCTTATTTTGAAATAATTGCCAAGAGATTGCTCCTCGTCCTCAAAAACACGCCACCAGTTCTTTCGACTCCGACTTTTATTTTTGCGACTTAAACCTAAAATTTAAAACAACCATGAATCAGCAACAAACAAAGAATGGACATAATTAGATCATAGATTTTTTTTTCAAATTCAATGCAACATAGTGGCAATATACTAAATTACAATTTTCATGAATTGCTACAAACTAGAGGGAAGCAGTAGAAAGCATGCTATTGGTGGTAAGTGATTTCAAGATCAAATTGGGGAGAGTTCAGATGAGCACTAGATAAAATTGTGAGAGCTGGGGAAAATTCTTGTACTCTACATTGTTACTTGATCAGGGAATAAAGGTCCACATGATCAGTGAGGACGTAGGTGAAATTGATCCGAACCTCGATAAATCTTGTGTCCTTTCCTTTTATTGCAGTTTGCTGGCTCAGTTTCATAACAATTGGAATCAGATCGCCTGGTTCTTATGCTGCACTCTGCGATGAGTTCAATAAAATTCAAAATTGAAAAATTTGCAGGTGACAATGACTTTGGTCTATGGTTTATGAAAGATCAAGATAAAGGCCCTTCTTGTTTATCAAGGTTTGGAAGATGCCTTGAAAGTTATGTGCAAGTTACCATATAATCTATCAGATAAAAGAAAAATAAGACATTGTCAACAAGGCACATATCACGATAGTTCTTTCCCTAAGTGATGAAGTTCTTCGAGAGGTTGCAGACATTGAAAGTGCATCGAGATATATCTATTACTAGAAAGCTTGCACATGACAAAATCTTTGACGAACAAACTGTACATGAAGAAAAGGTTACACCAGTTGAAGATGGAGGATGGAGCATCGAACAAAGATGAAAGTGGCGATGTTAAGGGTCTCTATGTCAAAGGCAAATCAGATAAGATGGGTTGAAATGGTAAGAACAAACAAAAGAGAAAAACAACTACCAAGAAAAGTTGTTACTTCTGTCACAAGGAAGGCCACTTTTTAAAACTTGATGCTAGAAATATAATTCATCATGGTAATTTTCTTCCTTTTCTCTTTCATTGATAATCACAAGTGAAATTTCAATTCATCATGTTTTTGTAAACCCAGGACTATGTGGGACTGTTACTATTAAAAATACCAAGTATAGAACATTGTAAATTTGAGAGGGATAATCTTTGAGAATAGATTATTCTTTCGGTCCTTTATTTTGTGATATATCATACTTAGTTCTGTTTTGCTCTGTTGTGCAAAGTGATTTTGTTGAGAATGTCACAATTGTCGGTATTGTGCTATGATTGATTGTGGAAGTGACATTAATATTTTATTACCAATCAATTCTTACTAGTTCTGGTTTGTGTAAATGGTCTCTTAGATTTGGCACAGCAACACTTTTATAACAAAATCTTTTGTCTTTAATATGCTAGTTCTGCTTTGTATTTATTTGTATTTTTACACAATGGTTGTATGAATTATTTTTTACACAAGAATTACAATACTATTTTAATTCTTCATTTGTTTTATGATTAATTTTTTATTTTATTTTTACGCTTATGTGGTTCTATCATGGAAATTTGCGAGAATGAAAACATGGGAAAAATTTCCTGAATCGTAGACCGATGACGAGAGCACTTTGGATGATAGGGAGGAGGGAGCACCCCCTCATTGACATTCATGTGTGCAATGCTGATACTTTTATTTATTTTGAATATACTACTTTAATTGTAGTAGCCTGATTAGATTTCCAAAATGTATTTTTTATGAATTGAATTAGGGTTTTAGTGAATACGTGATGAAATCTTGTTTTGTCCAAAATGTATTTTTTATGAACAGCTCATATGTAACCTTGCAAAATCAACTGTTATATTACCTGAAGCGTGACGAAGTCACTGTCCTTAAGGATTTATCCGACTCATAAACGCGTATTCTTCTATGATACAGCAGGATTTCTCTATCTAAATCATATCACAAGACAGAACAGCTCGAATTCGATTAACACAGCAAATGCATAGTTTTGAAGGTGAGTGGTACTTGTTACATTAACAATCAGAGAAAACAACTTTATGTTGAAATACATAAACATGAAAGTTTTTAAATTTTCAGATTAACTAGTAGGAAGAATCCTATCAGATAAGTAATCAATAGTTATGAACCAATGTATTGATATTAAGTAACCTTATCCTCCAATTCACATGACAATCCATATAATTTTTTTGCACCCACATATAGGCCATTCATTTGATGATGATTGAGAATTGGAATGAGAAAACATGATTGAAGGAAATGAGTTTTTGGTTCAAGGCGCAAGCTATGGGAGATTGAGGAAAGTTTCAAAGGAAGAAGAAACAAAGAACAGTTAGAGGAAGAAGAAGGAAAGTTTGGTTTTTAAAATTCAAAATTTGATGTTTACGTTTTTTTAATTTCGTCCCTATGTAAATTTGCGTTTTGGTTTTAGTCCCTGTATTAACACTACTTATCATCTCTTTTGCCAACTCATAACCTGCCACGAATGCTTCTGTTACCCACAAAGCGTTTTTGTTGACGGAACCTGACGGCATGGACGATTTCCAAAAGGTTACAAAAATACAAGGGTTGTTTTAGAACAAAAAAACTTACAGGGACGAAAACCAAAAATGTGCTAAATTACAGGAACCTTTTACATATTTAAGCCTAGTTTTAATAAATATAATTAATTTTGATATACCATTAGTATAAGAATATTTACACCGTCAACAAATTAAATCACAAATATTAATTTTTCTAATTATCTGTTAAATATTTTTTTATCAAAGTCGATATCAAGTTCACAACACTGACACACTCAACATACTAATCATTTGTGCTAGCGAGGGTTGTTACTCGTTAAATAATATGATAATACTCTAAGAATATTTTATACAAAAATTAAATTGTTGCTCCATTAGTAACAAAATTTAAGCAGATTATATTCAAAAAGTCAAATGAATTTGATCCAAATATAGGATGAAAAATATTTGACTTTCTCAAAACTCGATTGTGGTTCACAACTAGCTAGGAAAGAAAAATAGACACTTTCTTTAAGAAACACACATTTTGATTTTTTTTAATTATTGAATGATGAAATTACACTATGAACTCATATTTATAGGATGTGGATTCCCTACCTCCACCTCTCTCGATCTCTCTCCAACTTGAATTTTTTATTTTTTTTTAATCAAAATAAATCAAGGGCTAGGGAAAAAAGAAACAAACATCCAATGGCTTATAGATGTGGGACTACAATCAATCCTTGTCTAAGAAAGTTACATGCATCAAGCCAAGTGGCATGAGAATCACATGCATCAAGACAAATGTTTTTCATGCAATCATCCAAGTGTATTTCATGCCATATTCCAAATGGATCACATGCAAGATGGTAATGTGTCAATGGATGGATCATCCAATGGTAAAGCATGAACTATAATACTTGGACCTTAATCTTTTTAGGCCTTAATCAGTTTGCAAAAACACTTCATCCCCCCTTTCTCCTTTCATGTGAGTTTAGTTTTACGATCTATTCAATCCATGTATTCTAAAAAGACTTCATCTTCCCATTTTCCTCCTCATCTTGAATCCACCAATATGAACAATAATAGATTGTTTCAATGGATGCATGGTTACAAGTACACAAACCCAAATATATACACTCATTCATCATTTGATTATGATTCATCATCAGTTGGTACCAATAATTTTGGTAGTCATGCTCCAGGAATCCTAAAAGCGATGGAGATTCTTGAAGCTCAGTTTGGGCATTTGCATACATCAACATCATCATCGTCATCATCAATTAATATCAATATTAATGATGACATCATCATCAATAACAACAAGAACAACAACATGATGATTACGATGAATACTTCTGATGCTGCTTCTTCTCATCCTGATCTTCATGCAGGCTTATCATCCCAATCACAAGAGATGTCTTCTCAAACAATTAATATTTCTGTTGTTGATGGTTGGGATGTTAACAAGAACGATATGAGGAAGAAGAAGAAGAAGAAGAAGAAGAGCAATGAAAATATTGATGATGGAAAAATCCATAGCTTACCACACAAGAAATATGGACCATACCCATGTTCAAAATGCAACAAAATATTTGAAACATCGCAGAAATTTGCTAATCATGTTTCATCAAGTCACTACAAGTTCGAAAGTGTAGAAGACAGAAAAAAAAGATACATTTCTAGGATTCGAAAGAGACCGCGTCTTCAAATTCAAAAGCTCAATGACGGAACAACTACTTTTGTTCCTGTTATTTCTTGTGTTGATAAGTCACATGCTTCAGCCAATGATGATGATCATAATCTGATTTCTCTCACCCCTCTTCCAAGTGGGGTAAAAGTAAAGTCGGAGCCTTCAAATAATTAATATTAGTATGCATGCTTAATCTGTGATGTTTACTTTTTTTAGTAGTTTAATTAATTATTGTATGCTTCTTTGTTTTTTAGTACTCAATTGTTCGGTCAATTTTAATTTGGTGTTTAATTAGTCTTGTTTAGTAAGTATTTTGTGTAAGTGTAAATAAGCCTCCCTGAGACTAATCTCTTTAAAACTAATGTGTTTTATTTTTATATTCGCATTTGAGATTTAGAGTGTCATAAAAAAAATCAAACAAAAGCGTTTTAGATATTTTGCATACATTGAAATCAACAAATGTGTTTGAAATGTTTAGTTTACTTTTGAAACATGTATTGTAATTAAAGTTGATGACTTCCTTAATTTAAAATGTATTAAAAGATGTGTCAACAATACATTTGAGAGGATACGATTGAGCATATTCTTCTTGAGAATATATCCAAACAATGAATCCAAAAAGTTGCACTGAGAACAAACAATGAAACTAAAAAGTATTAAAGATGCACTAAAAGAGACCATGAAATCGAAGATAATACTTCTTGTTTGTGTTGCGAAACATGAAAGTTGTATTGAGAATATGTGATGCAATTATACTTATTGCTTTGATGAAGATTGATATCATTAAAAGACACGCATGCAATATATTTGAGTGAATTATTGAAGATTTTTTTGATACATATATATTTTTAAAGTTAGAGAAAGAGAAATTAATTATTAATTAAAGTGATACTATTAATAATTTACTAACCGTCTCAAGTGTATCGGTGAAGAAAATATGTGTTGAGCTTTGGTAATCTAAAAGATGCAATGAAAATGTAATTATTTGATTATATGCTAACATTTGTTTTTTTTTAATTATTTGATTTATTACGTTTAAGGCGTCTTCTTAGTACACCTTGTGCTAAAAAAGCGTATTTGGTTTTGTTAATATATACCATTTTTTATTCTAAAAAAAAGATGTAATGAAAATGAATAAAGAAAAAATAACTAGTAAAAGATAATTCATCCGTCCCAAAATAACTGATCTATTTACCAAGAAAAATTTGTTCTAAAATGACCGACTCATCTCATTTTTTTAATACAATATTATTTGTTTTTTTGTCAATTATACATTCTAATTAATCCTATTTAAATCAATCATAATATCCGTTACATTTATCGTAAATGTGAATACAACAAGAAAGATACTACAGAAAAACAACGATTCTCACTTTTATTTATACACTTTTTTAAATCTGTGTGAATTAATCAGCTAGGTCAATTTAAAATATTATTTTAAAGTGAAGAAAGTATTAAAGATGCATCAAAAGAGCGAAAATATTTAAGACAATACTTCTATCGCATGAAACTCGTAACTACATTGGGAATATGCAAAGAAAATAAACTTGTTGACCAAGAGACGCGTATCATGAGTATCATTCGAGCTACAAATATAACCAACGTAAGTTTTACGTACTGCAACAAGTTGATCTCTAGCTTTCATTATCTACCACAAAAAGCCTATGACTTTGTTTGATGAAAATAGGGGATAACTGATGAGTTAGCTGATAGCTTATAACTGATAGCCGATAGTGGATAACTGATGGCCGATGACTGATAGTTGATAAGCTAATTAAATTGTTTGGTGAAATTAACAGTTCAACTAGTTGATTAGTGTAAACCGAGATAAAATAACATTTTTAATTCATAGTAAAATTTATTAAAAGATACTACCTTGTATCACCCAATGATTCAATATCGTTATTCACTTCTTGAACATTAAAGTCAGCCTAAATCCAATACTCTCATCATTAGTAAATTCTAGATTCTTGTCTAAATCTTCATGAATGAAACTAAATAGAGGATTCTATCACAATACTCATTGAATGACATAGTGATGTTGGGAAATATTTCATCCTTTTTCTCACTAGTTTGATGTATCTAAACAAACTTTCCTTTCTTAGTCTCACAAGTCTTCAACGAATTGTTTTTGTCTTCATTACCAATATTACCAATAGAGGGTCCAGTTTTAGACTTTGGAACGCATGTCATATTAAACTATAGTCTTAATATTTCTCATTCAAGAAAAGTAGGAAATAGTTGTTTGTACGCTTATGTATGTGTTTGTACGCTTATGTATGTGCTATAGATCGACATATAGATTGATAAATGAGTTTTTTTAATTGATTGGTCGATTATATATGACCGTAGGGTTTTTTTAAGGGATTTGATTAGAATTTAAAATGTTTGTTTTGAATTTTATATTTTTGCTTTGCCTGATTAAGTGATTAACCTATTTAAATATAATTTTTCAAAAAAAAAAACCTGTTTAAATAGAAGGTAATTAACAAAATAAATTATTATGCAAAAAATGAAACATAAATTACCAATATTTATTATTTGTGCAAAAAGAGAAACACAAATTACTGTTTTTTTTAGAGAAATACAAATTACCGATATTTATTTTAAGGCTTAAATATGTCTTTCGTCCCTGCAAATATAGGTCATTTGAATTTTCGTCCTTGAAGTTACTAATCCTTCCAATCTGCAACTGCAAAATTTAATCATTTGACTTTTTGTCCTAATTAGGTTTTTTTGCTGAGGTGGACTGTCATTAGCGACGTGGTGCCCATGTGGCAGGTGATGATTGGACGAGGTGGTTGCCTTAAATAGGTCTTACGTCCCTGCAAATATAGGTCATTTGAATTTTCATCCCTAAAGTTACTAATCAGATGTAATTAGGAACATTTTTCAAATAATTAATATTTGCAATGGCAAAATGGAAGGATTAGTAACTTCAGGGGCGAAAATTCAAATGACCTATATTTGCAGGGACGAAAGACATATTTAAGCCTTATTTTAATTTACTTGTTTTCGAGGTTTGTTTGATTTGTACGTAGAGAGTTTATTATGAGTCCTCGTGAGCTTAGCTCAGTTGGTAGGGACAATGCATAATATATGCAAGGTTCGGGGTTCGAACCCCAACCACCATAATCTTCATATTTAGCTTGATGATAGTTAATTATACTGAATTTCTATTTAGTGTGTTTTCTTTTACCCAAAGTTGTCTGACTTGCGTGGCTATACAGACTCGTAAATGATCCGTAGACTCGTACAAGTCTATGAAAAATTAAAAATAACTTTAAAAAAACATGTGACATATAAATTTTATATATAAAAAAAAAAGAACCTTATAAATGACACGCGCGCGCACACATATATAGAGAACAACATGAAAACTCAAATTTCATACTCCATAACAAACTTGATAACAAAAGACTCTAATAAAACATGAAAAATATAAAAGTATGTAGATAAGGTCCTAGTTCCTTTTTAAATATTGGATATTTTTTTTAATATAAAGGAATATAGTGCTAAAGCATAGTGTAAAAGCTATGACATTCCAACTATGTTGGCATTCCGTAACTCTAGCATATAATTTGCAAGCATTCTAAAAAAGTTATTAAAAACAAAGGAGAAAAAAAAAGTTCTACATAAAGCAAAAAAATCATAAAACATGCATGCTTACAACTTCAAATATCCAAAGCTCCCGTAAGATCCCGTCCATCATCAAAATGCTAATTTATGAAACAAGAACATTTATTTTATTTTTGAAATTTGAAATACTAGTTATAGTTAGATGCAAAATGAATCAATGATTTTATGACAAGAAAATTAAGGAGGGTCAAGAAGGTGGACTAAAAAATGTACGGTGTTGACTCATAAGTAAGGTATAGTGTGTTTAACTCATATCGTCAGTGTTAGGGCTTTTTTAATAGAGGATATCTAAGTACCTTTGTTAATGCTACCTAACCCTTGAAATCTACCCCGATTCTAGTGAGCTTCGGAGCCCACTCACCTAAACTTTCTTTGATAAAAAATTAAAATTAATAAGGATTGATATATTGACAAGTAACAAAACTCTTAGCCTCTAAAAAAAAGTAACAAAACTCTTAGAGTAGTTGTATATTGTTTTTATTAACATAATAAATAGATATTGTAGTAGATAAAATGTAATATAAATATGGATAGAGATGAGAAATAACTCAAATTTAACAAGTTTTTAAAGGATTTAATTCTATAAAGTTTGTTATTGAATTTGATAATTTTTGCTTTGCCTTATTAAGTGATTTAACCTATTAATATAGAAGGTAATTAACAACATACATTACTGTAAAAAAGACAAATTTCAAATTTGAGAATAGGAAACTAGTAAGTAAACTTTTCAACCAATGATAAATTTCATATTTCTACTTGTAATTTTTATTTACTTTTTTCTATTTAGAGTTGTTGTGTTGAGTCTTGATGATCAAGGACTATTTACAGTTGTTTGTGTTAAGTCTTGATTATCAAGAAAAAGAGTAAATGCGTCAATTAAAAAGGTAAGCCTCAATTAACACAATAAATAAGTTGTAAAGAATAAAAAGTGGAGGGAGGAAGGAACTACTTGATTGTTCAAAAAAAACAGGCAAGTCTCAATTAACACAAATTGATTAGGTTGACCAAAAAAACACAGTTTGATTAGAAAGGGACTGTTAATTTAATTTACTTGCTTTTCAAGTTTGTTTTATTTTCATCTTTTTTTTTTTACATAATATAGTTTGTTACCGAGGCATATCTTTGCCCCCAAGATACCCGTTTTATCTTTTCAAGTTTGAAAAGATTTGTTCTCAAGATAAACATTACTTTTTGTTTAAGCCTAGGGTTTCATATTTCAATATTTAAACATCTATATATACATGCACCTCAAAACAAGCTAAGGCATCTCAGGAAAACTAGTTAACCTTTACAGTTCGGTCACCTCTCTTCCTCTATTCCTTTGCACTTCCACTATTCTTCCTTTGTTTCTTTTTTATCATTATCAACAGCATGGAAGTATCTCAGGACATTGCTTTAGAGATATTTTCTTGGCTACCGGGAAAAAGCATTTGCAAGCTCAAATCAACTTGCAACTCATGCTTTGAGTTTTCGGAAGAAACTGTTTTTAAAACAAAGCAGGCTGGTAATCTGTTCAGGAGGGATGATACATGTTTCTTCATTCAACCCGACCAAATAAGCCAAAGGTACACTAAAAGAGTAGAGTTACATTCTTTACCTGAAAACCGACAATCTTCCGGTCTCCCTAACAATGTCTTGAGTTTCCTATCAAATTCAGTTTGTGTCTTAGCTTCTAGTAATGGTCTAGTTGTTGGTCACACCATTAATGATCATGACCCAATTGAGTTTTTCATATGTAATCCAGTCACAAAGTCTTGGTCTTCCATTCCTACTCCCGAGTCACTTCAAAGTAACCATAGTTCTGCTATAAACCTCATGTTAGATTGCTCTTTAGATGACTACAAGCTGTTTCTTTTTGAAAACACAGGTGAGTGGTCACCGACTTGTTATACATGTAGTGTTTACCATAGCAAGGAAGGTGTGTGGACAACAATGGAAAGTAGTTTTTCATGTGGTGGTAGAAACATGAAATTTCACATGCCTGTGTTTCACAAAGGAGGCCTTCATTTTATCTCAGATAGTGATCCTTACTTTGCAAAATCTAGTCCTTTTTACAAGCCATATATAACGTCTTATAATCTAGAGAATGGAATCTCAGCTATGCTTAAGTTGCCAAGGGAAGCTATAAAAGGTTGTCATAATATGTGCACCATGGGCATATTCAATTGGGGTAAAAAGACAAGTTCTAATAGTTCAATTTGTTTGGTGAAATTAAGTAAGTCTGTTTTTACAATTTGGGTTTTAAAAGACTGTGAGTCAGGTTCATGGCAAAAAGTATTTAAAGTGAGAGTAAGAGCATTGGGATTAAAGGAGAAAGATCCTAATGTTAGAGGGTTTATGGTTATGAACGGCGATCTTTTAATTTTTGCTACAGAAGAAAAGGTTTACAGTTGCGGTTTGGACTATGAAGGATATATGATGGTGGAAGAAATTTGCCAACATAGTTGTGGTTTTTACCCTCGCTTTATCTCCTACTTAGATACTCTTCGTTTGTGTCGGAATAATGCTGAAGTTATGCCTTGCTAGGTTGGAACTTTGGTTGCTGCATAATTGGATGAAGTCCAAACATTACTTCTGCAATTACATATGCTGCTGCCATGTTTAATTCGTAGATTATTGTTGAGAACTCTAGTATCTTATTCTATCAAATTTAAGTCATAAGTTGTTTTTAGTTTTGGATTTATTATAGTTATTTTCTTTGATGCTACTTTTCTTGGTAGTAGTTAATTCAACTGAATTTTTAGTGTGTTTTATTTTATCCCTACTGTCTTTTTTATCATAAGTTTTAAAATAAAATCTTGCCGTTTGATAATTCTAACAAAAGTTCTTCACATAAATATTGACAAAAGGCAGTATGAAAGCAAATGCTACTTCATAACATAAACAAAAAAAAAAAAAACAGTTTCCTGCAATTCATTGTAAGAATTCAAGATTGAATTTTTTCTATTCTGGTGGATCTCAAATAGTAATTAGTAAGTAAAGGCATAACAACTTTGAAAAGCTATTGTGATAGTTAGCCTTTGCCTCGTTTTTTCTGTTTTAGGCAAATAGAGTTAGTCAGTTGTTGTTTCAACAAATGAGAGGGAAGCAGTAGAAAGCATGCTATTGGTGGTAAGTGATTTCAAGTTCAAATTGGGGAGAGTTCAGGGGAGCACTAGAAAAAATTGTGATAGTAGGGGAAAATTCTTGTACTCTACATTGTTACTTGATCAGGGAATAAAGGTCTACATGATTAGTGAGGACGTAGGAGAAATTGATCTGAACCTTGATAAATCTTGTATTCTTATTCTCTCCTTTTATCGCAGTTTGCTGGCTCGGTTTCGTAACAATTGCCTGGTTCTTTTGCTGCATTCTGCAATGAGTTCAATAAAATTCAAATTTGAAAAATTTACCGTTGACAATGACTTGGTCTATGAAAGGTCGAGATAAAGGACTTTGTTCATCAAGGTTTGGAAAATGCCTTGAAAGTGCATCAGAGGTATGGCTAAAACTAGAAATCTTGCACATGACAAAATCTTTGACGAGCAAACTGCACATGAAGAAAAGATTACACCAATTGAAGATGGAGGATGGAGCATCAAACAAAGATAAGTGAAAATGTTAAGGGTTTATATGTCAAAGGAAAATCAGATAAGAATGGTGGCAATGGCAGGAATAAACTAAAGAGCAAAACAACTACCAAGAAAAGTTGTTACTCCTGTCACAAGGAAGGCCACTTCAGAAAAAACTGACAAAAATCCTAGAAGAAGAAAGGCGTAGACTCAAGTGACATGGCAGTGATTGCAGATGGACATGTCAGCTGTGATGTGCTTGCAATAACAAAAGACTCATACATTAATGAGTGGATTCTTGACTCAAGGTGTTTGTACAACATGACACCAAATAAAGAATGATTTGATTCATATAATAAGGTCAATGCTGGAAAGTTCCTAATGGACAACAACATTTCTTGCAAAGTGATGGAAATTAGGAATGTTAGAGTCAGACTGATCGATGGATTAACAAATGTGTTCACATAGGTTAGGCATGTTCCTGATCAGAAAAGAAATCGCATTTTTCTTTGTAATGTTAGATCAAGGAGGCTGTTCATTCAATGGAGAAGGTGGAAATTTAATAATCATTAAGGCATCTGTTGATTGATGAAAGAATTCAAGAAAAATGGCTTGTATCAATTTCAAGGTAAGACTATCAAAACGCCAACTAGCATAGTTTCATGTCAAAGAACATTTCAACAAAACTTTAGCACTTAAAACTTGCTCATGTTGGTGAAAGGGCTCTTGAAGAACTATGCAATACAAGCAAGGATTGATTGGAAGTGGCAATTTTGAGAAGCTAGAATTCTGTGAACACTGCCTCTATGGAAAACTGAAGAGAACTAAGTTTCCTAGCGTCATACACGTTGCAAAATCCATAGTCGATTATGTACACTTAGACATTTAGGGACCAACAAAGCTACCTTCTTTAGGAGGGTCCATATTTCATCACCTTCATTGATGATTGGTCTAGAAAAGTGTCGCTATACTATAGGATTAGTTTGTTCAATCTAAAGGAACATATATAACTAGTTAAGGTTTGATATAAAAGAGTACATATTTGTTTTTGGAGCAATTCTTATGTGGGCACAAATTTAGACATTTTATTTGGTCGCACATGAAGAATAAATTTGAAAAAATAATAATTAAAATATGTTTTAATATAAAGTATGTTTTCTTGTGTGATCAAATAAACTGTTCAAATCTGTGTCCACCCAAAAGTTATTCTTGTTCCTGATAGGAAGGGTGTGGGAAAAATTGAAGAGAAAACAAAACCTGATAAAATTATGTTGCTAGTACATTCCAAAACAGTTCAATATGATCGCCCTTCTAAAATTCGATGGTCTATAAATTACAATCAAATGCGTTTTTCAAACATTTTCCAAAAAAAAAAAAGGCATATATCAATTGATATAATATGAAAGAAGTTTGCTGTGTAATTGTAACTAGAGACATTTTCCAATTCAAAAATCATAATTTATAAATCATCCACAACTCTTGCCATGCCTAAATTACGACCCCAAGGACGCAAACACATTTTATTGGAAATTCAAATATCAACATTGGAATCAAAGTTGCTCCATGGAAAAAGTATAAGATTTTGTAATTATTTGGTTCTGCATCCAATTTTTCAATACAGCATCCCATCCCAATGGTTAACCCACAACTTTACAAAGCTCCATATTCCAGCATCATACTCAACACACGGCTGAGTTCATGCAACCGTCTAAACAAACACTTGCTACAGGGTAAAAACCATCATGCAACTTTAAAATGCATAGTAAAATTGCAATTTAAACTTTAAGTGGACTTTGGAAGTAAAGAACGAAAAACAGTGACCACACAACAGTGTTCATTTCACCATGATGATGAGTCCTGTATAAGCTTACTTCACAAAATATAGTACAAAACAGTGTAAAGAAGAGAATGACTGATATCAAACTCCAACGACATGACAAAATGTCTTCTTAGCAAACCTAGGGAGTATGTAAAAGTAAAACCACTATGTAAATTAATCCAAATGAGGAACCCAAAAATTAAATATCTGGGCCAAAACAAATAGGAAAAATATGAAACAAAAATATCTCCCCTCATTTGCTATGCTGCTGTAGCTTAACTTAAAATGTCCTATCCTTTCTTTCCGCAATGCCCAAACTCAACGTACATATGAATCATTTATTTTATCCATAAAATAAAATTCGACAGGCCCTTGCTTCTCTTATTTTTCAATACACGCAGGCTCTGATCTTCTCTTTGTTAAGAACAAAGGAAAGAAAGGAAAAATATCTGAATGCAACAGCATAATGCAGGACACACATCATTGGTGAATTCCCCAGACCAAAGTATAGAATCCATAAACTGTCAGTCTCTCCTACCATCTGCCCTCAAGATTGGACAGCCAGCCTTTGCAGATGCTCAAAGAAAACTTGAAGGCTCACATCATCGGTAAAGATTACATCTGAACCAGCAGCCATCTCGTGCGCATTATTATATGTTGCTGACGGATTCAGTTTTGCTAATAAAAATCTAGCCTGTTAAAGACATCAATGAAACACTAGTAAGTTTCCTATTATGAAAAATCTTGACTCAAGGATTAACAAAAGGGGGGAAAATACGGACAAAATATTGCGAAAAGTTTAAAATACTCATCAGTATTGCTCATGGTATGAACAATTTGGGTAAGAAACAATACTGACCTGGGAACCGTGTTGATCACACACTACCAATCTAGGAACAGGAAACCGGTCTCTAATTATTGCTTGGGAATCATCTTGTGGAGCTCGTAACAGTTGTGCAAAAGCCTGTACCATAAATTAAAGTTAACAGCAGAGAGAACAAAAGGAATACTGGTAAATGCAACACTTGACACCAACTACGAAAATGCCTCTAAGCAAAACACCGTCCATAAAAAAAAAAAAACTAACAGAAAGAAACTACGGCTCTTGCAGATTAAATTGTAAAATATATATGAAGATAATTTGTGAGCAGAATTCTCAGGTAACAGCAATTTCTTTAGTAGGGCATGACTGCACACAAACCTGGTGTTCTGGTTGGTTCTGATATCCCAAGTTGCGCCATTGAGCTATTGTCATCCCATGAAAAATAACCACACTAAAATATGAATCTAGCAACAGAATCCGGTCTGCAGCAATGGAAGCCACATCCAACAATGCTGGTGCAGGCAGTGAATTAAATGAATATGATATTAGTGATGGCTGAATCATGACAGCCGCATTACTAATATTTTCCCGGTTTAACAACATGCGAAAGTATGCAGTCTCATCTGGACTGTTGTTAAAAACCTGTAAATATATTACACCTTCAATCAGCTAACCGATAGGACTGCAGAACGGGAAGAAAACAACAATAACAGGTACCTGTACAAACTGTGAGCGTCGCAGATTGAACATAAACTGGGGGAAAAGAGAAAATGATGGATTTAATGTAAAAGATGATGGATCATCCTTGCGGTAGTCCCCAAACTTAGAACAGAGGCGAATGAGAAACCTATCCAACCACCGTGTGCAATCAAATGTTTCCTGATCAAATAAAATTGATGCTCAGCAAGGTATTTATTTATATATGTTGACTTGAAATTTTGCCACAGCTAATACATGGCCAACAACTTGAATTTTACATTTGATGAAACAGTAATTTTTAGCATATAATTAGCAAAACAATTAAACAAGCCCAAATTTCATCAAAACCATCAATATCGAAGCTATTCACCCATGTTTTACTGAAACTCCCCAGTAGCATTCATTTCAACAAATATATACTTCCCAGGAGCTGCTTGAGTAAATAAATCTGAATATGTTTTAGGAAACTAAGAACAAAAGATAGTAAGACGGCTTATCGCATACCTCTGTCTCCATTTTCAGAGAAGCATATCTAGCCATTACAACTGCAGCAGTTTCTTGGTCAAATCCTTGAACCAATTCCTGAATAACACAATAATGTAAGTAATTAAAATTCAATTTATTAATCAATTTAAGAATCTCAATGTAAACAAATAATTGTCATATATAACCAATCATTAGAGAATAAACATATGTCATTCAGGAAACATCATAGATATACACAATAAATGCATGTAAATGCAAACATTTAGATTAGATATCCGCAATTTTGCATGACATAGCTTGAAAATCATACTTGACAACATGATGAAAGAGTATAACTTTCATGCTTCTTTACAGAAAGATAGTTTAGAAGTTCCAAATATTTCTATCACATGACAAATGAACTGCCATCCACAGACATAAAAAAGACTGGAACTACCTCAGAGCTAACAGCACTATCTACCCATCTTCTAGTTATTGTTGTCGCACGAAGCACTAAATTACCATCTGGGCCCTGGTAACTGCAATAAGACCATGACCATTATTAATGCTCAAGACCCAATGAGATAGTGGAAAGACACACAAAATCATCTATATTAAGATCCTATTTATAAAATTTGCCCAACATAACCTTGTAAGGAACTGCAGGTACAGTTGTGGGTTGACACCACCTGGAGTATTTGAACGATCACTTGATGAAAGATCAAACATCACAGTCAAGCATGTACTCTTGTCAAGACCGCACATCTTCCATATTGTTGTGTTCCCCTCTCCTATGACGGTATCAGCAACAGAAGGTCCTTTCTGCAGTATGTGATAGTAAAAATTAAAATCCAGAAATACCATGCTCTGATTCAGTCTTTGATCCAACACAATCTATAATTCAAGAATCAAAAAGCAACACAAAATGAAGAGTTCAAACGTAAATCATCTAACCTTCTCCATCGATGTGCAAGGTCCAACAATACCCTGAATTTTGATTTCCTTTGAGCAATTTATCTCAAGGGTCCCACTGAAACATAAACAACATTAGCAGCGATCGTCTCTGATAAACGATATGTAGGGAGAACAAGAGACAAGGGTACAGAAAAAAATGATTTAAAACAAAAGTTGTGGTGCAAAAACGTCATTATGCCTTGGGAAAAAAGAAGCATCATCATGCCAAGAGACGACCCAACTATGTTGGCACCTCACTTGGCACCAATCATCTGCAGCACCCAACAAGTATAACTGAAAAATAAGAAATAGCAACAGGCGAGGAGGGGGGACAGAGAAAAATGGAACTATATAATAATAACAAAATATCATTAGAAGGTTTGAAATGAGAGAATGCTCACTTGAAACAGAGACCAAGAGATTGCTCCCCATCCTCAAAAACACGCTTAAAAGAGTCCTTGAAGACTGAATGACCAAAACTTTCAGATAGGACAACAAGGCCACCAGTTCTTTCAACTGCGACTTTCATTTCTGCAACTCCAACCTTAAATATAAAATAAACATGAATCAGCATAAAACAAAGAATGAGCATAATTAGCTCCGAATTGTTTTTCAAACTCAATGCAGCAATGTGACAATATACTGACCAACAATTTTGATGAATTACTACTTCATAACAAACAAAAACTTTCTTGCAATTCACAACGATGTTGTTAATCACGATTAGTGAATTGTTATTAAAAATACACGATGGGATAGTGCTATAGCAGCTATATGAAAACATTGTACTAAATAGCGGTTTATCTAAATTCTGCTATACTACTGCTATAGCTTGCTATTTAACAACATGATTCACAGTAAGAATTCAAGATTGAAATTAAAAATATTATCAGCTTTTCTCTCTCAAGATAAACAAATTGGTAAACCCCATGCTGTCAATACGAACACCTGATGGATGTATTAACCACGTTGAATATATAAATTTAGTCTTGTTGTAGCCAAGCATTGCCGGTTAGGGAGAAACAAAGGTAAGTTCAGACATCAGAACCTATAGAAGTACAAGAAAATTATAAGTGGCACAAACCTGATCAAGTGCTGATGCAAAAAGATCTAAAACATGACCCTGGTTAACCAGCTGTTTTGCAAGACCCTCATAAAACTTCACTGCTTTCTTAAAGTAAGGTGCCGCATCTTTATCAAGATCTTTATGAGAACGCACTGGGTCAGATAGTTCTTTCGACACAATCTGCAAAGAAATTTTGAAATCAAAATCTCGGCATCAAAGACATTATGTGGATGGATTACTCAGTGATTGTCAACATATACAAAAACAAACAGAAAATAAACCAAAGTCCCTTTCCAGTTAATCCAATTTTACCACACAACACTCTGAACTTTCAATACCAAACCAAGAAAAACACACTTCTATCATGCGTGACAAAACATAAAATATTTAAACTTTTCAACAATAATCTAATTGCCAGTGCAGTATCTACCAACATGACTATGAAATTGCGATACTAATACGCCTAACACATTATTCCGCTCGTGATGTTTCAGCTCGATTAACAATGAACACAATTTTCCTAACGCTGACTAATTTTCTTTCACCAAAAACAAAATCCAAGGCATAGAAACAACCAATAAATCATCAATTATACATTAAAAAAAGAAAACAAAGTGATATACCGTGCCAGGTCCTTCAGTGCATGGCCCTCCAACCAAAGCTATAATTCTAGCCCCAGTCCCAGGATTACAAGCACTAAGCAATCCAGCTGCAACACTCAATGCAACTCCGGTACAACGAGCAGGTCGTTTGCCAGGTGGAACAGGCCATTGATCTCTCTGCAATTCCTCCAACAGCTGAAAAAACAAAAACACAGGATCACGATGACAATCAGAATTCACATAAAAAAACACAATTTTAAAGCATTTGATTTATAATTACCGCATTGAGAGTATATTCACAATCAGAAGCAGGCAACAAAAACCGCGAAACACCGGAATTGGGAAAAGGAGCACCGCCACCTATACCACCAGGACCACCTTTAATGGGTCTCCTAGCAGCAGAATTAGAAGAAGCAAGACCCAATTGTTCCAAAATCTGATCTTTGGAAATCTCTTTAGACCCACGAAAAACATAAACTTTAGACATATCAGAAAATCCCAATTCATGAACCTGAACCTGAGTCCCAAAGGATAAAAACCCAACAAGAGCATTATCAGGCAAAAGTCCAATCGCTCTACCAAGAGCAGATTTGAGATAATTAATCTCTTCTTCAATGATACAAGTATCAAGCAGAAAGAGAAAAACAGGAGAAGGAGGAGGATTAGGATCGGTATGAGGGATACGATATTCAACGGTGGTGTATTGAGGATAGAGTTCACCAGGGAGATTAGTTTCAGAAATCGCGTTATAGTGAGGAGGAAAATGATTACGTTGATAACAAAACGGACAGATCCAGATCTTAGCGGTGAAATCAACGCGGGAGTAAGGGTTGAGAATGGAGGTGCAGGTTTTGCAACGGAGGGGTGCATAAGGAAGACTAGGGATATCGGGATGAGAACGGATGAGGGAGATTGTGGCGGCGAGTGGGATAACGCATTTGGAGGATTCTACTTTGCTACGTGGCCAGACGTTCCATGTCATACGGACTCCGTCGATTCCCTCGGGATCTGTGTTCGCCATCTCTGACATCGTTGATGATGATGATGATGATGAAGAATTTCACCGATTTGATTTGAATTTTCAGAACGATGAAGATGATGATGCAAAGGTTAGACACAGACACAAAAACACACCCTTTGCACAATTATGTTAAACAACGCACATTCAACGATCATTCACCTTTTCACTCTCTTAATAAATTCATCCACTGTTTTGTTTTTGTTCTTTTCTATTTTTTTATTTTCTAATATGTCAAATTAAAATACTTATGAGATTCACTTTTATTTTATGTATGCATTGCGTTGTAAATATGTTTGGTGACCAATCAAGTTTTGACATGTAGATATGAGTATAGATATTTTAAGAATTAATCTAAAAACTGATAAGAATCAATGTCAATAAATTAAATCTTTTTTACCAAAAAAACAAATTAAATCTTTTTATCAGGAAAAAACAAATTAATTTTTTTTTGTTAATTGTAACAAAAATCAAATCTTTTTTAAATTGTGAAACAATGTTGGCAGAGATTTACACAAAAATAACTTAAAATGAAAAAAATTATTTTTTATGATTGAAAATTATTTAAAGAGTTTAATTTTTAATATTATAAGAAGGTTGGATAACTCGACTAATTTGAGTTATCGTTTGAAGGTGTTAGAGATATGAGTTCGAACATGGACAAATGAATAAATATTAACTAATTATTAACATTCGTCGTTTAAAGGTTTAATATAGCTTTGCTAGAAAAGTGGTGTTGGCGGATGCTGGAAAAGATGGAGTCTTTATGGTTTAGGGTGGTTGTTGGGTGGTGGTCGTGGGTCATCTTTATGGTGGCGTGATGTTCATAAGTTGTGTAGTCATGAGTGGTTTAGCGATCATGTCAGTCGTTCGGTTGGGAAAGGGAATTATACTTTTTTCTGGACGGATGTTTGGCTTGGTGGGGTGTCGTTTCGTGTCAGGTTTAGTAGGTTGTATGACTTGTCGGTGTTTAAGGGGGAGTCTGTCTTTGATATGAATCAGCTAGGTTGGGGTGAGGAGGGAGGGGATTGGAGATGGAGGCGGAGGTTGTTAGCGTGGGAGGAGGAGTTGGTGGGGAACTCATTTTACTGCTTCATAATGTTACATTGCAGGTTAATAAGGATGATATATGGCTATGGACATTGGAAACTTCTAAAGTCTTTTATGTTCGTAGTGTTTACAATTTTTTAACAACTCGGCTTCCAATGGTTACATTGGTGCCCGTTTCATCTCTCTGACATAAGGACGTCCCTCTATGTTTGTTTCTATTCCGGGGACATCGCAACATGCGATGGGGTGGGAGGTGTGGAGGGACCTCCTTCACCGCCTGTTGTGGGCATTCGGGTAGCCCCGGAGGTTTTGGGGGTGCCCCCGCTGCCCCGGAGGTTTTGGAGGTGCCCCCCCGCTGCCCCGGAGGTTCCGGTATTATTGGATGCAAAGTTGTTTTGTTTGTTTGGCGTTTGTTCAGGGATAGGTTGCCTACAAAGGACAATTTATTTCGGCGCAGTGTTCTTGATCAAAATTCATTGGTGTGTGTAGCAGGTTGCGGATCAGCTGAATCATCCGCTCATTCATTTTTACACTGTAATTTTTTTGGGTCTGTTTGCCATTTAATATATGGGTGGTTGGGCATCTCTGCGGTTCCACCTCAGTTTTTGCCGGATCATTTTATTCAATTCAGTTATATTGGCAGATCATAAAAGGTTTGGAGGTCAATCTCACAAGTTATTTGGTTTGCAATTGTCTGAGAAATCTGGAAAGAAAGAAATAACAGGCTATTTACAGATATAACTTGATCGACACTTTAGGTGGTTTATAAGATTAAGTCTCTCACTTTCATGTGGTTGAAGGCAAAATTCACTACTTTTCCCTTTAACTTTCATGGTTGATGGCTTAGTCCGTTCACCATTATGGACATAGGCTAATAGTTATTTATGTTCTAGTTTTTTATTTCTGTACAGTTTCCTTATAAATACTGTTCGGATCTTGCATTGTCTTTCTCAGTACACCTTGTGCTAGGAAAGTCACACTGCTTTGGTAATATACTTCATTTTAACTTCTTCAAAAAAAAATTATCGTTTAAAATAAAGACTTGGTTTAAGTACTCAATTAATAATGTCAATATCATTATAGACACAACATTTTTACTCAATTCAACTTCAGAACATCGTAATTGTATGTATGAGTTTTAGATAGTGGTCGTCATTCGTCTAAATTCAACAACAACAAAAAGTAATTGCTAGTAGAGTCAAACATTTGTTAAGTGTTATTATTGAAGTCAAACATTCTTAATGATTAAACAAATATGATTATTTGACAATAAAAATAATATACAATATAAATTAAATTGTAAATAAAATAAGAAAACTAGGTTGAAAAAAAAAACTAGGTGACATTTAAATATGTTTTTTTTAAAATAACTATTCACAAATATTCCTCCATATAATGGAGTATTTGATAAAGTTTTCGATCAATGTAACTTCTTCTTTTTTAAACTCGGTATCCGATCTAAGGATCGACTAATCTGAGGAGATCAATCTCACCGCCCACTTGCGGGCCACCAAAATTGGCAACAGAGTGAATCGGACTTGAGACCTGCCCACCAAAATTAGCAATAGAGGGAATCAAACTTGAGAGGAGCAAACTTCAAAATCTCAATCCCACCACTAGACCAACCCAAAATAGGTTTCAATCAATGTAACTTTAATATTACATTCTCAATATTGATTCAATTTTTGCAGACTGTTGATTAATCTGGAAGAGATCAAAATCACCTTATAGTGTTCTTAGTATAACTGAATTAATAAAAATAACAAAATATTCAAAAGTTGAAAATTCAAGTGAAATATTTAGTAAAAGTATTAAAATTGTTTCCTAATTAAAAATAATAATATTTAGTAAAACTATTAAATATTCATTGACTAATATTTAGATATGTTTTTTTTAACAAGATTTTCATTATTTTAGTTTTACCCTTAAACAAAATTATTTTTAAAATGTTATATTGTTGGTGTTATCAAAAAAATAAGATTTTTTTTATTATATTGTTATTAAAAGATAAACATAATTTCCTTTCAAAAAAAGATAAACATAATTTGTTACTATTTAAAAGTTGCAATCATCTATACATATAATTTTAATCAAAATAAAAATTTTATAAAAAAAATATTGTTTATAATTTAATTTACATGCACTAGTGCATCAAAAAACTGTATATGCCCATCTAAAGGCTAGTCGATATATAAAGAAGATACATTATATTCTGATCATATCGTATATCAAAATTGCTATCTCTTGTTACATATAATTAAGAACAATATAAAACGAATAGACGATGTCCATCTTTCTAATAGTTTTGAATAACAAAATGAATATATTGAGATTATTCCACCGTCACTGTTTTGGTAAAGAATGGTCGTAGTACCAAAGGGACACATTGTTTTCTTTCTTTTTTTGAAAGAAAAAGGGACACTTTGTTGTGAATTGTGATAAGTGGCAAGAATTATTTATCGAGTCTAGTTCCTCCTTCGGTGAGGATGAGAAACTACAGATTATGGAGTTGCAAATTGCATGCAACAAGTGCAATCCCAACAACAATAAATCAAAAGTTGAAACACAGTTGCATTCAAAGGGCAAAAGGGTAAAAATATTAGCATGGTGAGGCCTTGTGTAGTTACTAGAACGTGCAAGTAGGTAGGTAAAAGCGCAATAGTGAACAGCATATATACAAGTACAAGTACAACAACTAGATTTGGATCTAGATGACATAAAAAAAATCTAAAATAGCCCTGTTGAAATTTCTAATTGGCATGGTATGTCACATATGAATCTTAACTATCCTAACATGAGATCGAGTACAACTGTAGAAGGTTTTCTTTTTTTTTTGGTAGTGTGTAGAAGGTTTGAATAGGGGTGATTGACAAATTTAATTATAAATGATTAATTTTATAAAATCAATTCTAATTTTTTTTTAACTGAAAAAATATTAGGCAACACCTCCACAAATACCAAATACAATGAAAGCACAGGCAATCTGTTACAAAACCAAAACACAAATTAACAACTACACCTAGCAGCAAAAATGCCAAAATAACATAATCAGGCCTCTGAACAAGCTGTGCATACGAGTACAAGAAACACCTCTAGCCATACAACAGAAAAACAGAAGCACTGCCACCAGAAACCCAAAAAGCCGCAGAGCTAACACAGCAGATAACAGGAAAACAGCAAAAACAAAGACACAAAATTGCTTCCAGCCACTGCACATCCAGGAAGACAGCAGCAGTTCCACGGTCCCAACTGAAGGTTATCAATTGAGAAAGTCTCCGGGATCCCAACTCCATTCATAAAACATACACGGTGTAGACTTTAATTATTTAAACTCCATCTCCATATCATCCACCAATTCCTCGTATTGAAAATTCGACCGTTCCTCGCTTTCCAAATTGTCCACCATGTTGCATGCTGAATTAACAAAAAGCCTTTTCTGTGCTACTTACCACTTGATTCCCCACACCAACAGTCTAAATGCAAAAACAAGTTTGGAGGAGTTATAAAATTGATACAAGCCATTCAAATATCCTTCACCAAAGTAACCAAAAAATATATATATATATCCTTCACCAAACCTGTGCAATCCAGTTACAAAGAAGGAATAACTGGTTTGAAGTTTCCTCAACTACCTGAACACAAACAATATAGGATTGCTTCTAACAAAATATCTTTGAACACAATTTTCCTGTTTCAATCTGGAACCAATGTTTGTATAAACAAGTTTCAATTATAAAACCATGCTCGAATGACTGAAATGTTGATTTGGAATTGCAACAGAACTATCAAGAACTGCAGCAGGATGGCCTTGATTGTAATTCATTCAATCTTGTCATCAAATTAATTTATTGAACTGTGACAGTATCACTTGGCTGTTCCTAACCCTTTCCATTTTCTCTGCCCAGTGCATTATCCAAACTGCTAGGACTATTTAGCCCCCCCATCAGTAGCTTTCTTCATGCATCTCGTGGTTTTATACAAGGTTTACAATTATATAACCTTCTCGCTATACAAGTGAGTAAATCTGCAAACTTGCTGGAATCTATAATAATATTAGTTTTTTTTGGTTAATTATGTAGTAATATTAGTTGGTCATATAAAAATGTAGACATTTCCTTCCCTTGTGTTCTCACTCTCAAACAATGTTCAGGATATGCCCACCACAACACAAATATAGGCATAATAATCAAAACAAAAATCAATATCAACTTAGCTGAACATTTATAAAGACACACCACTGTACCCCAAATCCGACATTTTAGGGTATGTTTGGATGAAGGGTTTTGGAGGGGATAACTTATTTTCTTTTTTAAATTAAGTTAGCTATAAAATGTTTCTGAAAATGAATTAAGTGTGATTGAAATATTGTATGATCATCTCTATTATATGATCATTTGTATATCCAAAGTATATATTTAGATATCCAAAACCCTTCATCTAAAATACCCTTAAAAATGAGGATGTCTGGTTCTATTACATTACAATTACAATGTATGAACATATGAGAGCACCCTGCCACAATATTTCCCTATAGCCTATAAGCTTTGGTTCCTAAATTAACGAGTAAAAATAGTTGTTGCTGAATGGAATGTCACATGACTAAGCAAAACAAGAAAACACACAAAACATACGTAAGACTGGGAAGTAAAAGAGAGAATAGCGGTTATTAATCTCATTTTCAAAGTTCTGACAACCATTCTTTTGAGTTACAATGTTACCTCACAAATTTGAGGACCAAACATGTCATTTCTGCACATACAAATTTGTGCCAAGTTGAAGGTTGAATGGTCAAGCGAGTTTCACAGATAAGATGGATTGTTTTCTCCAATTAGCAATTTGTGACGTTCTTATCATCGGAGTCTAATTTCCACCAAGGACATTTGTCATCCTTGTAGTCATCATCAATATCATCACAAATATCTTCAATATTATCATCTCCGGATGTTTCAGGAACTGCATCATCCAAGCTGAGTTTCTTTTTGTCCACTTCTGGGTTATATGTCCACTCCAACCTTTTCAATATATCACGATCTTTCCAGTTTTCCACAACCGATACAGCCTCCTTCTTCGCTTTTCCCATCAAAATTTCCTCCCAAGAAAAAGCAGTATCGGCAGTCCTTTTCAAGACTCCATCACTACTAAAATCCCCAATAACAACAGTCTTGAGACACCGTAGTTTTGCTTCCTTTATCACGTCAACAAAATCATAATCATCAGAGACAAGAACCAAGCACTCAACCTGCCTATGATCCATCATATCCACCATATGCTTTTTCAAAGCAATATCCGCAGCTTGCGGCCTATCCAACACAGTTTGAACCCAAAACCCTGCCCGTTTTAGCTCATCAGCCAAACCATACCCAACTTTAGGAGTCAAAACAGCACTTGCAGCCTTCTTATACTTTTCCATTTGCATAGCATACTTACCCACCAATTTCACCTTCCTACTCCCTCTAGCTGACTCTATCCGATTCACCCTTTTCGCATGCTCACGCTCATGCAATTGCTTGAAATGATTAGCAAGCTTTTCATTCGTGTAAAATTTCCTCCCACAAACACGACAGACATGAGGCTCATTACGCTTAATCACACCCTTATCCTCCAAACGATACAACAGTTCTCGTTCTTTCCTATTCTCGCGAACAACATGAGGGACATTGCTTAAAGTGTAGCTATTTGCATAAGCCACCATATGTCGAACAACTCCAAAAGAAGCTGCAGCTATTCTAAGCTTATTGGCAACTTCATAAGGTGGGATTGAATTGGGTGGTTTGTTGTCTAAGTCCCAGAACAGCCCTACTCTACATAGCTTCTCATTCGGATTTTTATCTGAAATCCTTCTGTGACCCCAAGAATGACAGTGTCGTCTCAAGGCAACATATGTCTGTATGCCCGTGGCTTCTATTGTGTAGAATATTGTATGGAACTTGAGGATTGAAACCATAAATAATCAAACAAGGTCCGAAGAAAACAAATGAATTCAATCAAGTTTTACTGAAGAAAAGACAGATTAATGAAGAGTATAGAATACCAAATTTTCTAAACATGGAGATAAGAGCTTGATTGAAGTCGACTCTTTGACGAAGTCACTGCAGTCACACACATAAATGACGTTAGATTAACCAAATGCTTCATATTTCACCACATAATGTTAGTCTAACTAACTATACTATTTCTCGCTCAGTCGGTACATTATCACTACCCGTTTAACTCTATGATATCTAACAACTATCAACATAAACTTGAATTTATCAATTAACTACCAACATCATTCAACAATTTAATAATAATAAATCTTGAACATAAAGTAAAGGTGGAACAGACATTAATTATCTTGGTCGCTTTAGCTGTTGTAAATACTATTGAGTGTGAGGGTACCCAATAGCATTTACCTGTCGGTAAGCGTCAGATATAATAAATTGATACTTTACCGGAACTGCCTCACAATTTTATTAACTGGTTTAACATCCATACTTCCAAAAAAAATAAAAACAATTAAAAGCCAAATATTATTAGGCACCCAACCTCTTAAGAAGAGAAGAAGGGGCGAAAGAACTCCAACAGACAGCAACAAACAGCCCCAGCAAATAGCAATAAAGAGAACAACCAAAAATGAACTCCCTAGCCACACACCCAACAAACAGGCACGGCACCAAAAAACAGCCGATACACAACAGTAAACAGACTTAAAAAAAGACAGCAACAAACCCAACCAACTGAGGGCAAGCACACTGCCGCACAGTTGGGCTGTGTGTACGCCACACCAAAGCGAGCAGCTGCACCAAAAACAACAACTCCTAAACACCACACCTACCTAGATAAACAATCCCTAGAATTCAAACACCATTCATAGAACATAAAAGCACCAATTTTCAATCTATTAAGACTCCAACACCATGATAACGCCTTAATAATAACCGCGTCAAAAATCTCATCGACGTCCTTAGTGACTCCCTTGAAAATCCTATCATTACTCTCGAGCCAAATTATCCAAATACTAATAATCACAATTGGCCAGTTGCACTAATTCATAAGATACAATTGAAAATTCAGCATAACTCATAAATTAAATCCATTTAGAAACTCAAAATGTTCAATTCATCCCTTCCCAAAAATTAATATAATTTCTATTAAAATATGATAGTTCCAATTGTACCAGTTTAAGAGAGAAAAAGAAGGAGAAGAATGGTTTTTTTGTAAGGTTGATTTGGAAGAGAAGTATGAAAAATGGAGGTTGACTGTTGTTCGATCAAGCAAGAGGAAAAAAGGGGAAGGCGAAAGAACATGTTTCCTGACACTTATAACAAAAGAGATTCATCATGGGTTATCACAACTAGCTTGCTTTGAGCAAAAATGGAGAATCTCTTGATGGGTAAGGGTTTGACAAGAAGAGTCGCGAGAGAGAAGAGAAAAGAGAGGTCTGAATTATTTTTTCCCTCACATTATACCCAAATTGCCACTATATGATTATTATTGTTTGGAAATGTAAACTAGTGTCTCTTGACACTCTTTAAATACCACAAGTATATCCTTAAAAAAATATACCATAAGTTTTTATAAAAATGTGCATAATCAATGTGTTAAAAATCGAAACATTAGAATTTGTAAGAAAATAATTACTTATTTTAAAATCGTTAAAGAGTGTCCCTTACTATTTTGAATGAATAAATTATGAGCAACACTATTTGCTTGCCTTCGAATATACGACACTACAAAATCGGGACGAGTAAGTAAGTGATTTCTACACTTAGAGATGAGGCTACCAAATTCATTAGTAGAGTTGGAGTTTGCGGCGAGTACATCACTAGAGATTTACAATCAGTTTCAAAAAAGACAATCGGCATTCCATTCAGGATGCCCATTTTTATAGCTTCCAACAAGCCTATGGTTTCAGCTTTAAGGATAGTGGTGGAAGAATAAAGATAATCGGATTTTCCAAACATAAACGATCCTGAGGAATCTCAAAAACAAATATCATACCCCATAATTGATCAATTGTTGTTGAAAGACGGTCAACATTGCATTTGATTGTTCCCGCATGAGGTTTGCTCCAAGCATAAGGAATATCGGCAGCTTGAATATGCAACTTTGCTCTTTGCATATAACTCCATTCATTAAGAGTTTCCTTAGCTCGAGTAACTATGTAGACCGGTGTGTTATATGTGTTATCCCAAAGCTTTGAATTGCGGTTTTTCCACAAACTCCAAAGAACCATAGCTGCTAGATATCTTTGATGTGTGGGCAACCTGTCAAACAAATCAAAAACCATGGAAGCGAAATCATTATCTGTCACCAACAGATCGAGTATAATGTTTTGGATGTATTTGTTCCCAACAATTGACCGCTTATGAGCAAACAAAAGAAGAGGTGCATATGTGTTTCACCTAAGAGGTCACAACAAACATAAGAACCATCACAAGAGATGTTGTGGCTGATGAGATTTACACGGGTAGGTAAACATTGATGAGCTAACCACCGTATAGAATTTCAGCAGAAATTGTTACACGATGGTGCAACATCAAGTAAAAGATTGGAGCAGGACGATAAGTTGTTTTGATAGTATAAGCTCCATCCACCGTTGCCTTCCAGATTTGAGAATCGGTTCTTAATCGAGCAAATGGTGGAATGGACATAATTGCGGTTATATCAAGTTGTATTTTTACATTATTAATTAGAATATTAACCACATTATTGATTAGAATGTGGTTCTTTTTTTTTTATACAAAATATGGTTCTTTTTTATGTTGCGTCAATCATTACTATTTTTTATGTTTTTGGATGTTATTTACAATATAAATAAAAGATTCATCTTTTAAAAAAAATTACATTATTATTTCACTAGGGACCTATTTTAGCATGAGAGTCGGACCTCCACTTTGATTGAGACGATTATGGCTAAAACACTAGTAAGATTTGGGTTTCACATACAATCATATTAATTTGTGATGGGATTTAGTAGATTTACAACTTAACCAAAAACTACAGTAAACAACACTATATTTTTTTGTAAAAAAAAAAACACTATATATTTGTTCTGTGTCTCACTCAAACAGACGCTAATTGGATTACATTCTCAATGGTGAAACAATTAATACCGTGAACTTATCTATTTACAAAAATAGACATGATTTGAACAATTTTTAAGCCTCGGTAGACTTAGACTATGTATATACGATTCACTTCCCTACTCTGCTTAAGAAAGGAAAAAAAAAATACTTCCCCTGCTCTACAAGCATTCGAAATCAATTGTATTGCACAGTTGATATACGATTGATTTCGAAATCAATTTTATTATTTCTAATGCACTGTGGGGGTAATGTATTCAATATAAACGATTAAGAATTCGAATTGGCATCATGTATATACGAATCACTAACCAACAGTGTGGACTGTGGGGGTAATGCCGTACTGCTAGCTGTACTACTTGCAGCGTTTTATTATTTATTCATAGAAAATATACTCATGCATGCATATTACTCCAAACGTGGCAATGTGTGAAGGTGATGAATCCACGTATCAGCCTCTAACAAAAACACCAAACAAACGATTACGCATCAAGTGTGGACCATATGCAGTAATTTACATATTTCATCATCACCATCACCATGTAGACACCATAACCCGAGATGATAACTCAATAATTCTCACATAATTCCAAAACCCCCCATCTCCCCCACAACATATACAATTATCAAATACGCGGCAGCCCGTTGTTTGCTATTTTATTTGCACTATATATATCATCATGCATATTACTCAAACATTCACCAAATCAAATTAATCTCATCCTCGTGCTTAATTGCATACTATACACTAGAAAAGGTTTAATATATTATTCATCGTTTTGATGATGGCTATGACTTTATTAACAATTGTAATAACCACCTTGCTTTGCATCCTCTCAACGGCGTCGTGTGGACGTGTGATAGTTGGTGCGAAATCAGTGATTACTGACGTGGGAGCAAACAAGGAGGTGCAAGAGCTAGGGAAGTTTGCGGTGAGGGAGTACAACTACAAACAAGGTTTGAACAACGGCGGCGGCGGCGGCGACGGAGAGGGGTTGAAGTTCGTGGAGGTGGTGGAGGCTGAGCAGCAAGTGGTGTCAGGGATGAAATACTATCTCAACATCTCAGCTGTTGATCATAATGGTGTTCAAAGAATGTTTAACTCTGTTGTGGTGGTTAAGCCGTGGCTTCATCAGTACAAGAAGCTTATCCATTTTGGTCCTTCATCCACCTTCCACCAACATACTACTATGTAATTAGAATTTGGAAGTACTACTACATGTCTATATGGTTTCTTTTACCAGATGCATATGGCGCGGTGTTTGTAATTGCAACTGAGTTTTTTCCTTTCTTTCAATTTCATCAATAATTAATAAAAAGAAATTATCTACTGTTTTGTGTGGTACTGGTATATATGGGAGTAACCAATCATATATATATATATATATATGTCTACTAAAAGAAATGAAACAATTAAAATATCCTAAAGTGTTTACTACTACTATCTGTGATCTCAATGCACTAGATTGCTATAAGTTGTCAAAGATTTTACTCACAGCAGCTAGTATTGGACTAAATTTTTCAGCCTTGAATTAGTTGCTTCGGGGATTGGAATCTCAATTGTCAATTTGTTGAAGCTGTCTAATGGAATTGGTCTACCTTCTCCAGACTTGGAGTGTCCTTTGAGCTACTTATAAAGATAGGAATTTCCAATTGATGTGATCCGGAACTCTTATGTTATTTGACTAATATTAGTTACAAATTGGTTGGTAAATTTAGTCACAATAAAATTGGTTGTTGCATTGCGTAACTCAAGTTTGTAAGTTGTGAATTAGTTAACTAAAGTTTGTAAGTTTCATCCACATGATGCAACTAAAGTTTGCAAGTTTAGTTTTTTTTTTTGAAAGATCGTAAGTTTAGTTATGATCACCAGATATAGTGTAACCTACACTACACCAATTAATCAACCTTTTTTATTCATTCACTTATAATTAAAGTTCATTTTTCATTTAGTTTATTATTCTATAACTAGACGCTACTATGTTTCTCAACATGATCATTTCCTTTGATTTAGTTTAGCCTGACAATTATAAATTCACCTCTTAAAATGAATGAATTTGTTGTTTAGTGTTCGAACTTTGACTCGTATATATACAATATGTTTCTCTATCAATTGATTTAAACTCACATAGATAGTCATTCCCTTAAAAAATTTATCATGGAAACAAATTTTTTCCGGCGATCATTCCATAAAAGTTGTTTTCCGGTGTTACATTTGTGAATTGTCACCGATATAAACATAACATAAAAATCGTTGTTTAGTCTAATACAACCCACAAAACCGATCTATAAGGTGAGAATTGTCCTACTTGTTCAGGTCATCTCTTATTCGATAAACGACTATTTAACGGGTTTCCACACTCAATGCTATTGACTTGGTGTGTAAATATAAATGGTGGAGGTCTGACAGCGAAAACCTAATAGCAAGTGACCTAATATAACTCGAAGATGCTCTCATCCCATCTTAGAAATTAGAAGTCAGTCTAACACAATCCCATAATACAGACTTGTAAGGAGTTGATTGATCCGCTTGTTTGGATTATCTGTTATCTGATGTGAGACTTTATAATTAAAAAGAACAATTTGTATTGACTTATTTTAAATATCCAATTTTAAAAAATTTAATCCAATGTTATTTTTGATTATAAGTTTTAAATTGAGAGATGAGAAATTATTATTAACATTGGTGACATTGATGATCAATTTACAAGCCACTCAAATGTAACTCAAAATCCATCTGTTGAAGTTATAATGTTGTGTTTTTACCACTAAATTGTGACACATCATGAACAATAATTAAAAATGACTCATTTCTTAAATTACACACCAAAATACTCTGCATTTCATTTCATGGACACAAAAGTCTCATGAAAAGAAACAATTGGCTTAAATTAATACTTCCTCTAGATTTTATTTACAAGAAACAATTGACTTTTAAATACATTGAATAAATTATGTATGTTGTTTAGATTTTAGACCAGATATGTAAATTATTCAATATATTCAAAAAGTTAATTGTTTCCTGTAAATAGGACCGACGGAAGCATTGATTTACATGATTATAAAATTTAAAGAAATGTTAACTAGTGCTCCGGGGCACCAATTAAGGAGACTAATATTTAAAATATTATCATTAACTTCAATTATATTGAATGGGAAAGAGAAATTATTAAGTTAAAAATTAATACACCAATTACATGTTAGTTATGTTTAAAGTAAAATATTTTTAATGATTTAACATTATAGTTTATTAATGTTCTAGTACACTAAAAAGTTTTAAATTGCTTAAATATCGAGAGTGAGAGTGGTTTATAAACAACACAAATTTCTCTTTCTCCAATGTGCTTTTTACAAAAGACAAAATCACGAGAGCCCGAGGTCGAAACATTGTTGTTGTTTGTGAAAACTATTGTTAAATTTCTCTAAGACACGCACGAGAACTGCCAAACCTTTAATACCGAATTGAAAAACTATTGTTTTTGTACACCAAAAAATTCCATACTATCAAAGAATCAATGTTAAGAGTAGTTTACAAACAACATTGACATTGCTCAATTCATCGAGTCATCTTTAAAAAAAACTCGCGATGAAAACTCTTTGTACTACTACAAACATTTTTTACTCCCTCTGTCTCTAAAAAATAGTTGTTTAAGGTTTATGCACGATTACTAAAGAAATGATTTTTGACAAAAATAAACGATATTCATTCATTCAAATTGATAGAGTACATCGATACAATACAAATCCATATTCGCTAGAAACAAAAAGGATGAATATGTGAACAAACTCACATCATCCATGTTAATAGCATAAAACGACAAAGTACATACGCCTAAAAATATGACTAATATGACTATATTCAAGTCTCCGAAATACTAATGTCTTCGGATCTGCAACGTTGACGACACCAAAGTCATTGTCATTGATTGGATCTGCACTTGCTCAAAACTAATCTTTCAACCTAGATCAAATAAACACCGCACTAAGACGGGAAATCAAAAACACATCGCACAAAGACGGAAAATAAAACACACACCGCACAAAGACTGGAAATCAAAACAAACAGAGTCGTGCATAGACGACGAAATCACAAAAACAAACGAAAGAAAACTAAAAATATGTGAAATCACCTATTCAATTAGGATAAAAGAAAAAATAACTCGGAGGGGTGATTTTTGGGTAAAAATTGGCCCTAAATCACCCCTCTAACAAGAAGAATAAGAAGAAGAAGAAGAAGAAATGAGTGACGACTAGAGTTTGAGAAGAGAGAGTATGGATGAATTATTATTATTATTACTAAGGAAATGATTAACTGTGTTGATTTTTGATGGTAAAATTAGTACTATCATTAACTAAAACACCCTTATTAATTGTATACTAGTGGAGTGATTAAACTTAAAATAAGAGTTATATCAAAAAAAAGAAAAGAAAAATGACAAAGAAATACTTAGTGTGAGACGGAGGAGTATCAATCAATCTAGATCCAATAAAAATTCAAAAAGGTCGAGTTTCTCTCTCCTCTATCTTTCTCTCTCTTCAAGGGTCAACCACAGTTCCCCCTCTCTCATCATTCAAAATCCATTTCTCTTTCTTTCTTTCCCCCAACGGCTACTTCAAACTTCCTCTTTCTATTTTCTTACCCCCTTCCTTCTCTCATCACTCTCTCTATCGCCAAAATGAAGCACTTCATGCTTCCAAGAAACGCCACCGCTCGCGACGCCGCAACAGAGCTTCCATCTTCATCAAGCCCTAGCACTACCTCCTCCGCCAAATCCAGACCCTCCCGCACCAAACACTCCAAAGAAAACACAGATCCAAACCCCATTGTTCCATCTTCCCCTTCCCATCCCAAATTAAAGTCTCCATTACCCCCAAGACCTCCTTCTTCCAACCCTCTCAAACGCAAGCTCGCCTTAGACACCCTCGCCGCCGACAACAATTCTCTCCCGCCGGCAACTTCCGATTCCGGTGTCAAGGTAATAATTTCCCCCAATTCCTAGGGTTTCAGATCTTGTTCATTTATCATCACGTTTCTAATTTTGTATATCTTCGTCTTTTACAGGTTATTGTTCGGATGCGACCTTTGTGCAATGTTAATGACGAAGGAGAAGCAAATCCTATAGTTCAGAAAATTTCCGGTGATTCTTTATCCATTAATGGCCACACCTTTACGTTTGATTCCGTTGCCGACGTCGAAGCTACTCAGGTATGTATGGTTTCTATTTTAGTTTCTGCTAAATCTGATTCAAAATTACTAATTACACCCTCCAGTCCCTGTTATAAGCAGAAAACCACTTTTTATATTCACTGGATAACTTATTATGCATTGATCAATATATTAATCGGATACATCAGTCATTTAATGAACTGATTTTTTGCTTATGATAGTGACAAGAGAATGTACTTAAATTTTTTCCTTCTGATTCCGTTTTTCAGCTTGATATTTTTGAGCATGTCGGGGTTCCTTTGGTCGAAAATTGTTTGGCTGGTTTCAATAGTTCAGTATTTGCATATGGACAGGTTTGTTTTTTCTCATATCATTTATTTATTTTCTTATTTTGATGTTATTGTGTTGTTTATGTTATATTTGATGCTGTATATACAATTTTTTTTTTTTAAATTGTTAGACGGGAAGTGGTAAAACGTATACAATGTGGGGTCCTGCCAATTCTTTGGTTGAAGAAAATGTAGCAAAAGAGCAGCAAGGGCTAACACCGCGTGTTTTTGAACTACTTTTTGCACGCATAAACGAAGTAAGCGTTGATTCTACTGATTGTTAAATTATTTGAAGATCGTTTGCAGTGTTTTGTGTTGATTATTGTGTTGTATTTACTGCACAGGAGCAAATTAAGCATTCCGATGAACAGCTTAATTATCAATGCCAATGCTCTTTTCTTGAGGTTGATTGATTCACTCTGAACTATTTCTTCTATGTTCCCGACCTTATCATTTTGGTTAGCTTAACAGAAAAATTGTTTTTTGCCAGATTTACAATGAGCAAATCACAGATCTTTTGGATCCGAGTCAAAGGAACCTTCAGGTATGATATAACACTACTGGTTTTAATTATTGTGTGATTGTTTCTCATGTTTCACTGCTTTCTACTTAAACTGATCTTTTGCTCTTTATCCAGATTAGAGAAGATGTCAAATCAGGTGTGTATGTTGAAAATCTGACAGAGGAGCAGGTGTCTACGATGAAAGATGTTACTCAGCTTCTACTGAAGGTGTGATTCATCATATATCATGTATTTTCCCAGTCATTGTGTGAATACAAATATTATCACTATCTTATGACATAACTTTGAGTGTCGTATGTCAAACTAGTTTTATCCTGCTATTATGCAGCAGGTCAACTTTTCATACTCTGAAACCCATATAACTCAGTGGAAAGCGCCTATTTGTGATGCTTATTAATTGCCAAAAAATTGTATGGTTTTTTGTGCTATGTAGACCCAGTTATATGAATCCAAATGATTTTAAAATTAAATTCTCAGTGAGCGCGTGTCATTTACTCCTTCACTTGTTTTACTACAATCCACCCTTCATTGTGCAGGGATTATCAAACAGGAGAATAGGTGCAACCAGCATAAATTCCGAAAGTTCCCGCTCACATACTGTTTTTACTTGTGTTGTTGAGTCTCGATGCAAGGTGATGCATTTTTCCCTTGTGGCATGCAGATTATGTAAATTCATTTAATTTTCGTAACATCAGCAAACTCCTGTTATCATATTACAGAGGAATTCGATTAAGAAAATCTATCCATTCTGAAATTTTGTTTATCTTGTTAACTGTTTCCGTAAGAACTTATATTTTGGAGATATTACTCTGCCTAAAGTTGAGCTTTAAATTGATATGTTCAGTTATTGTTTTTGACAAATATTTCTGGAAAGGGTTTTAAAGTAAATTCATATTTGCAGAGTGCAGCAGATGGTGTGAGCAGATTTAAAACTAGTAGAATCAATCTTGTTGATCTGGCTGGGTCAGAACGACAAAAATCAACAGGTGCTGCCGGAGAGCGTTTGAAGGAGGCTGGCAATATTAATAGATCACTCTCACAGCTTGGGTAGGTTTTGGCATGCATTTAGTGTTGAAGAAATTAGAAAAAGTGATTTTGGGATGTGAATTGGACTTGTATAATTTTCTAAAGAAAGGCTAAATGAATTAATGAAGCTTTAGCCAGAAACACAGAACACGCCTAATAACATTTTTTGAATCTTCAATAAAAATTCACAAACCACCACGAGACCCACAAATAAACCTAATAACATGTCATCCTGAAGCAGAAGCCTAAATAAATGTTGATAAGGACGATTCAAACCTGATTGTTACAGTTTCTTAATGTCATTTGGCGTTTGAAACAAAAACAATAACAATGGATTTTAAAAGAGGAAAACGTGGAAAAGTGACCAAACTACATTATGGCAGAATATGTGGATGATTTTTGTAATCAATGATCTCTATCGGAGCTGGTTCTTATTGAGGTTAAATTGAACTGTAGGAATTTAATAAATATTCTTGCGGAAGTCTCTCAAACAGGAAAGCAGCGGCACATACCATATAGAGATTCCAGATTGACATTTTTGTTGCAGGAGTCTCTTGGAGGAAATGCTAAATTAGCAATGGTTTGTGCTATTTCACCGGCACAAAGGTAGTATGTAATCCACCAGTCATTTGAAATTATTTCCTCGGTAATCCTTTTGTATTATGATTTTTTACATGACCTGGTATTCCAGTTGTAGGAGTGAAACTTTCAGTACATTGAGATTTGCACAACGTGCCAAAGCCATCAAGAACAAGGCAGTTGTTAACGAAGTTACGCAGGATAATGTGAACCACTTGCGGCAAGTGATACGGCAACTAAGGGTATATTCTATTCCAGTATTCTCAGTCATGTTTTGATTTTTCCGTTCTATGAATATTGAAATTCATTTGAACAAAAGTGTAAAATATCTACAGGATGAACTGCATCGAATTAAAGAAAATGGTTACAATTCATTGGACCCAAGTGGAGGTCATTCAGCAGCTTGGGTCCGAAAAAGCTTGAACATATTACAGTCTAGCCTTAATAGACCGCCACCATTATGCCGTGTTGATGAAGATGGTGATGAGGAGATGGAGATTGCAGAGGAAGATGTTGAAGACCATGATCAAGTAAATTTTGTATCAGAAAATGACAACAAGATGAACATTGATGATATGGATTTGGTTCAACCCAGTGAGGAGAAAATTAATCCTAGTGTTTCTGGCAGTAAACTTCTGAATAAAGAATCATCCTGTCCTGTGGGTGAATCTGACATCGGAGATTTCACTGGTTTTTCAGCCCCTGATCCCTCCAATGATTCTCCTAGTGCAACAATGAATTGTGTCTCACCTGGTGGCCTTAGCATAGTTGCGTATGAAATATCCCCAAACCTGAAATCCCCTACTCCTAGTGTTTCTCCTAGAATCAGCACCAGCAGGAAAAGTCTTAGGACATCATCTGGGGTGCCTCCTTCTGAGAATGACGTTCATGTCAAAAGTGATTTGAGCATAAAAACTAGCAATCTGAAAAGCTCGTGTACTGCCTTTTCTAGTCAGACCGGTCCAAGTTTCCTTACCAAAACTGAAAATTTAGCAGCAAGCATTCGCCATGGTCTTGAAATTATAGATAGTCATCGTAGTGCAGCTTTGAGGCAGTCATCATTTAGGTTTTCCTTGCGACCAAGAGAATCCAGACTAACTGTCCCAGTTGACAAAATTGATGTGGGCGTACAGACCATTCTTGATGACAATGTTGAAGAAGATTCTATTTTGTTCACCTGTAGTAATTGTAAAAATAGAGCACCACTTGATGTCAATGAGACTGACAGTAACTCAAACCTACAGTTAGTACCTGTTCAATGTTCCGGGTCTGCCGATAAGCCAAGGATGCAAGTTCTCAAAGTAAGTGTGAGAGTGCAGGTGCATTTTTCAATATAACTTATTCTTTTTGTTAATTATTGATTAGAATTCCTTGTTTTTGTGTTATAGGCAGTAGAGAAGGTCTTGGCAGGATCGATAAGGAGAGAAATGGCACTCGAGGAGTTTTGTGCAAAGCAAAACTCTGAAATAATGCAGCTTAATCGCTTGGTAGATTCCCTTTGTCTACCAACAACCGTATTATTGTTTTCTTTCTTTGTCATTGTGATTTGTGACTGTTTCCCCATGCTGTTTGTAGGTACAACAATACAAGAATGAGAGGGAATGCAATGCCATAATTGCACAGACAAGGGATGAAAAAATTCTTCGCCTTGAGAGCCTTATGGATGGTGTCTTACCCACCGAGGAGTTCATGGATGAAGAACTGGTAGCCCTTACCCATGAACACAAGGTAGAAATATGTTTTTTTAATCTTTCCCATTTATGACTAGATAGATGCTTATCAGTTGATTATTATCAACAGATTTTAAAGGAGAAGTACGAGAATGATCCAGAAGTTTTGAAGATGGATATAGAGTTAAAAAGATTGCAAGATGAACTACAAGAGTATCAAAATTTCTACAAATTGGGAGAGAGGGAAGTACTGATGGATGAAGTACACAGTTTAAGAAGCCAGCTTCAATTTTATATTGATTCTTCATCCACAGCAAGGAAGCAGTATCCATTACTGCAATTGACTGGTTCATCTGAACCCAGTTTGGCAGCAACAACTCTTACTGCCATTCCAGAGTCAACGGAGGAGAGGAATGAGACAAATGAAATTCAAGCATCAGTCAAAGACAGTTTTGAAGTAAAACTTGAACAAGAAAGAATTAAATGGAATGAGGCAGAAAGCAGGTGGATTTCTCTTTCTGAAGAACTGAGAGCCGATCTTGAAGCTAACAGGTCGTTAGCTGAAAAGAGGAAACACGAATTAGATGCTGAGAGGGAGTGTAATAAGGAGCTTCAGGAAGCCATGCATACGGCTATAGAAGGCCATGCACGACTTTTAGAGCAGTATGCTGATTTGGAAGAGAAGCACGTCCAATTGCTTGCAAGGCATAGAAGGATTCAGGAAGGAATTGAGGATGTCAAGAAAGCAGCTTCCAGAGCTGGGGTAAGAGGTGCGGAGTCCAAGTTTATAAATGCCCTTGCTGCAGAAATTTCAGCATTGAAAGCAGAAAGGGAAAAAGAAAGGCGATTCTTTAGGGACGAAAACAGAGGGCTCCAAGCCCAGTTGAAGGATACTGCAGAAGCAGTGCAAGCTGCAGGTGAACTGCTTTTCCGTCTTAAAGAAGCTGAAGAATCTGTCATTAATGCACAGGTTAGTAACAGATCAGTTTTACTTCCATTTCGTGTTATCAATCAAGTGGAATAAATTCCTCTAAAAAAAAGTGGCTCCTTCAGTTCATATACTTTCACTACTATTTCTATTTTGTGCTTTCCGATTATTTGCTCCTTCCACCTTCCTACTTTTTATCTACTTCTCCAGCATTATTGTTTTCTTCAAAGATGTCTGTTTCCTTTGAACATATAACCTCTGAGTTGTTATTTCCTTCCCATTGGTGACTATTGAACATATAAAGTTTATCTTGTGTTGTTATTTGTATATTAGTTTTTGCTAGTAATGGTGACTTTTATTTAAAGAGCTGGGTTATTTTCATTTGAGCTTGACTTTTACATATTATTTGCAGAAACGGGCTATGGATGCAGAGCAGGAAGCTGCAAAGGCTTACCAACAAATTGATAAGTTGAAGAAAAAACATGAGAAGGAGGTTGTATCACTTAATGAGCTTGTTTCAGAAGCACGTTTGCAGAAGAAATCGGTATCACCAGTTTATGATGATGTTGTCATGCCCAATTATGATGACGACTCAAAGGAGCCACACTGTGTTAGTGAGTTTGAGCCTTTTAATAATATTGCAGAAGATGGTGAGCTCGCAAAATTGGCAGAACCATCCTGGTTCTCTAGTTACGACAGATGCAATATATAAATCATCATTCTTTGTCGTTTTGTATTAGTTTGTTGATATGTTTTGATGAAATGATTGTATTCTTTCGTTCTTACTCTTTGTGAGGGCATAAATGAGTTTGTATCCCCCATATGTCTATTTCATTTACTGTAAAGCCTAATCTGAATCGGCGGATTGTCGATTACAAAGTGTTGTATGTCTTTGAAGAATCAAGATCCTCAGGTGTGTATTGCCATTGATGAACTACGAGGAAAATTAGGCCTTCTGTCACACATTTTTCCTGTTATTCTTGATTCCGTTTGGATAAAGTATTATTAATAAATTTTGTGTACTCTATCAGTATAGCATATGCATTTCTAAATATTGTTGCTTTTACTTTTGCTGCCGGAAATATGAAACAAATGATCCAGCATGTTAGAAGCAGCCCTTCTGAGATAACAAGTCAAACCGTATTTTCCTTTTCCCTCGAAAATGAGTGGGATTACTTAGAAATGAGTGGGATTATTTAGACCTGAACACAACTAAAAGGGACACAAAAGGTAAGATGTTCTATTAAAGCCTGATTTTAAACAATATATTGCATGACTTGTTAGAATGAATATAAACATAAACAATAAAATAAAGAGAGTTTATTTTCCTTCAAAATAAGCCCTTTGTTGCGAATAAGTTAAACTGTATGTTCCTTTGGTGATTGCTCTATAGACTCCTTATTGCTAAAACTTTGAAATAGGCCGATTTATGCTCTACGATTCAAAAAAACAATTCGGTGGTAACTCTTGATAGATCTTGCGTGATTGGGAGTTATGATTAGATAAGTTTGAAATATTTTATAAACATATGATCCGATCTAATCGGAGTTATGATCTAATTCGATAATAAATTACGAGGGTGTAAAAGAAAAATGCAATTGTAATTGAGAAGGTTTGCAATTTCTTAAAATTGTAGGTTGAGTATGAAATTATTGTATTTAGGGATTGTAGATGTAGGTATGAAGTGTCGAACGACAATCCATTTAAAATTATATATATTTTTGTATATCTTCACTTCTTTAATTGACTGTAGACCTAAGAAAATTTTAGATGATTTTTCAACATGATACACCTTGTTCTTGTATGAGAAACTTCATTTACTAAAAAGATAAAGTGTGATATACATAATTTTTTTATGATAGATGTTAGTTGTTATATTATAATTTTTTAACAATGCAAACTCAACTCATATCTTCATAAAAAATGACAGCCTTAGATAATGAATGGACAAACATATATGCTCTTCAATTCAAACAACATTAAACTGTGGTAATTTAGACACATTAAACACAACTAATAAAAGATTGTAAAGGAATAAAATCACTATCGTGTCAACAGATTCCAACTTATTTGACCATTTTCCTAAAAATTTAAAGATTCAAAAATAAGAAATTATTATTTAAAAGTCTAATAATTTTTTTTTTTTTAAGGAAAGTCTAGTATTTAAAAATTTCCAATATACTGATTATATAAATTTGACAAACACGTTGGTAGCACGCACCATTCTCAAACATGGTGCTTCCCAAAGTTCTGATGGTCGCTGAGAAGCCTAGCATCGCTCTCTCCATCGCCACCGTTCTCTCCCACGGCAAGGTATGCATTTTTTTCATTGCTTTGCTTGATAATCCTTTCAATCGATTTTTACAAAATGATTTTATATGAACAGATGAATACACGAAGAGGAAGCACTGAAGTTCATGAATTCGATGGGAAGTTTCTTAAAGTGCCTGCACGTTTTAAAGTCTCATCAGTTATTGGACATGTATTCAGGTTTTTTTCCCTGAAGAAAATATCACTTATTTATGCACTCAAGTATTTTATGCTCCATTTGTCATTTATCAACCTTTTTGTCGTAGGCGTAGCTGCTTTCGATAAATGTCAGTGAATGTAGTACTTAGGGAAAGGAAGAAAATTTTATATTTTGATGTTGTTTAGTTTGTTCATCGGAGGGAAAATACTGCACCGGTTATTGTTAGATCACTGGAATTGTTCGACACACTCAACACAACTGTATGGTTTTAGTTTATGGTAAAATTATATTATTATTGGAAGTGTTGCAAGCAGCAATTGTCTTGTTATGTACTTATTTTCTCGAAACACAAACATCAATTTATAATGCAAACCATGCTATTTAGAACCAAGTGATTGGGTTCAAGTGGTTAATGAGCTCCCCCAGGATGAATCGTTCAGGAGAACCCGAGTTCAATCCTTAGTAGGAACAATTCTTAGCCAAACTTTACTTACCTCCCGACGAAACTCCAAATTACCATGACCCCTTTTCCCTAGGAACCGGAGAGTTAACACAAAATAAACATGTCCATTACTGATTGGTTTGTGTACTCACTGCATTTTTTATTTCTTTTGTTGATGATCTAGTGTAGATTTTCCTGGTAAATATCAAGATTGGGCGGCCACAGATCCCTTGGATCTTTTTCAAGCTCAGGTTATAAAGAATGAATCAAATCCAAAGGTATTTTGTTATAATAATCCTCTCGGTTTGAGTTCTTCTATATCTTTTAGGAGAATCATTTATGCATTATTTATTAGAGCTATTAGACTGTATTTATATATATTTTTTAACTGAGACCCCATTTTGTGATGCTTTATATGGTCATTAGAAGAATATTTTTGTCTGTGATATGTCTCATGTATTTCCCAAAGAATGTTTAGGATACTTTTTTACAGACCGTTTGAATATTTCTAGAAGTTTGTTTGGAGGAATATTCTGGAACATTTTGTTGGTTGTTATCATGCATTTTTGTGGTTTCCGATGGTAAATTCATAAAACACTCTATCTCAATTTGTTGGGGGGCTGATTTTACAGACTGTTTAGGATACTTTTTTTACAGACCGTTTGAATATTTCTAGAAGTTTGTTTGGAAGAATATTCTGGAACTTTTTGTTGGGCTGTTGTCATGCATTTTTGTGGTTTCTGATGGTAAATTCATAAAACACTCTATCTCAAGTTGTTGGGGGGCTAATGCTAACTGCATAACTCATCGATGTACTGCTCTTTGCACACATACAAAAAAAAGTTGGAACTAACGGTAACAGAGGTCCTTTTGACCTTTTGTGATCATCAGCTGAATGAATAAAAATTTGAAGAAGTTTATAGACTGTAAACATTGTGTTTAGAAGCAGAGTCGAGGTAGTTTTGAAAATCATTGAATTGAAACCAATAATCGCTATTGGAAAATTATCATGTTAGATGCAAGAAAACAACAAATGGAGAAAAGGTTAAGGGAGAGCAGAGAGATATTTCGATCTGTGATTTCCGAATCTGTATTTAAAAACAGTATCAAGATTTTATAAACTACTATAAATCTTTCAGAGCTGCAATGGATTGACTGTTCTGTTGTCTGAAATCTGCTACAATAGTACTCACTAAGTTACAACTTAGCTACAAATTACTCATGTGAATTAATACATATCTACCTGAAGCTAACACAATACACAAGCTGCATATCTCTGATTCTCTGACTGACAATCTTAACATACTGCAACATATGTGAACATATGTGCCTTTAAACATGGATGGACATATACTTTTACAATTTTGTGTTAATAATGAACCATACTTTGGATTAAATATACTTGATCTACTTATTCTATAGAGCATAGTTTACTTGGTCAAAGAAGGTACCATTTCAAAGTTTCACTTAATATCGATTCTTAGCAAAGATCTAATTTTCTTAAACTTTTGTATTGTTTATTTTACCACCCAGTATTTCAGTGCTGTAAAAAGATTTGATGGTTAATACTGTTTTAAATGCTTTTTGTCTGGTGTCTAAACGCCTGAATACATCTAAATAATAACTTAAACTCTCTCTCTCCCCCTCCCGCCCCCATATTGGAAAGTGTTAGTCCATTAATGCTAGCTGCTTGTAATTGAGTTTGACTGCATGTGGAGATGTGTTATCTACGTTTGATATTTTTCCCAGTGATTGTTCGAAGTTATTAACATCACATGTTATATTCAGGCGCATATTTGTAAACATTTACATCAAGAAGCTCGTGGATGTCGTTATTTGGTATTGTGGTTGGATTGTGACCGTGAAGGAGAAAATATATGTTTTGAGGGTAATCTTTGTCTTTTTATCCTTTTAACATAGTCACCATCATTGTTGTTCTCTTTTTTTTTTTTTTTGATACTTTTATGAGTGTAACCTTTCTGTGCTCTGTTTGTTGTAATGCAAAATTATTATTTTGATGATCTAGATTTTGATTAGGTTCTTGAGAAAACAAACTTTAGCACTTCAAACAAATATGCTACTAGCTGTCGGTAATCTTCACAAAAAGAAAGTAAAAGACCATCACCCATAAGTTTTATCCTTTTTGTTTTAGATACTCTTCTAGGTTGTAAAAAGGGATTTTTCGGCTAACATTAGCCTTGTGTGCCAAATTGCAATTTGTTTCTGTGTCAAGGAATTAATTTTCCACTTATTGTCAGTGCCTTTTCTGTATGGCCTACAATTGGCCTTCTCAACACATAAATTTCCCTTCCCTATGTAAGCACTTGACCCTGTCTTAAAATAAGATACATTGCTATACACACAATCTTGCCTTCTCTTTTAGTGTTTTTTTAAATGATTTATATCAAATTTCCAACAATGTAACAAACGCTATCATTTACTAACATACCAAAGTTTGTCGTTCCCCCAAAAATATATTTTTAACTGTTTTGAAATATTGAATGTTGTTGCAGTTATAGATTCAACTGGTTTCAATATAAATGATGTCTATCGTGCACGGTTTTCTTCTGTTACTGAGAAAGATGTACTGAATGCTCTAGACAACCTTGTCAGACCCAACAGGGACGAAGCAATGGCTGTAGATGCTAGGCAAGAGATAGATTTGAAAGTTGGAGTTGCCTTTACTCGATTTCAGACAAGTTTTTTCCAGGGAAAATATGGGAACCTAGATGCCAGAGTCATCTCGTTAGTTTTCTGCTCTCTTCTGTCTTGTATTTTCTGTTTCGCCATTTTTCTAATTAGTTTTAATTTTATTTATTAAAGATGATTTATTAGAACGTAAAAACAATGCAACCTGTGCACATCCCATATTAACAACGTGTGGAATACAAATTCCCTGCTTAATAATGCTTCATGTGTGTGTGTGTATTCCCTGCTTCGTTAATAATGTCAAAACTAATATTAGTCAGTTGGTGTGATTTGAATGAGGGTTTGCTTAGTTTTAGGCTTGTAACTCTAGCAATCTCACATAGTTGAGGACTTTTTAAACACAGTAAACTGCCAAGTATGTTGAGATCACCAGGCTTGAGGCTTCATTTTGATTCTGCGAGTTCCAAAAAAATATATATTTCGACTGACCAGCTTTCGGTTCTCATAGTTATACTAGTGGTTGAGATTAGCTTGGTAATTATCATGAATCCATTTTCTTTTAGCTCGAGCTTATGGGACAATTAGTGATATGACATGGTATCCTAATTTCATCCTTTATCTGTGTAGAAAAACATATGGGTGATAAATATCTGTCATATCATTATGAAGAAGAAAAAGACTCCTTTTTATAGGAGAAAAATACAAAGTCAACTCCTTTATTTTAGGAGTAACATAATAACTCTTAAACAAGAAAATAAATAATACTAAAATAAGAAATATTTCAACACCCCCCTCAAGTTGGTGCATAGATGTCAATCATGCCCAACTTGCTGATCAAGTATTTAAATGTTGTTCTTCCCAAGATTTTGGTCAATATATCAGCGGTCTGTTGGTTTGAAGGAACAAATGGCAAACAGAGAGTACCAGAGTCTATCTTTTCTTTGATGAAATGACGATTGATCTCGATATGTTTTGTACGATCATGTTGAATTGGATTATGAGCTATGCTTATAGCTGCCTTGTTGTCACAGTACAATTTTAATGGGAGGTCTACCTCTATCTTCAGTTCTTTTAGGACTCTGAGAATCCACATACCTTCACAAATTCCTTGGGCCATTGCTCTATACTCACCTTCAGCACTGCTTCTTGCAACTACTTCTTGTTTTTTGCTTCTCCAAGTCACTAGGTTCCCCCACACATATGTGCAATAACCTGAAGTTGATTTTCTATCAATAATGGACCCTGCCCAATCTGCATCAGTGAATATTGCCACATCTTTATCACTGGTCTTCTTGAAGAATAACCCTTTTCCAGGAGTTGCTTTTAAGTATCCCAAGATTCTGTGCACAGCTTCAAGGTGTTCTTCATATGGTGCATGCATGAATTGACTCAGAACACTAACGGAGAAAGCAATGTCAGGACGAGTATTAGCCAAATATATTAATTTTCCTACCAATCTTTGATATCTTCCAGTGTCAACTGGTGTGTCCCCTTTCTCCCAAAGTTTAGCACTTTGGTACATCGGTGTGTTAGCAGGCTTACAACCACTCATACCTGTCTCATGTAGGAGATCAATAACATATTTTTTTCTGAGAAACAACAATTCCTTTGTTTGACCTTGCTACTTCCATACCAAGGAAATACTTGAGGGGACCCAAATCTTTGATTTCAAAATCTGCTGCTAAGTTTCTTTTTAATCTCTCCATTTCTATCTCATCATTATCTGTAAGAATAATATCATCAACATAGACTATCAAAACAGTTATCATTCCATTTTGACCTGACTTTGTGAATAAAGTATGATCTCCTTGTCCTTGAGTATATTCTTGTTTCTTCACAGATTGAGTAAACTTTTCAAACCAAGCTCTCGGAGATTGTTTCAACCCATACAAGGACTTCTTTAGTTTACACACCTGAGACCCAATTTTTTTTTTCAAAACCTGGAGGACAATCCATATATACTTCTTCTTCTAAATCACCATTGAGAAATGCATTTTTGATATCTAGCTGATGGAGAGGCCAATCTAAGTTAGCAGCAAGGGATAAGAGTTTTCTGGTTGTGTTAAGTTTTGCAACAGAAGCAAAGGTCTCTGAGTAGTCTATGCTATAGGAGTAGGGATAAAGATGAACCTATGCCTCGGATTCAGATTGATCCTTACTCATGGAAGGAGTAGGTTCATCTAATTTTTCCAAGGCATTTTCTTTAGGTGCAGATGTACATGGAACAAAATTATGTGATGTATACACATCTTCTGAGATAATTAAGTTTTCAAACAATTCGGGAGAATCTTCATTTGTTTTCCCCCCGAAGATGATCATTACCAAAGAAAGATTTGTTTTCAAAAAAAGTAACATCCATGGTTACAAATATTTTCTTTGTATTAGGATCAAAACATTTATAACCTTTTTGAGAAGATGAATACCCAATAAAAACACATTTGATTGCACGAGGTTCAAGTTTACCAAGATGCTTGTGTTCGTGAACAAAAGTTGTGCATCCAAATATTTTAAGTGGTAAATCAGATAAAATTGAAGCAATTGGAAAATATTTCTAGAAACTTTGCAAAGGAGTTTGAAGTTTCAAAACACGGGATGACATACGGTTTATTAAATGTGCAGCTGTCAAGGACAGCTTCACCCCATAAATATTTAGGAACATTGGTAGAGAAGAGTAGTGCACGTGCAACTTCAAGAAGATGCCGGTTTTTTCTCTCTGCAATCCCATTTTGTTGGGGTGAGTTAACACATGAACTTTGATGCACAATTCCATTTTCAATGAAAAAATTTCCAACAATTTTATTAAAAAATTCAGTACCATTGTCAGTTCTAAACACTTGTATTTGGGTGTTAAATTGTGTTTGCACCAATTTACAAAAGTTTTGAATTATTTGACCTACCTCAGATTTCTCTTTCAACAAGTATACCCAACAAAGTCTAGTATGATCATCTGTGAAAGTGATAAACCATTTTTTGTTTGATAAAGTACTTGTTCGATTAGGCCCTCAAACATCACTATGAATCATTGAAAAATGTTTTGAAGGTTTATAAGATTGAATTGGAAAAGAACTTCGATGATGTTTAGCAAACACACAAACTTCACATTGAAGTGAAGAAATGTCTTGTTCAACGAAAAGTTTAGGAAACAAAAAACTTAAATACTTAAAACTAGGGTGGTCTAACCTTAAATGCCACAACATAATGTCATCCTTATTATTTGAAACAAAAAAAGATTTAATAGAAGAAAAACTTATTGGTCCAGATTGACGTCTGGTTTTTGGTTCATCTTCCAAGTAGTAGAGTCCACCCCTTTTCTCAGCAGTGCCAATCACCTTCCCCGAGATCAAATCCTGAAATACACAATGAGTATCAAAGAAATGAAGATGACAATTTTTATCTGTGATTAGCTGACTGACAGACAATAAGTTGCAAGACAAATTTGGGACATGTAACACATCTTGGATGGTTGGTAAGGGAGACAAAACAATAGAACCTTTTCCTGCCACGGCTGAAAGAGAGCCATCAACTATTTTAATTTTGGAATTTCCTGCACATGGTTTATATGAATAAAATAAACTGGATTCACAGGTCATATGATCGGTGGCTCCAGGATCAACGATCCATGTACGAATAGGAGTGACCCTAAGATGGGCTGATTTTGGAAAGATACCTTTTTGGGCTATGGAGCATGACGGTGTTTGAGACTCGAGGAATTTGTACATTTGGTCTAGCTGTTCCTTAGTGAATGGAAATGCATTTGGAGAAGATTGTGGCTCTTGATCAGAAGTTGTTTGAAGTGCACGACCCTCACCCTTCTTTTTCCAATTAGGAGGCCTTCCATGAATTTTCCTGCAAGTCTCACGTGTGTGATAATATCGTTCGCAGTGATCACACCAGAGTTTACCATCTTTCTTACCATATTTCTTGCTGTCTTTGTTGAAGTTGTTTGTGAGAAGGGCTGAACTATCCGTTGTTGAGTTTGACTTTCCCATCATCACTCTTTGTCTAGCCTCCTCCCTTCTGATTTCTGAAAAAGTTTCTCGGATAGTTGGCAGCGGATTATTTCCAAGAATTCTACCTCTTACTTCATCGAGTTCCTTGTTGAGACCAGCAAGAAAAATAAAGACACAATCATTCTCCCGTGTCTTAGCAAACTGAACACTGTCTTCAGTACACCTCCAGTTATAATCATAGCATTGATCCAACTTTTGCCAAAGGGCCATCAATTCATTATAGTAGGTAGTGATATCCCTGTCATTCTGCTTTAAATTCCATAACTTTGATTTTAGATCAAATTAGAAACTTTTAATGTCAGAGTAAGATAGTTTTACAACATCCCAAACATCTTTTGCTGTAGGCAGATGCATGTATGTTTTTCTCATACCTACCTCCATAGTATTAATAAGCCAAGCAATAATAGAAGAGTTTTCAGATTTCCAGAACCTGTAATTAGGATGTGTTGTTGCAGGCACCGGAACATCACCCGTAAGAAAACCCAATTTTCCTTTGCCATCTAGAATAAGTTGAACAGTTTGGGACCATTCAGCGTAGTTTGAGCCATCCAGTTTCTGAACATTAATCTGGAGAGAATTTTGACCTCCACCTCCTGAGTTATTGTAACCACCATCAAAAGGGTAGCCATAACCGATTCTACCGTCAAAATTGTTGTTTGTCATAAAACTGGGCATTTCAGGTATGGTAAATCCACTTCCTCTGCCGAAATTATTGTTGACACCGTCGCCGCCGTCGGAATTAAGGTTGGCGCCGCCGAAAACTGGAGGCCTTGGGGGTGTTTGGCCGCCGGAAACAGGAGGGCGTGGTGGTGTTTGGACGCCGGAAACTGGAGGTCGTGGGGGTGTTTGACCGCCGGAAACTGGAGGTCGTGGGGGTGTAGGGTCCACCATAGTTTGGATCGGTCGGAAAAGAACGGGTCGGATAAAAAACTGGGTCGTCGAACCCCACTAGTTAGGGAAAGCTTTACAATATCACCCAAACCCTAACAGAGCTCATGATACCATGTAGAAAAACATATAGGTGATAAATATTTGTCATATCATTATGAAGAAGAAAATGACTCCTTTTATAGGAGAAAAATACAAACTCAACTCCTTTATTTTAGGAGTAACATAATAACTCTTAAACAAGAAAATAAATAATACTAAAATAAGAAATATTTCAACAATCTGTTTTTAACTAAAGTAGCTGGTGGTCCCTTGGTAATAAATCAGTAATTATGCCTTTACTATAGTCTTGCCGTGCTTTGTTCTGTTCTGCTGCTCATGTTTCAACTTTACGTTTGGGATTTGGGATTTGTTAGGTTGCTAGACTGGATATGCATTGCCAACAGGTAATGCAAGATGCAATGTCTTACTCTGCCAGATTTACTGGCTTTTCAACTCTATTAAATTGTAGGAATGAATGATCACATTTCACAAAATGTCTGATCAACCTACGTACTTGTCATTATATCATATTGATTAAGCATAAATAACATTATTAATTATTGCTTTTTATATTTCAGCTATGGACCCTGTCAGACTCCAACTTTAGGATTTTGTGTGCAACGGTATTTGCAAATAAATACTTTCAAGCCAGAAAAGTTTTGGAGTTTGCACCCTTACATAATTCAAAGTGGCTATGAAATTCTGCTAGAATGGCAACGCAGCAAATTGTTTGACATAAATGTGAATATTTCTACTCGATCGAAGTATTGGTTTTTCTATCTTGAACTTATGAAAGACGTTGATTTGATACTCTTATGCCTTTTCAGGTTGCTATGATGTTTCAGAAGCTGGTTGCTGACGATGGAATTGTGGAAGTGACTAATATATCAGAAAAACCAGAAACCAAAGGTCGCCCTGTTGGTCTAAATACAGTGAATCTTCTGAAGGTTGGTGACCAAATGGGAAAGACAATGGTCAATTAGTTAACAAGTAAAGCAACAGTTTAACTGTCTATCAGATGCAAAATTCAATTATTTATACATACACACACACACACACATATGTATATATTAAATATATCCTTCAAAGCTAACTGCTATTTGGGAATACATATTACTGTGACATTCATTCCTGGTAAGGTAATATGTATATGAGTAAGGTTGCTTGAGATTTTGGAGTCAGGATAGGTTTTTGGGGTTTTCTTTTTCTTTTGTCAAATTGTCACTGCAATGGAGAATATCTTATCTTTTTATTTTATAACTTTTTTTTTTCTTTCTTTAGTAGCATTTTTAACCTAAAATATTTCTTTTTCCCTCTGATGTGATGCCAAAAAGGAAACAGAGGAGTTTGACTTCATTTTCTAAGAGAATGGAAATAGTTATTCTATATCTGCCTTTCTTTTTAGTACACATGTTTTATAAAAGAACTTGATCACAATGTTTGTTCACTCCAGGTTGCTTCAAGTGCTCTAGGATTTGGTCCTCAGATGGCTATGCAACTAGCTGAACGATTGTATACTCAAGGCTTCATCAGGTTTTAACCTAATTTGTAAGCGTATTATATTAAGATAATGCAAGATTTTCATAAACGCACAAAATAATATTTGATTGGTTTCTGTACGATGCTTCTTAAAGCTATCCACGAACAGAAAGCACCGCATACCCTCCGTCATTTGACTTTCGTGGTGCTCTCTCTGCACAAAGAAATAATCCAACTTGGGGTAACTACGTAGAAGGGCTGCTCGCCAGTGGTTATCAGAAACCTCGATCGGGAACAGATGTGGGTGACCATCCTCCCATTACTCCAATGAGATCTGCATCAGAGGATATGCTAGGTAATGACGCTTGGAAGCTGTACCAATATATCTGCCAATACTTCATAGGGACAGTGTCTCCGGACTGCAAGTATTTAAGGTAAAATCTATTTTGTCTTAACAACATTTCTTGATTATTTCCTTTTCTGATTTTGGTTCATTCAGTTATTCCACAAATGTCCATTGTTAATCAGAGATAGTCTGGTTTGTTTATGCTTATTGCGGTCTCTCCGGGTTATCATATTTACCCATCCTGACAATGGCAAGCAATACTAAATTACTAATACTTAGTATTGATGTCAAACATGATGTACCGACTTAATATCCCAGGACAATATCTCTTCATAAGTTCATGATATGTATGCTCTGGAACCTATTGGAATTTCCTCTCCGAGTTTCCTCTTGTAGTACTGCTGCATAAGTGCGTATGATCGAGGATACCGGACGTGGCTTCCGCCAAATTTGTTGTTATTACCATAAATTCGTAATTATATAATTGTTTGGTATTATATTGGCATAATGTTTGCATTTTTCCATTTAAGCTTACTCTTTGTTTAAACCTTTGCAAATAATCACCAGTAGATGCTTTGTTATATTGCATGAATTGGATAAACAATTAGTTTCCTTATACACTATTGTCCTACTTCCAGGAAAAAGGTTGAGTTTTCAGTTGGTGGAGAGTCCTTTCATTGTACAGGGCAGCATGTTATCACCAAAGGCTTTACAGCTATTATGCCTTGGTTGGCAATAAATGATAAAAGTCTTCCATCGTTTGAAGAAGGGCAGAAAATAAAAGTATCAAAAGTTGAGCTCTATGAAGTAAGTATGGAACCTCCTGCCTCAAATTCAGTTTCTGTATACAGTTTTTTGGATTTGTCTCGACTACCTGTCAAATGATAAACCTCATGTCACATAGTTTTTGTATGCATTACCAATAGCTAACACCGTAAATTCCACAGGGGAGCACCACACCTCCAGATTTTCTTACTGAAAGTGAGCTGATCTCTCTAATGGAGAAGAATGGAATAGGAACAGATGCATCAATTCCTGTACATATCAACAATATATGTGAGCGGAATTATGTACAGGTAGATTGTCGACATTGAGCCGTAGTTTGTTTATCATTTTCTACAATTCTTGGATATTCACCTCATCAAATTGCAGGTACTAGCTGGCCGGAAGCTTTCCCCAACCACATTAGGTATAACTTTAGTAAGAGGTTATCAATCAATTGATCCAGACCTCTGCCTGCCCGATATCCGTAGCTTTATTGAGCAACAAATTACTCTTATTGCTAAGGGTCAGGTAGATCATCACCGTGTAGTGCAGCATGTAATTGAACAATTCAAACAGAAGTTTTGTTACTTTGTCAAGAAGGTTGGCTATCTACTTTTTAGTGCTTGTTTTTGGGCATCATCTGTATCTATATGATATGATTCTTCTTAGTTTTCACAGAATGACAAGTTTTCATTTGTTTATTTTATCTCAACTAAATAATGTTTCTCAATTTAAGTTTGTTTCCAATCCCAATCTGAACATCATTTACCTTTGGATTTTGAACTTGTTTAATTAAAAATTTAAAATGAATTCATATTCTTGTTTTCAGTTAGATAGGCTATAATTGGTTTAGGCATGTTTGATACATGTTTTTGTTGTCTAATATTTTCCTGTTGTTTCCATCGTTTACTTTTTATTTTTGACCCCTGTAGGCCTGTATTTCTGTCCAAAAAAAATTATTAATAAAAACACACTTGTGTTTAACTTTTAACTATTCTGCCTAGGGATAGTAATAAATTCTTATCTATATATTTTAAATATAAGTTTATAGTTAGTGTGCTATGGAGCTTACTTTGTAAGTTAGTATTTATTAGGTTTAAATTTGATTTTGGTCCTTCAATTGTAGCGGTTTTTAGTTATATTCACCATAAGTTTTTTATTGATGTCCATCCTTGCAAATTCAAAAACAATTGTTTTTAGTCCCTAAAGTCACCTTATTGGGCAACATGGCATAATTATATTGGGCCACGTATGACGTTAGGGACTACAAAAAATAGTTTTTGAATTTTCAGGGATTGAATCCAAACAAAAAAACTTACGGTGACTAAAGCCAAAAAACACTAATTGCAAGGACTAAAATCATATTTACGCCTATTTATTATGACGCTGCTCCAATTTTTTCAGCATGTTTAATAACTTTATTGTTCAATGTTTTCAAACCAGCAGCATCATATATGATTGCATTATGATTTCGAACTTTTTATGGGAAATTTCCAAACATGACTCATTTTAAAATAGCTTTTCAAGTTTCACTGTAACCGTAAAAAAAAAGTTTCACTATAAAATTGTATCAGTTCGAACAGGGGTCCAGGGTACTTTCTAAGAATACAAGTATTAATTATTGATGTATGACATCAGTTGCATAGTACTTGAAGATTCATGTTTAAATCATTGCTTTAGGATAACAAAATAATTGTTATATTTTAGGACTAAGTTTTGAAAGAATATTACTGTTGAATTATCTGGGGTCCAGGAGATTGCATGGACGAACTTTTTAGTATCTGTGAGCTGCTGCATGTTGGGTTTATTTGATCAGGAGATGTTCCATAGCTTCCTTATATATTCTTTCATCTCCAAATTTAGTAGGCCATGAGTCACCATGATGTTTGCAAATAAGTTGCCGATTCATTTATTCCACATTGTTCATCTACTAATTTTGCTTCTCTTATCTGGCTCAGATTGAAGCCATGGATGCATTATTTGAAGCACAATTTTCTGCACTTGTTGATTCAGGGCGTATTATGAGTAAATGTGGTAAATGTTTGCGATATATGAAGTATATATCTGTTCAGCCATCACGTTTGTATTGTGGTACATGTGAGGAGGTTTATGATCTTCCACAGAAGGGTACAATAAAGGTAGTAATCATATAACCTGTTTAATAGTATCAGAATCTGATTTCCAGCTTATCCTGTGTTTTCCTCTCCGTCTCTTCTAATCATACATGGTATTTTGATATTTTAAACTGTTGAAATTATTGTGTTTTTAGATAAGGCAGGAGGGAAAAGAAAGTCTTATAGATTTAAATTATGGTTTGATACAATATACCAAGCACTAACCCTTGTTTATATAAATATAATCCTAGTTCTAATTAGAAAAGGAAACTAATCATAATGATTGCTAGACTCCTAGTTCTGATTAAATAAAGAAGCAAACCATGGAATATGCATGTGTGTGTGTGTGAATACTAATCCTAAGCGATAATATAAGATATTGTAAATAACTAAAATACAACCCAGGTATGAGACATTTTCTAAATATTTTAACCTAAACTATTAAACTTCCTTAACATTTAAACCCTATGTTTACACACAGTTCTAAACAGTAAAAGCCTGCTGTTTTCACCTGTTGTCCCTAGTAAAACAGTTTAGCTGTAGGAAACTGTGAATGGTTTCTATCAACAGAAAATAGTATCATGACCAATTAAGTTCAGTACTCTTCCTTTTTCTTCCCTCTCCTTATGCTGAAGAGTAAAGATTTCATCTCTTTCTGTTTATAATTTGTCTTTTTCATTCTCTCTCCTCTCGATTGGCCCTGTCCCTATTCAGTGTACAGTAAAAGTTTTCCGTCTCTCTTGCACTACATCAGTTTTGTGTAAGCCTAACTTCCTTTCAACTATCTGTGCCTTTTGCCTTGACAAGAATATCATATAAAACGCCATTAAATAAAGTCGTACAAAACCTTGATATTTTAAGCACCCAAAGACTTCTGATCTGCACGTATATTATCCCTAAAGTAGGCTGTTAGAGTTTGCCATTTTTCATTATCAGAATCTTTGTTATAGTTTTTTAGTTGCATTGAACAGCTGGGCCCTGCCAGTGACTTAAGATTGTCAGCGATTTAAGATTGTTATGACCATCATTACATGTACTAGCAAGCACCAGCGACTTCTCTTGTTTGTTTGGGTATGACTCAGAGGGCTTGCACCATGCCTGTTTATCTTTCATTCCTTACTAGCTTTGACTGAACTAGTAATCATTTGTTTTACTACTTGGGATACTCTCACAGCTGTATGGAACAAAGATAATAATGAAAATACATTGGGTATCTGTAATTTGATGTCTAAGAACTTTGCTCATGCGGGTTGAGTAATACCTGATTTACATTATTACTTTGGAAGGTTAAAAGTGATTGGGAGGGCATCATGGTATCTTCCCGTTTGATATTCAGTGTGTTCATCATGCATTTGAGAATGTCTTTATTGCTTTATTATATTGTGTGATGTTGTTACTATCTGTTATCCTCATTTGTATGATCTATCTCTGCAGCTGTACAAGGAACTGACTTGTCCTTTAGACAATTTTGAGCTTTTGATCTGCTCCATGCCAGGCCCGGAAGGTAAATCATTCCCACTATGCCCTTATTGCTACAGCAATCCCCCATTTGAAGGCATCGATGCGCTCATCAATTCAGCTAAAACTACTACTTCTAGCAAGACTGGCAAGGGAGCTGGCATGCCATGCAACCTATGCCCCCATCCCACTTGCCCAAATTCCTTAGTTTCCCAGGGTGTATGTGCTTGCCCAGAATGCAGTGGGACACTTGTCTTAGACCCTGTAAGTGCTCCCAAATGGCGACTTTGTTGCAATATGTGCAATTGCCTAGTTTTTCTTGCACAGGGTGCTCATAGAATCTCGACAACTAAAGAACGGTGCCCTGAATGTGACTCTTCAATCTTAGAAGTGGACTTCAACAAGAAAACAACTCCTCTGGCAGACGGGTCTACGTTGCACCGTGGTTGCATTCTTTGTGATGTATTACTACATTCCCTTGTGGAGATGAAACATGGGAGAGGCTTCAAGAGTTCACGGGGAAGAGGTAGAGGAGGAAGAACTCAAAGGTATCGGGGCAGAGGACGTGGGAATGCAAAAATGATGGATCCAAAAATGAGTTTCCGAGATTTCTAAGGCTTATTATATCACAAATTTCTTGAGCTATCCTGAATAACTTGTGTTGAAAAAATTATCACATATTTCTTGAGCTATCCTTTAATTCATTTATTTATTGTTCAATTACTATAAACTTGTTCATTAACATAGTTATCTTCTTTGTTGTTTGAGTCCCGGTCTAATTCAATAACAAATACCAAATGAAGCAAATGCAAATACACTAGGGGTGTTTGGATAAGGCTTATTACAAATGGCTTACCGCTGGGGTTATTTGGTCATTTCCATGTGTTTTTAAACAACTCCTTAAGTGGAAAAAACAATGTTCATAAATAAACTTTTAGGTATTCTTCATAAGTTCGTCAATTTACTTTATGATAAAACAATTCACGAAGATACAATTTTCATTAGTGAAAACTTATAAATTAACATAACAGCTTATTTATTTGTATAAGCTCAAAAATAAGTCATTCAAACGAGCCCTAGGTCTAAAGGGCACCATATCTGACCATCTTTTAGTTTTTGTTGATAAAATAGTAAGTGCCAAAATTTTATTTGAATATTTAAAAAAGAAGTTATCTGCTTAGTAAGGATGTAATGATTAAACAAAAGTTTAAGCAAATGTTAATATTGAAAGAAAAACTTTTACACCAAAATTTATAATACTTTTATATAAAAGTAAAGATATTTGAAAAATTGTTTACTGAATTAGATAAAGAATTAAATTGTAAATAAAATAGTTTGTATAAAGGGTAAAATTAGAAAGGGAAAAATCATAAAGTATTATATTCCCTTTTAGGGTTAAATGTGTTTTTTTTCCTTCCTTTGTAGTCCCCAAAATTTTTAAATCACTATTGTGTAGCCTTCATATTTTTTTTATGAATATAACAATAAATATCAAAGATTTAGGATTAATTGATTGATTTTAGTAATATATAAAGTTAGCCTTATTTATTAATCTTGTTATGTCTGTAACAATTAACCTAATTTTTTCCCTCCACTAATCTCTTATTAGGTTTGCAACAACTAATTCCTAAAATTTTGGCTCTAAATTTGCATCATTAGTTTGTGATTATCCAAGCTACCTCAACAAAAACTCTAATATTTTCCTCTTTTTTTTTTCTTTACCTATCCATGATTTGAATGAACAAATCTTATAGCATTCACTTAGCATAGAATCTGTAGAAGAAATTGAATATATCCAAATTAGTGTTTATTACATTTGTTATTTTTGTTGTTATTTTTAGTCCTCATAGGCATAAAGATAGGTTATGGTAAAGAAATATTATTTTGATTGGAACAATTTAAAGAAACAAAAGTAATATTTATACTACGGGATACCAATTATTTCATCTCTTATACTTTACTTTTATATATTGCAGTCTATTCGACCCGCAACAATCTAGTAGTTATAGTTTATGTAGTGTGCAGGTTGCGGAGCACACTGGGAACTAGAGTGCCCTTACCCGTTCAAATTTGTGATTAATTACCCAAGCTCAGTTCAGACCCAACAATGTAAGTATTTACCCATTCATTATAGGTATATTTTACAGATGTCAATTGAGCTTGAGTCCTATTGTCATCCCTAAATCTATACTAATAATACTAATAACTAGTGGTAGTTAACTGCTGCCGATTTTTTAGTCTGAGCTTAGTTAACTACCGATGGGGGCAAAAACGTATTTTCCATGTGCTTTTAGGAAAAAATACATGTGAAAAAAGCAACTTTCAAATTTGATACTTATTTCCTATAATCAAATAATTTTTATACGAAAATGTCCTACAAACTGTACAACTTATGCATAATTATGTTGTCATGTTGATTGTGCATTATTCATACAGATAAATTCATCGTGGTCGAACAATTTCAAATTCTTTTTTTACCCCTTTCTATCATGAAAGGTTGAAAAGTTAACTAAAAAAAATTAAGTTATAATGATTACCAATTCTTTTTATGTTACCCCTTTACTAAGTGTGATAAAGGGGCAAACACAACATATTCATCTATTTTTGTTGCAATATTACATGACCTTAATACACTATAAATTGACGAAATCATATTCTATTTGTTACAATATAGAAAAAATATGGCTGGAACTCTCAAGTTTGTTTATGCTATGATTTTATTTCTTTCCTTATTTCTTGTTGCTAGGGGGGAGGAAAGTAAGCCTTTTTTCACCCTTTTCAAATTTCCTTCTTTAATTTGTAGTTTGCACACAATGTTTTATCTCGTTTTAATAACATAACTTTATTCTTTTCTTTCATTGCAGTGATAATTATTAAATGTCAAACTGCAAAAGATTGTCCAGACATTTACAACTTGTTTCCTTTAGTTTATAAGTGCATTAACAACATATGTGTAGATGTTAGGTTGGAGCCACCTTATGATATGAGTATCACACCCAAGTGAGTACACAAATGCCATGCAAGGAGGAGCGAGTTCTTGCACTAGCAAAAACTCTATGCAATATACCTTATTGTTATACCACGAGTTGCCATTTAATTTTTTACTAGGACCCGATAATTATATCTTTTGTTTTATAACTTCATGGATGTTGAGATTACGACTTTATACTCTAAGATGTTGATAATAAAATGAAATAAGGCACTAAATAATATTATAATTGAATTGTGTTCTTATCTCTTATTTCTGAATGTATCACCATAGTATTGTGAGTTTGATAGACTTTGATGTTTTCAAATACATCGGCTCGCATCGTAAGCTCAGTTTCCCTGCCATGCAATTTGAGCAACAAAAGATGAACTTGGTTTTCTTTCATAGTGAATTTCCATTGATAGTGAATTTCCATTGCTTATGAACAAATTGTCTAGCCGAAACCAGTAATAAAACAACCCTGCAAGAGTTGTCTGGTTAGAGAGAAATTGACAGCGAACAAAACTAATTGATTCAAGAATTTCAAAACAACAATTTTCAAAATAACTTTAAAACCAACATTAAACTGAAACAAACAAACTCAACAGACTCTAAAACCTATATGTAATGAAGAACTATCATATTTTATTAGCAAAGTATCTCTTAAATATTCTTCAAACAATTTAAATAAACTAATTACAATTTAATGTACAAATTGTGTATACCGGATAAATATCTGTCATCGATCAATTAGCTAAAAGATGAGTCATTTTGTTTGGATGTTTTAAAACGAACAAAGATTTCATTCAATTATTTGGATATGTTATGATGAAACGAAGTAAAATTCTCATTTTGTTGTTTGGAAAATTGATGGAATGGAATGGAATGGAATGAAATAAATTATAACTTATTTATTTTAATTTTACCTTATTTAAAAAGCACTTCAAAATTAAAAAAAATCCTAAAAGTAATAAATTACAAAACTATGAATCTAATTTGAGATCTATTTGATAATATTATACTTGTACCATATTTTCCAATATTATCATATGATGGTTCATCACAACAACCAAAATATACCGCCATAAAGGAAGAAGGGCAAATAGTGATTTTTGTTCCTAAATGTGCAATGAGTGATCACAATAGTCTCTTAATGCATTGAAATTTTAAAAATAGTCTCTGATTTTACATCCTAACGTTATGATGAATGGAGAAAGGTGACAATTAGGATATGGAGAATGTATTGCAATGGTGAGGGGAATAGTTCACAAAATTGGCGAAGTTGTTGGAGTTGGTTTTGATTTCCAAGGTGAAATAGGAGGAAGAAGAACAAGAAGAGAAAGGTGAAAGAAAATAGAATGAAATACAATACAAGTAGATGTAACGTAAAATCATGAAGAAGTTACTAATGCACCGTAAGTGGCATTGTTTACTCTCGCACACAATCATTGGCCTAGAAAAAAACCGATTAAGGAAGATACTTATTTCTATTGTATTTGAATACCCTCATAAGTGAAAGAAATGAAAAATAATAGGAGAAATTGGTATGGGATGAAATCGATCTCATCATGTTCCACGCCCATCAATTTTATAAAAATCCAAACAATTCAATTTAACTATATGTCACTCTATTTCATTATACCACATTCCATTAATTCAATACAGTCTCATTGATCGATCAATTACATGTAAAAAATCTTACGGATAGTTTTTTGTATATATAATAAATCTTTAATAGAAAACAAGACAGATTATATTCTTTTTTATAAATAGATTGGTTTAATCAATGTTAATTGAATGGAGTTTAGAATGACGTCTCAAACTTGTCCCTACCTATAACCATATCCATAGGAAACAAACAATACAAAGTGGTGGCAAACGAAAATATCATGACTCTCACCCTTGGAGAAAAGCATGTGATTCATTTTGTCCTAATCTTCCTCATCCTCCACTCAAGAATATTCCTACACTCCAATATTTTATTCATTTATCACTAATAATTAGCAATAATCGATAATTACACTATAATCCGCATCTAATCCAATATCACTTATAGTAAATGATTTTTTGACACTCAATTAGAGGTTATAAATTCAACCTTAAAAATAGAACGTGTTAAATATCTTTATATAATTCGCGATGAATTAGTCTCTATAATTGAACGTAAATGTAAACATAAAAAAATATATATATACCCACATCCACCACATTACATCTTAAATGAACCTATAGAGTGGCGTGGTGCCTTCTCCACCAACTAGTCTTCATTTCTTCTCACACTTTTCACCATCATCAATTTCCATTACTCTTTTTTCAATTTCATTCTTCCCTTCAAAAATTCATCTTTCATCTTTCAAATGGCTCTATATGGCTCTATATCATCACCAAATTTAAATTGGCAAATTGGGCCAAAAACCATATCAAAATCAACCTCTTCTTCTATGAACTCGTATACAACAATTTCATTATCATTTTCTAGTAGCGTTTCAACGGCTCTTAACTTGAGGTTCAATCTTTCTTCACCTTCAACTCGTTCTTCTAAGAGTAACAGGTTAAGGAACCATGGTTCTCCTTTGAAGGTTGTTTGCATTGATTATCCACGTCCTGAGCTTGATGCTACTGTTAATTTCATTGAAGCTTCTTACTTGTCTTCTACCTTTCGTGCTTCCCCTCGTCCTACTAAACCTTTGAAGGTTGTTATTGCTGGTGCAGGTAACATATACTCATCTTGTTTTTTGTATCAAAATTGTAACTTTGCTGCGAAATTTGTTGTTTTTGTTGATTTTGTTCTATTGGGTGTTTTTTAATTAGTACTTGTAGTTGACTAATTGACTTGAATTGAGCTTTGTTTTCTAATAGTGGTTGACACCCGTAGTAATTCGAAAAAATAACATAATTGAATATAATCATACATGTGGTGTCGTGTCGGTGTTGGACACAAACACTAGGTACACTTTTCATCAGAAGTGTCTGTGCTACAGAGGTGGAAAGTGAGAATGGGATAGGATTGTTGTTTATATTACGAGCTTCTTGCTTGCTGTTTTAGGCAGACGTGTTCTTTATGCATGAAAGGAGTTTGGAGTTCCTTTCTTATGTTTAAGCTGCTTTCATAAGCTATCACGGAGTGTTTATGGAAATAAGCTGAAAATAGCTTATGTACATGTTATAAGTTGTTTTCATTAGCTAGGCCCAACAGTCACACAATTGCGTATGTTAGTAGATAAAGTTGATAAACTCAAATAATTCAATCCAACAGTGAGTGAAGGCTTTATCACATCGTGTGAGATCCTGTGCCGATAAAGAAAAAAATATGGAATTTATTGTAGCATTTTCAGTTTTTTATATAATTTCAAATGAAAGGTACCATAATATCATGTTGTATATTTAAGCCAAAATTGATTATAAGATTTGTGTACGAGTTTTGGCCTCTTTCTTTTTCTCTTGGATTGATTTGTTCTTCAAATTATCCCAGGACTGGCTGGTTTGTCAACTGCAAAGTATTTGGCAGATGCTGGTCACAAGCCTATATTGCTGGAGGCAAGAGATGTTCTAGGTGGAAAGGTTTTCCGACTAATTTAATCTCATTTGTCAATAGGCTTCTATTTTGTGCTTCTTGTTTTTATCATTTCAGCTTGCTGTTTAGTTAAACAAGAAACCTGTTCTTATTTGACTGTTCCTAAATAATTTAATAACTCAAGTTCTTGTTTCAAGAATTAATTTTCTGGCTCATTGGAGTGGTAATGTTGAACTTCTACATCAATTTTATTTGAAGATTCAACAGTACTTGCAAGTTATTTATTATTGCTCAATTTTAAATGTTTTCATGCTATTTTCTTATTTTCTAAGGTTGCTGCATGGAAAGATAAAGATGGAGACTGGTATGAGACCGGCCTACATATATTCTGTAAGTTCATTACAATCTAAAGCTTAACTTTCTCTACTGCACATTTGTCAATTTAATAATACACCTTCAGTAAACCTTTTTCCTTTGCTAAGAGAGATAAAAAAGTGAAACTGGAGGATTAAGAATTCTTCTTAAGCTGCGAAAGACATCGCAAACCATTCTTTGACCTTCTACTAGTGTATGCTCTCAGTAGTTTTGGTCTTTGACACAATACCAACAATCAAGTCCAATGCCCTTTTCCTTCATTAGGATTTTGATCCTTGCTGCCTCACACATTTAGAAAGAAGGCATGGGTTAACCTGTGCTCTGTCCAAACTTCAATCTCAAAGGACTTGCATGAGTGGGAAATTTGGTCTCCTCCTAACAGTGCATGTGGATCAGTTAGCCCTTGGCACATGTATTGAACTATTTAGATATTACTTTTTAATTTTTCATTCTAAATAAACAATTTGGTGGAACTCAATGCTAGTACTTAATCAATATGGTCATTTTAATTATTTGAGTCCTTGTTTATAATTATCCTGACTTCACATTTTCTTTTTCTTTTTCCCGAAGTTGGGGCTTACCCTAATGTGCAGAACCTATTTGGAGAACTCGGTATTAATGATCGGTTACAATGGAAGGAGCATTCTATGATCTTTGCTATGCCAAGCAAGCCTGGAGAGTTTAGTCGATTTGATTTTCCCGAAGTCCTTCCATCTCCGTTAAATGGTAAGGTGTAAGACTTTACGTATGTGGTTGCATATTCGTAAAACTACCTGAAGTTGAAAGTTTCTTTAATCCACATGAAATACCTTCTATTTTTGAAATACGTAAAATATTCGAATTTGCATGTCTGCTGCAAAATGTATACTACATTTATAGTATCGGACAATTTTCGTGCCTATGTGATGGGCAGTGCCTCAAAAACCTGAGTTCAGATTAAGGAATAACCCTTGGAAGTTTTAACGCAGCATGCCTGTTAAAATTTGTTTTTGAATATATTTCAATGCATTTTGAAGCTACAGTGGTGTCTTTTAGTATAAATGAAGCAAAAGGAATAGATTGATATGATGCGTCATTTAAAATTTTAGTGTTGTTAAATTGCTCTATGGTATGATCAAGATATTACAACTTACTAGATCTCTTTTTCACATATTTTAACACATTTGGTAATCATTGAAACAAGTTGTGATAAATTGGTTCAATTTTATGTGAAATGAAAACACAAATGGGGATCAAGGGTTTGCTGTTTAAAAGTGATTCCGATATTCTTTGACGCTCTTACTTTGCTTTTTTTTTTCTTCACTAATCTGGTTTACATGGCTGGTATATACTTCTCTCTTTTAAAAAGAACCAACATATTTACTTAATGTAAACAAATGTTTACAAGTTGCATGCTGTGGATGTGATAACAGGAATATGGGCAATCTTGAGGAATAATGAGATGCTGACCTGGCCAGAGAAAATCAAATTTGCAATTGGACTTCTTCCAGCTATGCTTGGTGGACAGGCGTATGTTGAGGCTCAAGATGGTGTTTCTGTTAAAGAATGGATGAGAAAACAGGTATGGCAGTTGTCTTGATTCCGTAACTGCGGCAGTTCATTAATAGATTTATATTCCTTGGCTATATCACCAGTCAAGGTCATGGCCTGTTGAGACTTGAAAATTTCGGATAGGAATCTTGTCAGTGTGTAAATGGAGTGGAGTCCTAACCATCTTAGTGATACCGATAAGTATTCTGAGATGAGTTGATTTAGGATGGATTTCCAGGGACTTGATAATGATAATAAGAAGTCCTTTTATCATTAAAATTCAAATTATCTCAGATGATGCTCTGTATTACTTTATTTTCATGCTACTTATAGATATCAACTCGAAAATAAACTATGATATTATATTTGTATTAAATTATGCACTAAAACTCTGGTGTTGTTTTTTCTCAAAAAAATAAAATAAAATTTAATGTACTAAAAGATCTTTTTGTAAAGAAAGAGTTTCCTTACTTCCAAGAGTGGGAAAATATTAAATTGTGTACTTTGTTCTTGTATTTTGTTTTATCTCTTATTTCAATGACGTCTGTCCTAATAATTTTCACTAATGGGAAGTAAAGGAAGGACATCTGTAGTTTTTGTTGTTATATTAAATTTTACTTTGAGAATAAATTTTATCTACCTTCGGTTGATATTGCCTTAACATATTGCAATCTTCTCATGGTCTACTTATTGCAAATAGTTTGAGAATAGTTTATAAAAAATATAACACATTGTTTATTCCATATTATAGGGCATTCCTGAACGTGTAACTGATGAAGTGTTCATAGCAATGTCAAAGGCTCTAAACTTCATCAACCCTGATGAACTTTCAATGCAATGTATTTTGATTGCTTTAAACCGATTTCTTCAGGTGCGATCATTTCCTTTTCTTAAACATTATGCTGCCTACGTAAGTGTTTGTTTAACAAGGCCATTTCATTCATATTACATTTGAACATAATCAGATTATCAATAAACTCATTCTATTTCAAATTCAGTGTTTGTGAAACATAGGATCAAGTGCCTTCTTCCTCTTCTCGACTAACTATTATATTATTGAATTCTTCAATAGGAGAAGCATGGTTCTAAGATGGCCTTTTTGGACGGAAACCCCCCTGAAAGACTTTGTATGCCAATTGTTGATCATATTCAGTCCTTGGGCGGTGAAGTCCATCTTAATTCACGCATTAAAAATATTGAGCTAAACGATGATAACACAGTGAAGAGCTTTTTACTAACTAATGGGAAGGTGATTGAAGGGGATGCTTATGTGTCTGCAGCACCAGGTATGTTTACAAGACTTCCACACTATTAATTAATTGTTCATTGGAATTATTGTTCTCCATTTCTTCACAATTTTGATGATCCCCCCCACCCCCTTAAAACAGTGGATATTCTGAAGCTTCTTCTTCCTGAGAATTGGAAAGGGGTTCCTTATTTCCAGAGATTGGAGAAATTAGTTGGAGTTCCAGTCATAAATGTTCACATATGGTAAGCAATGGCTTTTGATGTTGAAAACCAAGTCTATGCAAAAGTTATACTCCAATTTTTTGTTAAATATTGTAGTCATTATTATTTTGTTTTTCTACCTAATATATAAACTCTCATATTTACTGAAAAATTTGAATAGAAATCTGTGGTTGTGGTATGTATTAATGACAAAATGTGTAAGTTATATTATTCTTTGACTTGTTGTAATAGTTTTGGTAAATGAAAAAAAAAATGTAAAAATAAGATAGTTCTGAAAAAATCTATTTTAGTACGTAAAGTAATCGCTGCCACCAACTGAAGCAGTAATATACTTCCGTTCTTGTTAAAAGAAAATTCTCATTATATTGATGCATCTTCTCCAAATTCAGAATAAAAACAAAATTAGTTTGCAATATTTGTCAGTGAGGATTATATTATCAGCTCCTCCAGTATGCTGACATACTATTTGCGTATCAAATTTGCAGGTTTGACAGAAAATTGAAGAACACGTATGATCACCTTCTCTTTAGCAGGTTTTCCTCGCACTTTGAAACACTTGTGATGCCTAGAAGGGATAAAAGATAGAGGATTTTTAACTGTGTTGTGTATGTTGCAAGTTTTAGCTTTGAAGATCACTTCCTTTTTGTTGTGTGAAATGGACTTCTTTCCTTATTTGCATTCTGGATAGCACTTTTAAATTATAAATACATTCATCAACTCACATCTACAATTTCTATTTTACTTCATGCAGAAGTCCCCTTCTGAGTGTATATGCCGACATGTCAGTAACTTGTAAGGTAAAAACCGCCACTCAAATGTATTTGTTGGCACTGATGTAGTTCCTCTATCCATGCCAAAGTTGTAGCCTCAGTGGTCTCTAGGGTAGCATATACCTGTATATGTTTGTGTTAAATCGAGATACCAGCATCAATTTGAGATAGTGCTTTCTGGATAAACAGTAAACTCCACACAAATTATTTCAGTTTTTTGTTATTGGTGACTTAATTTCTTATGCATGTAACTATTTGTTTGGTTATCACTGAACGTTGTTATGCTGTTTGGTAACTGTGTTTCACTATCTTATTTAGGAATACTATAACCCTAACCAGTCTATGTTGGAGCTGGTTTTTGCACCAGCCGAAGAATGGATTTCACGCAGTGATGAAGATATTATTGGTGCCACAATGTCTGAACTCGCAAAACTCTTCCCTGATGAAATTTCTGCAGACCAAAGCAAAGCAAAAATCATCAAGTACCACGTTGTTAAAACACCAAGGTTTGAGTCCCACTGAGTTGGATTATTTCTTTTAACATCTTTTACTAAACATATACCGAACTCATGGCATTTTATTTTGTCTTCTAAGTCCTAATGTAACTGACTACATTGTTTCAGGTCGGTTTACAAAACTGTTCCAAATTGTGAACCGTGTCGTCCCTTACAAAGATCTCCTATAGAAGGTTTCTATTTAGCTGGAGATTACACAAAACAAAAATATTTAGCTTCCATGGAAGGTGCTGTTCTTTCTGGGAAGCTTTGTGCACAGGCTATTGTACAGGTAAATCTGTCACTAAAGCATCTACATAATTCGTCAGCAAGAAATATTAAATTTTGAACACATTTTATATTATAATTTGAGATGAAGAATATTATTGTTGAAAGCTCGATACCGAATATTGACCTAACCTGAATAGTTGTTATAAGTGGACATCCCTTATCTTACAAACTGAATTTCTGAGGATGAGTTAGAACCACTTCATGTTCTACTTATTTGGTGTTTGAACTCCAAAGTAATTGATTTGGTTGAATGGACTTTCATATCGACTCAAGAACTAGTAATCCACGAAAGTTTTAGCTATCAAGATAATATAGCTTTGTTCTATCATTAGCTTGTGTTGATTTGAATGTTTTTTCTGTCATTATCTATCACATTGCTGTCATTAATACACAGGATTCAGAGCTACTTGCTGCTCGGGGCCAGAAAAGAATAGCTCAAGCAAGCATTGTTTAACAAAAACAAGATTTGAAGAAAAATACTGGTCAAGAGTATTGGAGCATCATATCAACTTTGAGGACTTGGGGGATTGTGAACTAGCTTGTTCGCCATTTTAGCCACTGTATCAATTCATACGAAGACAGGTTCCCGACAAATATTTAGGGAAAAGCCAATATCAGCATATAGAAGTTCATGATTATTTTTAGTGTGGCAAATACATGGAATCTGAGCCCTTTATTTTCCCTGTCCTCGTAGTCATTTGTAGCCATGCTTGTAATATCATGTCACTATTTATTTATTAATCAATCTTGTAAACGCACCCTTTTTCTTTTAAATTTATGTACTGTCTTATATAAAAAAGCTTCAAGTAGAATTGCTCCAAAATTAATTTCTCAAAAAATTGGCAAATAGAGTTAAAATTGCTTTTGCCTCTTGAAAAGCACTTTTAAGACATCTAAAAGTAAAACCAAACACACTAGTAAAATTAATTCGAGTAGATTTTTTTCTTCTTAAACATATCAATCAATTTTAAATCTTAAGAATATTTCTTAGCTCTCCGAAAACTGATTTCATATATGCAATTCATTTTGGGTTATCTTTCCAATGTGCAATCTATTGCTTAGATACAATGACAATAGGGGATTAGGATTTAGGGGTTGATATAATTTGTGCTCTCACTAGCTCTGAGTTGGGATCTAAAATATATTTTATGTAGAAAAATAAGTTTAAATGTATGATTCTATTGTTAATCTTTGCTGGTTATTCTTTTGAGTAACAAATAATACATAGAGATATAAATTGTAACAAAAAAAAATATAGAGATATAAATTGTAACAAAAAAAATATAGAGATATATAAAGATATAAATATAAAGATTGATAGTGACTAACGTTGATTATTTTATAATTTTTTTGGTAAATGCTGAAATTGCAAGGCCGAATGTCGTGACCTGAGTTTGAACCCGAAACATCACAGTTGTGTGTGAGTTTAATTTCAGTAGTTTACCACTTCTTCTAAGACAATATATAAGATCTTAACCCTATCTTTTAACCATGTACAAGAGTGTGTTGTTCTTTATACAAACTTTTTTTTTATTTCTTTTTGAAAAGGAAACATTGTCAAATTCTTTGTTTTGGGTATAACTTCTGATTTGATTTAGTAGTATAAAGACATTTCATAAATTTTAAATTCTGGGTTATGTTAGATTGTTAGTGTTTTTGGCGAAAAGCAAATGTAAACTCTTTTTACAAGTGTTATTTGAATTGTAAGGTCTTCCATATCTTAGAATTTGATATCATTCTTTGACCTTAATTAGTTTAACACTAAAAAAAACTTTTGTCTTGAATGTATTTATACTCTTGTCCATCTTGATGGTTTCAAAATAAATTTTAATTTAATTATTATTTTGACTATATTTCATAATACTTTTATGTTTGGATTCCAGCAGATGAAAGGGAAAAAGAAATCGGTGGTGGAAGAAATGACACGTGTAATATAAATTCCTCTATTCTATCCATCGCTTCAAAGTAATATCCAAAATCCAATCCAAACCTCTTCTTCTTCTTCTTCTTCTTCTTCACCACAACAACGCGAATTGGTTCCGTTGTTGAACTCGAAATGGCTATCTTCTCTGCCACGCTAGGTTCATTCGGTGCCATCTCCTTTCTCTCATCTTCACAGTCACAACAACACGACTCTTCTTCCATCGTCATCAATCCTTTCAATTTCCCTAAATGCCCTCGCAAGTTACCACCACCTTGCCAGTGGCACTATCGTCATTCTAAAATCATGGTATCCAGCAGTAGTAGTAACAATACTCATATTGATGAATTCGAGCGTGGTCTTCTTCAACGCCCTTCTGCTCCTCACTCCTCTCAGGATGCTCTTCGTCAAGCCAGGGTCTGTATTTCTTCAATTCATTTAGGTTTACTTTCAGCTTATTCAAAATAGCTTATTATGCAAATGTGTTGTGTTCTAAAACTTAATTTATGCAATGAAGTAGAGATCGTCAGATTGGAAGGCTGCAAATGCATATAGAGACAGTGGACTCATTTACAATGGTAGGGTTGAGGGTTTTAATGCTGGAGGTCTGCTGGTTCGGTTTTACTCTATCATGGCCTTTCTCCCGTTCCCGCAGCTTAGCCCCGTCCATTTATGTCAAGGTATCTATCCATATCTTCTTCCTTGATGTTTTGGTTTATATTTCACTTATTGCAAATTTTATCCTTTTCTGTTCAGAACCAGATAAAATTATCCAAGAACTTGCAAGAGATTTGATCGGTTCCATCTTATCAGTCAAGGTATTTACAACCCTATTTGCGGCTTCTCTATGCTGAAGCTTCGGCATAAAATAACCATTCTTCTTTTGAATCTTGAAAACTAATGTATATTCTTGCGGTGCATAATCCGTTGTTTATGCTGAATTAGGTTATAATATTTTCAACCTGCATGCTAGGTTTAACAAATGGTTGTCTTAAATTTATAAATGACAGCACTTTCTTTTGACTTTAGGTAATTACAGTAGACGAGGAGAAACGGAAATTGGTCATATCTGAAAAGCAAGCTTCATGGTTTAAATATTCAAAACATATCAACATAGGGGACCTTTTTGAAGCAAGAGTCGGTTCTGTTAAGGACTATGGTGCTTTTGTTCATCTGCGCTTCCCTGACGGTAACTACTATGCAAACTTTGTATATCTATGGCATCCTTTTTCACTTTATCATGGAAAAGTCACAAGTGACATCACAGAATGCTGCAGGTCTTTATCACCTTTCCGGCCTATTACATATCTCAGAAGTGTCGTGGGATCTAGTTCAAGATGTAAGAGACTTCTTAAGAGAAGGTGAAGAAGTGAGGGTCAAAGTTATCAGTATTGATACGTAAGTTTTCCAATATTTATGCCTTCTAAAGTAATAGTCCCTCCGGTCTTATTTATAAGAGAAAGTTGACTTTTTCGATTCATTGAGTAATTAATGTATTTGGTATCGAATATAGACCAAATACATCACTTATGCAATGAATCAAAAAAGTAAAATGTTGCTTATAAATAGGACCGGAGGGAGTAGTCTATTATTATTTGTTATTTTTAAGCAGTAGATTTCTATTATAAATGTTTGCTGGAAGACTAGACATGGCAACAGGGCGGGGGCGGGTTTTAACACACCTGGCCCCGGCCCCGTTTAATGGTACCCAGCCCCGCCCCCGCCCCCAAACCCGTCGGGGATAGAAAGTTCACCCCCAGTCCTGCCCCCAACGGGGACGGGTTTCCCCGACCCCGCACCCACCCCCACACGCGAAAAGTTTAATTTTTTTTTTTTTACAGTAAGCTTGTTTTTCAGTGGCAAACTTGTTTCAGTGGTAAGATAATTAAAACAAAAGCCTCTAACAAGCTTAGAAGCTTTGCAAATTTGTCTAAATATTACAATTCATAATCAATCCATATTCAAAACCAACAAAAGTTTATTTATATACCCTTGCTAACTTAAGTAAAATAAAGGTAATAAAGTAAATTCACATATACGGGTGCGGGGCGGGGGTGGGTGCAGGGCGGGGGCGTATATCCCCCGGCCCTGGCCCTGGCCCCGTATTAAACCTACGGGTTTTCCCCGCACCCGGACCCAGTAAATCCGGCTTTTCCCCGTTACTATCGGGGCGGGTGGAACCCGACGGGTGCGGGTTGTGTTGCCATGTCTATGGAAGACTAAATATATGTTTTAG